>CM060691.1:12388787-13755500 GCA_030686995.1 Artemisia argyi | reverse complement strand
TTTTTTATTAAAAAAGTAAGTACGTGAATAAAGTAAGAAAGAACAATGAACGTAAACGCTATAAAATTTTCTTATAACAGAATAATAAGCTGTAAGTGAATGATACTATAAACTACTATGCTTTTAGTTATCTATGTAATAAACGTTATTGCCTTGTGATCTCCAATTTTGATGGTCTTGAGAAGCAAATATATGTAGTGACCATTGTAACACTTCAACTCAATGTCCATTACATGAACACCTAATAAGTTTAAAAAAATATGTACGTAAAAGAAGTTTGTGATTAATAATAAGTGTAAATATAAAAAATGGCATAAAACATGTCATATACATATTGTACATACCTATAGAATGTTGATTATAAACCTTGAAGAACTTCTTTGTATACTACATTTGTAGTAGTTTTTGATAGATTACCATCCACCTTAGAAACAACCTTCAAACTTTTTTTGCTTTTGACACGTGAAAGAGCCACGTATAGCTGCCCATATGTGAATACAGGACGTGGCATGTACAAACCAACATTTGAAAACGATTTCCCTTGGCTCTTGTTTATTGTCATGGCAAATGGCACTGAAACACATGATATTGTTTTCTCACGATCTTTAGAGGTAAACATTTATTAGACAGAGTATTTCTCGTTGGTATGATAACCTTACAAAATGTGTTCCATTTTTTTTTTGAAAGATAAAATACAAAATATGTTCCATTAATTATCTGTGCTTGAATAGAAGTTCTTTTTAATTGAACAACTTGAAGCCATGTCCCGTTACATAATCCATTTGATTGATCAATATTTTTCAACAGCATTATCGGGACACCTACTTTTAACACAAGTCTATGGTTTGGAACACTTGAGAATTTGAGCCCATTTTTAACACAAGACCAAAGATAGCAACATTTTGTTGACCCGTAGCAGTAAGTCGCGTCATCAGTAGCAGTAACCGCATCAGCAGCAGAAACAAGCCTCGTTAGGGGCTGTAGCAATCTGTGTCATCAGCAATAGAAAGATGGTGTTGAGTACGTAAGCAAATAAGCTAAGTACATAAGCAAATAAGAAGAAAAAATAGTAATCCCAAACACCCCCTTATCACTTTTTGCTACAGATTTGGACATAAGCTTAAAAGGAGAAAAATATAAGTAATCGAAAACAGGACATGTACTAAAAAAGTTCTTTGAACGGGGTTTTTAAAAAAAATAGCTTATAGACCCGTGGAATCACGGGGTTTAAAAAAAAATTATGCATCAAAAAATTAAGTGCGTAAATAAAGTAAAAAAGAACAACGAACATAAACGGTATGAAATGTTCTTTGAACGGAATAATAAGTTATAAGTCAATGATACTATAAACTACTATGCTTGTAAATATCTGTGTAATAAACATTCATTGCTTCGTGATCTCCAATTTTTATGGTCTTGAGAAGCAAATGTATATAGTGACCATTGTAACACTTCAACCCAATGTCCATTACATGAATACCTAATAAGTTAAAATGTGTAAGTAAAAGAAGTTTTTGATAGATTAAGTTTTTGATAGATTACCATCTACATCAGAAACAACCTTCAAATCTTTTTTGCTTTTAAAGCGTGAAAAAACCACGTATAGCTGTCCATGTGTGAAAACAGGACGTGAAATGTACAAACAACTAGTAGATAGTCTTAAAGAAATTATTCATTAAAGAGTTACATGCATAAAAAAATTAACAAAGATCAATGATTACAAATAGGTTCCATTATTTTATGAAAGGAATATAAGTAATATGTGAATAAACGATAAACAATTTGCTTTATAACTATCAAAATAATAAACGTGCATGTGTGGTCTTATCCAACTCGTAGATAGTCATGAAGAGGCAAGGTGTGCATTAAATGTCAAACACTCGAGTAACCCATACTCATTCTGTGGACTCCTAAAAGTGTGTGTGTATATATATATATATATATATATATATATATATATATATATATATAGTGAAGCGTTCAAAAACATTCATTTATATAGTTGTACGTAGCTGTTGAACATTGATCATAGACCCTAAAATACTTTTTTGTATACAACGTTTGTAGTACCTAATGCTATTATACTTGTTGAGATTTGTATAGAAAAAACGTTAGAGTAGTTCGTTAGGAACAACTGATATGTTTCACAGTTGCTCTTTCAAATCGATTATAGGAAATCCAAACACCACCTCTTTTATTCTATTTGTTAGTACCTAATGCTATTATACTTGTTGTACCCATAGATGGAGGAAGTGAAGATCAAGGCCGTCCCTGAGATTTTGGGGATCCCGGACGAAGAGGCATTCAAAAACTAAATTTGTATAAAAAGTGTCCCCATTTTACAAGAAATAATGCAAAATAGCCATTTATACGTTCTATGTATACCCAATTTAAGATGTATTCTCACATAATTGCTTTTTTTCTTTGAGAAAAATATATGTGTACTCATGTATATAATTATCAACTGAACAAAATTTTGGGCCCTGAGCGGTCGCCCACCCTCACAAAACAGACAATCACTAGTACCACTATAAGAAGTTGCCCGTTCGTGTGTCTTGTCCAAATCATGGTTACACGCTTGGTTTAATAAACTAAACAAAACCCTACAGAAAAACCGCGCGCTAAACCCAATGAGCTTGTGAGCCTTTATTATCTAACAATATCTAGCTTCAAGTTTCTTGCAAACCCTATAGAAAAACTCTCTAAAAATCTATTCGTTTTCTTGGAGATGGCACAAAGAATTCAAGGTAATGCTTACTTTAATATAATCAATATGCTATCGTATGATTTTGGTTGTTATAAGAAGGTGCTGCTATAGTACTATTAATATGAAACAGATTATCTGCTACTAGCCTACTAATATATGTCAATATGTGTATATTCTTGTGGTACCCAGAAATGACAGATACGGAAAGAGTCGAACTGATCACCAGCACACAACGATTAGAAGATGTTCCCGAGTTGATCCATCATATACAATCACTACTACCGGGAAAAGATGCCGCCCGCACATGTGTCTTGTCCAAGCCATGGCTATACGCTTGGTCCACCAACCCTACCCTCAGGTTTGATCAATCCGTAAATCTTCGTAATGCACGACAACAGATACTATACATTAATTTGATTGACCGCACTATACTAAGGTATTTTCGGGACAACATACCAATTACTAGTATTCAACTTAACATGGTCATCGACGACGAGCAGTCCTATTTACTTGTTGAAAAATGGATTCGGCAACTAGCTTCCAAAAGTTGCATCACCAAGATTTACCTCAAATTATACATTTACATTAGTGAGTTTCATTTGTCTGATGAGATATTCACTGGTGACAATTTGAAAAAGGTAAGTCTATGCATATATACTTTCTCCAAACCCAATAGATAGAAAACATAGGCAGTTAGATTAGACGGTTATTTAGTCCGTTATTTAGTATGCAACGATTAGTTTAGGGTTGCAACGGTTTTTGTGAAGCGACATGTCTTTTGATGGCATCGTTTCATGTCTTATAAATAGTTTAGGATTCTCTGTAAAACAAGTAACCCAATTCGATTACATATATCAATATAAAGGGTTCACCAAATCTTCTTTGTTTCTTGTTTTTGTATTCTAAATAAATATTATCTACATGATGTTTGGAACATCAATATGATCCTGGAAGATCAGACCTGCAGAAATTCTACAAAGACTTGTGGCAGGAGCACTCAGCCTTCTTTGATTCATTCTTTTTGGTTTGCAATCCCAGTCACATAAAGGCAATAAGAAATATTGGCCCAAGTTGGAAAATAAATCGGCATTCCTAATTATTAAGCATTCAGTTTTCGTTTTCCCGGATTCAGTGGTGCAACTAGAATTCATTCTGTTCAAGAGCTTTTATATGCAGATTTCTTTATATTCAATTATCTAATATACTATTTCCAGTTTTTAGCATTTTATTCTGAACTGATTTGGTTTCTATGATTTGGCTACATATAGAAGAGTTGCATGTAATATGGTCGATATGATATAGGAAATATGAACGCCAGTTTTCGAGTTTTGGGTGTAACAAACAATGAGAAGTTAACAATGCTCAAGGCTCATTGTATAATAGGGTCACATGTAATCTTACAAAACCCAAAACCACATCAAAGAAAATCTCAACTGTTACAAATATATTATAGTACTATTATAAAGATAGTTCAACCTTAATTACAACTTGCAATGGTATCACACCAATCGGCAACATCAACACACCACGCCCTCAATAGATATCTTAATCATCCAAAACACCTTCAAATATTGTCAAAAAAGTTAGTTTCTTTGTTTGCAAAATACGGCACTGAAACAAAATCAGAACTATCATCAATCTAATCAGCAACTTGACTCTTTCTAAACATCTCAGCGTTTTTTATATTGCTAAATGTTTCTTTCAGTTCCCCCTTTAGCAACTCAAGCACCTCCAGCATAGTTGGTCTTTTTTCAGGCTGATTATGTGCACAAATAAGACCAATGAAAACAGCTCTTTCCAACTCTTGTTCAACATACTTCCCATTCATCTTTGGATCCGCTATTTCACTAAACTTTCTTTCACATACCAAAGGCAAAGCCCATTCTGTAATAGACCGTCTTGTAGTTGCATTTATCTTCTCAACGGGTCTCTTGCCACTAACAAGCTCAAGCAAAAGAATCCCAAAACTATAAACATCACAACTCTCTGATGCTTTACCTAACACGGAGTATTCTGGAGCTAGGTACCCGAGTGTTCCTTTAACTCGTGTGGTCGCGTGTGTTGCACCATCTGGTATTAACTTTGCAAATCCAAAGTCGGCCACTTGGGCTTTGAAATCAGAGTCTAGCAAAATGTTGCTTGCTTTAATATCTCCATGTATTATTATATGGGGTGTCGCATGATGGTGAAGATAACTGGATAAAGCAATGAAGTAGAGTCAGAATCCAGATAGTGGTACATAACAATTACATCGGTTTGGCATTTACCATATTAAGTAAAGTTGTCAAATTTCTGTTCTCCGTCTACAAAATACTCAAACTTCTTAAAAACATCGATTAAAGGTAGTCTATAATTAACCTTGTCAACAAGTAATTAACAGCGTTTTTCAAAGTCAGGTCAGAAGAAAAGTCGACATGGTCAACCTTACAGACACTGATAAGTCATAATTTTGATACACATTAACTTATATCGAAAGTTGGTTACTCTTTTATCCAAAGAAAACAGAAAACAGGATCCTTAATGAACTCACACAATTCCTTCTGCAGATCCTACAGCTATAGTCATTCTTCTTGACCAATCAAGAAGACTTTCGTGTTGACTAAGAAGATGAGAGAGTAAACTCAGATTAGGCATGTAATCATATACAATTAATCGTTCTTGACCTTCCGCACAATAGCCACGCAAACTCAATAAGTTCTTGTGTCTGACGCGTGCGAGTATCTCAACCTCAACAGCAAATTCCATTTCTGCTTTGTTGCGCCACACCTTTAATGTTTTCACTGTAATCTGAATATACACATGTCAAAGTATGCTACAATTAAATTATGTTACTTAAATATTGAATTAGTATACGATAATAGGCAATGAGTGATAGTTTAATTACTTGAGATCCATCCCATAGCTGACCCCAATAAACACTGCCGTATCCACCTTCACCAAGCTTATTGTCGTAATTAAAATTGTTAGTAGCAGCATGTAACTCCTTTAATGAGAATTTCCTCCATGTTGATGCGTTCTTCCCTTTTTCTTTCCTGTTCATTTAGCGATTTATACTTTACAGTTTACACACTCGGAATACAAGTCCTTTTTGTACATTGCAAATAGTCAATCAGAAAAACCATAAGCTCAGAAACTTTTAAATGCAGCTGAAGTTACAACTAGCCAGAAAACAAATTTTCTTTGATGTTGGGTTTAAAAATTCTTAACGGGGCAATTGGGATTGTTTGCTAATAGTACTTATGCTTCTTGAAATAAGCAGCTGTAACAAAATGCTATGTAGGAAAGACTATTTGGATTTGCTTCTACTGTTACTCAACGCACTAACCATACCCCCTATACACCACTGAGGGTGGTCTAGTGGCAAAAAGCTTGTGACTAACATCACTAAAATGTGTGAGGTCCCAATTCAATTCCTACTACGTGCAAACAACCCTGAAGTGGCCACTTAACTTATGAAAAGGGAGGGCTTAACCCCGTTTGAATCTGTGTGGCGGTGGGTTCAAACCCCGTGGATTAGTTAGAAACTGTAGTTACTCAAAAAAAAAAAAAAAAAAAAAAAAAAAAAAAAAAAAAAAAAAGTACATAGTCGTAACCAGTTTGCTTATATCTAAACTACTTATGTCACGCAAAATTACTCGTTAACTTTACCAAAAAGGTCTAAAACCCAATAACCAAACACCCCCTAATTTATAATCTAACACCAAGATTTCTAAGCATTTCTATCAACATTAAAATTACACAAAGAAACCGCAGAGGGGTGGCCAAGTTGGTATAAGTTTATCGCGACTATATCATCACCTAAAATGTCGGATGTCTCAAGTTTGAATGTTGGTGCAAATAACTCCATTAACCCGCAAGTCAAAATCATCAACAACAGAACAAATAACAGAGCAGCAAATTTATAAAACTCACAAATTTCACTTGGGGTTTACAAATCAATGAAACAGTGAAAAAAAATACTATAACATACCAATAGGATCCCTTTATGCAACATGATAATGATCGTATATCCATAACTTGAAAACCCTGAAAATATTTCACTATTCAACAACAGAAAAAAACATAGCATAATCCACCTTAAAAAAATGAAATGAAACCTCTTTTAACGGTTCCGTCAACAGCAAGCAAAGATGTTACGTGTTGTTTTTGCTGTCAGCTTGTTTTTGTAAAGATTCTTTGTTTGAAAACGTAAAGCACACACCTATAAAATAATTGGACAAACACTTTGCCCTTTTGGAACTTTCAAATATTTAAAAATGGTCACGTTTTGCAATGTGTTGATGTGCTAGAAGCACGTATAAATTTCACAGAATAAAAGCCATAAAATTAATAAAGAGAGAATACCACATACACATCATTTAAAAAAATGGTATTTGTGCGACTTCGGTTTTTTAACACGTGTCCAAAAAAAATATTTGATTGGTAGTTTTTTGCTAGATCGACGCTTATGTTTTGTTTTTGCTACACCGTAGGTTTTGTACGATCACTTTTTGTCTTTAGAAAAAAAATATCAAAAGAATTCATAAAAAATTGAACTTTTATTTTATTTTATTTTTTTTGCAAAAAAACGAAAGTGATTGCACAAAACACAAATGATGACGTATAGTCTATATATGGGCCATAAGCCCAAATGATAAACATTACTCGGCCCAAATTCACCACGAGTGGGCTATCGTTATAAATGACTTGGGCCATGATAATAACGGCTTGGGCTCACGAAGCCCAAAGCCCAACCAAATTAATCGGGCATGCGATAAGGATCTTCTATTCATAGAATAGATATCCTTACCCCGATAAGCACCACGAGTGCGAAGAGTAAGGAGCAAGAAACCCACGCGGTTTCAGCCCCTGTATAAGGAATGATATATTCTCATTCAAAGGTACGAGATACAAACCCTAACTCTCTACGAGAACCTTAAATCGATTACTTACTCTCACGCTGGAGTCTAATCGGGGGAGACAATCCCTCGATAAGCCTAACGGTGTTATTTATTTTCTTAGTGCGCATGTAACAAGTACTAAGAAGCGAATTGATACGAGAGCAAGAGCCAATAACCAGGAACGCCCAACTTTTGTATCAACAAGTGGCGCCATCCGTGGGACCTTACTAAGAACTAGAATGACAAAGCATAAGAATTCAAGCCAGCGGACTCCGCAGTCAGAAAAACGTGACCATCAGAAGAAGAATCAACAAGATCCGACCTCCAGACAAGTGGCTGGGACAACCAGCGCACCTGGTCACCAAGAGGCAGGGACAACCCAACCTCTTCCAGCGGTAGAACTACCTATAAGGACTACCCAAGTCACCCCAGTGGTCCCAAGCGTTGAGGAACTCCAGCGCACCCTCTTCACCACTCCTCATCAAACTGTACCCGCAGTGAACAACATTGCGCCGCCAGGCGCGCCTAACCGAGATAGGGTGCCTAATACTGAGGCAGAAATTCTTGCAACAACTGAGGACGCACCCGATCTAACTTTGGGAAACTTTGTATCCCAAAATTATGAAACCCTAACCGCCCTCATGCAGGAAGAAGCAAGAAGAAGGGCAAGTACGAGCCTACAAGCTCGACTCAATTTTGGTCCTGAACGCGAACCATCACCACTGCGCCACCCACGAGGGAGACGCGCAGAACGTACCACTATCCATGATAGGTTGGGTACGACATCTGATTCACAATACTCAGAAGACAGCGAGAGGCGCACTAATGTTCACTCCAGACTTGGCAGTCGGGGAGTACAAGATCGATTAGGGCCTCAACATTGGCCAAGCCAAGGATCTTCCAAACCTGGGAGTAGGAGGATTCAAGATAGATTGGGGAGAAGACGATCCCCAAGCAGAGATCCCTCAAGCTCTTCTTCTGAAAGAAGTCGGCGCAAGCGCCGAAAAAGAGACTACCCTTCTTCCAGTGACTCCTCGGACAACGAGGATAAAGAAACAGGACACTGGAAGTCAAGAGGAAGACGTCGCGAGGAAGAGAATGAAGATATGTCTCTCCCATGGCGTCGCCAGAAAATTGATGCGTTTACACGGCGCATCAGCGATTACTCAGACCGCAAACGCAGGCGCATGCCCACTAACGTGAAAACATATGATGGAACAGGTGATCCAGATGATCACCTAAAAATTTTCGAATCAGCCGCCTCTATCGAAAACTGGCCACAGCCTGTGTGGTGCCACATGTTTAATTTCACGTTAGTAGGAACGCGCGCACATGGTTTAGCAAACTCCCACGTAGAAGCATCGGTAGATTTGAGAAATTACGGAAAGCATTCCGCCTCAACTTCACCCAGCGAAAGAAGTGCGCTAAAAACCCTGTGGAGCTAGCAAGAGTGAAACAGCGTCAAGGGGAATCAACCAGCGCTTTTATGGAACGTTTCAAGGATGAGTGCATACAAGTCAAAGCATGTCCTGAAATCCTAAAGATTTCAGGGTTCATGAATGGGATCAATAACCCAGAACTCATCCGGAAGTTGAACGACAAAGTTCCACAGACTTTTAATGAGCTAACAAAGCGCACTAGATCCTTTATACAAGGAGAAGCAGCTGCTGCGGATAGCAAAAAGGGTTATTCAAACTATAGGCAGCAAGAGCAGCCGCGGAGACAATCCAATGATCAGAATAACAACCGCAGCAGGAATTACCGCAGTGGAAGAGACAATGACAAATATACCCCTCTTACAAAAACTCCGAGGGAAATATTTGTAACAGAAGGTGCGAACTTCCCAAAACCACCACCAATGCGCACTGCAGAGGAAAAACGCATAGGGAGCGGATACTGCGAGTACCATGGACAAAAAGGCCATACAACTAACGAGTGCGTCCAACTAAAACAACTAATTGAAAAGCTAGTAAGAGAAGGCAGGATGGACCACCTCGTAAAGAACATCAAAGAGGGAAAAGATAAACAGAGAAACAGGGGTAAGAAAGAACCCCCAAAGAAAAAGCTGATACTATATACATGATACAATCATGGCAACGCAAGATAAGGCAAAAACTCAGCCAAAAATTCTCTCCAGAAAAAGAGATATCTTTCCCTACTATAGCTGCGGACAACGCAGTCGTGGAGCCTCTAACTATTGAAATACATACAGGAGGACATGATATCCACCGCATGTACATTGATGGAGGAGCATCCGCAGATATCCTGTACGATCACTGTTTCAAAAGACTGCGACCTGAGATCCAAAGTCAATTGATACCAGCAACAACGTCATTAACAGGATTCACAGGAGAAAAGATCTGGCCCATGGGGCAGTTACGCTTGTTGGTGGTCGTAGGAGATGAACAACACTCAACCGCAACATGGATAAACTTTATGGTAATAAAATCCCCTTCACCATACAATGGTATCATTGGGAGACCAGGAATATCATCCATGCGCGCTGTACCATCCACAGCTCACGGAATGCTTAAGTTTCCAGTGGAAGGAGGAGTTGTCACTCTCTATAATACAACAATACCACCAAGAGAATGCATCGCGGTAACAACTGAAGCAGAGACTATTCCAGAACAGCGCACGGAAAAAAGGCCAAATCTAAAAGTCGTTATTCATCCAGATTACCCGGAACAACAAGTTTCGATTGGGGGATCTTTATCTGTCAAAGGTAAAGCAGCTGTATGCGCACTCTTGCAAAAGAACCTAGACATCTTTGCATGGGAACCAAAACATATGACGGGAGTACCGCGCTCTATCACAGAGCATAAGCTGCAAATCCGACAAGGATATCCTCCAATACGACAAAAGAAGCGCGGCCAGGCCCCAGATCGTGCAAAGGCTATTCTGGAAGAAGTACATAAGCTCGTAGACGCAGGCATCATGCGCAAAGTATACTACCACGACTGGCTTTCTAACCCAGTTATGGTAAAAAAGAGCGATGGCAGTTGGAGGATGTGCGTGGACTTCACGGACCTCAACAAAGCATGTCCACAGGACTGCTATCCACTGCCTGAGATAGACTGGAAGGTCGAATCCCTGTGCGGATACCCTTTCAAATGCTTCTTAGATGCATATAAAGGGTATCATCAAATCCAGATGGCAGTTGAAGATGAGGAAAAAACAGCTTTCCACACCAGTCAAGGAGTGTACTGCTACACAAAAATGCCTTTTGGCCTGAAGAATGCAGGCGCGACATACCAACGACTGGTGGACACAGCTTTCGAAAAACAAGTAGGCCGCAACTTGGAAGTCTACGTTGACGACCTTGTCATCAAAAACCACACAGAGGACGAGTTGGTACGCGACATCGAGGAGACATTCAGAACATTGGGGCGAATAAACATGAAGTTAAATCCCAAGAAGTGCACCTTTGGTGCAACCGAGGGCATGTTCCTTGGATACTTGATAGAACCCGATGGAATCAAGCCTTGCCCAGAAAAGACAAAGGCTGTTATTGATCTCCCCTCACCGCGCACACTCAAAGAAGTCCAGTCATTGAATGGAAAGCTAGCAGGGCTAAACCGTTTCTTATCTATGTCAGCAGACAAATCTCTTCCTCTCTTTAAAACACTCATGAAGTGTACTAAAAAGGGAGAATTTCGCTGGACTAAAGAAGCGGAGGAAGCTTTCCAACAACTTAAAAACCATCTGGCCTCTCTTCCCAAACTTGTCGTACCGCGACCAGGGGAAGAACTAATCATGTACTTATCGGCAACCCATGGAGCAGTCAGCGCGGTACTATTGACAGATAGAAATTCCGCCTAGACACCCATATACTTTGTAAGCAAAGCTCTAAAGAAAACAGAGACTAACTACGGCGCTATGGAAAAGCTGGTCTTAGCTCTAGTATTCGCAGCCAAAAGGCTGCGCAAATACTTTCAAGCGCACCCAATAGCTGTAATCACTGATCAGCCAATCAAACAAGTTATCTCTAAGCCTGACGCATCAGGACGCTTACAAAAGTGGAGTGTACTGCTAAGTGAGTATAACATCTCATACAGATCGCGCACTGCAATCAAAGGACAAATCTTAGCCGATTTTATCATGGAGAAGCCAGACAGCGACAGCCCGACATCTGCAACTAAAACAGATCTACAGGAACCCTAGATTCTGTTCACAGATGGGTCTTCATGTGTGGATGGATCAGGCGCAGGCCTTATTCTTACAAATCCAGAAGGTATGGAATTCACCTATGCGCTACGCTTTGAATTCACAGCCACAAACAATGAGGCAGAATACGAAGCCCTACTAGCCGGACTACGCATCGCAATCCAAATGGGTGTACGCAACCTAGAAGCAAACGTAGATTCGCGACTAGTCGCTAACCACGTGCTAGGTGAATATGAAGCCAAGGATGAACACATGATCCAATACCTGGAAAAGACAAAATCCTTGATCAAAAACTTTGATAGGTTCACAATAAAACAGGTGCCTAGAGGAGATAACAGGAAGGCGGACGCACTCAGCAAGATCGCATCCACAAGCTTCGCACACCTCTCAAAACAGGTATTGGTAGAAACCCTAAAAAACAAGTCAATCTTGGAAATGGAGATATCCACAGTGATAGAAGAACAAGATCCTACATGGATGACACCTATCATTGAATTCATTAGCAAGGGAATCCTACCCCAAGATCATAAGGACGCTCGAAGAATATGGCGCACAGCGCAACGATTTGAACTACGAGACAACGTACTCTATCGACGCTCTTTCTTACAGCCATGGCTCAGATGTGTTGGACCTCTTCAAGCAGACTACGTACTCCGAGAAATTCACGCTGGATCATGTAGTATGCACTCAGGGCCGCGATCCATGGTGGCAAGCGCTCTAAGGTCAGGGTACTATTGGCCAACAACGCATCGCGACGCACGCGATCTGATAAGAAAATGCAGCAATTGCCAAGTACATAGGCCAATTCCGCGCAGACCACAACAAGAGCTAACACCAATTACCTCACCATGGCCATTTTACAAATGGGGTATTGACATCGCAGGACCCTTCCCTGTAGCAGCTGGAGGAGTAAAGTTCCTCATCGTAGCCATATACTACTTTACGAAGTGGATTGAAGCAAAGGCGGTGGTGAACATCACAGGAAACCAAGTCAAACGCTTTATCTGGGACAACATTGTCTGTCGCTTCAGACTACCGGGTGCGATCATATCAGACAATGGAAAATAATTTTGTGATAACCCATTCAAAGATTGGTGCGTACAATTGAACATCACACAACACTTTGCTTCAGTAAAACACCCACAAACCAATGGCCTAGTTGAGCGCGCAAACCGCAGTCTAGGTGAAGGAATAAAAGCGCGCCTTGACAGACACAAAGGAAGGTGGGTAGATGAGCTCTCGCATGTCTTGTGGGCGCATCGCACAACAATCAAAACCAGTACTGGCGACACGCCATTTTCCCTAGTCTATGGAACAGAAGACGTCATACCAGCTGAGATAGGAATGCCAACTATACGTACAGCAGAGGTCAACGTCACAACAAACGACGAGGAACGGCGCATAGACTTAGACGTACTGGAAGAAAGACGCGAACGCGCAGCTATACGTGAAGCAAAGGCTAAGGCAAAAATGAAGAAGTATTATGATGCAAAGGTCAAACACACTTCATTCAAACCAGGAGACTTTGTTTACCGCGCCAACGATGCGAGCCACGTAGAAGACACAGGCAAGCTCGGACCTAAATGGGAAGGACCTTACGAGGTCACAGACGCGCTCGGCAACGGCGCATACAGACTGCGTGATATGGAAGGTCACGACCTAGCGCGCACCTGGAACATCTGCAATCTTAAAAGATGTTACTTCTAGGCTACGGCCCTTACACAGACACCCTCGCATCCTACGTGATGCCCAATAAGTGTTTGTTTTTTCTTTCCTAGGAATTGTATTTTTTATTTTCTTTAAAAACTTGCAAGTATCAATAAAATGTTATGGTTTTTAGCTAACTCCATAGCGTATTTTGCTTTATTGCATACATAATAATATATGTCAATATTGTTATCTTACATTTTTTGCCTACATGGCGTGCATGCACCATTTAAAGACCCACGAAGGCATAAAGGATGAGTTAACCTACTAATTCACTTGTTGAGTAAGAGGGTTGCAAACCCATCAACATTGGATCACGTATCCTTGCTAAGCGCCTTACTCTTGAGACGTCGAGGTAAGTTTCGCGTGCGCACCCCACGAAGGATGCGCACATACTAAGTACACTGTACAAGCTTAGCAACATAACAAGCCAAGACACTTGGTCAAACCTTCGCAAACAATGCAAGTATAATTTTTAAAATCACGCACTTAACAAGCCAAGACACTTGGTCAAACCTTCGCAAACAATGCAAGTATAATTCTTCAAAGTCACGCACTTAAAACACTTGGTTAAATAAGTTGGCAAACAATGCAAGTATATTTAAGTCACGAACTTAAGCAAAAAGATATCTTATTCCACATTTATTCATAAAAATTACAAGGAAAGATACATAAATATACAAAAAGCCTACACGCTATGGCGATGCTCAGGGCTATCTGGTGGAGCAGAAGAACTCCCCGCTTCCTGAAGCTTTCTGAGAAGCAATGCATCATTGGGAGATACCGTGGGAACACTTACGGGCACACCATCAGATCTGGGGATGTGCGCAGCACCAATGCCGCACATCACTGCTTTACCCTTGATGCCCTTCTTCTGAGCAGCCCTCTGCTCATGACGCTCCAGAACCTCTTTCAAGGGAATCTCCCTCTCAAGAGCAAAGGGTTTGAGGATGTCGCGAGGCTGCGCGAACACAGGAATCTGCAGCTGCGACACATCAGGCTTCAGATAGTAATCTGATTCCCCTTCCCCATTCTCTCCAAGATGGAGCTGCAATGTCAACCCCGCCATAAGTACATCTATGAGGTCATCTTGATCGCGCTCCAGTCTCCCAATGTGCGGCATCTCGAGGACCTTCAACCCCGCCATTGCCTGCATCAACTCATCATAAGCAGTAGCGCTGTACCCAGGGACTTCCGCCAAGTCCTTCTTCAGCAGCTGGGCCTCATGGAGATCCTCCATAGCCTGCGATCTCCCACGCGCCATCGCACAGTGCACCACCTTCCCAAAGGCATCCACCACCTCTTGGGACTCCAGCGTGCCCATAGCTGCCAGGCGCAGCCCATGGCTAATCAACCACCTACATTCACAAAGACAATTTGTGTAAGTAAAAAGCATGGCGATAAAGTTATTATGAAGAAGAATAAAACAAAAAAAATACCTGTGCTCAGCAATGGTCGACATCAAATGAGGATATAATTCCTCGTCATACTCAATGCTAAGACCACGTAGCTTGTCCTCCTGCGCCTGGATGATCTTCAATATATCCTCCTTAAACTTGGTAATGCTAGCGTAGTACTCCACCTTCTTCTCCTCCAAGAAGCGCACAGCAAAAGTCAAGTCAGACTTATAATGGTGTAGCTCTCCACGCGCCTTCACCACCTCAGCCATGGCGGGCAGCTTCTCGTGGGTGATCTTCTCAGCATACACCCGCGAGGCCTCCAACTCCACCTGCGCATCAGCCAACTGTGCACGGAGCATCGCTAACTCCTCATCCTTCTGGGCAAGAGCACTGCTCTCCCCGGCATACTTCTCTTTCAACTGAGCCACCAGCTCAGCTTGGCGCGCAGCAGTCGCAGCCAGCTCATCCATCAACTGTTGCGCCTCTCCATCCTCAACAACCTTGGCTTTCCCCTCCCTGTTTTCATTCTGTGGAGAGGAAACCTCATCAACGAATACTCCATCATTCTTCGCAGCATCATCCCTACAAGAGACAAAACACGATAGTTAGTCAATATTACAACAAGTAATATACGAAAAAAGAGATGATAAAGGTTCAGACACTTACAAAAACGGAGAAGCCTCAGCAGCCTTTTTCCCCGCACCAGAAGTAGATATCTCTTCCGCGGTAGACTCCGCATCCCCAATAATGTGACGACGTCTCTTACTGGTGCCACTGCCCCCAGCCTCTCCCTTGCGCTTGACATTCTGCGCAACTTCCTCCTTCAGCACCTCCTCAGGCTTGAGGATCCTTATGCTGTCAGACGACCCCGAGTGCGCCTCCTCGTGCGCCACCTCCACATTGGGCGCCACCTCCGCATCAGGCGCCACGCTCTGAACGGGCGTCACTTGGAGCGGCGGCGTGTTCTCAGGGACCACCTCCGGCAGCACGGTGAAGCGATACAACACCCTCACCATTTCACTCTCTTCTCTCTCTCTCAAGTTACTTACCACCCAAACCCTAACACCCTTAGCCGCCGCACCAATCGGCCACCACAGCCACCTCACCGCCACTTCCACATCAACACCACCACCACAAATCGAATCTCCATCATCTAATCTACCCGATCTACTACCACACGCGCCCTAAAACTAAATTTTTCAACTCGTTTTATCACAAAAATCATCACCATCTTTATTGTTTTTGAAGTCTCTTCACGATTTGGTCTTGGGAATCAAAGGTAGGACGGGTTCGACCCGTATTTTGGTGAAAACGTGACCAAGGGTCACGGGTTTGATTATTTTCTTTCGGATCTATGGTTAAAAACATGAAATACTAGTGGGTTTTTTATAAAAACATGACATAAATCGAGTTTGGTATCCGGGTTGTGTTTATTTTCGATGGGTCGAAGTGAACCCGAGAGCTTGTGCTCTCGGTTGGTATTAATCTCGGTTTTGGTTGTGGATTTGTGATGATTCTTGATCTTGGGCTCGAATTGGTGATGTTTGGTTATCATTTTGTGATGTTTAGTCATTTTTGGTTGTGTTTGGTTCGACCTTGTGGTCATTTGGTATTCGG
Source organism: Artemisia argyi (assembly GCA_030686995.1). Lineage (NCBI taxonomy): Eukaryota > Viridiplantae > Streptophyta > Magnoliopsida > Asterales > Asteraceae > Artemisia > Artemisia argyi. The sequence continues at coordinate 13,739,022 of CM060691.1, read as the reverse complement.
CCGACACCCATGGGGGGGGGGGGGGGGCTGTTGGGTCGAGTTGGCTCGAGCTAGAGCAAGCCGAGACCTAATGGTCTCAGGTGGGACTCACGCACCTTGTTTCGGGTGTAATATTGACCCGGGTTGACTTGGTAAATCAACCCGTAATTGTTTATGTTTTCGGTTGTTATTCATACTTGCCGAAGTATTGACTTTGTTGTGGTTATTATTTTTGGGCCATGAGTGTATTATTTTTTAACTCGAAGTGGTATATTGGAATACGAGTTATATTGGAGATGTGTTGTCGAATGTGGAACTTGGGGACCGATTGTGAGACGGTCATTAGATGACAGAGATAGGTTAGTCGGGTGCCGTAGTCGGACCCTCATGTTGTAGCACGTGGATATGGGATTGTTTGGACGGAGTTGATTTATATTGTGACTTGATTCTTATTACTTTGGACTTGGACTATGAGCCGAGGGTCATGACTCGGACATGTGAGCAAATTCTATGACTCGATAAATATTTAAAAGTCGATATAAAAAAATAATACTCGTTATAATATTATTAAGAATATAATCGTTTATAAACGTATATATAGACGTGTTAAACGTATATATATATATATATATATATATATATATATATATATATATATATATATATATATATATATATAAATGCGTATATTAATAATAAAACGATCACGAGTAAACGTTATAATAATAAAACGATAGTCATTATACTATACAAATAGTGTAATAAATGTCGAGATATTATTATAAATAATAACTATATAAATAATGGCGAAACATAAGTCGGGTAAATAATAATTAAAAATGTGATTTTATTTATAAATTAGAAACTTATCGAGTTATACGAATTGTGGGTCTTTAAAGTCCAAGTGGGCTTTATATTGTGACTTTGTGTTGTCACGGATATATGACGGTTAATATAAACATTTTATATATCGAATGACTCATTCTAGATCGAGTTATTTGACGATATAAAATGGGTATATTAATGGGCATCGTATCCCACGACGCCCATAGGATGTGGTATATATTTTAGGGTAATAAATTACTATATGTCTCGTGGAATTTGGCCGATTCGACGATATATATAGGGAATTCATTTGACTACGACATATACCAAATAGAAACTTATGTGCAATGTGCTTTAGGTTGGGTATAATCTTGGAACGATATATTACGTAAATAAATATGGGAGATTACCAAATCGACGGATTTGATAAGCTTCGATAATTATTTAAATAATATATTGGGCTAACATTAGACCTATAGTTGTCTTATTAATGTTCTTTGTTGAGGCTTTTTGGTTTGTGCTGTGTCGACCCTTCACCCGTATGGATACCAAACGTCGAATTTCAAATGAAAACGAAGTTAATTCGAGAAATGGATAATTTTGGAAAGTAAAATGGAATACGTTTGGGAATGGGAATATTTGATTTTGAGGAAATGATTTCTGAACGGGTTTGATATTGTTAGGAAGTGCCGAGTCAGTAGTCGTCGTTACGTGAATTGCTTGAGATTTCTTACGTCTTTCTTCTATCGTTTCTTTTGAGGATTTCTGGACTTGAGGTGAGTCATAGCCCCACTTTTTCTCTTGAACTTTGTTTTCAATACTTGGGGTGAGAAACGTGCAAATGTTTTATGTGGACTATTATCGCTTTATTTATTTCAAAACTTGCTATGCTTATAGAACTAGGTAGGATTTAGCGAGGCCTAGTCCCGAACTAGGTAAGCTAGTGATTGGTTGTTAAGCGAGGCCTAGTCCCGAACTAGGTAAGCTATTGATTTAGTTGTTGAGCGAGGCCTAGTCCCGAACTAGGTAAGCTATTGGATTGGTTATAGAGCGAGGCCTAGACTTGAGCTAGGTAAGCTATCGATTGGATTGATTTGAGCTATAGCGTGCACCTATAGGGTTGATTTGTTTTGGTTGGAATATGTTGGTTGGATGATTGAGGCCTAGTCTAGCTAGCAAGCGTTTTGCGTATATGTCCACTATATTGAATTAAGAATCTAAACCTATGATCTCACCAGCGAAAGCTGACTTTTAGCACGTTTTCTCAGGTAATTAAGTGATGCTCTGCGGATGCTTGGGATTGGAGGCTTGGCATTTGGCACCGGTTATGGATCTATATTTCTAAAACTCTGATAACTATTGTGGACCTATATTTATTTCTTTTGGGCCTGACTTTGGATGATTTTGGGATAATGTAAACTTTAAAACCCCGCGTGGTTGCATTTTATTTTGTTTACTTTATCTCGTTCTTTTATGTCTTGTGTTTGGATACCAATCCCCGTAGCACTCCGAAAGCTTGTTGAGTCTTCCGCTGTATCAAATTTTGGGGGTGTTACATTTTCCCTTTGGGGAAATCAGCTATACACGCGTCCACATCTGGAGCCTCTGGATGGACATCCAGAGGCATGAAATAGTCGGACGAAAATTGAGTAACATCCTCAATGGTCATCGCAGAGCGAAAGTCCTCTAACTGGGCAACCATCTTCATTAAAACGCACACAAATTACCTACGAAAATGAAGTATTTTCTTTGCAAAAAGCTTTCAAGGAAAGTGAATAGTGGTGAGTGTGTGTTTTACTGTGTGATCGTAAAAAATGGGGCGGTGACTCTTATATAGGGAGTAAAAACCCTAGTTTATCTCCATGTGGAATCCACTCACAAAAACGTATGGCTGGAACTGAACCGGTACATGCACTTTTTCCCGATTTACGAGGGCCACGTGGACACTACCCCCAATTTTTGAGGTATCCATTTGAAATACCCATGGCTAGGTGCATTGCACTTAAAAATGGGCGGTAATATTTCCTTGTTCTCCCGCCACGCTTACCGCTGATAATATTAGTCTAGTATCCGCGGCTACGAGCCGCGCACACTAGACTGGGGGGACATGATGACGTATAGTCTATATATGGGCCATAAGCCCAAATGATAAACATTACTCGGCCGAAATCCACCACGAGTGGGCTATCGTTATAAATGACTTGGGCCATAATAATAACGGCTTGGGCTCACGAAGCCCAAAGCCCAACCAAATTAATCGGGCATGCGATAAGGATCTTCTATTCATAGAATAGATATCCTTACCCCGATAAGCACCACGAGTGCGAAGAGTAAGGAGCAAGAAACCCACGCGGTTTCAGCCCCTATATAAGGAATGATATATTCTCATTCAAAGGTACGAGATACAAACCCTAACTCTCTACGAGAACCTTAAATCGATTACTTACTCTAACGCCGGAGTCTAATCGGGGGAGACAATCCCTCGATAAGCCTAACGGTGTTGTTTATTTTTTTAGTGCGCAGGTAACAAGTACTAAGAAGCGAATTGATACGAGAGCAAGAGCCAATAACCAGGAACGCCCAACTTTTGTATCAACAACAAAATATGATAAGGTAGTTTATCAAAAACATTTATATTATTTTTTACTTTTTTTATTATTATTTTTCTAACAACAAATCTCGACAAAAAACTAGCTTCAAGAGAGCCAAAAAACCTTTTGAGTTTTATAATTTATGTTGCACACGTTGCTATAGTGTTGTACAGTGGAAGTCTTAATTGTTAGCCCATATTGTATAGTATTGATAGTGTGACGGGCTCAAGCCCGCATCTAGAACATTCCTCATATGTTTATATATTTGTATCATGTATTATGATTCGGCAATCAATAAAGATACACATTATTGTTATATCAATTATATAATTATCATGGTATCAGTTAAACATATCACGATCCTTTCCTAATATTAAAACCACGCTCCCCCAACTACACGTTTACCCATAAAAAAACCTTAGACAATTCTCCTAATCCGGATCCTATTTTCTCAGTTATATTTTTTGTTTTTCTGTGTTGGTGATCTGTGTTTCAGTCACAAATCCACACAATTATATCATTGGTACTACGTCACTTGTGCTTTGAAGGTCACAAGTTTTGGTTTTGTGTTTCTGTTCACATGTTCCATTTATAATACCATACAAACCCTAACATTATGGCAGGAAGTTCTAATCGTCCTAATGCGTTCACCCCATTGATATGAACATGTTACAAAGTCTTATGGCTAAGCTTGGGATGCATGGGAATAATGGTGTTGCTTCAACTGTTGGCATGTCTCCTGTGTTGAATCCTACTAATCCTTGTCCACCAATTGCTTTACATACTGCCAATAATTTACACACCCTAAACCCATGATACGCATTAAATAATGGTCCACCAGGTTTCGTGGCCCAATCACCTTCTCTAGCTCATTCCATAGGTAGCAATAATGGGGGTGTGACAGGTCAATCTGCGGCAGGTTCAGGTGGCTACCAGGTTCCTTTTGGTACGCCAGGTCATTCAGGAGGTCAGAATGGGCATCCAGTTAAACAGAGCAGTTCGCTTGGCCAATTTAATTATCCAGTTCAGTATGGTACACAGGTTCAACTAGCAGGTCAAAGGGGGCAGATCGGTCAAACTAGTCAACTAGGGGGTGTGGGTCTCGCGGGTCATGAAACTATTTTGCCTCATGCATTCACTGCCGGGAAACTTCATGATCCCACAACGGGTGCCTGGAACATGGACACAGGTGCGAGCTCACACCTTAATGCATCTGTTAATAGTCTTAGTAACATTTTTAATACTTGCATGTATCTGATGAGGCGAAAAATGATCCGTTTTTAGGGGGTCATTTAAGCCCGAATCCAAATTTATTTGATCAAATATTGCCCTAAATCGTTCCTTTTGTGATTTTAGGTACTTGGAGAGTGAATTCTGGAAAAGAAGCCATTTTGGACGTTTTTGGAGCATAAAAGTGAAGAAAACGGCAAAGTCTCAATTTTCCATGCTGGGAACAGTAGGTGACGGCGTCAAGAGTAATGTCCTGACGGCGTCAAACCTCAATAATAAAATACGAGAGTTCATGAAGGCGTCAAGAGTTTTCCTGACGGCGTCAAAACCCCAAGAATTAAAATCCGTAGTTGATGACGGCGTCACACACAGGGCGTCAAGAGTAATTTGTGTGACGGCCTAGGCCTTGACGGTGTCAGAAGTAGATCAAGGCCGTCCGAGGAAGTATTTGGCGGCGAGATGACGGCGTCACACCTTTGTTCTTGACGCCGTCATCCCTATTTTCCTATATATAGTTTTCTAGTTTTTCACATTTAAAGAGAGAAGTTTTGGGAGAAACCCTAAAGACGATTTTGGTGTAACTTTACAGGTTTTTCAAGGGTTCCAACCCCTTGATACCTTGCATGATTAATCAAGATAAGTGTTCTTCTAATTCAATCAATATGTCTATGTGTTGGTTGCCTATATCTTGTTCTTGTCTTAATTCTATCATGCTAGGCTAGATCTCCTTTGTGTTTGCTTAGATCTAATGAAACCTAGATATTGATTATGTGTTGATTACTTGTTTATTCTTGTTGTGGATGAATGATTTATATGTTAGGCTTAAGAAAACTGGCAGATCTCCAAATGGTAGCATGCTTGAACGTCTTAAGAAACATGAACCGAGGCGTACTAGGTCTTTATTGGTTGTATTTAATGCATGAGCCACTGTTTACAATCCCTATAGTTGTGTTGGGCATGGTGTAGGAGGAGATAAGAGCTCATAGAATTGGGGAGTTATGTATGCCACCCCATGAATGGTATTAAGGAATACGATCCGTCATCCATGCAATTATAACAAGTAATTAATGTGTAAAAGATATCTAGGGAGTAGTGAAATCTAAGTAAACACATTTTCTCCAATTACTGCTCACAACCTTAGTATAAATTAGTTTATTTTCATTTTTTGTATTTTATTTTGATTGCATCTTAGTTTTGGGTTAGTTGAATAGCAACTAATTCCGCCCACTCTTCCAAAACCCGAGAATTTTAATTGCTTTCTAAAAAATATAAAAACACAAAAATAATCATCCCTCACCTTTAGAACTAGTAATTTAGGCTTTCTAATCCTAGCGACACTATTCCTAAGCTGAACGATCAATCCCCCGGTACTTGTCACTATACTATACTACAACGATCCGGTACACTGCCTGGTGGGGGTTGTAAGCTTCTCGAGATCCCTCGAGAGGTAAAGCCTGTTGCGATTCCCACGCATCAAGTTTTTGGCGCCGCAGCCCGGGGAATAGTTATTGTCTAGGTTAGAATCTCTTTTTATTAGGTCTACTTGCTAGATTCCTTTCTAGTAAGATTTTATTTTTATTTTCTAGGTTTTCTTTAGTCTATCTTTTTCTTTGTGTGATTGTTCGTAATTTCCATTGACTCTTCCGTTCACCAGTATGGAGTACACGAATCCACCATACCACCAACCACAAAGGCCATTCTACCCTATTGACATCTCGAATTTCAAACAATATCGAGATGAAACCATATATGATGCATGGACTCGTTTTAAAATTTTACTTCGGAAATTCCCTCATCATAGTTTCTCTTTAGCATCCCTAACCCAAACCTTTTACTATCGTGTCAACCGATGTGACCAAATGTGCATTGATGATTTTGCCAATGGGGGCCCTAGGGAATTAAATGCTGAAGAAGCATGGGATACCATAGAAGACTGTGCCCAATATTATTATAGAGTAGACAACCCAACAAACAACATCACAAATCAATCAAAAACAAGTTTGAAGGAGCAAACAGGAAGTTTTTCTGGGGATGATTACTCAGGGATACCTGTGTGGATGTCACCTAAAGCCATAGTACAAAACAAACACATAGGTAATCTAGGTACAATGGAGGATGAGGTGGATAATCCAAGCCCACAAAGTACCCCACAAGTCCTACCATCATTTGAGGCACATACACCGCCCGTGACTTACCCGGAAGAAGTAGAAGAGACTATAGGAACTCCAATAGAGGTAAAACCTTTGAACCAAACACAACTAGAGGATATAGGTTTGAATACTTATAATGATAACCTTACTCTTAGTTCTAGGGAAGTTCCTAGTTTTGATGAACCGGAGCCTCAACCAAAACCGTTACCTAATCTTCCATCCTTGGATGAAGATTTAGGAATTGAAATAGGTCCCGATCCACCCATCAAACCATATAGTCCGGGTAGTCTTAGGATGAAGGTAGTGGATTCTAAGCCTTGTAGAGAGGAAGCTACTATAGGAGTGGAGAATGACCTTACGTACTTACATCACCCATTCGTGACTGATCACAAGCAACATTATGGGTTTAAACCGGGTTTATTAGGTCAAGATGGGTTCCCAACTAGGAATCTCTCGAAGTTGATAGAAAATGATCCCTTTCTAGGAGGAAATCTCAATCCACCCATTAACCCAATTGAATTAGGTAAGGTTATGATGATAGGAGCACACCCCTTGGAGCATATAATTCATCCACCACTCTTTCCTCACGAGGCATATTCCCATCCTAAGGGTGTGTATCGCTACTTCCACCCGCACTTAATCCTAAGTGTAGGGATAACCTCACCTATTTCCATTAAATAAGGGTAGAGTCAGGCTCGTGACTCGAACAAAAACAAGCGCTTCTTGGGAGGCAACCCATGTTTTGTGTGATTTTATTTGTTTGATTGTTATTTGCTTCCGTATGCATGCTTTATTTTTATTGTTGGTTGATCATGTTTCTCAATTAAAATGTGGAAATACTTTACTTTGTTGTTTGGCCTAGTCTTAACTCTACCTAGAAGTATTTTTGCAAAAGATAAGTGTAAGGGGAAACCCCAAATATGTTTTTAAGAAACAAACCGATCATGATTCTCCACGATATTAAATGAGCATGTATATTCGTATTTGTTAGAGTCAAATGCTTGTATTGAGTCATAATGAAGTTTTGCAGGATTTTCCAGGAAGTAGAACCAAGTTTTTCCAGAAATTTTCCGGAAACTTAACATAAGAATTTCTGCAGGTCCATTCTGACGGCGTCAGAGTTTTACTCTTGACGGCGTCAGGAGTCAAAAATCTGGAAATTTTACCGGTTTTGTTTTTCTAACGGAGTCTTATGGTTTTTGTGAATTATTAAGTTTTATAATCTCCAGGAAATCTGCAAACTTCATTCCACAAGCATTATATCTTACTTTGTTTTCTAGGATTTAGTAACTTATATAGGATGCCGCCGATTTTACGCGAGGTTGTCTTGTCTATTTTGTCAGGTTTTACAGGTTATGTTCGACAAGGAGATGATTTATATTCTGGAAGGGAAGCTTTGATTGTTCATTTTCTTGGAAGAAGATCTAATCTGGCCAACCTATAATCCATACCGAGCGAATCAGGGGAGTATTTGATTTCATTCTCTTTACTTTTTCACTTTTACATTCTTTACTTGGACATTGGGGACAATGTTCATCTTAAGTGTAAGGGGAGGGTAAAAAGATGATACCTTACATATGCACTTTCGCTTGAGTTTGTTTTGTTTGATGGTAGATGTGTAATAAAACTATGAGAAATACTTGTTAGTGCAATTTTAGCGCCAAATTTAAAATTTTTTACAACATTTAGGAGTGAAACTTTAGCCATAGCAAGCGTCTCATGGATAGGAGATTGTATGACTAGCACATAACCGTATATTCAGAAAAATTTTCCACCCAAATATGTGAGGTTCGCCTTTAGATTTGATAGGAAAAGCATTTACTATTAGTGCTTATGAGTGTACCGGTAGCATTTAGATTCTAGAACTTGCGTTAGTGATGCATCCCGAGACCGCTAGTGAGACTACATTCGTGTAGTAGGATTTACTACATGATAAGAGGCATTAGGATCACCCTTGTGTTAAACCCGTATCATAATTACTTGACCATTTAAGTCATATTACTTGGCTAGTTAAGTCAACTAATTTTTCCCACACCCTTAGCGTTGTACTCATTTTTAGTACACGAAACCCCTAGTACACCCCTCCGAGCCTATCTTTTCGTTTCTAACTTTAAGCATTTTACTTAAAGGAAGAATTTGTTACACCCCACTTAAATGTACACCCAAATCGCCTTAGCCTTCCGTGTATGCGCTCATTTTTAGTGCATTATTGTTATTTGTCAAACCCTAAGTTAACTTTCTAATTGATTACATGATTGCTAAGTCGAGTCATATCCTTGTACATATTGTTTTGGGACGATTGGGACTCATGGGTAAGTACTTATTTTATGGAGTAATGGGGAAGAAAATCATTTATTACCCCCATATATACGTTAATCTTAAAAGTGCTCCAAGTGTTTTGATTTTCTTAATTCGAGTCATTAGATTAGTTTAATGTAAAGTATGTAAAGATTCAAGTGTAAGGGGAATGTTCATCCCCTATGATGTATTATTTTAGATGGTAGGTTAAGAGTGTATGCAAAAAAAAATAATAATAAATAAAAAAAAATTAAAAAAAAAAAGGAAAAAGAGAAAAAAACATACGGACTACCATCCCGTTTTTATTCTATGTTTATTTTATGTTTTTGTTATGTTTCATTTATTAGCTTAAGTCGAGTCTAGTCTTGGCTTAGCAACGCCATATTGTACATGTAATTAACCAAGATTGTTAACTCGCCACCAGTAATAACTTCCTTTATCCAACAAAACTGTGTAATTCATATCCCTATACCTAACGTTACAACCCTTTAAAAGACCTCTTTGATAGTTTATCCTAGGTGCTTACGCCATGTGGTGGAGGTTTGATCCTTTCCCAAGCCTATGGTAATCTATTTTGCTATGACAGGTAGTGAGAGATATCTTCCGTTTCCATATTGTAATTTACACTTTATTACACCCGAGAGATGTGAGTATCTAAACACTATTTGTGAGGTGCTTCTATATGACCTCCGTGCTTGTATATTGGTCTTTAGTGGAACGATTATTTGTTGTAATTACTTTTATATTAGTGTTAAATGACCACTAACTTGTCTTTTGAGTAGAATAAAAGCGCATTTGCTTGAGGACAAGCAAATCTCAAGTGTAAGGGTATATGATGAGGCGAAAAATGATCCGTTTTTAGGGGGTCATTTAAGCCCGAATCCAAATTTATTTGATCAAATATTGCCCTAAATCGTTCCTTTTGTGATTTTAGGTACTTGGAGAGTGAATTCTGGAAAAGAAGCCATTTTGGACGTTTTTGGAGCATAAAAGTGAAGAAAACGGCAAAGTCTCAATTTTCCATGCTGGGAACAGTAGGTGACGGCGTCAAGAGTAATGTCCTGACGGCGTCAAACCTCAATAATAAAATACGAGAGTTCATGAAGGCGTCAAGAGTTTTCCTGACGGCGTCAAAACCCCAAGAATTAAAATCCGTAGTTGATGACGGCGTCACACACAGGGCGTCAAGAGTAATTTGTGTGACGGCCTAGGCCTTGACGGCGTCAGAAGTAGATCAAGGCCGTCCGAGGAAGTATTTGACGGCGTCACACCTTTGTTCTTGACGCCGTCATCCCTATTTTCCTATATATAGTTTTCTAGTTTTTCACATTTAAAGAGAGAAGTTTTGGGAGAAACCCTAAAGACGATTTTGGTGTAACTTTACAGGTTTTTCAAGGGTTCCAACCCCTTGATACCTTGCATGATTAATCAAGATAAGTGTTCTTCTAATTCAATCAATATGTCTATGTGTTGGTTGTCTATATCTTGTTCTTGTCTTAATTCTATCATGCTAGGCTAGATCTCCTTTGTGTTTGCTTAGATCTAATGAAACCTAGATATTGATTATGTGTTGATTACTTGTTTATTCTTGTTGTGGATGAATGATTTATATGTTAGGCTTAAGAAAACTGGCAGATCTCTAAATGGTAACATGCTTGAACGTCGTAAGAAACATGAACCGAGGCGTACTAGGTCTTTATTGGTTGTATTTAATGCATGAGCCACTGTTTACAATCCCTATAGTTGTGCTGGGCATGGTGTAGGAGGAGATAAGAGCTCATAGAATTGGGGAGTTATGTATGCCACCCCATGAATGGTATTAAGGAATACGATCCGTCATCCATGCAATTATAACAAGTAATTAACGTGTAAAAGATATCTAGGGAGTAGTGAAATTTAAGTAAACACATTTTCTCCAATTACTGCTCACAACCTTAGTATAAATTAGTTTATTTTCATTTTTTGTATTTTATTTTGATTGCATCTTAGTTTTGGGTTAGTTGAGTAGCAACTAATTCCGCCCACTCTTCCAAAACCCGAGAATTTTAATTGCTTTCTAAAAAATATAAAAACACAAAAATAATCATCCCTCACCTTTAGAACTAGTAATTTAGGCTTTCTAATCCTAGCGACACTATTCCTAAGCTGAACGATCAATCCCCCGGTACTTGTCACTATACTATACTACAACGATCAGGTACACTGCCTGGTGGGGGTTGTAAGCTTCTCGAGATCCCTCGAGAGGTAAAGCCTGTTGCGATTCCCACGCATCAGTATCCATCTGTATTGGTTGGTGACGGGCATAACATTCCGGTCACCAATTCAGGTCGTAGCATTTTGCCTACTCCTTCTCGACCCCTATACTTAAATAAAGACCTTATTACTCCTCATATTGTCAAAAATCTTATATCTGTCCGTTAGTTTATTTGTGACAATAATTGCACAATTGAATTTGATCCTTTTGGGTTTTTCGTCAAGGATTTCATGACACGTAGGGTGCTTCTCCGTTGTGACAGCACGGGCGACCTATACCCTGTCACGGCCCCGTGTCCCATTCCCCAAGCTCTTCTTGTAAGTCAACATACGTGGCATCAACACCTTGGACATCCAGGGAGTGAAGTGCTATGTCGTCTTGTCTCAAATAATTTTATATCTTGTAATAAGGAGAAGCCGCTTGTGCTTTGTCATGCTTGCCAGCTTGGCACACACGTTCGACTTCCATTTGCCAGTTTTGATGCTATAGTTAATGCGTGTTTTGATGTTATTCATTCTGATGTATGGACTTCACCAATTTCGAGCCTCTCGGGTTTTAAATATTAGCTTTGTTTTTGTATCACTATTCTCATTTTGTTTGGGTCTACCCATTGATAAATAAATATGATGTATTATCAAAATTTGTTCTATTTCGCAAGTACGTTCACACTCAATTTAAGTGTGAAATCAAATCGTTTCAGTGTGACCATGGCGGTGAATTTGATTATCGCACCCTACACGAACTTTTTGCCAAGTTTCTCATGCCCCAAGACATCTCAACAAAATGGGAAGTCAGAATGGATTATTCGCACCATCAACAACCTCATTCGAACCCTACTTTTCCAGGCCAACCTTCCACCAACCTGTTGGGTTATCCAAGAAATACCAAGGCTTCCTAAAGAATTCATAACACTCGTCTAAACCCTAAAAGATCTCCCATTTTCCCCATCTTGTGTTCGACCGATCGAACAAACCAAAAGGATAAATTCTGTAGAAACTAGAAGGGGGGGGGGGGGGTTGAATAGTTTCACCGTTTCTTTTTACTCGCTAAAACATTTCGCCGTTTTTAGGTCCGGTTAATATTCTTTTGCAAACATGTTGAATTCTACTTCTTATGTGATATCAATTAACCTACTAACAAATATAAACAAATAAGTAATGTAAAGAGTAGGGAAAAAACACCACCAAAGAGACACAACAATTTATAGTGGTTCGGCATGAAGCTCACTCCTTCGTCCTACTCCACTACCCGAGTACCATACTTGAGAGTTATCAATCACTAAATCAACACACTCCTTCACTAAGCAAGCATGTCTAATAATCATGAAATAAGTTTACACAAACAATAAACATAGTTGTTCCAAGTACATTAATAAAAGTACTCCAAATAACATTTTACTTCTTCTTTTTCTTGTGGAGGTTCTTGATTGACTTCAATCATTTCCTTTGCTCATCCCGACTTTGAGTAAGAAGGGTGATCACAGATGGGTCTTGTGTGTCGAGATTTTGAGGGATTTGAGGAAAAGCATTGATGAAGGTTTGGGAGAAAGAAGAAGCATTAGAATTGGAACTATCAATGTGTTCATCATCATCTATGTGATGAGAGGATGAATCACCAGAGGATGACTCGAGAAACAAGGTCCTTTTCGACCCAGAATCAGACCTTGTCTTATGCTCAATATAAATAGTGAGCGGGAACATGACACGATCATGGATAAGGTACTTTTCTGATTTGAGTTCCGGAGATTCATCCATGATATGATTGAACAAACGTGTTAAAAGCATGCCATAGGGTAGATTTAACTTGGGCTTTTTGGTGACAAACTCCATTCTCCTGACCATGTAGAATGCTAGATTTTAGGGTGTCAATATGACAACACAAGAGCATCAAGGCTGCATTCGTCAGTAAACGAGCATTGCCCCGTGGTAGGAACACCAAGGATTTAACCAAAATCAGGAAGTGAATATGAAAAGAATTTTTCTTGAATGACAAACTCCACATAGAGTTCATTCATGGACTGAGCTCTCAACCTAAACTGACTATAGAACTATAGGATAAAATGATGAACGATTAACTCATTTATTTTGTAAAGACATTCTAGTTTAGCAGAACTTAGTATAGAATCAAGGTAGTTAAAGTCCTCAAAGTCGAGATACACGACTCAACCTTCAGGAATACAACGTTTTTCAATTCGTTGGAAATTATGGGAAAGAGGTGAAGGGTACTTAGTGGAAAGGATGGGTATGTAGTCGCGTGTCTTTGCGTGATCAACCCTGTTTGGTTTAGGAATGTTTTTCCTAAGAAAAAAATGAGAAAAAGTAAACGTTAAGTTGGCTAGCCTATAATTTTTATACTTATCCAAAACACCTCCCATATACCATAATAATTTTAATTTTGAAATTCCTGATTCATTTCGTTGCATGGTTATGAAAACATTTCAGACATGTATTAACAATGTATAACTACGTTATTGTTATGTGATTAAACAATATTATCAACAACAAATTCGAATTGGGGATGATTACATTTTTGACCCATTTTCAAAACTCATGAATTAAATCAATTAATTGTTAGTGGAGGTTTAGTTAGTAATACATTATCAAATTTTAGTCTCAATTGATGTTAATATTTTAAAGAAATAAGAATCCCCAATTTTTGATTTGATGTTCATGTTAATATAAATAATGTCAAAAACGTCATTTGCATTAATCGGTCTCTACTAGTTTTGATAATCACAAAATACAAACACACGTTACATAAAACTAAGACTAATAAGTTTTTAATCGGGAAAACTCGTTTTCGTCATCAACATCACTTAAGGTATGTACAAACTTCTACCAACTTGTGTATGTGACCAAAGGATTTAAAAACTTTACATTTTCATGTCACAAAACATTTTTACATATGTATTTTTATAAAATTTAAAGAAATGTTTAATTAAGAAAATGTTTTCAACATTTAAAACCATAACAACCATATTTCCCGCTCAAAACCGACAACAAAACTTCACCAGATAGTTTTTCACCACATCAGGACAAAACGAGGAGTGTTTGTCTGGACGGTCCCTTAAATAGGACAGTGGTACCTTATCGATAAGGGACCGTCCAGCATTTAAAGGACCGTCGCCTCTTTCCTGAAGCCTATAAATACAAAATTGTTTTCCTCCAGAAATCTTCACCTCTTATGCACCAAAATCTTATGTATTCCGAAATTCTTTCTAAAACATACTCTTTGATCACATTATCAAGGTCTAGTTGTTTACAAGTGATTACACTCATCTTTCCTCTAAGTGCAAGAGAAGAACATTCGTTGTAATCAAGAAACGAAGTGTTGAAGAAGAGTTTTGCTCATCTCATCTTATTGTTGTGGATCTATCATCTCTTTCATTCATTGTTTCGTGTATGTAATAGGAATTGAGTGCAAGTCTTATATTGTGTATCGTGCCATCGTGTTGGTATGAGGTGTGAAGCCACGTGGGCTTTGGTAGATTGGTTCTAGCTAGGATTAGGACTCGACATTCCACTTAGTGTCGTTAAACTTAGTGTAAGCTTGTGTAAGGTTTGTTCCGCCATAAGGGAGCGTGTTGATATAGTTTATGTGAAACTCTCGAGAGTGAGACTCGAGGAGTGGAGTAGGGACGAAGGAGTGAGCTTCGTGGCTGAACCACTATAAATCTTCGTGTGCCGGTTTGATCTTTCCTTTCTTTATCTTTACTTGTTTACTTATCATTGCTTATATCTATTGTTGTGTTGATTTCACGTAAGCTTCGAATCAAACCTTTTTGTCAAACACAATTTGTAACGTCAATTTTATAAAAACATGATTAATAACGGTGAAACTATTCAACCCCACTTCTAGTTTCTACACTTCATATGAACCCTAATAATTCAATTGCGAATTGAATAAGTGACATTGAAGAAATTAACTTACAATAGATAGATTAGTATGTATTAGTGATTGATGATCTTGAATTGAAAGACTTTGAATTGATTTGATTATGGGTGAGTAAGATTTTGGGGTGTTGTGGTCGAGTTTCGTCACTTCTGCAGCAAAGGGGAGTGTTTTGTTTGGTTTTAGAAGTTCTGCAGTTGAAAAACAGGTTATGGGCTAAAAAGACTGGACGGTCCTTTATCAATATGGGACCGCCAGTCGATAATGGACCACCGACAGTAAGTTGTGGTTTTTGCCGGTTTTTGGTGTTTTGGTCATTATGAGAAATCTTTGGTTTTAGATGGTTTTAAAACATAACTCTTTGTATTTTAAGACACGAAATAGACTCAATACGCACGAGTAGGCTAAGGAATGGATATGGAGTAGAGTCAAGACAGAAGAAAAGGAAAAGACTCGATACGCTTGAATAAAGAGTGGAATTTGAGTCGAAATAGAAGGAGTAAAAGAGTTGTGCGTAAGATGTAGCTTAGGTACGAGATTTGCATCGGAGAGGCTAGAAGTCAATCATGTAGATTTCAAGAAAAGTCATAGACGAGAACTAGAGAAAGGATGAAGAGTGAAATGAGTGTGCATCGTCTATAGTGATTGATTGACGCAAAATCTCAATATTAATAATGGTTGTTGTAAGACCATTATTTTTCCAAATAGTTTGCTTGAATCCAAAGAAGGACGAGCACTTAGACATAACGTCTAAATAACACAAAGCATCTAGCATGTATTAGCACACAAATGCTATCTAGCATGCAGGCGAGTAGCAATTAATCACTGTTAAGATCATTTAAAGCTCGAGGTTGTTTAGACCTCATCTAGGGATTGCACAATAATAATGAATGAACACGATACGCAGCGGAATAAACAAACACATCATTATTATTGCTAACAAGGTTTCTCGTCATCATCTCTATTCTAACATACACCAAAGCCCCAATGCTACGTGATCAAGTGTAGCACGGTTACACTCTGACAGCTATCTAAGATAGTTGAGGCTTAACATCAATCTACCCTAGGTGTTTCCCATAAAACACCTGTACACACAAGTCTAGGCGTTTCCAGCCCTAGACATACACACACGTTTTTCTGGTTTTACATTGTGAAAAACTTATTGAAACCTATTCCCTGTATCTCTTTATATAATAGAGATACTAGGGTTACAAGGAATAAACTAATAAAATAAAAGATATGCTGTAATCTTTTTTCTTTCTTTGCAAGTTTCTTTCTTTGTCTCCATAAGTCCTTCATCTTTCATATTTGTCAATATCAACTCAAAGTATAATTCCTAACAATCACCTAGTCACGTAAGCATATAGCAAACATTCAAATAACAATCATAATAGTCAAGGTTGTAAGAAAACTTACCTTGGCCTCTAGCTATCCTTAATAACACATTACCATAACATATGTTGTGTGTGATGCAAGACTTAATGATACTCACTTGGTGAATCAACTACTTGATCAGTTCCACATACCAGGCGCACATTGTCTTGTCCGCTAGCTATTCTCTTTACACATTAAAACCACATAATCACTTCAAGATTTGAAGATTAGTGCATCAACTAGATTGCTTATGAGATTCTTGTCAGCAACATTTCCTACAATAAAAACATTCGAACTAGTAGTATATGAATCTACTTAAACTAAGTGTTTTTCTAATAACATATTTTCATCATCTTTGGCTTGAACATTTCCTTGGTGCAAGTTTAAACTATTTTACCATATGTCATTTGCCACTTGACATAAAATTGTGTCATCAAAATCAATTTTTGGCAAAGATTCATAAACCAAAATTTTTGCTTCAAAGTTTTGCAAAAGTTTCTTATGAAATTTTGATTTTTGAAATTTTCTTTCAAAATAAAAATAATAAAAAAAAAATCACCAATTGAAATGACATGCCAAATATTATGATCTAACTTTCAAATTCATTTTTCCAAATAACAAAATTTTCATTTTTTTGAAAAATGGTGGCTCATTCAAATAACGCTCTTCTAGATGTCTTTTTGATTCCATAGATCGATTCAAGTTTTAAAGTACAGTATACTCTAAATATCTTGATAAACGAAGCGCTTATACCAATTGTAGAAACTAGAAGGGGGGGTTGAATAGTTTCATCGTTTCTTTTTACGTGCTAAAACGTTTCGCCGTTTTTAAGTCCGTTTAATATTCTTTTGCAAACATGTTGAATTCTACTTGTTATGTGATATCAATTAACCTACTAAAAAATATAAACAAATAAGTAATGTAAAGAGTAGGGAAAGACACAACCAAAAAGACGTGGCAATTTATAGTGGTTCGGCACAAAGCTCACTCCTTCGTCCTACTCCACTCCCCGAGTACCACACTCGAGAGTTATCAATCACTAAATTAACACACTCCTTTAGGCGGAGCAATCCATGCACAAGCTTACACAAGATTTAACGACACTAAGCGGAATGTCGAGTTATAATCGTAGCTAGAACCAATCTACACCAAGGCCCACATGGCCACACGAACAAGCACTCTTGTCCCACTTAAATCGACACACGATCCAAGCCTTCACACGAACGAGTACTCCCGTTCACTTGAACCTTCACCCGATTCAAGTCTTCACACTAAAACACACTTGGATCTTCACCCAATCCAAGCCTTCACACAACACACACTTGGATCCTTTCCCGATCCAAGCCTTCACACAAGACACACTAAGTCCTAACCTACACACTAGGACAACACTCTCCTCATAACAGATACATGAACTAGTCTAGTTACAAGACTTCTTGGATCTTCATCTTCTTCCAAGTTCACACACATAACTCCGTCCTCGACTCACACACAAGTCGAAAGTATTTACAATATTTACAAAACCTATAACCGTAACACTTGTTACATTTGTGTGTGGACACCTATAACATCTCGAATCTTCATCTACGTCGAGAGTTCTTCTCTTGCATATTGCGGAAGAGGAAATCACTTATAAACATATACCGACATGTTATAGTGATCAAAGAACAAAGAAAAATAAAACAGAAAGTTTTTGTGTGTGTAAGACTCTTATTTTCTGAAGAGGAACAGATCACTATTTATGCAAGACAGGAGGGAGTGGCGGTCCCTTAAATAGGCGACAGTCCTTTATCACTAAGGGACCGCCGGCCACTTTAAGGGACCGTCCGGACATACGCTCCCATTTTTGTCCTGACGTGGTGAAAACTCAATTGTTTTAGGGGGGAAATATAGTTGTTACAAATTTGATTTTTGAATATATTTACTTAATAAAACATTTCTTTAAAAATACAAAAATACTTTTGTGAAATTGTTCTATCAAGCTTAAAACTTGATACGCGTAGGGATTGCACCAGGCTTTACCTCTCAAGGGATGTTGAGAAGCTTACAACCCCCACCAGGCAGTGTACCTGATCGATGTAGTATAGTATAATGACAAGTACCGGAGGATTGATCGTTCAGCTAGGAATAGTGTCGCTAGGATTAGAAAACCTAAAGACTAGGTCTAGAGATGAGGGATGATTCTTTTTGTATTTTTATATTTTCTAGAAAGCAAATTAAAATCTCGGGTTTGAAGGATTTGGGCGAAATTAGTTGCTAGTCAACTAACCCAATACTAAAGATGCAATCAAAATAAAATACTAAAAATGAAAATAAACTAAATTGTACTAAAGTTGTGAGCAATATGTGGGAGAAATGTGTTTACTTAGATTTCACTACTCCCTAGATATCTTTTACACGTTAATTACTTGTTATAGTTGCGTGGATGATGGATTGTATTCCTTAATACCATTCATGGGGTGGCGTACTTACTTCCCCAATCCTATGAGTGCCTACTTCACTCCTATGTCGAGCCGGCTAAGAAGCTCCTAACATAGGATCATTAGAATTTACTCATGCATTAAATACAACCAATAAAACCTAATACACATCGGTTCATGTTTCCTAAGACGTTCAAGCATGTTACACAATGGAGATCTGCCAGTTTTCTTAAGCCTAACATTGAAATCATTCATCCAATACAACCATAAACAAGTAATCAACACATAATTAACATCTAGGTTTCATTAGATCCAAGCAAACACAAGATAGATCTAGCCTAGCATGTTGAAATCAAGACAAGCACAAGATATAGACAACCAACACATAGACATATTGATTAAATTAAAGAGAAGACTTATCTCAATAGCACATGAAAGGATTCAAGGGGTGAAAACCCTTGAAAATACTGTAAAATACGAGCTAGGGTTTACAAAGTTCGGCCATAGGGTTTCTCCACACAAGTTCCTCCTTAATGAATGAAAAATAGAAAACTATATATAGAGTTTAGAAGGTGACGGCGTCAAGAACAAAAGTCTAACGCCGTCATCTCGCCGCCAAATAGTTCCTCGGACTGCCTAGATCTGGGTCTGATGCCGTCATGTATACACCTTATGCAGGCCGTCACAAAATTAACTCTTGACGCCCTTGTTGTGACACCGTCATGTTTGCACTGGGTCGTCACCACTTTTACTCTAGATGCCAGCAGGTACAGTTCTCAGCATGGAAAATTAAGTCTTTGGCGTTTTCTTCACTTTTATGCTCCAAAAACGTCCGAATTGCTTCCTTTTCCAGATTTCACTCCCAAAGTACCTAAAATCACAAAAGGAACGATTTAGGGCAATATTTGATCAAATAAATTCAATTTCGGGCTTAAATGACCCCCTAAAAGTGGTTCATTTTTTGTCTCATCATATACCCTTACACTTGAGATTTGCTTATCCTCGAGCAAATGCGCTTTTATTCTAATCAAAATACAAGTTAGGGGTCATTTAACACTAATATAAAAGTAATTACAACAAATAATCGTTCCACTAAAGACCAAAGACAAGCACAGAGGTCATATACTAGCACCTCACAAATCGTGTTTAGATACTCACATCTCTCGGGTGTAATAAAGTTATATCACAATATGGAAACGGAAAATATCTCTCACTACCTGTCATAGCAAAATAGATTACCATAGGCTTGGGAAAGGATTAAACCTCCACCACATGGCTTAAGCACCTAGGATAAACTATCAAAGAGGTCTTTTAAAGGGTTGTAACGTTAGGTGTAGGGATATGGAATACACGGTTTTGTTGGATATAGGCAGTCTTTACTGGTGGCGAGTTAACAATCTTGGTTAATTACATGTACAATATGGCGTTGCTAAGTGATGCGTGGGAATCGCAACACGCTTTACCTCTCGAGGGATCTCGAGAAGCTTACAACCCCCACCAGGCAGTGTACCTGATCGTTGTAGTATAGTATAGTGACAAGTACCGGGGGATTGATCGTTCAGCTTAGGAATAGTGTCGCTAGGATTAGAAAGCCTAAATTACTAGTTCTAAAGGTGAGGGATGATTATTTTTGTATTTTTATATTTTTTAGAAAGCAATTAAAATTCTCGGGTTTTGGAAGAGTGGGCGGAATTAGTTGCTATTCAACTAACCCAAAACTAAGATGCAATCAAAATAAAATACTAAAAATGTAAATAAACTATTTATACTAAGGTTGTGAGCAGTAATTGGAGAAAATGTGTTTACTTAGATTTCACTACTCCCTAGATATCTTTTACACGTTAATTACTTGTTATAATTGCATGGATGACGGATTGTATTCCTTAATACCATTCATGGGGTGGCATACATAACTCCCCAATTCTATGAGCTCTTATCTCCTCCTACACCATGCCCAGCACAACTTTAGGGATTGTAAACAGTGGCTCATGCATAAAATACAACCAATAAAGACCTAGTATGCCTCGGTTCATGTTTCTTAAGACGTTCAAGCATGTTACCATTTGGAGATCTGCCAGTTTTCTTAAGCCTAACATATAAATCATTCATCCACAACAAGAATAAACAAGTAATCAACACATAATCAATATCTAGGTTTCATTAGATCTAAGCAAACACAAAGGAGATTTAGCCTAGCATGATAGAATTAAGACAAGAACAAGATATAGACAACCAACACATAGACATATTGATTGAATTAGAAGAACACTTATCTTGATTAATCATGCAAGGTATCAAGGGGTTGGAACCCTTGAAAAACCTGTAAAGTTACACCAAAATCGTCTTTAGGGTTTCTCCCAAAACTTCTCTCTTTTAATGTGAAAAACTAGAAAACTATATATAGGAAAATAGGGATGACGGCGTCAAGAACAAAGGTGTGACGCCGTCATCTCGCCGCCAAATACTTCCTCGGACGGCCTTGATCTACTTCTGACGCCGTCAAGGCCTAGGCCGTTACACAAATTATTCTTGACGCCCTGTGTGTGCCGCTGTCATCTACTACGGATTTTAATTCTTGAGGTTTTGACACCCTCAGGAAAACTCTTGACGCCTTCATGAACTCTCGGATTTTATTATTGAGGTTTGACGCCGTCAGGACATTACTCTTGACGCCATCACCTACTGTTCCCAGCATGGAAAATTGAGACTTTGCCGTTTTCTTCACTTTTATGCTCCAAAAACGTCCAAAATGGCTTCTTTTCCAGAATTCACTCTCCAAGTACCTAAAATCACAAAAGGAACGATTTAGGGCAATATTTGATCAAATAAATTCGGATTCGGGCTTAAATGACCCCCTAAAAACAGATCATTTTTCGCCTCATCATATACCCTTACACTTGAGATTTGCTTGTCCTCAAGCAAATGCGCTTTTATTCTAGTCAAAATACAAGTTAGGGGTCATTTAACACTAATATAAAAGTAATTACAACAAATAATCGTTCCACTAAAGACCAACAGACAAGCCACGGAGGTCATACACAAGCACCTCACAAATAGTGTTTAGATACTCACATCTCTCGGGTGTAATAAAGTGTAAATTACAATATGGAAACGGAAGATATCTCTCACTACCTGTCATAGCAAAATAGATTACCATAGGCTTGGGAAAGGATCAAACCTCCACCACATGGCGTAAGCACCTAGGATAAACTATCAAAGAGGTCTTTTAAAGGGTTGTAACGTTAGGTATAGGGATATGAATTACACGGTTTTGTTGGATAAAGGAAGTTTTACTGGTGGCGAGTTAACAATCTTAGTTAATTACATGTACAATATGGCGTTGCTAAGCCAAGACTAGACTCGACTTAAGCTAATAAATGAAAAATAACAAAAACATAAAATAAACATAAAATAAAAACGGGATGGTAGTCCGTATGTTTTTTTCTTTTCCCTTTTTTTTTTTTTTTTTTTTGCATACACTCTTACCCTACCATCCAAAATAATACATCATAGGGAATGTAAATTTCCCTTACACTTGAATCTTTACATACTTTACATTAAACTAATCTAATGACTCGAATTAAGGAAATCAAAACACTTGGAGTACTTTTAAGAATAACGTACATATGGGGGTAATAAATGATGTTCTTCCCCATTACTCCATAAATAAGTACTTACCCATGAGTCCCAATCGTCCCAAAACAATATGTACAAGGATATGACTCGACTTAGCAACCATGTAATCAATTAGAAAGTTAACTTAGGGTTTAACAAATAACAATAATGCACTAAAAATGAGCGCATACACGGAAGGCTAAGGCGATTTGGGTGTACATTTAAGTGGGGTGTAACAAATTCTTCCTTTAAGTAAAATGCTTAAAGTTAGAAACGAAAAGATAGGCTCGGAGGGGTGTACTAGGGGTTTCGTGTACTAAAAATGAGTACAACGCTAAGGGTGTGGGAAAAATTAGTTGACTTAACTAGCCAAGCAATATGACTTAAATGGTCAAGTAATTATGATACGGGTTTAACACAAGGGTGATCCTAATGCCTCTTATCATGTAGTAAATCCTACTACACGAATGTAGTCTCACTAGCGGTCTCGGGATGCATCACTAACGCAAGTTCTAGAATCTAAATGCTACCGGTACACTCATAAGCACTAATAGTAAATGCTTTTCCTATAAAATCTAAAGGCGAACCTCACATATTTGGGTGGAAAATTTTTCTGAATATACGGTTATGTGCTAGTCATACAATCTCCTATCCATGAGACGCTTGCTATGGCTAAAGTTTCACTCCTAAATGTTGTAAAAAATTTTAAATATGGCGCTAAAATTGCACTAACAAGTATTTCTCATAGTTTTATTACACATCTACCATCAAACAAAACAAACTCAAGCGAAAGTGCATATGTAAGGTATCATCTTTTTACCCTCCCCTTACACTTAAGATGAACATTGTCCCCAATGTTCAAGTAAAGAATGTAAAAGTTAAAAAGTAAAGAGAATGAAATCAAATACTCCCCTGATTCGCTCGGTATGGATTATAGGTGGCCAGGTTAAATCTTCTTCCAAAAAAATGAACAATCAAAGCTTCCCTTCCAGAAATATAAATCATCTCCTTGTCGAACATAACCTGTAAAACCTGACAAAAATAGGCAAGACAACCTCGCGTAAAATCGGCGGCATCCTATATAAGTTTCTAAATCCTAGAAAACAAGGTAAGATATAATGCTTGTGGAATGAAGTTTGCAGATCTCCTGGAGATTATAAAACTTAATAATTCACAAAAACCATAAGACTCTGTTAGAAAAACAAAACCGGTAAAATTTCCAGATTTTTAACTCCTGACGCCGTCAAGAGTAAACCTCTGACGCCGTCAGAATGGACCTGCAGAAATTCTTATGTTAAGTTTCCAAAAAATTTCTGGAAAAACTTGGTTCTACTTCCTGGAAAATCCTGCAAAACTTCATTATGACTCAATACAAGCATTTGACTCTAACAAATACGAATATACATGCTCATTTAATATCGTGGAGAATCATGATCGGTTTGTTTCTTAAAAACATATTTGGGGTTTCCCCTTACACTTATCTTTTGCAAAAATACTTCTAGGTGGAGTTAAGACTAGGCTAAACAACAAAGTAAAGTATTTCCACATTTTAATTGAGAAACATGATCAACCAACAATAAAAATAAAGCATGCATACGGAAGCAAATAACAATCAAACAAATAAAATCACACAAAACATGGGTTGCCTCCCAAGAAGCGCTTTTCTTTATTTACGAGTCTTGTAGCTAGACTCAAGGTCATGGGTTACCGTGTATCGCTTATGCTCACATAACCAAGTGTGAGCCATCTAATAGTCGCCTCATCTTTCTTATATTCATCTCCTAACTCTAAGCATCCGCGATAGTATCTTTTATTTTTTTCATTAATATACTTGAGTCCTTTTCTCTTATCATTCTCACTTAGCATCTCTATGGGCGGATACCTACTACACTTTTCCATGGGAAAATCCTTGAACCTAGGGTGTGTGCGGGGCATTTGATAGACAAAATCTTCTTCCCCATCCGAGAATGTAATTAACCCTTCTATGAGTTTTTCATCAAGGTTGGTCAACTGTTTGAAAGGTTTTCCAAACACAACTTGGGTCAACTTATCATCAATAAATTCTCCTAGATTCTCCATAACCATGAACTCAACAAGATAAACCAAGCTTCCTACAAACACATGCAATGGTATTGCCTTAGCAATAATGTTTTCTCCATGTATTCTAACTCATCTACCATGATTTTATTGTATTCATTACGTGAGATTATGTTCATTGGAAGAGATGAGTTGAGATAGGCGTTAAGGCTCTTAAATCTGATTTTAGAAGGAAATTGCATGTTGAATGAGCTATCACACTCAATCCTAGTCCTAGGGTCGATATACCTGAGAGGGTTTATTTCTTCTTCCATCCTATTCTCATTAATCACATCACCGTCATCAAGATCCTCGTCGGAGTCTGAATAGTAGAAAGGACTAGCCCTATGGTCATCATCATGATCAGACTCTTCTAACTCAGAATTATTGTCAAAGTGGTGGTTGGGTGAGAGGTTAGGTGGGTTCTCATTTTCAACTAAAGGGAGTGGGGCGGGCATTTGGAAAATCCTACGACGAAAAACACGAATAACAGGAATCAAACGATCAATGTTATTGTTATCCATCGAAATAGTTTACGAACAAAGGACACAAAGAAATAAGATAGACTAAAGAGAACCTAAAAATAAAAAATAAAATCTTACTAGAAAGGAATCTAGCAAGTAGACCTAATAAAAAGAAATTCTAACCTAGACAATAACTATTCCCCGGGCTGCGGCGCAAAAAATTTGATGGCGCCGCACTCTTTTGCGAAAGTTAAGGAATGAATGTAAAGATAGACAATCCCCGGCAGCGGCGCCAAAAACTTGATGCGTGGGAATCGCAACAGGCTTTACCTCTCAAGGGATCTCGAGAAGCTTACAACCCCCACCAGGCAGTGTACCTGATCGTTGTAGTATAGTATAGTGACAAGTACCGGGGGATTGATCGTTCAGCTTAGGAATAGTGTCGCTAGGATTAGAAAGCCTAAATTACTAGTTCTAAAGGTGAGGGATGATTATTTTTGTGTTTTTATATTTTTTAGAAAGCAATTAAAATTCTCGGGTTTTGGAAGAGTGGGCGGAATTAGTTGCTATTCAACTAACCCAAAACTAAGATGCAATCAAAATAAAATACTAAAAATGTAAATAAACTAATTATACTAAGGTTGTGAGCAGTAATTGGAAAAAATGTGTTTACTTAGATTTCACTACTCCCTAGATATCTTTTACACGTTAATTACTTGTTATAATTGCATGGATGACGGATTGTATTCCTTAATACCATTCATGGGGTGGCATACATAACTCCCCAATTCTATGAGCTCTTATCTCCTCCTACACCATGCCCAGCACAACTTTAGGGATTGTAAACAGTGGCTCATGCATTAAATACAACCAATAAAGACCTAGTACGCCTCGGTTCATGTTTCTTAAGACGTTCAAGCATGTTACCATTTGGAGATCTGCCAGTTTTCTTAAGCCTAACATATAAATCATTCATCCACAACAAGAATAAACAAGTAATCAACACATAATCAATATCTAGGTTTCATTAGATCTAAGCAAACACAAAGGAGATTTAGCCTAGCATGATAGAATTAAGACAAGAACAAGATATAGACAACCAACACATAGACATATTGATTGAATTAGAAGAACACTTATCTTGATTAATCATGCAAGGTATCAAGGGGTTGGAACCCTTGAAAAACCTGTAAAGTTACACCAAAATCGTCTTTAGGGTTTCTCCCAAAACTTCTCTCTTTTAATGTGAAAAACTAGAAAACTATATATAGGAAAATAGGGATGACGGCGTCAAGAACAAAGGTGTGACGCCGTCATCTCGCCGCCAAATACTTCCTCGGACGGCCTTGATCTACTTCGGACGCCGTCAAGGCCTAGGCCGTCACACAAATTACTCTTGACGCCCTGTGTGTGACGCCGTCATCAACTACGGATTTTAATTCTTGGGGTTTTGACGCCGTCAGGAAAACTCTTGACGCCTTCATGAACTCTCGGATTTTATTATTGAGGTTTGACGCCGTCAGGACATTACTCTTGACGCCGTCACCTACTGTTCCCAGCATGGAAAATTGAGACTTTGCCGTTTTCTTCACTTTTATGCTCCAAAAATGTCCAAAATGGCTTCTTTTCCAGAATTCACTCTCCAAGTACCTAAAATCACAAAAGGAACGATTTAGGGCAATATTTGATCAAATAAATTCGCATTCGGGCTTAAATGACCCCCTAAAAACGGATCATTTTTCGCCTCATCACTAAGCCAAGACTAGATTCGACTTAAGCTAATAAATGAAAAATAACAAAAACATAAAATGAATATTGAATGAAACGGGATGGTAGTCCGTATGTTTTTTTCTCTTTTTTTTTTTTTTTTTTTTTTTTTTTTTTTTTTTTTTGCATACACTCTTACCCTACCATCCAAAATAATACATCATAGGAAATGAATATTCCCCTTACACTTGAATTTTTACATACTTTACAATAACTTAATCTAATGACTCGAATTAAGAAAATCGAAACACTTTGAGTACTTTTAAGAATAACGCACATATGGGGGTAATAAATGATGTTCTTCCCCATTACTCCATAAAATAAGTACTTTACCCATGAGTCCCAATCGTCCCAAAACAATATGTACAAGGATATGACTCGACTTAGAAACCATGTAATCAATTAGATAATAAACTTAGGGTTTAACAAATAACAATAATGCACTAAAGATGAGTGCATACACGGAAGGCTAAGGCGATTTGGGTGTACATTTAAGTGGGGTGTAACAAATTCTTCCTTTAAGTAAAATGCTTAAAGTTAGAAACGAAAAGATAGGCTCGGAGGGGTGTACTAGTGGTTTCGTGTACTAAAAATGAGTACAACGCTAAGGTGTGGGAAAAATTAGTTGACTTAACTAGCCAAGTAATATGACTTAAATGGTCAAGTAATTATAATACGGGTTTAACACAAGGGTGATCCTAATGCCTCTTATCATGTAGTAAATCCTACTACACGAATGTAGTCTCACTAGCGGTCTCGGGATGCATCACTAACGCAAGTTCTAGAATCTAAATGCTACCGATACAATCATAAGCACTAATAGTAAATGCTTTTCCTATCAAATCTAAAGGCGAACTTCTGGAAAATTTTTCTGAATGATACGGTTATGTGCTAGTCATACAATCTCCTATCCATGAGACGCTTGCTATGGCTAAAGTTTCACTCCTAAATGTTGTAAAAAAATTTTAATTTGGCGCTAAAATTGCACTAACAAATATTTCTCATAGTTTTATTACACATCTAAAATCAAACAAACAAACTCAAGCGAAAGTGTATCTGTAAGGTATCATCATTTTACCCTCCCCTTACACTTAGGATGAACATTGTCCCCAATGTTCAAGTAAAGAATGTAAAAGTGAGATAAGTAAAAAGAATGAAATCAAATACTCCCCTGATTCGCTCGGTATGGATAATAAGGTGGCCAGGTTAAATCTTCCTCCAAGAAAATGAACAATCAAAGCTTCCCTTCCAGAAAAATAATCATCTTCTTGTCATACATAACCTGTAAATCCTGATAAAACAGACAAGGCAACCTCGCATAAAATCGGCGGCAATCTACATATGTTACTAAATCCTAGAAAACAAAATAAGATATAATGCTTGTGGAATGATGTTTCCAGATTTCCTGGAGATTATAAAACTAATAATTAAACAAAAACTTTAAGACTCCGTTAGAAAAACAAAACTGGTAAAATTTCCAGATTTTTACACGTGACGCCGTCAAGAGTAAACTCGTGACGCCGTCAGAAGTGACCTGCAGAAATTCTTATGTTAAGTTTCCTGAAAATTTCTGGAAAAACTTGGTCCTACTTCCTGAAAAATCCTGCAAAACTTCATTATGACTCGATACAAGCATTTGACTCTAACAAATACGAATATACATGTTCACTTAATATTGTGGAGAATCATGATCGGTTTTGTTTCTTAAAAACATATTTGGGGTTTCCCCATACACTTATCTTTTGCAGAAATACCTTTGGGTGAAGTTAAGACTAGGCCAAACAACAAAGTAAAGTATTTCCACTATTTAGTTTTGAAACATGATTTACCAACAATAAAAATAAAGCATGCATACGGAAGCAAATAACAAACAAACAAAATAAAAATCACACAAAACATGGGTTGCCTCCCAAGAAGCGCTTTTCTTTATTTACGAGTCTTGTAGCTAGACTCAAGGTCATGGGTTACAACGTGATACGGGTGAGTTCCTCATTGAGGACATCCTTGGGATCAAACTTAAGTTTTAGCTTCCTATCGGTTTTCTTAGTACGGTATGACCTTTCAAACTTTTCTCCATCCGGATCATACAAAGTCATCTTCATATGCCATGATCCGTCACCTTCTTTAGGTTGCTTGTCCCACCTCCATTTACACTTATCTCCCTCTCTTTTCCACTTATTCATCTCTATATTAATAGGCATTACGCTTAAGAACTCAATCATCTTCCTAAAGACTAAGGGGTCCTCAAAAGGATCTAGCTCTTCATCTCTAGCTATGAGTTGTTCCACCGAATGTGTCTTTTCGATGAAATCTTTTTCTAGATAGAATGGGCGTTGAGGTCCTATAAAGTTCCTTTGTATCCAAGGTCCATATCTAGATGGTCTCCTATTCGTCTCTACCCAATGTGGTGTCGGTTCATCATCACAATCATAGCTATGTTTCTTAACATCGTATACTGACCAAGTGTCGCCTTCACCTACCGCTATCTTAGACTCCTTACAATCTATCATAGCGCTAGCGGTTGCTAAAAATCCTCTTCCTACCAATAATGGGCATGTAGTGTCATTAACCATGTCTAGGACGTGAAAATCCGCTAAGATAGTTAACTTTCCTACGTGAACAACTACATCCTTAATCATTCCAACCGGGTGGGCAATACTTCCATCCGCTAGACCTATCAATACCTCTGTCTCCTCTAACTTTCCTAGCTTAAGAGTGGTGAAAAGGGATAAGGGAATCAAGTTGAGGCTTGACCCTAAATCAGCTAGTGTGTCGAAAGCTTCGGATCTTCCTATCTTACAAGGCAAAACAAATATACCCGGATCATCAAGCTTTTTAGGCAACTTGTTTTGAACGAAGGCGGTCCCATTTTTACCTAGTTTAAACTTCTCATACTTTTCTAGGAGGGCACTATAGTAGGGAGCACGGGCTAAGACATCAATGACGGGGCATTCAAGGTGAAGTTCCTTGAATTCATCGTCAAGATCTTGCGTAGGAGGTGTTTCAACTATGCTTTTGACCGGTTTTATATCGGGTGTTTTATTCGATTGGTCCTTTTGAAGAATTTGGTTTTGTTTGAAACACGTGCTCATAGATTTGACCGAGTAGTATTGTGGACAAGAAGTGGGTGACGAAACTGATGATATGGAATTAACGTTTAGTTTCGGGTTCTTGACCGTGTCGCTTGGGAGTGCTCCCATTTCTCGGTCATTGAGAACTTTCAACAATGCGTCGATTTTGGTGGTCATATCGCTTTGCTTTTGTTTGAAATCGGCTTCAAACTTAGATATGCAAGCTTCTTGAGATGCCATAAACTTGAACATCAATCCTTTAAGATTGTTGGTACTACCATAGTTGTTAGAAGGATTGTTGTTGAAAGTACGGTTGGAGGGTGGACCGTTTGGTTGGTAACGATTAGGCGGATTGGAATAATTGGCTTGATTTTGTTTCCACCTAAGGTTTGGGTGATTTTTCCAAGAGGGGTTGTATGAATCACCGTAAGGGTTTGGATCGGGTTTGAAAGTGTACCACTTATCTCCCGCTTCGTCGGTACGCGAGGATGCGTAGTCCGCAAAAGCTGTTCCGGGGAGTTCCACACAATCACGAGTGTCATGTGGACCACTACATAATTCGCATGAAGAAGTGATTTTGTTCACTTGGCTTGAAGGCTTAGGAGCTTCGTAAGATTTCATGAGAAACTTGACTTGGTCCTCAAGTTCCATGATCCTACGGTAGGGAGTGCTAGAATTGTTCGTAGGCAAAGATATTGCCTTGACCGTTTTGTTCAAATCACGGGGATCATTCCAACTTTCGTTGTCATAGAGAGCAAGATCTTCTATGAGTTCCCATGATTGTTCCGCACTTAGATCACGTAGCTTACCACCGGCCGATTGGTCAATGGCTCGTCTTGTGGAGAGATCGATATGGTCATAGAAGATTTGGACTTGGAGCCAAAGATCTATGCCATGATGAGGGACTTTTTGGAGTAAGTCCTTGAATCGAGTCCATGCTTCATAAAGAGTTTCACCTTGACGTTGTTGGAACATCAAGATGTCATTTCTAAGCTTGATAGTTCTCCCCGGTGGGAAAAATTGAGCAAGGAAACGAGTGGTGAGATCATCCCATGTGGTGATGGATCCCGCGGGTAAACGTTCAAGCCATTGACTAGCTTGATCACGTAGAGAGAATTGGAATAGGCGTAATCGGGTTGTCTCTCTAGTTGCAACATCTAGGTCTATAGAATCTACGATTGTAAGGAAGTCCTTGAGATGTTGATTTGGATCTTCGGAACGAAGTCCATGGAATGCACATCCGCTTTGCACCAACCGGATGGTGTCGGATCGCAAGGGCTCACATTGGCTCCGGTGAGCTCAATAGTATTTCGATAGCCTTGGTGGCTAGGTCGGGAATACTCTCCTAAGGTTCGGGGCCTAAGAGGTTCTAGTGGTGGGTTTTGTTGTGGTGGGTTGACGGGTTCAAAGATGTTCCCATCGTCCATGATTTCGGGTGGTGAAAAGTTACAAACAAAAACACGAAGAATTAAGATAGACTAAAGAGAACCTAAAAATAAAATTAAAATCTTACTAGAAAGGAATCTAGCAAGTAGACCTAATAAAAAGATATTCTAACCTAGACAATAACTATTCCCCGGGCTGCGGCGCCAAAAACTTGATATGCGTAGGGATTACACCAGGCTTTACCTCTCAAGGGATCTTGAGAAGCTTACAACCCCCACCAGGCAGTGTACCTGATCGATGTAGTATAGTATAATGACAAGTACCGGGGGATTAATCGTTCAGCTAGGAATAGTGTCGCTAGGATTAGAAAACCTAAAGACTAGGTCTAGAGATGAGGGATGATTCTTTTTGTATTTTTATATTTTCTAGAAAGCAAATTAAAATCTCGGGTTTGAAGGATTTGGGCGGAATTAGTTGCTAGTGAACTAACCCAATACTAAAGATGCAATCAAAATAAAATACTAAAAATGAAAATAAACTAAATTATACTAAAGTTGTGAGCAATATGTGGGAGAAATGTGTTTACTTAGATTTCACTACTCCCTAGATATCTTTTACACGTTAATTACTTGTTATAGTTGCGTGGATGACGGATTGTATTCCTTAATACCATTCATGGGGTGGCGTACTTACTTCCCCAATCCTATGAGTGCCTACTTCACTCCTATGTCGAGCCGGCTAAGAAGCTCCTAAGATGGGATCATTAGAATTTACTCATGCATTAAATACAACCAATAAAACCTAGTACACATCGGTTCATGTTTCCTAAGACGTTCAAGCATGTTACACAATGGAGATCTGCCAGTTTTCTTAAGCCTAACATTGAAATCATTCATCCAATACAACCATAAACAAGTAATCAACACATAATTAACATCTAGGTTTCACTAGATCCAAGCAAACACAAGATAGATCTAGCCTAGCATGTTGAAATCAAGACAAGCACAAGATATAGACAACCAACACATAGACATATTGATTAAATTAAAGAGAAGACTTATCTCAATAGCACATGAAAGGATTCAAGGGGTGAAAACCCTTGAAAATACTGTAAAATACGAGCTAGGGTTTACAAAGTTCGGCCCTAGGGTTTCTCCACACAAGTTCCTCCTTAATGAATGAAAAATAGAAAACTATATATAGAGTTTAGAAGGTGACGGCGTCAAGAACAAAAGTCTGACGCCGTCATCTCGCCGCCAAATAGTTCCTCGGACTGCCTAGATCTGGGTCTGACGCCGTCATGTATACATGTAACACCCCCAAAATTTGATACAGCGGAAGACTCAACAAGCTTTCGGGGTGCTACGGGGATTGGTATCCAACACAAGACGTAATAGAACGAGATAAAGTAAACATAATAAAAACGCAACCAAAACGGGGTTTTAAGTTTACATTTATCCCAACATCATTCAGAGTCAGGCCCAAAATAAAATAACAGTAGGTCCATAATTCAATATCAGAGTTTAGAAAAATAGATCCATAAACCGAGAGCCTTGGCCGAGCCTTCCATTCCAAGCATTCGTATCATCACTTAATTACCTGAGAAAACGTGCTAAAAGTCAGCTTTCGCTGGTGAGATCATAGGTTTAAATTCATCTAACAATATAGTGGACATAAACGCAAAACGCTTGCTAGCTAGACTAAGGATTCACTAAAAGCCTGCGGATACCCTCCGCTCCAATCCTAATACACGGATGCCTTCCGTTCCAACATAGATATTCGGGTAACCCCCGCAATACCGATAAATACTCGGATAACCTCCAAAGTATCATTAACCTATAGGTGCACACTACAGTATCTAAATAAGCCAACCTTGAATAGTACACACGATACGTGTGACTAAAGCTGACAATAACCAAATAAGTCAACCTTGAATAGTACACATAAATTATGTGACTAAAGCTGACAAAACATCCTAGTCTATACGCATAGCAAGTTTAGAAAGAATATAAAAGCGATAATAGTCCACATAAAATAATTTGCACGTTTCTCACCCCAAGTATTGAAAACATAGTTCAAGAGTAAAAGTGGGGCTATGACTCACCTCAAGTCCAGAAAATAGCAAGAAGAAGTCGGTAGAAATAAGATGTATAGTAACTCACAAGACAGCAACTACGGACTCGGCACGACCTAACAATATCAACTAGTTCAAAATCATTTCCTCAAATTCGAAATATTCCCAAACCCGGACGTAATCCGTTTTATTTTCTGAAAATCCATTTCGTATTAGTTTGGTGTATTTACGTTTGGTATCCATACGGGTGGTGGGTCGACACAAAACAAACCAAAAAGTCACACAAAGAATAATAAAATAAACTATAGATCTAATTTTAGCCCAATATATCATTTAAATAAATCGCCGAAGTTTATCAAATCCGTCGATTTGATAAATCCCATATTTACTTACGTAATATACCGTTCCAAGATTACACCCATTCCTAAAGCACATAGCACATAAACACTATATGGTATATATCGTAGTTTAATAAATTCCTTATATACATCGTCAAATTGGCCAGATTCCCCGATATATATATTCGCAATTTATTACCCTTTACATATACCACAACCTATGGGCGTCGTAGGATACGATGCCCATTAATATATTCATTTCGTATAGCCAAATAACCCGGTTCAACCCTTCGGTTAAGTGGGTATTTAGTTATAGAAAACGTTTATATTAATCGTCATATATCTGTGCCAACACGGAAGTCACAAATAAAACTTACCTGAACTCGAGTGACTACGACTCCGCATAACTCGATAAGTTTACTCGTTATATATATATATATATATATATATATATATATATATATATATATATATATATATATATATATATATATAAATGACCCTTTTATTTAGTGTTTAGTAATTGTCGAGAGTTTCTCGTTTTATAACACATTTTTATAATAATAATACGTTCAATAATATTACGCTACTCTCGTAGCCTAATATATATCTAGTCTTATTATTTATAATATGACTCGTGATTATTATTATTATTAATATACGCGCTTATATAATTATATATCCGTTATTCACGTCTATATATTCATATAAACGTTTATATTACTAATAACTATTATTACGAGTTTTATTATTTATGTTTTATTTGTAAATAGTTATCGAGTCATACGAAATGGTCACATGTCCGAGTCATGACTCTCGGCTCATTGTCCAAGTCCAAAGTAATAAGCAATAGTCATAAAAATAAATGCATCTCCGTCCAACACAATCCCAATCCACGTGCTACAACAATAGGGTCCGACTACGTCACCCGACTAACCTATCTCCGTCAATCTAAGTGACCGTCTCACAATCGGTCCCCAAAACCACTTCTCGTCAACACAACTCCAAAATCAAATAAGCCACAATAATGGTAACCAACAATAATCAAATAACCATAAAGTAAACTTAGCCGAAATATATATATTTCGACATCACAAACGGTTCTCAAAAATAACCGTATTAGGGTCAAATACCAAGTCAACCCAAGTCAAATTCATATACTAAGAGCCACGTGGGTCCCACCCGAGACCACCATGGTCGCGGCTAGCTCACAAGAGCTCGACCCAAATGAAACAAACCGACCCATATGGGGTCTTCGGCTCCAACATGAATCGACCAACACCCATAACCAATCCAAACCCAACTAATCAATCAAACCAAATCAAACAATTAATCACAATGACCAAAAGTGGTCAACAATCAAGAAAACGGGTCAAAGATGACCACCACGACCCGGAATCAAATAAAGTCGAGGGTGAGACCTCGGCTAGGGGTCGACTACGCAACAAAAACCCAACCAAACTTCAAAACCCGGATACCAAACCAAGATTCAACAAGTTTTTAACAAAACCCATTATTATTTTTATCCATTTCTTCCAAATCCGACCCAAGTTAATATAAATTCGTGGGTTTGGGTTCGTTTTTCAACAAAATCGATGCACCTCGTGCACACTTACCCGTGGATCTACAAAATCAACCAAGAAAAATGATGGTGGTGAGGTGGGTGGCGTCGGTGGTGTTAGAACGAGGTGGGATGATGGTTTTTGGGCGCGTGAATCACCACAAAATAACAAGGATGATGTGGGGAGTGTTTTGGGAGTGGCGGTGTACGGTGGAGAGCGGCGGTGGTGGCCGGTTTTTGGGTGGCCGGCGGTGGAGAAAGAGAGGAGAGGGAGAGGGTGAGTTGTTAGAGTGAAAGTGATAATATAAGGTTAGGGTTAGGGTTTAAATAAGGTATTTTTCACTTTAGGTCCCTCAACTAAATTTTCTTATTATTTGCACACCAAACCTTTTTACCTCCAAGTTTAATTAATAAAAACGTCCCCTCACGTAAGTGAAAACTTACGATTAAAATATTAAACGTCCCCGAAGCTCGTTATATTCACCATTTGACAGACTATATATATATTCCACCGAAATTTATAATAAATACGTGACTAAAAGTCCAACGTATTAAAACTCGTAAGTTTTTAAACTTTTAAGTTCCTTAGTGCCGGAGTCAACGTAGTACCAAGTGAGAATTAAGAATACATCACCGAGCATAAATTTTCATGATGAATTATTAAAATAATTCACAAATTCCATAACGTCTAAAAATATAATTATCCATAAATATTGGTCTTACAAGTTCGTTGCGAATAAAAATTTTAAATAAAAATTATTGACGAACTCAAACGTAATGCGGGTTTTCAAAATAACTCCCTAAATTGCCGGTTGTCACAATACACCTTATGCAGGCCGTCACAAAATTAACTCTTGACGCCCTTGTTGTGACGCCGTCAGGTTTGCACTGGGTCGTCACCACTTTTACTCTTGACGCCGTCATGATTTTCCTCTTGACGCCGTCAGGTACTGTTCTCAGCATGGAAAATTAAGTCTTTGGCGTTTTCTTCACTTTTATGTTCCAAAAACGTCCGAATTGCTTCCTTTTCCAGATTTCGCTCCCAAAGTACCTAAAATCACAAAAGGAACGATTTAGGGCAATATTTGATCAAATAAATTCAATTCCGGGCTTAAATGACCCCCTAAAAGTGGTTCATTTTTCGCCTCATCAAAAATGTAAGTTTAGAAGAAAATAAAATTCTTTGATCACTTTACTAATGACGGTATAGAGATTGTTCATACCTGAAGTGACGTTGTAGTAGCTATGTAGAAGAAACGAGTTTCCTCGATTAAAAACTTATTAACCGTAACTTTACGTAACATGTCTTTATATTTTGTGATTATCAAAACACAAGAAGACCAAATAATGCGAATAACGTCTTTGACATTATTTGTATTAACAAATTCCTTTGACCGTTCGTCCCTAAGTCGACCCATGTCGACATTAGTCGACTTTCCTGATCTACTTCTAGTTAATTAAGTTTATCCGAATTCGTACTCACCATCTTGCATATGTTCGTAGCCCTAGTTATACCTATGTAGTATCGTTGAATACCTAACGCAGTCCAAATGGTTATTTTCCCCAAGAAACTCTAGCCAGATTCGTGGAGCATCAAGAACAAGAAGAAGGTGTTCCGTGCAAATCAAGGAGCTTACATCATTGCAAGATAAACAAGTAAGCTATCATAAACACCATTCTTATGTGTCAGTTAGGTTATATCACTAATTAGGAGATCTATGTACAAGGGTTTTGGTTGCATGGCATTGATACATTTATTTTTCATTGTGCATTTTTATAGGCCATGTGGGTGACTACAAATACCCTACAGTTGTATCAGAGCCACCATAATCATATATAACCTAGTTAGGGTTCTTACTAAGCTGGCATAATGTATTGTCCAAAAGTGCATGTATGCACCTTAGTGTAACTGAAACCCTTTGTCAATATCCCACCCTGAAAATATTCAAATTTTGGTATTAGTAATTTATAGCTCTAACAAAAAAAGTAAAAGTACCAGGAAATGGTATTTAATTAAAACCATAAATAAACAATCCATGTGAGTTCATATTTTTGGTATATGCAAAATAAATGTGAGTTCATATTTTTGGTATATGCAAAATAAAGGCAATTTGATTGATGTTGTGATGTTAGAATAGTCATAACTTTATATAAATTAAAATACAGTATCATTAACTACATATATTTTATTTAATTTAAACTTTAAGCAACAAAAAAAAATAAATAAATAAAAATAAAACTATTAGGTGTATCAATATAATAAGTTTATGATTTGATGTATCAATATAATATAGTTTATGATATTTTTTCAGAAATACTTACAAAAATAAAATAATATTACAAAACTTTATTTTCATTACATCATTCGAAATATAAATGCAGACACTTATCATATAACTATTGAAATTTATCATATTGTATAATTCAAGCTGTGTGAACTGATTATGTTTCATGTGACACCATAAACATACACTCGCACATGGAGGATTTGATGGATCACGAACATGAATACTTCCCTTAAATAGGGTTCATTTTAATGCGTTTACCTCACGCTCTTATTAAGCGCGTTTAAATATCCAACTTATATCACATGCCAAAAACCATTATAAATTGTCACCTTCATTGCTCACTTTTCACTCATAAATTTTAGATTCTCATTGTCATATATACAACATAAAATTATTTTCAGAGAGAAAAAGTAA
Organism: Artemisia argyi; assembly: GCA_030686995.1. Lineage (NCBI taxonomy): Eukaryota > Viridiplantae > Streptophyta > Magnoliopsida > Asterales > Asteraceae > Artemisia > Artemisia argyi. The sequence continues at coordinate 13,700,956 of CM060691.1, read as the reverse complement.
AATTAATACTCTATCGATTAAGTTATAGGTAAAATTTTCTTCATGTTGATATTTTAATCTTTATATTTTTTGTGTTGTATACACAACTAGAACTTTAGTGCTACAAATTTAAAGTGATCAACAGTATTGTTGAGAAACCTGAAAAATGATTAGCTATGCTTAACACGATCATTTAGGCGTTTATTAAAGTTATACAGGTTGACCTATATAATTTTTTTTTTAATGTAACAACTTTGACTAATAGATGCTATTTAGATTGATTTGTATGTGTCTTTATGGTAATTTGCTCAATTCATTTTGACTAATAGATGGGTGTGTGTATGTAAAATTTTTCTATTGAGTTTATTCAATTCAGTTTTGGTTTTGTTTAGATTGCATAATTTAGTTTTGAAAATGTTCAATTCTCTAATCGATCGATTGCTTTTGTTGAAATGTGGTTTTACTATACATAGGCGATGTCGGGCTTGTCAAGAGATCTAATCTTTTTGATACTTCAGTTCTTAAATGAAGAGAATTATATGGAAGCAGCACATAGGTAAATTCTTTGGTGAAATTACATTTAAAGCTTTAAAATTTCTTGTTAATGTTGCTACCAAACTTTTTGAAAGGTAAAAAAGTTATTGTTGTTGTTTTTGTTGTTATTATTATTTTTTTTATTGAAACATAATAATTTTACATAAAGTTGGATGAGAGTCTAGACACAAGCTGTGATCCCACTACTTTCTGAATAAAAAAGCTTACTCTATTTTTCTTATTATTATTATTATTATTATTATTATTATTATTATTATTATTATACTCTAAGGAGAATGATCATTTAAGGGGTAAATATTTCGACATTGTGTCTTGCTATTGGCTATAAATGTTAAAATTAAATTTGATTTCAGTTAACGTATGTTCAAATTCGTTCTATGAAAACATTATAAAAACCAATTGAGTCAAATTTTGATAAAAAGGAATGTTAGAAAAAAGGGGTTTATGTTTGAAATTTTTGTGGTTAATCTTAAAAAATTTTTCATAGTTTTAAATGTAAAATTATTACTTTTATAATTAACTTTACTGTAAAATTCGTATTTTCCATAATTTTTAGTAAACTTATAAATTAAGTTATTAGCCCTTAGATTTTATATTTATTTATGAAAAAAAAACATTAGTAATTTAGTATTATTGTTGTTGCTATTCTTTTATTATTATATAAAACATTTATTAAAAGCACATTTATTTTAATATATGGCAAATAAATAAACGAGATAAAAGCTTTCAACTTTTAAAATGAAACAATCTTTAGAATATTATTAATAGGTTAAATTAACTTTTATATTTTTAGTTGCAATCCGAAATTAATAACCCAAAAGTAATGATACAAAAATATATGTACCAACTAATTATATAATAAAAACAAGATATTTATGAAAATAATATTTATAATAATACTTATTATTATTATTATTATTATTATTATTGTTATTATTATTATTATTATTTCCTGATATGTAGTAATTTTATTTCTTTTTAAAAGACTTGAATCCGAATCCGGATTATTTTGCGATGTCAATTATATCGAGGAGCTTGTTATTAAGGGGGATTGGGATAATTTGGAGAAGTACTTAGCCGGTTTTATTCGCGTCGGTGATAATCGTTATTCGGTTAAAATGCTGTTTGAGATTCGTAAACAGAAGTACCTAGAGGCATTGGATAAGTAAGATTCTTTTGAGTTATTATCATTAACTTTAGTAATAGTTATTTATTTATTTATAATAATAATAATAATAATAATAATTATTATTATTATTATTATTATTATTATTATTATTATTATTTCAAAAGCCGATGACTTGATTTTCTCGTTTTATTTATGTTGATTGTTGATTACAGGGACGAACGTGCCAAAGCTTTAGACATTCTTAATGAGGAACTTAAAGTTTTTAAACCGTTTGACAGAGAACTTTTCTCGGAAATGACTAATCTTCTCACCATTAAGAATATTAGGTACTCTTTATGTATATGTCAACTAAATAATCTTTTTAGGTGTTTGTATTTTAAGTAAATAGATGGATAGATTATAGTGTTTTCACAATGTAATCTTTTCTAAAACGTTTATAGCCGGGAGTCCCCCTTAACTAGTTAGTGATGGATTGTGTTTCTTGGGCATTTAAGCGAAATCCTATAATTCAAGCCTTAATACATTGGGATGCTAGCATAGCTAATTTTAGTTAGTGATTGAATAGCATCCTTATGAAACAATCGTGAAAACTTAATTTTTTGAGAATTTTATGTCATTAAATTTCTTTTTGCCACATCCCTATTGAAGCATTCCAATGAGTTTATAACCTTTGGTAGCTTGTGAATAAATTTAATATAACTTAAAGGTGAAGGATGGAAAAAATGAGCCGCGGCAAAAAATAATAATATTCTCACTTCGTTGTTGATCATATTATTCTACCTACATTTTTCTTTTTACCAACATTTTGATGTATATTTGTTTGGTGTATAGTGAAAGAATGTTGTCCATGCTACTCCACCGAAGAATTTCCACAAATAAAAGTTTGTAGTAATGTTAGATTTTAGTATTTCCTATCCAACTAATCCAAAATTTGACATTTTTCTGAGGAAATATCTACTTACAATTGGCCTTTGTTATATTCCTTTAAGTCATATATGAAATCTAGATACTAAATGTTCATGTTATTAGACATCTATGCGTTCTTATACCATTATCGGAAAAAATCTATTTTCAGGGAGAATGCACAACTCTCTACGTATACAGACGATGTAACAGCAAGGGGTGTATTGGCTAGCGAGTTAAAGAAACTGATTGAAATGAACCCAGAATTGCATCACAAATGCAGATTTCCTACTGTGAATAATTCAAGGATGCGTTTATTAGTCAACCAGAGGTAACATCACTCATAAGTTTCCTGTTATAACTATTTAATGATCTTTGTTTGATTTATTTATTTCATCAATTTTACAGCTTGAAACGGCAGCACCACCTATGCCAGAATCCAAACTCTGATCAAGACATCACTAGTATCTTGGTGGATCATATGTATGGGCTACAAAATGCTGCTCAGGGTCAACTTCCTGTGGCCAATGAGTTTAGTTCCATACTTAGATCAGGTGGTTTGCAACTAGTAAGTGATGATGTACAAAGTCGACTATATCAACCAACTTACTATTCAATTAAGTTGCTGATATTAATGTTATTTATTAATGGCATTCTTTTTTATTTTTCCTTCTCATCCAATGCAGCCACCCGAAGTACCAATATATCTTGGTGCATCGTCTGGTGCACAAGGGACACTCAACTCATTGCCTTTGACTCCCCTTCCTAACTCTGGAGGAGGTCATAATAATGGAGGTAACTTTGTTTATCAGATGTTTCTAGTCAAGTGTCCCGTTTTATCTTATAACAAACTAATTACTATATGAAAACTGCAGAAAATCAGATAGTTTTGAGGAGATCAAGATATTTTGGTTTGTCAAATGAGGTAGATTGGCTTCGTGCCATGCAAATTATTTACTAGATTTTATTATTTTTTTAGTCAATATGGACGACTTGCATATGTGTGACCATAATGGATAGATTATTTTCCCGTCTGTGTTTTGTCTTGAACATGTACTGTAATTTGCAGACAAGAAATCTCCCTACATCATCAGTCACACATCCTGGTCAGATCAATGCAGACAATTTGTTTTCTTCTGAAGACCTGCCCAAGAATGTTATTTCAACTATCAACGAGGGTTCAGATGTGACGAGCATGGATTTTCATCCTGAGCACGAAACTCTACTACTAGGTTAGATATTTTCATCTTTTACGATTGGATTAGAGTATCTTTGTACGTAACATCATTAATTTTTGCAACTGACTTGTCTTACATTTCAGTTGGAACAAACAATGGTGACATTTCCATTTGGGATATTGGTAGCACACTTCGCATTGCGTATAGAATGTTTATCATTTGGGACTTTTCCACATGTTCATCAGCTCTTCTGGTGTGATCCTTGACTGGGAATTTAATACTTCATTTTGACTAAGATTTATCAGTATAACAATTGTAATCATTCTATGGGCTTACCATAAATATTTATAACCTATGCAATGATGTCAGGCTTCTTATTCAAATGAACATCCTGATTTTGTCACCCGTGTTATGTGGAGTCCCGATGGCCTCTTCTTGGGTAAGTCTTGATTTATGTTCCATCTTCTGTTAATGAAAAGTAGAAGAAGCATTTCTTCTTAGAATTTTAATTTTAATAGGTGTTGCATATTCAAAGCATATTGTGCAAATATATTCTTATCGTACTGGTCAAGAGCTACGCGATCACCTACAGGTTTGTCATGCAAAATATCTTAGTCCCCGTTTCATTTCATGGAAATTAACTATACTAATATTGTATAGTTTTTTTCCTTCCTTTTACTAATTAGTAAAATGTGTATTCAGATAGAGGCTCATGTTGGCAATGTTAATGATCTTGCTTTTTTCAATCGAGACCACAGATTATACATCATTACTTGTGGACAAGATAAACTCGTGAAGGTTTGTTTACAGCATCATTGAAGACATAAAACAACAATGACTATTTGAAATATGTCTATAATATCTCGAGTTTGTGCAGATATGGGATGTTGTAACAGGGGTCAACCAGCGCACCCTTGAAGGTCATGATGCACCTGTCTATTCTGTATGCGTACAGTGTAAGCTAAACATTCAGGCCTGTGATAATGTATGCTTCTTCTCAACATCTGAGTTCATATTCTCTAGATTTTATGTTTTTATATATAAAAAAAGATAATCTTACAAATGTTGGAAGTTCTTCTAATTTGAATTGTTGATTGTCACAAATGCTAGTTTCTCTACACAACAGCTATTGATGGGAAGATTAAGGTATGGTCATTTGATAATTTGGATCTAAAGTTCGAGTATGACTCGCCCGGTTATACTTCTATTAGAATGGCTTACAGCACTGATGGGCTGAGGTAATTTTTTTTTTACTTTTTATTTTTTTTAGTAACCGGCTAACTGAGCCTTATGTTTGATCGAATTACTGATAAGCATCAACATTGTAGGCTTTTCTCATGTGGTTCCAGCCATAACCTGGAATCATATCTTGTAGAATGGGATGAAGGTGAGGGTAATTTCAAACAAAATTACCTTGGTCTTGGAAAGCACCATGCAGGAGTTGTGAAGTTTGACACAACCACTAGGTTCTTGGCTGCCGCTGATGACTTCACAATAAAATTTTGGAATATGGAGAGCACGCAACTTTTGTATAGGACAGATGCAGATGGTGGATTACCGGTAACATCTTCATATATCTGTTATAAATCTCCATAATTTTTCCAGTTATTGCATTATACTTAATTTTCACAATTCCTTTCTTTGATGATTTACAGGCTTTTCCATGCATTCGATTTAGCAAGGATGGGAATTTCTTGGCTGTATCAACAAATGATAATGGTATAAAAATACTCGGGAATCAAGAAGGCTATCGGATTGTAAACAATATTCAGAATCAATCGGAGGGTCGTAGGATTGCTTCTGGAAGTGTCTCTAAGGTTGTTTAATACGGACATGCATACTACATAATATAACAATTTTAACTCCAAGATAAATGTGATTCTAACATGTTTTACTTGTTTCCCAGGCCCCTACATTCAATATTGCTACTAGTTTAGCACCCGGAGCAATCCTAGCTCTTCCTGCAAGTACATCAAGAACAAATATGGCTTCTCAAGTAAGCATGATGATGCTATTAAATAATCACCAAAAGTTTTATTTGATGTTATTAATCAACTTTTACAACTTGTATGAAAAAAGGATATGCAAAATTTGCAAGATGCCCAAAGCAGAAACACCACAAACGAGCTTGAATTTTCCATCGTTTGGAGGCCAAAGGAAGTCACCGAACCATCTCAGCTTCGTTCGCTGAAACTTCCTGATAACCTTTTACCAGTAAAGGTAAGTATAAGTCTTTGCTGCTTAGATCAAGTTTAAACGTTCATATAACTATCTGATGATTTTGTTGTATTCTCAGATTGTACGGCTTATCTATGCAAATTCAGGCAGTGCCTTACTTGCACTTGCCTATAATGCTGTACACAAACTTTGGAAATGGCAACAGGCTGATAAGAAGACGCCGCGAGATGTAATAAAATTTCACTTCTTCCATCTCTCTAAGCGTCATATTGATCGTTTTCCCATTACAGCTATTTTTTATTTGTATAGGCGACTGTTGATGTGGAACAGCAATTGTGGCAACCGTCTAGTGGAATTTTAATGACTAACGATATGGAAGATGCTAGCATGGATGATACTGTTCATTGCCTTACATTATCAAATAACAGTGAGTATGTTATATCAGCATCAGGCGGGAAAGCATCTTTGTACACTCTGCGAAATTTTAAGGTAATAGTGTTGTTTGCGTATTACGTTGGCATCTCACCTATGAATGGTAAATATCATTTCTTTGATTTCACCTTCATATGAATGGTGGATTCTTTTCATATGTAGACTTTAGCAACGTTCCAAAAACCAGCACCAGCAGCAACTTGCCTTGTTTTTAATCCAAGGGACAACAACTTCATTGTCATTGGTTTGTCAGATTGTTCTATACAAATCTACTATGCCCCGTGCAATATGGTACTCCTCTGCACCATAACCTAATAGTTTAGCCATGATTATTCTGTTTTTTTTTTGAAAAATTGAACCATTGCAGGTCGTGAAGACACTAAGCAATGGTCACCAAAAGCGTATAACTGGTCTAGCTTTTTTTCCTGATAAGAAGATCTTGGTATCAGCAGGAGCTGATGCTCAGGTGTGTTCCGTTACGTGATAGTTTATTTTTATTATTAACTAAAATGTGTTTCTTGTTTACTCAAATTTTAATTGACTCATATGTTTTAGCTGTGCGTTTGGAGTATGGCGAACTGGGAGAAGCTCACAGGTAGCTTTTTGAAACTACCATCTGGACATACCAGCAATGCACAAGCTGAGACACATCTTCACATCAATGTAGACCAGTCACGCTTGTTGGTCGTTCATGAAACTCACATCGCCACCTATGACCCCTTGAAACTTGATTGTATTTTGCAGGTACATTCACTAAGTAGCCATTTCAAATTTTCTAATGCACAAATGATAATATTTAACTTTTTATCTTCTGAATTGCTAGTGGGTCCCGCAACAAGCGAGTGGGTCAGTCACAGATGCAGTGTATTCATGTGATGGTCAATCAATATTTGTGAGTGCCGAAGATGGTAGTGTGTGTGTCCTAACAGCAAATCAGCTCAGATTGAAGTGTAAAATCCATTCCGCAGCATATGTGCCATCTAACCGCAGGTATATACAGTTTTTCTATAAGAGGATACCATGTATATATCTGATATATCACTTGTCATATTGTGTAACTTGTTGAAACTATTTTCTTACACTTTACAGTACTATAAAGGTGTGTCCTAATGCGATTGCTGCTCATCCTTCTAATCCAAGTCAACTTGCATTGGGTCTCTCGGAAGGTGGAGTTTATGTGATTGAGCCACTAGAATCAGACAAAGAATGGGGAAGTGATCCGTTATCTGAAACATGTGCTGGGTCTAGCAGCAACCGTGTTGTCGCCACTTAAACCAACCAAACCGTGTTGTCGCCACTGAAACATGTGCTGGGTCTAGCAGCAACCGAATGTTGCAGTTTAAGTAGTTGATCAGGGTTTAGAATTGGCCCAACTTTATGAACTTCCATTTATGGTTTCTTTATGTTTTTCATTAGCAAGACTCTTTGTTATGCATCTATCTGCCTGTTTTGTTTTTCAAACCTTTTCTATGTAAGGTGTAACTGGATTATCTATAAGGCTTATTAATCTATGGTTCTATCTTTTCTGCTCAAAAAGTGTGTGTATAAATCCTATTATAACATTTTTAACTTTTCGATCGTTCTAATCGTGGATCACTTAACTCAACCAGTGTGATCAACTGTTGATGTTAAAACTGAATGTTTTGGAAACGTGAGTCCATAACACAATGGCTTGTTGTGTATGTGTCCGGGTAGTGTCATTTGTGTTGTATTTTTAGTTGTAGTTTGTGTTTTTATGCTAAAAAAATTGCTAAATATATAGGCAAAGCCACATAAACAATATTGGTCCAGGTCAGCAGAAAGTCAAACCATTCTGTCAAAAATAAAATAAAATAATAAAATAATCAGCAAATAATATGTTATCCTGTGGCTTTTTTGACAAGAAAATATTTGATCATGGCTCTTTTGGAAGAAAACAGGGTTTCTTCGCTAGTAATTTGAACCTTTTTGAAGAATCAATTTATGAGTTGAAAATTTGTCTCGTAATGGGACACATTGTGCTTGTTTCAAAAATGATTTCTTGCATTATGCTTTCTATAGTTAACATGCGCGCCTTTTGAGACTATCAAACATTTATAAAGACATTAGATCAGTGAAAAATAAGACAATTAGACAATTGTTTGTAAGAAAACATATCAAATGTCATGAATTAACAACATCTAAAGATGCTTCATGTTAATTGGAAGAGCAAATATTGAAAAGCAAAATAAAACATTTCAATTTAAACTTTGAACGTAAGTAGTGGCATTACAACCAATTAAGTAGTTTCATTAAAGCTAAACCAAAGTTCTAAACAATATGATTCCTTCCAAACTATCCAAACGATCAAGCCCCAATATGACATCACAATATAATAAACAAACGAGTATATAAGTACGTAGTATAAAAATCCTAAAATAAACATACGTCGATCGGCTTCGTCATTCTTTTGGATGGGTATGAAATACTTTATTAGCACGTGGCAATGTGGCATTCAATATATATCTCAACATGCACTCTCATGTGCCAACACGTAGTCATCATCTGTCACACACTTTACACCCTCATTCCATTTAACAAACACAATCCAAATCCATCAAACACACAACTACATGTACGTTACAATTCTCTAAGCACATTATCAAAACTCATTCCACAATGCAAACAACAATGATGGGAGTCAAGCACGACATGCACACAAACATCGAACCACAACAACATTTACGTGACAAGAAAGTTAAGGATCTAGTTTCCGACAAAAGGCGGCTAGTTGAGGTTCCATACACAGCCACCTTAGCACACACAATGAATACACTTGTAGCTAACCAAGTAGTGGCTGTACCTGTGGCGGCGCCGCCAGGACATTGGATAGGGGCTGGTGGGTCTATGATACTGGAGTCTGATAAACATACGGGTGCTGTTAGGAAACATTATATTGGTATGGTGACTATGTTGGATGTTTTAGCTCATATTGCGGGTGATAATGTTGAGACTAGTGGTGAAGTGACCAATTTGGAGGAAAGGATGTCGGTTCCGGTTTCTTCTGTTATTGGTCATTGTCTTGAAAGTCTTAGCCTTTGGACACTTAATCCTGACACTAGGTATGTTGGTTTTCTTGTCATATTTGTTTAGAGTAATGTTATATAGGCCTGCTCATATGTATACTTACCGTGTATCTCCTGTCCTGTCATACTTGGTTTTGTTTTCTCTAGTCCTGCCCTTCGGACACTTGATCCGAAACTAGCTCATCCTCAACGACTTCATACATATACTATATACAGTCTATACTCTTTTACTTAGATCTCGGTTGAGAAAGATTTCTTTAAATTTGATTCGAAGTAATTAGTTGGCCCAAGCCAGTTGTGGTTTTTGGGTCAACCGACTAATCTAATATTATGCTTCTAGTCTTACATGACTAATCTAACATTATTGTGTCCTTATCATTTTTACTAAGTTATCGTATTATATTAGCTAGAAAAGTTCATCTTTATTATTGAATATTTTCTAGGCGGTGATCCTGTCTTCTTTGCCTAGTGGTTGACAAATTAAAGTTCTAAATTCATCCAAAAGAAAGTCTATAGCTCGCTTGTCAAGTAAATAATAAAATTTGATATGAATAATCAATTTTCGTGCAAACGATAAGAGGCCCATGATATTATTTTGTTTTATTTGGTGCAGCATTATGGATTGTATGGAAGTGTTTAGCAAAGGGATCCATCGTGCTTTAGTGCCACTAGACAGTAACATGGAGAACGTAGCTGGAGTTGAGCTTGTGGAGTCAGCTTCATCATATCGAATGGTCACACAAATGGACCTTATCAAGTTCTTGAAAGGACACGAGTCTGACCTCAAACATGTAAATGACCGAACTATACGCGATCTAGGAGCATTGGTCGAGCCTATTTTTGGTGTCACAAACCATACCAAAGTCATTGATGCCATCAGGTCAATGAGAGCTGGTTCTCTTAACGCCGTCCCAATTATTGAGTCTATAAATCCCGCTACAGAAGATCACTCGCAACTCGTAAATGTAAACCTCAGATTTTATTTTTGCCTCATTATAGTTTCGATGTAATAATGTTGGTGGTTTTGTGCAGGGGAAAGGTAGAAAGGTGATAGGTACGTTTTCGGCCACTGATTTAAGGGGCTGCCCGGTTTCTTATCTACAATCATGGTTGCCGCGAAGTGTTATGGAATACACAACGAGTCTGTTGTCTGTGGCGGCTAATATGGCTGGGTCGACACCTAGGGAGCTTGTGACCTGCAATGCTGAATCGCGGCTAGGTGAAGTAGTCGATAAGGTGGTGGCGAATCATGTTCATCGTGTTTGGGTCGTGGACCATGAGGGTTTGCTTGAAGGGCTTGTTACGCTTACCGATATAATTCGTGTGATTAGGAGCTCATTACTGGAGTAGATAGGATTTTACTTGTATACGGAAGGGTAGGGTGCTTTTGTCTTGCATGAGTGTTTCGAGTTTTTGTTGCTGTGTTAGACTATTAACTTGTGCAGGTCCAGTTATTACAAGGCTTTTCTAGAGATAGCTAGCTAGGTAATTCGGGCAGGTTTGGGTGAAGGCCAACTTTGAGTTCAACTGATTCATTGGTCCGGACCAATATAATGTTACACTGTACCTTGGGCTGTATATTCGGTAGCTGCGAAATATATAGGAGGTGTAGCTCACGCAGCTGTCTATCATGGCATTAAGAATGAAGATCTGGCGTGATGTTTGTACACATACACAGTTTAAGTAGTCTTGTTATGTTTGTTATCTATCATGGCGTTAAGAATGAAATATATATTACTACGTAGTTTTTATCTTTATTTTTTAGGCATATAGACAATCAAACACTAAGTCCATCATTTTAGTTTTATAAAACGGACATACAGTGTGTAGTTGTGAGCCACTCCAAAGCCGTTCAGGATAGTGGGGCAAACTGACGATGAGTCCTTAAGGGGTGATTGTAACACCTTAAGCAAATCCCATATCGGCTGTGGCTTGGAGTGATGTTGGGTATATAAAGATAACATACGCCTTACTAGACATAACGGGTTTTGTGGTCTACTGCGAGTGGGGTTATTAGGAACTTTACTTGCCGGAAGCCTGCGGGTAAAGTGGACAATATTGTGGTGGATTCATCATTTTAGTTTTATAAAACGAACCAAAATCATCTTTTAAGGTAATGGACTAAAAACGAATTAAGCTCATTTTTATAATCTAATTTTTAAAGACTCGAGTAATAGATAGGGTTGTAAATGAACTAAAAGTTCGAAGATCTATTTATGAATTGTTCTTATGCTCTTTTGATCATATATTTTTTTGTACTTTTTGTTTAATGTGTTAATAAATTAATACGAAGAAACTTTTTTCTTATACAATGAGCATGAGCAAAATACTTCTTCCGCTTAATTGTTTTAAGTGTTCATGTAGGGTTTGTTTGATTAAATGATTACGAAAGAACACACATACAAACGCACTCGTGTTTTCAATTCTGTCGTCTTAACCCTTTTTCTAAATCATGGAAATAACGTTTGGTTTTTCTACTTTTCATTTTGTCTTTAAATCATCAACCAACTCTTAATTTACTAAGCATTTTTTGTTTTTCTAGATAGAAGTTATATAGATAATTTTATTATAATCATAGCAAATAATCAAAATGCGTCATTTTTAAACTTAGTTTTACGCCTCAATAAGGATTGAGCTGCCCTGCGATCAAGCCACAATATCACTTCACAATATAATAAACAAACGAGTATATAAGTATAAAAATAAAATAAACATACGTCGGCATCGTCATTCTTTTGGATGGGTATGAAATAGTTTAGTAACACGTGGCAATGTGGCATTCAATATATATCTCAACATGCACTCTCATGTGCCAACACGTAGTCATCATCTGTCACACACTTTACACCAAACGCAATCCAAATCCAGCAAACACATCAAACGTACTAATACATTTAACATAGTATTCAAAACTCATTCCACAACGCAAACAACGATGATGGGAGTCAAGTACGATAACATGCACACAACCATCGAACCACAACAACATTTACGTGACAAAAAAGTTAAGGATCTAGTGTCCAAAAAAAGGCGGCTAATTGAGGTTCCATACACAGCCACCTTAGCACACACAATGAATACACTTGTAGCTAACCAAGTAATCGCTGTCCCTGTGGCGGCGCCGCCAGGACTTTGGATAGGGGCTGGTGGGTCTATGATAATGGAGTCTGATAAACATACGGGTGCTGTTAGGAAACATTATATTGGTATGGTGACTATGTTGGATGTTTTAGCTCATATTGCGGGTGATAATGTTGAGACTAGTGGTGAAGAGACGAATTTGGAGGAAAGGATGTTGGTTCCGGTTTCTTCGATTATTGGTCATTGTCTTGAAAGTCTTAGCCTTTGGACACTTAATCCTAACACTAGGTATGTTGGTTTTCTTTTCATATTTGTATAGACTTTAGAGTAATGTTATATAGGCCTGCTAATATGTATACTTACTGTGTATACCTGTCCTTTCATATTTGGTTTTGTTTTCTATAGTCCTGCCCTTTGGACGCATCCTAACACTAGCCATCCTAGACGACATCATACTAGACTGTTTTATTAAAATCTCGGTAGAACTAGAAAGATTTCTTCAAATTTGATTGGAAGTTAGTTTTCCCAAGTCCACTGTGCATTTTGGGTCAAATGACTAATCTAATATTAGGCTTTTGATATTACATGCCGTTCGAAATAACATTCGTTTTTGTGTCCTTATCATATTTACTAAGGTGTCGTGTTCTAGCATATTGTTAGATACTCCCTATTAAATTAGCTAGACACTAGTACAATCACCACAATCCCCTACGTCTTTTTTAAACCACCCCTACGACAGTTCGTAGGCACGAACTCCTCCCGACGACAAAGGTTTCAAATTTATCCAAAAGAAAGTCTATAGCTTGATTGTCAAGTAAATAATAAATTTTGATATCCGTTAAAAAAATAATAAATTTTGATATAAATAATCAATTTTCGTGCGAACAATAAGAGACCCATGACCTATTTATTTTTGTTATATTTCTGCAGCATTATGGATTGTATGGAAGTGTTTAGCAAAGGGATCCATCGTGCTTTAGTGCCACTAGACAGTAACATGGAGAACGTAGCTGGAGTGGAGCTCGTGGAGTCAGCTTCATCATATCGAATGCTCACACAAATGGACCTTATCAAGTTCTTGAAAGGACACGAATCTGATCTCAAACATGTAAATGACCGAACAATACGTGATCTAGGAGCATTGGTCAAGCCTATTTTTGGTGTCACAAACCATACCCCAGTCATTGATGCCATCAAGTCAATGAGAGCTGGTTCTCTTAACGCCGTCCCAATTATCGAGTCTACAAATCCCGCTACAGAAGATCACTCGCAACTCGTAAATGTAAACCTCACATTTTATTTTTGTCTCATTATAGTTTCGATGTGATAATGTTGTAGTTTTGTGCAGGGGAAAGGTAGAAAGGTGATAGGTACGTTTTCGGCCACTGATTTAAAGGGCTGCCCGGTTTCTTATCTACAATCATGGTTGCCGCGGAGTGTTATGGAATACACGGCGAGTCTGTTGTCTGCGGCGGCTATTATGGCTGGGTCGACACCTAGGGAGCTTGTGACTTGCTATGCTGAATCGCGGCTAGGTGAAGTAGTCGATAGGGTGGTGGCGAATCATATTCATCGTGTTTGGGTCGTGGACCACGAGGGTTTGCTTGAAGGGCTTGTTTCGCTTTCTGATATAATTTGTGTGATTAGGAGCTCATTACTAGAGTAGATAGGATTTTACTTGTATATGGAAGGGTAGGGTGCTTTTGTCTTGCATTAGTGTTTCGAGTTTTTGTTGCTGTGTTAGACTATTAACATGTGCAGTTCCAGTTATTATAAGGCTTTTCTAGAGAGAGCTAGCTAGGCCAATCGGGCAGGTTTGGGTGAAGGCCAACTTTGAGTTCAACTGATTCGTTGGTCTGGACCAATATAATGTTACACCGTACCTTGGGCTGTATACAGGGGCGGATGTACATGCAAGCCAGGGGTAGCGGTCGCTACCCCTGAACTTTTACCCGGTAGTGGAATTTTTGGCGATTTTTGGCGATTTTTGGCCATTTTTTGGCGATTTCGCGACCCCTGAAACAAATTTTCGCTACCCCTAAACAAATTTTTGTATTTCGCTACCCCTAAACTGGGCTCCTAGTTCCGCCCCTGGCTGTATATTCGGTAGCTGCGAAATATATAGGCGTAGCTCATGCAGCTATCTATCATGGCATTAAGAATGGAGATCTGGCGTGATGTTTGTACATGCACACAGTTTAAGTAGTTTTATTATTGTTAGAAGTAATGGATAAAAATTAATGAATATGTCCGGATTCGAACACGAGACTTCAGGATTGCACACATTACGTATGAGTTTCAATGTATTAATAATTATTATACTTGGTTATGAATAAATATTAACTTCACAAATAAAACACTCACTATAAGAAAAAGTGATTATAGTGACGAGCAATTTTCGTCACAAACAGTACCAATTTGGTCACTAAACGTGATTAGAGACCAAATTTAGGTGGTCACTATAGGTCTGTCACTAATTACACTTAGAGACCAAATGCAGTTTCGTCACTAAATAGTGACCAAAAAGTCGTCACTGATTGAATGGGGTAGATACAACTGACCAAATGCAATTTCGTCACTAAATAGTGACCAAAAAGTCGTCACTGATTGAATGGGGTAGATACAACTTCAAACCAATCAGTGACCAAATATCTGGTCACTAATCTGCCAGAGACGAAATGGTTGTCACTATTTTGGTTGATTAGTGACCAAAAAGTAGTCACTATCCACAAGTTGCCGACAACCAAAAAATGCTCGGTTTCGTCGTAGCCTTTTACTTTTAGCTAAACATAAAACTAAAATCATAGCTTCTTAACCAAAAAGAGTATAAAGTCTAAAAACATGATTTTCAACATACCCATAACATACGAACAATTGCATCCATTTGTCTACCATGTTATTAAAGAAATACAACATTGAACATCAATAAAGTCTAAAAACATGATTTTCAACACACAATCTTGAATCTGTTGTTACTGCCTGTAATGTACGATAGAAAATAATGACGCCTGCAAATTCTTTCCTGGCTACAAATCCTATCCTGCAAATGATTTCGTGCAAATCCTTTCCTATAAAAAAAAGTAAGCCATAAACTAAAGTTAATAAACTTAGACATCCCAAAGTTACAAGCTTATCAGCTTATCTAATTTAACAAGCTAATCCAAACACCCTTTTACATAACTTACATAATGTGTTTATAATACAGTAACATAACAATTCAGCTATATCAACATGGTTAACCAAAAAGTAATACAGAACTATCAGCTATACCAATAAGATCTTTAGTTACGCACCTCATATGGTCGTGTTGCATCCTCATTAGTCATTAGCAACCTGAAAAACATAACACATAAATAAAGTTAATAAACATTTTCAGTTAATGCCATGTTACTAAACGTACCATCCAGTATTAAACAACCAATAAACATCAACCAATAGGGATCAAATATCCTAACTTGCAATTCCAATTTTGACAATGAAGCTCAAAACTTTTAAGAAATAAAGACTAATCTTACACATACATAATTTGGTCATTGTTGAATACTTGAACGTAAATCTAGAAGGCATTGGATCAACCACACAAAACGAGAAGCAATCAAGATAAGAATGCACCTACATATTTACAAGCACTTGTAAGATCGACTTTTATTTCAAGTTTTTATACTTTTTTCTTTAACCCTCAGAATCTATATTCGATCTTCTCGTGAACAGCTTTACCGCATTATATCTTTGTGTTCTAAACACTCGCAAAGACAATGACAGATCACAATAACACTCCTTCAGGTTGCAAATAAAGATCAAAATGTGACGTTCTAAGGCCAATCCTAATTAGTTACTAGATTTTTAAAAAAAAATAAAAAATAATAAAATAAAATAAAATAAAATAAAATAAAAAAAACCGCATGCACTTTGTTGTTAACTCCGCATCAGCAGTTCAAAATTTTATCAGATTATCCAAAAGCTGCTAGCCTGCTACAACTTGAAAAATCCAAAACAATGTAACCAAGGAGGGTGTTTGGGATTGCTTATCTTTATGAAAATAATCAGTTTGGAATGTTGGACAATCCAAACTACTTCTAATCTGCTACGTTCGGGGCAAAATAAGCCGTTTTCAGTGAACTGGTCCAACCTGCTTATTTCGAAATATTAACTCTAGACAAAATTCTAATGACATCTAGACACTCATATCTAACCTAAAATCCTTCAAATATATACAAATGAGATCTTTCTCATCATCAATTTATCTACTAATTTCATTTTATATTTACATGTTTTCAGATAAATCGATAGATTAGAAATGCATGTGTTGTTGGTGAAAGCCACATTTGCCCAAAAAATTCATAAAAAACGGATTAGTAGAAATTGTGTAAAAACACAAATCCTCATATGATCAGAATTTTTCTAAACACTCGCAAAGACATCTAATCTTATCAGCACAATTTCTAACAGCACATACAAGCAATACCTTTGGCATATAGTCATACACGCTACATCCCATTTCGGTACACCTGATTACTACCAAGTCATAAACTGATTCCTGGTGTTTGGGCATAGTGAAAACGATCCATTTTGGATTATAATTTGAAATATGTATTCTTTATCAACAAAATGTTACGTACTTAGAAGAAGAAAAAAAGTGAGCTCATAACCTGAAATGCTTCGCTTGCAAATCTCTCACACAAATTTACCCAATCACTGGTTCGCACACCATCTGGGGGATGCATCATTGCAACCTCTTTACTTGGATATTTTTGGAAATGAAGGTGCAATTTGTACTGTTTGTTCTTATGTTGACTCGCTAGTTGTGTTTGCATAGCATGCTCCATCATGTCACATGTTTCATCATAGTTTGAATTTTCCTAGAAGTACAAAAAATGTTAGCAACTTTATGAGTTTATATACATATGTGCATTCTTTAATATCGCACACATTTATAGATATCCAACAGGTTAAATTAATAAAATAGGCTACATATATATCCGACTTATTTGTGAGCATTTTAAAAATAACACTTGCTACTGATTTGGTGATTATATCCCTCTTCAATGAATCAGGTTGCTTCTTCCATGTTGTACCATCTAGTTTGGCGAACTTTCTCACACATCCTCCTTTGGTAAGAAAACGTTGAGCATCTTCCCCAACAATCTTTCTTAAACATTCGTCAACCTCAAACACCAAGTTCTTCTTATTGGCACGGCTCTTTCTAGTTTCACCTAAAGCTCTTGACTCTTTCCGAGTGATGGTCATGCATAAACATAATATTCAACCAAAAAAAAACTATTTAGTTAATACAATATCACAGAATGACTACATACTATCTTCATTTTACAAACATACCATGTGAAGTTGAACCAATGTTCTCTTCATGTTCATCATCACTCGTATCGGTCTCAATTTGTGCATAATCGATTTCATGAGTGTCTTCCTGCTCATCTTCCTCTCCTTGGTTTCTAACTGTTACAGGACTTTGGCAAAAAGAGAAAGAATTCCTATTTTCTTCATTTTCCAACCAATTATAACTTTCTCTTTTGACTCGGTTGATGATGCGGAGGATCACTTCTGGTAAAAGATTTATGTAGATCAGACCTCTTAAAAATGCCATTCGGCCCACGAGTACTTAGCCCACCAGGTTCACGAATACATGACCCACCTGGCCAATGACTAGTTATCCCACCAGGCTCACGAGTACTTGCAGGCCAACGAGTACCTGGACCACTAGCCTCACGAATACTTGGACTATTAGGCTCACGAGTAGTTGCCCCACCAGGTTCACGAATACATGGCCCATCAGGCTCACGGGTACTTGCACCACCAGGCCAACGGGTACTTAGACCACCAGATCCACGAGTACCTGGACCACCAGACTCACGAATGCTTGGACCATTAGGCTTACAAGTAGTTGCACCACCAATCCAACTAATACTGGAATTCTGAAGATGAGACCTTTTCGAAACTCCTTTAGAGGCAGCAGGCTGAGCAAGCCCATCCATCTGGAACAATAACACACTTTTCATTGGTGATTACTAATGAAAAGAGTCAAATTGACTTAGGCCATAACACATAGTTTTTCTGGAATAAACTTTCAAGTCTCACCTTGGGCTTCCCCTTCTGTTGTTTCAGTTTTTTATTAGTTGAATTATGCATCTCGTGTTACGGATTGGCTGGAACAGTCAAATTGACTAAATGTCAGCATCAAGAAACTTATCAGATAATATAATGGAACAGTCAAATAGACTAAATGAAACTACTTTATACTTTTCTTGTTTATGAAACTACACGTAAACTACTTTCTACTGAAGTGTAACAGTTCAATGATACACATAAACTACTTTATACTTTTCTACTTACTGAAGTGTTTGAGAGTGTTCTTTTTTAAGGTTTACTAAAGTAGATAAGCAGTTTAAAGCTTATAAGCAGAAGCAGAAGCAGAAGCATAAGCATAAGCATAGGAATAATCTGAAGAAATAAGGTCAAACAATATATGGTTGTTCAGAACTAGGTTCGGACCCAAAAAAAGGAGCAATCAAGACCAGACTGAACCTGCTACATATGGTGCATACCTGTAGTTTAGGTTGAAGTGCCTCGAGAGGTCCTTTGGGCTTCTCTACAACTCTCTGCCAACAACAACATATATGTAAGAAAGTATTATATATACAGCTAAACAGAGGATTAGCAATAACTAAATATTAAAACATATCAAAACTTCGAATCACGAGAAACATTGTATAGAGAAATAAGCCGGGTCGGCCGGTCATTTTTTTACTTCATAGTATTACCATGATAATCACATTTTTTTACTTGAATCATTCATGTAATCACGAACGATTTAATACAACCTTCACGATTCTCGACATGTAAAATATCTCGTTAACTACTTGTATTTAATTCATAGATATATTATACAACCTAAGTGAGTTTAGTTCAAGATAAGCTTGACATCACCAATCCAATTTTATCTTATAGACACCTAAAATAGTAGTGTTAATTGCATTGTAATAGAGCATTTTTGTTTCCTTTATATTAATTCCGACCGTCTGACCCGGCTTATTTCAAATTACGCTAAATAAATATTAAAACATATTAGCATTGTCACTTTATAAGTGATGTAACTAGTTTAGACTTTAGAGCATTCACAAATTATATCAGATTTCACGTCCAACTACTAAAATCACCTCAAAAGCCTAGTAATGTTTTTATTGAAACATTCTCAGATAACTTATACGCCTGTGTAAGATCTACCAATGAGCCATTTTAGCAAACAGTTGCGTTACAACTACTAAAATTTTTCACTGAGGCATTTTATCGAACACTTGTGGTACACCCACTTACTTTTTCACTGAGCCATTTTACCGACTTCTAAGCATTCAACTTTCGATAACATATCTTTTATTAACTCATTTCACGTCCAAATATATTGAAGCATTCTCAGATAACTTATACGCCTGTGTAAGACCTACTAATGAGCCATTTTATCGAACAGTTGCGTTACACTACTAAAATTTTTCACTGAGGCATTTTATCGAATACTTGTGGTACACCCACTTACTTTTTCACTGAGCCATCTTACCGACTTCTAAGCATTCAACTTTCGATAACATATCTTTTATTAACTCATTTCACCTCAAAAGCCTAGAAATCAAGCCCTAGAATTTCACAAATCAAATAAAATCACCACAAATTAGACAAACACATACTTGTAACAATTCACACAAGCAAGCTTTAAGCCCTAGAAATTGAAGTTGAATTTATACCTTAACACGATGAGAAATTGAAGTTGAACGACACTTCAGTAAGTAGAAAGTAGTTTATGGGATAAGAAATTAGGGCTCAAATATTATCAATAGTGATATACAAAATTATAGTTTATGTAGTCATTCTGTGATAAGAAATTAGTAGTTTATGTAGTCATTATGTGATAAATGGGGTGGGGAATGATGGGGTTTGAGGTGAGTTGGATCTGAGTGAACGTGATGTTCATAGTGATATGGATACGGGTAAAGTCGGGTCCAAATTTAGATCCGCATGTTTCAAATTTTGGAAAGTGGCAAATATTTACAACTTTATAATATTTGAGCGTGTGATGATAACTTATTATATAATTTTTGTAACTGACAAATATTTACAACTTAATAAAATATTATCATCTTTTAAACAAAAATCTTGTAACATTATTCAGTGACGAACAATTGGTCACTAATGGCCCATATAGTGACCAAAAACAGAGTGGTCACTAAATTTTCGTCACTAAACACACTTTTTCTTGTAGTGACTTAACGGTCGTTGATCGTTAGTATTTAACGGTAATTGGACTATACGATCGTTGGAGGAAAAAGAGAAAGATAAGGATCCGGAAGGGACTTCTTGGGCTTGTATACGGCCGCCCCAATCACTAGGGTAGGGATTAGTGTTGTGTCTTGTGCTCCAAGTTTGTTGATTAGTATATAAACAAACCCCTTTTTCATTCTAATCATCCTTTGATTCTCTAACAAGCCAAACATCTTCTTCTTTCTCTATTCTTGAGCTTACGCGATCAACTAAGCTCAAACCATTCTTGTTTAGTTGATCAACCACACCCTTTTAGGGTTTCTACGCGATCTTCTAAACATAGTGTTTGGTTTGTTTGTGAATTAAGAAACTAGCGTTTCTCATTGAAACGCTACTAATACGTGTGTAAAGGAACGAAGTACAAACACACTATTGTTTGTGATTTATTGGTGATTCGGCTAGGGTATGGTCAAATATATTAAACCCTAATTTTAGGGTTTAGGGTTCTTATTCAATTGTTCTTGATTCATTAATTGAGGTACGCATATTCTTTATATTCGGTTAATTTAATTACATGTATTTGATCAAATTTCGCTGCGTGCTTGATGGTGTTTATGTGTTTATATTAATTGTTATGATTCACATTTTCCAACAGTGGCATCAAGAACCCTTAATACGTTGTAATTAATTACCAAAACACATAAAATCGAATCGTTGTGATTATTACATGCTTTGGTGTTCTAATGTTTTTAAAATTTTGTAAACCCTAGAATTATTTTTATATATGTCGACTATATTTTTAAAAAAAAGAAAAACTAGGGTTTTGAATTTTGTAAAACTTGTAGAAACCATAGGTTGCATGTAATCTTTATGTGCATTTAATGGGTATTTGTGATATGCCATTTTGGTTATGCGTTCCTTGACTTGATTATATGCTTATAATAAGTGCAATGTGGGCATCCATGACAAACCATGCATGTGTTGTTATGGATTATGGTGATTTTGTAGTAATTGTTACGTATTATGTAGATTTCATGCTTTTACTATGCGATTTGCTATAATTAATAAAGTTTTTTAGTAAATGTTTGACATGTAAAGATTGCTAAAATTAATTAATTATGAAATTAGGGAAAACCCTATGAAAATCGTGTATTTAATCAATTGTGTGTTTTAATTGATTTATTTTGCATGTCCATTATTTGAGTTGTTTATTTATTTTATTTAATTACTGTTTGTTTTATTATTTTATATATCATGACATGACTATTACAATAAGGGTAATTTTATAATAAAATTATAAACCAGACTTAATAATGGTGAAATCTTGTTTTGTGCTTGCAAAAAAAATCTTCTTTTAATTGATTGATCGCGACTGTATTAAATGGTTGGACGGTGAAGCTAATTTTGATAAACTATAAAGTGGGTATATGGTGGCTTAACATTAAATTGCGGCTTTAGAGAGACTCCATTATGTCTCTACGCTCGCCTGTGCGTCAAAATCAAGTTTTACCCAACAACCATGATAACTACGAATCACTTAAGGCAAAGTTGTAAGTTTCTCAACGCCTCAATTAAAACTTTGAAGATTTAAGCTCGTAAAGAAACTAATGAGTAAATATTTTTTACATGAAACATATGTTACAAGATGAATGCATGACATCTTTGTACATATTTTGATTACACACATCAAATTACTACCCTTAAATTTAAGTTATATGTCATCCAATGAAACGGAAACACCTAAAGTTATGGTTTACGTCAGGGCGTAACCTGGCTAGATTGCAATGAAAGGGCAAACTACATGATTTCACCACTAGAAGATCAACTGATGTTTGTGGAATTATGTAAATTTGTTGTTTCTTAAGTTGGTTAACTTAATTGAGTTGATAGTGAGATCTGATCACTCATGGCATAAGATGAGGATAAAACATGCTTACATTGCAACTGCGGTTGGCAAATATGTAAATCCCATCCTTTCTAGGAATTGCAATTGAATATTCGCAATTGAGGCTCGACTCGTACCTTATTGAATACTGTCATCACTAGTAGATCAACTGATGTGATTAACCTATGTCAATTTGGATCCTAATTTTTCAGTGAAAATTAAATTGTTATATGATTATGAACCATGGGTATTTAATTTTCTTGAAAATTTTATTATCGAAAATACTAAAATTGAATTTTGTAATTCTTTTCAATGTATTAATGCAACATTAAAACCGTAAACGTGGTTTGGTCTTAAATTGGTAAATTGATCTAATTCTGCTTTCAAACATAATGTTTGATTGAGAAAATTTTACTGAAAAGACACAAAGCCTATTTTCCATGAGAGAATAATAAGACTCAATCCTATTCCTTTTCAAGATTGAGAAAGGTATGATAGGAACATTAGAATTGTCTACATTCTAATATATAACTCATAGCAATCTTTCATACTTAAGAGTATTGCACATCCTATTTTCCATAAGAAATTTCATTGCCCTAATTTGGTGAATGAATTCTTCTATAACAAACATGACATTTGGTTAAATGGAAAATATGAGTTATTAGAAGCTAGACAGATTACCGCAAAATTGGTAAAAAGGCAAGCTAGTATTTTATCTAGTTGATGTGCTTTAAAGGTGCTACATACCATTTTGGGAATGGTAGGCCTATTAAGGAAGAAGATGCATTTCAAAATTCTTCAAGTTAATATCATTGATGGATAATCCATCATAGTAGAATACACATTTTAGAACCTCAGTAATTATTACGTATGGGTTTTTCAAAATGTGTAGGAAAGTAAAAGCAAGCAAATTGTTTTCACTAGTGATGGAACATTTACAATGTTGTCAAATCCAGTGGGAGCATTGTGTTGTGTTACTGAATATGGAGTTATTGTTATGTTCTCTAATTCAATGGGAGCTACAAGCTTTAATTTCTGTGTAGTAGCTCAGATTATCTTTAAGATAATTACTTTCTAATTGTAGACACTCATGTTTTAGGATAGCCATATGCGTTTCCTGACAAGACAATGTAGTCCTACATCTACTTGTTAATTTATGACACAAATCATATTAAATCACATAAACAAACATATATTGTGTTGTATATATACTACATAATATTGTTCAATGCACAAGTGGGAAAATTGTTTATTGTGTGCAAAGGAACAATACATAGAAATATGATTATAGGATTCTCTTAATTGCAAGGTAAGAGATCTATATTCTAATAGGACTTATACATTTAATGTGTAAGAGTATCTTATGTAGAACATGTGTCAAGATTATTATAAAGACTACTTTTATGTCTTATGATATTCAAATTAAAAAGAAATACTTGAAATTACAATTTACGTCAGGGTGTAACCTGGCTAGATTGCAATGGAAGGGCAAATTACATGATTTCATCACTAGCAGATCAACTGATGTGGTGGAATTATGTGAGTTTACAATTTCTTAAGTTGGATAATTCATAAAATGACATAAACTAATGGAGTAGTAAATTAACTTTAAATTACAATTGAAACCAAATGGTGGTGTTCACAAATACTTTAGTTATATATATTTATATCTTCTTATAAACATGAAGTCTTTTAACTATTACAAGACTTATATTAAAGTAAGACGTTAACTTGTTATGTTTTAAACAAGAAATCGTTGAGTTGATCAATGATTTATAACGTATAGTGCGAATATAACAGTTTATGTCTTTTTAAGACATGAACATAAAGTGACTTGTTCAAAAGGTACTTATGTTATATAGCATGCAATTGGCTTGAAAATTCTATTATACCATTAAGTTGTCTTAGTTGGTAAATAGGTAGGCCAAAAGGAGTAAAAGTTTATCTTACATATTGTTAGTTTGTCTCACAATATTAGTTCTAATGAAACATCACAAGTTGTTGGTGTGTTCAGTTAGGAAAAATCAAACTCTTGTTATATTGTTTGATTAAAAGATAAATATGACTTCTTTTCTTCCAAAAGTTATCAAGGTTAGAAATTTGAGTATGGATTGAATATACTCAATAAGAATCCAACCTAGAAGATTAAATAAGACATTAAGGAATGTGATGAATCACATTAAAGTTTTAAAATAAAGTCCTGATTTTGTTAATAAGTAGTTTTAACAAACAAGAGTCAGGAACTGTAAAATATTTTGTAATATCCCAAAAAAGAACGATTAAGTGTTGCTGAAATTGCTAAAGTATTTATCGATAAATTACAAAAGGCAAGTGGGAGGTTTTGCTCAAATCTTGAAAGATCAAAATTACAAAATACATAATATTCTAAAACCACATTAGTGAAAATCATGATGAGGATTGAAATGTAAAGGTTAAACATCAACATGATGAAATTCTCATTCATAGATCCTTAGGGATGTCTCAGATATTTGATTTATATACTGAGAAATATGAATTACAGGATCAAAGTAAGTTTGTTAATCATAATGATGCATTTACTAAATATTGAATTATGGTAAACTGCTCATACTATGAATGTTAAGATGTTGTCCATAAAGATAAGTCAACTTTGAAAACTTAGTTTATCTTAATGAAGATAAGGTTCTTCAAGAGAAGAAAAACCCTAGAGGTTTAATCTTTGCGTAAAGAATCATATGGACAAAATTGTATACATATTTTAATGCATGTCTTATGACAAGATTATTAATCATACTTAAGTAATTAACTATGATTGAATACTCTTTCCTAAGCACATTAAAGATACAAAGATGGTAATTGTCATACTCATTTTTATGAATATGAAATTTGACAATGGATTATAAAACTCTTTCTTGTATAATTACTTAAGCGAGGACGATGAGTAATTAAGAGTCTTATGAATTCATTTAATCTTTGAAAGTATACAAAATGTAAGAATCCAAGTATGGATAAATGCATGCATCAAGGAGATAAGTCTTATGTTTAAAATATTAAATTCATTTTTGATTTATAATTTAAAATAAGATAACTCCTAAGTAATTCTGAAAGCTAGTGGGAGTATTATGTTTACTTACTTAAATCATATATGTTGTATAAACATATAGGAATTAACATTCTATATAAGTTAAGTGTTAAGTCATAACTTGGAATGAAACTTTACTTGAAGGATTTAATAAGTAAAACATACAACTTTGAATATATGTTTATTGATGTAAACATGTACGGTAAATGAATTTAATAGAATATTATATATCATTTAGAAAGTTTAAATGGATATGTAGTACATTAATGAAATTTAAGTTGGATACAAGGATTTTTCATGTACATCATGTTGTTGTTATATCATGCTTTTATAAAAGATGATTTGACAACATTGATATCTAATTGAAAGATATTAGATAAGTTGTATAATGAATATTCTAAAGGAATATATTTGTATATAGAATCACATCCTCAGCCTCGAATAATTTTTGGATTCTATAAATGAACAATTTGTCAATTGTCATAGCCAACAAACTTGGAAGTTTGGAAGGCATAAAACATTACACATTAAAGTTTACGGAAAAGTTTGCATACAATGATGCTAATTAAATTGAGATGACACTCAATACTAGTCATGGAAGGATTTTATCCTTGTTAATAGCCATGTATACTAGTTATGCTTAACTAATAGCATAGTTGCATTATACATTAAAGAATAAGAATACTTTAAACCTTAAAATGTTTGCAAGTTTAATTATCATAAATTGGATGTTGAGGATGTCACACACTTTATGATGTATTATGTGGTTATATCAAATTATTTGAATGCACATATACAAAAACTTCGCTAATTGAATTCTTGAAATAAGTATTCTCAAAATTCCGATAGATCAAAGTTAGTTGAATAATGCGAATAATGCCTTGTCAACAAGTATGATTGTCATTACTTGAGGCATAATTGTCAACAAGTATGATTGGTATTACTTGAGACAAAATTCATTAACGAGAATTTTCATGCATTGATCTATTTAGTATTTGGATAAGAGATGTTAAACAATTATTATTTAATAATGAATTAAAGTACTGAGTATGTTTGTTTTCATTAATAATAGATTGTATCCCATATTTGCATGTTTAATCCATGAATAACTTATGTTATGTTATTCTAAATAGTCCGTTGTCAATCAATGATATGGGAATATCATTGAATTAAGACAAATCTGAGTTTTGGTATAATATACTTAAAGTATATTGATGCGTTGGACATGTCAAATTCACATGATATTCAATAAAATGAATAAATTGAATATAGGACAGATCCCAATTACATGATTATACTTATGGATGTTGTCATTAAAGTAAATCATGAATATTTATCCTCAGACTTGAGATACCAGATAACTACTGTGGATGTAGCTCATTTTCTGTGAGATAGTCTAATGCTATCCGTAACTGGTAGCTATAAGGTATATTTCCAGAGGTGATGCAAAGTTCATGGGTTATGCTTGTAGTCAACACAGGATTTGTTTCCTTCAAATTTGTTTTGAAGTTTAATACTGTTGGGCCCCTCGTAGGGTTGTAAAGATGTTTGCATGGCCATGCCCAAGGTGTAACACCCCCAAAATACCGCAGCGGAAGACTGTGTCAGTTGGGGTGCTACTTCATAATACAAAGTACAAGTTATAGAAAACGGCCTCTAAATGAGACGTTTTGAAAAGTTACCATTCGATTTATGAATTCAAAGTTACAGACATGAGATTCCAAAGTATGATACATAAATGTATACAAAATGTTTTGAATGGTAAATGATAAAAGCGTAATTCTTCAGAATATGCAGCTTGACTCTATGTTCCACGCATTAGCTATCGCCTTACTAACCTGAGATAAACATGCTAAAGTGTCAACACAATGGTTGGTGAGTTCATAGAGTTTGTCTAAAAACAGTTGAAAAGCCTTTAAAGAATGTTCACGCAGCAAAGGCATTGTGAATCCACTCAGTTGCAAGTCCCGCCCATAACAACACTTGCAACATGTGTGTTCACAACCCACTGCTAAAATATAGTATGATTAAGACATGTATAAGTTCATCACAACAGTTAAGCAATTAGTCATGAGGCTCTACTTCATCTCCGGAGACCTCGTATGGGTATGCTGCTCACAAAGATAGAATATCATTGGCTCCACTTCATCTCCGGAAACCCAATGCATATGTTATCAAAGGAGACTTTATAATGCTCACGAGGAGACTTACAAGTTTAGGTATAACGCAATCATGTATAACGCAATCAAGTATAATGAAATCAAGTATAATGCAATCAAGTATAAAGCAATCAAGTATAACGAAATCAAGTATAATGCAATCAAGTATAATGCAATCAAGTATAACCCAATCAAGTATAAATGTTTTGGAGTATTTGTAAAAGTAAAAGCAAGTAGTTGAGCATGTATCTCCCCCAAAGAGTTTAAAAAAAGTATGAAAATAGTAGAGGCTATGACTCACCTTGAACTAATACTATCAAAATGTATAACGGAATTGATGGATAAGCCGAAGAAATCTCTACGCGCAACCTAGAATATGAAATCGTATCTTAGGTTTTAAAATAGCGAAGTGAATATATAAACATGTCTTATATAGTTATCACATTAATTATGCTTGGATGTTTAATGTTTGTAAGTATAAGTGGTCAAGTATTAATATTCGTCACGTTACGGGTTCCTAATTATCTTAGTATTTCCGACTTAATTTATATGTTATTTCTAAACCATAAATGATAACGACTCGGTTTTTACGTCCTAGAAAAGTTAATTGAATGTAACACACAGATTAGTGGGTCCCACGGCCCCAAAATTTATTTAACTAGTGTGAAATTACTAATTTACCTTTAGATGTATGAGTTGTTTGTTACAGCAGCTTTTAGTCTCACGGAAACGGCCATAAGTGGGTCTATAAGACTCCTTTTTATGCCCAGTTTTTGGCCACGTTTAGGATAGGATGTTAGTTGCAACTTTTATGTTTTGACCAACAGGGGGTTCTATGCAATTTCTATGAGTTTTGGCCGTTTAGAATCTGTTACTCAGTTTTTGATACGTTTTGCCGTTTTGGCTCTAGTTTATTCATACGGATGAGTTACGGGGTGAGCCAAGCGGCAACATGACTACAAGACATAGCTCTACAATCCTATGTTTTTACCTATGATTAACTATACACGAATGTTTCCCAGTAATTCCATTTACAGCCCCTATCCAGTTTCTGTTTTGCAATATAAGTCCTTTCGACGGTTTCTAGTGTTTTAGCCCAATTATCCAAGCACAATAAAGTATAATAAGCATATAGAACATATTAAATATATGAAATAATAATATTAACATGAATCGAAGGTAAACATAGGAGTTTGCTTACAATCCTTGTGATGAAACTAACTAGAACCAAGATCAAAACCAAGAATCACTACTAAATCTTCCTAAAATTTTCCAACCATAGCCATGCTTCCATATCAAAAACCCTATCTTATAATCCCTTGATAAACACTAATCTAACATAAAAACAACCTTTAGTTAAAATCTTCACTAAGAACACTTGGGAATTTGATGAGTTTTTTTGGTGTTTTATGGTGATTTTATGGTTGAAAGGTGTTAAGGATCATGCAAGGAACATAAGGCTATACTTATGATGGATGAAACTTGAAAGAATCATGATCAAAATGAGTTATTTTATGTGTTTCCGTCGTTGGTATTGAGAGAGAAAGGGAGAGAATGAGTTTGATTATTTTGATTAAGTGTAAATGATATAAAATGAATAAAGTAGCAAAATTGGTTTGTTATACTTTAGTAGATATTATGTAGATTAACATGACTAGGCTAAGTAATGAATAGGTAGATATTATCTAGATTGTCTATTTAGTTTAGTGTATTATCTCATTGGCGGAGTGAGTTTTGGTCCCGTTAATCGCTAATTGTAAGTCGTAAAGTCAAAAAACTTAAAACCGGGTATCTTAGAAATATGAAACTTAAAAAAATGTTATGACTTATTAATATAACCTATCTTAGCATATTTAATGAGTGATAAGTTCTATCGAGTTGCTTAAACGCTATTAAAACTGAAAACGCGGGTCTAAAACGCGTAATTCGCGTAAAACGCTGAACTGGAAAACGTAAAATTCCAAAACTTTTGGAATTGTCGTAAAATGAGAGAAATTCATATTTCTATTCTTTATAATGTTTTATGGACATATCGGGATGATGGAATAACGTTTAAACCTAAAAGTAAATCTCGGACACGGTTTCGTGATTTTGCAGAAATGATTCGATGAGTGTCAAACTTTCGGATTATCATTAAAATAGTTTAACTTACGAGAATATGAAATAAAAATTTCAGGAGTGAATAGTGAAAGTGAATAGTAAAGATGAATAGTAATCCGAAAATGTGAATTGTTACAGTCTCTACCCCTTAAGGGAACTTCGTCCCGAAGTTCTGTTGATGTTAACTACTTAAGGTGTGTCTAAGAGAATTGGTGGTTTCAGGATCTCTAATATAGTGGTGTTCACTCTGATTCGTCTAAGGTTCTGGTTAAGGAGTCGTATCGGATGCAAATAAGCCCACTTATTTATAACTCATTACTTACATAAAGAAGCGTCCAAATTTATATAAGTAAGGGATCATAAACTTATGGTTCGGTGATTTACAATTTCTTTATTTAAATACAGAGGCGTCCCAATCCATTTAAATAAGGAGATTCTAAATCATCCTACTTAAGAATTTTCGACACAAAAATCGCTTTCTCAAATAGATAATAAGATAATCAAGTCATCAAATCCCTAAAGCTAAGTAATAATATTATTTAACTCAAACCTTATGTCTCATCAAACAAGAACTGTCACAAGATCAAGTTAAATAATTAGTTATTACTGAGCTTTATATTTTTAATGACTCAACTAAATTCTGGGGTTCCTTATAATACTAAAGTCATATCATCTAACAGCATGAAACTAAACCAACAACTAACAAAAAGCATATGCGTATGTAGTGTGTGTAAGGCAAATAAAGAGGAGAGTCTTAACGTATATAGCAGTTATAGTCTAGGCACTAAATGCAACCTAGTTCTTTATAACCAATGCTCTGATACCATTCTGTAACACCCCAAAAATACCGCGGCGAAAGACTGTGTCACTTGGGGTGCTACTTAATAATACAAAGTACAAGTTATAGAAAATAACCTATAAATGAGACGTTTTGAAAAGTTACCATTCGATTAATGAACTCAACGTTACAAACATGAGATTCCAAAATATGATACATAAATGTATACAAAATATTTTGAATGGTAAATGATAAAAGCGTAAGTCTTCAGAATATGCAGCTTGACTCTATGTTCCACGCATTAGCTATCGCCTTACTAACCTGAGATAAACATGCTAAAGTGTCAACACAATGGTTGGTGAGTTCATAGAGTTTGTCTTAAAACAGTTGAAAAGCCTTTAAAGAATGTTCACACAGTAAAGGCATTGTGAATCCACTCAGTTGCAAGTCCCGCCCATAACAACACTTGCAACATGTGTGTTCACAACCCACTGCTAAAATATAGTATGATTAAGACATGTATAAGTTCATCACAACAGTTAAGCAATTAGTCATGAGGCTCTACTTCATCTCCGGAGACCTCATATGGGTATGCTGCTCACAAAGATAGAATATCATTGGCTCCACTTCATCTCCGGAAACCCAATGCATATGTTATCAAAGGAGACTTTATGATGCTCACGAGGAGACTTACAAGTTTAGGTATAACGCAATCAAGTATAACGCAATCAAGTATAACGCAATCAAGTATAATGAAATCAAGTATAATGCAATCAAGTATAATGCAATCAAGTATAACGAAATCAAGTATAATGCAATCAAGTATAACCCAATCAAGTATAAATGTTTTGGAGTATTTGTAAAAGTAAAAGCAAGTAGTTGAGCATGTATCTCCCCCAAAGAGTTAAAAAAAAAGTATGAAAATAGTAGAGGGTATGACTCACATTGAACTAATACTATCAAAATGTATAACGGAATTGATGGATAAGCCGAAGAAGTCTCTACGCGCAACCTAGAATATGAAATCGTATCTTAGGTTTTAAAATAGCGAAGTGAATATATAAACATGCCTTATATAGTTATTACATTAATTATGCTTGGATGTTTAATGTTTGTAAGTATAAGTGGTCAAGTATTAATATTCGTCATGTTACGGGTTCCTAATTATCTTAGTATTTTTGACTTAATTTATATGTTATTTCTAAACCATAAATGATAACGACTCGGTTTTTACGTCCTAGAAAATTTAATTGAATGTAACGCACAGATTAGTGGGTCCCACGGCCCCAAAATTTATTTAACTAGTGTGAAATTACTAATTTACCCTTAGATGTATGAGTTGTTTGTTACAGCAGCTTTTAGTCTCACGGAAACGGCCATAAGTGGGTCTATAAGACTCCTTTTTATGCCCAGTTTTCGGCCACGTTTAGGATAGGATGTTAGCTACAACTTTTATGTTTTGACCAACAGGGGGTTCTATGCAATTTCTATGAGTTTTGGCCGTTTAGAATCTGTTACTCAGTTTTTGATACGTTTTGCCGTTTTGAATCTAGTTTATTCATACGGATGAGTTACGGGGTGAGCCAAGCGGCAACATAACTACAAGACATAGCTCTACAATCCTATGTTTTCACCTATGATTAACTGTACACGAATGTTTCCCCGTAATTCCATTTACAGCCCCTATCCAGTTTTTATTTTTGATGAGGCGAAAAATGAACCACTTTTAGGGGGTCATTTAAGCCTGGAATTGAATTTATTTGATCAAATATTGCCCTAAATCGTTCCTTTTGTGATTTTAGGTACTTTGGGAGTGAATTCTGGAAAAGGAAGCATTTTGGACGTTTTTGGAGCATAAAAGTGAAGAAAATGGCAAAGTCTTAATTTTCCTTGCTGGGAACAGTACCTGACGGCGTCAAGAGGTTTTTTATGACGGCGTCAAGAGTAAAAGTGGTGACGGCCCAGAAGGAACGTGAAGGCGTCACCCAAGGCCGTCATGTGTTAACTTGTCAAAACTTGCGCTCGGAGTAGGTCATATTGTTTTGGTCATAACTTTTGCATACGAACTCAAATTGAGGTGATTCAAAAGCCCACGCGAAGAGGACGAAGAGATCTACAATTTGGTGAAAAAATGGTCGTGACGGCATCAAGAGAACGGGCTAACGCCGTCAAGCCTTGCCGACAGAAAACATGCCTATAAATATAACATTATAACTTCACTTTTTGTAAGCCCTAAACCCTAAGGTTGATTCCTGGGTTTAGGTAGGTGTTTTTCCAGCAACTTAAAGGTTTTCAATCACTCCATAAACATCATGTATTGGTTTGATGATTCTATCTCAATTATGTTTTTCATTATTATTGTTGTTTGCTTTTCTTTGATTATGTTTTGCTAATTCACCTTGTGTCTACTTATGATTATGTGAAACTTGTATATAATTGATTAGATCTTATTGATTCCTTGTTGATGTTTGTGTCTATCTTCATCAATTAGGGTGTGACACTTCGATAGGTCTAATTGGTTTAGTTTATAATTCTTGATTCCTATTGTCTCTTGTTTAATTGAATAAATTCGATGTTAGGCTTAAGAAAACTGGCAGATCTCCATTGTGTAACTTGCTTGAACGTCTTAAGAAACATGAACCGATGTGTACTAGGTTTTTACGGTTGTATTTAATGCATGATCAAATTCTAGTGATCCCAAGTTAGGAGCTTCTTAGCCGGCTCGACTTAGGAGTGAAGTAGGAGCTTATAGGATTGGGGAAGTAAGTACGCCACCCCATGAATGGTATTAAAGAATACAACCCATCAATTAAAGCAAGGTGTAAAAATTCAATAGGTAAAATTGGATAGCTAGCAAGGAGTAACATATCATTGGTAGACATGCTTCACGTCCCTTGTAGAACCTTAGTTTAGTTTTCTTGCACATTAGTTTAATTAGTAGCTTTTGGGTTAGTTGATTAGCAACTAATTCCGCCCCTCCTTCCAATATCCGAGAATTTTACTTGCTTTTCATAAAATATAAAAACACAAAAAGAATCATCTTTCACCTTTAGATCTAGTTAGATTAATTTCAATCCTAACGACACTATTCCTGAGTTGAACGATCAATCCCCCGGTACTTGTCACTATACTATACTACAACGATCAGGTACACTGCCTGGTAGGAGTTGTAAGCTTCTCGAGATCCCTTGAGAGGTAAAGCCTGGTGCAATTCCCACGCATCAAGTTTTTGGCGCCGTTGCCGGGGAATAGTTATTGTTTAGGTTGAATTTGATTTTTATTAGGTCTACTCATTAGATTCCTATCAAGTGAGATTTTTTCTTTTGTAGCTTTCTCGTAGTCTATCTTTTCTTTGTGATTTTGTTTGTAATTTGCCTCAAATGGACTTTACACTTAGACTTCTAAGATTGAAAGATAAGGTTGAGTGGCTAGAACACCAAAGATTTCAAAATACCTCATTTAGAGACACCTATGAATCATATGAGCCTTCACCTAGGATAGATTCTTATGAACAACCTCCATGTTTAAGATCTAGTTTTAGTGAGGCCAATAGGAAAAACGACCTAGTTTGCCAAGGAATTGTGGATAGAGCTATAGCAATAAACCATAAGTTGGATGAAGCACTAGATTTGCTATTATCACTACCTAATAAAACAATTGAGGTTGATTTAGCCGAACATGATCACATTGATAAAAAAGACCTAGGTTTTATGATCGATGATGATGAATCTCAAGAAACAGATGATGAATCTCTTGGGCAATTTGTATATAGCAGTCAGGATATTGAGGATGATCCTTATGATTCGGACATAGAAGTTGAGATTCCTAGAGAAGCACGTGAGATACTTAGGAGAATGCTTAGGATAGATTCTACCAAAACACATGATGAGGATATAGGTGATCTTGACACATGGAATGATGAGGTCAATAACATAAGCCCACAAAATACTCAACCATCATTTGAGGCACACACACCGCCCGTGACTTACCCGGAAGAAGTAGAAGAAACTTTAGGAATTCTGATGGAGGTAGAACCCTTGGACCAAGCACCACTTAAGGATATAGGTTTGAACACTTGTAGTGATAACCTTACTCCAAGTTCTAGGGAATTTCCTAGTGTTGATGAATCGGAACCTCAATCTTTATACACCTTTCCATCCTTAGATATATTTCTAGGAGACAAAAGAGGAACCGACCCACCCATCAACCAATATTATCCGGGTAGTTTTAGGATGAAGGAAGCCATTAACTCACCCCCTTCACCTCACGTGGCATATTTCCACCCTAAGGGTGTGTATCGCTACTTCCACCCGCACTTAATCCTAAGTGTAGGGAAAACCTCCCCTATTTCCGTTAAATAAGGGTAGAGTCAGGCTCGTGACTCGAACAAAAACAAGCGCTTATTGGGAGGCAACCCAAGCTTTATTTATTTATTTGTTTGTTTGTTTGTTTGTTTGATTTTATTTGTTTCCGTATGCATGTTTTATTTTTGTTGTTTGTGGTTCATGTTTCAAAGTAAATTGTGAAAATGTTTTATTTTGTTTTTAACTTCGTCTTAATTACATATAAAGGTATTTTGCAAAAGCTAAGTGTAAGGAGAGACCTAAATTTGTTTATAAGAACAAAATTGAGCATGATCCACAACAATATTAAATGGACATGTGTATTAGTACTTGTTAGAGTCAAATGCTTGTATCGAGTCATAATGATGTTTTGCAGGATTTTCCAGGAAGTAGGACATAAGTTTTTTTCAGAAATTTTCTGAAAACTTAACGTAAAGATTTCTGCAGGTCACTTCTGACGGCGTCATGAGTTTACTCTTGACGGCGTCATGTGTAAAATTCTGGAAATTTTGCTAGTTTTGTTTATACCGGAGTCTTAAAGTTTTTGTTAATTCTTTAGTTTTATAAACTCCAGGAAATCTGCAAACATTCATTCCACAAGCATTATATCTTTAATTGTTTTGTTTCTATTCCTAAGTCTGGAATTACATCTGGTTGTGAGTTTTCTTTGTTCGGATTGATGCTTTGGGTTTTTGTGTTTGTTTTCTCAGGTTTAACAGGTTATGTTTGACAAGAAGATGATTATTATTCTAGAAGGGAAGCTTTGATTGTTCATTTTCTTGGAGGAAGATCTAACCTGGCCACCTTATTAACCATACCGAGTGAATCAGGGGAGTATTTGATTTCATTCGTTTTACTTATTTCACTTTTACATTCTTTACTTGAACATCGGGGACAATGTTCATCCTAAGTGTAAGGGGAGGGTAAAATGATGATACCTTACAGAGACACTTTCACTTGAGTTTGTTTGTTTAATAGTAGATGTGTAATAAAACTATGAGAAATACTTGTTAGTGTAATTTTAGCGCCAAATTTAAAATTTTTTACAACATTTAAGAGTGAAACTTTAGCCATAGCAAGCGTCTCATGGATAGGAGTCGTATGACTAGCACAAAACCGTACTATTAAGAAAAATTTTCCACCCAAATATGTGAGGTTCGCCTTTAGATTTGATAGGAAAAGCATTTATTATTAGTGCTTATGAGTGTACCGGTAGCATTTAGCTTCTAGAACTTGCGTTAGCGATGCATCTCGAGACCGCTAGTGAGACTACATTCGTGTAGTAGGATTTACTATATGATAAGAGGCATTAGGATCACCCTTGTGTTAAACCCGTATCATAATTACTTGACCATTTAAGTCATATTACTTGGCTAGTTAAGTCAACTAATTTTTCCCACACCCTTAGCGTTGTACTCATTTTTAGTACACGAAACCCCTAGTACACCCCTCCGAGCCTATCTTTTCGTTTCTAACTTTAAGCATTTTACTTAAAGGAAGAATTTGTTACACCCCACTTAAATGTACACCCAAATCGCCTTAGCCTTCCGTGTATGCGCTCATTTTTAGTGCATTATTGTTATTTGTTAAACCCTAAGTTAACTATCTAATTGATTACATGGTTGCTAAGTCGAGTCATATCCTTGTACATATTGTTTTGGGACAATTTGGACTCATGGGTAAAGTACTTATTTTATGGAGTAATGGGGAAGAACATCATATTATTACCCCCATATGTGCGTTAATTTTAAAAGTACTCCACGTGTTTTGATTTTCTTAATTCGAGTAATTAGATTAGTTTATTGTAAAGTATGTAAAAATTCAAGTGTAAGGGGAATTTTCATTCTCTATGATGTATTATTTTGGATGGTAGGGTAAGAGTGTATGCAAAAAAAAAAAAAAAAAAAAAAAAAAAAAAAAAAAAAATAGAAAAAGAAAAGAGAAAAAACATACGGACTACCATCCCGTTTCCATTCTATGTTTATTTTATATTTTTGTTATTTTTCATTTATTAGCTTAAGTCGAGTCTAGTATTGGCTTAGCAACGCCATATTGTACATGTAATTAACCAAGATTGTTAACTCGCCACCAGTAAAGACTGCCTATATCCAACAAAACCGTGTATTTCATATCCCTACATCTAACGTTACAACCCTTTAAAAGACCTCTTTGATAGTTTATCCTAGGTGCTTACGCCATGTGGTGGAGGTTTGATCTTTTCCCAAGCCTATGGTAATCTATTTTACTATGACAGGTAGTGAGAGATATTTTCCGTTTCCGTATTGTGATATAACTTTATTACACCCGAGAGATGTGAGTATCTAAACACTATTTGTGAGGTGTTAGTATATGACCTCCGTGCTTGTCTTTGGTCTTTAGTGGAACGATTATTTGTTGTAATAACTTTTATATTAGTGTTAAATGACCCCTAACTTGTATTTTGACTAGAATAAAAGCACATTTTCTTGAGGACAAGCAAATCTCAAGTGTAAGAGTATATAATGAGGTGAAAAATGAACCACTTTTAGGGGGTCATTTAAGCCCAGAATTGAATTTATTTGATCAAATATTGCCCTAAATTGTTCCTTTTGTGATTTTAGGTACTTTGAGAGTGAATTCTGGAAAAGGAAGCATTTTGGACGTTTTTGGAGCATAAAAGTGAAGAAAACGGCAAAGTCTTAATTTTCCTTACTGGGAACAGTACCTGACGGCGTCAAGAGGTTTTTATGACGGCGTCAAGAGTAAAAGTGGTGACGGCCCAGAAGGAACGTGAAGGCGTCACCCAAGGCCGTCATGTGTTAACTTGTCAAAACTTGCGCGCGAAGTAGCTGATATTGTTTTGGTCATAACTTTTGCATACGAACTCGGATTGAGGTGATTCAAAAGCCCACGCGAAGAGGATGAAGAGATCTACAATTTGGTGAAAAAATGGTCATGACGGCGTCAAGAGAACGGGCTAACGCCGTCAAGCCTTGCCGACAGAAAACATGCCTATCAATATAACATCATAACTTCACTTTTTGTAAGCCCTAAACCCTAAGGTCGATTCCTGGGTTTAGGTAGGTGTTTTTCCAGCAACTTAGAGGTTTTCAATCACTCCATAAATATCATGTATTGGTTTGATGATTCTATCTCAATTATGTTTTTCATTATTATTGTTGTTTGCTTTTCTTTGATTATGTTTTGCTAATTCACCTTGTGTCTACTTATAATTATGTGAAACTTGTATATAATTGATTAGATCTTATTGATTCCTTGTTGATGTTTGTGTCTATCTTCATCAATTAGGGTGTGACACTTCGATATGTCTAATTGGTTTAGTTTATAATTCTTGATTCCTATTGTCTCTTGTTTAATTGAATAAATTCGATGTTAGGCTTAAGAAAACTGGTAGATCTCCATTGTGTAACTTGCTTGAACGTCTTAAGAAACATGAACTGATGTGTACTAGGTTTTTATGGTTGTATTTAATGCATGAGCGAATTCTAGTGATCCCAAGTTAGGAGCTTTTTAGCCGGCTCGACATAGGAGTGAAGTAGGAGCTTATAGGATTGGGGAAGTAAGTACGCCACCCTATGAATGGTATTAAGGAATACAACCCGTCAATTAAAGCAAGGTGTAAAAATTCAATAGGTAGAATTGGATAGCTAGCAAGGAGTAACATATCATAGGTAGACATACTTCACGTCCCTTGTAGAACCTTAGTTTAGTTTTCTTGCACATTAGTTTAATTAATAGCTTTTGGGTTAGTTGATTAGCAACTAATTCCGCCCCTCCTTCCAATATCCGAGAATTTTACTTGCTTTTCATAAAATATAAAAACACAAAAAGAATCATCATTCACCTTTAGACTTAGTTAGATTAATTTCAATCCTAACGACACTATTCCTGAGTTGAACGATCAATCCCCCGGTACTTGTCACTATACTATACTACAACGATCAGGTACACTGCCTGGTGGGGGTTGTAAGCTTCTCGAGATCCCTCAAGAGGTAAAGCCTGGTACAATTCCCACGCATCAAGTTTTTGGCGCCGTTGCCGGGGAATAGTTATTGTTTAGGTTGAATTTGATTTTTATTAGGTCTACTCATTAGATTCCTATCAAGTGAGATTTTTTCTTTTGTAGCTTTCTCGTAGTCACACACTAATAGACCCCCTGACAAACTATCATTTTCGTATAAAAACTTTGCAATAAAAATCGCGTTTTGAACCTCTAAAACATACAAAGCAAATCGACTTGAACTAAATTTTGAAAAAAAATAACTATCGATTGGGCCCTTAAGGCCCAATCCTTTGAAAATAAGCCACGAAATAAGCAGTCCTAATAAGCAGTTTTGGAACGTTTTCAACATACAAAAATAAGCCCGAAATCAAGCCCAAAACTTTCGTAAGCCCAATGGATTTTAAAAGCTTAACGGGCCTAGTCTTTTTCGTTAAAAAGCCCATTAAGCTATAATAAGCTCTTTTCGATAAATAAGCAGTTTTGAAAAGTTCAATAAGCTATTTTTAGCTTAATTAAGAAATAAAAATGTTAAGTTTTGAATTTGGTGAATTTTGGACTAAATTTGCAAAAATTATAACTTTTGGGTTAAAAGTGTGACTTTTATAAACTTTAGGTAAAAATTGTCATTTTACAAACTTGAGGTTGAAAAACTGATTTTATAAACTTTTGGGATGAAAAATGCTAAAATCATAAAGTATTGGACGTAAAACGTAAAATTATTTAACTTTGGACTAACGACGTAACGCTAACACCGTTAGGGTAAAAAGTGTAAAAATCTGGAAAAGACAACGGCCGTATAATATATTAATATTTTTATTTTACTTTTTATTTTACGATTTCACAATCACGACGTTACATTTTATTTCAAACTATTATTATTATTATTATTAGTAAACTTTACGTTATGTATATGTATGTAACTTAACTAAACTTACGATATATTATAAAACCACAAGTTTTACTATCATTAAATTAACAACTCACGTAATCAAAAACTACTCGCGATTAAACCATTAAGACTATCAAACACTAAAACTTGCCATATATTATCTAGGTCGTGTGTGGAGCCGTTTCCTTATTGCAAACTGAGTATCGATATTTTTACCACTATACCACTAAGGTGAGTTCATAGCCTCGCCTTTACTTATTTAAATGTTTTATAAACCTCGCGAGGGGGATACATGCTAATTTTTACAAACTGAACACAAGTATTTTTTCTTGGTATGCTTTACCTGATATCGTTATTGCTTAAGTCCCTTATTGCCAAAAGTCCCTCATATCATGAGCCTTAGTCACCCAGAGGGTGAACGTAAATAATTGTGGATAGATCTATTAGGGATTGACAATCCCCGTTTGGGCGTTGGAGAAAACTACCAAACGCACTTTATTTGAAATCTAATAGGTTATTGGCAAGAACCTATCCCGAGAGCCCTGTTACTATAATCCATCATTTATGATGAGATCTGTTAATTTGCTGAGTGTCATGAGCTTAATGCAATAACAACTGATTTTTTAACCTATAATTGTATGACGGTGCAATTATCACTTATAACTTGTGTTCAACTATTAAACTAAAACCTATGAATATCACTCAACTTTTGTTGATTTTTAGCATGTTTATCTCAGGTCTATGACGAGCAAGGATGGGACGGAGGAGCACGAAATTTTCACAAAGGCTATAAATTTTTATTATCATTCGAAAACCTATTTAACAAATTTTAAAACCACTGGGACCTCTTTTTGAAAACTCTGATATTTATAAAAATTCGAATGATAAATGTTTTAAAATGACTAAATTGATAATCATTTTCTACTGAAAAACTGTGAGCTGTGAAGTAACTCCCAATCTTTATTCCGCTGCAAATATTTTAAAATCTGGGGTGTTACAGATTGGCATCAGAGCTTTAGTTATAGCGGAACGGGTCTAATACAGATCCGAACTATAACCGTTTTTACAAACAAAACATTTTATAGCCTTACACTGTTCGTGCCTTCCGTGTCTGCAGACTACCTTGCTCAGTACATTACCTGTTAAGATTATTCTGCATGTTTAGAAATTGCGCTTACAAATTTTTTATTCCATCCGTACTATTATATCTATAACGTAAAAGTTTCTTATAAAATACTATTCTCGGTTACTACAGTAACATGTCTCCAAAAACTTTCGTGAACGCCAAAACTACTCTCCATAATACTAATACCTCACATATCAATCAAAATTCTCCGAATACTGAAGACCCCTACGTACAAATATCACAACCCCAACTTAATATAGGAATCACTCAGAAATCACTTTCATCGTCACCTATCTGTTCACCTCTACGTCAAAAACTTAGGAGAACTACTGAATCATATGAAGATATGATTGGTGGTCAGGCAACATCCGAAGTTGGACAAAGTTCACGTCAAGAGAGGCCGTGGAAGAATGTTGAGCCAAATTCTCCTTTACCCTACACTTTAGATTCCCCAATGCCAGATATCCCAAATAATTTAGCCTCACCTAATTCCCCCAACTACGATATAAGCACACCTGATTCAATATGGACTCTTGTTTATCAACAAGCCAGCATATTAGAGGCTCACACTGAACAACTAAAAGGTTTACGACCAACAAAATTTGAATGGTACGACCGTAACCTTGACGCATTGTTCAAAAGAGCGGATGCTGAAAGACGAGCAATATGTGAATCAGGATTAAAGATTAATGAGATAAAGGACAACACCAACTAGGAACTTGGAAGTTTGGATTCCAGGGTCCGTTCTGCAAGAAGAGAACACGGCCATACACATGGTATAATTGAAGACATTGAAAGGACCCTATGGATGGCCAGAGACACAGCAAGAAACCAGAGTCAAAGGATTGCCGCATTAGAGACTATGCTGGCTAATCAAATGAACATGTGTCAGGAACGTTTCTCAAACATGGATGCATCACAACTTGAACTTGAGAAAGAGATTAGATATTTACGTCAGAGGCGTAACTAATTTTAAGTTTACAAGTATTCCTGTTGCAACTACTAAACCAGACAGACTTGGTTAGTATTTCATGTAATGTTCAATAAATCCGAACCTTTCAGAATTTGTAATCGAATCATAATATAACCTCCTCTTCCGTTACATCTCTCTGTTATAAATCAATCGTTTCTTTCGTATCAAGCATGCATACTATGAATCCTCATACTTTCATGCAAAAATCTCATCAATTGTTACCTCCCTTGATGAACAAATAACTCCACGTAGATCCATAACATATTAATAAGAGACCTTGTACTAATCGTTTTACAAAGACGATTAGTCAAGTTGTTAATATTATGATGACTTCTACAATACTATTCAAATCTACCGTGAGATTTCTTACAATTGTTAAGACTTCTTAAACATACTATAATTCACCAGAAACCAAAGGATTGTCTAAAAATAAATTTTCAAGAGAGAACTTGAAAAATGGAGAGAAAAATTATTTTAGTGGACGAATCGGTTTGTTCCTTAGTAATCTCATATCAAGAGTTGATTATCTATCTATGATACAACACAGACATATCTTGAAATTAGATTACAGTAATGAGTCAATTCAGTCTATGATCAATGAAATAATTAGAATTCATTATTTAAATTATTCTGACATCAGAAGGATTCTAAGTTAAGTTTCATTAATGATTTTTAGAAGATGGACAACGTAAACAATACATGTACTCCATCATCATCAAAAATCACCATGACTACTGAAGATGTCAGGGAATTGGTGAGCAACATCATGTCAGTAGTACTTAAAGGGGCCACCGTAGTTTATCCAAGAGGAAAGTCGGACACGTCTGACAAGCATAACCAGAAAAACTACATGGAATATAGGCCAAACCCCTTTAAAACTCCAGAAAGAACGACTAACCCTATCACCAACCATAACCAAGGGATTAGGCAAGAAGTTAGACCTAATGGAATTAAACAAAAGCGAAAACTCACAAAAATAGGAACCAGCAACCCCACCCACTGCAACTTCACCAATGCTCAAAACCGCCACCATAAACGTCTGGGAGATCGTTTCAACTATCATCACCGACTAGGATACAAACAAAAGGCTAATAGATACTGCCTCGTCACACATGTTGCCAGAAGGGTATATCTTGGAGGCAAACCCCTGTGTCGAAAATGCGAGAAGCATCACACAGGAATCTGCAAGATTAAGTACATGGAGTGTCAGAAAACAGAACACAAGGCAACTAACTGTAGGACTTCGGACAACAAGGGACAAACAACAGCTGTAATATGCTACGGATGTGGTGCAAAAGGACACTACAAGAACCGATGTCCAAACTACAATATAAATTGGAAAGCCAAGACTTTCGCAAGGAAATGAAAACTCTACAAGGACTTCGGTGGTATCAAGGGAATGATT
The DNA here is from genome assembly GCA_030686995.1 of Artemisia argyi. Classification (NCBI taxonomy): domain Eukaryota; kingdom Viridiplantae; phylum Streptophyta; class Magnoliopsida; order Asterales; family Asteraceae; genus Artemisia; species Artemisia argyi. Next base: position 13,657,490 of record CM060691.1, on the reverse strand, counting down.
ACTAGATTTATACAGATGAATAAATTCCTGTTGTGAATAAATAAACTCTAGTTCAAAAATTTCCTGATTGTACCTCTTCCTTGTATTTTACTTTAAGTTACGATGGATGTAACCTAAGTATAACCACTATCCTTCTACCGTATCGAAAAATCTACCTTGTAATATTTCCGTAATAATTATAATCTACGTCAATTTCAATTCCTATTCCATTTACCAATTAACAGTATACTGTTATTACCCTAGAAATTTCTGACTAGAAATTTCTGACTCATCATCATAGTATGAACAAAAATTTCCTACTTTATTATTAAAAAGAAATTACGTGTTATATTATAAAAACAACACGTTGAACACCATCTAAAACAACTTAAAGAAGAGCATAAACACCACTGTGACTGAGCCTAACATCACATCATTTAGTCCTCAATTAAACATAGCCTGATCAACTATGTCTAATTTTGAAAGAATCATGTTATGAAGGAACAATCATAATGTAAAATTTTATAAATAGCAATCTTCATGTAAAAGCAACAAATAGAGATAAACTGAACTATTCATAAATATTACAAACTACAATAAATACCTATGTTATTCCTTCGTCATTAGGACGAGAAGCCAACAAATGTACAATTAGAAATTAGAAAAACCCTAAAGACTAACAGAAAACTCCAATAAACGAAAAATTTATCCAAATCCATGGAAATTAATAAATAAACAAATAATTTGCATCGGAAGTGCTAACGTCATAATAATTACAATATAAACCATAGAATCTTCAATAGGTTGATCCGCTATGACAACAAAAACCCCCACCAACATAACCATAGCAAGAGCCACCACATGATGAATCACCTTAATTATGCTGAAAGATAAATATAAACAAATCATTAAAAATAATAGAGACAAATTCCTAAAAACAAAACAAGTTTTATTCATTATTCGTTAACAATACATAGAAACACGACAAGGAAGTAATTTAAAACAACCCTAGCTTAAGATTATTACCCCCATATCTTGTCCACGGTAATGGCTAGAACCGTGAGGGGTACGACAAACAACAAGATCGCAACCAAGAATCAAAAGTCTTCGTCTGGAACATACGCTAAATAGATAGCGGCAAGGACGACATACACAATCGCTAGTATAGTGATGAGGTGCGGCATTTTGGAGATGGGAAATGAGAAGCAAATGGTTGGTGGAAGAAATGGAAATTTGAAAGGGGCATATGTAGGTGGAAAACTAGCCGTTGGTCACTATTACGGACCGTTGGAAATCACTATTCACGACCGTTGGACACGGTACACCTAGCAGTTAATTTACTATTCATAACCATTACCTTCAATATTCACAACCCTTAAATACACCAGTTACTTGATCTTGTCTAGCACTAATTAGTCTAACTAAACCACGTCTCCTAAATCTTAATAAAAAAAATCTCTCGACAACCCTCTGATCGAAATTTCCTAATATAGAAATTTCGTTAAACTTGAATTCCGGGACGGAATTCAGAATGAGGGGTAGGTACTGTAAATTCCCGTAAATTTCCCTATAAATAGTAAAAGTAAATCAAAGACTAATATATCATTCGTTAATTAATAACGTTTTTACCAATAACAATTTTTTTTTTATTTTTTTTTATCAAATATGCTATGTTACTTAAAAATCACTACGATATTCATGATTTTTTTTGCTTGGAACAACGCTCACACATGTACCACTATAGTCTAAAATCGCGAGAATATTAAAATTTTCTTTTATTCGTTACGAACCTGCATTTTCAGGACATTTTTCAAATTTACTATTCATCTGTTACTATTCACAAAACACTATTCATCATTTCACTATTCATCGTTTTTGAAGTCGGTTAGTGATATTGAGATGTTTTTCAAAAGTTTTACTATTCATGATACACTATTCACAAAACACTATTCACTCTCGGACTCACGTAAACGTTTCACTAAATATTTACTAAACCTATCACTAATCACAATTAATATTTTTACTAATCTAAATTACACCTAACCGGACCCTAATTATATACTAAGCCCAACACCATTTTCTCGGCCTGTTACTATTCACGGCTCACACATTCTAAGCCCATTTTTCCTTCTTTTGTTTTCATAACACTCGACTAACACAAGCCAGAAACACGTCTCGTACTCCTTATTCTTACACACGACACATAAGTATTTTTACACATTCTCGTTCCTCCCCTAGCCAACTTTGAGTGTGTCGACCCTTAGCTTCCCACGTCAAGTCTAAATACATTTTTACGAGGCATATCATCTTGTCCAAAAACAATTCATACGATTTGTAACTAATCCAAAACTAAACCATTTTAAGTCCCGTTTGTTTCTATTAAGTCCTAAAACCATTTATAAACTCAAACTCATGTCTAAATATTACCTTGATCAATCACCCCCAGTCCTAAGCCAAAGTATACAAATCGTTTGCAAAATAAAAGGCATGTCGACATGTTATTTTTAAAACAAAGGTTGTACCTCCCCAATCCAAGCTCACACAATGCATATTATATAGTTCTAGGCAAGTACTACTTGATTTTTTTTATTACAACCTCAAAGGTACAATCCAATTTTAAAATCAAACAACACGTTTCTTTTGAAAATGGAGGCATGTCGATCGCTAGAAACCAAAGAAGAGAAATGTTGCGTCTTACACACTCTCAAGACTTTAGGTACACACGTAAACATCACATCTCATTAAACTTTAGTCACTAGGATACACAAAGTTCATATATAAACGCCATGCATGCAAGTTCTCGTTTTTCACTTTCATGCAAATCAAAACTCACCACAAATACTAAGTCTTGAGTCTAGTTCTTGGGTCGAATAGCTTGGGTAGGATTTCAAAGTTATCGGGTGGTGTTTAGGAGGAACAAGTCGTTGTTCGTGAACCTTGGTCGAGTCTACACTCACGTTACACACTCATACTACTCTATTCTCGACTCTACGTCTCGTTTTACCCTACCATTTTGGTGTAGTAAGTCTCACACAACTTTTTCCATTTTTACTTAAAACGTATTCATTAATTTTTACGTATAAATCACTTTCACTTGCACTTTATTACTCGTAATCCATATAAACAACATGTACGTATTTTCATCCCACCTATATATTTACTACGCTATTAATCAAGATATATAAAGATTTAAACCTTAAAAGTTACGTACAAACTATTTTTAGATACCTTTCTAACGTGTAACAACTAGTCGTGAAATCTTTAAAAATATTTCTAAGTCTTTATACTTAAAGGTTCGACCCATTCAACCCATGAAACACACGTATATTTTTAAATTCTATGAATCGAGCATACTATTTTATTTCACACACTAATAGACCCCCTGACAAACTATCGTTTTCGTATAAAAACTTTGCAATAAAAATCGCGTCTTGAACCTCTAAAACATACAAAGCAAATCGACTTGAACTAAATTTTGAAAACAAATAACTATCGATTGGGCCCTTAAGGCCCAATCCTTTGAAAATAAGCCACGAAATAAGCAGTCCTAATAAGCAGTTTTGGAACGTTTTCAACATACAAAAATAAGCCCGAAATCAAGCCCAAAACTTTCGTAAGCCCAATGGATTTTAAAAGCTTAACGGGCCTAGTCTTTTTCGTTAAAAAGCCCATTAAGCTATAATAAGCTCTTTTCGATAAATAAGCAGTTTTGAAAAGTTCAATAAACTATTTTTAGCTTAATTAAGAAATAAAAATGTTAAGTTTTGTATTTGGTGAATTTTGGACTAAATTTGCAAAAATTATAACTTTCGGGTTAAAAGTGTGACTTTTATAAACTTTAGGTAAAATTGTCATTTTACAAACTTGAGGTTGAAAAACTGATTTTATAAACTTTTGGGATGAAAAATGTTAAAATCATAAAGTTTTGGACGTAAAACGTAAAAATATTTAACTTTGGACTAACGACGTAACGCTAACACCGTTAGGGTAAAAAGTGTAAAAATCTGGAAAAGACAAGGGCCGTATAATATATTAATATTTTTATTTTACTTTTCATTTTACGATTTCACAATCACGACGTTACATTTTATTTCAAACTATTATTATTATTGTTAGTAAACTTTACGTTATATATATGTATATAACTTAACTAAACTTACGATATATTATAAAACCACAAGTTTTACTATCATTAAATTAACAACTCATGTAATCAAAAACTACTCGCGATTAAACCATTAAGACTATCAAACACTAAAACTTGCCATATATTATCTAGGTTGTGTGTGGAGCCGTTTCCTTATTGCAAACTGAGTATCGATATTTTTACCACTATACCACTAAGGTGAGTTCATAGCCTCGCCTTTACTTATTTAAATGTTTTATAAACCTCGCGAGGGGGATACATGCTAGTTTTTACAAACTGAACACAAGTATTTTTTCTTGGTATGCTTTACCTGATATCGTTATTTCTTAAGTCCCTTATTGCCAAAAGTCCCTCATATCATGAGCCTTAGTCACCCAGAGGGTGAACGTAAATAATTGTGGATAGATCTATTAGGGATTGACAATCCCCGTTTGGGCGTTGGAGAAAACTACCAAACGCACTTTATTTGAAATCTAATAGGTTACTGGCAAGAACATATCCCGAGGGCCCTGTTACTATAATCCATCATTTATGATGAGATCTGTTAATCGGCTGAGTGTCATGAGCTTAATGCAATAACAACTGATTTTTTAACCTATAATTGTATGACGGTGCAATTATCACTTATAACTTGTGTTCAACTATTAAACTAAAACCTATGAATATCACTCAACTTTTGTTGATTTTTAGCATGTTTATCTCAGGTCTATAACGAGCAAGGATGGGATGGAGGAGCACGAAATTTTCACAAAGGCTATAAATTTTTATTATCATTCGAAAACCTATTTAACAAATTTTAAAACCACTGGGACCTCTTTTTGAAAACTCCGATATTTATAAAAATTCGAATGATAAATGTTTTAAAATGACTAAATTGATAATCATTTTCTACTGAAAAACTGTGAGCTGTGAAGTAACACCCAATCTTTATTCCGCTGCAAATATTTTAAAATTGGGGGTGTTACAATTGGCGTGTTATGCTAGACTAACCAATGTCATTATTACATTAATGTATATCCAAGTGAGAGCTGTTAGAAGTAACGGATAAAAATTAATGAATATGTCAGGATTCGAACACGTGACTTCGGGATTGCACACATTACGTATGAGTTTCAATGTATTAATAATTATTATACTTGGTTATGAATAATTATTAATTTCTCAAATAAAACACTTAACGGTCGTTAGTATTTAACGGTAATTGGACTATACGATCGTTGGAGGAAAAAGAGAAGGACTGGAGTGGAAATACTAGCCAAGAAGGATCCGGAAGGGACCTCTTGGGCTTGTATTCGGCCGACCCAATCCCTAGGGGATTAGGGTTGTGTCTTGTGCTCCAAGTTTGATGATTAGTATATAAACAAACCCTTTGTTCATTCTAATCATCCCTTGGTTCTCTAGCAAGCCAAACATCTTCTTCTTTCTCTCCTCTTGAGCTTACACGATCAACTACACCCTTATAGGGTTCCTACGTGATCAACTAAGCTCAAATCATTCTTGTTTAGTTGATCAACTACACCCTTCTAGGGTTACTACGCGATCTTCTAAACATAGTGTTTGGTTTGTTTATGAATTAAGAACCTAGCTTTTCTCATTAAAACGCTATTAATACGTGTGTACAAGAACGAAGTACAAACACATTATTTTTTGTGATTTATTGGTGATTCGACTAGGGTATAGTCAAATATATTAATCCCTAATTTTAGGGTTTAGGGTTCTTGTTCAATTGTTCTTGATTCATTAATTGAGGTACGCATATTCTTTATATTCGGTTAATTTAATTACATGTATTTGATCTAATTCCGCTGCGTGCTTGATGGTGTTTATGTGTTTATATTAATTGTTATGATTCACATTTTCCAACAATTATGTTTGTACTACAACAATCTCTCTTCTCCCCTTACTGGTCAAATGTTTGTCAATTGTGTTTTCTATAGGATCTCATCTTTGGTAAGGGCTTTAGGAGTGTCGATAATGAATTTCAAATACGGATTTGTCAAATCCGGGGATCAAATAGAAAGTTTGCATACTCCTGAAAGTGTAGAAAGGGATTCTCGTTGCGACAAGTGTTTTCTTTCTCCCTCCAACTTACAATCCATTAAGTAGAGAACATCGAGATATAATGAATGTTAAAATACCGTTAATATTAAATATTGATGAACACTTGGACTATAATCGATAGACATTTAAACTCGTATCGATAAACATCAAGATATTAAGATACGATAAACATCAAGATATACTGAATCATGACTACGATAAATATTTAGACCATGGTTGATAAATATTAAGATATATATGATGAACCACATCAAGATATGATGAATTATAAGTGACGAATATTTAAATCATGATTGATGAAAATTTATTCATAAGCATTAATGTTTATGATTGATAAACATTTAGATCATGATTGATGAAAATTTATTCATGAGCATTTAAACCATAATTGATGAATATTCAATGAACTTATTTCAGAGCATTGCTAGTATTTGTATTGATAAAGATAAAGATTAAAAAAAAATGATGAATACAGATTAACAAACAAAAAAAACTAATTTTTGTATTAATGAACATTAAAATATTCTTTTTATGAACATTACCTAATGAATTTAACAAGTTTGTTGAGTTATTTAAGACAACAACTTACATATTTATATATAAAAACCCAAATCATAACATTTACAAATTCAACTAACACTTTCAATCTTGATCTTTTGACTATCAAACTCTTCAAATCCTACATAACCCACTTCTTTTAACCATTGCATTTGGTTACTCTTGTATCCAAACATTCTGTGAAGAACACATACAAACTCTAAAATTGCTAAATTATGGTATTATGTGATGAACACTTATTATTAGTTTTCTTTGATGAACATTTTGTGATAAACAATTGGACATTCAAAGTTTTGTTCATCACAGTTTTGAACGTTGTTCATCATTCTTTGAAATATCATATTTTGATATTTCATGAACTCCATAAATAAAAAAAACACAAACCAAACTGATGTTCATCACTGTTTTAAAAGTTGTTCATCATAATTAAACTGATGAAAATTTATGATAATTCAAAAAACGACTTTTTAATAAAAAAAAAATACAATTTTCTTTTCATCATTCACTTAATTTAGTATTTAACGAGTACAAAAATATGTGTTTTCAAAAAAAAATATAATAACAAATAAATAAAAAACTTTGCGACATTTTATCAAACAAATGTTAGGCCATTTCATAAATACTTGATTTTTCAAGACATTTATCAAACACATGTTAGGCCATTTCATAAATACTTGATTCTTCAAAAGATTAAAATATAAACATACAAGAAAAAAATTCTAAAAGATATAGAATTGATGTTACATGTTGTTAATATAGGGTTTGTTAATCAATAATTGTTTAATTTCGTTTTGACTCAATGTCGACGAAACCTTAATTTTGATGAACTTCACATTCTTGAAATTTTGGTAATTAGTAGCGATTGAGCCGGTTTATGATGCAAGTAAACGAAAATTGTTAACCTAGTTTTTTGATTTTTAATAATTTGAGAAAAGAAAAGAAAAAAAAAATGTGAATGATTTTAATTTGAGGGAAGAAAAGTGTTACTGAAAAAAGAAAAGAAAAAGACGAGTTTAGAAAGGGGAAACTGGGAAAGAAAAAGCGGGGCGGAAAGAACACGTGTCATCATATAAAACCTTTTCGAAAGTTCATATAAAACAATTCTCACTTTGTGCTTGTTTTTTAAAACTTGGACAAGACTATGCTTGTTTACAGAGTTAATTCACACTTTGTGCTTATTTTTTAAAACTTGAACAAAACTATGATTGTTCTTATATATATATTGTTCTCATGCTTTTCATTAAAAAAAAATAAAAAATAAAAAATAAAAAAATCTTATCCAAAATATTATCACTCGCTCTCTTCTCATATATATATATATATATATATATATATATATATATATATATATATATATATATATATATATATATATATATATTGTTAGTAAAAACGCATAAAGCTACAACCTTTTTTCATAAACGCATGATAAAACACATAATTAAATGTATATGGCGAATGATACCACTGTTAGAGTTTACGCTTTTTATTAAATGTTTTGATATTTATATTAACATATTAACAATCAAATAAATTAATTAGAGTAAGCGGAAACATGTAAAACTCATGTAAGAATCATGCTATTCAACATGCAAAATATTAAAGTAATATCAACCTTTAATACTTGATTTGATCAAGAAACTTACAATCAAGAAGTGATTATTCTTCACGGTTCATTCACGTTACACTATATCTAACAGTGCTAGTCGTAACACCAAACGAATACCCGATTTGTATGATCCTTAACATAATTACTTGCAATGAAAGAAACAAATCCCGAAAACGCTTGGGGTCTTATTAGTTCGACCGGCCACAAGAGAAAAACGGAAGAAGGGAGAATTATTATTCGTTTAAAAAAGTCAAATGTAAAAAAACTGAATGAGAATAAAATATAAATAGGAAGAAAGAGAAACAATTAATAGTTTTGAAAAAAATTTGAGTTTTTCCCCGCTTTTTACACAATTGCAACTAATTCGTATAAACCTCAACTTCTTGGGCCTGTGGGGCCTCTTGTCATTGTCATATGATATAATTTTTCTTTGAGCTAGTTTTTTTTGTTTTTTTTTTTGTTTTTGTTTTTTTTTTTCATTAAAAAGGAAAGAAAGAAAAAGAATAACACCTACGAGCTGAGGTTTCAGGTTTCATTGATGTCGTGAGCTTTGATGTGTGTCGATAACTCGTTAAGCAATCTTCAACATTTCCAAGATTATTATAGTTTAATGCTATTGGTACCACTGGCTCACCCTATTTTGTCCTTTAACCTTGGCCCACTATGTTTAAAATACAACATAGTTTTTTATTAGTTTCTGTTTCGTATGTTTTGTCAGTTTAATATTTTTTACTTATTAAACTTTATATTTTTTGTTACGTACTTTCAGTGTTATAGTCTTTTAAAATAAACAAATTTATAAAAATAATAAACAAATAAAAAATAAAAAATGTGAGAGGAAGAGACACTTTAAGGGTACATATAACCATATTTTATTTGAGGAGTTTATACGGACATTATCATATAGGGTTTCGTGGGGCCTTATGCATTGCGGGTTTGTACGATATGCATCGTAATTTGTATATTTTGACCAAAACCTGTTATTGTCACATCATAAGTAGGTGTTACTAACATAACTCTATCTTATTAGTAATAAGCAATATCAAACACGTCATAGACTATTTCGTTATTTTAGACAACCAATGATGATTGTAACATTAAAAAACGAGGACGGAAAAGAAATGAGTGTTGAATTTAAGTCAAAATCAGGTAGGGTAACAACATTGATCACGTTTAGCCACCTGTGGTATCACGTCTCTTTAATGTCAAATATCTCCCCACGTATTTCTAACCTAACTATGTGGCTGCTTCTTAATGCAACCTTTAATACTTCCTCATTCTATACGACATAGGAGTGTATATATTTTACCCCAAGTGTTACGAGGCTTGTAATTTACACTAATCCATTCGATCTTGTCTACAAGCTTATAATATCAAAGCACTATATATCCTGCCTAACTTCACCCGTACGTGTTTATATAAATATATAAGTATTGCTAATCATCATTGCTGTAACATTTTTCTGTTAGTATAACTTTTCATTTGTTTTATAATTTTAGAAAGTCAGATACGTTACAATATGATTTCTCTTACAAATGTTTTGAGTAAAAGTTAAACTTATACATCTCATTGGTTTAATTATGTATGTTTTCTCGTTTAAAAGCAAGTCTAGATAATTTATTAATTAGCAACCTTGATCTTGGTTCATTTATTTAGTTATGACTTTAATAAGTTTTTTTTTTTTTTTTTTTTTTTTTTTTTTTTTTTTGTTTGTTTGTTTGTTTGTTTGTTTTTGGCTATCAATCATCTGACTTTTTGGCCGACTAATCGATGGAGCTAGAAATCTTTACCATACAGAATCGGACCAGTTAAAGCCCTCATTTTACAAAAGGTTACGTGACCATTTTGTGATTATTTACACCTAGCTAGCAGGAACTTAACCAAATATCTTACACATTTTAGTCTGATAGTTACAATCTTTTTGACGGTGAACTGCTCATGAGTTGTTAAAGTTTCTAGTTTTAGATTACTCCCATATAGTTTGGGTGTTGAGAGTTGGGAATCGGATGGATGAGATCTTTACTACATATAATGGAAAAATGGTCAAAAATTGAAATGGTGAGTTTTCAAGAAATGTTGAGTTTTCAATAATGGTCAAATAAGAGAGAAAAGTGATAATTAATACACTTATTAAAATACCCATTACTTAAAAGTACAATGATTTATTCACATTGTACAACCAATTAAAAACAGATCTACCAAATTAAATACAACCAACCCGGCGGGTTGACCCGGTTTAATTTGACCTATTTCCGACCCAACCTAGTAAGTTGACCCAGTTTAAATCGACCCATTTTTCGACCGGAACGGTTCAACCGGTTGAACCATCCGGGTTAAACCGGGTTTCAAAACATTATCCATTACTTAAAAGTACAATGATTTATTTACATTGTACAACCAATTAAAAACAAATCTATCAAATACAACCAAATAAAACACAAACCGGGTTGACCCGAGACTCTTCAAACCCGGCGGGTTGACCCAGTTTAATTTGACCCGTTTTCGACCCAACCTAGCAAGTTGACCAGGTTTAAATCGACTCATTTTTCACCCGGAACGGTTCAACCGATTGAACCACCCGGGTCGATCCGGGTTTCAAAACATTATCCATTACTTAAAAGTACAATGATTTATTTACATTGTACAACCAATTAAAAACAAATATATCAAATTAAATACAACCAAATAAAACACAAACCGGGTTGACCCGGGACTCTTCAAACCCGGCGGGTTGACCCAGTTTAATTTGACCCGTTTTCGACCCAACCTAGCAAGTTGACCAGGTTTAAATCGACTCATTTTTCACCCGGAACGGTTCAACTGGTTGAACCACCTGGGTCGAACCGGGTTTCAATACATTATGTTTAATTCCCAAATCTTCAAACTTTTATTATTTTTCGTTTATAACATATAAATTTTTTTTATCAATAAACTATCTACCGCTATAAAAATCTTGTTGCTATGCACGGGTACTCGTCTAGTTTGAGTAAAGCGATGGGTGTATATATAGTTAAATGGTCAATTTTGCAAGTTGACACTTGTGGATTTCTATTTTATCTTTTTTCTTATCTACTCATTCACTTGTTTCTTGTTTGTCATACTTTCTTTTTAGAATTTGATAAACAAAGACCAATTTTTCTTGTTAGTTACGAGTATTATTTCATAGGGTCTAGTTTAGCAACTTAAGTTGTTGAATGTGCAGGTCATGATCAATGTCAAATTAATTTTCCAAAAGCAAGTCATATTGGTTGACTTCGATCAACGTTTACTATAGATACAGTGTATTTTATGTACGAATCTGGTTGGGTGTGCAATGCCCATCAAAGCTCGAAATTGGATGCAATATTTTGGGGTTTACGAGATTTGAAACGAGACCAATTCATTGTGCCTCTCTCACAGCTAGGAAGGCAAATGAGACTAATTTTATTTTATTTAGGTTTCGTGTCAAGACAGATGAATACATTTTAGAGATTTCTAAATGTATCCAACTTACCACGTTTTACTAAGTTGTGTATGGAACTTTTAATTTCGCTATCTTGGGGTCTAAACTGCCTAATCTTTGCTAACTTATGTACTAATGGGGTGATTAAGGTTTTCCGTTAGATTTATTTACATAAATTGTCCTTCTCGTTAGTACCAAGTTGCAAAATAAGTCCTAACGGTCGTCAAATAAGTAATGACACGTGGCAGTGCCACGTAGCGGACTTGTTTTTTCGTGCTCTTTCCAATAGTGTGCTCGGGGAATTTTTTTGACTTCGTCTGAGCCTCGTAAAACATGAAAACGTCGTCGAAACTCATCCGAAAATCACCGTTTTGCTTTGTTTTCAAACCCTTGTACCTGCAAGAGATAATAACACACTCCAAATATATTTGCGATATAATTTAGCATATTTCATGGTTATTAGTCCATTTTATCATCATTTTTATACTCGATAACATCATTTTTATACTTGATAAAACGGACTAATAACCATGAAATATGCTAAATTATATTGAAAAATATTTGGAATGCGTTATTATTCCTTACAGGTACAAGGGTTTGAAAACAAAGCAAAAACGGTGATTTTCGGATAAGTTTTGACGACATTTTCACGTTTTACGAGGCTCAGACGAAGTCAAAAAAATTCCCCGAGCATACCATTAGAAAGAGCACGAAAAAACAAGTCCGACGGTATTTTCATATACTCTTGACCCTTCCTTAAATGACCCGGAACAAAAGTTAATTGAACATTTTTATACTACAAATATGGACCGGATTAGTTGTACTATAAAAATATAATTTGCGTATAATAAATTGAAGGGCTGCTCTAGCACAGTGGTGGCACCCTTCCCTCTCCAACGAGAGGTCTTGGGTTCGATTCCTAGCAGACACAAAAAAGAGTATATATACTTACTTCTATGTGGCACCCGACCCGAACCCATATCTGACCCGACCCGACTTGACCCGTTATCCGACCCCCGATGCCACGTGGCACCACTCATGTGGTGACACGTGGTGAGCCATAAGGACTAACTACAGCAGTTTGGGGCTAACCAAAAGGACGTTTTATGCAAATTATTCTAACTGCCCGTTAGGACTTATTTTGCAACTTGGTACCAACGAGAAGGACAATTTATGTAAATAAATCTAACGGAAAACCTTAATCACCCAGTTAGTACATAAGTTAGCAAAGATTAGGCAGTTTAGACCCCATGATAGCAAAATTAAAAGTTCCATATACAACTTAGTAAAACGTGTCAAGTTTGATACATTTAGAAATCATTATCCCTACATTTTATAACTGAGAATGAAGTCCGGTTTCATATATTTTGAGGTTGATACGACTCAAAACTGTTAACAAATCCTTATGCATATTAGGTCAGTAAGATTTTTAAGTTGGTATATATGAATGATTATGCCTAATCTTTTATTATCAACCGTTCGAAATAGATTGTTCACGAAAGAAAATGTGTCGGGCATGTAGGTTTCAAGCCAAACTTATTTCATCTTGACACAAATTAGCACTTTCTATTTTCGGGTAAAGGATTTCTCCGGTAAATGTATTTACAATAAACATTTAAGTACAACGGATATGAGTGAAATCTCACATCTTAGTCCGTTACATAGGCGGTAAGGCTAACATAACAAGCAAATCTTTATATCTCAAGCGTCACAGAAAGCTAGTTAATCTTCGGTTAGATCATCATCATCATCATAATTATCATCATCATCATCATATGGATCATCATCCTTAGTTTCCTTCTAGCGTTCGTACAAGCTCTTCGGTTAGATCATTAGCAATTTCTACTTGGTTTTATATTACACCAGACGAACATCTGTGCCTAACAACAATTGTTTATAACGGTTGATAATTACAGTTGCGATAGTTTTGTTAAGTGTCCGTGTAACATTTATGCATACAACGTCAAATAATCACAATTTAATTGAAAAATGTTGCCGTAAAGAATAAAATTTTTTGGTAGCATACGATAATTCAAGTAAAAAAATAATTTATAAAATGTATCAAGTACCATATGAAAACATTTTAGTGAAACTGAAAATAAAATACAACTTTTTTTTAATCATATAAGGTTCCATCAACGTAAGGCAAACAGCATATTACAACTTCTTTTAAAATATAAGTTAACTATTTTTTTTAGGATATTATACAAAACTTTAAAATTTAAAACCATTAAAATTAACATACTTAAAATTAAAGAGTATTTTAGGCATAACACATTACCTACTTTTAATTCTTTTATGCTTAAAAAAAATATCTTTAAATATTACTAGACGAGTACTATGCATAGCAACGTGATTTATAGTGGCAAGTTGTTATAGTTGCGATATTGTTGTTAAATATTTCGTGTAACGTTTACAGATACAATGTAAAGTAATCAAATTGTATTTGAAAAAGATTGTAACATGAGATAGTTTAACTCAAAGAATAATTCTTTAAATGTATCAAAAAATATATAAAAATATTTATATAAAGTGTAAATGAAAAACTACATTAATTTTAAAATATGGTGTCTTATATAGTAAAGTTTGAGGATAAATATTTTTTACAAATTATTAATGTTGAGATAAAATAAAAAAAAAAAAATCTCCTTTTTGATAAACTATATTTGGAAAAAGTTGTTAAGAGTTGTCATGCATATTTTTTAAAATTTTAGTAGAAACATTGTTAGGCCAACTATTTAACTGTAAGACAGCATAGATGGAATGTAACGAGAAGATAGAAATTTAAGTTTTCAAAAGGTATTTTAGGATCAAACATTACTCATTTTTAAGTTTTAAGCAAAAACATATTTCTTATATATAGTAAAGACTATATGATTACTAGCGCTTAGCAACTACGGTGTATAGTATCATTAATTTGTGTATGCAATTTTTTTAATTGTATATATAGGTGGGAGTAAGTGAGAGTGGAGATACTTAGTGATTTAAATGTGAAATGAGTATTAAATACTTAATATATTGTATTTTATAAGTTTGAGTATTTTAATCAAACAACATTACTCATTTTTTAAGTTTTTAAGTTTTAAGTAAATGTATTTTTTTTTTATATATAGTATAGATAGGATAGTACCCACGCAAAGCAGCGCGGAGGCGAGTACTATATTTAGAGATGACCATTTTGTCATTTTGTAGACAGAGTTTGTCAATGAATTATTATAGTTTTGTGTCGTAGGCTTATGGATTGAGATTGTTAAGAAGTTAATATGGTGTTTAAAACTTGTCAAAATGTGAATGGTATAGGCCTATTTGTAGGTCTATTATGTAGGCCTAAATATCAACACTCTATACCATATTATTATGTGCAAATTTGAAAAGTTGTGATTTCAAACCATAAATATATTAAATTCATGATAGTAGTTATATTTAAACATCTTTTTTAATGCTATTAAGTAATGTGCAATTATTATATTTTGAAGTTTAATATTTAATTACTAAGGCCTTGTTTCTTTTTTTGTTGGGAATAAGTGGATGGAAAAGGATGTGGGCCTATCCTCTGTTATTGCATTTGATTGGGGACATGAAGGTTTTATTTGCCCTTTGGATATAGAGTATTTAAGAGAAGTTAGTGGACCCCAACAAAAGAAAAATATTACTATATTAATTGGCTCCACACTTTTAGTGGACAGATAATTTAATACTAAAAAGAAACAGTCCCTAAATAAAACAAGATGTGTAAACTTAAAACTTTTAAGATTTTTAAAATTAAAATCCTGAAGTCATTATATATAGTTTTTTTAACATCAAGTTAGTACAACATTATAGTTAGTGATTCGATTTCATAGTATTTACCCAGAAGATAGTCCCTGCCAGCCTCGAATCGACGCATCTATGGGGTAGAACCCACATAAATCCCACCCAGGAGGAAAACCCATGTAGATACTCGAACCAGAGACCTCTCACATGTGGTAACACCTTTTGCCAAACAGGGACGGAGCCAGGGGGTTCCCCCAGGTATCCGTGCACCCCATGAAATTTTTCGATATAGTGTTAATTTTTGAAAAAAACACAAATTTTTTCTAAAGTCATCTTAAATGCACCCAGTCCATCAAAATGTGTTTCTGGTATTATTGTTCATTTTTTTTTTGTGCACCTGATCATATTTAGTCATGGCTCTGTCCCTGTTGCCAAAGATCCTAAGGAGACCTTGGTGGCCAACAGAGCTAAGCCCAGTTGGTTGAAGTCATTATATATTGTATAGATATAGATATACAATATCTGATATAATTACTTGTGAATAGCGGTGACAATGTACAGTAGCATTAATTTGTTAGTGTGTATTTCTGTTATATACGGGTGTAAGTGAAACTCAAGAATGTTTGTTGATTAAATTATAACTAAGTATTTATATAATTAATAAATTGCATTCCTTTATAAGTAAGTTTTTAAGCAATATTAAAGTTGATAATTTTTTTATATGTAGTAAAGACAGAAAGTTCTCAACAACTAAAATGGATGTTGACTCTTTAAATTTACATCGATCACTCTGTACATATACACCTCTGCTTTAAATTGCTAGTTTATGGCATAATATTTTTGAAATAAGCCATCAATTTGACTCGTGCAAGCGGATCTTCATTAAGCACTGTAAAAATATGATTGCTTATACTATAGCTAATTAGGATTTAGATACTCATGTAAATTCTATTGTCGTTTTGAACTAGTTTCTAATTTAGCAAGCTCTTTGGTGCTTGATAATGTTCATGATAATTAGAATGAATAGTATATTTTAATATTAAAAAAAATGCGAATTAATTCCTGAGTTTACATATCAAATATTTCATTAATGGACTAACTATAGTTTACATTTTTACTTGTATTTTTGTCTCTTGTTTTAGTCTTGGTCAATAACAATTTTTATTACAACGAACCAATAGCTTTCTTCATTTTTTTCCCAACAGCAAAGTACTTATACTACTAGTAGTAAAGACATGAGAAGGTAAGTTGGTAAATTTCTAAATATAGTAACACAATTAATACAGTACATTCTAAGGATCAGGTCTGAAACCAGTAATCGTTACACTTCTTTCATAACAAGATCTCCACCTCACACTTTTTCACACACTATTTCTTATCGGTATATCCGCCACTCACACACTATAAATACACACACACATTATTTTTCCACACGCTATTTTCAGTTCCAAAAATGAAAGGTGATAAGCTTCACCACCGTTCCGTACCACAAACAACCACTCTCCTCAAAAACACAAACAACAAAAACAACAACATTTCCATTAATAGCTTTAACCTTACAAAAACAAATAATAATGTTCCAAAGTGGTCATTGTCTAATGCGTTTTTCCTACAATGGAGTGTTGCAGATGTGTTTGGTGTGTTCAAGTACCATCCTGTCCCATGTTTCTTTGCTGCTTGTTTGTTGTTTTTTATGGGTGTTGAGTATACGTTAAGGATGATACCACCTTCTTCACCACCGTTTGATATTGGATTTGTGGCTACTGTTTGGTTGCATGGTGTCCTTGATTCGAGTCCTGTGCTTAATACCATTTGTGCCGGTCTTAATACGGTATATATTATATATATGTTGTCTCATATCCAAATCTTGTTTACAACAGTCTTATATTGCTTATAAATTATAATTAACCAGATGTACATACATGGTAATAAACGTTAATATATAAAGTTGATTATGATAATTTGGAAATGAAGGTGTTTGTGGGGATGCAAACGGTGTACATACTATGGACATTTGTGATTGAAGGGAGACCAAGAGCCACCATAGCAACAGTGTTCATGTTCACATGCAGAGGGATTTTGGGCTATTCGACACAGCTTCCTTTGCCAGAGGTACGTACATCGTTTTCTTGTCGACATTACATCAATTGAATTGTTTGCATGTAGATATTTAGTCTCCACCGTCCATTTATGATGGATGATTTTTTTTTCTTGGTTTATAATGAGTCATGTTGCTCAAAAAATAATGAGTCATGTACTTATCTCCTTCACTCATTAATGTGAGGATGTAGCTAGAATTATTTTCTAGGTCAACTAATTGTATTTTTTGTTTCATTTAATTATATTAAATTCAGTAGAATGAAATCGGTTGATAAAATTATGTGACTCGTAAATTTTACTTCACATATAGTTATAAAAATGTTTTCCACACATTTTGAGGTCATCCACATGCATACACTGAAAATAAAATATGCCGTGTCTCATATTATAGAAATTAAGATTGTTAAGTTTTCTTCTCACAGGATCCTTACCCTATCAGATATAGACATTTTCTCAAAAGATATATATAAGGATGTATTTTGAATTTTTATATTTGTTAAAGGACTAATGGTACCAAAATGTCTCATAGTTGTATCGAACAATTTTTTTGCTATTTTGTGTACTAAATTTGATTTTTTACGGCTTTTTTGGTACTTTATTACCATTTTACCCCTCCCGGGTTAATAAAATGAGGGGCAAAATGGTCATGAAGTACACAAAAAAGCCAACAAAATCGAGTTTAGTACATAGAATAGCAGAAAAAATTATTCGATACATATAGAATAAATTCATGACAACTATGATACATTTTGATGTTATTAGAGCATCCACTATTGTGGTTTATAAAAAGGTCTAAAAAAAATGAAGAGGTTTATAATTTTATTAATAACAGTGGAAATGTGTTTCATGCTTATGTGGAATGAATATGTCTAATATCTTGAACCTCTTCTAAATTTAATGGCTTTTGATAAAGCTTTAAGAAGTTTGTCCATAGTGAAGAAATGTTTATAACAAGGAAAAGGTTTATGAATTTATGATTTCGGATAACTAGGCACTATTATAATTATAAAGGTCCGCCATAATAGATTTTCTTAGCATTTTTTAAGTTATGCATTAAGCAGTAATAATATATAGATTTGGTTGCTAGTACTAGTTGACGTGCGTGTGGGATAAAACTTTGAAGATGTCTCCTGGGTCGTTTTATAATGGTCCCATTAATTTAATACGATGCCCCTTTTCTATTCATGCTTTGTTAATTCGTAATAACTATGTAAAGACGATTTTGATTCAATATTTTCTTAAACTTTCTTGATTAATACAAGCATTACTGATATTGTCTTGCAATCTTTGATATAAGAGCATCCATTACGAGAGACTTTGATATAAAAGCATCAACTATGAGAGGTGTAAAAATAGGTACAAAAAACATGAAAAGTTTTATGTTTTATATTTGTCGGAGTTTCATTTTATACCAATGTACCGAGTATGGATCTAGTGAAAAGAATTAATAAAATGAGAAGAGTGAGAAAAAATTATAACCACATATTTCAAATAAGAAAAGAGAAATAATAGGAGATGCATCTATTTTTTATGGGTGCATCTAATATTTGTGATTGTAGTTTCTTCTCATTCTTCTTATCTTAATTATGTTTCTCATTTGATCTTAAGTCCCAATGTACTATCATAGTGGATGCCTTAAATTTATGAAAAATTGTTTGGTTATCAAATAGTATTTAGAAGATTTCTTAAGAAAAAACTTGTGGAAAGTAGTTATACTTACTAGTAATCTTGAGTAATGACGAATAAATCTTCCAAAATTTTGTAGTTGAAAAAGCCAGAATAGATATTTCTGAGTTTCTATTAAATCCCATGTGAACAAGTTGTGTCATAAGCAAAACAAGTTGCCTTACCGGCCATCTTTTGAAGAATTCATAAGTTTGGTGTGACTTAAAAGTCCATCATGATTGGCACGACAATATTAAGTTGAACATAATCTAAATTATGTTTTATTCGGGCTGAAATATCGGACTTCACCCATATCCTTTGTATTTAAACGTTTTTTTAGAGTAATACATTTACCGGGAAACCCTTTACCAAAAAAATTAATAATAAATAAAGAAAATTATGTTTTATTCGGGTCATGTAGCAGGATCGGTCATTAATATATTTTGCATCGGTGAAAATTAACAAATCTACGATAAAAAGTAAAAGAAACTATAGTACATGTGTTGACAATTACAAATTTTGTATTTTGCTAGGAATTTTTAGGCTCGGGTGCAGACTTTCCAGTGGGGAACGTTTCCTTTTTCTTGTTTTATTCGGGTCATGTAGCAGGATCGGTCATTGCATCTCTTGATATGAGGAGGATGCGTAGGTGGAAGTTGGCGCTTCTATTTGACACTTTGAACCTTTTACAAGTGGTGCGGCTGTTGAGCACCAGAGGACACTACACCATTGACCTAGCTGTTGGAGTAGGTGCAGGCATGTTGTTTGATTCCCTTGCGGCAAACTACATGAACAATATTGTTGCGGCCAAAAAAAGGGACAAAGATGGGTTGTATACAAACGGACATCTCTCATCTTGATCATTTTTAGCTTCGCTGTGTTTGTACAATAGTTTTGAACTTTGTAAAATTTTATTAGGTTTTGAAGCACAATTAAATATTGGTTTTTTGTTTCATTTGAATATGAGAAAGTTTATGAGAAAGTTTAGTTGACGCATCAATCATATGAAATGCTCCACTAAAACATGTGAGATGGTTGTAATGTACAAGTTAGACTATATTGTGTTATGTCATGTGGTACATATATGTTTCAGCAAAACATGACGGTCTAGGCCCATCAAATTTAAAAAGTGGGCTTTAGGATATCAGCTCAATATTTATGATTTTATGGGCCACATTGTTAATCCAAATGCTTCATATTTGGGCTGTTGATTACTACAGCTAATATACAAAAGAGAGTTTACTACAGTATGAGAGTAGGAGCTGGTTCATGGCTTAAGAAAATTATAACCTCACCTCTAAAAGAGCAACATGTTAATGATTTTAGTAACACCAATGTTACAATTTGGGCATTTAACTGGTTTTTCGTTTGAACGGC
The DNA here is from genome assembly GCA_030686995.1 of Artemisia argyi. Taxonomy (NCBI): domain Eukaryota; kingdom Viridiplantae; phylum Streptophyta; class Magnoliopsida; order Asterales; family Asteraceae; genus Artemisia; species Artemisia argyi. The sequence continues at coordinate 13,636,799 of CM060691.1, read as the reverse complement.
AAATATATACAACAAATTTATGAGCAAACATTAGTAGGCCAGGATTATTTTCTCCTAAAATTGTGGACTTGTATGTGAGCATCAGGCCGGTCCCGTCCCGTCCCGACCTGATACCGAGAATAGCGACATCCCGATTTCGCCGGAAAATCAAACCGAAACCAGTCGGTTCGGTATCGGGACAGTCCCGATTGGTCGGGATCGGTAAGATTTGTCGGTTTTCTTTGTTGTTTTTCGGTTTTCATCTCGTCCCGACACGATACCGACAGTCCCGAGTCCCGATTGGCCGGAAAACGTAAACCAACTCCCGACCAGTTTACTAGTCGGAATCGGAATCGGGCCGACGGGAGTCGGTAATCGGTCGGGTATGCTCAGCCCTATATTACACTATGCGTAAACGAGCCGAGTCCAGCCGAGTACTGCCGAGCTCGACTCGAATACTGAAACTCGAGCTCGAAACTTGACTCAAGTTTCGAGCTCGAGCTCGACTCGTCATATGAAACTCAAGCTCGAAACTCGGCTCGAGCTTGATTATTTCCACATTTCATGCTAGAACTCTCTGCATATCAAGCTCGGCTCGACTCGATTTGTATGAAAATTAAGTAAAATTATTATATAAAAGAATAAAAGTGTAATTTAAGCGAAGCTCGATAAGGCTCGCGAGCTTCACGAGCCGAGTATTTTGGAGCTCGAACTCGACTCGAAAATATACTCGAGTAGCTCAAACTCAAGTTCGATTAGTTTAAATCGAGTCTATTTCGAGTTGTTTACGAGTCGATCTTGAATAACTCGTGAGGTTATCTCATCTCGTTTACACCCCTAAGCTACTGAGGGGATTATGTTTAACAATTGGCACATCCACAGCCTACATTAAAATATCTAAGATCAAATCACATAGCAATATTTAATAACATCAAATATGTCGACATGTTAGTCAAATATATGCATACCTTCCCATTCGAATGGTGATTGTCTTTTTCACATGTTTTCCATGGAAATTCACGAAACTTGTTATCTGGAAGCTTTTTTTTTTTTTTTTTTTTTTTTTTTTTTTTTTTCTTTTCTTTTTTTTTTTTTATTATTTTTTTTCCTTTTTTTCTTTTATATATATATATATATATATATATATATATATATATATATATATATATATATATATATATATATATATATATATATATATATATATATATATAGGGTGACTTTCTTGCGAGAACCATTTTATCTGCGAGAACTGAGAGAACCGCCAAAAACATACATGCACGCCTTTTAAAATAAAATAAAAATACATGCAAATCATCAATAATCGTAAGTTTCCACCTATGTTTTTAATATCATCATGAACTCATCCTCTTTTTTCACAAAAATCTTATACACGGCGGCAATATTGTAGTTGCACGTCTTATAAGAACATACATGCACACCTTCAAAGAAAAATTTTGTATTTCCAATTTTTTATCAAATTCTTTAGAACAGCCATGTTTTTTTTTAAAACATATATGTTGTTTTTAGAACATATGTGCAAAAATACAATTATTGAAGCCGTCCACGTATGTTTTTTGTGGTTCTCTCAGTTCTCGCAGATAAGATGTTTCTCGCAAGAAAGTCTCAATATATATATATATATATATATATATATATATATATATATATATATATATATATATATATAGGGTGAGGATCAGGTACGTTTTTGTCTTTTAGTGTGAATGGTACGGACGAATCTCAACCCTCCATCTAGTCAACCATCTGAAAAAGGCGGAGTGGCAATATCGTAAATATCCCGTCTTTTTTTAAAATCGTTACTATCATATTAACTTTTTTTCTGAAAAAAATTCAAAAAAATCTGAAAAAATTGAAAAAATAAAGATGACAACAAATAATTAAAAATCGCTGAAAAAATTTTCAAAAAAAAAAAAAAAATTTCATCGTTAAAGGTATTGTGATATTAGCGTCTGATTTTAATTTTTTTACAAAAGTCAAGATCAACATCAAATCTTGACTTTTGTAAAAAAGTCAAAATCAGATTTTGATATCACATAAACTTCTTTTTTTTTAATAATAAATTTAGTATCACCATCACTTTTTTAATATTATAAAAACTTTTTCTTAATAAAAATTGTTAATATCACCGTAACTATCATGGTTTTTTTTAATATCACTCTAATACTCATATATTCTTTTTCAGTTTTTCTAATATCACCGTAAGTTTTTTTAATATCGTAATAAAAAAAAAAACTATTATATTAAGCTTTTCACTAATATCACGGTTCATTTTTACATGTAAAAAAGTTTAATATCACGTTGGTTTTACAATATCACCGTAGCTATCATGGGTTTTTAATATCACGGCTCATAATATTGTTAATATCACGGTAGAACTCATAATATGGTTAATATCACCGTAGCACTCATAAAAAAAAAAAAAAAAAAAAAAAAAAAAAAAAAAAAAAAAAAAAAAGTTCTCAGAAAAATCTGAAAAAATAAAAAAATGAAAGAAGATAACAATATTAAGGATCGCTCAAAAGAAAAAAAATTAAAAAAAAAAATCATTTTCATGGTTAATTGGTACCGTGATGATAGCGCTAGATCTTGACTTTTTTTAAAAAGTCAAGATCAGATCTGGATTGGACGGACCAGATCAATCCGCACGTCCGCACTTAAAAATTGTATCCGCACGTGATCCTCAATCTATATATATATATATATATATATATATATATATATATATATATATATATATATATATATATATATATATATATATGAATGTTGTCTTCCATCACAACTTTTTCATTGCCCTCCTTAATTTACCATCCTAATTAAAATGTTTTTAAGAAAGGGTAAAATCGTTTTTGCCAATTGCTCTTTATTAAAAGATATAGTAAATATCGATGTAGATATTGATATACATATAGATATCGATATAGATTAGTTGAATTTCATTCTATTTTCAGAACCGCATTATAGCTTATCCAAAAGTTACTAAGAGCGGAAGGTGCAATGCTTCATTCCCACCTCGCCTTTCATATGTGGCAAGGTTTTTGCCTCGTCGTTCTTCTTCACCACACCGTCACCCCCTCGCCGAACCTCGCCGTTGGGCTCCTCTTCGTGAGCACCGCAAAGTGATTTTTCTAAGAAAAGGTGGGCTTGTGTACGTTGGGGAAATAAAATTAGTTTGTTGTATGGAGTATTTTTTATAATTAGTGAAATGAATAAGAAAAATAAAGTTGTAGGTGGTGGGGCCTAAATGAGTAAGTTGAGGTTAGTTATTTGGTGAGGAGGGGGTTAGTTGTTAAAAAATGTTGAGATGATGTGGCATCCGTAAGCCCGGAATGAAGAGCTTGAGCTTTCATCTACACCTTCCGCTCTAATGGATAACCACCCGAATAGTCACTTATAATTTTAACATATTTCATTCAAACCTGATTAGAGATGCAAGTGTAAATTGTTTTTCGTGACAAATGTGTCTAAAAAGCTAGTGGTACATGCTTTTAGTCTTTGACAGTGAGTTTTTTTTTTTTTTTTTTTTTTTTTTTTTTGTCTCTCTCTCTCTCTCTCTTAATGACTTGTTATTAGTTAGTAATTCGAGTCATGCAATGATATCCAAGCAGGAAGTATGCCTTTTTCGAACCTTCGTCTTTGGAGAATAAACCCCACTTCTTTTTTCCACTTCTCCTAGAAGGAAAACCCCATTGATAAGCCTCCCCACCCCCCACCCCCAGGTGGCCACTTGATCTAGACTTGGCTTTCTATAATTCCAAGCCAGAAGATCACTGGAAGGCCTACATTGTGCCACTTTTGATGTGCTAAACAATATTGCTTCCAGGGATATTATAATTATAAATAAATACTTACATTTATCAGGCTTCTTATGAATAGTGCCTCTTTTGCTACAGTACTCTTGCTCCCCTTGGTATAAAACTCACCTTCTCTAATAGTGATTCCTCTCCAACAAATTCTAGAACCCTCCCATGAAAACACAAACACACAGAGATCATTGCTGTGTGTTTTCATCAGGTAATCCTAAATCAAAAGGCAAAAAAAAAAGAAAAAAAAAAGAAAAAAAAAAAGAAAGAAAACTGATGCAATCATCAGGTAATCCTAAATCAATCTATGAATTTTCAGTTTTTTTGTAAAATTAGGGTTAATTTTTATACTCGATTTTGTTGCCGCTTCTTTGTGATCATATCCCAGGCTTGATGTTAGTTGCCGCTTCTTTGTGAAATTAGGGTTAATTTTTATACTCGATTTTAGGCCTTTTGCTTTGGGTAATCGGTTTGATTTAATTGAGATTATTGATTGGATTAATTTAATTTGGGTTTTTTGGTGTTAATCAAACCGATTACTCAAAGCAATAATCTCAATGGACTGATAGGTAATCCTTTGGTGGTTATTGGAAACCCATTATTTTATTTTTGTCATGTGGGTATTTAATTAAATTTTGGGTTGAACTTTGTTTCTTTGTGAGATGCACATGAAATTTGGGGGTTTTGGTTTTGATTTTTTTTTCTTTTTTAAATGAAGATGATGTTCTGGGTTATGGGTATATGAAAAGTTTATATGCTGATGATGTTTGGCGTTGCAGGATGTGGTGAGAGTCATGGGTATGGTGGTGAGGCTAATCCTATTGGTGAGCTATGAATATAAAACCTGCATTTTTATTGTTGCTGGATTTTTTTTCATTAATAATGTAAAGCTTTAGGCTATTTAGCATATAATGAGCTCTATTTAATTTGTTGCCAAATATTTAATTACAGATGTGTCGCGATTGTGCATTGATGTGTGTGCTTGTTCGACTGTGGTTTACGAGAGTGGGCTAGAATATGGTCTTTTGCAAAGAAGGTGAAAATCGATATTTTATTCTATATATAATGGTATGGTGGTGTATATTGAGTTCGACGATACAATTTTACAGTAGTAGTTTTCCAGAACAAAGTGGGGAGATCTTATTGCTTTTAGACAAGATAGAACGACCGCATTTGATTTCTTGCCAATACTTCAAACAGGTAACATTCATTTGTTATATCCGCTATCGTGTTTTTGAATGCTGTAATTGATTAAAATCATTTTACAATCACTGATAAATAGTAGGTGTGCGCCCCGCATTTGGTTCTAAGTTGCAGGTTCAATTAAATATAAGTCTTGGGTCAAACCCTCATAGTCTCAAAACCAGTTGGTTTGTGTTTGTTTTCGGTTCATGACAGAAACACCCAAGAGGGTGATGTTGGTTTTATTTGCTCTTGGTCAAGGTAAACCCCAAAAGGGTGTTTTGTTTTACACGGGTCAGTCGCAAAACCCACAAGGGGTGTTTTTGTTCTTGGATTCAAAAGAGAAAGACCACAAGGGTGGTTTTGATTTGGTTTTAGGTTCAAGGGGAAAACACAACCACAAAGGTGGTTGTGTCTTGCGTGTTCTCAGCTTAGCCACCACCCACGTAGGGTGTGTTGGTTTTGCTATTGGTTCGACCTCGACACGACATGGGTGTTTAATTTTGTTCGGTTAGCGACAACACCCAAAGAGGGTGTTTATTTTTGCGTGTCACTGCCCCAACAGTGGGCGTTTCTTTGCTGCAAACGCAACCCCGACAGGGGGTGTTGGATCTGCATATTCCCAGCCCATCAGGGGCATTTATATCTGCTTATTTCATCCCCAAAAGGGTGAGTTTTGTTTGTTTATTTTTCTACACAAAGGATGCATATAGAGCTGCAGATTTCAGCCCCTAAAGAGTGCGTTTTGTTGCTTATTTTTCTGCACAAAAGGGTGTGTTTGGATCTGCTTATTACAGCCCCTAAAGGGTGTGTATTGTTGCTTATTTCTGTGCAAAAGGGTGCAAGTATATTCAAAATATTTCAGTGGTAGTTGTTTATTTATTTGATACAAGTATATATTATCTTTTGTATCCCACCTATTGAACCATGGTTGTGTTTGCAGGCCATGAATTGGACTGACGAAGGTATGGTAAAAAGGATCAGAAGGATGAGTTTTTCAACAAGAGTATTGGCTCAGTTTGAAAATGCAATGATACATCCTCCTACAGGAACCTTTAATCGCTTGCTGACTGATGTTCAGATATATACAACAGTATATACAACAGATTTAAACAGGTTCGTTGTTTTCTCTATAGCTATATGCCTATATATGAACGGCTCAATATTAGGTGTGTTGGTGATTGATCAGGCCTATCCTGTTTAGTGTATATTATATCAAATCACTTGGCCCTGCTTATTTACTTGCGGATAAGTGGGTTTTTTTTTTTTTTTTTTTTTTTTTTTTTTTTTTTTTTTTTTTTTTTTTTTTTTAACCAATTCAAATAATAAGCAGGAAATAAGCACTTTAAAATAAGCAATCCTAAACACTAAAAGATGAAATAATAATGCTTTATTAATTTCTTATGGAGGTGTTTAGAATTGCATGTGTTAAGCTTCCATTTACTAAAAAAAAGGTTCTGGTGTCATTCCGAATGTACATATCTGAGTGTTTGAGTTTGCCATGATGTTATCAAATCTGCAAATTCTAAGGATGTTGGGGATTCCATATTTTCTTGCAGATAATAGCAAGACAAAACAGAATTAGGCAGTTGCAAAATAAACGCATGAACTAGAACTACTGCAATGACATCAAACGATTCTCCAATGGCAATATTATTGAATTTAAAGAGCACGTATGTTACAATTTTGGTGAACACAAATCAGCTCACATCAATCTGATTCAAGGTTGTAAAGAGCAGGTATGTTACAATTTTGGTGAACACAAATCAGCTCACATCAATCTGATCCATTTTGGCAATATTATTGAATTTAAATGTGGAACGAAGGGGTATTCAACATAAATTGTGTTTTCAATCTTGACACTTGCTTCATTAAAAGATGACAGAATCGATTGCTTACTAGATTAAAGGGGTTATTTAGGATTGGTTATGAGATTACTTTTAGGGGCTGTATATTGCTTATTGAAATAACCACCTATTTTTATTTAATGTGGGTTGGTTCAGTGGGTTGTTTATGTGGTTGCTTCAGTGGGTTGGTTCACTGTGTTGGTTCAATGGGTTTGTTTTAGCACAACCTATGTATACACATAAAGTGATTGCTTTGTGATAATTTATTTTATGTTTTGCATTTTGTTGAATGCTACATGTAGGGCCATTGAACGAAGAATAGGTGGAAAGGACAGAAACCGAAGTAGGAGCAGGAGTTTGAGTCCTCACAGAAGTAGGGGCAGGGACGTGGGTCGAGGTAACACGAGGGACCAGGACAGCCGGACAGGGCTAGGACTTCTTCCAGAGGTGGTACGAATGAACTAGATACTCATTCAATAGAAAGATAGAGTAATAGACCATTGTAACAAGCACATTGGTAAATGGTTATTTTTAAGTGATTATTAGTCGTGAGTGTAAGTCAAATGTGCCAGACCACAGTTTATATACATATCCATAACCACATTTATGCATATACATAGGTTAATGTTTAGACTTTGTTCGAATATGACTAATGCTACCCGTTACGTTAATGTTTTAGCAACACCTGCACAACGCCCACCAGCCGCAACGACTCTCTAATAGGGTAGCAGGCACAAGATCGGAGTGATTAGAATTTTAAAATGCCAGGACTTCGTAATTAAAGCGCTGATCAAGTTCTAAAAAACAAAAAAATATCCATCCGTGTAACGAGAGGTATGTTTAATTTTTCAGCAGTTAACCATTTTTTTTGGTCCAAATTTGTTAAGTGAACTTCAGTGTTGTTGTACTATATGGCTGTTTGTATGAAAGGATTAGAACTTTTTATTAAAATGTTATTTTATTGTCTTTTTAAAAGGTATATCAATATATGCAAATGCTATATTAGTATATCAGCTCACAAATGGGTTACCAAATGGTATATCAGTGTTTACATTAATATTTTGTTGTCCTGAAAAAGCTAGCAGTAAAACGTAATGGGTCATAAATGATAAACCTATAAGTCTTATTTATAAGTTACCAATCAATTCGGTGTAGTTTTATTGCCCTTTGAGCTAATTAAATTGAGCTTATGGTCATAAGCTCAACTTGGTAAGTTAATGGATCGAAAAAGGTTGACTTACGAGCTTTTCAAAAGTTTGTTGAACTCATACACTCAATAATCAAACTAACACAAACACCCTTTTATAATTCCATCTCCTTTTATATGCATTATGTGTTTTTGACGAGTGCTATATGCATTATGTGTTTTTGTTGCAGTTACTACCACTTTTTTTTTTTTTTTTTTTTTTTTTTTTTTTTTTTTTTTTTTTTCACAAATCACTATATGCATTATGTGTTTTTGACGAGTGCTATATAAATAATAACCGTTACTTTTACGCTGCCCAGTTTGCAAAGATCGGAGAAGAGGATGAAGATCAAGAAACAACAACATATTTTTGTCATGCATTTGAAGCGTTCAAGTACACGGAGCAGCTTAGGAGGTGCAAAAACCTATCATATTGTGTCGGTATGTATCAAGTTAGATGTTGTATTTCTTTTAAACAGAGCAAGTTAGATGTTGAACTGAAAAGATTGCATCCATTAAGCTTTATAAAATTGCTTGGCTAGGTAAACTTCTAAGATGCTAATTTCTTTTAACTGATAGTTGCAAGACAAATGACATCGTTTGATACTTATATTGTTAAACTCACAGTGGTGCACAAATACATATATTACTTATTTATGTATGGATGATAATCTTTTGAAAACTAATGGTTATGCTCCCATTTGCCTAAATTTTTATTCATGTTTTATATCATGCTTACTATCTATACTCGCAACGAAGTGTGCACTTGATGAACATTTTTGCCGTTTTGATGTCTGATACTTCTATTAATATCATGTCATCTTAACGTCATATCGTATTTGTATTAATTATTATTTGCCGTTTTTATATTACTTATTATTTGTCGAACATCGATATGATGACTTGACACTTTTTTTTTTCTTTTTTTTTTTTAACTAACTAAACTCCTTCTTTAGCAAAACACCCCGCCGCAACGCGCGGGTTTCCCACCTCGTGTTATACACTAATACACACTAATATATATATATATATATATATATATATATATATATTTTTAAGTTAGCCTGGACTCTGTAGTTTCAATAACGTTGATCATTCTATTAGTTTTGTGGATAAAAAATTAATGTAGTATGACCGGATCCGAACACAATACTTCGGGATTGCACACATTACGTATGAGTTTAAATGTTTTAATAATTATTAATTTCACAAATAAACACGTAACGGTCGTTAGTACTTAACGGGAATTGACTAATGGTTGTTAGACAATAAAGAGAAGGGCTAGAATTTAATTAGGAGCCAAGTAGGATCCAAAAGGACCCCTTGGGCTTTATGCTCGGCCGACCCACACAAGGGAGGGGTTTCCCACCCTAACTTTGTCTCCAAGATATGTTTAGTATAAATACATCCCTTATATTCATTCTATACATCTCTTGTTTCCCTTACAAACCCTAACTTCTCTTCTTCTTCCCTCCTTTGTGCTTAGTAAATCGAACTACACCCTTATAGGGTTCCTACTAGATTTTCTAAGCTCAGACATTCTTGTTTGGTTGTTTGTGATCCAATAACCTAGTTTTTCTTATTGAAACGCTACTAATACGTGTGTACAAGAACGAAGGACTAACATACTTTTGTTAGTGATTTTTCCCGATTCGACTTAGGAGATAGTCGAATTCCATAAACCCTAAATTAGGGTTTTACTTGTTCTTGATTCATTGATTTCTTGTTTGGCTAGAAATCACTAAGGTACGCATATCCTTTTAATTCGGTTAATTTATTACAAGTATTTGATCTTTACGTCCGCTGCATGCTTTGATGATGTTATGTATTCATTTATATAATTGTTATGATTCATAAATTCTAACAGTGGCATCATGAGCCGTTAATACTATGTAATTAATTACCGAAACACATAAAATTTGATCTTAATTGATTATTACATGTTATGGTTTTCTAGGTTTTGAAAATTGTAAACCATAATTTTTTTAATATAGGGTCGATTACCCTTATTTTTTGTTAATTAAGTTTTGATTTTGTAAAACTTGTAGAAACTATGGGATGCATGTAATTTTTTATGTGATAATTAATGGATATTTGCAATATATTAATTGATATGCGATCCTTGACTTACATGCAAGTTTTGTCATGGATTATGATGTATTTGATATGATTTTGATTGTTTTGTGAATTACATGCTAATTATGTGATTGAAATTAATTAATTAGGGTTTTAGTAATAAAATTGTTAAGACATGTTTAATTACTAATAGTCAATTAATTATGTAATTAGGGAAGCCCTAAAATTGGGAAGACCCCATATAAATCTTCATATTAAATCAGTTATGTGTGTTATTGTATATATTAATCATAGGACTTACGCAACCAATTATTGGTGTATGTGGTCCATTGGTACCTAGCTCGAAAATCAATGGGAGTCTTAGATCGTTTATTGATTTATTTAGCATGTACATTATTTAAGTCATTTATTTGTTTCATTAATTGCGTATTTGTTTATATATGTTTGTGACATGATAGTAAGCAAAAGAGTAACTTTTCGAATAGAAACTATAAATTGGATTTAGGGTATGTTTGGCAAAATTAGCTGTAAGCTGTTAACTGTAAGAAGCTGTAAACTGTAAAGCTGTTAACATGAGCTACAAGCTGTATCTTTTTTTCAATAAAAGTATTTGGTAAATTAGCTATTAAATGCAAATATAAGATTTAAAATAACATAAAAGGACAAATCTATAATTGTAAACAAATGTTTGGAGGGTATATCAATAATTTAAAGTTTTAACAGCTCGAATATGTTTAAAAAGCTTCATGAATCAGCTTTTTATTTAAGAGCTATTTGTTTGAAATAAAAGCTTGAAGTTAATATAACCAAGGGTATGTTTGGCAAAAATAACTGTTGCTGGAACTGGAGATGATATTGGAGATGGAGATTATAAAGGGAATGTTTGGCGAAAGTAACTGTTGCTGGAACTGTAGATGGTGCTGGTGCTGGAGATTATAAAAAGAGATTATCTATATTACTTATAATGCATATTGCATCTTTTCTCATATTTTAATTTTTAAGATTTCCATATTTAGATTTTAAGTAAAATACAAGTGATAAAACACAAAGAACAAGTATTTAAAGTATAATATTTTAAGGTCAACATATCTCTTACATATGTACAATTAATACACCCCATCACATATTAATACAAGTCATAAAACACAAAGCACAAGTATGTAAAACACAAACTAAACTAAAAAAACACTATGTCTTATATACAATTAATACACAATTTAAAACACCACATCACCAATATGTACAACTAACTAACCACAATGTACAAAATAATTAATGCTTTGTGTTTCCATAACACACATCGTGTTTCATTCCTATCTTTTTGTCGGCTAGACTTAAATGAAAAACAAAAGTGAAACCTACAAGATTTCAACATCTACCCATCAATAGTCAACTACAACAAAGTTGCCCCAAATCATCTCATCAACAACTATATAGTTAAAACTTTAACTAACAAACAAACCACAACAAACCCCCATCTTTCTCAAAAGAATTTAAAAAAAAAAAAAAAAAAAAAAAAAAAAAAAGATATTGGGTTAGGTGTTCGAGACACTCAATGATCCTAAAAGATCCAACAAAACCCTTCACTGATCTTTGAAAAAACAAAACTCTAAACCACCTACCGTTCGCGACTCACAAACAAGATTCCAAGAAGTTGTTGTTCTTTATTTTCATGGGTCAAAGATAAGAAATATAAGGTTGCTTATTGTGTTTGTAAATGGATTTGAAGACAAGAAACAAGAATCACAAGAGACGAGTTTGTGTTTGTTGTTTGGATTAAAGAACGCATGGATTTTGGGACTGGTATTTTTTTATGTTAAAGATTAGTGTTGATAAGATTGTGTTAGTTTAGAAGAAGAACAATGGCGGCTGAGAATAGATTAAATGTTTTTAGGGTTAAGAGTATTTGTAGGTTAATAAGAAAACAAGTATATGTGGGTTACGGGCCCATTAAAAGTTCAAAAATGTTGAACGATTATAAATTTGTATAGTGAAAATATAAACTTTAATATGTGTGTAATTGCTAATTTATTTTATAACATGATGCAATACTTTTAAAAATTAAACATTGTGCAAATATTAGAAAACAAATTATCATATTTTTCTTTGAAATATCACTTTTTTCAAATGTTGAGAGTTATTGTTTCGGGACGTAAATTATTGTATTAGTGTTGACTTGGTGTAAAAGTTGGCATAGTATAAAATGTAATAAAATAATTTTGTTAATTTCTAAAGTTATTCTAGCGTAAAATGATTGTTATCGCTAAAGCTATTGTCACGAAATATATATGATCCAAAAAAAATTACTCGCTAAATATATTATTTACAGGGTATCCGTCGCCGCAACGCGGGTACCATGCTAGTTTTAATAAGCTACATGAAGTAACATATGTTTTTAAGAGATTATGGAAGTTTTTTTTTTTTTTTTTTTTTTTTTTTTTTTTTTTTTTTTTTTAATCTCTTATAAGTTATGTCTGTCAAACAAATATTATTTTTTAACTAGCTTATTATTTGAAAAAATAAGTATAATCTCTCCACAATCTTGTATGCCAAACATAGCCAAAATAGATCATTTTGATAAGCTACATGAAATAATCTTATGTTTTCAGTGATTATGAAAGATTATTTTTTTTTTATAATCTGTTATAAGTTATGTCTGCCAAACAAAGATTATTTTTTAAGTAACTTATTTTTTGAAAAAATAAGTATAATCTATCAATAATCTTGTATGCCAAACATACTCCAAATGGAGCTATTTATTTTAGATGAGATTATTTTTTAACAAAAAGCTAATCGCTCCCTCAAAAAGATGGTGAAATTTATTTTGAACTGTAAAATCTTGAACTTTTAATTGATTGATGCGACTGTGCTAATAATGGTCGAAACGGCGGACTTGATTTGACAAACCGTGTGGTGGGTTTCAATAGAAACAGGTTCTTAATTAATAAGCTTTGCGCTGACCTTTGTTTCTGTGCCCGCTTGTGCTTTCTACCATGGATCGTTTCTAAAAATATTTATGAGCGCGGTTTATTGTGTATTTTTAGGTTTTGATTTGCTAAGCAATGTCAATATATTTGCGAGAATAAGTTTTGGAAGCATAATCGTTTCTTTGTACTCATTTGCTTAACAAATAGAGTCAAGCATTAAGCAAACGTAATTTTGATACAATAAGTTATCCAACAATATAAAATAATAGGCATTCATTTTTTTGAACGGAAATTATAAGCATTCATGAATAAAGATTTACATAACTTCGAAGTTCGAATGATCTTATACAGTTTGCCAAACAAATCACTGAAGATTTTGACTATTGAACTTGTATATTTTCACCCATGATAGATTTTGAGATAAATGTAAATGCAGTTTTGAGCTAACATGTTATCTCCCTTGCAAGCATATTGCTTTTACAGATTCCAAAGAGTAGAATAAAAGGTTTACATTGAGTTGTTGCGAATGAGGTTGGTGGAACATGCAAGTCTTGTTTTTGGGTGTTTAGTGGCATAATTTTTCTGTTTATGGATACTTAATTAGTTTAGTTTTCTTCTAGTCTTCAAAACCTAATGATGACTTTATTATTAACAACCCAAGTAGTCACTAATATATATCTAACGTTGTACGTGTGTTCAAACCTGGTCAGATATGTGGTTGTAAAAATTTGTCGGAACAATGTGTTAAAAGAGTTGGTTTACCAAAAGCTACTTTGTTTACTTTGAATCTTTGACAGTGAGTTATCGTTTTGGATTTTTGCTCGACTTTTATTGATTTGAGTTTCTATAATTCCAAGCCACAAGATCACTTAAGGCCTGCATTGTTCAGCTGGGTCTACTATAGAATCATTTGTTGCCACTTGGGCTGTGCTTACCTGTATCGTTTTGAAGAGTACGTTTCTTCACAATAATGTTTCTTTCTAAGTTAGTGTATGTTTGACGAAATGACGTGGAGCTATATGTCACAGATTTGTCTTGATAAGGGCCTTCCGTGCAACACATAGTCTTGACTAAGTCAGCCTTTCTCAAACACTCACCGAATTAGGCAATCAAAGAAAGCTATAATAAAAAAACAAAATAAAAAATAAAATGGGGAAATACTTTGTAAAACTCATACGACTATGACCAACCCACAATTTTGAAAGCCCAAATCAACATCGCCTAAGAAATTAGCTTCCTAGACAAACATTAGCAAAACACAAAGCGACCCTTGCCTGGAAAACTGATTCCAAGGCAAGAACGGCCCTGACAACTTATCCATAAAACCGTTACACACAAATTTCCCCTCTAGCTACCTCATTCGTGTAGAGATAGTTTTGTAGGTATTTCGTTAGTACGTGCAGATCTTATTGAATATTCCCATAACCATCTGAACCATCGATATCATGCCACGTGTCATTCTTGACTCCTCTATTAGATGTCCACCACGTGCATTATCTAGGATCGTTGGTTCGCATCCACGAGGCACAACAACCCCAAATGCATCCCTATAAATATCAGTGCATTTCATGAGAAAGATCCAAGCTATCTTCTCCATTTCTCACAAACTAAACATATATTAAACACTCGTCGTATGACTATATAAGTATCACCTCGGCTCAAGATAACGTTCTTAACTCGGTGTCCTTACCAAACGTTGGAAACTGAACATACGATCACACCCATCTCACATCATTGATTTACCCATATCCTTGCTTTACGCACAATACGTAAACATGGCGTCATCCATGGTGCCCATGACATAAACATGGGCATCGGTTTCATCTTTTTTGGCACCGCAAAACTCAAAATTTTCACTTTTGTCATTACATACATGACCAAATTCCCCATTTTCACCCACTATCATAAAAAACTCTCCGTTTCAGAAACATGACGGATATACAAAACCAATACAATCTCGAAAACAAAACAAACACCCAACAACTACCTCACATACACATGATTCAAACCTGGCTACTAGGTAAGAAACAAATTAATGAGGTACTTGATATGGGCACGGACATCCAAGGAACAATTTCCTTGGGAGGGATTACATCCATAATTGCTTTACATAAAATAGCACAATCTACATGACGGGGTCAGCTTATTCAACATCATGTACGATCATTGTTTCAGGCAACTGCCTAAAAGCTCAAAAAAATTATACGTTCTGAAACTATTCCTCTCATCCAATTCTCGTATAAGAGATCCATACCCTAGGGAGTAATCAAACTAGAAAACCACTTTTTCTTCCCTGTTGTTATCTCCAAGCATAGCTTTCCACTGGATATCCCTGATCGCCATGCTATCCACTGCTACTGTTAACTCCACGTCTTCCCCTGGGTAATCGATTTTGACTGTGGCCATCCCTAACTTTGTTGGGCATTACACATATGATCAAATCGTGGAACCTTCCACACACAAATGTTGTATGGTTGTTCTCTCGAAAAAGATATTGCATTTGGAATTTTATTTAATGATATGAAGTACCTAGAACAATGAATCACCGTCAGAAAAGACCTCCGACCTCCATGTAAAAAATCAACTCATTTAATTGATAGCAAATAGTCTTTTTGTTTTTGCCTAGACATCAGCCGACATGGCAGGCGTTCCAAGAGAATTTGTTGAACACAACATAGGTCTCAACCAATATGCACCACCCATCGGGAAAAAAGGAAGAACCTCTCCTTAGGAACGTCTGAATCCATGAATAGGTCAATGACCTTGTCTAGGCTGGATTCCTCTATCCTGTAAAATATCAAACCTGTGTTACAAATCCAGTCCTGGTAAAGAATGGAAACGGTACCTGGCCCATGACTTCCCTGACCTAAACAAAGCATGCCCTAAGGAAAATCATCTACTACCTCTAATCGACTGGAAAGTGGAATCCCTCTATGGCGCTTTAGATACAAATGTTTTCTTGTTGCCTAGAAAGTTTACCATCAGATACTTATGAAAAAGTCGGATGAAGAAAAGACAACCTTTTACACAAATGATGGAATCTGCTACTACACTAAGATGCCTTTTGGTCTAAAGAATGCAGGGGCCCCGTACCAGGCACTAGTTGACAAAGAGTTCAAGAATCAGATCGAAGTTAACCTGAATGCTTACATGGACGACATGGTGGTAAAGAGAAAGACTGAATATTCGCAGCTGAAAGACATATGGGAAACATTCCAGGATTTGAGAAGAATCAACAAGAAGCTAAACCCAGCTAAATGTACTTTTGGAGTAGAGGAAGGTCTACTTTTAGGACACATCATCAATCCCAAAGGCATAAAACCAAACCCAAATAAGATCCAGACCATATTGGACATGACATCAACAAACAATGGCGTAGCTATGTGGAGGGTAAGGTGGACCATGGCCCACCCACAAAGCCTAATAATTTTACATATGTATCATGCAATAAAGTCCAATATGGTAAAGTGTATCTAGTATTGATTTTTAGCTCACCTTAAAAATTGTTAATTTATACTAATCCATGTATCTAGTATTAATTTTTGGCCCACTTTAAAAACTGATACTATAATTTTACATAAATATCATGCAATAAATAGTTTAGACTCATTTTTAGATGATTTTAATGATGCGGATGAATGTTGTGTGCAATTAAAACGCTAAATGAACAAATTTGTTGCAACATTTTTACGTAGTTATATATTATGATTTTTTTTGCAATTGCTAATGTCTTTCAAAAAAAAATTTGCCCCCCCCCCCCCCCCCCCCCCCCCGAAAGCAAATTCCTGGCTACGCCCCTGTCACCAAAGACTCTCTCACTCAAACACAAAAGCCTGGACGGCAAAATCGGAACTCTCAGTTGATTTTTATCATGAGTTGCCGATAAATCTCTTCCATTCTTTAAGGTGATAAAAGATCATTTGGTAGAAACCAAACTCAAGTGGTCGAAAGAAGCTGAAATGCTTTCCAAGACCTAAAAATCTTCTTACCTCAGCATTGATGGGTCCTGCCGCCTAGGTTTAATTCTATTAGTGTATTTATTTGCAATTTTATGTGTTAAAAAAGATTTTTTTTCATCTCGGCCCTCTCATCTAAAATTTTTTTGAAAAAAATTTTGTTTCGGCTCTCCAAAAAATATTTTAGCTCCGGCATTGCCTGAGTTACCATTTTTAACAACCTTGATCCCAGGTGAAACCCTTATCATGTATTTGGCAGTATCTCATGAAGCCATTGAGTCGGTCTTGCTCGCTGAAAGAGACCAGAAGCAAATACCAATACACTCTCTCATCCCAATATGACAAAAGAAAAAGAAGACGGTGATTTGTCATTTACACACTACTACATTTATAAACCACTTTTACCAACTTTTTTAGTGCTTACCTGATTAAACTTACGACTCCATGGGTACAAAAATACTTTCTAACGCGTTTGACAACCATGCACCATAGTAAAAGTCCTCAATTAGTATAAAGTAGTAAAAGTACTTTTGACTTGTGGAAAAAACTATTTCAAACAATGTGAATAGAAGATAATCATACTAACCAAATTGATATAGTTTTACAATATTTGAGTATTGACAGGATTTGTGTTTCACTCTTTTTCTCTCATGTTTTAACAAATTAAGATACATATTTGCAATTACTGAATTGCATTACAATTCATTTTATGAATAAAAAGGAAAATTCAATGTTTGTTTACTTTAGCTTTAATAATAGACTGTGTCAAACATGCCTATATTCGGAGTATAAACCTAAGACATTTCATAGACTTTTCCAAAACTGTCATTAAATAAAAAGAAACTGATTGCAAATATCTACATTAAAATATGATCAAATTTTCAAATCTAAAAATATCACACAATAATATATTGTAAATTTTCTTGTCGTGGTAAGTGGGGGAACCCACAGCTAGCCGCTCGTAGTCGCATGCACGAGCCTTTGTGTCAATGGGTGGCACACTCTCATGCCTTTCGAGACACTCCTTACGTCGGTAATTACGTACATTTCTGTAACACTAAATTGTAATTTGAGATAAATTACTTCATATAAACACCAACAATACAACTAACAAATCAGATATTATGATCTTATCACAAAAGTTTCAGGTTCAAGCTTCAGTTTAAACACATTATGAAAGGTTTGTAAGATTGTCGGGAATGATCACGCGGATACTACGATTAAATCATGTACATCTAAATTAAAAAACTATTTTTTTTCAAATAGCATATATAGAGAAAAACTTTCCATTACGATTAATTATAAGTTACTTCAATATAATTTTTCAAGCTTCACTTTTAATATTTCTGAAAGGTTTGTAACATTGTAAGACATGATCATGATACGATTAAGTCATGTACATCTGAATTAAAAACTTATTTTTTTCAAGTAGCATAAATAGAGAAAATCTTTCAATACATGGTTAATTTTAAGTTACTTCGATATGATTTTTCAAGCTTCACTTGTAACATATTCCGAAAGGTTTTTAAGATTGTAAGACATGATCATGTGAATAATACGATTAAGTCGCATACATCTGAATTAAAACCTTATTTTTCAAAAACAGCATAAATAGATAAAAACTTTCAATATACGGTTAATTTTAAGTTACTTCAATAAGATTTTTCAAGCTTCACTTGTAATATATTCTGAAGTAAGATTGTAAGACATGATCATGCAAATAATATAATTAAGTCGTGTATATCTGAATTAAAAACTTATTTTTTTTAAATAACATAAATAGAGAAGAACTTTCAATATGCGGTTAATTTTAAGTTACGTCAATATGATTTTTCACGATTCACTTTAACATATTCTGAAAGGTTTGTATGATTGTAAGACATGATCGATCACGCGAGTACTACGATTGGGTCATGTACATCCGACTTAAAAATTCTCAATATGCGGTTAATTTTAAGTTACGCCAATATGATTTTTCAAGCTTCACTTTAACATATTCTTAAAGGTTTGTATGATTGTATGACAAGATCACGCGAATAACACGAACGGGTCGTGTACATCCGATTTAAAATTTTACCTTTTTGAAATAGCATAAATAGAGAAAAACTTTCCATTTACGGTTATTTAAAGTTAATATGATTTTTCTAGAACTAAACATTTTGTATGAACATATATTATAACATGCACTAATCACAAGATGAGATTTGATAGCAACGACTATGATCCACAAATTTGATTTACTATTGGTAATATTAAATCACAGAATATTGTTTAACGAATATGTAACACACAGCATAAAGCAAAAAGAGTAACGTGTAAATCAGATGATTACAAAAAATCTGACAATTATTTTATACTCCAATTTCCCATCGCATCTCATAGGTCATAATATTCGGATCGAGGAGGGTAGTTTCGTACATTAAATTTTAACTAACTCGATGCTCATTTTATAACGTAAACTTAACCTCAAGGTTTATTTAATAATGTATATTTAACTTTAACTCCACTTTTTTTAGCAAACTTTAACTCCACTTGAGCCCATATATTTCGCTATTTATACCCACAAGAACCGCACAACAACAACTTGCCGGAGTAAAAATGAGAAATTTGTTGGTATCAGTCTCGGAGTCATCCGATCATGACGATCATCGGAAAATGGCGAAAATACCATTTTCCGATGTCGTAGTCACGGGTACTAGAAACCATTGGGGACGAAAATGGCGAAGGATAGATATACAAGTGGCGATATGGGTTACCACGGTTCATGTGCTAGCACTTTATGCACCATTTACATTTTCATGGGATGCTTTTCGCCTCGCGTTTATTGGTTATTTGCTTACGGGAATACTAGGTATAACTCTTGCTTATCATCGGCTTCTTGCACATCATAGTCTTAAACTACCCAAATGGCTCGAATACACCTGTGTTTATTTCGGAGTCCTAGCTGCCCAGGTATATATATACATATATTCTTTTCTATAACTTGTGCATGCATACCTTCTTTAAAATTTGGATCGAATATGACCGGTAATGTTTTCTCACAAACAAAACAATATGATCTTCCGACAGACCCAATTTTTTTTTATCGAAAATATGACTGGTCATGTTAATCCAAACTTGAGATCTGATTATTGTATTTAACCAGGTGTATGATTTTTTTATTTGCATAAATAGAGAGATCCGATATTTTGGGTGAGCATGCATAGATATCATCATCAGTTTGTCGACTCAGAAAAAGATGCTCATTCGCCTATCAATGGCTTTTGGTTTAGTCATATGGGTTGGCTTTTCGACAGTGGATATATTCTTGAAAAGGTGTCACCATTATATTATTATTAATAATACACTGTGCTTTCGATCTGCGTACATTTTCTTGTATTCGAATCTCAGGCAGGGCGGAGCAAAAAGTTATGGCCGAACGTGCAAACTTTGATAAATTTTAAAAACTGCATTATAAATCGGCTCGTTAGAGGAGAAAATTATAAAAATAGTCAGATATTTTTAAAAAATTGCACTATAACTTTTCTTTGCTAGGGGTGGTGCCCACTCTACCCTCTCTTGTCTCCGCCTCTGCATACTAACGGTATCAAGCGTTGTTTAATTGGATTCTTGCGTTTGTTTTGACGCAGTATAAGGAACGTAAAAATGTAGAAGATTTAAAAAAGCAGGCGTTTTATATGTTTATTAGAAAAACATACATGTGGCATATACTTGGATGTGGAGCTCTTTTGTATGCTTGGGGTGGATTTTCGTATCTCGTTTGGGGCATGGTACGTAAATTTTAATGTTTAATGTCTTTGGTTTATAGAATATACATCATGGGTCATATGAGTCACCTTTTTTCTCTGATATTTTACGTTTGAATAAGTCCTTAAAATAAAGTTATGCTTTTATATGATTAATAAATCAATACAAAAGGACGAAGTTGCGAAAGATACCACATGCGTATGAATGCGTTAAAGTCTTTAATTTGTCGAATCGAGACAATGTGGCTAAGGTGGCTTGCTTTTATAATTGACAAAGTTGAATAATATATATTGACTACTATATTGTTTAAGCATCTGTAATTCATAGTGGTTTGTATTTTTAAGATGCGAAACGATAATTAAAGTTAAATAATCATTTTGTTGAAAGTAGAACAATAGGAACAACATGATGGATAGGATTGATGATTCCAAGTTTAATTGAAGAGCTACTTGATTAAACTTAGAAAGCAATACTCCTAAAATTATACGAGTATTCTCATTTTCAATTTGTAATGTCTTAAAATAATACTAGTAGTCTTTTACTTGGGTCAACTGATTAAAAGAAGGTTAAAGGAAACAAATATTATATCAAACGATTTAATGTTCTCGAATAACTTATGTACAAAATCCAAATGTGTTAAATAAAATAGATGTTATATAAGAAATATAATGGTAGAAATTCTATATAATATATATGTACTTTAATAATTATAATGATAATAGAGTAGGTATGAATTCAAGTAAACGGATACGGGTATGAGTACAGATAATTAGGCAAGTATTATCAGAACCCGTCATCGAATTTATACCCGGCTAAAAAAGTTTATCAATACCAAAACCCGCATTCGAGCCCACCAATATGACCCAACTGGTTCGGGTTTTGGTTTTCTCTGCAGGTTTCGAGTGCTTTTGTCATCCTTAAGTGAGAATGATATTTGATAGGTTGTAGAGTGTAATATTTCCATTTTTTTTTTTTAAATCATGTGTTTTCTGTGGTATAATATTTTTGAAGGGAAGGAATATTGTTTATACATTTACCAAAATGTCGTTATGTGGTCGACCTATTCAAAAACACAAAGCATGTGCAAAAGTACAAGGGGTGATATGATAAGTAATATTGTTCAAAAAAAGATATGATAAGTAATATTGCCTAGCCCAACAAGTGCTAATATTTTTATAGTGCGAAATTGCAAATATCTTTAGATGAGGTTTAGAACAAAATATAAAGACGAAGTTATAGTTTTCGAAAATAACAATACAATTTAACAAACTATAAGAAGCATTTAACCTTTAGTTTAGCTTGTTAAGTATTATAATGTTGATGTTACATCTTGCTATTCAGACAGTTACAAAACTGTCATTATATCGTCGACGTTTTATTATATAGTAAAATTTTCAAAGTATCACGCTTTTTCTTTAATCATAGTTTGTCCAACATTAACTTGTGACTTGTGAGCATCACTCACAAGCGTATTTGTAGTTTAAGTGTAACTCAAATTACAACCTATAGCTTAAGGAGGTAATCTAAACTACGTGTAGGTATATGCCAAGTTACGTGCAATTCAATTTCAGTATAACACATGTATGTAGTACTTACCCGCACATAATATAACGCTGGTTTAAATCGTTTCTGAGCAGGGTGTTAGGACCGTATGGGTTTACCACCTCACGTTTCTCGTGAATTCTGCTTGTCACATTTGGGGATACCAAGCATGGAACACGGGTGATCTCTCCAAGAACAATTGGTAGGTTTTTTAAATCTCTGATAACATTATTTATTTTCGTGTTAACATTTAATATGTATGTTTGTCCTAAATTTTGTGAAGGTGGGTTGCGTTGCTTACTTTCGGAGAAGGATGGCATAACAACCACCACGCATTTGAGTTCTCAGCTCGACACGGGTTAGAATGGTGGCAAATTGACATTGCTTGGTACATCATAACCTTTTTTCAGGCGTTAGGGTTGGCCACTAACGTCAAAGTACCAACCGAGACCCATAAGCTTAAAAGATCATTTCCCAATTCGGATGATAAGTCCAAATGATTCATCATTTTGTTCTTCACACGATTGATTATATTGTTAGACACTATAAACATTACGATATGAGATTTTATGTATGAATTCGTGTAAATTAGGTTCTTCTTTTTGTTGGCGACGTCTTTCTATGACACGAAAGACCCTAGTTTTGCTTGGCTAGCTTCGGTTGCAAATAAAACTAAAAGTTGCATTATGTTTATCGGATTTTATATTTTTACCTTTTTCTTCTACTTAATACGTTACGGATTTAATATGGCTGATTATTTCTTCATGGATATCCTAAGCACGTAGTATGATTTTGGACCAAAATTTATCGAAATCCTAAACATGTGTTAACCGGACCCTCCCTACTATGGGGGTCCATCTATTTTAATCAAAATGTACAAGTTTTATTGCAGACAGTACAGGCGGCGACAGTACTGTCTTCCACAAACCCTCCCTACAGGGGTCCGGTTAACTCATGCCAACTAGAAAACTTGTTAAGGTTGTTCTTATCAAATCAGATACTACGTACCACGTATGGTATAAGGCCAAAAGTTCTTTATAGATTCAACTTTTACCATAGAATCCATCAAGCATTCTTAGTCACTCGTTTTTTTTTATCAAAATAAAAAAATAAACTTTCACCCTTTTTTTAAAACTTAAATATTTCGCAAACCGTAAATCGTCAAGCTACAAAAAAAATACCATTGCGACGAGAATTAAATTATCTTTCTATAGACATGCATTGTTATATACTTTTGATGAACTTTTTTTTCGCCTAGAAAAATCATATATGATTCGAAGAATCGAATCATATATGATTTTTTACGAATCATATATGATTTTTTACGAAACATATATGATTTTTACGAATCATATATGATTCTTTCTGGGCGAAAAAAAAGTTCGTCGAAAGTATATAACAATGCATATCTATAGAAAGATCATTTAATTCTCGTCGCGATG
Organism: Artemisia argyi; assembly: GCA_030686995.1. Classification (NCBI taxonomy): domain Eukaryota; kingdom Viridiplantae; phylum Streptophyta; class Magnoliopsida; order Asterales; family Asteraceae; genus Artemisia; species Artemisia argyi. The sequence goes on along the minus strand of CM060691.1, from coordinate 13,613,088 downwards.
GTATTTTTTTTGAAGCTTGAAGATTTACCGTTTGCAAGATATGTTGTTTTGAAGAAAAAAAAAAAAAAGTGGAAAATATAAATGGGTGGCTATGATTGGTTGATAGGTTCTATGACATGTATGGGTTCTTCATGGATCTCAACTCATGGAATAATTAATTACAGTATCTTTTGTTGGCAACAAACATCTTTTTAACTTTTACGATAGATTAAAACGTGTATCTGATGGTTAATTACTTAATTTACATGTCTTTGTAAAGTAAATAAACATGGCAATATGGCATCGTAGAGAAAAGTTTAATATTGAACACAAATTTTTTAAATATCTAATGAATAAATTTATGGCTATTATTTTTTCATCAAACTAAAAAACATGCTTTCAGTCTTTTTACAAAAACTAGACGAGTACCCGTGCATAGCAACGGGATTTTATAGCGACAGATAGTTTATTGATAAAAAAAAATTCTAGGTTGTAAATGAAAAATAAGAAAAGTTTGAAGATTTGGGAATTAAACATAATGTTTTGAAACCCGGTTCCACCCGGGTGGTTCAACCGGTTAAACCGTTCCGGTCGAAAAATTGGTCGATTTAAACCGGGTCAACTTGCTAGGTTGGGTCGAAAATGGGTCAAATTAAACCGGTTTAACCCGGCGAGTTTGAAGCGTCCCGGGTCAACCTGATTTGTGATTTGTATTAATTGGTTATAAATGAAAAGTAATAAAAGTTTGAAGATTTGTGAATTAAAAATAATGTTTTGAAACCCGGTTCGACCCGGGTGGTTCAACCGGTTGAACCGTTCCGGTCGAAAATTTGGTCGATTTAAACCGGGTCAACATGCTAGGTTAGGTCGAAAACGGGTCAAATTAAACCGGTTCAACCCGTCGGGTTTGAAGCGTCCCGGGTCAACCCGGTTTGTGATTTGTATTAATTGTTTTAATTGGTTATAAATGAAAAATAATAAAAGTTTGAAGATTTGGGAATTAAAAATAATGTTTTGAAACCCGGTTCGACCTGGGTGGTTCAACCGGTTGAACCGATCCAGTCGAAAATTTGGTCGAGTTAAACCGGGTCAACATGCTAGGTTAGGTCGAAAACGGGTCAAATTAAACCGGTTCAACCCGTCGGGTTTGAAGCGTCCCGGGTCAACCCGGTTTGTGATTTGTATTAATTGTTTTAATTGGTTGTACAATATGAATAAATCATTGTACTTTTAAGTAATGGGGTATTTTAATAAGAGTATTAAATGCATTTCAATATTTCCTTATATACGTTTTTCAACATTTCACTTTTCACTTTCTTGACTTTTCACATTCACCTTTTGACCATTTTTGCTTTATAGGTAGTATAGATTAAATCTCTAACGAACCGTTAATCGTTACACGAAAAAAAATCATACCGTCTTTACGAGAATTAAATCATCTTTTATAGAAAGATGCTTCTATATACTTTCGACGAACCTTTTATTGACTTTTCTTGTGAGTGTTAAAATTTATGCTTAAAAAAATCAAATATGATTTGTTATTTTAATATCACATGTGATTTATAAAGTCATTTGTGACTTTGATACACAAATTTTAACACTAAAACAAAACTCAAAAAGAAAAGATCGTTGAAAGTATATCGAAGTGCCTGTTTACTGAAAGATAAATAGTTCTCTTTGTGATAATGCATTTTTGTCGTTTAATGATTTACCATTTAGAAGATGATTTATGTCAAAGAAAAAGTTGATTTCTTTTTTTTATATTCTTTTTTGAAAAAAATTAAGGACTCGTTCGTTGGATTTATATATTGATCTCAACTCAGGCATCATATCATAACCTGGACAATGTTTGACAATTGAAGATTTTTATAATAGAAATTGATTTTTACAATTAAGGACTCGTTTGGTTTGTTGAGGGTTTAGGATTTAGATTCGGATTCGGATTCGGATTCAGATTTGGATTCGGATTCGGATTTGGATTTTGATTAAAATTAATGATAGAGAGAGAAAAATTAAATGTTACGTAGTATAAGAATGTATTTTATGTAAAAAATTTATATAAAATATAATTTTATACTAATAATTATGAAGAGAGAGAGATAGAGTATAAAATGTAGGACCCACTAAAAATAAAGTGAATCATATCATATTATAGGGGAATGAGTTTTGATAGATTGATACCATTTTTTGTAGCCAAATCATAAACCAAACGTGTTATTTATTTGTGGAGCCCACGTTGATTCCATTCTTTCATTCTATAACCTCATACCAAACGGGCCCTTAGTTTTTATTAGGATACTTTATTTTATACATCATGCAGTTATATATTATTTATAATAACCTTTAATTGTCTGTACAGTAAAATGTGCAAATCAAAAGCAAATATGTGCAAATCAGTCCGCCAAAGTCTAAATGACAAATGGATTGGCTAGTCCAGGAGCAAACGGCTCGTGGTAAAGACATCTCAAACCCGTTGATGGCTGGCAATTTGCCAAAAATTGTATGGTTCCTCAACTCACTGTATCCTCATAAGCAAATGAGTTGACTAGCCCGCAAGATTATGGCTTGTGGTAAAGGCCGTGGAAAATCTATAATTGGTAATCAGCTCACCAAGATGTTTACTTAGTCCATCAAGATGCGGGCTAGTCCAGAAGCAAACGGCTTTTGGTAAAGACAAATCAAATCCGTTGACAGCTGGTGGTTTGCTCAAAATCACACGGTTATCAGGTGTGCCACAGTTCTTACACCTGGCTACTCCAGAAGTGATGGCTTTTGGTAAAGAGATTCTCAAATCCATCAGATTTTTCTCAAAAGATTGCTAGGGACTAGCAATGTTTTAGTGTGGGGGATTGATGAGTGTGTAAATACTCATCATTTTTACCATTTCTGAGCTGCCAAAACATTCAAAAACACTCAATAATGAATCAAAATAGTGAAAATATCCCAGGAAAGTGTTTTACATGTTTCAAATGCAAAAATACCAAAAACAGATGAAAAACGCACAAAGTTTGCATAATTGGCAGTTTCAGTCCCCCAACTTTCAAAAGTTGTCAAATCTAGTCCCTGGTCATTCTAAAAACTTGAAAAAGTCACCAAAGGTCCTTATAAATCAAAAAGTTACATAATTAGTCCTTTGGTGAAAAGTTTCACAAACTGTCAAGTTTAGTCCCTGAACTTTGAAAATTGTCAACAATGGTCCCTGGGATATGAAAAAACTTTGAGAAAAAAAAATTTTGTCCTTGCACTAACCTTTTATGACAGGATTGGTCCTTGGTGGAAAGTTTGGTGAAAATTACACAAATGGTCCTTGAAGTTTGAAAGTTTGACGGTTTCAGTCCCTGGTGAAAATAAATCTGAAAAATCATCAAAGGATCTTGCACTATTCATGATATGGCATATTATACCCTTGGAAACAAATTAAAAACATGCCAAATCCTACCCTCAAACTTTGCAAAAATTACAAAAAAGGTCCTTGTAAATCATAAACCAAAACCGGACCCTAAGTTATTAATTACCCAAAACAACTCCATAGTCCAAGTCCAATACACCACTAGCCCACCACCCATTTCTTATTTTGGGCCCAAGTAAAATCAGCCCACCCAAACCTTTAATAATATAAACCGGGTCAAACATTTGACCCCGGTCAATACCAGTCAAACAACCAAACCACCTTCCCCGTTTTCCCTCTCACCCAGAAAACCACCATGGTTTTGCAGCCACCACCCCAAGTTGCCCATCCCATCACCACCGCCCAACCCACTACACCTAATTATCACATCCACAATAAATGCTACCCCCCCCTTGTCTAAACAGTCCAAACTTCCCTACCCAATTTTGGCGCCAAAATCCGATTCAAAGGGTAAGATCAATTGAGAGCCAATCAACGGCCAAGATTGAATGGGATATGCTCAGAGATGCTCAATAAACCCAATGAGAGGGCTATAAATAGAAGAGGAGTGCAAGGAAGCTAGTAGTTAGTTAATTTTTAGTTAATTTATGTCGTTATTATGCAATTTAAATTCATAGTGTAATGTTAAGCTTTTAAGCAGTTCATTTACCTTTCTAAGTGTATTGTAACTCATTTTAATAAATCAATTTCAAGTTTCCATTACTATTTCAACTTAAGCTATTCTGTTTCAATTTCAAGAGTTAGATTAAGCTCATTAGTTGTTGCTGTGTAATGTCATGGACTTATAGGCTCATATAAGTTCCCATATAGCTTATTGAAGCTATTAGTAATCAGTAAAAGCAGTTTAGTAATCAAAAACTCAAAAATACTAAAAAGTCAACAAAAGTCAAAAATCAGGTTCATGGTGTTCAAAGCTGGAGCAGGGTGAAAAAGGGATGGCCTTGGTTTAGTACTCCATGGGGAGTGTTAGGAAATGGTAAATGGTTCTTGGTTCTTGATTCTTGATATTCGCAGGAATGCAAAACTTGTGAGCAATTTCTTTTTGATTCTAAGTTTCCTATCTTAGTGCTTAATTGTAGATTATTATTGTTTAATTTACTGTTTTATAACTTATTTAGTAGTTTCTGATTCATAGATTAAGCTTAAATCTTTGTTTACTTAGTTTTTTCAGAAATCTATCTTTAATAAGTAGTGTTTGGATTTGTATGTTTCTGTGTGATTAGCTGTGTTCTTGTCATTGTTTCTCGCTTACCTATGTTTCTTAGTGTCACATGAACTCAGAACATCACTAAAACACAAGCCCTATTCACTAAAAAGTCAAAAAACCTAAGTAACAGGTCAAATTTACCCTCTGTGTTGGTTAAAGAGTGGCAAATGCCCCATTTCCATACACAATTGAGTGGTTTAGCTTAATTTGGCCTTAACTTAGCTTAAAATACAATAACTAATCAGTTTAGTAAGACCTAAGTTGGTAAAAGTCAAAATTCAAGTTTCTATCAAAAGTCAAATTTTGCTCATCTCAGATTTTTTCCAATCTAGTGGGATTTTTATAGAATTTTGTATTGAGATTAAGGCCTTGAGCTTTTGTGGACTTATAGTTTACCACCTCAGCTCCAGTATCCCATTGAGCTTACATTTTTAAGATTTTTGTGGTGAACCCTAGCTTGTCACAAAGCTACTTGCAGGGCTGCAAGTTGCCCTGTGCACCAGTTAACCATCTCACCACCATCACTTTGGTGGTGATTTCTGGCCAACCCAGTGGGCCCCAGTGGTTCCAATTGGTTTTTCCCAACCCCCCTCCTACCAGGGAGTAAGTATTGACCATTGGTTTGACCTAGGATCAAGTGGACCCCACCTGGAATCCACCCCTAAGTCTGTCCCATTTCTGAGTGAAACTTAGTTTGCTCAATTGCTTATTTGGACCTTAACAGCTTACTTGTGATCAAGACTTGTTGTTTCTTGCTTATTTAAGTTTGTTAAGCTTGCTTGTATCCATTTACACCATTGTGGACCCCACCCAAAGCCATTTGATCTTATTTGCCCAAACAGTCAACTAAAGTCAACTGAATAAGCAAAGGGGGTGCTACTGCTTATTTATAAGCAATTTTCAAAAGTGTGTTTACAAAAGTTTTCTATTTTTAGTGGTAAAGTTAGTTTGTAAAAGAAAATCCAAGAAAAAACCAATTTAAAATAAGTGATAGTTTCTATTTAATTCAATTTAATTTTAATTTCCATTTTTAAATTTTTGTTAAGTACTTGTCATTTTTATATTTTTATTAATTACCTTATATAGTAAAGTATTTTTAGTAAATTTTTCAGATTTTTATTTTGTCATTTAGTATTTATTAGATTTAATTTTAGTTTTATTAATTATTAAATAATATTAAGTATTAAATAGCATATTTAGTTTTTATAAGGCATAACCTAGTTTTTATATTTTTCCTAGCTCTAATATAGTATAATAGACTTTTAGAAAATATAATTTTAATTTCTACTGTTCATTTCCCATTTTTCTTATTTTAATCATTTAAATTAGACTTAAGTTAATTAAAAGGTAATTAATTAGTGGATTAATCTTAAAACATAATTTTTAGAGTTTTTATAATTTTGTAGGATTCCTGTGATGGTTAATTAAGTTTATAAATTTTATCTTAATTTTCTAAGTTAATTTAGTATTAATAGTAATTAAAAGTAGTTTAATTAGTTTAAATAAGTTAAATAGTTTTTAATTTATAAAAAACCCATAAAAAGACAAAAATATTTATTTTTATACTTTCTTCAAGTTCTAATTTAAGTTTAGAAATTATTTTTGCAAATTTTTAGTATAATTTGTAGTAGTTATAATTATTAGTTAATTTAAATTAGATTTTAATTTAGTTTTTAAATAGTTTAATTAATTAAATAATATTTTAATCATTTTCATAATTTCATTTTCATTTTTAATTTTAAGTTTTAAAAAGTGTCAAAAGCACCCCCTGTAGTTTGGTAAATACCAAAATCCCACTTTCTCTGTCTGTTACGTGATCTGAATTGTGAATACGTGCATTTATATGGTATCTGATTTTTGTGAATATTATATCTGTGTACCAATACCAAAATAACAGTAGCAAAATCAATTCCACATCATTTGGGCTATTGTCCTCAGTGCCACTCACTCGTAAACGATTTCAAACGACACCATTTCAATCTCGCTGAGACACAACGACCCGGGGACACACTATACTATCCACGGAGAATTGGCTTGATTAGTTTGACTTTTACAGTTGACCATTCACAAGTGGTTGACTAATAAAAGTTGACTAGTTTAGACCCAATCAAAATTTGGCGCCGCTACCGGGGAGGTTGTTGCGTGTTTTACAAAATCGTTTTAAGTTTAGTGGTTTTCAAAACCCTCCCTGTACAAATTTCACACAAATTTGTAAAAAAATTTTGTAAAAACTTAATCATATAAAAAACGTTCATTAACACTTCTCCTGAAGTGTTGAAAAACACCAAAAAAAATTAAAAACAATCAAAAACAAACTGTGAAGTTAAATTACTTCGTGTTCTTTAAGATTACAATCTGAAACAGTTGGTTTAAGGTAAGTTCTGACATTAAATTGCGAACTGAAGAGGAAACCTATTTACTTCCTCCCGCCAGCCTGCGAGTAATCTTAAAGGGACGATTTCGGTTAACGAATCAGTTCCAAAAAAATATATATATTTCCCAAATTTCTGCACACACACCCATAAGCCTAAAGCAGTTTTTCAAATTAATAAATAAACCCATAATAATTTCCCAAACTTAAGATTAAAACTTGCCTTTATATCCCTGTGAGTGGTGTACCTTTTTCAAAGAAGCCATTCACTTGTGATTTCTGGTTTAAGTTCACTGTGGTTTTGTCTCGAACTTGTGTTGAAAAATTGTTTTTAGTGCATGCGTACTCGGTCTCAAACAAAGAATAAAAAACAGAAAAACATACCCGAGCTACGTTCTGATACAGAAACCGTAATGGCCGCTGGGCCACCACCACCATTACCACCCCCTGACCCTCCCGTGGGTGTGCCAGCTCCCGATCTCCAAACGATGGAAGAGCTGTGCCAGCCTACCATGCAAGGGCGGGGTGGGCCTATTGCACCACTCACTATTGGGGCTGCGGACTTTGGCCTCAAGCACCACATGATCCAACAAGTCCAGAATTCGTGTCAATTTCACGGATTACCGGGTGATGATGCTAACAAGCATCTTGACAAATACCTTACCGTCACCCAAAGCATGAAACAGCATGGTGTCACCGATGATGCCCTCCGGCTGTACCTCTTCCCCTATTCTCTCACTCATCATGCCACTGCATGGTTTGACCGACTCCCAAAGAATTCTATTCGTACCTTTGATGACATGGTAACCAAGTTTCTAGCAAAATATTTTCCACCTTCCATGGTTACCAAGTTACGAAATGATATCAGCAACTTCCGGCAACGTCCCGATGAGTCTCTTTTTGAGGCTTGGGAACGTTATAAGCTAGCTATTGATCGGTGCCCTAACCACAATATGTTGCAAGTTACCATCATAGATACCTTCTATAATGGTCTGACATTGAGGCACCGAGATATTCTCAATGCTGCTGCTGGTGGGACCTTTATGAAAAGGTGTCCCGAGGAGTGCTATGACTTGATTGAGAACATGACTGCTCACCATAACTTTTGGGATTCCTCTGCGGAGAGGGATGCGTCATGTAACTCAGTTACTCCTTCATCATCATCTCCTGAAATAATTGCTCTTACCAAAAAGATGGATGATATTTCTACGGCTGTGTTGAGAATGAACCAAACGATGCAACATCAGGTTCAAAATCAACAAGTGAAAGCCGTGGCCCGAAGTTGTGAAAATTGTGGGGGCCCACATCTGTATTCCGAGTGTCCAGCTACTGCTGACTTTCCTCAAGAGAACGTTTATGCTGCTAACGGTTCCTACAACACGGGGGGTAATTCTTACCAACCGCACGGGGACCGTAATCTCTTAAGCTATCGTTCCAACAATTTTCTCGGACCTCCCGGTTTTAACCAAAATCAAAACCGTAACGCGAATCAGAATTTTAACCAAGGTCAAAACTCAAATTTCCAAAACCCGAACCAAAATCAAGGCCAGTTTAATCAAAACAATTTTCAAAATGGCAATCAAAACCAAGGTTTTCAAGAAAATTTTCAAAGAAACCAGAATCAAGAGAATTACAATCAGGGTAATTTCAATCAGAGAAACAATTTTCAGGGTAACAACAATCAAAATCAAGGGAATTTTCAAAACAACCGTGTTCAAAATCCCCCTGTTCAAAATCAAAACGTTGTTCCACCCTCGTCTTCCTCCGATGAAGTGCTAAAACAATTCATGAAAGCACAAGAGGAAACGAATCGGTTATTGATCAGCAAGATCTCTGAACTTCAGAAGTCTTTAAAAGATCGACCCTCGGGCTCGGGTACACTACCAAGCAACACGATCGCTAACCCGAGGGGCGATGTCAAAGCGATCATTACCCGAAGTGGGGTATCATACAATGGACCCTCGATACCCTCTACCGCTTCTTCTCCTCCTAAGGTAGCGGAACGTGAACCTGAGGTTACTACGGACACGGTACTTCCTACTAATAACGGAGGTACCAACAACGTCCACCCTCAAGTTGTCCCGGTCCCGGCTCGTAAGCCGAAAGTTGTATTTGATCCTCCTGTAAGTTCTGATGAAATCCCAAAGAATGATCCTAAGCCTTCAATTCCATATCCTTCACGTGTGAATGATCAAAAGAACCGCGAAAGAGCTAATCATCAGATGGAAAAATTTTATCAAAATTTCCAAGAATTACACTTCGATATTAGCTTCGCGGACGCTCTTCTTCACATGCCTAAGTTTGCTTCGACAATCAAAAATCTGATAAGCAACAAAGAAAAACTCTGTGAGATGGCAAAAACTTCACTCAATGAACATTGCTCAGCAGTGCTCTTGAAAAAGCTTCCCGAAAAGCTTGGAGATCCCGGGAAATTTCTCATTCCTTGTATTTTCCTGGGGATGGTTGAATGCTTTGCCTTGGCCGATCTTGGCGCAAGCATTAACCTGATGCCTTACACAGTCTGGAAAAGACTCTCACTTCCTTCTCTCACTCCGACCTGCATGACACTCGAACTTGCAGACCGTACTATATCCCGTCCTCTCGGCATTGCCGAAGATATCTTCGTGAAAGTAGGAAAATTCCATTTTCAGGCAGATTTCGTGATTGTTGATTTCGATGCTGACCCAAGAGTTCCTCTCATTCTCGGGAGGGGATTCTTAAGAACGGGTCGTGCTTTAATCGATGTATTCGAAGAAGAAATCACTCTACGTGTTGGTGGTGAAGCCATCACATTCAATCTTGATCAGACTTCAAGATACTCCTCCAACTATGACGCTGAAATGGTTAACCGAATTGATATCATCGATGTTGCGTCTGAGGAGTATTCTCAAGAGGTCCTTGGTTTCTCATCTAGTGGCAGTCTTTCTACTGACCCTATCATTTCCGACTCTTCCCCTTCCCTCACTCCGTTTGAGGGAAGTGACTTCCTTCTGGAAGAGGTCGAGGCTTTTCTTGCTCAGGATAGCTCAATCCCAAGTGGGGTTGATGAAAACTATCTTGACCCGGAGGGGGACATTCTTCTCCTTGAAAGATTGTTAAATGACGATCCTTCACCCTCTCCGTCTCCACAAATACTTCATAAAGCGAAATTCAAAAATGTTGAAATAACTGAAGACTTTCCCGAGGTTGAGCTCAAGGACTTGCCTCCTCATCTAGAATATGCATTTCTGGAGGGTGATAATAAATTACCCGTCATTATTGCCAAAGACTTAAAAGATGAGGAAAAGGCTGCACTCCTAAAGGTTCTTAAGTCAAACAAGCAAGCAATTGCTTGGAAACTCTCCGACATTAAGGGCATAAGCCCGAACTTTTGTACTCATAAAATCTTAATGGAGGATGACTTTAAGCCAGCTGTGCAACATCAGAGAAGGGTAAATCCCAAAATCCACGAAGTTATCAAACAAGAAGTTCTTAAACTTCTTGATACGGGATTGATTTATCCTATATCTGATAGTCCTTGGGTTAGCCCAATTCATTGCGTTCCCAAAAAGGGTGGCATTACCGTTGTCACCAACGAGGATAACAAGTTGATTCCAACTCGTTTGGTCACGGGTTGGCGAGTTTGTATTGACTATCGAAAGTTGAATGAAGCCACCCGTAAAGACCATTTTCCTCTCCCTTTTATAGACCAAATGCTCGAAAGACTTGCGGGGAATGAATACTACTGCTTCCTCGATGGTTTCTCGGGTTACTTCCAAATCCCCATTGATCCCCAGGATCAAGAGAAGACTACCTTCACATGCCCCTACGGAACTTTTGCTTACAGACGTATGCCTTTCGGCTTATGTAATGCACCAGGCACGTTCCAGAGGTGCATGATGTCTATTTTTTCCGACATGATCGGGAAAACTATGAAGGTATTCATGGATGACTTTTCAGTCATCGGGGATTCATTTCAGACTTGCCTCTCCCACTTGGAACAGATGCTTAAACATTGCAAAGAAACGAATCTAAGTCTCAACTGGGAGAAGAGCCACTTTATGGTCAAGGAGGGCATTGTCCTCGGCCATAAAATTTCAAAAGACGGGATTGAGGTTGACAGAGCTAAAATCGTTGTCATTGCTAAATTACCTCATCTCACCACCGTAAAAGGTGTTAGGAGCTTTTTAGGTCATGTCGGCTTCTACCGTAGGTTTATCCAAGATTTTTCTAAGATTGCCCGGCCTATGACCCATCTCCTCGAGAAGGATGCTCCTTTCATCTTCTCTCCTGAGTGCATCGAAGTTTTTGAAACATTAAAAAAAAAGCTTACCGAGGCACCAATTCTTGTTGCCCCCGATTGGGACCAACCTTTTGAGCTTATGTCCGATGCTAGTGATTTTGCCATAGGTGCGGTCTTGGGGCAACGAAAAGCAAAATACTTTCAGCCTATACACTACGCAAGCAAAACTATGACTGAGGCTCAAGGTCATTACACCACCACTGAAAAAGAACTCCTAGTTGTGGTGTATGCCTTTGAGAAATTTCGGTTATATTTAATCTTGACTAAATGCGTAGTGTACACGGATCACTCGGCTTTGAAATACCTATTTGCAAAACAAGATGCAAAGCCGAGGCTTCTCCGTTGGGTTCTCCTCCTTCAGGAGTTTGATATCATTATCCGTGATAAAAAAGGAGCCGAGAACCTTGCTGCTGATCATCTCTCACGATTAGAAAACCCTCATCAGGATGTGTCCGAGAAAAAGGAAATAAATGAAACATTTCCTCTCGAGACACTCAATGCGGTTGCTTTTCGTGGTGACTCTACTACCCCATGGTTTTCCGACTTTGCAAATTACCATGCGGGTAACTTCATAGTGAAGGGGTTGACGTCCCAACAGAAGAAAAAATTCTTCAAAGATGTTAAACATTACTTCTGGGATGACCCCTTCCTCTTCAAAATCTGTGCCGATCAAGTCATCAGGCAATGTGTATACGGACAGAAAGCCACTGATATTCTCAAGGCTTGCCATGCTGGACCCACCGGGGGCCACCATAGTCCTAACTACACCGCCAAAAAGGTGTTTGATTCCGGTTTTTATTGGCCCACAATCTATAAGGATGCCCACGAGTTAGTCAAAGCCTGTGATGCTTGTCAGCGTCACGGGAATATTTCACAAAAGAACGAAATGCCACAAAATGCCATTCAAGTTTGTGAAATCTTTGACGTCTGGGGCATTGACTTTATGGGGCCATTCCCATCTTCTTGTGGAAACAAATACATACTCGTGGTTGTTGACTACTTGTCAAAATGGGTTGAGGCTAAGGCCTTACCCACTAACGATGCCCGAGTTGTTGTGAAATTCTTGAAATCCCTCTTTGCTCGTTTTGGAACTCCACGTGCCATCATTAGTGATCGCGGTACTCACTTTTGCAATGATCAATTTGCAAAAGTCATGCTTAAGTACGGTGTTACTCATCGTCTTTCTACCGCGTATCACCCACAAACAAGTGGGCAGGTGGAGGTTTCCAACCGTGGTATAAAAAGGATTCTTGAGAGGACAGTAGGTGAAAACCGTGCTTCCTGGTCGGATAAACTAGATGATGCACTATGGGCCTTCCGTACAGCTTACAAAACACCCATCGGGTGTACTCCATACAAGCTTGTATACGAGAAGGCGTGTCATTTACCGATCGAGCTCGAGCACAAAGCCTACTGGGCCTTGAAACATGCTAACTACGACCTTCATAAAGCGGGTGATCACCGTAAGGTTCAAATCAATGAATTAAATGAACTTCGTGATCAAGCCTACGAGAACTCTTTGATCTACAAAGAAAAGACAAAGAAGATTCACGTCTCTAAAATTAAGAACCGCGTTTTTAACGTCGGTGACAGAGTCCTTCTTTTCAACTCAAGATTAAAGATCTTCTCGGGGAAATTAAAAACCCGATGGACTGGACCATTCACTATTGCTAAAGTATATCCATACGGGACTGTTGAGTTATCTCAACCCGAAGGTCCCAACTTCAAAGTGAATGGTCATAGATTGAAACATTATTTTGGAGAAGACATACCACCCATGGTTGTCCCGGATCTCCAAACTTTCCCCATGGACCAGTGAATTCGGGGATCGAGTCAAGCTAGTGACTCGGTGAACAAAAATTAGCAACATATACGGGTTTTCACCCGTATTTCTAACTTCTTTCTACTTTCTACCACCCTAGTGTGGGGGAGTGGTCGTCCCCCACCATTTGAAAAGTAAATATGTATATAAGTTTTTTTCAAACATATATATATATATATATATATATATATATATATATATATATATATATATATATATATATATATATATATATATATATATATATATATATATATATGTGTGTGTGTGTGTGTGTGTGTGTGTATTGTATGTACAGATGAATAAAGTGAAAAATAAAATCGATATTTCCACAGTTAGATTTGCATATTTGCTTTTTCCGTTCAGAGATTCGGCATAATAGCCGGGACTTTGAATATTGAGGACAATATTCAATTCTAGTGTGGGGGGGGGGGGGGGAATTCTTACTAATTTTATCACAAAACTTTCTAAGTACCCCCGTTTTTAGGCCTAAATTTTTCAAAATTTTTCACTTTATTTCAAAATTTTTGTGGTAATCAGTCCGCCAAAGTCTAAATGACAAATGGATTGGCTAGTCCAGGAGCAAACGGCTCTTGGTAAAGACATCTCAAACCCGTTGATGGCTCGCAATTTGCCAAAAATTGTATGGTTCCTCAACTCCCCCGTATCCTCATAAGCAAATGAGTTGACTAGCCCGCAAGATTATGGCTTGTGGTAAAGGCCGTGGAAAATCTATAATTGGTAATCAGCTCACCAAGATGTTGACTTAGTCCATCAAGATGCTGGCTAGTCCAGAAGCAAACGGCTTTTCGTAAAGACAAATCAAATCCGTTGACAGCTGGTGGTTTGCTCAAAATCACACGGTTATCAGGTGTGCCACAGTTCTTACACCTGGCTACTCCAGACGTGATGGCTTTTGGTAAAGAGATTCTCAAATCCATCAGGTTTTTCTCAAAAGATTGCTAGGGACTAGCAATGTTTTAGTGTGGGGGATTGATGAGTGTGTAAATACTCATCATTTTTACCATTTCTGAGCTGCCAAAACATCCAAAAACACTCAATAATGAACCAAAATAGTGAAAATATCCCAGGAAAGTGTTTTACATGTTTCAAATGCAAAAATACCAAAAACAGATGAAAAACGCACAAAGTTTACATAATTGGCAGTTTCAGTCCCCCAACTTTCAAAAGTTGTCAAATCTAGTCCCTGGTCATTCTAAAAACTTAAAAAAGTCACCAAAGGTCCTTATAAATAAAAAAGTTACATAATTAGTCCTTTGGTGAAAAGTTTCATAAAATGTCAAGTTTAGTCCCTGAACTTTAAAAATTGTCAAAAATGGTCCCTGGGATATGAAAAAACTTTGAGAAAAACAAATTTTGTCCTTGCACTAACCTTTTATGACAGGATTGGTCCTTGGTGGAAAGTTTGGTGAAAATTACACAAATGGTCCCTGAAGTTTGAAAGTTTGACGGTTTCAGTCCCTGGTGAAAATAAATCTGAAAAATCATCAAAGGACCTTGCACTATTCATGATATGGCATATTATACCCTTGGAAACAAATTAAAAACATGCCAAATCCTACCCTCAAACTTTGCAAAAATTACAAAAAAGGTCCTTGTAACTCATAAACCAAAACCGGACCCTAAGTTATTAATTACCCAAAACAACTCCATAGTCCAAGTCCAATACACCACTAGCCCACCACCCATTTCTTATTTTGGGCCCAAGTAAACTCAGCCCACCCAAACCTTTAATAATATAAACCGGGTCAAACATTTGACCCCGGTCAATACCAGTCAAACAACCAAACCACCTTCCCTGTTTTCCCTCTCACCCAGAAAACCACCATGGTTTTGCAGCCACCACCCCAAGTTGCCCATCCCATCACCACCGCCCAACCCACTACACCTAATTATCACATCCACAATAAATGCTACCCCCCCTTGTCTAAACAGTCCAAACTTCCCTACCCAATTTTGGCGCCAAAATCCGATTCAAAGGGTAAGATCAATTCAGAGCCAATCAACGGCCAAGATTGAATGGGATATGCTCAGAGATGCTCAATAAACCCTAGGAGAGGGCTATAAATAGAAGAGGAGTGCAAGGAAGCTAGTAGTTAGTTAATTTTTAGTTAATTTATGTCGTTATTATGCAATTTAAATTCATAGTGTAATGTTAAGCTTTTAAGCAGTTCATTTACCTTTCTAAGTGTATTGTAACTCATTTTAATAAATCAATTTCAAGTTTCCATTTCTATTTCAACTTAAGCTATTCTGTTTCAATTTCAAGAGTTAGATTAAGCTCATTAGTTGTTGCTGTGTAATGTCATGGACTTATAGGCTCATATAAGTTCCCATATAGCTTATTGAAGCTATTAGTAATCAGTAAAAGCAGTTTAGTAATCAAAAACTCAAAAATACTAAAAAGTCAACAAAAGTCAAAAATCAGGTTCATGGTGTTCAAAGCTGGAGCAGGGTGAAAAAGGGATGGCCTTGGTTTAGTACTCCATGGGGAGTGTTAGGAAATGGTAAATGGTTCTTGGTTCTTGATTCTTGATATTCGCAGGAATGCAAAACTTGTGAGCAATTTCTTTTTGATTCTAAGTTTCCTATCTTAGTGCTTAATTGTAGATTATTATTGTTTAATTTACTGTTTTATAACTTATTTAGTAGTTTCTGATTCATAGATTAAGCTTAAATCTTTGTTTACTTAGTTTTTTCAGAAATCTATCTTTAATAAGTAGTGTTTGGATTTGTATGTTTCTGTGTGATTAGCTGTGTTCTTGTCATTGTTTCTCGCTTACCTATGTTTCTTAGTGTCACATGAACTCAGAACATCACTAAAACACAAGCCCTATTCACTAAAAAGTCAAAAAACCTAAGTAACAGGTCAAATTTACCCTCTGTGTTGGTTAAAGAGTGGCAAATGCCCCATTTCCATACACAATTGAGTGGTTTAGCTTAATTTGGCCTTAACTTAGCTTAAAATACAATAACTAATCAGTTTAGTAAGACCTAAGTTGGTAAAAGTCAAAATTCAAGTTTCTATCAAAAGTCAAATTTTGCTCATCTCAGATTTTTTCCAATCTAGTGGGATTTTTATAGAATTTTGTATTGAGATTAAGGCCTTGAGCTTTTGTGGACTTATAGTTTACCACCTCAGCTCCAGTATCCCATTGAGCTTACATTTTTAAGATTTTTGTGGTGAACCCTAGCTTGTCACAAAGCTACTTGCAGGGCTGCAAGTTGCCCTGTGCACCAGTTAACCATCTCACCACCATCACTTTGGTGGTGATTTCTGGCCAACCCAGTGGGCCCCAATGGTTCCAATTGGTTTTTCCCAACCCCCCTCCTACCAGGGAGTAAGTATTGACCATTGGTTTGACCTAGGATCAAGTGGACCCCACCTGGAATCCACCCCTAAGTCTGTCCCATTTCTGAGTGAAACTCAGTTTGCTCAATTGCTTATTTGGACCTTAACAGCTTATTTGTGATCAAGTCTTGTTGTTTCTTGCTTATTTGAGTTTGTTAAGCTTGCTTGTATCCATTTACACCATTGTGGACCCCACCCAAAGCCATTTGATCTTATTTGCCCAAACAGTCAACTAAAGTCAACTGAATAAGCAAAGGGGGTGCTACTGCTTATTTATAAGCAATTTTTAAAAGTGTGTTTACAAAAGTTTTCTATTTTTAGTGGTAAAGTTAGTTTGTAAAATAAAATCCAAGAAAAAACCAATTTAAAATAAGTGATAGTTTATATTTAATTCAATTTAATTTTAATTTCCATTTTTAAATTTTTGTTAAGTACTTGTCATTTTTATATTTTTATTAATTACCTTATATAGTAAAGTATTTTTAGTAAATTTTTCAGATTTTTATTTTGTAATTTAGTATTTATTAGATTTAATTTTAGTTTTATTAATTATTAAATAATATTAAGTATTAAATAGCATATTTAGTTTTTATACGGCATAACCTAGTTTTTATATTTTTCCTTGCTCTAATATAGTATAATAGACTTTTAGAAAATATAATTTTAATTTCTACTGTTCATTTCCCATTTTTCTTATTTTAATCATTTAAATTAGACTTAAGTTAATTAAAATGTAATTAATTAGTGGATTAATCTTAAAACATAATTTTTAGAGTTTTTATAATTTTGTAGGATTCCTGTGATGGTTAAGTATGTTTATAAATTTTATCTTAATTTTCTAAGTTAATTTAGTATTAATAGTAATTAAAAGTAGTTTAATTAGTTTAATTAAGTTAAATAGTTTTTAATTTATAAAAAACCCATAAAAAGACAAAAATATTTATTTTTATACTTTCTTCAAGTTCTAATTTAAGTTTAGAAATTATTTTTGCAAATTTTTAGTTTAATTTGTAGTAGTTATAATTATTAGTTAATTTAAATTAGATTTTAATTTAGTTTTTAAATAGTTTAATTAATTAAATAATATTTTAATCATTTTCATAATTTCATTTTCATTTTTAATTTTAAGTTTTAAAAAGTGTCAAAAGCACCCCCTGTAGTTTGTTAAATACCAAAATCCCACTTTCTCTGTCTGTTACGTGATCTGAATTGTGAATACGTGCATATATCTGGTATCTGATTTTTGTGAATATTATATCTGTGTACCAATACCAAAATAACAGTAGCAAAATCAATTCCACATCATTTGGGCTACTGTCCTCAGTGCCACTCACTCGTAAACGATTTCAAACGACACCATTTCAATCTCGCTGAGACACAACGACCCGGGGACACACTATACTATCCACGGAGAATTGGCTTGATTAGTTTGACTGTTATGGTTGACCATTCAGAAGTGGTTGACTAATAAAAGTTGCCTAGTTTAGACCCAATCAGTATCCTATCAAGGCCTCGTAAATAGTTACTTATGCATTAAATACAACCAATAACATCATAGTACGCATCTGATGACGTTTCTTAAGACGTTCAAGCGTGTTACCATATAGGAGAATAGGCAGTTTTCTTAAGCCTCACGCGAAATCAATCAATTAAACAAGAGACAATATGAAGCAAGAATTATAAACTAAATCAACTTGACTTATTGAATTTTAATTAATGAAGATAGACACAAGCATCAACAAGAAAACAATAAGATCTAATTAATTATAAACAAGTTTTATACAATCATAAGTAAACACGAGGTGAATTAGCCAAGCATAATTAATGAAGAACAGCAACAATAATGATAATTGAAGACATGAATTAAGGTGAAATCAACTAACCAATACAAGATGTTTATGGAGTGATTGAAACCCTCTAAGTTGCTGGAAAACACCTACCCTAACCCTAGAATCGGAGTTAGGGTTTGGGGCCTACAAAAAGTGAAGTTATAAGGTTGTATTTATAGGCATAATTTCTGTCGGCAAAGCCCGACGCCGTCAGGTTATAAAATTAACACTAGATGGCCTACAGGTGATTACACCTGACACCTTCAGGTTATAAATTTTTTGGGCCATCTCTTTTTAATTTAACACTAGATGGCCTACTCCTAAATACACTTGACGCCTTCAGGTGTAAATCTTCAAATTCTTTCTGGGGCGTCACATGTTAATTTCCATCAGCTCCAATCTTCAAGTGACGGCGTCAGCATCCAAAGCCTGACGCCGTCAGGTGTAAAATCCTGACTTTCCTTGGTTTTCTTGTTTTCTTCATTCTTGAGCATAAAAAGGTCCAAAAAGCTCTAAAATGCTTCATATTTCAGAAATCACGTCCCAAGTACCTAAAATGAGAAAAGACACGATTTGAGGCAATATTTCACCATAAATTCACGAATTAGGGCTTAAATGACCCCCTAAAAGCGTAACAAATATTTCCCTATCAAATATCACTACACTTGGGTTTTGATTGTCCTCAAGCAAATGAGCTTTTATACCAATCATAATACAAATTAAGGGTCATTTAACATTAATATAAATTTAATTACAAAAAATGATTGATCCACCCTAATCAAAACAAGCACAAAAATTATATACTAGCACCCCACAATAAGTCTTTGGATACTCTCATCTCTCGGTTGTTGTAAATTAATATATCATAAATGGAGATGGAAAAATATTGCTCACTACTTGTCATAACAAATAGATTACCATAGGCTTGGGAAATGATCAAAACCTCCACAACTTTCGCGTAAGCACCTGGGATATCAAAGAGGTCTTTTAAAGGGTTGTAACGTTAGCTGTAAGGGTATGGAAAACACGGTTTGTTAGGTAAGGGATATTTTACTGGTGGCAACTCAATTGTCTTAGTTAATTACATATACAATGCGGCGTTGCTAAGCCAAGACTCGACTCAACTTCAACTAACTACGACTCTTTTTGGATTTTTCTAGACACTATATTGACTTAAACATAAATAAAAGAAACGGATGGTAGCCCGTATGTTTTTCTCTTATTTTTTTTCCGCATACACTTTTACTCTACTATCCTAAATAATACATCAAAGAGAGCTTGTTTCCTCCCTACATTTTAACTTTTACATAATTAAAAATAAAGACTCGAATTAAGAGAATCGAAATACTTGGAGTACTTTAAGACATTAACGCATATACGGGGGTAATAAATGATATTCTTCCCCATGAGTCCCAATTGTCCCAAAACAATATGTACAATATATGACTCGACTTAGCAACCATGTAATAAATTAGACAACTAACTAAGGGTTTAAATAAATAACAATAATGCACTAAAGATGAGTGCATGCAAGGTAGGCTAAGGCGATTTGGGTGTACATTTGAGGGTGGATTATAAACAAATTATTCCTTTAAGTAAGATGCTTAAAGTTAGAACGAAAAAGGATAGGCTCTGAGGGTTGTACTAGGGGTATCGTGTACTAAAAATGAGTATATCGCAAAGGTGTGGGAGAATTACTTGACCAATGGAGTCAATGTAATTATATTACAGGTTTAAAATATGGTTATCCTAATGCCTCTTATCATATAGTAAATCCTAACTACACGAATGTTGTCTCACTAGCGGTCTCGGGATGCAACACTAACGCAAGTTCTAGAAATAAAAATCATGTTCTTGTCCAATATATCCTGTAATCAACTAAAAAATAAACACAAAAACCAAAGAATCAAACCGAATAAAGAAAAATCACAACTAGATGTAATTTCAGACTTAGAAATAAGAACAAAACAATTAAAGGATATGATACTTGTGGAATAAATTACAAATAACATACATAAAAATTCGACATTTAAGAAATTCTGCAAAATTTCAAAAATATAAGAGTTCCAGCAGAAAAACCAAATTCTGAAAAATTGTGCAGCTACAGTACCTGACGTAGTCAAGGTTTTAAAGCCTGACGCCGTCAGGACTAACCTGACAGAATTTTTTTATGTTTTGTTTCTGGAAAAATCTATTTTCTTAAGTCCGTTTAACTGCAGAAATTCATTAAAAAAATCAACAAGTATTGACACGCAAACAAGATAGAATATATATATGCTAATCATGAATTGTGAATTTTTCATGTTCTAATTTCGTTCTTTTTACAAAATAATGAAAATATAAATTTTTCTACACTTATCTTTTTGTAAAATACCTTTATATGCAATTAAGACGAGGTTAAAAACAAAAATAAAGTATTTTCACAAATTATTCGAAACATGAAAATTTAACAATTATGATTAAGCATATATGATACAAACAAACAAATTAAATAAAAACATCAAACAATTAAAAACATGGGTTGCCTCCGAAGAAGCGCTTATTTTTGTTCGAGTCACGAGCCTGACTCTACCCTTATTTAACGGAAATAAGGGAGGTTTTCCCTACACTTAGGATTAAGTGCGGGTTAAAGAAGCGATACACACCCTTAGGGTAAAAATGCCACGTGAGGTGAAGGGGGTGAGTGAATAGCTTCCTTCATCCTAAAACTACCCGGATAATATTGGTTGATGGGTGGGTCGATTCCTCTTTTGTCCCCTAGATGTAAATCTAAGGATGGAAACTTGTGTAAAGTTTGAGGTTCCGGTTCATCAACACTAGGAAATTCCTTAGAACTAAGAGTAAGGTTAGCACAACAAGTATTCAAACCTATATCCTCTTGTGGTGCTTGGTACAAGGGTTCTACCTCCATCGAAATTCCTAAAGTTTCCTCTACTTCTTCCGGGTAAGTCACGGGCGGTTTGTGTGCTTCAAATGTTGGTAGGACTGTGGGGTACTCTGTGGGCTTGGATTATCCACCTCATCCTCCATTGTATCTAGATTACCTATGCGTTTGTTTCGTACTATCGTGTTACATGACATCCACTTAGGTATCCCAAAATAGTCATCCCCAGACAAACTTCCTCTTTGCTTCTTCAAACTTGTTATTAATTGATCCGTAATGTTGTTTGTTGGGTTGTCTACTCTATAATAATATTGGGCACAATCCTCTATGGCTTCCCATGCTTCTTCAGCATTTAATTTCTTAAGGTCCCCGTCGGCAAAATCGTCAATGTACCTTTAGACATATCGGTCGACACGATAGTAAATCGAAACCATGATGAGGGAATTTTTAGAGCAAGTGTTTGAAACGATTCCACACATCGTAGAGAGATTCATCGTGATTTTGTTGGAACATCAAGATATAATTTTGGAGTGGAATGCATGGATTTCGTAGTGTATAGTATGGTGGATTCGCTCTCTCCATAATGGCTAACGGAATAGATGAAAAACATTTAACGAACAAAGACACAAAGAAAAAGATATATTACAAGAAAGCTAATAAAAAATAAAATAAAAATCTCACTAGATAAGAATCTAATAAGTAGACCTAATTAAAAAAAATCAACCTAAGCAATAACTATTCCCCGGCAGCGGCACCAAAAACTTGATGCGTGGTTTTGCTACCTTGCAAACGGTTTTACTTCTCAAGGGATCTTTAGAAGCTTGCAATCCCCACCAGGAAGTGTACCTGACCGATGTAGTATAGTAAGTGGTAAGTACCGGGGGATTAATCGTTCTCTAGGGGAATAGTGTCATTAGGATTGAAAGCTACTTAAACTAGGTCTAGAGGTGAGTGATGATTCTTTTTTTATTTTTATATTTAATGGAAAGCAAATTAAAATCTCGGTTTGGAAAGAGTGGGCGGAATTAGTTGCTAGTCAACTAACCCAAAAGCTATTAATTAAAATAATGTGCAAGAAAAGTAAATTAGGGTTCTACAAGGGGAGTGAAGCGTATCTACCTATGATGTATTATTCCTTGCTAGCTATCCAATTCTACCTATTGAATGTTAACCTTGTTTTAATTGAAGGGTTGCATTCCTGAATACCATTCGTGGGGGCGTGTATGTCCTTCCCCAACTCTATAAGCTTCTATCTCTTCCTATGACGACACGTTTAGTATCCTATCAAGGCCTCGTAAATAGTTACTTATGTATTAAATACAACCAATAACATCATAGTACACATTTGATGACGTTTCTTAAGACGTTCAAGCCTGTTACCATATAGGAGAATAACCGGTTTTCTTAGGCCTAACGCGAAATCAATTAATTAAACAAGAGACAATAGGAAGCAAGAATTATAAACTAAATCAACTAAACTTATTAAATCTTAATTGATGAAGATAGACACAAGCATCAACAAGAAAACAATGAGATCTAATTAATTATAAATAAGTTTCATACTATCATAAGTAAACACAAGGTGAATTAGCCAAGCATAATTAATGAAGAACAAGCAACAATAATGATAATTGAAGACATGAATTAAGGTAAATCAACAAATGATGAGGCGAAAAGTGTTAAGCTTTTAGGAGGTCATTTAAGCCATAAGTCGTGATTATTAGATCAAATATTGCCTCAAATCGTTCCTTTTGTCATTTTAGATACTTTGGAGAAGAAATCTGGAAAATGAAGCATTTTGGACGTTTTTTGAGCGAAAAATGAAGAAAACGACAAAGTCTCTAAAATCAAGCTGAAAATAGTACCTGACGTCGTCACGCTTTGGAGGTGACGGCGTCACGCTTTGGCAAAGAGGTGGATAAAAAGTTACACGAAACGCGCCAGAATGTTTTTGGGACTTAAAGAGTGACGGCGTCATGCTTTGGGAAGCCAAGACCGTCAAGAGCAATTTACACCTGACGGCCAAGAGATGATTTATACGTGACGGCGTCAGATCTGGATTTAGGCAATCCGAAGAAGAGTATTAGCGGCTAGTTGACGGTGTCAGAATTACAACGTGACGCCGTCAAACGTGTATTCTCTATATATAGTTTTCTAATTTCATTCATTAGAGAGAGAAATTTTGGGAGAACTTTGGGATAAACCCTAGGTCGAATTTTACAGGGTTTTTCCACCCTTATTCCATCCATGTTTCAACAAAGATAAGTCTTCCAATAACCATTCAATATGTCTATGTGTTGTTTGATTCTATCTTATGCTTGTCTTTACCTTAACATGTTAGAAGGCTAGGTTTTCTTTGTGTTTGCTTAGATGTAATGAAACCTAACTATTGATTGTTGGTTGGTTGTTTGTTATTAATTGTATTGGATGAATGATATCGATGTTAGGCTTAAGAAAACTGGCAGACTTCCAATTGGTAACATGCTTGAACGTCTTAAGAAACATGAATCGGATGTGTACTACGATTTTAATGGTTGTATTTAATGCATGAGTGACTACTAAGGAGACCATGTTAGGAGCTAGTTGTCGGCTCGACATAGGAAGAGATAGAAGCTTATAGAGTTAGGGAAGATCGTACACAGCCCTATGAATGGTATTAAGGAATATAACCCGTCATCTACGGAATTGTAACAAACTAATCAATCAATGAAAGATAGCTAGGGAGTAGTGAAATCTAAGTAAACACGTTTCTCTCATTATTGTTTTTCTCCACATTTACTTTCTTGTTATTTTACTTTTATTGCATTTGTAGTTATTTGGGTTAGTTGGCTAGCAACTAATTCCACCCACTCCTCCAATACCCGAGATTTTTACTTGCTTTCCTTAAAACCATAAAAATACAAAAAAGAATCATTCCTCATCTTTAGACTTAGTTTAATTAAGTTTTGATCCTAACGAACACTATTTCCCAAGTAGAACGATCAATCCCCCGGTACTTGCCACTACACTATACTACATCGGTCAGGTACACTGCCTGGTGAGGATTGCAAGCTTCTCGAGATCTCTCGAGAGGTAAAACCTTTTGCGTAGGCGCAATCCCGTGCATCAACAAACCAATACAAGATGTTTATAGATTGATTGAAACCCTCTAAGTTGTTGGAAAAACACCTACCCTAACCCTAGAATCGGACTTAGGGTTTGGGCCTACAAAAGTGAAGTTATAAGGTTGTATTTATAGGCATAATTTCTGTCGGCAACGCCCGACGCCGCCAGCCCGTATAACCCGACGCCGTCAGGTAATAAAATTAACACTAGATGGCCTACAGGTGATTACACCTGATGCCTTCAGGTTATAAACTTTCTGGGCCATCTCTCTTTAATTTTACAATAGATGGCCTACTCCCAAATACACCTGACGCCTTCAGGTGTAAATCTTCAAATTCTTTCTTGGGCGTCACGTGTTAATTTCCATCAGCTCCAATCTTCAAGTGACGGCGTCAGCATCCAAAGCCTGACGCCGTAAGGTGTAAAATCCTGACTTTCCTTGGTTTTCTTGTTTTCTTCATTCTTGAGCAAAAAAACATAAAAAAAGCTCCAAAATGCTTCATATTCCAGAAATCACGTCCCAAGTACCTAAAATGAGAACAGACACGATTTGAGGCAATATTTAACCATAAATTCACGAATTAGGGCTTAAATGACCCCTAAAAGCGTAACAAATATTTCTTTATCACCACCCCACAAGGAATAGCTCCGGAAACTCTCCTGCCCTAGAGGAGCACCACCTGGAGTGAGACGAGCCGAGACTCGACCCCCGATCTTTTATTCCACAAAGTCTCTCCAATGTGCCCATAGATTTTGCGGATGTGGGTACCTGTCTGAAGCAAATTCCAAGGATGAGACTCAAACCTGGGTCAATTGACTCAAGCACGAGAGCTCCACCCATTGGACTAATGCTCCAGTGGTAATATATCGATTGTATTGTTTAAGCAATTTTAATTCATAGTGGTTTGTAGTAATGTTGTCGAACTTTTTATTCAAGAATATAACAAGGGAAAATAATTCGTGCCACAAAAATCATCTAAGAGCATCCGGTGCAATAACTTGAACCCGATGCCAAATCGGTGACAATGCAACCCCCTTCCCCTGCGCCAAACAAAATGTCAAGAATTTGGCTTGGGTCAAATGAAGAATCTTGTGTTTTTTTAATTGTTATGTGTGTTGAGTTTTTGTTTAATTAGGTATATTGGGTCTCAAAAGTAGAGTTTTGGCTTCAACGACAGAGAAGATTTTTTTTTTTTTTTCATTGAAAGGCAACTAACTATTTCACACTAAATCAATCTCACATGTTTTAAGCAGGACTTGAACCTACAACCATTTGGTTGGAGAGCATTTTCACACATGAGGTATCATTGGGAGTTTGGGACACAGGCCCTTTGGTACTGTATGATAGAAAGTGAAATAGAAAAATGATGACGTAACGTATAAGTGACAGTTTGAACTGAACCACTATAGCCGATGCTATAAAGATGTGTGCGACAAAGACCAGATGGAGTGCATCTGCGAAAGTGCAAAGGGTGATATGATAAGTATTGTTTGCTGTACATATGTTATTCCCTATAATAATAAACAAGCAGAGGTAGGCATCAACCGAGTTGCGGCTGATAATTTTTTCTAACATGTTTTAAATTATAACCCTTTTGTTTGAGATGTGTCTTCATGGCCTAGTGAAAAAAAGTTATCTTTTTTGTTTAAACTTTTTTGTATATATAAAGCTAACATAAGTTTTAAACTTATTTGATAGATTTAAGGGTTTATTTTGAAAGTTATTCTATTTAAAAACTCTCTATATATATTAAATTTAAATAGTTTTTATAAAATCGTACGTATATCAAAAGCATATCAATATTGGAATCGTTTTGTACATTATCTAGAGAACTTTCTGCCGGTATTTTTTTTGTTCAAGAAATCGCGAGGTGTTTGTTAGATACTTGATAAATAAAGTTTGTTGTATAAAGAAGTCGTAAATAATAAAAAGTTGAAAGTTTGATTTGTAAATATATATTTATTTACTTATTTTTGAGCCCTGAATTTATGAATTTTTTATTCCTTTGTGGCACTTGGATTTTCTGACTTTTTTTTTTTTTTTTTTTTTTTTTTTTTTTATTGTTTGTGGCACCAATGAGGAAGAGCCAACCCATATGATGAGCTATAATATAAAGAAGGGAATGCGTCAAAATATCACAATTTTACTTTAATTTGGTTTTTTTTTTTTCTTGTTATTTATAATTGTCAACTATAATAAATCCACAACTATCTTACTTTTATTAACTATGAGACTTGAACTCAACCTTTTGATTGGCACTAAGTATATCACCCCCTCACGGTTCTATCAGCTTTTTGGTTTGAGTGTAATCTAGTTTGTCCAACATAACTTGTGAACTCAGACATGTGGGCATGGTGATCTAGTCAAAAGTAGTGTCATCAGACAAAAAATAAACACAATTTAATAAAAGTACATATTACAACTTTCAATTTTCTAAAAGCCACAACAAAACAATTTTAACCTTTAACAAATTTTTAATGTATTCATTTAATTTTGTAAATAACAATTTTGATTGTCAGTAATATAGTAAACTTAATCAATTCCATCTACTATGTATAATAATAGTAGGCAATTAATTTGAAAAAAATCAAAAAAAAAAATATAGACAATAATATTAAGATGGAAGGAGTAATTCATACTCACATTAATGGATGAAACTAACTACAATTATTTTGTACTTTTGGAGTGGTAAAAAATCTTTATTTTACCCGATTGGCCCAAGTTAATTGCCTAACCTAACAAGTGGTAATATTTTTATAGTGCAAAATTGCAAATATCTTTAGATGTGAAAGAAGCGTTAATGTTACATCTTGTTGTTCTTACGACTGCAAAAATGTCATTATGCTGTCGACGTATTTTTTAATTCAAGAATATAGTAAAATTTTCAAAGTATCACGGTTTTTTTAATCATAGCTTGTTCAACATTAACTTGTGATTTGTAACTTGTAAGCATTGTCATTGAGTCACTCACAAGCGTATTTGTAGTTTAAGTGTAATAACTTTCTTAATAGAGTTAAGATACAACCTACCTAAAGGAGGTAATTCAAACTACGTGTAGGTGTATGCCAAGTTACGTGTGATTCAATTTAAGTATAACACATTACACATGTATGTAGTACTTAGCCGCACATAATATAATGTTGGTTTAAATCGTTTGTGAGCAAGGTTTTAGGACCGCATGGGTTTACCACCTTGTTAGCGTATATGTTCGGAGGACCCACGCTGAACGAACCGGACCAATATCCGGAAGGCTGCAAGTCCGGTTGATTCCACAAGTCCGGACGACCTAACCGTCCGGATAAGCGATAACTACGCAACCTAAGGACAAACCCTCAATAAGGTACACAATAAGGGTTTACACAAGGTACGCGATAATGGAGCAAAAGCAAGCAAACAATAAGGGATCGTACAAACCCTCAATAAAGACAAAAACAGATCACCTATATAAAGAGGAGAAATCCTCACTTCAGGGTAACCAACTCTCTCGCTCTCTACACTCTCATTTATATTTTATCTCTCTAAAACACATACTTACTCTCACGCCGGAGGTTGGCCTTGGGATAAAACCCGGGGCGAGACTAACGAACATGTCTGTTTTGCAGATATCCGAAGGTTATTAAAACCAATCATAGGAATTGAAGAATATCCGAAGGACCCACGATAGTCCGGAGGATCTCTCCTGCTTGTTAGGGGTAGACGCAAGATTTTATCTCAACACACCTCATGTTTCTCGTAATTTCTGCTTGTCACATTTGGGAATACTAAGCATGGAACGCGGGTGATCTCTCAGAGAACTGGATTAAAGGAATACTACATATGGTTTGGGACCAAAAAGTTTTCGAAATCCAAAACATGTCTGTTTTCTAGATGTTATTCCTTTGAACAAAAAAAAACTAGAAAACTTGTTGAATATTGATTGTTCTTATCTTGTTCAAAAGAAGAAAAAGATTGTTGTTATCAAATCAAATACTACCACATTTGGAATAATTGATTATAAAATTTTGGCGACAAACATCCTTTTAACTTCTTCCAATAGATTATTATGTTGGTTCAAAATAGAATAACAAATTAACCATCAGCCAGACAGCCACTAGTAAGATGTGGACACTCGTACCCAGTGAATATACTGTGTTGAAGAAGATTTTGGGCAGCTATAGTTGATTGCGAAAACGTTAGTAATATATATTTGATATGGCCGGCCCAACATGTATCTGACCCAACATTTTGAAGCCCAAGGCCCAATATATCAATTTGATGATTTGATCTCCATTTATTCGGTTCCATTAGTTTGAGTAAAAAAATTTCGCGTTAAAACCGAAAACCAAACGGACTCGATTTCAGATTGGATTGTAACCCAAACCAAAAACCGAATTCGAATTTAGTTCGGTTTTTGGGTTAACTCGAATTACATAATTTATATATATTTTTTCATTCAGTTACATAGATTTTTAGCAACAAAAAAAATTTCAAGCTTAAAAAATGTTATATTTTATAGTAAGAAAGATTTTTTTTTTTAATTATAAAATATACAAAAAAATATGTATATTTATTGGAATTCGGTTTTCTGTTTGGTTTTCATTTTGACAAAATTCTATGCAAACCAAAAATAGTATTTGATATTAGCTGTCAATGACGGAACTTGAACATTTATTTTAAAAGGCCGAATTTATTTCGAAAGACCGAATCAAAGATTTGTTTATATTATCACTAAATTACTCTTAAAATCTATAATATTTACACTAGTTGCCGCAAATTTTTTACCAATTGAGATTTGGGTTAACCGAATGACCCGAGTTAGTATAACCCGTTAAGACGTGTACTAATATTTCATTTCCAAGTTCTAACTGAAAAGAATATCTGTGTCGTGTTGATATGGCGTACACTACTACTCTTTATTCTCCACCCGCCGTAAACCACCACCGTAACTCATCGCTTCTAACCGTCACTAGTAGTTTTTATCCTCTTCATTCATCTCAATTCATTTCACCTTATAAATTTACATCATCATCACTGTCACTGAATTCGAGGCGGTGCCGGTGCAGCGCTTCGAGTCCTCGTCCTCCGGAGTCTGGCCCACCTCCTGGTGACCAACAGGATACAAATTCTGGTATAATACTTGTTGCTTATTTATTGCTACTATTTATTGGCTGATTAAAAATATATATATTATTAAATGATACGACGGGTATGTTTGGTGAAATGGGCTGGAGCTCGGGCTGTAGTTGGAACTTATATTTTTATAAAGCTGTTTGACGAATTAGTTGGGGCCGAAGCTTATTAATGTAAAATTGAATAAAAATCTCACGTGATAACCCACCATATTTTGAGGGGTATTTAAATAATTTGACTAACTATAAGCCCTCATAAGCCCATTTCAATTAGCTCTGGCTTATGGCTTATAAAAGCCTGTGTGACAAACAAAATTTATTTTATAAGCTAGGTTATTTAAAAAGCCCAAGCCCCTATAAGCCCTTATAAGCTCCACACCAAACACAACTTCTTTTTCGAGTTAAAAAAACTCTGAGCGTGGTTATTATAGCCTATAGGATACTACTACTACTACTACTACTACTACTACTATTTACATTTAAATTTGTTATTCATCGATATTTAGTAGTCTGATTGCGGAACAGTTATCGAAATTTAGTAATTTGTCCTAGGAAACCTATATGAAACAGAATAACAGAATTTAGATAAAAACGCAACTCATTCTATGAGCGTTAAACACAAAGAGGCTATGGCCCGAGACAGTTTTTTACGTATGAATATGTGATACAGTTTGGCATAGAAACCTAGGATCATGGATGAAATAAAAATTTAAATACCTTGAGGGAAATTGTTGATTGTGATAATGTATGAGTTAAAGTACCATCTTCTAAGTGATTATCAGCTTCTTCTTCTTCTTATAAACTTAAGATGACAAACAAGTTTTAAGGATGTTTGTACAGGGATGTAGGCGTCATAGAGGAGAGAAGAAGTAGAGATAACTTTCGTGTTTTTATATATGAAATCAATTCGAATCCAGTTAGAATGACATTCTACGGTGGTATTTTTGTACTTCAAAATAAAAATTACTAACAAGACCACATTTGACCTGTGCACAAAGGTGAATGACCGAGTGAAGCTGTGTGTCCCTTAAGCATGACAAGGCAACATAGCTGCTAGGACCTGAACCGAGGCACTAGATGACCTAGATGTTAGGCATTAACTATCATGTTTGTGGGAAGAAATAGATTTTTAATGAGAGAGGGACAAGCAGGTGAAATGTTGGCTTTAAGCTCTAAAGAACGAGGTCCCTATCCCCGCTGGTTAATTTTTTTTTTGCTGTTGGCTAGGTTGTTCTTAATTATAGTCGGCTAGAGATTGATGGAATAGGAAGTGTCTGATAAAGCAGTTTACCTTATCTATCATTTCATCTTATAGCCCACTCTTGAAATGGGTTTTTAAGCACGCCCTCTGATTCATATAAACATTTGCGATATTTTAGCTCTGTATTTTGCAGTGGGTCTGTGTGATATAAAAATACTGACAATTTTGGAAAATGGTATTTAGAGTAGTATATTACTCATATATGGTAGAACCGGAAGCAAACTCTCTACCTTAGGTAGGGGTATGGTTGTCTACGTCTCAACCTCCCCCATACACCGTGGAAGACGGTATTGGGACCCATAACCCGTGGAAGACGGTATTGGGAGTTACTTTACTTTTATATTACTCATATATGGTGGAGCATTATGTACTTTTTCTCTTGATATCTATTAATGTTAGTGACGTTTTTGAGGAAATAGCTCCATGGAAGGTAGCTTATCTGATAACATAGTGATGTTACATTTTAGCCTCTTACGGAATTGCTGTTATCAATGCTCTATGTTAGGTAGTAACGAATGTTATTGTGTCCATGAACAGGTTCAATTGCATCTTTCTCTAGACTTCAAGAAAGCGTTCAGATATTTTTTGCTGTTTTTTTCTGGATGTCTCTCTTCTTTTGGTCATCCGTATGGGATGGAAGGAATAATGGCAGATCCGACAAGGGACCTAGATTCTGGAAATAAATCTGTAATAAGTTAGCTTGTACAGTATATATGTCATGATAAAACTAGGTCTATTTCATAATGAAACAGCAGCTGCGACATAAGTATCCAAACGTCCCTATAGCTATGGAAATATTCATTGTAATATATAAGTTTTGCAGGTATCTTACTATTCACTGTTGTTTAGTTTCTAGACTTTTGATGATTACTAGTATCATACGGCTCTATAGTCTTCGAAGCTTGGACCAGTAATTGTAGTGTCCTTTTGTTATTTTGATGTTAGCCAAGTGTTCGATCAATATAATTTAGAGATAAGTGAGTACATTTTTCTCTGTAGTGAACTTGTGTCATGTCAAAGTCTCTTTCGGCTGTTGCTATCTACAGGTTTATCAAGAACCATATCAACACTAGAACCATCTTCATTTTTAGACATCAAATGTTGGAAATACAAGTGTCGCGTTTAGTATTTGTTCCATCCACATGGACTTGGTTAAATCCAAATAATGAGTATAGTGCCATTTTATTGTCTGTCCCTTTTTTCTAGCAGTCTTAATAAGGGCCGTTCATTACCTCATTTTTTTATTCACCAAATGACATCTGGTTTTAGACATGCCCTGCAATTTCTTTTTGGGCAAAAGTGTCATCTGTATCATGTGATGACATTTTGATTTAAAGATATATCCTTTTAACTTATTTACTCTTTACTATATGTACTACTTCAGCTTATGTTTGTAAATGATAAAAGTGCAAAGGGTATAGTATGTATATAATATAGAATTAGTTAATTTAGGCGGTTAACTCTGCAATGCGATTTCTCTCTCAAAACCTTACCAATTCATGTGGTCTTGAGTTTGTATTTTCAGTTGCTTCCTACAAGAGCCAGGACTCGATACATATCTGTTGGTTATTTGGCAGCTCCAATCAATAGCAAACAATATACCAATGAATGGTTACCGGATATTACTTGGAATTGTCAAAGTAAAATATTTGACCCTAATGCCTGGGTATCACGAATATCTACTTGGGATAAGACCAAATGTTTGTTATTGAATTAGCCACAAATCAATAACTCTTGCTCATCAAGTGTTTATGTTTTCTGTGTGTCTTTCATGCAGATGTTATAATCTCTGTTTATAGTAGGGATCAAACCTAGTCAATGGAGTTGT
This sequence comes from Artemisia argyi, assembly GCA_030686995.1. NCBI lineage: Eukaryota > Viridiplantae > Streptophyta > Magnoliopsida > Asterales > Asteraceae > Artemisia > Artemisia argyi. Next base: position 13,580,629 of record CM060691.1, on the reverse strand, counting down.
GAGTGATTAATGGCCCATTAATCACCACATCATTAGCCTCCATAATAGTAGGGATTAGTGGTTACACGACCAATTAAACGTAGTCATTAATGCAGTTATAACTGCCACTTGAATAGATCAAAGCCGTTACAGTTATAACTGCCACTTGAATATCTACTTGGAATAAACGTGGTCAATAATTCAGTCCCAGCTTGTTGTTACACCCACTTAGCTTGTTGTTACACCCGCTCATAAGCTTGCCACTGAGAAGTTTACTCACTGATGACATGAACCCTCTGATGAAACCACTACCTGATGAGATCCATCAGCTTATTACTCAAAGAGTACAAAGCTGAACTCATCAACCTCATGAATACCATTTAGTCCATAGTGTCACTCTTTGAAGAGTGAACTCACTCTTTGAAGAGTGAACTCACTGAACTTCATGAGACTGAACAATACTTAACCACTATCAGAGAGTCAGGGTGTTCAGGGACATACACTTCTTACCTCCAAGCCCATCCTGATCTCTCAAGTGCACTAAATTTTCCAACAATATCAAATTAGTGATATAATTTGATTAATTGTGCTTCCTTAAGGTTTTCGATTTGATTAATTGATTCAATTTCTTTTCAGTCTGTGATTTGATTGATAATATGTCAATGATGACTACGAACCCTAATTTGGATTTAGATTCGAATATGCACAATGTGCTAACGACCCTCTTCATATTGCTAGTTTAGATCTTCCTGGTATGATGTGACCCAAACCCCTATCAATGGAAGTAATTTCCTTGGTGGAGTCGCACAATCAAAATGGCGTTGGGAGCTAAATTGAAGCTCGACTTCATTTGATGTATCTGTTTTCCAAACCCGATGTTGATCTTTAACGATGGATAGGGAATCTAGATTCTGGAAATAAAACAGCGAAATGTATTTATATGATAAAACTAGGCCAAGTTCGTAATAATACAACATGTGGTAAATAAGTAGCCAAACAATCATATAGCTATGAAAATGCTCATTGTAATGTATTTGTAGATCTCTTCCGTTCACTTTATATAGTCCTAAGATGTTTGATGATCTCTTCCGTTCACTTTCTCTGGAGTGAACTTGTGTTATGTCAAAATCTTTTTCATCTGTTGCTATCTGTAGGTTTCCGTCGCACGAACAAGACCAAGACTGGAGCTATCTTAACTTTTAGACCTCTAATTGGAAATATACACGCGTTTAGCTTGTGTTCCATCCACATGGACTTGGTTAAATCCAAATAATCAATTACAATCCTGCTCTACCCTCTTTCTCCCTTTTCTAGCAGTCTTAATGAGGACCGTTCGTTACCTCGTTTTTTTATCAAATTACATCTGTTTTTACCCACAGTTTCTTTTTGTGCGAAAATATCAGCTGTATCATATCATGTGTATCATAAGACATTTTGATTGAATCATATAACCTTTTATATTGGGCCCATTGATTAACTCAGATACTTAGGCATATAAACACTGATATGATATCACACAATGGTTTATTGTTATGTATTGAGGATTTAAATGATTAAGTTTGGATCCATATTTCTATAGGAAATGACAAATGAAACTCCCTGTACTTGGTTTTATTTTCCTGAAACCGAATTAAGGTTTGATTTGGTTGTGTGTAATGGACATGATACCTGATATTAGTGAAGTAGTTAATCAGCTAACTGTATCTGTAGTATACATCAGTCACTATCAAATGAAAGATACGTTCAATTATTTCACACAAGTCCAAAGGCCACAAAACACAAACAGAATATGTATCTTATATATAACCCATGACACCATGTGTATATGTCACAAGTCCATAGGCCACCTTAAAAATAGTATATCTTTTTTAGTGATAAGTTTCTGAAAAGTGCTTCACTCCATACTCTCCAACTTTCTATGTATTAAAAAGTTCATCCAATTATGCTGCTGAGATGCTCGTCAGCACCTATTCTCCATTCCCTTCCATCCAAACAAACATCACCCCAACCCCAACCGGGGGTATTCCTAACCCGAACCGCCTCAACTCCACTGTGTATCCTCTCTGCAACGGGTTCAGGTGAACCTGTGAAAAAAAATGTTGATGACGAAAGCAATAAAATGCTGCAGACAGGTGTGATAGGTGGTGGGGGTGACAATGGTGGGAGATTATGCCTTGGTCATGGGAATAGATCTGGTGGTGGTTCAGATCATGGACATGATAAAACCGAACTGTATTACCAAAAGATGATGGAGGCTAATCCCGAAAATGCTCTATTGCTAGCAAACTATGCTAAGTTCTTGAAAGAAGTACATAAATATCTAACTTTGTTACTTTCATATAAGTTTTATTTTTATATGAAAATAAGAAAATACAAGACTTTTGTTGTTTCAGGTTCGATGTGATCACAAGAAGGCGGAAGAGTACTATGAAAGAGCAATTCTTACTAATCCAAGTGATGGAAATGTTCTGTCACAGTATGCTGATCTTATATGGCAGATTCATAATGATGCTGATCATGCTGAATCTTACTTTAATCAAGCTGTCGAAACCGATCCTAATGACTGGTATATATACATCATCTTATTCTATGCAAGTTTTGAAAGTTTAGTTATGTTTTGCAATTTGTGATGGTCTAATTTTTTTGGAAAGGCATTTGTGATAGTCTCATTGAGTTTTTGAATTTCATGTTTGCAGTTATGTTTTAGCTTCTTATGCTCGATTCCTTTGGGATACAGAGGATGATGAAGATGTTGAAGACGAGTTTAACTTAATTAGCTCAAAACCCGAGATCTTTGCAGGTTCCTCACACGGATGTCCTGTAACTGTGGTTTAGTATTACATCTAATGATATTTTGCTTTGATGTTAATGTATGCTGATACTAATAACCAATAAGACTTTTTGTAATAGCTGTGATTGATGTTGCGTTTAATCTTTTATGATGTTTTCTTTTGAACGGCATAACCTTTTATGATGTTGATTATATAACAAACGCAATAGCGAAATGTGATATGCACCCGAGTGTTGTTTAGTGAATCATTATTGGTACTTGCAAGTTGCAATGAGAACGTCTCATTCATGTCCCAAAAAAATCAAGAGAGATGCATGTAAAATTTTCCATGCTAGAATTAAAAGTTGTACTATATTAATCTCCACATAATCATTTGTGTTATGGTAGTCCACAATTTCACATACTTTTGACATATCAAAAATTAAAAGATGACTTAAGTCATGACAGAACAATCTAAGATAATTTGCTTAAAGTATAACAAGGTTTCTAGGTTCGAATGTTCCACAACCAACCTAAACCCGAACCAATCACTAAACCAATCGCCAAGAACAAACTCATCACAATTCCAGCAATGTTTGATTCCTCAACTTGAACAAATTTAGGAGCCATGATCATAAGTACGCTAGTCAAACACCCATTGCTAACTCCCAACAGTAACGTTAAAAGTGACACCACAACCTCATTTCGCAACCATTTGGGTCCAAAAACACAACCCATAAAAAGAGGATAAAACAGCACCCTGGCAACACACCCCCACACAACCCATCTACTCCTCTTAACCACATAAAGTGCGGTCAAACACTTGCCTGAGAAATCACCAACATTAAAAGCTGTTATCAAGAATACAGCATACCAATCGCGAAAAACGTTTGATTTAACATTCTCACTTAAGTATCCTGGGAAGATTGATAAGGTCACAATGTAGATTAAGACCATGCACATTACTAGCCATCGAAGTTTCTTTAGGACATTGACAGTTTTTGGTGATTTGGATTCGGTTTTGGGTTGGTTATCGAGCTGTGTTTTGTTGGTGTAATGTCGAATGTGTGGTAATTTGTGGAGGAGGTTAGTGAAGATAATGCAAAGGAGTTCGATGAAGGTGCTGGTGAAGAAGTAGATGTGTGTGCTTGTTCGAAGGCCTTTTCTCGAGTGAGGAAGTGAAGCCTTGGTTATGATCCTTAACATGCATACCAGTACCCCTGCAGCAGTGTCAAAGATAAATTTACATATTGAGTATACATTTTCTATTTTGATTAAGTGGCCAAGTTATTAAGGTTTCGTTTCTATATTACTACCAAGGTTGAACATCTTTATTACTATTCTTTCTTAATCCTTGCTGGTTTTCAAATAGATGTCGCAATCGTTTGTTAGATTGGTTACATGGTTGTGTGACCCGAGCCTCGCTTGTAATATAATCAATGTTGTAACATATTTTTCTAGTTGCTAGCTGATTTTATATACTGCACGTTGCCATTCAAAGAAAAAAATCCAAAAAGGACTAAAATTTCAAAGACAAAGCAAGTTCTGGTAAAAAATACTCATCATGTTACTAGCTTTTATAATTAGAGTAATAAAAGTGACTGGGTTAGTGATTCTTTGTGAAAGGTTAGGTTCACTAGCTTTTATAGTTACGGTAGTTTTAAACATTACAAACTTGCTTTTCCTATTAAAATAGAGATTCAGTTTTTGAAGAAGTCCAAATGACCAGGTTTTTGACACAACCCATATTACCAATTTATAAACTTTTACTGTAAGTGTTTAAAATTGCTATTTCTGATAATTTGACCAAATAGTTGTTAAGTTAACATCCATATCAAAATTGAATACTACCTAAAAAAGCAATTTTAACATACATATCAAAATTGATTGCTACCTAAAAAACAATCTTAAGAGCTACCGAACGTCATAGGACGCGTTATTGCCTTATAATGCGACCCTATGACACCAGCCCACCATACCTCAAGTTATAAGTCTCGGTGGCAAATTCACCCACCAAGTTATAAGGGTTTTTTTTTTTTTTTTTTTTTTTTTTTTTTTTTTTTTTTTTTTTTTGTATTTCATTTTAAAGACTGCGGGCCCATAGGTGTCCCAAATGTTTTTTTTTGTTAAGTTATATGTTTTAAGTCAGAGGAAAAAAACTGAGATGGCAACACTTTTTGCTATGGGAATTGATACTCACACCACAAAAATTGATGCACACACCACAATATCACATCATTAATGCATATGTTACAACATGGCATGTGCATAATTGTGATATGTGCATCAATTTATGTGGTGTGAGTATCACTCCCCTTTTGCTATAACACCCCGACGGTACCTAGTGCTCTAATTAGAAGATGTGTTATTATTACATTAATTACTAATAAATGCAAATTTATAATTTAAGATTTTAAGGTAACTCAAAAAATATATCGGCACATCTAAAATAGAAAAGTGGACAATAATACGTACCAGCAGACGCATTGCCAGCAACAACAGCCTGCATATACCGATCAGGCAATTTACCTGTAGCACCAATCAAACTCCCACCAGTTAACCCTTCAGCAAAGCCAGTAACCACAACCATCAACACAAGAACCACAAAAGCCGCATTCGAGCCTCTTTCAGCCTCGTCCCAATGACCAATCCAGTCAGTCACTGGTGCAACCATTAGAGCCAAAACAAACAAACCATAACCAAAGTTCATCCTAACCTTAAAGCTAGGCAACTTTGTTTTGCTAGACAAATATGTCATGATAAAAAGAATTGTCGTTGCAGCTAACATATATGCAACAGAAAACACTTTGGTGACATGTTTTGTTGGATAAATGTCTTGAAAGTAATCAACTGCTGTGATGAATGAGTTCCATGGGACTAGGTAGCCTGCTCCTAGTAAGAAATGGATTATGTATGTTATGTTGTAAGGGTCTTTTTCGTCGTGTTGATCGGTTGTTATTGCTTGTGGTGGTACATTTTGGTTTTGCATATTGTTGTTTGAGATGATTTTGCTTCAGGGAGTAATTTGTTGTTCAAATGGTTTGTGTTTAATGTTTTATGTGTCTAGCATTTATGATAGTTTGTTGGTTAAATGTAGAGAAGTAAAAGTCTTTGGACTTGAATGAAAAAGGTTGACACGTAAATTTGACATGCTAAAAATAAGATAATGTGTTAAGAGACATGTTATCTTCACAAAATATTTACAAAAGAAATTTCATATAATGCTGTTTCAAGTTTACTCGTGTATTCAAGTACTCTTTTTATTTTTGTAATATAATTGTATAGAACCACATCATTGCGTGAATTTCCCTTTGTAAAAATTATCTAAACATATGATATCTCATGTATTAAATCATCGAGAGTAGGGACGAGGCTAGTAGGGTGACTAGTGAGTGCTGAGTCATCCTAATCAATCCACTTTATTAATTACGGAGTAATTATTTAGATAACAAGCCGTTTTTCTACTAGTTTTTTTTACATCCATCCTTCTTATTCTATAGACATGTCTTCTTAAATGAATAAGTTAAACAATAAAAGACAACGCTATAGATTAATTTTGAAGCGATATTTATATGACTTTTTGTATTAAGCACGACCGGCTCCCTTAACTCAAAATCCCGGTTCCGCCATTCGAGGGTGAAATGAAACTTGTATTAAGCACATATCGCAATCTACAAGATCAAAGTCAAAGCCATAAATCTCTCTTAACATGGGAGCGAGTAGTTAAATTTGAAGTTGAAATATAAGCTAAAGAATGTAAAAGACACCATACTGAAGATGGTGGTGTGCGTTGGTTAAATGCCATCTTAATAAAATGGGTGTCCCAAGTTCAAATCCGATATCGCCCTCTTCAGTTTTTTATTTGCATTTTTCTTTTATTTCAAATGTTTTTTCATGCTTCTTATTTACAGTTCCTTCACTATTATATAGTTATTTTTAATATTTACATTATTATTTTCCTTGTGTTATTTGTTTGGCGATTAATATAGTTTATTGGATTAAATGTAAAAAAGTAAAGGTTTTAGAATTAATTGAAATAAAGTTGACACGTGCATATAGTCATGCAAGAAAAGAGTAAATAGTAATGCAGACGACATACATGTAAATGTAATCGGCAAAAGAAAAGTGGGTGAGAAATAACTTATTTTAAGGGGTAAATAATTAAAATAATAATAATAATAATAAAAATCATACTTTACTACCATTATTTTTTAGCGAACAAAATTTTTTACGTACTTTTCTTTTAAATTCATCTTTTTAGGGGTATTTGCAAAAATTTTTAAACATTTTTGCCCCTCTTAGTTAATAGAATTTTTTTTTCTTCAAAAGGCAAAAATGTCACATAGTACCTTAAAAATGATGAATTTGAAAGAAAAGTACTCACAAAAGTAAAAAAATTTGTTCGCTACTCACAAAAGAAAATGATGGCAAACATGATACCTTTTTTAATCATTTGCCCTATTAAAAAAAAAAAAAATGTACAGCATAATAACATAATGGGAAATAATCCCTGCTGCAAACAACATGGAGTCTTCGCTGCTGCTATGCATAAATCAAGGACAAATCAGAGATCAGTTGTGTACAATCATAAATGTTGAGAAGTTGCAAAGTAAATAATCAGAGATCATTTTTGATGTTTGCAGCACCTGCTGTTTGCAGCAGGATCCCTTAAAATAATTTATGTAAAGCCTTGGCTTTAAACTTTTTTTGCATTTTAGTCGTGTTATGTTACATGTATCTCTAGTTGTAGCTAGTTTGTACACATGTTTGACCTTTTTATGCTTGTTGATGACGTATAGCCTATATTTGGGCCACAAGCCCAAATGATAGACATTACTTACACCCAAGCCCACTACGAACGGGCTACCATGACAATGGTATGGGCCGCAGTGTTAACACTTTGGGCTCATGAAGCGCAAAGGCCCAATCTAACCCACCGGGTACATGATAAGGATTATCTATTCAAGGAATAGATATCCTTACCTCGGATAAGCACCACGAGTGCGAAGAGTAAGGAGCAAGAAACCCACGCGGTTTCAGCCCCTATAAAAGGAATGATATATTCTCATTCAAAGGTACGACATTCAACCCTAACTCTTTACAAGAACCCTAAAATCGATTACTTACTCTCACGCCGGAGTCTAATCGGGGGAGACAATCCCTCGATAAGCCTAACGGTGTTGTCTTATTTTCTTAGTACGCAGGTAACAAGTGCTAAGGATTGAATTGGTACGAGAGTATAAGCCCATAACCAGGTACGCCCAACTTTTGTATCAACAAGTGGCGCCATCCGTGGGACCCTACTAAGAACCAAACACTAGAATGACGAAGCATAAGAATTCAAGTCAGCGGACTCCGCAGTCATAAAAACGTGACCATCAGAGGAAGAATCGACAAGATTCAACCTCTAGACAGGTTGTTGGGACAACCAGCGCACCTGATCACCAAGAGGCGGGGACAACCCAACCTCTTCCAGCGACGGAACTACCTATAATTTCTTCAGTGGTCCCAAGCGTTGAGGAACTCCAACGCAACCTCTTCACCACTCCTCATCAGGCTACAGCCGCAGTGAACAACACTGTGCCGCCAGGCGCGCCTGAACGGAACAGGGCGCCTAACACTAAGGCAGAAATTCTTGCAACAACTGAGGACGCACCGGATCTAACTTTGGGAAACTTTGTATCCCAAAATTATGAAACCCTTACCACCCTCATGCAAGAAGAAGCAACAAGAAGAGCAAGCGCGAGCCTACAAGCCCGACACAATTTTGCTCTTGAACGCGAACCATCACCACCGCGTCACCCACGAGGAAGACGCGCAGAACGTACCACTATCCATGATAGGTTGGGTACGATATTTGATTCACAATACTCTGGAGATAGCGAGAGGCGCACCAACGTCCACTCCAGACTTGGCAGTCGGGGAATACATGATCGATTAGGGCCTCAACATTCGCCAAGCCAAGGATCTTCCAAACCTGGGAGTAGGAGAATCCAAGACAGATTGGGGAGAAGAAGATCCCCAAGCGGAGATCCCTCAGGATCCTCTTCCGAAAGAAGCAGGCGCAAGCGCCGAAAAAGGGACTACCCTTCTTCCAGCGACTCCTCGGACAACGAGAATAAAGAAACAGGACACTGGAAGTCAAGAGGAAGACGTCGCGAGGAGGAGAATGAAGATATGTCTCTCCCGTGGCGACGCCAGAAAATTGATGCGTTTACACGACGCATCAGCGATTACTCAGACCACAAACGCAGGCGCATGCCCGCTAACGTGAAAACATATGATGGAACAGGTGATCCTGATGATCACCTAAAAATTTTCGAGTCAGCCGCAACTATCGAAAATTGGCCACAACCTGTGTGGTGCCACATGTTTAATTCCACGTTAGTAGGAAACGCACGCACATGGTTTAGCAAACTCCCACGTAGGAGCATCGGTGGATTTTAGGAATTACAGAAAGCATTCCGCCTCAACTTCACCCAGCGAAAGAAGTGCGCTAAAAACCCTGTGGAGCTAGCAAGAGTGAAACAGCGCCAAGGGGAATCAACCAGCGCTTTTATGGAACGTTTCAAAGATGAGTGCATACAAGTAAAGACATATCCTGAAATCCTAAAAATTTCAGGGTTCATGAATGGGATCAATAACCCAGAACTCATTCGGAAGCTTAATGACAAAGTTCCACAGTCTTTTGACGAGTTAACAAAGCGCACTAGATCCTTTATACAAGGAGAAGCAGCTGCTGCGGATAGCAAAAAAGGTTATTCAAACTATAGGCAACAAGAACAGCCGCGGAGACAATCCAATGATCAGAATAACAACCGCAACAGGAATTATCGCAGTGGAAGAGACAACGACAAATATACTCCTCTCACTAAGACTCCGAGAGAGATATTTGTAACAGAAGGTGCGAACTTCCCAAAACCACCACCGATGCGCACCGCAGAAGAAAAGCGCCTAGGTAGTGGATACTGCGAGTACCATGGCCAAAAAGGCCATACAACTAACGAGTGCGTCCAACTAAAACAACTAATTGAAAAGTTAGTTAGAGAAGGAAGGATGGACCACCTCGTAAAGAACATCAAGGAAGGGAAAGATAAACAGAGAAACGGAGGTAAGAAAGAACCCCCAAAGGAAAAAGCTGATACTATATACATGATACAATTATGGCAACGCAAGATAAAGCAAGAAGTCAGCCAAAAATTCTCTCCAGAAAAAGAGATATCCTTCCCTACTATAGCTGCGGACAACGCAGTCGTGGAGCCTCTAACCATTGAGATACATACAGGGGGACATGACATCCACCGCATGTACATTGATGGTGGAGCATCCGCAGACATCCTGTACGATCACTGTTTCAAAAGGCTGCGACCTGAAATCCAAAGTCAGTTGATACCAACCACAATGTCATTAACAGGATTCACAGGAGAAAAGATTTGGCCCATGGGGCAGCTACGCTTATTGGTGGTCGTAGGAGATGAACAACACTCAACCGCGACATGGATAAACTTTATGGTAATAAAGTCTCCTTCACCATACAATGGTATCATTGGAAGACCGGGAATATCATCCATGCGCGCGGTACCATCTACAGCGCACGGAATGCTTAAATTCCCAGTGGAAGGAGGAGTGGTCACTCTCTATAACACAACAGTACCACCAAGAGAATGCATCGCAGTAACAACTGAAGCGAAGACTATTCCAGAACAGCGCACGGAAAAAACGCCAAATTTAAAAGTCGCTATTCACCCAGATTATCCGGAACAACAAGTTTCGATTGGAGGATCTTTATCTGACAAAGGTAAAGCAGCCGTATGCGCACTCTTGCAAAAGAACCTAGACATCTTTGCATGGGAACCAAAGCATATGACGGGAGTACCGCGCTCTATCACAGAACATAAGCTACAAATCCGACAAGGGTACCCTCCAATACGACAAAAGAAGCGCGGCCAGGCCCCAGATCGTGCAAAGGCTATTCTGGAAGAAGTACATAAGCTCATAGACGCAGGCATCATGCGCGAAGTATACTATCATGACTGGCTTTCTAACCCAGTTATGGTAAAGAAGAGCGATGGCAGTTGGAGGATGTGCGTGGACTTCACGGACCTCAACAAAGCATGTCCGCAGGACTGCTATCCACTGCCAGAGATAGATTGGAAGGTCGAGTCCTTGTGCGGATACCCCTTCAAATGCTTCCTAGATGCATATAAAGGGTATCATCAGATCCAGATGGCAGTGGAAGATGAAAAAAAAACAGCTTTCCACACCAGTCAAGGAGTATACTGCTACACAAAAATGCCTTTTGGCCTGAAGAACGCCGGCGCGACATACCAACGACTAGTGGACACAGCCTTCGAAAAACAAGTAGGCCGCAACTTGGAAGTCTATGTTGACGACCTTGTCATAAAAAGCCATACAGAGGACGAATTGGCGCGCGACATCGAGGAAACATTCCGAACGTTGGGGCGGATCAACATGAAGTTAAATCCAAAAAAGTGCACCTTTGGCGCGACCGAAGGGATGTTCCTTGGATACCTGATAGACCCCGATGGAATCAAGCCTTGCCCAGAAAAGACAAAGGCCGTTATTGATCTCCCCTCACCGCGCACACTCAAAGAAGTCCAATCGCTGAATGGAAAGTTAGCGGGGCTAAACCGTTTCTTATCTAAGTCAGCAGACAAATCTCTTCCTCTCTTTAAAACACTCACGAAGTGTACAAAAAAGGGAGACTTTCGCTGGACTACCGAAGCGGAAGAAGCTTTTCAACAACTCAAAAACCATCTGGCATCTCTTCCCAAACTTGTCGCACCGCGACCAGGGGAAGAACTAATCATGTACTTATCGGCAACCCATGGAGCAGTCAGCGCCGTTCTATTGACAGACAGGAACTCCGTCCAGACACCCATATATTTCGTAAGTAAAGCCCTAAAGAAAACAGAGACTAACTACAGCGCTATGGAGAAGCTGGTCTTGGCTCTAGTGTTCGCAGCCAAAAGGTTGCGCAGATACTTTCAAGCGCATCCAATAGTTGTAATCACTGATCAGCCAATCAAACAAGTTATCTCTAAGCCTGACGCATCAGGACGCTTACAAAAATGGAGTGTACTGTTAAGTGAGTATAACATCTCATACAGACCGCGCACTGCAATCAAAGGACAAGTCCTAGCCGATTTTATCGTGGAGAAGCCAGACAGCGACAGCCCGACATCTGCAGCTAAAACAGATTTACAGGAACCCTGGATTCTGTTCACAGATGGATCTTCATGTGTAGAAGGATCAGGCGCAGGCCTTATTCTTACAAATCCAGAAGGTATGGAATTCACCTATGCGCTGCGCTTTGAATTCACAGCCACAAACAATGAGGCAGAATACGAAGCCCTACTCGGTGGACTACGTATTGCAATTCAAATGGGTGTTCGCAACCTAGAAGCAAACGTAGATTCGCGACTGGTTGCTAACCACGTGCTAGGTGAATACGAGGCCAAGGATGAACACATGACCCAATACCTGGAAAAGACAAAATCTTTGATCAAAAACTTTGATAGGTTCACAATAAAACAGGTGCCTAGAGGAGATAACAAGAAGGCGGACGCACTCAGCAAGATCGCATCCACAAGCTTTGCACACCTCTCAAAACAGGTATTGGTAGAAACCCTAAAAAACAAGTCAATCTTGGAGAGGGAGATATCAACGGTGATAGTAGAACAAGATCCTACATGGATGACACCTATCATCGAATTTATTAGCAAGGGAGTCCTACCCCAGGATCATAAAGACGCTCGAAGAATACGCCGCGCAGCGCAACGATTTGAACTACGCGACAATGTACTCTATCGACGGTCTTTTTTACAGCCATGGCTCAGATGTGTTGGACCCCTTCAAGCAGAATACGTTCTCTACGAAATTCACGCTGGATCATGTAGTATGCACTCAGGGCCACGATCCGTGGTGGCAAGCGCTCTAAGGTCAGGATACTATTGGCCAACAATGCATCGGGATGCACGCGATCTGATAAGAAAATGCAGCAATTGCCAAGTACATAGACCAATTCCGCGCCGACCACAACAAGAGCTAACACCAATTACCTCACCATGGCCATTTTACAAATGGGGTATTGACATCGCAGGACCTTTCCCTGTCGCAGCTGGAGGAGTAAAATTCTTCATCGTAGCCATAGACTACTTCACAAAGTGGATCGAAGCAAAAGTGGTGGTGAACATCACGGGAAACCAAGTCAAGCGCTTTGTTTGGGACAACATTGTCTGTCGCTTCGGCCTACCGGGCGAGATCATATCAGACAACTGAAAACAATTCTGTGATAACCCATTCAAGGATTGGTGCGCACAATTGAACATCACACAACACTTTGCTTCAGTCAAACACCCACAAACCAATGGCCTAGTTGAGCGCGCAAATCGCAGTCTAGGCGAAGGAATAAAAGCGCGCCTTGAAAGACACAAAGGAAAGTGGGTAGATGAGCTCTCGCACGTCTTGTGGGCGCATCGCACGACAATCAAAACCAGTACTGGCGACACGCCATTTTCCCTAGTCTGTGGAACAGAAGCCGTCATACCAGCCGAGATAGGAATGCCAACCATACGCACAGCAGAGGTCAACGTCACGACAAATGACGAGGAACGGCGCATAGACTTAGACATACTGGAAGAAAGACGCGAACGCGCAGCTATACGCGAAGCAAAGGTTAAGGCAAAAATGAAGAAGTATTATGATGAAAAAGTCAAACACACTTCATTCAGACCAGGGGACTTTGTTTACCGCGCCAACGACGCGAGCCACGCAGAAGACGCGGGCAAGCTCGGACCCAAATGGGAAGGACCTTACGAGGTCACAGACGCGCTCAGCAACGGCGCATACAGGCTGCGCGATATGGAAGGTCACGACCTGGCGCGCACTTGGAACATCTGCAATCTCAAAAAATGTTACTTTTAGGCTACGGCCCTTACACAAACACACTTGCATCCTAAGAGGTGCCCAATAAGTGTTTGTCTTTCTTTTTCTTTTCTAGGAATTGTATTTTCTATTTTTTCTAATAACTTGCAAGTATTAATAAAATGTTATGGTTTCTAGCTAACTCCATAGCGCATTTTACTTTATTGCATATATGTCAATATTGTTTATCTTATATTTTTGCCTACATGGCGTGCATGCACCACTTAAAGACCCACGAAGGCATAAAAGGATGAGTTAACCTACTAATTTACTCGTTGAATAAGAGGGTTGCAAACCCATCAACATTGGATCATGTATCCTTGCTAAGCGCCTTACTCTTGAGACGTCGAGGTAAGTTCCACATGCGCACCCCACGACGGATGCGCATATACCAAGTACAACGTACGAGCTTAGCAATATAACGAGCCAAGACACTTGGTCAAATAATAAAACTTCGCAAACAATGCAAGTATAATTCTTCAAAGTCACGCACTTAAAAGACTTAGTTAAATAATAAAACTTCGCAAACAATGCAAGTATACTTAAGTCACAAGTTAAAAGCAAAAAATGTATCTTATTCCACATTTATTAATAATAATTACAAGGAAAGATACATAAATATACAAAAAGCCTATATACTATGGCGATGCTCAGGACTCTCCTCTGGAGCGGCGGAACTCCCCGCTTCCTTAAGCTTACTCAAGGTTATAGCATCCTGCATAGATACGGTTGGAACGCTTACAGCCATGCCATCGGATCTAGGAAGGTGTGCAGCGCCAATGCCACACATCACGGCCTTGCCCTTGATACCCTTCTTCACAGCAACCCTTTGCTCATGTCGCTCTAGCACCTCTTTCAAAGGAATTTCCTTCTCAAGAGCAAAAGGCTTAAGGATATCGCGAGGCCGCGCGAACACAGGGACTTGAAGCTGCGAGACATCAGGTTTTAGATAGTAATCTAACTCCTCTTCCGCGTTCTCCACAAGATGGCGCTGCAACGTCAGACCCGCCATCACCACAGCTATGGGGTCATCTTGATCGCGCTCCAACTTCCCTATGTGCGGCAACTCAAGGACCTTCAGCCCCGCCATTGCCTGCAGCAGCTCATCATAAGCCGTAGGGTTGTAACCAGGGACTTCCGCCAAGTCCTTCTCCAGCAGCTTGGCCTCATGAAGGTCCTCCACGGCCTGCGATCAACCACGCGCAATCGCACAGTGCACAACCTTTCCAAAAGCTTCCACTACCTCAGCGGACTCTAGTGTGCTCAGGGCTGCCAGGCGCAGCCCATGGCTAATCAACCACCTGCATTCACAAAGAAAATTTGTGTAAGTAAACAACATGGTGGTAAGGTAATTATGACAAAGTGAACGAAAATACCTGCGCTCGGCTATAGTGGACATCAGATGGGGGTACAACTCCTCATCATACTCTATGCTGAGGGCGCGCAGTTTTTCCTCTTGCATCGCAATCGCCTTCCCGATGCGCCCCTGAAACTCTTGGACGCTGGCATGATGCTCCGCCCTCTTCTCTTCAAGATAAGACACCGACCAGGAAGTTTTAGCTTTTATTTGCTCAAGCTTCGCCCTCGCATACCTAAGATCGGCCAACATGCTCACCTTATCATCAGCAATCTTTTCAGCATACGCCCTCGAGGCCTCCAGCTCCACTTGCGCATTCGCCAACTGCGCACGGAGGGTCGCCAACTCCTCCTCCTTTTGGGCAAGAGCACGGCTCTCCCCAGCATACCTCCCTTTCAGCTGAGCAACAAGCTCAGCTTGGCGCGCAGTGGTCGCAGCCAGCTCATCCATTAGCTGCTGCGCCTCGCCACCATCAGCAACCTTGGTTTTCCTCTCCCTGTTTTCATTCTGCGGAGAGGAAGCATCATCCACGCAGACCTCATCCTTCGCAGCGTCATCCCTACGCGACAGAAGAAGTCAACAAATATTACAAGTAATATGATAAAAAAAAAAAATAAAAGAAGAGAGAAATGCACACTTACAGAAACGGAGAAACATCATCAACCTTCAACCGTGCGCCGGAGGTAGAGGTCTCTTCCGCGTTCGACTCTGCATCTCTGATAATGTGTCGACGCCTCTTCCTGGTGCCACTGGCCCCAGCCTCTCCCTTGCGCTTCGAATTCTGCGCAACCTCCTCCCTCAGCGCCTCTTCAGGTTTCAGGATCTGGATGCTGTCAGATGACCCTGATCGCGCCTCCTCATGCGCCACTTCCACATTTGGCACCACCTCCGGATTAGGTGGCACACTCTGGACAGGCGTCACCTGAAGTGGTGGCGTGTCCTCAGGAACCGCATCAGGAAGGACGGTCAAATGCCCCTCCGTCGCCTCCAGCAAGGGCTGCTCTCCTTCCCTTAGAGGACGCACCCCTATGGTCACCTGCTTTGGCTTGTCCAGCTTGACCACCGCGAACAGATCCATCTCTGTGCACATCAATAAAGAAAGAAAACACAAAAGGGATTAGTTATTAAAGACGCGAAAACAAGAATAAAAGACTTACAAAGCATGAAGATTAAAGGATGAACACCCACCCCGGCCATCCTCACTTAAAAAAGTAGGAACCTCATCTGCAGCGCCAAAATAAGCGCGACTCAACCCCACATGTACCAAAAACTCCTCCGGATAGGGGTTAATGGCCAGTCGATTGTCATCTAAAGTTTGCGCGTCAGCAAGACTGTAGGAACCGGGTGCGGGGCGCCCATCCCTTGGTAAGGATTCCTGAGTATAAAACTCAAAGGGAGAGGGAAAGACTACATCATCTACCCAAAAGAAGAACTCCCTCCAATTCTTAAGGGCGTCAACTTTTTCCGTATAACACTGAAGCGCCCCCTGGCGCTTCGCAAAGGAAACCCAACCATTTGACCACGTTGTGTGGTAAAAGGAGCGGGACAAGTCCACGGTCGGTTCTATCGCAAGTAAACGGCAGTTTACTTCAAAATTCGACACATTCGCCGCACCTATACAGTGCAGCTGAGAGATGTGAAGACGATAGTGATTGAGCAAATCGCTCAGAAAAATAGATATGGGCACGCGGTAATTCGCGTACTCAAAAAATTTCGTATATAGCCCTATCTTCCCTTCGGGGAAGTCAGCTATACACGCGTCGACATCTGGAGCCTCTAGATGTACATCCAAAGGCACGAAATAGTCGGAAGTGAACTGAATAACGTCCTTAATGGACATCGCGGAGCGAAACTCCTCCAATTGAGCAACCATTTTCATTTGCAAAACTAAGTGGGACACACACAAATTACCTACGAAAAGTGAGGTAAGTTTATTTGCAAAAAACGCTCTCGAAGAAGGTGAATAGTGAGTAAGTGTGTGTTTCACTGTGTGTGTGTAAAAATGGGGGGCGGTGACTCTTATATAGGGTGGTAAAAACCCTAATTTCTCTCCACGTGGATCCCACTAACGAAAACGTGTGGTTGGAACTGAACCGGTACACGCACTTTTTCCCGATTTACGAGGGCCACGTGGATACTACCCCCAATTTTCGAGGTATACGTTTGAAATACCTATGCCTAGGTGCATTGCACTTTAAATTGGCGGCAATATTCCAATGCTTTCCCGCTACGCTTACCGCTGTTAATATTAGTCTAGTATCCGCGGCTACGAGCCGCGCACACTAGACTGGGGGGACATGATGACGTATAGCCTATATTTGGGCCACAAGCCCAAATGATAGACATTACTTACACCCAAGCCCACTACGAACGGGCTACCATGACAATGGTATGGGCCGCAGTGTTAACACTTTGGGCTCATGAAGCGCAAAGGCCCAATCTAACCCACCGGGTACATGATAAGGATTATCTATTCACGGAATAGATATCCTTACCTCGGATAAGCACCACGAGTGCGAAGAGTAAGGAGCAAGAAACCCACGCGGTTTCAGCCCCTATAAAAGGAATGATATATTCTCATTCAAAGGTACGATATTCAACCCTAACTCTTTACAAGAACCCTAAAATCAATTACTTACTCTCACGCCGGAGTCTAATCGGGGGAGACAATCCCTCGATAAGCCTAACGGTGTTGTCTTATTTTCTTAGTACGCAGGTAACAAGTGCTAAGGATTGAATTGGTACGAGAGTATAAGCCCATAACCAGGTACGCCCAACTTTTGTATCAACACTTGTAATTCCAATCCGAAAATAATTCGACTCCTTAGATTTTTTAAATTGTACAATGATATAAAACGTTCATTACACTTTATCCTAGCGCCGTTAATTCTAAACCAGTTCTGAATCTATTTTTCATTTCGTTTTACTCGTAAGTTTTAGACATGTAGCTAGTATCCTCATACATATACAAAACTCGCAATTTTTTTATTTATTAAAAGCATTGAAGATATTGATTATAGCCAGTTTAAGTATTTTGGTAGATAATGGTGTTGATTAAATGATTAGAACTTGGAAATGAATCTCTTATCAAACTCTGTTTGGTAAACACATGACACTCCATTTTGATTCGTAAAAACAAGTACTAGTAAACAGACGTAAACTACATGTTCAGCCCATTAGTTTTTTTGCCCAAGTTATATTGGACTAAACTCAACACAAATTAACAGTGGAATAAAAAACAGGAAATGACTAGATTATAGTCTTTTGAGGGGTGGAAACGAGCCGAGCCGAGCCCGAGCCTGCCAGAGCTCGAGCTCGGCTCGTTTATATTTTAGAAAGCTCGAGCTCGAGCTCGAGCTCGGCTCGTCTCGAGCCTTAAAATTTGAGCTCGAGCTCGGCTCGTGTTATGATATAAAAAGCTCGGGCTCGGCTCGAGCTCGGCTCGTTTACAATGCGCTTATATGAGGCTCGAGCTCGGTACAACATCAACTATCCCATCTCGTATCTGATATCTCACAGCCATAAAAAATAAGAATAGAAATGAACAAATAAGTGACGAGGCAATAAAGAAAAAAATCTAAAGATCTCAGATTCGTGTTCTTAACAAAATCTTTAGAGATTTAAACACGATCTCTTCATCGATCTGTGAGAATCATAACTTCTTTCATATATTCAAAACTGATATAGAAAGAACAAGAACAATGGTGTTAGTATCCTTTCTTTCTTTTGATCAAATAATCACAAAAAACAAACACATACATCCTACCTGAGATCTTGTAACAAGATCTTGAAGTCGAAATGAAGATTGAAGAAAGGAGAGTGACGGATTATTTGATTCGTAAAGAAGATATAAGGTGAAGTGATGATGCGTTTTGATGTGGAGTAATAAGATGGTGTTTGATTTTTTTAATGGAGAAATAAGATGGTGTTTCTTGCTTATAATTTTCAAGAATAGGTGTAGCCGTGTAGATCTGTGGGCGTAGATATGTGGGAGTAGGGATGGCACCCGTGGGTAATGGGCACGGGTACCTCTAACCCGTCACCCGCCCATGTAGTTTTTCTCTCACCCATCACCCACCCGTCACCCACCAATGGGTACAAATTTCTACCCATGCCCTTGCCCGTGGGTATTTGTTGCCCATGGGTAAACCCATGGGTTAGTGTTATGCAAAAAAATTATAAAACGATGATATGGAAACTAACTACGAAATTGCGTAATAAGACACCAATCAATTTGCCAAATACAACTTTGATTATTTGATCTTTCATACTCTTTTTTTAGTTTTGAAACTCAAACAAACTTTTAGGTTAATGTGTTTTTTTTAGACTTGTTAGTAACTGTTAAATGTATACATGCAACATAATAAATATTTTAATTAGTATAATTAATTTGAACATGGGTTTATGGGTACACCTACGGGTATTTTGACGGGTATACCCGTGGGTATTTTAAATGGGTTTCATGGGTTTACCCGCGATGGGTATGCCTCACCCGGCACCCACCCGTCACCCACTGATGGGTAAAGATTTTCACCCACAACCCACCCGTGGGTGAAAATTGACGCGTTTACCCACCCATTTATAGCGGGTACCCACGGGTTGTGGGTTTTTTCTCGCACATTGCCATCCCTATGTGGGAGAAATAAGGTAGGGTTAAAACTTAAGTTTGACCATTTTTAAAGAAAAGTGATATGTCAGTTGCTTTTAATTGTTTGTTTTTGAAATTCTAACTATAAAATGCATACATATACGTTTATATGTATTATATATGTATATACATACATAAAATATACTAGAGCTCGTTTAGGCTCGCGAGCCTACTCGAGCTTGGTAATTAAAGCTCGAGCTCGGGCTCGTTTATTAAACGAGCTTTAATTTAGGCTCGAGCTCGGGCTCGAGCTCGTTTAGGCTCGGCTCGTTCGAGCTTTTTATCGATCCGATCCCGAGCTTTTTACGAGCGGCTCGGCTCGTTTCCACCCCTAGTCTCTCTCTTTCATTTATAGGCTATAAACACGGAGGTGAACTATTAGTTAAACATGTGTACAAGTTACACCTGTACATTCCCTATAGTCGCTTTCATTTCAACTCTCACTCAAAGGTCATATTTAGCTTGTTGTTACTAGAAGTCTAGATCTAAGTAAAATGTCGACTTTGGATGGTCCGGTAAGGTCGAGTCTTCTTAATATCTTATCTTTCATAGTTAAATTGATCTGCATGCATGCATGTGCTTATTTTTGTTACAAGTCTCATTGTAATTCAGGGTATGCTCTAGTTTAACAAATTTATTGTCACTTATAGTTGGGGTTCATAAAAATTTGTTAAGTTTTAAAAATTATACTTTCACTATGCTTGTAAAACTTGAATGTACCTTATGGGCGAGAAAATTCAATGTTTTGAACCCGGTTCAACCCGGGCCAAACTAAACTGGGTTCTTGATTTTCAAAACCCAGTTAGACCCATCGGGTTTAAGTTGACCAGGGTCAACCTGGACCCGGCCGGGTTTTGGTCTATTTTTGTTTATTTACAAATAACACAAGTTGACTACTTGTAATTGCCTTGTAATTTTATTTCTACATGCTATCTTTCTTAGTAGATGTTTTAATAGCCTGAACATATGGATTCATCATGATTTTTATATATACTTTTTTTTTTGTCTTTCTGGGAATAGAATTTATTCTTTTGGGGTAGAAAACCCGGTTGACCTGGTGGCGGTACCCGGTTGGCCCGGTGGTAGAACCTGTGATTCGACCGAGTCGACTGATGACCCGGTTTACAAAACATTGAGAAAATTACTCATATCACATAGCGGCAAATTTGATACTGTTGGTTATGTTTTTTGCAATTTTCCTTAGTTTTAATGATAACCACAAAGGGAGTGGTACTAAGGGGGTGTTTAAGTAAGCTTTCTTTTCGTAAGACAAATCGGCACATTGTATTTTGATACAACTGTAGAATTTTGATTCCTACATGATGATTTATCAAGTTCATGAGTCATGACCATTTTAAAACTGCAGGGGACGGGATCAAAACCTGGTGACTGTCCGATTAAGGGTCCTGAATCTGATACGAGAAATAGTGAGACTGAGAAGTCAGCCCCCTCAACTACTGTGGACTCTGAATTTGATAGCAAAAATGGTGAAACTGCAAAGTCAACACCTCCAGCTACTGGGAACAACACTGAGGCAGCTAACCAACGTAAACGAGTATTAGAAGATGCTACCGTTAACGATGAGAAACAAACAAAATCTGCCAAGGCTATGCCTGTTTCTAACACAACGACAGAAAGTGAAGAGAAACATTTCACACCCGTAGAAACTACTACGGGTGTCAAAGAGGTAGAAATGGTAGATGCGGAAACCATACAAGGGTCGGTTGAACAAGGTATTAAAGAAGTTGAGATGCAAGATGCTGAAGTTGTGAACAGTGAGACACATATCGAGGAAAAGATTACTAAAGATGAGCGTACTGATGTTCGTGATAAGGAAAAGATTACTATGTATGAGTGCCCTGATGTTCGTGACGAGGGTAAAACTCATCCAGACATCATTAAGGATGAAACGGCACCGAATTTGAGTGTACCCGAGAGGTTTAAACAAGATCAAGGTATAAAAGAAACTGAGAAACCTAATGAAATTAGTGCATCTGAAAGCAATGAGAAAAGTATTAACGATGCAGCTGCGAACGATGGGTCTGGGCAACAAGTGTTGGGTGAGGTAGCAACGTTGTTGAAACAAGCGCAAGAGAGTGATGCAAAAGCCAAGTTGGAGGTTGAGGTGAAAGTGAAGAAAATGGATCAAGGGGATTCGAAGGAAACTGGTGAAGTTAACGACAGTTCCCAAACCGCGGCTCGGGTGAGTTGCCCATGATCGTGGTTTTCCTGTTAGTCTTTTGGCTGTTTACGACTTACTATCTATTAGGTTTCCAATAAATGTCTATTAGAGTAGTATAGTGTATTATTAGCTTTTGGGTTGATGTTTGTTAGAGTAAAACTCATGTGAAGTTAAGTCCAGGCACATCAAGATGTGTTGGTGCCCTTGAATTATCGGGGGTCCAAATTTTGTTCTAATTACTTCACTCTACTGTGTCTGTTCTCGGCTTGAAATTTTGGCTAGCTCGGTTTGGTTTCGTTTGTGAAGTGGTTTCGGCTGTTATTTGTTAGATACAAAGATATGCTATGACATGACCTTAGAAAGTCATGTTTATTAAACAGTACGTAGACAATTTGCTCGGTCGGAATATTTGGTTCGACGCCCGGCCAAACTATAATCAAATTTCAGACAGGCTTAGACGCTATAAGATGAATTGTGCACATTTCCATCAAGAATCAATTCCAAACTTTGGTTAGGTAGTTATAGACTTGTAGGCTTATAGCCTAAAAGATGTCAGAATGGGTAAATTAGATAACTTGTGACATGAGGTCACATGTAAAACGCTAGGTTGAAGCTAATCCTGAAGCCTTTCTTTTTACAGTAGTTTTTATAAGTTACATGTAATCAACATATCAAATAATACGTAGTTAATTAACTTATTAAAACCAAACAACTCTTGAACATGTAGTACATTATGTAAAATGATTTAGAACCTGTACTATTTGATACGTGTTATATAAAACGGACGAGCAGTTGTCTGGTACAAACCAAACTCGCTTTCCATTAATAAGTAGTCTGGTCACATTGGTTCTAATGTGATAGAAAAGGACATTTTTCATATGTCCAAATATAACATAGGTGAAAACCACCTTAAACATGTTTTAGGCCAGATAAAGCATTGTCCAAACATACTTTTGGAGTTTTGGGACATAAGACCATGTGTTAGTACCATTGATACAAGCAAAACTAGAAAGACAATCCACTTAGTTTTGGTGATAATTTGGAAAGGCCATGCTTATCTTTCATATGAATGAGATATTTTGCACAAGAGAACATGAAAAAATGTTGATACCTTGATTCTTAGTAAAAGGTATCTTTAATGATGGGGAAAGGATTAAAAAGTTTAGGATCCAAAACCTATAAGTTGCCCTTTTTTTCATCACGGGAAT
Source organism: Artemisia argyi (assembly GCA_030686995.1). Taxonomy (NCBI): domain Eukaryota; kingdom Viridiplantae; phylum Streptophyta; class Magnoliopsida; order Asterales; family Asteraceae; genus Artemisia; species Artemisia argyi. Next base: position 13,557,538 of record CM060691.1, on the reverse strand, counting down.
ATTTCATTACCAACTCTAATGGCAATCCTAAATGTGAAGCATCCCAAACAACAAGCCACCATTCCCTATTCTTTACATAACTACTAACTCAAACATTCTTCATTCATTGACATGGGGTCGACTCGCTGGTTGTTCTTCTGGTTCTCGACCGTCTTTGCTAAGTGTAAGTACAAAATAATTAGTATTCTTTTTTCTTAAGTTTTCGTTGTATGCTCGTGTTTGATGGTTTTTAACTAGTGTTGCTTTTTATTTTTGTGTTGGCAGTTGTGATATCGAGTGCATTCGTGGGTACTTACGGAGTAAATTATGGACGGATATCGGACAACATTCCACATCCTGAAAGTGTAGTGACACTAATGAAGGCTTGTAAGATCATGAACACCCGAATCTTTGATGCAGATCATGAAGTTCTTAAGGCTTTTAAGGGCTCGGGCATTGAGATAATGATTGGGTTACCTAACGAGTTCGTGAGAGATGTAGGCTTAGATGAAGATAAAGCAATGAACTGGGTGAAAGAAAACGTTGAGCCTTTTGTCCCCGGGACTAAAATTGTTGGTGTCGCTGTTGGAAACGAGATTTTAGGGGGTGGTAATCAAGAACTTTGGGAGGTGTTGCTTCCGGCTGTGAAAAATGTCCACAATGCCCTTGTTCGGCTTCGTTTATCAGACAAAGTTCAAGTCTCAAGCCCACACTCAGCTGCAGTTTTCTCAATTTCATACCCACCATCAGCGGGTGCGTTCAAAGAGTCTGTTATGCCGTACATGAAACCATTGCTAGAATTCTTTTCCCAAATCAAATCACCCTTCTATATAAACACATACCCTTTTCTCGCTTACATTAGCGACCCCGATCATATTGATCTAAACTATGCCCTCTTTAAAAAGAATCCTGGGATATACGATGAGAAAACTAAACTACATTATGACAACATGTTCGAGGCTCAAATTGATGCATCCTATGCTGCATTAGAAAAGGCTGGATACGATAAAATGGAGGTCATAGTATCAGAAACCGGGTGGGCTTCAAAAGGAGACCCGAATGAAGCAGCAGCAACAGTGGAAAATGCACGAACTTACAATCTGAATTTACGTAAACGGCTCCTTAAGAAGAAAGGCACCCCTTTTAGACCAAAAAAAGTGGTCAAAGCCTACATCTTTGCAATGTTCAATGAAAACCTCAAGCCCGGGCCAACTTCCGAGAGAAATTTTGGCCTGTTTAAAGCTGACGGGAGCATTTCTTATAGTATCGGCTTCACAGGACTCAAACCTTCTTCATCAACATCTGTCATCGCGTCTAAAGTATGATATTAGACTCCTAATCGCTCAGTTCCTTATAAAATTCTATATATTTTTGGTTTTGACTGTTATTTTTTGTCTATGCAGGGCGTTTGGTCTATACAAGTAATGTACGCGATAGCAGCTGCTGCTCTGGTGCTGATCTTATGTTAAGTATATAAGGCACAAGGGATTATTATTTCGGTTTTATAAACATTGGTGTACAATAAGGCCATCTTTCTTGAATACAATTCTTCTATTAATTTTTTTGTCTTCTGTGCTATTCTAAATAAAGACTTTTACTTTTCGACATGCATAAGAATTTGACTTGTGTAAGTTAAGTGATCTAAGGAAGAAGAATTAGTCAAAACACAAACACCTAAGGAAAAGAATTGGTCAGAATTCAATCATATCCCCTGCCTAAACTTTGTTATATATAGTTCTCTACATCTCTTATGCCCAAACTCGCGGTTTTCACTTCTAATACCCGAAAATACAATAACTTTTCCTATTTTGAGTGATCATACTACAAAAAACAAGCACGTCGAAAAGAGAGATGGAACACTGGTATTTGAACACAAGCATATCCGAACCACCTAGCAGAACTAATAATTCGTCTCGCTCAAGCACCAAACCGCCCCGTAATGCTTCATCCAGATCTAAATCTAGTTTCTATAGCATTTTGTTCAACATTTTCTTGGGTTTTTTATAGCTAAGATCCACTAATCATGTTATGAAGCTACAAATATATGCTTAAAGTCGATAAGTATTTTAGATTATTGTATTTGCAAACTTTAAACACATGTACTCTTTGTAATTTTATGATAATAAAGATTATGTTTCTTTGTGCTTTAAACATTTCAATATATATATTTTTAGAACGGCACCACACTTGAAATCTGACCCCGAGTTAAACCATTCAAACGGGCAGCCCGGGACCCGAACCACTAAGAGAGACCCGTGAAGGGAAACCCCTAGAATTCACGGCTTCGCGCTAAAAGGGAAATCCGGATTTTCTTTGTCACTTGCGAGACTTGAACCCGGGTAAAACACCTCCCCAAGCTCCAGAAGGAACTCAGGTGGCCAACTGAGCTAATTCAGTTGGTTAAACATTTCAATAATTAACTTAAACCATTGATGCAGCCTCTAACAGACTCAAAGTCTCAAACATGTTATATATCGTTTATGCAAGAATATACAATAAGTGGTATGCAACTAATACTCAAATTTACTACTACAGAAAGTAAGTATTCAACTTAATCAGAAATAAAGACAGATAATCAGATAATTGGTTGTCTGCATATAATTACATATAACACAATACTTATCTTCATAGCATATCAAGGTTGGAAGATTTTATCACCACATTTGCATTTCCATGAAAGAAGATAGTAATTATCTTCCCAATGTGATTGAGTACTTCTGTAATTACCAATCATCTTAGGGTGTGGAGGAATTACCAAAGTGGCTTGACATGGCCTGCAATTCACACACTTGTTTACGCACCCTGGTGGCCTTGATCCTAATATTTTCTTGCTTTGTCTAACACTTGTAACCCCTTCATCAACTAGCAATTAACCAAAACACAATAAGCAATCTCAAACACCCCTTAAAATAAACAGAAAGTATTAAGAAACAGGACCCCTTTTGTGATATTGAATTCTAGTATGTATGATATAGTTGACCCTCTAAAGGCTGGTTTTTTACATTACCTGATATGGAATGTGACACTGTGAAAGATAAGAGTAGAATGACAGTAACAACAATCCTGAGGTCAAGTAGGTAGGTCCTTCCAGGTGCCATCAATAGTTTAGCAAACAATTTGAAGTAGTGTATATTTAACAACAGTTATATATAGAAACAGAAGAGATGAATAATGGAGATGATGAATGGGGCCTATGATGAATTTATTTCTATTATTTGCCGTGCATGTAGTACTATTTGAACCAAAAAAAAAAAGAAGATAACATTCAGCAAGTCAAACAAATGTATGGAGAACAAGGGACAGGTTTCATTTTTTTTTTTGAACGGTTACTTTTTTTCAAGGGAAATTCATGTCCAATTTGAAACCCGACGGGGGGAAAACCTTCAACTTAAGCCTCCCGAAGGCACGACACTTAATTGAAGTAAACCCTGCCTTCTCCATATTCGAACCCTTGTGGGTTGAAACCTTCATTGAAGGACTTTGAAATCGTACCGACAGGGCAGTGGTCCACAAGGGAGGACTTCCCGGTTTGGTAACCCAAACCGGTACTACTCTCCACTAGGCACGCTTAACTGAATAAGACATGCCCACGGACAGGTTTCATAATGTGAATGTGCCAATTAACTCAAATTCTTTTCCTACATCGAATTTCACTGTTTTTGGGAAAATGTTGCACATTTGACAAATGTCTTAAATCTTGAACCATTGTTTCTGGAATTACAAACATTATCCTTGTGATCTGGGCATGTAAGAAAACAATGGCATTTATAGCTAACTGTTACTATAGTCAAAGTACTAAGAATGATGTAATTAATGATCTCTTAAGATGTTTTTTCAGCTAATCTTGCATATATCTTGTGTCGTAAGCAAACCCAATGTCTTATCATGAGGCTTGTGGTCTAGTGGTAAAGGCTTAACTAGTTAAGCGAGCCCAAGTGAGAGTAGTACCGGTTTGGGTGACCGACCGGAAAGTCCTCACTTGGGAACCACAAGCTCTAATGATATCAGACGAATCGGGAATAGGAGTGGGTTATCCCCTAAGGAGAGGCTCACGGTTAGTATCTCTGCCCGAGGATGCGACACTAACTCGAGCCAACAACTAAGATCTAACAACTAACCCGCCGTTAAAAAAAAAAAAAAAAAAAAAAAAAAAAAAAAAAAAAAAAAAGTCTTGAAAATAAGGTGTATTATATCAGTTGTTTTCGAAACATCAAGGCTACTGTACGTTTAGTGGGTTTGAATTTTACGAGTGATCAATTGATGTACTCTTGGTTAGGGCTGTAAATGAACCGGACGAACATGAACAGAGCCCTGTTCATATTCGTTCATTTAATTTTAACCGGAAAAATAAACGGACACGGACGTTTAAACGGACGAATTTTTTTCTTCATGTTCGTTTATTAAGAAAATGAATTGTTTATATTCGTTTATGTCCGTTCATTAAGACACTAAACGAACGCTAAACGAACATAAACGATCGAACATAAATGAAAATAGACAAACAAACATAAACTTTATTGAATTCTTCACATATTGTTTTATAAGTGTTGCTTTGTTTAAACAAACCAATTTTTAAAATTATAAAATTAAAATATATGATATATGAACATAAACAGATAAATAAACATAAACGAACTTTAATGAATGTCTAATCAGACGTTCACGAACATAAATAAATGAATGAGACTTTTGTTCATATTCGTTCATTTAACTAAACGAACGTAAAATATTGTCCATGTGCGTTCATTTAATAAACGAGCGAACATAAACAAACTTTTTACCGAACGGTTCATGAAATGTTCACTGAACGTTAAGTTTGTTTACAGCCCTACTCTTGGTGCATATATTGGAGTTGTTAGGGAAAGAGTTGGAAACGGTCACGAGAATACCCTAGTTAAGCCGCGTACATTTGAGTCAAAAGACTCACCATTCCAGAATAACCTGAAAGAGAAAAACCTCATCTGTTTACTTGTTTTAGTAGATGGACACGAGGTCGATATAGATCATTTCCAGCTCAAAAAAATTCTAACTGTCTTGAAAGTTAAAATAATAAAATGTTTGCACTTTGCACCCTTAACTGTATATTTGTTGGGTACATTGTAAACGATAATGCACTATGACTAGTTGACTACCAAGACCAACTAACTTTAACAAACATTTACACAAAAGTATTACTACTCACAAAGCATTAAAAAAATCAAAAAACAGAAACTTACTAAAAACAACACAAGTCCAGAAAGAAAAACAAGAATCTGAGACATTGATTATGTCTGACGTCAAGAATCAATCTTAAAGTCCAAAAGTCATTTTCATTAAAACAGTTGGTGTCGACAATCTTACCCATCGTTTTTTTCACCTAGTTTTCCATTAAACTGACATAAAAACAGTATTTTCATATTTTCATACCAAAAAAACAAAACCCATAGTGAATCAACAACAATACGGAGTATCACATAAAATCCAGCTTTTTTTCATTTTCACTGTTTAAAAAAATGCTTTATGAACAGTATAATAAACCCATAAAAAGTCTTCTATACTTTTTTTTTTTTTTTTTTTTTCAATTGATATGACTATGCATGTGCTTGTGTCACTAAAAAGAGGATACAAAAACAAAGGGTAGTTGTTTTTGCTGTTCATATGATGAATATAACGTCATTTATTTTGTCAAAATGGGTAAAATGAAATGGTCAATGGTGGTATAGTGTATGATAACAGTGTTTTTCGGCTTGATTTGTGTATATGTTCATTTATGATTTTTGGATGAACAGTGATTTGAGGGGAAAAGTTTAAAATTTAACGAGACATGGCATGTTGTGGTAGTCAGAGAATCGAGTAAGATTATGGCAAACATGGCGTGACCGTTGTGCCGGGGCAGAGCCCATGCTAGTCGTAGTTTACTTAAAGTGCTTGGTGTTGTGGTGTATCACAGGTCATAGCGCTTTTTTTTGGCTTTATGGTGCTGCTACTGTTGACGTATGTACCCTCCGGATACATGCCGAACAAGGATATGCTCTCCGGATATGTATCAGGTAAAACGTTCTCAGACGTGTTCGAACCATACGAACCAATATCCGAAGGGTTACGAATATCCGCGTAACCCCAGCCCTCCGGATATCACATGCCCTTCGGATAAGCCAACAAGTACTTGGACCAAAGTACAAACAAGTACACCAAAGTATATGGTAATGGAGTCTAAACTAGCGAACATTATGGGCTAAGTACGAACCAGCCTGGCACTTCATGTAGAGAGTCTATAAATAGAGGGGAAATCTTCATTTAAGGTTAACTAATTCTCTACCTCTCTCTAGTTTTATTCATACTTTCTCTCACTAAAATATATACTTACTCTCACGCCGGAGGTTGGTCCTGGGATACATTCCCGGGACGAGTCTAACGGACGTATTTATTTTGCAGATATCCGAAGTAACACGCAATAAGCAAGAACCATACCGAATCCGGAGGACCTACTCTAGTCCGAAGGATTCATCTCGCTTGTTCGAAGTAGAAGCAAACTTTTACCTCAACAAATTGGCGCCATCCGTGGGACCCGTCATTCACTCTACCGAAGCTAATAAATGACAGGTCCTTCCCCAACCACACCCGAAGGATCCGGAAGTCGTCCGGATAACAATACCAATCCTGTTAACCTTGAACAAATCCAAAGTCACTTTGCTGCTCTAAAATCTCTCATCCAACAATACAATGTCTCGGGAGAAACACTGATTGACCCCATCCAACTCGACTTTGAAGTTGCCGGATCTCATGATGTCGAAGCCCAAAAAGCCGAAGAGGAAAGGACGGACGACTTATCCAAGCCTTTCAAGGCAGCGTCCAAGAGTCCGTTTACCCGGAGGATCATCGATTTCTCCGGACCAAAGGGTTCAAAGTATCTGATGCCTTCTCACTTAAAGTTGTACAACGGATCTACAGATCCTGATGATCATATCACCAGATTTGAAGGGGCGGCCAATCAAGGTGCGTGGCCCATGCCCATTTGGTGCATGATGTTCCAGCAGACCCTGGACGACGCTGCTAGAGCATGGTTTGATCGTCTTCCGCGAGGTAGTATTGACAATTGGGATGAATTGAGTGAACAGTTTGTTCAGAGGTTCGCCCTTCGTAGAAAATGTATCAGGGATTCGATGGAAATTACCAAGATCATCCGTAGAGCCAACGAAGCCCTCCCGGAATTTAAGGAACGATGGACGGATGAGGCTAGCCGCATTTCAGGAGTACCAGAGCTGATGCAGATATCCTCTTTTATTGATGGTTGTAAAAGTCCGGAGCTAGCGAAGAGATTCTCCGAGAAGGTTCCCCAGAGCATAACCGAAATGATGATACGAGTTGATGACTTCGTCCGTTCCGAAAGAGTGTATCGGCTAACGGAAGTACCGAAGGGAGAAAGGACGGATAATTCTCGTAGAGATTATCAACCTAATCTGTACGGCCGAAATGACCATAACATACAACGGTCCTCCTTCAGGGGAAACCACAGGAAAGATGTCCAAGACTTCAAACCAAGACGAAATGAAAATTTCGCACCATACATGCCCAGACGAAACGACAATAACATCTATCGGACAGACTACCGGAGAGATCATCGGCGTGACGATGGAAATAGAAGAGATACCAGACCATTAGACTTGAACATGCTCACAAAGGCCCCTAAAGAGATCCTGTCAACAGAGCACCAGCTCAGGCTACCGGCACCCCCGCCATTAAGAGGAAGACCGTCGAGAGAAAACATGGATAAATACTGTGATTATCATGGAGAGAAAGGCCATCTCACCAACGACTGTCACAATCTGAAAGAACAACTCAAGATAGCCCTGGATACCGGCAAGCTTGACCACCTGATCAGAGACGTCCGACAAAGAGACAGAGCACCGCCCAGAAATAACCAACAAAACAACCAAGGTCGAATCATCAATATGGTCCGATACCAAGAAAGGAATCCGAAGCGAAAGACAATAGATCAGGAAGAAGAGTGGATGAGAGCCCCCATAAGCTTTCCTCCGATCCTTCCGGGGGATGCTTCCGATGAACCACTTATAGTAGAAGCAGAGATTGAGGGATATACTGTACGGAGAGTATATGTCGACCAAGGCGCATCGGTAGAAGTAATGTATGAACACTGCTTCCTAAATCTGGACCCTTCCATCCGGTCACGTCTATCTAAGACAAACACACCCCTGATAGGATTCGCGGGAGAAGCCATAAATCCGTTGGGAAAGATCGAGTTAGAAGTCTGTTTCGGAAACGAAGGGTTGTACCGCCGAACTATCATGAAGTTCGCGGTAATCAGGTCTCCCTCCCCATACAACGTGATACTGGGTCGATCTGGAATCAAAAAACTTAGGGCCATCCCATCGACCATACACTCCATGATGAAATTCCCAACACCAAGAGGTATTGCCACTCTGGTAACCCGATCGGTCATTATCTCAGAGTGTAGAAAGCTCGAAGAAAAGTTCTTGATGGGAAGGGAAACGCAAGCAGAGATATCCCCGGAAATCACCATTGAAGAAACTACTGGAACCGAAGAAGTATTGGTTCACCCGGCATATCCGGAACAGCTAGTAACAATAGGAAGGAATTTTTCAAAAGAGGGGCGAAGACAACTGGTAACATTGCTCAAAAACAGCCGAGACGTTTTCGCATGGGAGCCTTCGGATATGACTGGCGTTCCCCGTTGGGCCGCCGAACATAAGCTCGACGTAAACATCCAAGACAAACCGGTGGCACAGAAAAAGAGATTTTTCTCGGAAAAAAAGAACCAAGCCATAAATCGGGACGTGGAAGAATGGCTAAAGGCCGGAATAATCAGACCCGTCCGGTATCCGACGTGGATTTCTAACCCAGTCCTGGTGAAAAAACCGGACAGCAGCTGGAGGATGTGTATCGATTTTAAGAACCTGAACTCATCATGCCGTAAAGATTACTATCCTTTACCCGAAATAGACTGGAAGATTGAATCAGTGATAGGGTTCCGCTACAAGTGCTTCTTGGACGCTTACAAAGGTTATCACCAAGTGCAGATGGCAAAAGAAGACGAAGAGAAAACAGCGTTCTATACGGATCGGGGAACATACTGCTATGTCAAAATGCCATTCGGATTGAAAAATGCCGGAGCAACCTACCAGAAATTGGTAGATTCCAGCTTCCGAAAGCAAATTGGCCGGAACCTGGAAGTATATGTAGACGACATGGTGATAAAAAGCCAAACGGAAAAAGAATTGTTGGCCGATATAGCTGAAACATTTGACAATCTCCGAGAAATAAACATGAAGCTAAACCCTCAAAAATGCTCCTTCGGAGTGGAGGAAGGGAAATTCCTCGGGTATATGGTGACATCCGAAGGGATTAGAGCAAACCCCAAGAAAACCAGAGCAATCGCCGATATGCAATCACCAAAATCATTGAAGGAAATGCAAAGCTTAAGTGGCAAACTCGCAGCACTCAATCGTTTCTTGTCCAAATCTGCCGAAAAATCTTTGCCTTTCTTTGAAACATTAAAAAATATCACAAAAGACAATAAAGAAAAGTACCAATGGACAGACGCAGCTGAAAAGGCTTTCCAAGAAATGAAGAAAATGATTCTGGAACTACCATGCCTAGCGACGCCGAAACCGAAAGAAGACATGTACCTATACCTATCAGCCGCAATGGAAGCAATAAGTGGGGTGTTAATGGTCGAAAGGGAAGGACGGCAGATACCAGTTCATTATGTGAGCCGGACCTTACACGAAGCCGAAAAGAGATACGCTCCGGTCGAGAAGCTGGCTTTAGCATTGTTGCATCTATCCAGAAGATTAAGGCGATATTTCGAAGCTCACCCTATCAAAGTTATCACGGATCATCCTATCAAGCAGGTGCTGAATCGAGCGGAAGCTTCTGGACGGTTAGCCAAATATACGGTGGAATTAGGAGCCTACAACATCACCTACGTTCCTCGGAATGCCGTCAAAGGACAGGTACTGGCCGATTTCATCAATGAAGTACCCATCGGAACCATTTGTCCTGGTCCGAAAGGGAGGGGCAAGGAGATATGTAACATCTCTGAGCCGGAAGAATGGATCTTATACACAGACGGAGCCTCTAGTCGAAAAGGTTCCGGAGCGGGTCTTGTGTTAATTAGTCCGGAAAAAGAAGAATACACCTATGCTCTCCGTTTAAATTTTGAAGCTACCAACAACGGAGCAGAATACGAAGCACTCCTAGCCGGATTAAGAATTGCAAAAGAAATGCATATAGAAGCACTGGACGTGCGAGTAGACTCTAACCTGGTGGCAAGCCAAATCAATGGAGAGTTTACTGCGTACAAGGAGAGCATGACAAAATACCTCGCGAAAGCCAAAGAATATATCACTTGTTTCAAACGCTTCAAAATAAAGAATATCCCAAGAGCTCAAAACCAAAAAGCAGATGTGCTCAGCAAGCTAGCATCCGTAGCATTCGACCATTTAACGAAAGAGGTCCTGGTAGAAGTGTTGGAGAAGCCATCCACCGAAGAAGAAACAGTTAACGCCATAGTAGAAGAAGAAGAGGAAAATTGGATGTCCCCCATATTCCGATGCTTAAACGAAGGTATATGGCCGGAGGATCAAAATGAAGCTCGAAGCCTCCGTATGAAAATAAGTCACTACGCACTAATTGACAATGTGCTATTCAAAAAATCCTACCTGGGACCAATGTTACGATGTGTCGGACCCCTCCAAGCCAATTACATAATCCGAGAGGTACACGAAGGAGCGTGTGGCATGCACTCCGGACCCCGGACTGTGGTAGCTAAACTCATGCGACAAGGCTACTATTGGCCAACCATGCACCGGGACGCTAGAGAAGTCATCCGAAAATGTGATGCCTGTCAGATACATGCTCCGGTCCCAAAGTTACCAAAAACGGTGCTAACCTCCGTCATGGCGCCATGGCCCTTCTTTCAATGGGCAATTGACATTTTGGGACCTTTGCCCGAAGCTCCAGGAAAAGTTAAGTATGTTATTGTGGCGATAGACTATTTCACAAAGTGGATGGAAGCAAAACCATTGGCCAAGACAACCGGAAAGGAGGTCAAAAAGTTTGTATGGGACAACATCGTCTGCAGGTTCGGACTTCCCAAGATAATTGTCACAGACAACGGAAGTAACTTTGTGGGAGATCCATTCAAAAGTTGGTGTGAAAGGCTAAACATCGCGCAAATCAACACAGCCGTGGCCCACCCTCAAGCCAACAGATTGGTCGAAAGAGCCAACAAAAGCCTGATGAAAGGATTTAAGTCCCGACTGGGAAGAGAAAGAGCCGGATGGGTAGACGAGTTACCAAACGTACTATGGGCTTTCCGAACCACCCTGAAAACCAGCAACGGAGAAACCCCCTTTAGTCTAACGTACGGAAGTGAGGCAGTCATTCCGGCAGAAATCGGTATGCCTACCTTCCGGACCATGATGGCAAACGCTGAAAATAACGACGATGAGATAAGTCTGAATCTAAACTTATTAGAAGAACGAAGGGAAATGGCGGCCATCAGGGAGGCAAAGTACAAAAAGAAAGTGGAGCAGTATTACAACCGAAGGGTTAGACCCAAAGCCTTCAAAGTAGGAGACTTCGTGTACCGGAAGAACGAAGCCAGCAGAGTGGAAGATCAGGGAAAATTAGGACCTAATTGGGAAGGCCCGTACCGGATAACGGAGGCTTATCAACACGGCACATATAAGCTCCAAACCATGGAAGACGTGGAAGTACCTCGGACCTGGCATGCAATTAATTTAAAGAAATGTTTTATGTAACCTATTATGCACTTTGTTATTTCAGGACTTATTGTAAGGCATGAGCCATTTTCACATCAATGAAACATCCGATGCATTTGAACTACATTGAATTATTTTCCGCAAGACATAAGTTGTCCAGTAAAGCAAACCCCAAGTGGGTATTATTAAGGCCAAGAGCCGAAGGGTACAGGTTACCCCGTCAAAGAAAACCCCAAGTGGGTATTATTAAGGCCAAGAGCCGAAGGGTACAGGTTACCCCATCAAAGAAAACCCCAAGTGGGTATTATTAAGGCCAAGAGCCGAAGGGTACAGGTTACCCCGTCAAAGAAAACCCCAAGTGGGTATTATTAAGGCCAAGAGCCGAAGGGTACAGGTTACCCCGTCAAAGAAAAAACCCCAAGTGGGTATTATTAAGGCCAAGAGCCAAAGGGTACAGGTTACCCCCTCAAAGAAAACCCCAGGTGGGTATTATTAAGGCCAAGAGCCGAAGGGTACAGGTTACCCCGTCAAAGAAAACCCCAAGTGGGTATTATTAAGGCCAAGAGCCGAAGGGTACAGGTTACCCCGTCAAAGAAAACCCCAGGTGGGTATTATTAAGGCCAAGAGCCGAAGGGTACAGGTTACCCCGTCAAAGAAAACTCCAAGTAAGTATTATTAAGGCCAAGAGCCGAAGGGTACATGTTACCCCCGTCAAAAATAACCCCGAGTGGGTATAATTCTAGGCCAAACACCGAAGGGTACAGGGTACCCCGTCAAATAAAGATAAGGAATAAACCACGGCCAAGAGCCGTAAGGCATATATTGTCCGATGAGACAAAACCTCTCGAGTATATAATTAAAAGCCGTAAGTTCCATAAATTACGTACTCCTCGGAATAACGGAGTAATAAATTACGCAAGGTATACATGTAGCTTAAAGACGATACAAATAACAAAAAGAGCGATATATTCATATGATCAAAATTCGGTTACATCAAACATTCCGAAATAACGGAATAACAAAAACTGAACAAACCTATTCTATTACATCAATTGGTAAGCTTCACAAGGAATCCGGGACACCTGAATCCATAGTCAAAATGGAGGTATCCGGACTCCGACATACATCTTCCAAACACAAACTTCAAGCAAAGACAGAGGCATTCTGGGTATCGGAAGGATTCTCGATATGAGATTCGACCTCCGGGCCCTCAGTTGGTTCTTCAGCCGGAGCGGGGTCAGGAATCAAGGCGCTCAGTTCATCAAATTTCCGGTACACGGTTTCCCGGATCTTCTGAATGTAAGGATAATCCTGAGACCATATTTGGCCCCGGCCTCCATATCCATTCCTTCAACCTCTCCTAACAACTTAGCCGCTTTCTCCGGCTCCTCAAACAAACCCGCCCCATCAATCAGCCCCGAAAGATAAAACAAGTTGAAGGGCTCTGCCAAGGCTGTTCGGAACTCATGACTCCCGAGGAAACGGTGGATAGCTTCCGGGATAAACTCATTGACAATACGGTTCCTATCCACCTCGGCATTCCCAGCGGCTACGGCAAAGTCCACCTTCTCTTGATAAAGCTCTTTGTAAGCCTTCTCCTCCTCGCTCAACTTATTTTTGGCATCAGACAACTGCCCCTCCAACAACCTGATCTTCTCAGCCTGCTCACCGGACACTCTTCTCCACTCATTCTTTTCTAACTCAAGATCACCAACCCTACCCTCCAAACTTGCATTCTCTGCACGAAGCTTCCTCAACCCCTCCGGATTCACCTCGGCACACTCCTTGTGTTCGTCCTTCAATTTCTGAAACTCTCCGGACACTTGCTGGAACATCTTCCAGTTGTCATCCAAGGTTTTATCACAGATCTTGTGAGTCTCAGACAATTTTTGATGCTCCTTCAAGAGGGACTCAAAACGGAAAATAACATCCGCTTGAACCGTAGCACATTTGCCCAGCATCAACCAGGACCTTCGGATAGCTTCCTCATCACTCTGATCATCCAAATATTTCTCCTCCCTAGGAGTCGCCAAATTGATCATCATATCCCTACAGACATTCGCGTTATTCATGCGATGCCCCCTCCTCACCGACCAAGCAGGAACAAAAACATCTTCATCATCACCATCCCCCTCTATATCAACCTCTGTATCCTCCTCAGCAGCAGTTTCCTTCCCCGGACGGCGGGAGGCAGTCTCCGAACCCCCTGACAACAAAGTTTATATTCAGACGATAAAAACGCCGGAAAGAAAGACAACTAAAAATATATAAGCAAAAAAGCAAGTCATAACATACCAGCACCTGATCCTCTGGATTTCTCCTTCAAAATTTGATCCGGATGTAATGAACGGATAGGCTCCGGCCTCTCCAAGGACTCTCCGGTATCCAAGTCAATAACTGTATCACCCGCGGAAATCTTGCTTCTCTTATGAAGGCGAGAAGAGACATTCCCAGCCCCGGTTCTCTTCAACGGAGGCTTCTTCAAACCCGCCTTCCCAGCCTGCTCCTTCTTCTTCTCTTTGGCAGCTATCACTTTGTCATCAGCCACTTCAACATTCCTCAGCTCCTCCGTCTTCTCCGGTACCTCAGTGTTGGAGGCCAAGGGAGGAGTAACATGCACTTCAGGGGTATGCCCTTCCGGAAGCGGGGCACCTTGAATAATTTTTGTATTCTTTCGTAGCGGAGGTTTCTTCAGATAACTCGACATGGTTATACCTGCGGACAAGCAAAGCTCAGCGTTAAAAAATAAAAAAGGCGAGCAATATAAAAACACACATTATAACAAAGGCTATACCCCTCCCCTGCTCATCCCTGAAGGCCGGACGATAACCCGGAAACTCCCAATGATCCGATAGACCCAGGGCATACAAGAACGCTTGCGGAATTTGGCAAGGTTCAATGATCGTCTCAGAAAGCCTTTCGGCATGAGTGACATCATACTCGCTTGCCTTCGGAAACGGATCCGACACGTCTGAATCCGAATGTCTCCATGGCATGGCAAACGGAATGGCTCGCCTATCGATCAAGAAAAAATTGTACTTCCAACCCTTCAGACAAGAAGGAAATTCCCCAAAACAAACCTTCTTATCCCTATGAATACGTTTCTCGAAAGAAAACCAATCACCCTGCTTACTAAGCTTATAGAAAACACGGAATAGAGGAGTGGTAGGAGGAATATGCATGCTACGGCAATACACCTCAAAAAGGGTAGCACGGTGCATACCCAACGGAACCAGCTGAGAAATATGAACTTTGAAATATCTAATGACCTCTAAAAGAAAGGTAGAAAAAGGGACAACGAGGCCGCCCTCAAAAAAGTACTCCGCATATAAACCAATGGCATCCTCCGGAAGTCGGTTCATCGTCATACCCGACGGAGGTATCCTCGGATGTAGATCCTCCGGTATTCCGAACGCTTTCACTACTGCGATCACATCAGAATCGTCCATCGCGGACATTCTTAAATGCATATCTTTCTTCACATGAGAACCGTCCGGATTAGACACATCTTCGTACTCAAACGATGCTGTGGATTCCGACATAATGGACGAAGAGGAGAGGAGAATAAGCCAAACAACAAAAAAAAACTAAACGGGCTGAAACGTACCTCAAAGACGACGCGAATAAATTGTTCGGAATACGGAGAAGATGAGATGAGTCAGAGATGTGTGTGTGAAATAAAATTACGGTGCAGTAAATAAAAGAAATGGGACTATTTATAGGCAGTCAAAATGGGCGGGAAAGGGACACGTCACCCGTAGGGCTTACGTGTCAGCCATCTACACCGTGTCTCTCCGAAAACGCGTACGTGTCCCAATCCAAACGACGCGGTAAAAAACGACGGCGCACCTCAAACGACACTTTAATTACTTTTGGCATTTTGCACGACTAACAAAAGAGCAAAGCTATACCTTACCCTCCGGAAAAGCGCAAATTATCAACTTAGTATCACACCATTGGCACAACCAATACTATGATACTGGGGGGGACATGTTGACGTATGTACCCTCCGGATACATGCCGAACAAGGATATGCTCTCCGGATATGTATCAGGTAAAACGTTCTCAGACGTGTTCGAACCATACGAACCAATATCCGAAGGGTTACGAATATCCGCGTAACCCCAGCCCTCCGGATATCACATGCCCTTCGGATAAGCCAACAAGTACTTGGACCAAAGTACAAACAAGTACACCAAAGTATATGGTAATGGAGTCTAAACTAGCGAACATTATGGGCTAAGTACGAACCAGCCTGGCACTTCATGTAGAGAGTCTATAAATAGAGGGGAAATCTTCATTTAAGGTTAACTAATTCTCTACCTCTCTCTAGTTTTATTCATACTTTCTCTCACTAAAATATATACTTACTCTCACGCCGGAGGTTGGTCCTGGGATACATTCCCGGGACGAGTCTAACGGACGTATTTATTTTGCAGATATCCGAAGTAACACGCAATAAGCAAGAACCATACCGAATCCGGAGGACCTACTCTAGTCCGAAGGATTCATCTCGCTTGTTCGAAGTAGAAGCAAACTTTTACCTCAACAGCTACCGTGGGTTTTCTGGTACTTGGTGTGTGGTGGAGGGTAGGGATGGCAACGGGCGTGGAATGTCGGGGACCGTATTTCTCATCCCCATCCTTGTTTTCCACTCTCCATCCTCATTGGGGAATTGCTTTACATCCTCATCCCCGTCCTTAATGGAGATCGGGGATCCCTGTTGGGATTCGGGGATTCATACCCTATGAAATAACATAAAAATTCCGCCAACTCATCAAAAATATAAAGAATTTCGGGTCATAAAGTATCTCAACAAACATATATCGCACATAGTTAGATTAACTACAATTTCAATCAACTTTAAAGTATCGTAAACATTGTAACATCACATATAATATAAAAACAATATGTCCCATATGTGTGTATCCAGGCAAAATAATTAAGTACTATGTAATTGGTACTTATATTTCTAATTCTAAATGTGTTTGATCCTATAAATATCACGTATGCATATAAACATACATGTCGATACTCATAAACATATATATATATATATATATATATATATATATATATATATATATATATATATATATATATATATATATATACACACACACACACACACAGAGGTTAATCGAGTACAGATAAACCATATAAACTTTAAATAATTATACACTAGAAAGTTCGGGTTCGGGGCCGGGTTCGGGTTCGGGGATTTATGTTATTCCCATCCCCGCCCCATCCCCGGTTTAATATTTCAGGGGATTCCCCATCCCGGTCAACTTGGGGATTCCCTAATCAAATCGGGTTTGGGGATCGGGTCTCCATCGGATACATATATTTTTGCCATTCCTAGTGGAGGGTGGTGGTGATGGCTGTGTGGCGGTGACGGAAGTCAAAAAGAAAATGAATAGTAAACTGCAAAAAATGTTCATACAAAAAATTTCTCTGTACTAGGCGAGGATAAAATAGTCATTTCACGGTCAAAACTAACGAGCATTAGCCAAAAACATTTTTTTGCAGCTACATTAACGCTTTAAGTACAATATTTGCAGTTCTTTTTCGAGGACATTTTTTGCATTTCTTGAAAAGTTAAGGGACAATTTTTGTATTTTACTCTAAAAATAACATAGCACATTATCCCAACAAACAAGGTTTTGTTAGAACAACATGAGTTTGTTTTAACTTCTTGGAGTCGCTTTTTAATAGTAAGGATACCACAACTTCTAGTTTCTATCTATGTGGGATAACTTAATGATGGAAAGTTTTCAAAACACGTTATACAATAATCCTGATCACAATTAGATTAATAACTCGTAAAATTTGATAGCACAAAAGAACAAATAGATGGAAAATTCATTTGTACCATGTAACCCAACTGAAATGATGGAAAGTTTAACGCACATATGGCCTTCGATATTTTAAAACAAATACCTCAACTATTGTAGTACTAAACTTAGATGGGAGGATAGACTTAAGCTCGACATGAAAGAGCTTTACTATTCGAAGACATGACCTCAGATAGGTAGGCGTGAAGAGATAGGATTAGAATTTGTTGTTAGCCTTTGGGCTTGGCTAGTTGTGGGTCCAGGTTTGCTTGTGGCGTTTTAGGCTTTTTAGGTGCCTCTTGGTTAACTTTTCTTTTTAGGTATTTTAGGCTTTTAGCTTGTGCTCGTTAGGCTTTAGGCACCGTTGCTCACCTCCCCCATATCTCACCCCGGCGGGATTTGGTATGTTTTTGTTGTTTGATTGTAGTACTAAAAAACCAATCTCTTACCTTACTCGTGATTCTTACGTATAAAACAAAAAGTCACTTGTATGAGCTACGTTGAAAACAAATAAACTTATGAAAATACTTATGAGTGTATAGGAATCGCCTAAATAAAGTCTAAACATTTATATCCAAAAAAATGTGTAGATTGGCGGGACCTGACCCCGGGTGCCTTTTGGCACCGACCATCGTCCACCTCACAAGGAATAGCTCTGGGCAACTCTCCTGGCCTAGTGGGGCACCAACTAGAGTGAGCCGAGACTCTCGAACTCTTGAGCTCTTATCCACAAAGTGTCTCCAGAGAGCTCATAGGTTTTGCGAAGGTGAATACCTATCTGGAAGCAAAGTGCAATGGATGGGATTCGAACCCGAGTAACATTTATATCATTGAACCAAGCAATGTTTTTCATAACAAGATAAAAGAAAATAAACCAAAAAACCATTTAACATGAAAACTCTACTAACAAAATTTTGTGCACCATTAAAATCCATATTTTCCACCGCACATACACTTAGAAAGATATTCGATATCCTTAACATTCTCGATAATTCGCACTTTTTTTTTTTTTTTTTTTTTTTTTTTTTAATCTTTCGGTCTTTCTTCATGGAGTACACAAGAACGGCAACATAGGACTTTGTAAGAAACCTATCCAATTACATCGCAGTTCTTGATTGAGGAAGTAGTATTAGTGGTAGTCCGTAGTAACGAGAGGAATATCATGATATCCGAAACTGCAATAGTTGTTGCTATAACACTGTCACAACCCTGTGGGAACTCTAGGATGGTCACATATTTTTTTGATCTTTTTCAGTTACTTGAACTATGAAAGTGTTGCTTTGTCTAAGTTGTTATGAATTTTAACGACAAACAAAGAATGTGGAATTAATGTGTCTTTTTGTTTTTGAATATCGAGTTTTGTCTAAAGTCATTATCGGGTTTTCAAAAGAGTCAAGAACATTTGAAGAGTATTAAAATATACTTTTCCAATTTTGAAACAAAATTATAAACAAAATAAAACCCATGAACAAGCACTAGTTGTTTAAATTCGATATTAGGATCTCAAATTATACTTGACCAAAGTTTTTATTATTATTATTATTATTATTCCTACAAAGCACCGAAGCAAATAAAACACACTTGAAGCATTGCAAAGTTAAAAACATGGTGTATGTTGAGAAAAATATAAAACACACTCGAAGCAAATTAAAAGACAAAAACACCAAGATCATAAACCCAACAAACACTTTCTTTGTTTGTTAGAATTAACGAAGAAAGTGTATTACTTGTTGCTTGCCTTTTATGGATATAAGGATGACACCACTTTTACTTTTCATCTATGTGGGACAAGTTATTATTTTGTAAATAAAATTTTCAAATCATGTTATACAATAATCCTGATCACAAGTAGATTAAAGCCAAAAAGAATAAATAGATTGGAAATTCATTTGTACCATGTAACTCCATTGAATGCTTGAAAGTTGAACCTCTAGCCGTTGTATTTTTAATCGAAACGACCTCAACTATT
The DNA here is from genome assembly GCA_030686995.1 of Artemisia argyi. Classification (NCBI taxonomy): domain Eukaryota; kingdom Viridiplantae; phylum Streptophyta; class Magnoliopsida; order Asterales; family Asteraceae; genus Artemisia; species Artemisia argyi. The sequence continues at coordinate 13,538,009 of CM060691.1, read as the reverse complement.
GTAATACTAAAAAACTAACCTTTTACCTTACTCGTGATTCTCAAGTGTAAAACAGAAAGCCACTTGTACGAGCTACGTTGAAAACAAATAAGTGTATAAAAATACTTAAAGAGTGTACATTCTATAGGAATCACCCAAATAAAGTCTAAACATGTATATCATAGAACCAAGCAATATGTTTTCATAACAAAATCAAAGAATATGAACCAAAGAACCTTTTAACATGAAAATTCTACTAGTAAATTTCGTGCACCATTAAAATCCATATTTGCAACTCCACAATTAGATACACATTCAATATCCTTAATGTTCTCAGCAAATCGTACTTTTTTTTTGCTCTTTCGGTCATTCTTCTTGGAGGACAAACAAGAACGCCTTCGCGGTGTTTGTGGTGATGATTCTGCATGATTTATATCACAGATCTTGATAGATGAAGTGTTAGTATTAGTCGTCCGTAGTAAGAGAGGAATATCATGGTACCCGAGACCGCAATAGTTGTTGCTAACACTGTCACGACTCCATGTGAACTCCAATCTCTAGAAAAAACCATTGTGAGCTAAATGTGGCAAGTAATCTGTTTTATGTTTTACGTTTATTGTTTTAAAAAAGGTTAATGCTCAACAGTTTACTGTTTGAACTTAGGCATAAAAGACCAAGATTTCATATTGATAGATTGTTACTAATATAAACTAAAAATTTACAAAACATGTTTTAGTTAATTTGTAGGTCTTTTCGATATAACAAGATTGAACTTCTACTTTGCATCAAAACAAAACTTATCTCAATTTGTTAATTATAAAAAGCACTGATGTAAATCATTGACCATACGCTTTATCTGTTTTGACTTTTCGTTTTGGGTTACATTGTTTCCGAAGTCACATGATTCTTGCACGCTCATTATTTGTTTATTAGAAAAAAGGCATACATACATGCTAATAAAATTTAGTTAAAGAGCAAAAGACATGTAAATGTTAATAACTAATTATTTTGTGACCAATTTACCTTTTCATTTTACCCTTGATTAAAAAGAACATTGGCTTCTGTATTTAATTGAACATGATGTAATGACACTTTGAAGTTGAAACAATTAAGTCTTCTTTTAAAAAACTAAAAGAAGAGCACACTTAAATGGTAATAACAATAAAGCAGAGTATCTCAACAAATTTTGTCAGGACACTCTACCTTATTGCAAATTTTAAGTCACATTTTTTGCTAATAAGGATTTCGCAACTTCTACTTTCTATCTATGTGGGATAACTCCAAGATGGAAAAAATTTCAAATCACGTTATACAATAATCCATGACACAATTAGATTAATAACTTGTTTAATTCCATAGCAAAAAAGAAGAAATACTATACATTGAAAATTCATTTGTACCATATAACCCAACTGAAATGCTGGAAAGTTTAACCCATGGCCTTCATATTTTTAAACAAAGACCTAAACTGTTCTAGTACTAAACCAACCTCTTACCTTAGCTAAGGGGGTGACATTGTTGCCTAAGGGTTTATCATGTTTTTTTTTACATTGACCAATAAAGAGCGAGAAACACATTTCATGCCTAAACATGCCTAAAGTTTCATTTTTAGTGGCAATGTCATGCCTAAACACATTTTCATGCCTAAACACATTTCATGCCACTATTTATTGTTCAAACGGTCATTTTCATTTAACTCGTGAGTGATTGCCGATTCGGTAAAGAAGCCCGAAATGATTGCCGAATCCACCATGCCAAACCCCTGGCAATGGAGATGCCGAGTAATGCCTATGACACCGAAGTGTTTGCCGAGTACAATGCCACCCCCTAATGTCTAATGTTTCTTAAGTATAAAACGGAAAGTCACTTGTACGAGCTACGTTGAAAACAAATAAGCTTATAAAAATCAAAATAGAGTCTAAACTCTAAACATTTACATCATAAAACCAAGCAGTGTTTTTCATAATAAGATCAAAGAATATGAACCTAAAAACCATTTAACATGAAACTCTACTAACAAAATTTTGTGCACCATTAAAATCCATATTTTCCCCTCCACACTTAGAAAGATATTCAATATCCTTAAAGTTCTCAACAAATCACACTTTTTTTTTTCGTCTTTCTCGTGGTGTACAAACTGTTATTCATCCCCTCAATTGTTCGGTATACATGAGATTATATAGTAAACACAATATGGGCTAAATACCAATCGGGCCTAATACTAATCTAATTGTAATACTACTTATCATCTAACACAAACAAGTAGGGATTGTGGGAACTCCTTGCTGGTTACATGTTTTCTGATCTTCGTTTTTGTTGAACTTAGAAATGTTTATTTGCTTTCAGTGGTTATGAAATTCAAATTATGAACATATAAATCGTGCATGGTGACAAACAAAGAATGTAGTTGTCGTTTTTGTATTATTTTTTTGGTGATGAGAAAGTTAGAATTCTTAATTTCCGCGTAATATCGAATTTATGTGTCTTATTGTTTTTGAATATCCAGTTTTGTCTAAAGTCACTCTTGGGTTTCGATATTAGGCCCTAAGTCTATATCATGAAACTAGAACGGTACCTGCGCAATGCGACGGCGGATATCGTGTGATTATATTTTGCGTTATTTGGTTACACGTTTAGTTGTTTTCATGCTTTATAAGTAGAGATATTAAAGATGATTAAGCGAAATAATTTTTAGTTTGAACAACCAACCGCTTCCTAACCAACTTACTTCATAATAAATTAATTTTGAAATCTTTTCATAATAAGCAAAAAAAAAAAAAAAAAAAAAAAAAAAAAAAAAAAAAAAATCTGAATTTTAAGTTTTTCTAACAATATAATAGTCTCAAATGCATTATAATGTAATATAGATACTCTTAAACAAATTTAAAAGAAAAAAAATGCAAATTTAAAAGAAAAAAATGCAATGAAAAACCTCACAAGTAAATTATTGTGAGGTTTACATCACAACTTTAGCTTAGCAAATCATCTTTGGGCTTATAGAGTTTTTTATATTCTTGCTTTCTACCCATGTGGGATAAGTTATTAAACTATGTCATACAGTAATCACAATCACAAGTAGATCGATTACTTGTTTTATCCCATGGGCTATGGCGAAGAAGAACATGTAAATTGAAAACTAATTTGTACCATGTAACCAAATTGTAGGTGTTGTGCCGCTGTGGTTGTAAACATTAATCTCATAAATAGAACCAAACAATATTTTTTAATGACAAAATCAAAGAATAAGAAAATAACCAATTAGCATGAAAACTCAAGTAAGTTTCTTGTACCATTATAATCCAATGTTTCGAATCCACAACTAGAAACACATTGAACTCCCCATTTCCGATCAGTATCTTTGACGTTCCACACGTATGCACTTTCTTTTTAGTCTTTCTGTCTTTTACCGTGGAGGACAAATGTTGGCGTATGTGGCCGAATGGCCCAAAACCCTTCGGCTGATAGAGACCTAGCCGAAGGGCAAGTTGCCGAAGAGAAGCCTCAACGGGCACAAGCCGATATCACAACACAATCCCAGGATTTTAGGGATCGTGTCGCCCACTTGCTCTGACACTCACCAACTAGGTATGACTTGCTCCTTCCCAAGGCAGAGTAAGTAATGAGGTGAGTAGTATAAATACCCCTCACCTCATTTATGATTCAACTAACACACACCTAATACTCTCACCAGTATTTATTACAAACACTTCTTCCTTTCACATACTCATCCTCACACCGGAGGTTGGTCTTGGGATAAAACCCAAGGCGAGTCTAACGTGTGCTACTCTTGTGCAGGGTATTTCAAGAGAACGAGAGACAGACCTAACGGCGGAACCCTCTCGCAAGGTTTTACCTCAACAAATTGGCTGTTGGCGTATGTGGCCGAATGGCCCAAAACCCTTCGGCTGATAGAGACCTAGCCGAAGGGCAAGTTGCCGAAGATAAGCCTCAACGGGCACAAGCCGATGTCACAACACAATCCCAGGATTTTAGGGATCGTGTCGCCCACTTGCTCTGACACTCACCAACTAGGTATGGCTTGCTCCTTCCCAAGGCAGAGTAGGTAATGAAGTGAGTAGTATAAATACCCCTCACCTCATTTATGATTCAACTAACACACACCTAATACTCTCACCAGTATTTATTACAAACACTTCTTCCTTTCACATACTCATCCTCACACCGGAGGTTGGTCTTGGGATAAAACCCAAGGCGAGCCTAACGTGTGCTACTCTTGTGCAGGGTATTTCAAGAGAACGAGAGACAGACCTAACGGCGGGACCCTCTCGCAAGGTTTTACCTCAACAAATTGGCGCCATCCGTTGGGACTCGTTATTCATTCTACCTAAAGAATCCGAATGTCAGGACCTCCTCCGTTTCCCCCCTTTCACACACCTGATCCCCAGGTCGGAGGAAGTGGAGATAACAACGACAATACGAATAATCACGATGATTCAGAGAACGATTCGTCCAACCTCCAGGGGATGATACTCAGTCAGATGGCATTTTTAACGGAGCTTATTAAGGAACATAATGCAAAGGGAGGAAGGTTAGTTCAACCCATACGTCTGGATTTCGGAGACGAGAATGACAAAGATAAGGGAAAAGAGAAAGTGACAGAGGCCGATGAGGAGTTGAAGAAACCTTTTAAGGAAGTGCTAAGATCTCCATTCACTCGTCGAATAGTAGAGTTCGCAGGAGAAAACTATGTGATGCCGCTGAACATGAAGTTTTATGATGGGTCTTCGGATCCGAATGATCACCTCACAAGGTTCACCGGGGCCGCCAACCAAGGACAGTGGCCGATGCCAACTTGGTGTCTCATGTTCCAACAAACCTTGGATGGGGCAGCAGGAGGATGGTTCGAGCGGCTGGAGCCGGGCAGTATAGACAGTTGGAACAGTTTAAGGGAGCAATTTTCAACTCGGTTTTCATTACGGAAGAAATGTACTAGAGACCCCACGGAAATCACCAATATTGTCCGGAGGGCACATGAGTCGTTACCAGACTTCAAAGAACGGTGGACAGACGAAGCAAGCTATATCAGTGGGGTTCCAGAGATCATGTGTATTTCGGCCTTCATGGGTTCACACAAGTGTCCGGCTCTCGCTAAGAAGTTCTCCGATAGGGTGCCACGAACGGTAACCGAAATGTTCACCCGAGTGGATGACTTCATAAGATCCGAAAAATCTTTCCGGGATACGGAACTGCCCAAAGGAGAGGGAACAGACACAAGCCGAGGCAATTACTCCGCTCCCAGAGGAGATCGGGTGGTTAGAGGAGGTGTAGGAAACAAGTTCATGGGGGATCGCCGGAACGATCAAAGACGAAGGGATGTATTCCAACCTTATATTTCTCCTCGAATCAATCCCAGTCGGGTTGAGACAAATAGCAAAGTAATTACCAACGCTCAGAACCATTTCGGAGCAACGCTGAGCGTACAAATATAGGTTCGCTGGTCAAACTCCCCCGCGAAATCTTGACTACCGAGCGTCAGTTGAATCTGCCTCAACCTCCACCGATGGTCGGTAGACCTAGGGCAGAAAACATGGATCGGTTTTGTGAGTACCACGGCGAGAGGGGTCATCTCACGAACGATTGTCACCAACTCAAAAAGCAATTAGAAATGGCATTGAAGTCTGGGAAGCTCGATCACCTACTCAGAGACTGGAAGCAAAGGGATGCCGGAGGAAATAGGGATCCTCCCAGAAAAGATGACAGAGGAAAGAATAAGGTGATTAACATGATCCGGAACTCGCCCCTCGTCCAGAAAAGAAAGTACGGAGGCCAGGAGGAAGACTGGATGAAGGTTCCTATAGTATTCCCATCCATATCAACAGGCGACTTGTCAGAAGAACCACTTATCATAGAAGGGGACATAGAAGGATATCTGGTAAGGAGAATATACGTAGACGAAGGGTCTTCTGTCAACGTAATGTATGAGCATTGTTTCCGCAATCTAGATGCATCCATCAGGGAGAAGTTGGAAGAAACCAACACCTCATTGATAGGTTTCTCCGGAGAAACAAACAGGCCGTTGGGAAAAATAGAGCTAGAGGTAAAATTCGGTGATAACGGCTTGTTCCGAAGGACCATAATGAAATTCTGTGTGGTACAATCCCCTTCACCTTACAATGTTATACTATGAAGGACGGGATTGAAGGGGCTTAGAGCCGTTCCATCCACCATCCATTCCATGATCAAGTTTCCCACACCCCGAGGGGTAGCCACCGTGATGGCTCGACCGGCGGCAGTTCTGCAATGCCGGAAGCTAGAATAAAGCCAACAGGATAACCCACGAGGAATAGCAAAACCAGATGAGAAGGCCGCAAATGACTTCTCAACGGAAGAGGTGCTGGTGAACCCAGCGTATCCGGAACAACCGGTTACCATAGGGAAAGGGTTCTCCGCGGCGTGTCGGAGGTATCTTGTTGAATTGCTAAGAAGGAATAATGATGTGTTCGCATGGCAACCTTCAGACATGACCGGTGTTCCTAGGCGATTAATAAAACATCACTTGAATGTGAACGTTTCAGACACCCCGGTCGCTCAAAAAAGAAGAAGCTTCTCGGCTGAAAAGAATCAAGCGATACTATAGGAGGTAGAGGAGTGGCTGGTAGCCGGTATTGTTAGGCCGGTTAGATATCCTACGTGGATTTCCAATCCAGTTTTAGTCAAGAAATGTGACGGAAGTTGGCGCATGTGCATTGATTTCAAAAATTTAAATTCTTCCTGTCTGAAAGATTACTATCCTCTCCCCGAGATTGATTGGAAGATAGAGTCGGTGGTGGGGTACAAATACAAATGCTTCTTGGATGCATATAAAGGCTACCATCAGGTACAAATGGCCGAGGAAGACAAAGAAAAGACGGCATTTTACACGGAACAAGGAACTTATTGCTACACAAAGATGCCGTTCGGTCTGAAAAACGCAGGGGCTACCTACCAACGTCTAGTTGATTCAGCTTTCCGGGCACAAATAGGAAGAAACTTGGAAGCTTACGTGGATGACATGGTGATTAAAAGCAAAAGTGAAAAAGAGATGCTAGCAGATATTGCCAAAACCTTTAATAACCTAAGGAGAATCAACATGAAATTGAATCCTAAGAAATGCTCATTTGGTGTAGAGGAAGGAAAGTTTCTAGGATACATGATAACGTCCGAAGGTATTAGAGCAAACCCCAAGAAAACAAAGGCAATTTCGCAAATGCAGTCCCCGAGGACTTTAAAAGAAATGCAATCTCTGAGCGGGAAATTAGCCGCACTGAATAGGTTTCTCTCCCGGTCAGCCGAGAGATCACTCCCCTTCTTCGACACGTTAAAAAACATAACCAAAGAAAACAGAGAAGAGTACAAATGGACAGAAGAGGCCGAGGCTGCTTTTCAGTCGCTCAAGAAATTAATACTAGATCTACCATCATTATCGACCCCCAAGAAGGGGGAAGTCTTGTATATGTACCTCGCCGCAGCCAAAGATGCCGTTAGTGCAGTACTGATGACGGAGAAAGAGAATAGGCAATTGCCTGTTCATTATGTTATCCGAACATTACACGAAGCCGAGAAGAATTATGCTCCGGTCCAGAAATTGGCTCTCTCTCTGCTACATGCGTCTCGCAGACTGAGAAGGTATTTTGAAGCTCACCCAATAAAAGTCATAACGGACCAACCCGTAAAACAAATACTCAACAAAGCCGAAGCGTCAGGACGAATGGCCAAATATTCGGTTGAGCTGGGAGCTTATGATATAGATTACATTCCGAGAAACGCGATTAAGGGGCAAGTTCTCGCCGACTTCATCTCGGAAATCTCTTTTGAACCAGAGGGTAGTAGGCGAAGATCCCAGAAAGAAGATGTACAGGACGTCCCAAAACCGTCCAACTGGATTCTTTACACAGATGGGGCATCCAGCAAAAAAGGATCCGGAGCGGGCTTAGTGCTAATCGGACCCGATCTGGTCGAACACACGTATGCGCTCCGGCTCAACTTTCCAAGTACTAATAATGAAGCAGAATACGAAGCGCTCTTGGTCGGCTTGAGAATCGCTAAGAAAATGAAGGCGGAAGAATTAGAAGTAAGAGTTGATTCTAAGCTAGTTGCAAGCCAAATAAACGGAAATTTCGTGGCAACCAAGGAAAGTATGATTCAATACCTAGCAAAAGCGAAAGAGTATATTGGGGGCTTCAAAAAGTTCAAAATTTACAACATACCAAGAACCCAGAATCACAAGGCTGATGTATTGAGCAAATTAGCATCGGTAGCTTTCAATCATCTTACCAAAGAAATACTGGTTGAAGTGTTGCAGAAGCCTTCAACCGAAGAGAAACAAGTGGGAGCAATAGTAGAGGAGGAAGAAGATAACTGGATGACCCCCATCATTCGGTGTTTAGACGAAGGTATCTGGCCTACGGATCCTAATGAAGCAAGGACCTTACGAATGAAGATTCCGCAGTATGTTATGGAGAATGGTGTGCTCTTCAAAAAGTCCTACTTAAACCCAATGCTACGATGTGTAGGACCTCAACAAGCGAACTACATAATTCGAGAAGTTCATGAGGGGATGTGTGGAATGCACTCCGGCCCCAGGTCAGTAGTAGCTAAATTGATAAGGCAGGGATATTACTGGCCGACGATGCATAAGGATGCAAGAGAAGAGATTCAGAAATGTGATTCCTGTCAGATACACTCTCCGGTTCCAAAGCTGCCCAAAACCAATTTAACTTCTATAATGGCGTCTTGGCCCTTCTATCAATGGGGAATGGATGTGTTAGGTCCCTTTCCGGAAGCACCAGGGAGGTTGAAATATGTGATTGTAGCAGTGGACTACTTTACGAAATGGATAGAAGCTAAACCGCTAGCCAAAACCACCGGCAAGGACGTAAAGAAATTCGTGTGGGAGAATATCATTTGTCGATTCGGCTTGCCAGGAATCATAGTTACAGACAATGGAACGAACTTCGTCAATGATCCTTTCAAGGGGTGGTGTGAGAAGTTAAAGATAAAGCAGATAAACACCGTTGTGGCACACCCACAGGCGAACGAATTAGTTGAAAGGGCAAACAAGAGCTTGATGCATGGCATAAACACTAGACTTGGGAGGGAGAGAGCCGGATAGGCAGACGAGCTGCCAAATGTTTTATGGGCTTTCCGAACCATGATGAAAACCAGTAATGGAGAAACTCCTTTTAGCCTGACCTACGGCAGTGAAGCAGTGATACCAGCAGAAATAGGAATGCCTACTCACAGAACCATGCTCTATAACCCGGAAGATAGCGAAGAACAGCAGCGATTAAATTTAGACCTTTTGCAAGAAAGACGTGAAATGGCGGCGATCCGCGAAGCAAAGTACAAAACAAAGGTCGAACAATACTATAACCGAAGGGTCAAACCGATGTCTTTCAAGGTCGGGGACTTCGTCTACCGAAGAAACGTGGCTAGCCGGGTCGAAAATCAGGGCAAACTGGGTCCGAACTGGGAAGGACCATACCGGGTGGTCGAAGCACACCAGAACGGTTCATACAAACTTGCTAGTATGGACGACAAGGAAATTCCTCGAACCTGGCATGCAACTAACTTACGAACTGTTTCATGTAAAAAAGTTTGAATGATCAATGACAACCTATGTCTTCCCCACTATACGGGAAGCAAATTTTCCTAAAAACCGTCCAACTACTTATACGGATCGTGCAAAAACACTCCGTCCAACTACTTATACGGATCGTGCAAAAACACTCCGTCCAATTACTTATACGGATCGTGCAAAAACACTCCGTCCAATTACTTATATACGGATCGTGCAAAAACACTCCGTCCAACTACTTTTACGGATCGTGCAAAAACACTCCGTCCAACTACTTATATACGGATCGTGTAAAAACACTCCGTCCAACTACTTATACGGATCGTGCAAAAACACTCCGTCCAATTACTTATACGGATCGTGCAAAAACACTCCGTCCAACTACTTATACGGATCGTGCAAAAACACTCCATCCAACTACTTATACGGATCATGCAAAAACACTCCGTCCAACTACTTATACGGATCGTGCAAAAACACTCCGTCCAATTACTTATATACGGATCGTGCAAAAACACTCCGTCCAACTACTTATACGGATCGTGCAAAAACACTCCGTCCAACTACTTATACGGATCGTGCAAAAACACTCCGTCCAACTACTTATATGCGGATCGTGCAAAAACACTCCGTCCAACTACTTATACGGATCGTGCCGTGCAAAAACACTCCGTCCAACTACTTATACGGATCGTGCAAAAACACTCCGTCAAATTACTCATATACGGATCGTGCAAAACACTCCGTGCAAAATTATTCATAAGAACAAAGAATGAACACTCTGTCCAAAAAAGCTCCGGCCAAAAGTTACTTATACAAATTACGCAAAAGTACTTGCAAATATGAAAAAGCATAAGAACGGAACGATGGTGTATATATAAACAAAAACACAAAACTGCTCTCCGGTAATACAGTTACAATTCAAATGTACTAAATTACATGTTACAGTCTCAATAGGACACAAAAAGGGGTACAGGCACCCCGGATAAACCCTAATCAATCTATTGGGTAGTGGGAGCAACAACGGCAGGAGTGGGAGTTGCCTTCTTAATAGGCTCCTCCGGAAGGAGATTCATCTGATCACCAAGGGGAAGACGGAAAGATTCCGCGAGCTTCTGAACATACGGATATTCTGCCTCGAAAAGCTTATGATATTCCGGCTTCCAAAGTTTGGGTGCCTCCATGTTGAGCTTCTTGATCTTCTGCAGAATTTTTTCCGCATCCTCCGGTTTCCTTTCGGCACGGACACCGTCAATGAACCCTCCGGAATAAGATAAACTATAAACCCTTCCAAGACTCTTCTTATATTCATCACTCTTGAAGAGCCTTCGGAAAGCGGCCGGGATTAGTTCCTTCACGGTATTGTATCGAACAACCTCAGAGGTAGCCAACTGGGCGATCAGGCCTTTGTTCTCTACTGCCAACCTTTCGGCCTCCTGGGACTTCTCTGCCAACCTTTTCTCAAGTTCTTCAATTTTAGAAACCTGGGAAGCAGATAGGCTGGTTTCCTCATTTTTCTCCTTCTCAATTTCCTCCAGCTGGTCAACCAATCCCTTTTCCCGGGTGGAGGCTGCAGCTCTCTCCTCCTGCTGCTCGTCCTCCAACGCCTGGAGCTCTTTCAACAAATTTTCAAACTTAGCAATTTGGGCATCCCTCTCCTCCTCAACGGTTTTCAACCTGTCGGCAACAGACTCACACTCCCCATGAGTAGCCTCTAACTCCCGGTAATCCCGATTGAGCTGGCTAAACCTCTTCAACACTTCTGCCTGAAGAACCACGCCGGAACCGGAGTTGATATACGACTGGCGGACAAGCTGATTGTTGTTTAGTTCGGCCAATGCTTCCTCTTCGGCAGGGGTGGCAAGATGTGTCATCATCTCTCGGCATGCTCGAAAGGAGTTCATGCGCCCATCATCTCTGAGAGTCCACCCGGTGATAAAATACCCTCCGGTCAAATCAGTGTGACCTGAAAATAGCAAAACCGTTGGGACTGAGCTTTTACAAAAGCCAGATATAAAATAATAATAATCCCAGGATATATAAATATCACATACCTTCAGACAAGGGCTGACCCTCTTCGGAACGCACGTGAGATCTGGAAGCATGATGTTCCGAATGGGCTGCACAAAGAACTATGAATGAGCATTTAAGTAAAGCCGGGAGACAACAAGAAACATGAATTCTTACCATCAGAAGGAGAAGGATGGGGCTGTTCATGAAACCCTTCGGCAGGTGGAGACTTGGACTTCTCCAAAGAATGATGCTCCTCTTCAAGATCCACGACCGGAGGATTTTGTCCGCCACCACCTTCATTATCTTGTTCGGCCCTGTCCGACGGCTCAGCCTGGTTGAGAGGGTTGGCATCCACAGTATGCTCTTCAGACTCAACAACCTCTTCATCGGTTTGCAATTTTCTCCTCCTTTTGGGTTGTGCACTCGGCCCAGCTGCAGCTCTCTTCTTACCAACCGGATGTGTCAGCTGCTTCTTTCTCTCCTTTTCCTCCCGGGCAGCCACCACATCGGAATTAGGCGTCTCAACAGTTAGTTGAGCGTATGTTTTCTCGGGGACCGCAACCTCGGGAGCAAGGGGCTCGGCAGTCTTGTTCGGACGGGGCTGATCCTCCGGCAATGGATCTCCTTTGCTGACAACTGACCCATCAAGCTCCGGAAGCTCTAGGTACTCAGACATAGTGATAACTGCAGAAAGGAAAACACACAATTAAAATAAGCAGGAGTGGCATACACCTTTCAAAAAATAATAATAAACACCCCTTCTTACCCTCCCCTCCAGCATTCTTTATAACAAGATTGTGGCCTGATATCCTGAAGGTGTTGGTAAGCCCATACACCCAAAGAAGACTGGTCGGAGGTTTCCGAAGTATTATGGGTCGGAGGGCCAGTGTCTTAGCATCCCGTTGCGAGTAACCGGTTGGGAATCGATCTGTAATCTGTGAATCCCTATGTCTCCACGGCATGGCGATCGGTATGGCCCTTCGGTCAATCAAAAAGAAAAAATCCTTCCACCGTTTCAAACTTGATAAAATCTCCCTAAAACACTTCTTGGCATGTTTACCCGTCCGATGTTCAAACGAGAACCAGTGTCCCTGCTTACATAACCAGTAGAACACTCGAAACAGGGAGACGGTGGGCACAACATCCAAACTATAACACCGTACCTCAAACAATGTCACCCTATTTACACCTAACGGAACTAGCTGGGAAAAGTGTACGTTAAAATGATCTATGACGCTCAAAAGGAAGGCTGAGAATGGTATCCTAACACCCCCTAATCTCATGTGCTGAACATACACCCCTATTTTATCTCCCGGCAACTCATTCATGGTCAGATCGGGGGGAGGAAGTACAGGATGAAGATCTAACGGGATGCCAAATTCTACTATCATATCGTCTAAATCTCTTTGGGAAAGCTTAGACGGATGCACATGCATATCGAACTTACCGGGGGGTTTAGCTGTTAATAATAAAGGTGGGTCAACCGGAACGTTCATCTCCCCAGGTTCACTAACGGCCATGGTCTAAACAATACGAAGTAACAAAAACAAAAGGTTGAAACGCACCTCGGAATAAACTTTGCAAAATAACAGAAAGCAACCGAAGAGAATTGAGGAAAAAGCACAGTAAAAGGTAAAAATGAAGAGTAAAGAAGTGGTATATATAGTCGGTATGGGGATACGTGAAACGTCGCATCATGCGCCCCCTTGACACGTGGCTAAGCACCGACCGTTTGATATCTGTGCCAAAGTTAAGTGGTAACCAGCTGTCAAAGGGGCATAATGGTAATTTTGCCGCGGCGAATACACTTCTCATAAAAACGCGCAACATCTGCGACACAACGACAAGGGAACAACGACACCTATACGCACAGCGGAATTGAAGCACCGGTTTGAACCGATACTCCAATACTGGGGGGGGGGGGGGGGGACATGTTGGCGTATGTGGCCGAATGGCCCAAAACCCTTCGGCTGATAGAGACCTAGCCGAAGGGCAAGTTGCCGAAGAGAAGCCTCAACGGGCACAAGCCGATGTCACAACACAATCCCAGGATTTTAGGGATCGTGTCGCCCACTTGCTCTGACACTCACCAACTAGGTATGGCTTGCTCCTTCCCAAGGCAGAGTAGGTAATGAGGTGAGTAGTATAAATACCCCTCACCTCATTTATGATTCAACTAACACACACCTAATACTCTCACCAGTATTTATTACAAACACTTCTTCTTTTCACATACTCATCCTCACACCGGAGGTTGGTCTTGGGATAAAACCCAAGGCGAGCCTAACATGTGCTACTCTTGTGCAGGGTATTTCAAGAGAACGAGAGATAGACCTAACGGCGGGACCCTCTCGCAAGGTTTTACCTCAACAACAAACAAGAACGCCTTCATGGCTTTATAGTGGTTATGGTGGCCAATGTATAAAAAAAAAAAAAAAAAAAAAAAAAAAAAAAAAAAAAAAAAAAAAAAACATTTGGAGCTAACTGTGATGAGGAATTTGCTTTTTGTTTTACATTTAACATTTTAAAAAGATTAATGTTCGACGATACTGTGCACGAAATGTAATTAGGCGTACGAAGACCAGGATTTCATATTGGTAGGTCGTTCTTGATATTTAAGCTAAAAATCTAATAAACCTATTTCATATAATTTGTTGGTCTTTTCACTTTAACAAGATTAACGTTGCATCAAAATAGAACTTATTTGTATCCGTTATTATTGAAAGCACTGATATAAATCATTGACCATACTTCATTCTGTTTTATTAGTTTTCATTTTCTAGTTTGTCTATTTTGGGTCATGATTTGCTTTTTAAGGAAAAACATACATACATACCGAGAGAAATTTACATGTTGTGTAGTATTTTACTGTATTTAAAGAACAGAGGTTGTCATCTTTTACAAAATAAACACACATTGACAAAAATAACAAAAAAGTTTATAACAATAAACAAGTTTTTGTTAGGTATATTATCCTTCAATACTTTGTATTTAGGTGCCCTTTTGATTTATAAGGATGTCGCAATTTAATGAAGGAAAATTTTGGTAACACGTTATGCAATAATCCTGATCACAAGTAGATCGATAATTTGTTTGATTCCAAAGCAATGAAAAACAAATAGATTGAAAATGCTTGAAAGTTTTAAAACAAAGATAATAGAACCAACCTTTTACCTTACTCATGACTCTTAAGTATAAAACAAAAGTCACTAATAGGTGATAGAACCAACCAATAGTTTCTCATAACAAAATGAACGACTATGAACCGAAGAACCTTTTAACATGAAAACTCTAATAGTAAATTTCTTGCACCATTAGAATCAATTGTTTTACTTCCACAATTAGGAACATGTTCAATACCCTTAACGTTCTCAGCAAATCGCTTTTTTTTTTTTTTTTTTTTTTTTTTTTTTTTTTTTTTTTTTTTCATGAAGGACAAACAAGAACGCCTTCGTGGTGGTTGTGGTGGTAACAGGGGCGGACCTTTTAAGGGGCAGGGGAGGGTCCCGGCCCCCCCAAAAGTTGCGGCAACTAGTGTAAATATTATAGGTTTTAGAGGTAATTTAGTTGAGTTTACAAACAAATCTCTGATTCGGCCCTCCCAAAATAAATTCGGCCCCCCCAAAATAAGTGTTCAAGTTCCGCCACTGGGTGGTAATGTAGGAAAAGAAACATTTTGAGTCAATTGTGATGAAGAGTTGTTTTACGTTTTACATTTATCGTTTAGAAATATTAATGGTTCGACAATATTGTGTAAGAAAATTAATTAGGCATATGAAGACCAATATTTCACTTTAACGAGATTGAACTTCTACGTTGCATCAAAATCGAACTTAATTGAATCTGTTATTACTATAACCATTGATATAAGTCATTGACCATACATTTATTCTGCTTTGTTTTTTAGTTTGTGTACATTGGGATTGGGTTAGATTGCTTCCAAAGTTGCACGACTAATGCACGGGTCAATCGGTGATCATTTTATTTCATTAAGAAGCATGTATACACACTGCTAGAAATTAACATGGTGTATGGTATTTTTGCTGAGAAAAAAAATAAAACACACGTAAAGCAAAGTTAAAAGACAAAAACACCAAGAACATAAACCAAACAAACAATGAACAATTTGTTTATTAGGGTTCATGTACTCCAGTGATTACTTGTTGCTTGCCTTTTGTGATTATAACGATGGCACTACTTTTACTTTTCATCTATGTGGGATAACTTATTGCTCTCTGTAAAGAAAATTTTCAAATCATGTTATAGAATAATCCCGATCACAAGTAGATCAAAGCCAAGAAGAACAAATAGATTGGAAATTCATTTGTACCATGTAACTCCATTCAAAAGCTTGAAGTTGAACCTCTAGCCGTTGTATTTTTAAACAAAACGACCTCAACTATTGTAATACTAAAAAAGCCACTTGTACGAGTTACGTTGAAAACAAAAAGCTTATAAAAATACTTAAAGAGTGTATACTCTATAGGAATCACCCAAAATAAAGTCTAAACATTTAAATCATAGAACCAAGCAATATGTTTTCATAACAAAATCAAAGAATATGAACCAGAGAACCTTTTAAAATGAAAATTCTACTAGTAAATTTCGTGCACCATTAAAATCCATGTTTTCAACTCCACAATTAGATACATATTCCATATCCTTAACGTTCTCAGCAAATCGCACTTTCTTTTTAATCTTTCGGTCTTTCTTCGTGGTGGACAAACAAGAACGCCTTCGCGGTGGTTGTGGTGGTGATTCTGCATGACTTAAATCGCGGTTCTTGATCGAGGAATTATTAGTAGTAGTGGTTCCGTGTTCGTAGTAACGAGAGGAATATCACGGTGCCCGAAAAAGCAATTGTTGTAGCTAACACTGTCAGGACTCCATGTGAACTCCAAGCTGGTGACATGGTTTTTTGATCTTTGTTTTAGTTGAACTATGCTATTGCTGATTTTGCTTTGAGTGGTTGATGGTGACAAACAAAAAATGTGGTTGTTGTTTTTATCGTGTTTTTTGTTGGTGGAGAAGTTGGAATTCCTTTCTTTCAAAGGATAATATATTTCGTAGAAACACCCCAAAACAAGACTCTTGGAATTTAGGTTAGTCTTTTTGAATATTGATCTTTGTCTAATGTCACATGTCAAAGTGTATTTAGAAATTGAATTATGCATCTCGCTATATGTCACATGTCAAAGTGTACTTATGTTTGTCTTTTTGAAAATTGGTTTTCATATTAAGTCAATTAAGTAAAATTCAAACAAAACTTAGGTTGCACTGACTTATTTTGACATGCGTATGCTATAACAACTTGCTACGATATTGCCACCTTTTATAACAAGCACATTGGTAAATAAACCTTTTCTTTTCCAATGAAAGTTCACATGTTTACAAATTGAATAGTCTATATAGTACTTTTAGGTGACAATCGCATGAACATATTTGTCAAAATGGAAAATTTCAGTTTGCTAATGAGAATTCCAGTTTGCTTATAGGCTAATTAGCTAATGAGAAAATTTCAGTTTGCTTATAGATGCTTGTCTTATTTGGCCCACTTGACCCAAGTAGTCATCATAGACATTTCTAACTGGGCTTCGACATATAGAAAAATCATGTCATTAATTTAGGAATTATTGTTAGTTTTATATACGGAATATATTTAATCAAACACAGACAATAACACCTCAATAAGTTAGAAGATGAAATAAGAAAACGAGAACCATGAAAATTAATAAAATATAGCAACAAACTGGAGTATTATTTGTGGAAGTGCGTACATCTATCATGGGATCACAAGTAGATTACTACGTAATAATTTGTTTGATTCATTCGTATTTTAAAACAAAGATGATGCAACCAACCGATGGTTTTTCATAACAAAATGAACGAATATGAACCAAAGAACCATTTAACATGAAAACTCTACTAGTAAATTTCTTGTGCTATTAGAATCAATTGTTTCACTTTGCACAATTAGAAACAGGTTCAATACCCTTAACGTTCTCAGCATATCACACTTTCTTTATTTTTTCATCTTTCGGTCTCTCTTCGTGGAGGACAAACAGAAACGCTTCGGGGTGGTTGTGGTGGTAATGTAGAAAAAGAAACATTCCGAACCAATTGTAATGAAGAATTTTTTTTCACAGTTTACATTTATCGTTTAGAAGTATTAATGATTCGACAATATTGTGTAAGAAAATAATTCGGCTTATGAAGACCAATAGTTCACTTTAACGAGATTGAACTTCTACGTTGCATCAAAACCGAACGTACTTGAATCTGTTATTATTATAAGCATTGATATAAATAATCGACCATACGTTTATTAATTCTGCTCTTTGTTTTTCAGTTTTTAGTTTCCTTACATTCGGTTAAATTGCTTCCAAACTTGCACGAACTGATTCACGGTCATCATTTGCTTTCAATGAAAATAACATGCATAGTTTACATGGTGTATGGTAAGTATTTAGTTGAGAGAAAAATAAATCACACTTGAAGTAAAGTTAAAAGACAAAAACACCAAGTACATAAACCCAACAAACAATTTGTTTATTGGGTTTAGCAAGAGGGCGATTACTTATTGCTTGCCCTTTGTGGGTATAACGATAGCACCATTTTTGCTTTTCATCTATGTGGGACAACTTATTATTACCCTTTAAATAAAATTTTCGAATCATGTTATACAATAATTCCGATCACAAGTAGATCAAAGCCAAGAAGAACAAATAAATTAAAATTTAATTCTTACCATGTAACCCCATTGAAAAGCTTGAAAGTTGGACCTCTGGCCGTTGTATTTTTAAACTGTTGTAATACTAAAAAAACTAACCTTTTAACTTACTCACAAAGGGGTGGCGGCGCAGCTTGTTGCTCGCCTACCTACCATCCTTATGTAATCTATCCATTTTGATATAAAAAAAAAAAAAAAAAAAAAATTATAATCCTATAGAAAAATTTTAAACAATAAAAAAAAAAAAAAAAAAAAAAAAAAAAAAAAAAAAAAAAAACTTACTCATGATTAAGTATGAAACAAAGTCATTTGTAAGAGCAACACACCCTATTCTAAAATCAAATTAATTAATTTCCAAATTAAAAAAAAAAAAAAAAAAAAAAAAATGTATTAAAAACTTACGAGATTATATGCATCACCCAAAATAAAGTCTAAACATTTATATC
Organism: Artemisia argyi; assembly: GCA_030686995.1. Lineage (NCBI taxonomy): Eukaryota > Viridiplantae > Streptophyta > Magnoliopsida > Asterales > Asteraceae > Artemisia > Artemisia argyi. The sequence continues at coordinate 13,519,264 of CM060691.1, read as the reverse complement.
ATAGAACCAAGCAATATGTTTTCATAACAGAATCAAAGAATATGAACCAGAAAACATTTTAGCATGAAAACTCTACTAGTAAATTTCGTGCACCATTAGAATCAATTGTTTCACTTCCACAATTAGAAACATATTCAATATCCTTAACGTTCTCAGCAAATCGTACTTTCTTTTTGATCTTTCGGTCTTTCTTCTTGGAAGACAAACAAGAACGCCTTCGCGGTGGTTGTGATGGTGATTCTGCATGACTTAAATCGCGGTTCTTGATCGAGGAAGTGTTAGTAGTAGTAGTAGTCCGTAGCAACGAGAGGAATATCATGGTGCCCGAGACCGCAATAGTTGTAGCTAACACTGTCACAACTCCATGTGAACTCCAAGCTGGTGACATGGTTTTTTGATCTTTGTTTTAGTTGAACTATGAAAGTGTTGATTTGCTCTGAGTGGTTATGATTTTAAATTTGTGAACACATATATAAATTGTGACAAACAAAGAATGTGGTTGTTTTTATTGTGTTTTTTGGTGGTGGGAAAGTTGGAATTCCTTTCTTTCAAAGGATAATATATTTCCTAGAAACACCCCAAAAGACAAGACTCTTGGAATTTATGTTCAAGTCTTTTTCAATATTGGTTGTTGTCTAATATCACATGTCAAAGTGTATTATTTAGAAGTTAAACTATGCATCTCGTTATATATGATACATAAAAAGAAATGTTTTACATGGTTGGTGTCTGTGTGACAGTAGCTACAAATCTTTTGGATTAGTCGGCCAAAAATTAAAAACTATAATTACTAAAGAATGTATCAGAAAACGTTTGTAGTAGCAAGAGCCAAGAGGTAAACAGTAGTAACAGTGAGCAGCGGTAGTTGAGTAGAACGTTTGGTAACGTAGATGTAGATGTAATTTTAATGTGTATAACAAGTTCTAAATATTACTACATGGAGTGTGAAAACTAAGCATTCCGGAAAAAATATGAAGCTATTTGCTGCTTGTCAAACGCATCAAAAAGCAAAATGCTCATCGCTCACAGTTCTGGAAAAAATATGAAGCTACTTGTTGCTTGTCAAACGATCATTACAATTTACAAATCATAAACCTCATTGTTCACCGTTCTTAAATGCTCATAAACACTTTGCGCCAAACACATCATTAACCATCCTAACTCTATCATTAAGCAAATAAGCACCACTGGGGCATTGGTCCAGTGGGTGGGCTTTCATTCTTGAGTCAATAGACTCGGGTTCGAATCCCATCCTTGGCACTTTGCTCCTACTGGAGAGACTTTGTGAATAAGAGTTCTACCAAAAGACACCCGGAGTCAAGATGTTCCTGCCAATCCACTTTTTTTTTTTTTTTTTTTGATCATTAAGTAAATAAGCAAATTGAATTAATTACATTATATGGACCAAAGTCCAAAGAGTAGTGGGGTGTACTATTGTGGTGGGACCGGAAATGTGAAGGAAGAAATGGTTCATAGTCTTAGACCATGTAATGTGGGCCTTATTCAATTAAAGCCGATTGAACAATAGTGGTTGAGGACTTGAGTAGGGGTGTAATCGAGCCGAGACAACTCGCGAGTAACTCGAGATCGACTCGAAAAATACTCGATTCGACTCGATTTTAAACGAGTCGAGCTCGAGCTCGAGCTACTCGTGTAAGATGTCGAGTCGAGTTCGAGTTCTATGTTACTCGGCTCGTGAAGCTCGCGAGCCTTAACGAGCTTTTCTATAATTACATATATGCCCTTCAAGAATATACGAGCCGAGCTCGAGCTTGAATTTTGAGCCGAGCTCGAGCTTTTCTATAGTGACTTTTTCAAAAACTTGATTTTATTTAATATATACGAGCCGAGCCGAGCCGAGCCTCGAGCTCGAGTTTTAGTGATCGAGCCGAGCTCGAGCTTGAATTTTGAGGCTCGGTCGAGCTCGAGCCGAGCTTCGAGCTCGAGTATTATATGTCGAGCCGAGCTCGAGCTTGTCAATACTCGACTCGACTCGGCTCGTTTACACCCCTAGACTTGAGGAAGTGATATGGTTTAAGTTGGTCAATATTGGAGTGTGCAACTTGGTCTTTCACTTTCTATCATTAGCGGGTCAATATTGTCATTTCATATTATTATGAATTTTGGCTATACAATAATACAACCTCTTTAATTTGTGTTCTCTGATCATGGTATTAAGAATCAGTACAATTTATCAAGAATATTACTACATCCACCTAAGTTTTACAAAAATTCTTCCACTCGCTGACATGGCAGAGTGGTGATTGGTTGGTTTTCTGTGGGCCACAGAAAACCAACCAATCACCACTTTGCCACGTCAGCGAGTGGATGAATTTTTGTAAACCTTAGGTGGGTGTAGCACTCCTCATTTATCAATATCAATGTCACTTTCCAATGTTGACTCCTTGGACTAGACTCTCATTCTTCTATCCGAAAACGGGCTTTAGTCGGGTTGATAAATACAATCTTGACCCATTGTATTAGGATGTTGTCAAAGGAGCGTGACATTATTGATGCAGAACTTATTGAAACATTAGCAATTAGGGAGCCCATAGGCCATAACCATCCACATTTGAAAGTTGTAGTGAGCAGGAAGTGGTCTAGTGCTTATGGCTATTTGGTGATTTGGTCTAACTGTTGACCACAAATTTCTTCATTTAAGGCCCCAAGTTTGATTGTTTTGGGTTATAAGTTGTAGACATTTTTTGGTCATCAGGTGAAAATGTGTAATGTGTATAGACACTTTCGAAATATTAAAAATTACATATTTTCGAAGGTTGTGTAAAACACCTTGTTATTCATCTACTGTGCATAAAATAACGGCCGCTAGGTGATCATGCAAGTTGTTTTAAGAGTGTAAAGAAGAAATTCATTCTACATGACAAATATCAGAACAAAAAGTTGCATATACTTCATATAAAAGTTGATTATTAGTACATTAATTTGCTTACTATGCAAAAATGCAAATAATGATGCAAACATTGCTTATTGCAGTATCACAAAAACTACTTATTTCCGGTTCAGAAAACAAAACAAAATCTTTCTCAGGTAGTAAGGATAGGTGGAAGATAATCAGATTTAGTACCAAGGACTTTCGCACTTGTATCAGGGAAATTGGTGACTCCAGGTAGTTCAGTAATATCACCATCTCTAGTAATGCCAACGGGGTAACGAAGCAAGTGACCAGGGAGATCACTTTCGATGTTTTCACTAGCATACATATCCCAGTATTTGTCAGCAATTTCGTTGATCTTTCTTGCACATTCAGGGTTCTCAGGGTGCTCAAAAGTTTCATCAATCATGCCAAGGTGTTCATACCATAGAGCCATACGGAATCCGTGGATCTCACCCCTAGCAGGCTGTTTGCCAGCTAAGTGGTATGGTTGGTAGGCTCCCATAGCTATTTCAGAATCTCGACCACCGTCCATAGATCGTTGGTTGATATTTGCTGATCCGACTATTATGTATTCATCATCAACTGCAACATTGTAGGTCTGATGTTAGAATAACCTTGTTTTATGAATGTGAATGTACCATGGCTTTATTTCAACCCAATAAAATGTGGTGATCATTTCCTTTCTAAAATGGGTCAAGCTGTTACGGATGGGTTGGGCAAAAATGACTGGAAATTTACTTTCATCAACTATTTTGCTAATTATAATTGATGATGTAAAGGGTCAAAAAAGTGTTAGTGAATAAGCTCAACCTGCTGCAACTCATTATTCTTGAGCGTTTTTTTGTTTTAGCGCATTTTGACCCGTTAGACATTTTTTTGTCACACACGTTTATAAGGGATCTATTTGACCATGTTATGTTGTCTAGGGTATAATTGCTGCTTCTAATATAACCCGAAAGATGAGCACTACGTATAATTTAAATATTGGGTTTAAATATGCTACACAAAGATTAAGAGTTGCAACATACCGATCATCATTTTGGAATGCACATAGATCATGAAACGCCGATTGTTTTGGGCATGATGATAGCCCGAATTTGGTTCAGGTGCTTCCAAAGGTTGATGTTCTCCGTCCTTCTCATCCTCACGGTTTCCAAGACAAAAGAAAGTGAGATACTCTCTTGGATCAGCATCAAGTCCCTTAGCTTGTAAAGCCTTAACAATATCTTTATACATCATTTCCATTGTTCTTCGTTGCCAGTCCAATATGGCCTGAACGGACCCACTTTCTGGGATACCTTCCGGCCACATTGGGACCACAATATAAACAATGAACTTTTGACCGGCCTCAATCTTGCTAACGATCTTTAAAGAAAGTTCTTTGGGAATAAGATGCAAAGCACCAATTTCATTAATATTAATATCGTCAGATTTCCACGCAAATGAGCTTCCAAGAAAATACTGGTTTTCGATATAGATAAAGTTTTTGGCTCTGCGTATAGCTTGAATATAAGCATCTTGAATACTTCTATCAATAATGTTATCTTTACCACTCACGAGACCTGCTTTCGCCGCTTCTTCTGGTGTGTCTGGGAACCCGAATGCTGCACCACCATCAATGGATCGAAATAACTGAACATTCCATGTTTCTTGATCATTTGGAAATGTGACGGGGGACGGTGGAATTAGTATATCCTTAAGTTGGTGTAAGTTAACCAACACATCTTTCCCACCTTGTTTCCTCCATCTTTGGTCAAAATTAAACAAAACATCCCAAGCAATCGGGCCTTCAAGGCGTGAATGAATATCATGCCACGGCTCACGTGGACCCCCTTTTGTTATCGCAGCCCCCGTGTAATTCGGTTGGTGAAAATCATCATGATGAATAGAGTGAAGTGTTTTAAAAAGAGGATGGTGAGCTGAATCATATCTGCCATCACATAAATCAATACCACCAACAAAACTCACAACCCTCCTTTTAGATCCGCCATTAGGCATCTCGTGGTCAACGACAATGATCTTTTGGTGATGAGTAAACATGGTGGATACTTGTAGATTCTGAATAACGCTACCACCACCGTCAGGATCACGTGGGCATAAAATACAATGAACTTCAGTTCCTTGAAAAAAGTTTTGTGTTTCTTCATCATGTGTAGCCATTAGACCATCCCGTTTCAATGTATCCACTGAGGTTCGGTCATCCCATACAAGCATAGCAACACGGACGCCTTCTTCTGATTTCTGTTTCAAAAGCTGACCAAGCGTGATATCACCTCCAGGTTTTTGTCTATTCGAGTCACGTAGTAAAGCAATCTCAGTGTAAACAGACCATCCAGTAATGTAAATGAAATGCTTAGCATTAGTAATAGCATCAAACACATCTTCCCAACATCTTTGCGGCTCATAAAACTTACCATTAGCTAAAGGTATTTTAGGAATAAATTCTTCAGGGACGTGAGCATCTTGGTATAAAGAAACTCGACAACCTTGTCTTTGAGCAAAAAACGTGTAGGGAACACCAGGGTATTTTGCAGTTTTAATTCCATGGGCCCAGTTACGGTCTTGTGTGACATCAAAGAATTGTAGCTTCACGTGGATCTTAGCACCAGACGCTATTGGGTTCTTGTGTTCGTCCATGATCTCAAGCCATTTGTCTATTTCATCTCCATCTGTAAGTTCGCTAACGGGCATGTAAGCTCTTCCTATTAGAGTTGCACCGATTGGATTGTTATCTTTGACTGTGAATATGACGTTAGAAGCTGAGTGAGCACAATAGATGTGGAATGATTCAAACCAACGCGGGTTTTGTGGTTCATTTTCAATCATTCTAGTTCGTCCAACTCTGCATTTTTCTAAATCAATTGTTGCGTATAATTTGGGAGTTCCTTCCCCAACACCGACAGCCTCTTGTATGTTTGCCATAAGCTGCAACAAAAAAATAATCAGGTGATTCATAAAAAAGGGAACAGATAAGTATTCAAGCAGTTTCATCCTAACAGAATTCACGTGTCATCAAACTATTGGTAAGTATGTGTTGATGGATATTTTAGGCTTTTAATCCGTATCAAAAGCACGTGTTCGGCTATACTAAATCAAACATTGTATGTTTTTCAAACGAAAGAAGAAGTACGTAACTTGTTACATCTTATTAAAACGAGCATATGACTAGAACAAACGACGTATGATATACCTTCCCGAATATATTAGGACCACCACCTTCACCATGAAGCTTATCAACCTCGTAGATCGTAACATGAAGAGTTCCATGGAGCAATACCTTAGACATTTTGCAGCCTGCATTTTTATCATCACATTCGTTATCAGATTGCTACCATATAAATATATAATGTTATAATCACATTTGCTAACCATATATAACATGAACACACAAAATATATTTTTTATGACATGATATACGCACAAGCACGTACTAGCACTACGTGATATTGGTAGATCAATCGGTTCAATATATAGCTCGATCACAACATAACGTATGTTTATATGGAAAGATCTATGATTTTTATAAAATGTGATTACGTTGTGGATGGAGCAAAGTTAAATGAAACGCATAGAATATGAACAAAAGTGTAATGGGAGAGGTAATAAGAGGGACTTAAGGAGGGAAAAATGATCCGTAAAAAAAGTTGATTGATGGCTCAAAGTTAACCGAAAAAACTGTTTTATTTTTAGGAATTTGATGCAGGAATTCATACGTTTTATTTTACTAACATTAAATTAGATCTCCAGTAAACAAAGTACAACATCTCAAATGTTACAATGGTTCCTATCAACTTGAACATCTGAATTTATTTCTTTTGATTTCTTTAAGAAAGAAATTTCTATATACTTTACCCAAAATAAATAGCTTTCGCAAATTTTACAATTTTTTTTTAATTATTAGTAAAAACCAAAGATTTGATGATAAAATTACATAAAGCCATAACTTATAAACATACGAATTATTTATGACTTTCAAAGGGAAAATGTTGCTTAATAATAACAAATTGTCATTATTGTTCCAATTGAGTCACTGAAACTTTATTTTATCCACATAAATCATTCGAATTTCAATAATTTTTCATTGTCGTAAAGATATCCAAGGGCTTTGTTTAGAGGTATGTGAGTTGCCCACTAACCTAAACTCTAAAGGTTGTGGGTTTAAGCTTCGTTGGAGGCAGAGATAGGTGGTATATAGGGCGTGAAAAGATTATTGTTAAAAAAAAGTTGTAAAATGTTCTAAAGACTATGTTTAAAATTTTAATATGCGCATTAGTTATACCTTAATAATAAACACTCACATTTTAATTTTGATTAATCTCAAACAATTTAATATACAACCAACATGTAAAAATAAATATAAGTTACAAAATAATAACGAAGTTTGATAAGTGTTTTATTTTTGTCGCTCAAATATAAAAATTACACAGAAAAAAACACTATTAACAAAAAAATTCAGTGGTTTTTTACAATCGATAAACGTAGAGAGATCAAACAAAACTCAAATTTGCTTACTATTTAATGATTTTCTCCAAACCAAACTTTCAAATATTGAACTTGGTAGTTGGTCCAGTTTTGGAATTGGGCTTGGGCTCAACTCTAACTGGATATTGTCAATTACATGTACGTCCAAATCCAACAGGCTTGTTCTTTTGATTTTCTTTATCTAAGTATTATAGCGTCGGCATAATTTTATGTTTTTTAGAACGGTACCACTCTTGAAATCCGACCCCCGGAGTTAAACTATCCAAACGGGCAGGCCCCGGGACCCGAACCACTAGGAGAGACCCGCGAAGAGAAACCCCTAGAACTCACAGCTTTGCACTAAGAGAAAAATCTGGATTTTCTTTGTCACTTGCGAAACTTGAATCCAGATAAAAACCCTCCCCAAACTCTAAAAGGAACTTAGGTAACCAATATGATTTCTTCTTTAAACATTAGTATTGATTGAGGTAAGTAGTCTACCAACCATCAAGACATTTTTTTTTTTTTTTTTTTTTTTGAAATAACCATCAAGACATTAAAAAGACCAATAAGTTATATACTACAAGTAGACCCCTCATATTTAATAATTTAGTTCTTTTGATGGGTACCACTTGGGATTATTACAACCTACGAGTCTACGACCTCGAGAACTTTCAACTTACCAAATAAGTTCTATAAATAATTTTGCATACTTACTTTCAAGTTTTAATAGTTGTGATATTTATGAGGTTTATAAAAATCATTTCTGGAGTAGTAACATATATCACTCTTACGAGTATTTGATATTGCTTTACGAAGTAGATTTTGGGTTTACGTAATATCAAGCATGGAAAATGTGGTAACATACAAACCAGAAGTATAACAAGATGCATTTTCATTTATTACTAAATGTGTGACCTATCTAGTTTGCATGTTTGTTACAGAAGGTACAATGAATGAATGATCAGTAGCTAGCTTGTCAAATAATCAAAAATATGTTACAAATTAATTACTAGTACTATAAATCAGTTTAGACATTGATTAAAGTATATGTTTAGATTTTGCGATGTAAATATTTAAGGTAGAATGTATGCACGTGTATACATTTAAACATATCTTTGAACGAGCCACTAAATGACCTACCTAATTTTTTTTTTATAAATTGTGTGGACAAATCAAAAGGCAAAAATTAATGTGGCAACTAAACATAAGAAATAATACCACAGATTCTGTTTATAATTTTAGATGTTTATTTAGTAGACAACTAAACATAAACAAAATAAAGGCGTCGCATTACTACTAAAGTCTAGGCCTATAAGTATAAGTATTTTGTTAACGATTTAAACTATACTAATTAATCAAAGGCCAATTATTTGCTTTATTGATGACTTATAAATTATTCATAACGTGATCATATCTTAAACACGTGAATCATAATAAGTTACTCTCTTTCTCGTAAAAATTACACACAATGATTTGATGCACGTATGTTGTACTAATGGTCACGCATATTGGTGTTATTCCTATTAAAATCTTACACATATTTTTGGGTGGTCGAGAAGAAGAGGTTTGAAGATGGTTACGAGGTAAACTTTTATTTTTGAAAGGCAACATGTATTAAAAGAACCAAAACAAAGAACAAGATACAAAAAAAAAGGCAACCCACCACCTTAACAAGACAATTAAGGGGATAGATCCTAAAAGAAACAAATAACAACCAAAACCAAACAAGCCTTTATGAACCTAACAACAAGGACAAAAGAGCTAGATGACACAAGCATGAACCAACACCATTATGATTAAACCACAAGGTTACGAGGTAAACTTAATTAAACCACGTACATATGAGCTGCGACTCGTAAAGAAAACTTCATCTATTTACCTAATTAACCCAATTAAACAATGTAAGTATTAAAAAAATAATAATAAATAAATAATAATAATTAAAAAAAAAAAAAAAAAAAAAAAAAAAAAAAAAAAAAAAAAGAAGAAAAAAACCAAAAACAACAACGCATGAGCGTTCTAGCTGCAAAAAGACTTATAACTGTTAAACCAAAATATAAAGGCGAGCATCGGGACAAACCCGACCGAACCGACAAAAACCGACCCGACCCGAAAAACGAAAAGGGAAAAAACTCATACCGAGAACCGAAACCGAAAAATATATATCAAAACCGAAACCGAACCGAATAACTCGGTTCATGTCGGTTTTCGGGTTTCGAACAAAAAAACCGACAAAAACCGAAATAAATATACAAAACCGAAACCGAACAAAAAAGGTCGGTTCGGTTTAGTTCGATCCAGTTTCGGTCGATTTATCGGTTTCCGGGTGGATTTGCTTAGCCCTACCAAAATATGTAAGATGTTACGTTCAAATTACGCTACGAATAAACAACCTTAAAAGAAGTCACATCAAACATAGAAAATAAATAAATAAATAAACGAGTTTTGCTACAACCTCCTATCATTTCATCTTACAAATCTTCTTACATAAACAATAATATTATATATTTTTTTCCACTCATTTTCTCTTTCTGTATTTAAACCGTTGACATTTCTCAGGATCCTGAAGTAAGATGTTTTGTAAAAAAAAATTGTAAGAGATTTTAGCATTTTTGTAAATTAACTCGTTTGAATTTGACAATATATAAACTCAAATAAATGGGATCAATCGGGACGTTGTGGGGGCATAAAGCAAACACAGGTACAAGTGTACAACCATGTGATTTCACTTTCATTCACTCACTTCCGTACAATTCCATTTTTTAACTAGGATTCTTGTCATACATCCATGTGTAAAAACATGGAGTAAACATGTTAGTAAATAAAATATACAAGGCGAGGTCCGAAGGCTCGCGTTTCGCAGCGAGAATTTTAAATTCAAAATTATTGATTTCTGTTGCCACCCACCGCGGAGCACGAGTCCCTAATAACAGATCGATAATTCCAAGGACTATTTTGTTAATTTTTTTAATTTTATTACAGAAATTGTCCTAATGTTAGTGTTTCGTTGCAAATAAAAGATAACGATTGTTAGTTAATGACCGTTAATAGATAGCTGCCATTAACTGACGCACGTTAGTTAGTGTTCATTTGACACCCATTAGGTGTGGCAGTAGCAACAAAATAAATAAATAAATAAATAAATAAATTTGCCCCTAGCAATACCACTAAATGTATATATAGAGTAATACTCCGTATTATTTTTATTAAAGGCTAAGGTGTCATTACACCATAACACTAAAAAAAGTACTGTCATCTCAATGTCACGGCACTTCAACATTTCAACATTTAACACCCAAAAATTACCCCTTATCATAACATCCTATAACACAACCTTTTGAAAATCACATTTTTATTTTATTTTTCATTTATTTAAATAAACTAACATTTCATTAATTAAATTAAAATAAAAATTATAATCTATTTTCAAGAATCACAGCCAAATAATAATAATAATAATAATAATAATAATAATAATAATAATAATAATAATAATAAACGGTAGCTTTGATCCCTTGTTTCTGTTAGATTATTGACATTATTTTAGTAGTCGTATGTTAGGATCGAACACGAGATCACGGGATTGCACACTTTATTTATGAGAGTTAAAGTTTAATAATTAAATGTAAAAGTTTATATTTAATTATTTAATACACAAATATATATAACGGCCGTTAGTATTTAACGGATAATGACTAATGACCGTTAGACGAATATAAGGAAAGAATGTGTATGATTAATTGGTAAGTCAAGAAGCATCCGGAAGCCCCACTTGGGCCTTGAACCGATCGGCCAACCCAAAAGGAGGGCACCTCCTTTGTTTTCTTGAGCTCCAAGTTTCATACACTATATATATAAGGCCAAGGGTTAAAGGTTTGTATCTCTTGTGCACACACACAAACCCTAAACTTGTTTTTCTCTCCTTGTTTTCTTGTAGTCGATCAAACAAACACCCTTAAAGGGTTGATCGATTTTATTTATTAAACAAAAGGGTTTGGTTTAATTTTGTGTTCTAAAAACTAGCATTATTTTAACTTGTTATAGTACGTGTGTACAAGAACGTGATACAATCATATTATTGATTGTATCTTGGATTGAATAACAAAAAGGTAAGGGGTTATTCTTACAATCCACATAAATCCTAATTAGGGTTCATAAGTTGAACATTGCATATTCATTCTTGTTCGGGCTAGAATCACAAATGTGCGTTTACTATTTATTATTGATTAATTAATTACATGTTATATGGTCTTGTTATAATTGCTTCCGCTATGCGTACTTGATGTTAATTGGTTTATTTATATGATTGTCATGGTATTATAATTCCAACAGTTTCGTGATTAAGTGCCCAAGGAATTGCCCTTCTTCGACAACAAAGGAGCATTTTTTAGGATTGAGCTTCATGTTGATCGCTCTTAACTGATCGAAGGTCTCTTGAATGTCGGAGAGCATGTCTTCCTCCGTCCTACTCTTTATGACCATGTCATAATGTAGGCTTCCAAATTTCATCCTATCTGTTTGTTGAAGGCCTTGTCTAGCAAACGCTAATACGTTGCCCCTGCGTTCTTTAACCCGAAAGGCATTTTCTTGTAGCAGTAAACTCCCTTTCCAGTATAGAAAGCTGTTTTCTCTTCATCTGCCTCTGCCATTTGTATCTGATGGTAGCCTTTTTAGGCGTCCAGAAAGCATTTCAAGCGAAATTCTGATAAGGATTCTACTTTCCAATCTATCTCCGGTAGAGGGTAGCAATATTTTGGGCATGCTTTGTTGATGTCTGTGAAATCAACGCACATACGCCACCCTCCATCGCTTTTCTTGACCATAACTGGGTTGGCTACCCATGTTTGGTATTTAACCTCCCGGGGTATTCCTGCTTGCACGAGTTCGTCTACCTCCTTGCAGGCTGCTGCATTATTTTCGGGTGCCAGACTTCGACGCTTCTATTTTATGGGCTCAATGTGCTTGAACTCATTAAGCTTATGTTCTGTACCGAAGGATTTACCATCGATCAAGAGTTTTCTCAGAACCCCCGTCATATCAGAATATGTCCATGCGAAGACATCTTTATTGTCTCTTAAGAGTTTCGTAGGCTTGCTTTGAAGGTGTCTGGAAATTGTTTCCCGATTACTACGCTTTGTTCTGGATGTTGCTCGTTTATCACCACGCGTTCTTCTACGTCTTCGCAGCTTAAAATGACTTTCGGAGGTTCTTGAGGATTCTCCTTGATCTTTTTCCCGTCATCTTGTGATTTTCTTTGGTGGTAACTGGAAAACACGGTCCCAACCCCATACGCTGTTTGGAACTTAACTGCTGCATGTATGGTAAACACTACAATAGCCATCCTTTGCATGGCGGTTCTTTCTATTATCATGTTATAAGGAGAGTCGGACCTTACGATTGCAAAGATGAGGGTTTTCGTCCTTGTGAGTCTTCCTTCACCAATGGTTATTTCGAGAGGGACTTCTCCCAAGGGCCACGAGTGCTCCCCCGATGGTGATCAAAGGATATAGGGGATGTTGTAATTGAGCCAAGCTTGTGTCTAACCTGAAATAAGAAATACGAAGACACTACGTTAAGTGATTGCACAGGGGTTGGTCCCTGCGAACCACCTACGGCGCGTGAATAAGTATTTGATATGAGAAGTTAAATGAAAATGTGGTAAAGTAGAGTAGTGGAGATTGCATACCAGATTTATAACTCATCCAAGACTATTTATAGGTGATGAAGTAACCTTGGAGAGTGTTCACACGTTTCTTGGAGATCATGGGGGCGTACCATGATTTATGGTAACCGCTAGGGTTTAGTGCCCTACTCCTCCAGGTTTAGCAGGGGAGCTAAGGAGGAAGAGGAGATGTGGGTCTTACCAATGTTTGGACTTGGCATTGTTCCGTCCTTACAACTTATTGAAGGATACTCCGAAGAGCTTAATCCTTCGACTGGCGAATTCCCACTTGGTAACTAGATCACTGGTGATTAGTTTTACGCCATTGAAAGTTTTAGAAGGCTAACCAGAGATTTCGATATGTAGGTTGCGATAAGGCTCGAAGGGGAAGGGGTCTTTCGAGCTAACCGGAGGGTACATTATCAGTTAACCATGATGTTTATGAGGAACTTACATATTAAGATATATCATAAAGACAATTTGATGTTTACGGGTAAATTTTTGCCAAAACATCGTAAAATCATTTTAATGACCTATGATAGCATAAATCTGTATATCCATGTCTTTTAGTTACTTACACTATGTTCCCGAGTTTTTATTTGGAGAGAAAAGAAGAGAAGGTGAGAGGAAGTGACAAAATATTTATGTTCCTAAGTTTTTTTTTAGAGAAGAGAAGAGAAGAGAGAAGTAAATTATGCTAAATTTCTCTTCCTAATCTTCTTCTCAAATTGGGATGATTTTAAGAGAAGATGATTTTTGTGCATACTTTTATTAAATCTATCTTCTTTTCTCTCTAACTTGGGAACACAAACTAAAAATCAATATTTTTTCCTCTCCTCTTCTTTTCTCTTGTTTTTAACCTCTTCATTTCTTTTCTTTACATTTTATATCTCAGGAACAGATAACTTGCAAAAATAAACTGTGATCAACAAATACCGAACAGCCTACCTAGAATAATGAATGATGACTAAAGAAGGACAACCAAGAAAGAAATTTTATTGGCATGTGTTAACCGGACCCTCCCTACCATGGGGGGTCCACCTACTTTAATCAAAATGTACAAGTTTTAATGCAGACAGTACAGGCGGCGGCGGCACTGTCTTCCACAAACCCTCCATAAGGGGGGGGGGGGTCCGGTTAACTCATGCCATTTTATTAAGTAGTACATTCAATATCACAAAATTTAATTTTAGATTTTATATAGTGAGACATTTAAACACATGCAACAAAAATGTCTCTGATGCCCGATTTTTAGTTTTAAGGTATGTTTGTCACGGAGAGGTGTGAAGCTTTTTTGTTGTTAGCAAATTGAAGAATATACTTTTCAAAATTAAATTTGTAGAATTCGGAGTTGCTAAAAAATATTCTGAAGACATAAATGTCATTACTCATTAGATATCAATAAAATTTCATAACAATTTAATACAAACTTGATTAAAACTTTGTTGGGTACATTTGGATACAGAAACTTGCTTTGAGAGATTATATCAATGAAAGACAGACAAATGAAGTAAACTTCAATTAATTTGTATTGGACATATATAGTCTTACTATTCAATATATAAAAATATATACTTCCTCCGTCTCAAAATTATTGTCCAGTTTGAATTTTCAAAGTCAAACTGGTTTAACTTTGACCATAAATATATATTTTTTATTATATAATACTTGAAAAAAAATTATACCATTGAAAAGTACACTTAAAACCCAATCCATTTATATATTTTGCATCAAATACTATATAACACCCACAAAAATATTTAAGGTCAAAGTTGAAGAAGAAAGACTAAAAAAGTCAATAGTGGACAATAAATTTGAGACGGAGGGAGTACATGTTTTCTTATCGTTTGGCCAAAATGGCAATCGGTTTATAACAAAAATGTACACACGATAGTTAAATGACATGATAAGAAATTTCTACAATTATGATGCAGCTGGCACTGATAGTGTGGTAAATGGAAGTCTGGCCTAAAGCCCCACATTTGATTGACTTTTAGGATGTGTCCAAATTGTACACCATGAAATTGTATACACTATTTTTCACTTGATTAATCTTCTAGTGAAACGACGCATTAAAAAAAAAAAAAAAAAAAAAAAAAAAACGCATTTCTTTTGTTAATCTACGATCTCTTCACAAACAATACTCCCTTAAAGGAAGTATCGTTTGTGAGGTGATTGTTCACTACTAAAATATAAGAATTACATTTTTAATCGAGATTACTGAATTATCATTACTTGAAATGATTATTATAAACTTTCAGTAAAATAGTAATACTTGGTTTAAGGGTAAAACTGACGTTCTGTAAAAAGTGAGAAATAGATTTTTTTAAAACTGTATGCTTTTATTGGCAGTGAACAAGGAAAAAAGATACGAAATAATTATCAATCCATGGAGATACGATATAACACATAGAAAGAAACACATAGAATGTCATGTATTTAGTGTGAACGAGCGGAGGAACCCGCGCGTTGCTGCGAAAATACCATGCTATTTATTTATTTATTAATTTTTTTACACCTTAGGGCTTAGGGACTAAATTGCAAAATACTATTCTTGCTTCCACTGTGACATTTTAAATGAATTTTGTTAATAGATTTTTCAAATCTTGTCAAAAATGTATTCTTATAAAAATTTTTAATAATCAAAATATCATTTTTTTTTCAAATATTACAAAAAAAAAATGAAAATTTTTAATAATCAAATTATCATTTTTTTCCAAATATTACAAAAAAAAAAAAAAAAAAAAAAAAACAAAAACAAAAAAAACTGTTGCTACAGTACCGCTACTACAGTACCTCTGCTACAATACCCGAACTCACATTTTCACTGTTTCGTCCACTGTAGCTGCTACAGTGCTGCTACAGTGAACCAATCCCCCTTTTAGTATATATAATAATATGTATATTGTTATTTCATAGCAGCATTTTTGTTATTAAGTCTCGAAACCAATTAAACGTTTACTTCCAATGAAATACAGTTCTTAAACAAAGTTTATTTTGTCCCATATAATTTAGGGTAAAAGCCATAAAATACCATCTTACTTTCAAAAATGTCTCAACTTGACCATCTTACTTTTTTATTGCGGACTTTACTAATGAACTTTCAAAATTTTAGCCGACTTAAATCAAATATTTTTGGATAATACACGCGTCATTTCTATTTTCTTTTTTTAATTTCCACCGTGGATTTTTCGACAGCGTGGATGTTGACCTGTTGTGCGGTCAACATAAATAACAAATTTCCCCCAATTTCATTTCTATCAAACCCTATTTTATTCAAACGTCTCTCGCTTATCAAATTCACACATCAAACGCTTGATGAACAACAAAGATAATGGCAAAAGGTATTAGATCTTTGTTTATATAACCCTAATTATGTATACGCTGACAAACCCTAATTATCTTTGAAACCCTAATTTTGCAGGTCCAAAATTGAAGAAAGCAAAGAATGGTGTTTTCACAATACAATTGAGGTACGATGGTCTTTTTGTTTCAACCCCTTTGGAATACGTAGATGGTGAATTGAGATTAATATCAGACGTTAATTTCGATGGCATGTCATTACATGATTTGGCTGAAATTGTCAAAAGGTTAATTCCAGCTACTCATTCCTTTAAAAGGTTGTATTATAGCAAAAATGATACCACATTGGCCCTAGGTATAAGAGAGCTTAGGTCAGATGAAGATGTTGTTGCTATGTTGAATGTTGGTTATGAAAATAGTAATTTGATTGTTTTGTATGTGGAACACTATGATTATGATGTCATGGAATACATTAAACAATCAGAAGCTGATGAGCAAATTATAGAGGATAGTGATGACTATTATTCTAGTGATGAATGTGATGATATGGACAATGTTAACTTTCATGCTGAAGGAGATGAAAATGTAGTCATTAAGGATTTTAGTACACCAGATACCTTCCTAAATAGGCGATGCAGTGCTAGGGTTACATTTAAGAAACCACAAGTCCCTGATAATGGTGATGTACCACAAGAAGATCCAGATGGTGATAGTATTGACCCTGACTATAAGGTAAAAAAAGGTGTAGTATATCCTGCTTTTGACCCTGAATTACCATGGGATAAGATGGAACCAGTTTTAGGGATGAGATATGAGAGTCCATTTTAGTTGAAATTAGCCTTGACTAATTATGGTGTTGCCCATGGTTATCAGCTATGGTTTATGAAGAACGATTGGAGAGAGATTCTTGTATTTTGTGGAAGGAATGTTGCAGAAGGGAAGTATGCAGGGAAAAAGGGTAAAAAAGACAAGGTTATCTTCGGTCCAAGAAGTGAGTTTCATAAGTGGAAGATGGCATTTACACTCAGTTTCAACTGGTGCAAATGGGTTGGAATAGTTGGAAGAAGATGAAGACATGATGAATGATGACGTATAGTCTATATATGGGCCACTAGCCCAAATGATACTACTAAGGCCCAAAACCACTATGAGTGGGCTATTGTAACTTGGGCCGCATTAATAATGGGAACAGGCTCACGTAAGCCCAACCCAAACAAACTATACACGGTATAGATAAGGATCATCTATCTATGAAATAGATATCCTTACCCGGATAAGCACCATGGGTGCGAAACGTAAGGAGCACGAACCCTACAAGGATTCTGCGCCTATATAAGGAATGACATAACTATCATTCAAGGTACGATTCACAAACCCTAACTCTTTACGAGAACCCTAAATCGATTACTTACTCTCACGCCGGAGTCTAATCGTGGGAGACAATCACACGATAAGCCTAACGGTGTTGTTTCTTTTCTTAGCGCGCAGGTTACAAGTACTAAGAAGCGAATTGGTACGAGAGCAAGAGCCTACAATCAGGAACGCCCAACTTTTGTATCAACAAATGGCGCCATCCGTGGGACCCTACTAAGAACTAAGGACTAGAATGACAAAGAATAAGAATTCAAGCCAGCGGACTCCGCAGTCAGAAAAACGTGACCATCAGAGGAAGAATCAACAAGATTCGACCTCTAGACAGGTTGCCGGGACAACCAGCGCACCTGGTCACCAAGAGGCAGGGACAACCCAACCTCTTCCAGTGGTAGAACTACCTGTAAGGACTACCCAAGTCACCCCAGTGGTCCCAAGCGTTGAGGAACTCCAGCGCACCCTCTTCACTACTCCTCATCAAACTGTGCCTGCAGTGAACAACACTGTGCCACCAGGCGCGCCTAATCGAGATAGGGTGCCTAATACTGAGGCAGACATTCTTGCAACAACTGAGGACGCACCAATCTAACTTTGGGAAATTTTGTATCCCAAAACTATGAAACCTTAACCGCCCTCATGCAGGAAGAAGCGAGGAGAAGGGCAAGTACGAGCCTACAAGCTCGACTGAATATTGGTCCTGAACGCGAACCATCACCACTGCGTCACCCACGAGGAAGACGCGCAGAACGTACCACTATCCATGATAGGCTGGGTACGACGTCTGATTCACAATACTCAGAAGATAGCGAGAGGCGCACTAATGTTCACTCCAGACTTGGCAGTCGGGGGATACAAGATCGATTAGGACCTCAACATTCGCCAAGCCAAGGATCCTCCAAACCTGGAAGTAAGAGGATCCAAGACAGATTGGGAAAAAGAAGATCCCCAAGTAGAGATCCCTCAAGCTCTTCTTCTGAAAGAAGCCGGCGCAAGCGCCGAAAAAGAGATTATTCTTCCTCCAGTGACTCCTCGGACAACGAGGATAAAGAGACAGGACACTGAAAGTCAAGAGGAAGGCGTCGCGATGAAGAGAACGAAGATATGTCTCTTCCATGGCGTCGCCAGAAAGTTGACGCGTTTACACGGCGCATCAGCGATTACTCGGACCACAAACGCAGGCGCATGCCCACTAACGTGAAAACATATGATGGAACAGGTGATCCGGATGATCACCTAAAAGTTTTCGAATCAGCCGTCACTATCGAAAACTGGCCACAGCCTGTGTGGTGCCACATGTTTAATTCTACGTTAGTAGGGAACGCGCGCACATGGTTTAGCAAACTCCCACGTAGGAGCATCGGTGGGTTCGAGGAATTACGGAAAGCATTCCGTCTTAACTTCACCCAGCGAAAGAAGTGCGCTAAAAACCCTGTCGAACTAGCAAGAGTGAAACAGCGCCAAGGGGAATCAACCAGCGCTTTTATGGAATGCTTCAAGGATGAGTGCATACAAGTCAAAGCATGTCCTGAAATCCTAAAAATTTCAGGGTTCATGAATGGGATTAATAACCCAGAATTCATCCAAAAGCTAAACGACAAAGTTCCACAGACTTTCGATGAGCTAACAAAGCGCACTAGATCCTTTATACAGGGAGAAGCAGCTGCTGCGGACAGCAAGAAGGGTTATTCGAACTATAGGCAGCAAGAGCAGCCTCGGAGACAATCCAATGATCAGAATAACAACCGCAGCAGGAATTACCGCAGTGGAAGAGACAATGACAAACATAGCCCTCTTACAAAAACCCCGAGGGAAATATTTGTAACAGAAGGTGCAAACTTCCCAAAACCGCCACCAATGCGCACCGCAGAGGAAAAACGCATAGGGAACGGATACTGCGAGTACCATGGCCAAAAAGGCCATACAACTAACGAGTGCGTCCAGCTAAGACAATTGATTGAAAAGTTAGTAAGAGAAGGCAGAATGGACCACCTCGTAAAAAACATCAAATAGGGAAAAGATAAACAGAAGAACGGGGGTAAGAAAGAACCCCCCAAGGAAAAAGCTGATACCATATACATGATACAGTCATGGCAGCGCAAGATAAAGCAAAAAGTCAGCCAAAAATTCTCTCCAGAAAAAGAGATATCTTTCCCTACTCTAGCTGCGGACAACGCAGTTGTAGAGCCTCTAACTATTGAAATACATACGGGAGGACATGATATCCACCGCATGTTCATTGACGGAGGAGCATCCGCAGATATCCTGTATGATCATTGTTTCAAAAGACTGCGACCTGAAATCCAAAGTCAATTGATACCAGCAACAACGTCATTGACTGGATTCACGGGAGAAAAGATCTGGCCCATGGGGCAGTTACGCTTGCTGGTGGTCGTAGGAGATGAACAACACTCAATCGCAACATGGATAAATTTCATGGTAATAAAGTCTCCCTCACCATACAATGGTATCATTGGGAGACCTGGAATATCATCCATGCGCGCTGTACCATCCACAGTGCACGGAATGCTTAAGTTTCCAGTGGAAGGAGGAGTTGTCACTCTCTATAACACAACAGTACCACCAAGAGAATGCAATGCGGTAACAACTGAAGTAGAGACCATTCCAGAACAGCGCGCAGAAAAAACACCAAACCTAAAAGTCGCTATTCATCCCGATTACCCGGAGCAACAAGTTTCGATTGGCGGATCTTTATCTGACACAGGTAAAGCAGCCGTATGCGCACTCTTGCAGAAGAACCTGGACATCTTCGCATGGGAACCAAAACATATGACAGGAGTGCCACGCTCTATCACAGAGCATAAGCTACAAATCCGACGAGGATATCCCCCAATACGACAAAAGAAGCGCGGCCAGGCCCCAGATCGTGCAAAGGCTATTCTGGAAGAAGTACACAAGCTTGTAGACGCAGGCATCATGCGCGAAGTGTACTACCACGACTGGCTCTCTAACCCAGTTATGGTAAAGAAGAGCGACGGCAGTTGGAGAATGTGCGTGGACTTCACGGACCTCAACAAAGCATGTCCACAGGACTGCTACCCACTGCCAGAAATAGACTGGAAGGTAGAATCCCTGTGCGGATACCCTTTCAAATGCTTCCTAGACGCATACAAAGGGTATCATCAAATTCAGATGACAATCGAAGATGAAGAAAAAACAGCTTTCCATACCAGTCAAGGAGTGTACTGCTACACAAAAATGCCTTTTGGCTTAAAGAACGCAGGCGCGACATACCAACGACTGGTGGACACAGCTTTCAAAAAACAAGTAGGCCGCAACTTGGAGGTCTACGTTGACGACCTCGTCATCAAAAGCCACACAGAGGATGAATTGGTGCGCGACATCGAGGAAACGTTCAGAACATTGGGGCGAATAAACATGAAGTTAAATCCCAAGAAGTGCACATTCGGCGCAACCGAGGGCATGTTCCTTGGATACTTGATAGAGCCCGATGGAATCAAGCCTTGCCCAGAAAAAACAAAGGCTGTTATTGATCTCCCCTCACCGCGCACACTTAAAGAAGTCCAGTCATTGAATGGAAAGTTAGCAGGGCTAAACCGTTTCTTATCTAAGTCAGCAGACAAATCCCTTCCTCTCTTTAAAACGCTCACGAAGTGTACTAAAAAGGGAGACTTTCGCTGGACCGAAGAAGCGGAGGAAGCTTTCCAACAACTTAAACACCATCTGGCATCTCTTCCCAAACTTGTCGCACCGCAACCAGGGGAAGAGCAAATCATGTACTTATAGGCAACTCATGGAGCAGTTAGCGCATTACTATTGACAGATAGGAACTCCGTCCAGACACCCATATACTTTGTAAGCAAAGCCCTGAAGAAAACAGAGACTAACTATAGCGCTATGGAAAAGCTGGTATTAGCTCTAGTATTTGCAGCCAAAAGGCTGCGCAGATACTTTCAAGCGCACCCAATAGCTGTAATCACTGATCAGCCAATCAAACAAGTTATCTCTAAGCCTGACGCATCAGGACGCTTACAAAAGTGATGTGTACTGTTAAGTGAATATAACATCTCGTATAGACCGCGCACTGCAATCAAAGGACAAATCTTAGCCGATTTCATTGTGGAGAAGCCAGATAACGACAGTCCAACACCTGCAACCAAAACAGATCTACAGGAACCCTGGATTCTGTTCACAGATGGATCCTCATGTGTAGATGGATCAGGCGCGGGCCTTATTCTTACAAATCCAGAAGGTATGGAATTCACCTATGCGCTGCGTTTTGAATTCACAGCCACAAACAATGAGGCAGAATACGAAGCCCTACTAGCCGGACTACGCATCGCAATCCAAATGGGTGTACGCAACTTGGAAGCAAATGTAGATTCTCGGCTAGTCGCTAACCATGTGCTAGGTGAATATGAAGCCAAGGATGAACACATGATCTAATACCTAGAAAAGACCAAGTCCTTAATCAAAAACTTTGACAGGTTCACAATAAAACAGGTGCCCAGAGGAGATAACAGGAAAGCGGATGCGCTCAGCAAAATCGCATCCACAAGCTTCGCGCACCTCTCAAAACAGGTATTGGTAGAAACCCTAAAAAATAAGTCAATCTTGGAAATGGAGATATCCACAGTGATAGAAGAACAAGATCCTACATGGATGACACCTATCATTGAATTCATCAGCAAGAGAATCTTACCACAAGATCATAAGGACGCTCGAAGAGTGCGGCGCACAGCGCAACGGTTTGAACTACGAGACAACATACTCTATCGACGCTCTTTCTTACAACCCTGGCTCAGATGTGTTGGACCTCTTCAAGCAGACTACGTACTCAGAGAAATCCACACTGGATCATGTAGTATGCACTCAGGGCCGCGATCTGTGGTGGCAAGCGCTCTAAGGTCAGGGTATTATTGGCCAACTATGCATCGCGACGCACGCAATCTGATAAAGAAATGCAGCAATTGTCAAGTACATAGGCCAATCCCGCGCCGACCACAACAAGAGCTAACACCTATTACCTCACCATGGCCATTTTATAAATGGGGCATTGACATCGCAGGACCCTTTCCTGTAGCAGCAGAAGGAGTAAAGTTCCTCATCGTAGCTATAGACTACTTTACGAAGTGGATTGAAGCAAAGGCGGTGGTGAGCATCACAGGAAACCAAGTCAAACGCTTTGTCTGGGACAACATTGTCTGTCGCTTCGGACTACCGGGAGAGATTATATCAGACAACGGAAAACAATTCTGTGATAACCCATTCAAAGATTGGTGCGCGCAATTAAACATCACGCAACACTTCGCTTCAGTAAAACACCCACAAACCAATGGCCTAGTTGAGCGCGCAAACCGCAGTCTAGGTGAAGGAATAAAAGCGCGCCTTGACAGACATAAAGGAAGGTGGGTGGATGAGCTCTCGCATGTCTTATGGGCGCATCGCACAACAATCAAAACCAGTACTGGCGACACGCCATTCTCCCTAGTCTATGGAACAGAAGCCGTCATACCAGCTGAGATAGGAATGCCAACTATACGCACAGCAGAGGTCAACGTCACAACAAACGACGAGGAACGGCGCATAGACTTAGACTTACTGGAAGAAAGGCGTGAACGCGCAGCTATACGCGAAGCAAAGGCTAAGGCAAAAATGAAGAAGTATTATGATGCAAAGGTCAAACACACTTCATTCAGACCAGGAGACTTTGTTTACCGCGCCAATGATGCGAGCCACACAGAAGACACAGGCAAGCTCGGACCAAAATGGGAAGGACCTTACGAGGTCACAGACGCGCTCGGCAACGGCGCATATAGACTGCGCGATATGGAAGGGCACGACCTAGCGCGCACTTGGAACATCTGCAATCTCAAATGATGTTATTTTTAGGCTACAGCCATTACACAGACACCTTTGCATCCTACGAGATGCCCAATAAGTGTTTGCCTTTCTTTTCTTTCCTAGGAATGGTATTTTTTATTTTTTTAAAAAACTTGCAAGTATCAATAAAATGTTATGGTTTCTAGCTAACTCCATAGCGTATTTCACTTTATTAACATACTCATATATGTCAATATTGTTATCTTATATTATTGCCTACATGGCGTGCATGCACCAATTAAAGACCCACGAAGACATAAAGGATGAGTTAACCTACTAATTCACTCGTTGAGTAAGAGGGTTGCAAACCCATCAACATTGGATCACATATCCTTGCTAAGCGCCTTACTTTTGAGATGTCGAGGTAAGTTTCACGTGCGCATCCCACGACGGGTGCGCAAACACTAAGTACACCGTACAAGCTTAGCAAATAACGAACCAAAAAACTTGGTCAAAATAATAAAACTTAGCAAACAATGCAAGTATATTTTTAAAAGTCACGCACTTAACGAACCAAAAAACTTGGTCAAAATAATAAAACTTAGCAAACAATGCAAGTATATTTCTTAAGTTATGCACTTAATCAACAAAAAGGTATCTTATTCAATATTACAAGGAAAGATACATTTCATTATTTACATAGTACATATACAAAAAGCCTACACGCTATGGCGATGCTCAGGGCTCTCCTCCGGAGCAGCAGAACTCCCCGCCTCCTGAAGCTTCCTCAGAATCAAAGCGTCCTTGGGAGATACGGTAGGAACACTTACGGGCACACCATCAGACCTAGGGATGTGTGCAGCGCCCACGCCACACAACACTGCCTTACCCTTGATGCCCCTCTTCTGAGCAGCCCTCTGCTCGTGACGCTCCAAAACCTCTTTCAAGGGAATCTCCCTTTCAAGAGCAAATGGGCTAAGGATGTGGCGAGGCTGCGCAAACATAGGAATCTGCAGTTGCGACACATCAGGCTTCAGAAAGTGATCCGATTGCGCCTCTGCATCCTCTCTAAGGTGGCGCTCCAACGTCAACCCCGCCATAAGTACATCTATGGGGTTGTCTTGGTCGCGCTCCAACCTGCCAATGTGCGGCAACTTGAGGACCTTCAACCCTGCCATAGCCTGCATCAGCTCATCATACGCAGCAACATTATACCCAGGGACTTCAGCCAAATCCTTATTCAGCAATTTGGCCTCATGGAGTTCTTCCATAGCCTACGACTTCCCCCGAGCCACTGCGCAGTGAGCCACCTTCCCAAAGGCGTCCAACACCTCTTGGGACTCAAGAGTACCCATTACTGCCAGGCGCAGCCCGTGGCTAATCAACCACCTACATCAACAAAGATAATTTGTGTTAATAACAAGCACAACAACAAAAAGTATTACGAAGGAGAAGAGTATAAAAGAAATACCTGCGCTCAGCAATGGTCGACATCAAATGAGGATATAACTCATCGTACTCGATGCTTAGGCCACGCAGCTTGTCCTCCTGCAGTTGGATGATCTTCATCATATCCTCCTTAAACTTGGCAGTGTTAGCAAAATGCTCCACCTTCTTCTCCTCCAAGAAGCGCACAGCCCAAGTTAGGTCGGACTTATAATGATGAAGCTCCCCGCGCGCCTTCTCCACCTCAGCCAAGGCGGACAACTTCTCATGGGTGATCTTCTCAGTACATCTGCGAGGACTCCAACTCCACCTGCGCATCCGCCAACTGCGCACGGAGCTTCGATAGCTCCTCATCCTTCTAGGCGAGAGTACTGCTCTCCCCGACATACTTCTCCCTCAACTGAGCCACCAGCTCAGCCTGGCGCGCAGCAGTCGCAACCAACTCATCCATCAAGTGCTGTGCCTCTCCACCCTCATCAACCTTGGCCTTCCCCTCCTTGTTTTCATTATGTGGAGAGGAAACCACATCCACGAAGACCCCATCATTCTTCGCGGCATCATCCCTACAAGACATAAAGGCGACAGTTAATAAATA
Source organism: Artemisia argyi (assembly GCA_030686995.1). Classification (NCBI taxonomy): domain Eukaryota; kingdom Viridiplantae; phylum Streptophyta; class Magnoliopsida; order Asterales; family Asteraceae; genus Artemisia; species Artemisia argyi. The sequence goes on along the minus strand of CM060691.1, from coordinate 13,493,725 downwards.
TTGCGACAAGTAATATACAAGAAAACATGATAGAGGCGCAGACACTTACAGAAACGGAGAAGCCTCAGCAGCCTTCTTATCCGCGCCAGAAGCAGATGTCTCCTCCGCGGACGACTCCGCATCCCTAATGAGGTGGCGACGTCTCTTCCTGGTGCCACTGCTCCCAGCCTCTCCCTTGCGCTTAATATTCTGCGCAACCTCCTCCTTCAGCACCTCCTCAGGTTTTAGGATCTCTATGCTGTCAGACGACTCAACGCGCGCCTCCTCTTGCGCCACCTCCACATCTGGCGCCACGCTCTGAACGGGCGTCACTTGGAGCGGCGGCGTGTTTTCAGGGACAACCTCTGGCAGCACAGTCAAGCGACCCTCAGTCGCCTCCAGTAGGGGCTGCTCACCTTCCCTCAGAGGGCGCACTCCTATAGTCACCTGCTTTGGTTTGTCCAGCTTCACAACGGCGAATAGATCCATCTCTACGCACATAAACAAAACAAGAAAGAAGAAAGGATTAGTTATTAAAGGTGCGCATACACAAAAGACTTACAAAATTTGAAGTAGAAGGGACGAACACCCACCCCGGCCTTCCTCACTTAGAAAAGTGGCACCTCATCCGCAGCGCCGAAATAATTGCGACTCAACCCCATGTGTACCAAAAACTCCTCCGGATAAGGGTTAATGGCTAGGCGGTTGGCATCAAGAGTCTGCGCATCAGTCAGCCTATAGGAACCGGGTGCGGGGCGCCCATCCCTTGGCAATGTATCCTGAGTATAAAACTCAAAGGGCGATGGAAATACCACATCATCAACCCTGAAAAAATACTCCCTCCAATTTCTTAGGGAGTCCACCTTATCAGTATAACACTGAAGCGCCCCCGGGCGCTTCGCAAAAGATACCCACCCATTTGACCACGTCGTGTGGTAAAAGTAGCGGAACAAGGCTATGGTTGGCTCTATCGCAAGTAAACGGCAGTTTACTTCAAAATTCGACACCTTAGCCACACCTATACAGTGCAGCTGAGAGATGTGGAGGCGATACTGGTTGAGCAAATCGCTTAGAAAGATGGATATAGGTACGCGGTAATTCGCGTACTCAAAGAATTTCGTGTATAACCCAATTTTCCCTTCGGGGAAATCAGCTATACACGAGTCAACATCTGGAGCCTCTGGACGCACATCCAGAGGCACGAAGTAGTCAGACGTAAACTCAGTAACATCATCAACCGTCATCGCAGACCGAAAGTCCTCTAATTGGGGGACCATTTTCATAAATTCACTAGTAAAAAACGCACACAAAAATTACCTAAGGAAAGGATTATTTTCTTTGCACAAGATAACTTTCAAGAAAGTGAGCAATGGTGAGTGTGTGTTTTACTGTGTGTAATTGTAAAAATGGGGCGGTGACTCTTATATAGGGAGTAAAAAAACCCTAGATGATGTCCACGTGGATCCCACTCACAAAAACGTGTGGCTAGAACCGAAACGGTACATGCACTTTTTCCCGATTTACGAGGGCCACGTGGACACTACCCCCAATTTTCGAGGTATCCTTTTGAAATACCTATGACTAGGTACATTGCACTTTAAAATGGGCGGCAATATTTCAATGTTCTCCCGCCACGCTTACCGCTGGTAATATTAGTCTAGCATCCGCGGCTACGAGCCGCGCACACTAGACTGGGGAGACATGATGACGTATAGTCTATATATGGGCCACGAGCCCAAATGATATACATTACTAAGGCCCAAAACTACCATGAGTGGGCTATTGTTACTTGGGCCGCATTAATAATGGGAACAGGCTCACGGAAGCCCAACCAAAATAAAGTATACACGGTATAGATAAGGATCATCTATCTATGGAATAGATAAACTTACCCGGATAAGCACCATGGGTGCGAAACGTAAGGAGCACGAACCCTACAAGGATTCTGCGCCTATATAAGGAATGACATAACTATCATTCAAGGTACGATTCACAAACCCTAACTCTTTACGAGAACCCTAAATCGATTACTTACTCTCACGCCGGAGTCTAATCGTGGGAGACAATCACACGATAAGCCTAACGGTGTTGTTTCTTTTCTTAGCGCGCAGGTTACAAGTACTAAGAAGCGAATTGGTACGAGAGCAAGAGCCTACAATCAGGAACGCCCAACTTTTGTATCAACAATGAGGAAGTGATTTGCAGGTTTTTTGGAAGAAGAAGACAATGGGGGCTAGGGTTTCTTTTTAATCTATTAATAATACGTGGGTCAGGTTAAAAAAGGGGTATAAAACTTGGGTCAAAAATGGGTCAACATCCACTCTGTCAAAAAATCCACGGTGGAAATTAAAAAAAGAAAATAGAAATGACGCGTGTATTATCCAAAAATATTTTGTTCAAGTCGGCTAAAATTTTGAAAGTTCATTGGTAAAATCCGCAATAAAAAAGTAAGATGGTCAAGTTGGGACATTTTTGAAAGTAAGATAATATTTTATTGCTTTTACCCTGTAACTTACCCGTAGTTTTCTTGTATTTAGTCGGTGTACAGTTTTTTCGAAAGGTTTAATAACTTTTTTAGTAAGTGTATGATTGTCTAAATCCTGCCTTTCATATCCCGTTCCGACGTAATTGAGTATTGATGTTGTTTTAACGTGCCAGATCTACACTAAATTGTAAAACTTGTGTACCTAATACCAACACTTCTTATATGCTAAACCTTATAAAAATGAAATGAAAATTGCTTGGTTGTGTGGCGGCCACCCCTCATTATATAGTACCATATCGAATATACAAACAATTTACAAATAAGCAAAACTTTCATGTACATAAAATTAACAATTTATAAAAAAATTCAACGCAAATAGATCTTGAAATCACCATAACATACATATATAATCATCCTAGTTCATTGGTTTTAGCATAACCCTCGATAAGTTGCTTACGACAAGCTTTAATGATCATATTCTTACAATATAATCCATGGAATAACTTGTTTACAACGAAAAGTATGCATTACTTCTCAAGAAAACCATGAACATGTCATGTACATGTTAGTCTAGATTGTGTGCGTTGGGAACTTTACTATAGATGACAATTTTAACCAATATATACATATGATCTTCTAAATGCCAATAACTCGCTATGCTTGTTTCTAAAAATATTTTCATCAATTTGCTTCGTGGTGTTTCGCAAGTATGCATCTCGCATAAAAGTAAAGAAAAATGATTACGATAATTGAAACGGATGCTTGTTCTTATGCTTAAACTGCCTTGTTATTACACTATTTTGTCAGTTGCATCAAAATCTAACTTTTTCACAAATTAATAAACTATTAAAATCGTTATAAGCATATAATGATATAAGTAGCCATGGTTTTAACTTTGTCATTTCAATCATATATAACATGTAAATGAACACATTCCTATACTGTATTCACAACAAGAAAAAGTACAACGGGCTAGGAACGTTTTGACGAGGACATGATGTTTTCGCCAAAAGTCGATAAACCACAAAAAATCTCGACTTCCAGTCTTTGACTTTGTTGAAAAGGGAAAAAAAATTGATTAAAACTTTTAGCGAAAACATGTTACACTTGTTACATGACATATCCAAGTTAGCAATAACGAAAACATTATACAACATAGCTAGCCGACCTACCCATTTTACACGTCCGAAAAGCGTACATTAATACACCAAGTGGGTTATTAACCTAAAAATGTCAAACCCAAAGAGTTGGTGCTAGCTACTAGCTACTAGCTAGTACAGTAGAACTAACCTTTATTGGTTAATTAATAAGAATGGAGTGAGTAAAAATGGAAAGAGAGATTAGAGACCCACTAGAGTCCATGATGATCTAAAAGGACCACAAATTTAAACCATAAGAAAGGGAATGAGCTAAATCCTCACCGACAAACACACCATTCTCAGAAATCATGTTATCAAAGCTGGCTTTGCTTTACCTCTGTGTTTAATGATCTACTTGCTATTATTGTTTTTCTCAAATAATGGTATAGTGGTTGGTATACTATACACACACACATTGTGTGCTTCAGATAAATTATTGGCTTCTTTTTCACCTTTGTAGTACCAACCCCCCTCTAAATACAACCATTATATACTTAACATTTATACAAGTTCATGTATTATGTATAAACAAGTAGTATACATTATTTGAACATGGCTTAGAGTGAGAGTGACCCCCTGGTCCCTAGTTCTGAAAAACTTGGTAAGAAGTGAAACACATAAGTAGCTTTAGGACAACTAATTAGTTCGACGACGACTTGTGTGTTTAAGGCGTAGGAGTCACTCGTATTTTCAAGTCAATTCACATCACGATTTGAACTGATGTATAAGCAAATCGCCACCAACTTACAAATGATGTTGATCTTGTGTTTTAGATGAACATTATGATAAAAAGTACTTTATAATGTGTTTCCTTGTCTTGACATTAACCTAAGCAAGTTCATTAAAATTTCAATAATTTGTTCATTGAAAAAGCTAGTATATACTTATTTGGTTTGCTCATAAACACTATATTGATAACACTAACTAGGAAACCTATATATTTACACATATAGCATCCAAAGGTGAGACTTGTAGAGTAGACCAATTAGTTGTATACACTTTGTGTAGTGTATATTTTGATCTCTAGCTACCCCAAAGAAAAGACAAATAATGTGTACTGAAACATCACCCGACACTAAATTCCGTACATGATCTATTGACCCCTTTATATATTTCACTTGAGAGTCTCCCGAGTTTTAAGCTGCTTAAACTCAGCTTCTTTCTGACACAAACACATACATCATTTAGTACAACAAATATGGTACAAACTAAGAAGTTCAGAGGTGTTCGCCAACGCCACTGGGGCTCGTGGGTGTCCGAGATTCGTCATCCTTTATTGTAACTCATTCCTTTTCCTTTTTTCCTTAATTTTGACACCAACCTCAACTACCAATGCACCTACATTCATTTACAGTTTTACACACTTGCACTTACTTACTCAAATCTATGTAAATGATTTGCAGGTGAATCTAATGTTTGTAACTTTTTTTCTATATGTAGGAAGAGAAGAGTGTGGCTAGGGACATTTGAAACAGCAGAAGAAGCTGCAAGAGCCTATGATGAGGCCGCCATTTTAATGAGTGGACGCAATGCCAAGACTAATTTCCCAATCGTCAAAGACCAAATATCTGGAGAAAGTGACGCCACTGGTACAGTCACTGCCACGACAAGTTCTCAAGCGTCGTCTTCAACAACTAGTGGTCTCTCAGCTATACTAAGTGCTAAACTACGCAAGTGTTGCAAGTCACCCTCACCTTCACTAACCTGTCTCAGGCTTGATACCGAGAGTTCTCACATTGGTGTATGGCAAAAAAGAGCTGGTGTGCATTCTGAATCTAATTGGGTCATGACTGTGGAGTTTGGAAAGAAGAATGTGAATAACGAAAGTGAGATTGAGATCGAGAGAGTACCTGCAGTTGAAGATGGAACTCAGATGATGACAGTGGATACACCGATGATGATGTCTTCGGTTTCTGAAAGCGGTGGTGATGAAGAGGATGCAATTGCATTGCAAATGATTGAGGAACTCCTCAACACAAATTGATGGACCTACCCGTCATGTTAGCCCCATGCGTCACTCTCTATCCGGTTGGTTGGGATAATGATCTATAAATGTAGCTAACTTGTCACTTTTTCTTAGTTGTGTATTCATCTATTATTTTTATTTTTGTATATCCATAATTTCGACTTTTATGTGTATTGTGTGACCACTTTACCCCTACATTAAGAACGCTCTTATTAACATTGTAGGGGTAAAATGGTCACACAATACACACAAAAATCGAAACTAAAAAGTTTGGGTATATAAAAACAAAAATAAAAGCTAGCTACATAACTTGAGAAAAATTGATAAGTTAAATACGTTTTTAGATAATTATCCCCTATCTGGTTCTTGATTAGTTGTCATCCAGAATTATATTTGCAATAAGATATGGTGTTGATTAGTTTACACTATAGTGTGCGTATACACGGGGTTGCCTAAACTTCAAGTCCGTTGTACTAGGAAAAGAGAGGGTAAACATGTATATTAATGATTATTTCTATCAAATTGCTTTTACCTTCACCTACTTAGTTAAGCATTTTGATCAATTCACACTTGAAAATACATCAGCTAGAATAAAAATGTATATTTACTCCATATATTTCCTAAAATGTTAAAAATAAGTCTGTGCTTTTAGACAAGAGCAGAATGATCTATTTGACATCAGGTTTAATCCTTTCTTCCACATAAAGTTGATTACGAGAGACAAATGATGTTCAAAATGTACAGACCGATAAGAAAATGGACAAGGCAATTCAGATTTTACATTTGGCTTATTAGATAATACTCATAATGGATTAGAGATTAGGCACATAAAAGGATCAATAAATTGCAATAAGTTGACACAAGGATTTAGTTATAGTTATGTACTGCTTTGAGGAAACGTAACATCCGTTTACGATAAATATGTGGTGCAATGTCGGAATAAACAACTAATGAAGCTATCGCTTGACGTTTTTATCCTTGCTATCCTATCAATTATTAATTCCAGACTATGCAGAGACTACTGATACTGTGAGAAAATGATACGTAGTAATTAACTGAAAAAGACACCATAATGTATTTTTTAAGAAAGCAAGTCATCATCATTAACGGTTCTAGCAAACTAGTGGCTGCAATAATGGCCCCGGGAACTATTTAATAGTAAATGTATGACAGTGGACGTTTATTTAGTCGTTATCATTAGCAAGCAAGTAATTTAAAGTGTATCCATTATTAGTTCCTAGGGGATGAAATTTTGCTAAAAGTTCTAACTTCTAATAATAGAACTTATAATCTAACTTTGGGGTGTATAGTTGTATACTATTTGATCATGTGAACTTCCGTGAACATGGTCTTCACGATTACTCGCAGCAAGATTTTCAACGACAACATGGCTAATATCGAGATCAGATAGCAAAAAAGGCCCTTCTATGTTTTTTTGGTCGTAATAGTGACACCTCCACGTTTGTTCTTTAAGAACAAAAGCCTACTGCTAATAATTTCTGCTAATACCCAACCCACGTCCGAATATTTTTCGTTTGGTTTTATAGATATATAGTCGTTATTAGTTATATTAAAGATATATTTTGCAATTTCAGGAAGCATTGAGCATCATCGACAACGACTAGGTGATTATTATTTGCATAAGGCAGTGGCCCTAAAGTGTCAATTTTATCTTAATTATTTGCTTAAGAGACACGATACTTGTCTTGGGTCCAGTTATGTCTAGTTGTATCCAACATAATAATTTAATCTCTTCTAAGAACAGTTACTTAAAAATAAGATTTCCTTAAAGCATTAAAAAAAAAGACTATGAAAATCATTATATATTGTCTTGGGGGACTGTCAATTTAGATGCTAAATCAGGGCGCAGACACTATACGTGATCGATTAAGAGGTTGAGCTTTCTTTATCTATATAGTATATAGTTGTAAGTCGTATACTGTATAGATCTAGACAATTGAGATGCTAACCGAACATACTTTATTCTTCAACTGGTCCCCCATGTGCTCTGTAATCTTTAAAAATGACACTTCTGTTCAGAATTTTCATTTGATACTAGCCTTATCGTTTTCCAGTGACGTATGAGCTTTAAATCGGGTAAGTTTGAACTACTTAAGACGCTGATAGGCTCTGTGGTATTTGGTTTATATTCAATTAAGTACACTGAAACAGTATCATTTTTTTAGATCTCGTGAGAATGATACTATTGAAAAAGAACTAAATTAGAACTTGCGTGCTTAGATTGTCTTGGCCTACACCATATACTAAACAAGGAGGAAAAAAGGACTCATTCACAGCATGAGGACAATGCACATGACACGGTACATCTAGAATCAGTAGATTTCATGACAAGTAGTCGAAAGAAATAAGGATCCTAATTTTCCACCTCTAGCCATGTGGTTGTGGGCACATAAAAAGCCATTTGGTACATCATAGTGGTCATGTCACTTACAACTAGGATTTTGAGACAACTCATGTGAATGGTACAAGGTTCAGCCGGAGGTAACAGGGAATAGAATTGCATTTGTAAAAACACCAATTGGAATCAACCAGATAGTATTGTCATGGACTTGGTCGATATTTTCAAAATGATTATAGAGGATATTCTTCGGATCAAGTACATTTTGAAAAACATAAACTACAAAGCTGACATTTGTTTAATCCACATATTATGCTGAACATGGAGATGAACACTATGAGAAACAAAACTTTAGCATCAGCATAATATAGTAAACAGGGACATACCGTGAAGAAAATCACGCATAGTACCAACTTCGATGTGGCAAATCAGCTTCAAACTTATACGCAAGAAAAATCAAACCTGAAAAATGAAAAACGTTGCAGTGTAAAATCAACCTTACCGTACTTAAAATCCAAGTATGGACTAATAGGCAAAGGGACCAAGCCAAATTACTACACCTAAATTTAGCTCAACCTAGAAGACAAAAGGTTAAAAGCAACCTCAACCAGTCTTTATGAGCTCGAGATGCAGACAATATAGGTTTAACTATTTGCAAAAACAAGCAATCCTCTCTGGATATAAAATAATCCCACAAGTGGAAGAAAGAGGATGATTATTTTATGAACCTGTCTTAAGAACTATCGTCAATATCATTCGTTTATGCATTACAGGAACAATTAAAATATTCAATCTGATAGCCATGTTTTGGTAAGCACATAATGGTTATTGGATGGCCAAGGAGATGAGACAATTTCATCCTAACGACAAAAGTATAATAAGTATATACTTCGAATTTATTGACTTCCGGGTTTTAGTAGCTTAAAAAATGTAGTATAACCATGGTATAATTCTTGGAATACCGAATATGCTTCACAAGGCTTGAGTTCATAAAAGGATGACCCTTCAAGTTTTTCGGGCAATACCTTCAGAAGAAAATATGATATTTGGAAAGAGATTTCGCATTAAGATATCCATTTTCATGCCAGAATGGGAAGGTGTATGTCTATCGTACAAAGACTTAAAAAAACTGCTGAATCAAATAGATCCCGAAAAACGTGATGAGGGTTTTAGACAATTTCTTAAGAATGAAGTTGAGAAGATGAACGATTTTTTCTCAAGAAAGGAAGAAGAATACAGAGAAAGATTCCAGGTACTTAACTGTATCCACTCAACCAGTTTAAGCCTTTAAGGTATCATTATGAATATATTTTTCGTGCCAATTGCACGGATCAATTCATGAGAGATGCTACAAATTCCAGAATTCAGTTTCTATATATTTATTTTGTAAGTAAATACACAGGAGTTGAAAGATGAGATAGCTGAACTATGTAGCGGTGAAGATGCAACTCAAGTGATAATGGATCTACTGCAATTCCACAATCAATTGGTTTTGCTCCTTCACTACCATGTTCTCAATTGTGACGGTACACATACTCCTTGTATCAAGTTCATTACATAGGATAAGAATATCATAATCATAGTCAAATTTCCTTGGACTGTACTAAGTACCAATAAACGACAGGATTTCTAAAGATTATCAAGAAGTACAGGAAGAAAACTGGGAGAGTGTTTAGCTTGTCATTTATGCAGGGAGATAATCAACAATTAGTCTTCATAAAAAAAAATTCAATCGACAATCTTTTGGCAGAGTGTGGAGAGACTCTAAGACAACTGGTGCACACACAACGCTCTTCAGACTAATATCAACACTACATTCCGCCCTCTGTATTGAGCAGAAGTAAGGCTATATATGGGCACCGATAAAATGCATAAATTTCTGTGTATTTATATCCTATGTTGAATGATGAATATCTATATTTCTATTGGTAAATCTTGGCTATATGGTTCATCCGAGGAGAGAATCAGGTTCAAGAATATGTAAAATGAAAAAACAATCACTTAAAATGATTTACTACCTTAGACTTTCCTTCACTCCCATGTTCATATCTATCCATTGATTACGTTAATGTTAAATATTTTACTATATGTTCTCAGTGGTAAACTCTTCCGCACTTAATCTGGTTTTGTTTGAATTACAATAAGGATCCTTTGTGCGCTGTAGTATACTATTATCTAAACAATTAATTGAACAACGGGTTATCTCTTAATATTGTACTTAAACACAGAAGTCCCAAAATCAGTGAGAAAACGACATGAACTTTATGTTCCTAAGTTGATGCATTCAACCTCAATTACTCCCCAAAAAATGTAACGTGCGAATGTGCGATGACAGACGACCTAATGTTTTCATATATGAATGTCAATGTCTGGTGCTGTAAAGTGTGTAGTACCACAGCAATAAAATGTCCTTCAAATTAACAGGGTACTTGTGGTGCCAATAGGTGCATCTTGGCAAGGTTTGGCTCAATCATTTTCCTATAGTGTGACGTGACTTTGTCGGTCACTTGTAGAAAGTAACTTATCAACAGACCATAACTCAGTGGAAATTTCTTCAAAATAGCTTAATGAGATCTAGGCATTTCCTAGTACTCCCCTTTCAAATTGAATATACATATCCCAGCCTAAAAACCGTGGTTTATGACCCGGTACCACTGACACTAAGTCTGTTAGCAGGCTACTTTGTTTTCATTTATGGACCATAAAGCCGAGAGGCATAGTCAATTGTTACTAGAAAACAGCTATCACAGCATGATCTAAAGGTTGCATTTAGTAATCTGTCCGATTCAATGAAAGTAACATATTAGAGCTTAACAATTACGGAGTACTAGTATTTCAAATTAGGGATAATGATTTCTAAATGTATCAAACTTGACACGTTTTATTAAGTTGTGTATGAAACTTTTAATTTTGCTATCTTGGAGTACAAACTTACTAATCTTTGCAAACATGTGTACTCAATACACATGGCAAGGATTTTAGCTGAGTTGGCAAGGTGGCCCGGCGTTGACTCTGTTTACTCCGTTATATTATTCAAAAAACCCGTTATGTTATTCCGTTTTTCATTTTTTTTCTTTTTTTTATAATACTTTTACTTCTTTTATAATCCCAACCCCAATCCATATTATTCACACTCCAACCCTAACCCTAAATAAACACTCTCCACCTATCTCCCACATAAATCCGGCCGCTACTTTAGCGTCGTCGCCACCACTGCCGTACTCCACCAACACCGCAACCACCATCATCCTCACCTTCATCTATCACCATCAAGCAACGAAGCTACCACACCAGCATCAACAACACAACCGCCGTCACCACCACTACGCCATCGTGAGCCGCCACCATCCCCATAATCATTTGGAGATTGGTTATATTTTGGAAAGAAAAATGTTTTTCAATGTGCACACAAACTGTTTGTTAAAAACCCTGAACCAAAGTACACTAAATTTCTAAGGCCGAGTCATTGACTCAGATGTACACGGTGGTATGCCGTGAACCCGAGACATCAGATACAAGGGTGTTTTATTGTGAGAAAGATATATCGATGGATCGGGTGTTTGGGATACTATAGGAATGCAGGATGATGTATGGATTTGCTACTGCTGTATAAACATAGCAGAGTATAATTGAATTTGGAGTTGTTTAGGATTTGTTTAAGCAAGATAGTTTTAGAGTGGTTTGGCAAAAGTGTTTTTTCTTAATAAAAAGCAAACAAATAGGCAACTTTTGAAATTAGCTTAGGGGATGTTTGGCTAAGCATGAGGTTAAAAGCTTATAGATTTTAAAAAGCTCAATTTGAGGAGCGTATGCTCAAAAGCTTTTATCTCTCTCAAAAAGTTCATAATCTTTTGAAATCTATATGAACACCAGCGAAGTGGATGAGAGTATTCTGGAAACACATCAAGTTATGGAGACGCTAATAACCACTTTGGAAGCTTAATAGTTTTTTGGGTTTCTGAGACGCGATTAACCACTTTGATGGGTGTTCAGTAAGCTTATTTCCTTGGGCTTATGACTTTTTTGGGGGGGCAATTGAAGCTAATAGGCGTTGGATTGGGGATTTTTGAAAAAACAAAGCTTCTAAGCACACACTTACCCAAACACCTTCCATCATATAAGCATGAGCAGTTTCTATGTCCAACACTCAAAAGTGTTCATTTGCTTTCTGTTATACATATGTTAATTTGCTGATAATCTGTATGTTGATCATGGGACAGAGGGGTGTTTAAATATGTGTTCTCTAATGATTTGTGCTATATGTTATTCTCCTGATCTGTTGCTTGTTAACTACTCAATTAGTAGACAAACACATTGTAGGCATAGTGTTAGGTAATCAATTGAGTAATACTTTGTATTCATGAATGGTCAAGTCTCCCCGTTAATTAAATAGAGAAGAATACAAGTTGACCAAGAGTTATATATCTATGAAATCTTAATCTAATCTCTGCGTTTTTGTCTTCTGCAGTTTCGAACTGTAATGGAATGAGTGAAATCAAGATCCTAGGGGCTATGGAAACATGGGGGATCTGTAAAATCTTTTATTATTTAGAATATGATTTGTCTGATATTTTCATTTTTCTTCTAGTATGAAACTATTTATGTGTAAGCAACTTTACGCCATTTCTTGATAGGAATTGGTTTAGTTATTATAGCCTATGTTAATGGCTTTTCATTAAATTCAAAGTTGATTTTGTGGTTCGTGATGATGCTGTTTTGTAAAACGTGTGATGAATGAAAATCAATTTGCATGATACACAACTCAGTAAAACGTGTCAAGTTGGATACATTTAAAACTCATTATCCCAAAAGACAAAACTAATGACAGCGTGGCTGCAAACGTGGATGCCAACATGGCAAGAAAAAACGGAAAAAGCCTTAATCACCCCGTTAGTACACATGTTTGCAAAGATTAGGAAGTTTATACTCCAAGATAGCAAAATTAAAAGTTCCATACACAACTTAATAAAACGTGTCAAGTTGGATACATTTAGAAATCATTATCCCTTCAAATTATAAAAGCAAGTGATAGCCTTGGTAACAGTATCCATACAAATTTTAGTTAAAGATGAGCAATGTTATACTATCATTCTAAGGTTACATTGCAAGAATAATGGCTTCGTGTAAATTTTGGGGACAGTGAAAGTAATTTGAACATTGCTACCAAACCTTCTCTAGTTTGAGGACAGTGAAGCTAAATAAACTAGCACTACCAAACCTCACGAAAAATTAACAAGCTAGTTGTCAAAAAATCAAGTACATACACGACAGGACCATGACTGTACTTAATAAAAATTACATAAAGAAAAACACAAACACGATTGATGGACTTTAGAAGTCGATCGTCCCTGCATTGCCTTACTTTCAAGGCAAATCATTCTATAACCACACTGAATTCAATTCGCTACTATTTTTCCTAATACTTTTTTCGTAGATAAATAGCATGTTGCATGTAGCGGTGAGGATTGAGATTCTCCGATAAAGATCCAAGTTGAAACCTCACGTAACTTTTTGTTCAGGTTTTAGGCGTTTATGCTTCAATGAAAAATGGGGATTGCAAGAAAATGATGAGGCTTTGGATGAAAATGATTAAAACATTCTACTAAATCAGACTTGGTCTAATGTATTGTGTTTAGGGTCTTACTCTTTATCAATGTTTTTCAAGACATAAATCTTGGAATAACAATCATAAAGAAAATAACAAACGCATGTTAAAAAACTTGTTAACACGCTCAATTGGCATATTTAGCAAAACCCTAATTGGGTATAAATCGGTGAGAATAAAACTTAAAATAAAGTTAAAGAAAAATAACTATTGCCATACATTTGTTTCAGATGCATCGAATTGATTTAGATACATCTTTATTCATTTATATGCGTTTCATTTAGTTTCAAACGTGAATTTGAAATGAAAAAGATGCAAAGTACTAGTAATACATTTGTCTTGTAAATGACGAAAAATACATAGACTTAACCAAATTTGATGAAATGTATCTATATATATGTATATGTACTGATTTCGAGTTAGAAAATACATTAGACCGCATATAAATGAATAAAGATGTATCTAATTCAAGTCGATGCTCTTATTATGCGTGGCCATCCTTTTCAATTTATGTTTATTCTCATTTGATTCATTTCTCATATTTCTCAACTAATATTTGCACCTTACTAAAAGAATCTATAATGCATAACTTTTTATATCAATTTAATGCGTAACTTTTTATATCAATTTCTTTGTTTCGCGGTTAATGCATAATCAATTTAATAAGGCTGAGCAAACAGACCGTTCTGGACTCACCAACGGACCGATTGAGACCGGACCGAAGGACTAGCGGTCCGGTCTCGGTCTCAGGTTTTTCCTTATTTCGGTTTCAGTCCGGTGTAAAAACCGATCATTTTGCCTTCTTGGACCGGATCGACCGAATGACCGGACCGGACCGAACATATTCAGTCTCGGCCTTGGCTTTTGGGCTATTTCAATCTCAGTCTTGGTTAGTCCGGTCCGATCCGATCTTCGACTGATAATCAGCCCTACAATTTAATGAGAATAACTTATTAATTTTTCTATCAACCACTTGCTTTCTAAAAAGCTTTTGTAAAAGTTCACTCTTGCGACACAAAAAAGTTTTCAAATGACTTTATCAAATAGTATCAAGCTTTTGCAAAAGCTATAAACTGTAGATGCTCTAATAACCATTCCTTATTGACAAAGTAAACTAAGAGTAATTTGTAAAATTGTTTTTGATATTTATTCAAATTGCATGTGCAGTTTTTATAATTTCAAAAATGCTAACATATATAGTCTCACGAGAGCTGGTAACTTAGACTGGGTGTAGCGGTGACCACCAGGAGACTGACATCCCCACTGCACCTCAGCTTTCTCTCTTATTGACTACTTATGACAAACTTGGATGTAAAAAAGAATAGATCGAAAGATATTTGTTTTAGATGAAATGTGTAGAGTGTATAGAAAGAATATGTATAAAAATGAAATAGTAATTAGATATTTATAAGATAAAGTGTTAATTTACAAAAGCATATATATATGGAAGGGATCCAATAAGAAAAATAATTAAAATAAGAAGTGTAAGAAGTAATTCTAGCCACACATTTTAATATGGGAGGGAAAATTTGAATGAAGATGCATCCATTTTTGTAGGTGCATCTAAAATGTATGGTTGTGATTACTTCCTATCCTTCATATTTTTATTATTCTTCTTATTTGATCCTAACTTTATATATATATATATATATATATATATATATATATATATATATATATATATATATATATATTATATTATATAGGGTGGAGTTATTATAAAAAGGGTCTTATAATAAAAAGTGTAGGAAGGATTGTGGGAGTGACATGTGTCACCCCCTTGCCACATCATATGACACATCATATGACACGTGTCACCCCCCCCCCCCCCCGCCGAAAAAAAAAATTTTCCCGCAAAAAAAAAATTTTTTTTTGGGGCAAATTTTTTTTTTTTTCCCGCCAAAATTTTTTAGTGCATCACAGTTATAAAGTTACTGCATCACGGTTATAAAGTTACTGCATCACGTTTACTGCATCACAATTATGATTTTACTGCATCACGGTTACTGCATTCATGGTTTTAATGTTACTGCATCATGGTTATAAAGTTACTGCATCATGGTTATAAAGAAACTGAATTATCATAAGTTTTATGCATCATATATGTATGTAACTGCATCACAATTAAAATACGATTCTTTTTTAAGTTTTGGTGCATCTTTATTATAAGTTACTGCATCATAGTTAATAGTTTGAGTGCATTAGCTATGTTGCAGTAACTTATAACCTTAATGCACTAAAATTTAAAACTGTGATGCAGTAACTTTTATAATTGTGATGCAGTAACTTTATAACTGTGATGCACTAAAAATTTTTGGCGGGAAAAAAAAAAAATTTTTTTTTGCCCCAAAAAAAATTTTTTTTTTGGCGGGAAAAAAAAAAATTTTTTTTTGCGGGGGGGGGGGGGGGGGGGGGGGGGGGGGGTGGGGGTGGGGGTGGTGACATGTGTCATATGATGTGGCATAGGGGTGACACATGTCGCCCTCACAATCCTTCCTACACTTTTTATTATAAGACCCTTTTTATTTTAACCCAAATCTATATATATATATAGTATATATATATATATATATATATATATATATATATATATATATATATATATATATATATATATATATATATATATATATATATATATATATATATATATGGAAGGGATCAGGTGCGGATTACCTTTTAAGTAGGGATGTGCGGATTAATATCACAATAACATTAAAAAAAAAAAAGAATTCAAAAAATCTGAAAAAATAACAAAAGAAGAGGACAAAATATTATTAAGAATCGCTGAAAAAAAAAAATTCAAAAAAGAATCGTTTTCATGGTTAAAAGGTATTATGATACTATGTTTTTTATTAATATCATTCTACTACTCACATTTTTTTTTGAATTTTTTTAATATCATCGTAATTTTTTTTTTATTATCGTAATAAAAAAATAATGATATTAAGTTTTTTACTAATATCAAAGTAACTTTTTCAATATCACGGTTTATTTTTACATGTAAAAAAACTTAATATCACGTTGGTTTTATAATATCAACGTAACTATCATAAAACCCTTCATAATATCTTTAATATCACGGTAGCACTCATAATCACAAACCAAAAAGTGCTCAGAAAAATCTGAAAAAATAAAAAAAACTAAAAAAGACAACAATAGTAAGGATCGCTCAAAAGGTAAAAAAATTAAAAAAATCGTTTTAATGGTCAATTGGTACGGTGATAGTTGCGTTGTATCTTGACTTTTTTTTACAAAAAGTCAAGATCAGATCTGGAATGAGCAGTCCAGATCTGTCCGTACGTCAGCACGAAATAAAAAAATCCGCACGTGATCCTCACTCTCTCTCTCTCTCTCTCTATATATATATATATATATATATATATATATATATATATATATATATAATGCAAATAACAGTAAAAAAGTGGTTGTGGTTTGCATTTGAATCGGTCGAACGGGCAACAGGCTATACGAAATTTTTGATATCTGTAAAATTTATTGTTCAAAAGAACATATAATAAACTAAAATACAAGATTCATCAGAAATTTTTATTTCAGTTACCTGCCGTCGCAACGCACGGTACCCTGTAGTATTTACTGAATCACAAGGACCGGTTTTGCAATTTACTCTTCTTGATAATACATTTTTTGTTTTACATCCATATAATTTTTTCGATAACAAGAAACACTAGTGTTCTACATTTAACCAAACGTGGCATTTAGATCGACAGTAGATTCTCTCGCATAAACCCACCAACCAACATCCAACTACCACAACAACAACATCAACAACATATTCCGGCAAAAAAAACATGATGAAATCAATATGTATTCTACTACTAGTACTAGTTACCCTATCATCATCATCAGAAGCAAAAACATCAATCATCCAAAACCCACAACCTAATCCTAACTTCACAATCAACACTACTGCTACTACTAATACTCATAGCCAGGTACATGGTCACACTATATTAGCATTAAATAAAAAGCATTGTTATTATTTTACTAATGATACATGTATGTATTGATTTGAACAGTGTTCATTCACGGTTGAAATCACAACTAGCTGTTATTCAGTTCAGTATACTCGTGATCAGATTAGTCTTGCTTTTGGTGATGCTTACGGCAATCAGGTTCGATTTATTTTATCATTTTAGTAAGTTATATGTATAATATACTAGTGAATTAGTGATAAAATGGTTTATGGTTTTGCTTTTATAGTACTCTGTAAGTTATTAAGTTAGTGCTAACATACTTTCCCTATATATGTGGTTGTGTCTTTTTTAGCGTTTAGAATATAATGCTTGTTTGGCATCGAGTTGTGGATTTTAATGTGTGTTTGGCGCAGAGCGTTTGTGAGCGTTTAGCTTGTGGATTTTGTGTGTTTGGCACATAGCATTTGGGAGCTTTTACCAGTGTTTAACGTTTAATATAAAAAGCATGTTTGGCAACAAGCGGTTAAAACAAACATTGAAATCTTAACTGTGCTTTTTCGGTTTTTCCAACGCTACTAAAACAAGCATTCAAATTCTAATGCTACTTTTAGTTCATTTTACACAGTATAATTTGGTTAAAAGTATAACTACCTTACACAATACGGAGTATAATTTGTTTTATAAAAGTGTTTGGTAACGTAGCTATATGATTGTTTTAAAAGAGTCGCAATGACGTAAAAGCTAAATGCTAACACTAAATGCTTCTTCAAGTAGCGTTTCAAAAGTAGCTTTCTTAGAGAAAGCAAAACGCTAAACGCTCCTTGCCAAATGAGCTTTCTATTATAAACGCTAAATGCTAAAGGTTGACTGCTCCTAATTAGAACTACAAACTTCAGCTATGTTACCAAATGTTTCTAAAAAGTGTATTAATGCTAGGTTTGACAACCATAGTGTGTACTATCAAATTTTGTCTAGATATGGCAGTTATGAAGATGTCAAGGGGTATATTGGTAATATTAAGGTTATCGTTACAGTAATTATGATATCTAAGACAAACATTTGAGTGAATTAGAATATAGTGATGAACTGATGTTGATGATGAATGATGAATAGGTTTACGCACCGAGACTAGATGATCCAATGACCAGGGCGTTTGAAAGTTGCTCCAGCGATACGTATGAGTTATACGGTCCATGTACGTATCAAATCTGTTATTTGTATTTGTACAGAAGCGGATATGATGGATGGTTGCCTGAAAGAGTAGACGTATACGGGTATAATACCAGGGCTGTTTCATTTGATTTTAATGTTTGGATGCCGGCTGATGTATGGTATGGGTTGGACTACTGTTCTAGCTATGCATCTCGTACGGTTAGTAAAGGTATCGCTTTGAATGTTTTTCTAAACATGCTGCTACTGATATTCGCCAGACGTTGATTTGAGAGGATTTTTCGAGAAGGAATTTAGATGAATGTAACGTTAGTAGTGAAATGAAACTTGATTCCACTGGTTCCGTCATTTTGTAGCGTTAAGTGGTGGATAAATAATTTGTACCCGAGTATGCAACATGGACTCTGTGGTCGTCATGGCTGATGTATATGTGTGACTTTTGTCACACAGTTGTGGTGTTTTGTTATGTTAAGTATTTTCGTGACTCACGTTTGTTGTGTTTTTTAGTATGCTGTGCAAATGTGATATGTTTGTTTGAGTAATGTTGGAGATTTCCAATTTTAGGATGTATAATGCTGACATGCTGGAGTGGAAATGAAAGCCTTTATTGTCTGATATTGCTAAAAAAAGTCAATATGGTAGTCATGATATGCTTGTGATTTTGTATGTATATTGGATAAAATCCTTAATGATTCTTTTAGAGTTTATGAAAATCTTTTCTTTAGAAATTATTACAAGCATGCAAATTTATGGCGGATAGTTTGTCTATGTGCACGCTGACATATTTGCTTAACAATTAGCGATTAAGTGATGTATTGCTCAGCAATAAGCGCATTTGGTGGCACAAACTACTTGACTAAAATCCTGCTATTGGGTTTGAATATGTGCAGCAGTACAATACACTTTCATTACTGGGTCTCCGATAACAACCATCGACACTCTTAAGTGAGGTTTTTGGGTAGTAATCAAGGTCTTAAATTTAAAATTTTGAATAAACAGTTTTCTGTTATGTGGAAGTTGGATATAAGATTTTGGTAGTTTACCTTGGCTAACAAAAGGGACTAAATTCTAATTATCAATTGACAGAATTGTTAAAATCAATGTATAATTATCACTGTTAAGCATCTAAAAGTTGTATTGTATTCAAATTCGTCACTGATGGAAAATGGCTTGGTAGTTAGTGTGTGACAGAGTATATAAATTTGTGTTCGAGCAAACCAATGTATTGAGGACCCAAATGTAGAAGAATATGAGTAAGATCACTCTTTCGTTGGTCGTTCTAGAACACGTTGTTTTAAGTCAAAATGCTAGGTGGGTTACACGATGTACAGGAAATGACCATGAAGTTTAATGGCTGGAATACTACGTACTTACTAGTGAAGCCAATCTGATGTGCTAGTATAGACATGCCCTTCCTTTAGGAAGGCAACGGTCTATGCACCAATGTTATTAGTGCAAAAACGATAGAGTTGACTACTGATATTTATGCATCTGGCGTCGTCATTATAAACCAAGTTCTACAACATTGTGTATGAACCAATAGCGTTGATGTAGAGGGCAGAGGCGATTGTGTCGCAGCAAATTACATCATTGAAGACATGATGCGGCCTAACTGACACTCTTATCGAGTGGGCTCCAATGGATACTGTCCAACTTGTAAACAAGTTTTTAGATATCATTATGGTACACATGGTTGAGGTGTCCCTGCCAATCCACACTTTTTGATCCAAGTTTTTAGATATATCAAAGGTGAGCTAACTTAGTTGGATGAACGAGTATGCTTAAGAGGTACCAAATTGGTATGAGTGGTTTGGAGGGGCGCAACCTGTCAAGTTCAAAATCAATTCCCTGATGGATTATTTATTTATTTATTTTTAACTTAAAATGATACAAAATGATATTCGAAAATGCCACCAGAAATACAATCGTGACGGTCCTTCAAACATCCGCTATGATCTAAAAATTTACAAGTCCTTTTATCATGTTCTTTAGGCAAATTTTGTGAAGTCACAAACTTGCAACAATTTGAATATGAGTTCTTTTAAAGACCGTGCTTAAAGAGTATGTTTTATAACAATTATAAGAAAATAATTTATCCGATCACAATCAAGTGTTAATTGTGTATTATTACTATTATTTTTTTAATTTGTATCCAGTTTAATTATTCATAATTGATGTTGTAATAAAAATCATTTAAGACTTTAGAGTACTCATTAGCAAAATCCTTAAGACTATGTTTAATAGAGGAAAGCCACAATTTATGTGTTGAATCAGTGGTGCAAATCATGGAATTCTTTTTGTTTTTTGTTTTTTTATGTGCGAGTATATATGAGGTATATTGTGTGGTAAGTTTGGGTGATGAAGTTGATGATCGTAAGGCTGGATGTAGTGGTGACCAACATCACCATTGCCAACTCAGGCCACATCACCTTTTCCCTTCACCACCACCAAGGTGTAATAAGAACACCAAATTCAACACACAAACATGCTTCACCTATACACAAAATATACCCCACAAAGACCAATTAAACAACTCTCACACACAAACAACTCACTTCACAAGTCGGCCGTTCCATTAACCAAAATTATGCCTTTTATTCTCCACCAACGCCGTAGGTAATTCATGTGTGTTTTAGTGTTGGAACTATCTTTCGGCGCCCACAAGGCAATACACACGTTTTTTCTTTTGCTATTACACATAGGTATTGGATTGAGAATGATAATACTGGTGACAACACTTTGGCCGGACGTAATAGAAAGCACCACTGCCCGTAGTTGCCCTCACACCATACGTGTTCACCACTACAGCCACCTTAACCGTGTGTGACCCCTTACTTTTGACACTCGTTTGGTTGTGCAGATCACCAAATATTGTGGTGACTAGGGGTGCCATAAAAGCCGACCCGAACCCAAATATGGTTATTCAGGTCGGGTCAATCGGGTCAACCCGAATTGACCCGAATTCTAAACATGGTTAGGCTCGAGTTTAATATATGTATCTTACTCAAGTTCGGGTCAACCTGAGTGACCTCAGTTTGAGTTTTTTTCTTTCTAGTTTTTATATATTTCAAGTTTGAATATCAAAATTGTATCATTTTTAAACGGTATTGACCCGAACCTGAGTTGACTCGACCCGAACCCGAGTTTAAAACAAGAAAAGGTTTGGGCATGGTTTTTAGCCTTGACCCAAATTGTCCCGACCGGGTTGACCCGAACCCGACCGAACCCCATGTGACTAATCATGTTTGAAAAAGTCAAAACATGTCATAGAGTGCATTTGAACAAAGAGGATCAATCACACATCCATCAAACAAGAGCGGCCTTTGAGGGGCAGAAACGTAACTTCTCTCACACACACATCCACCCGTCTATAAAAACACACCCACTCTATCAATTCAACCGCCTCTGCACCTCCGTTATAACCCCGAAACCCTAATTTTATTTTTTTCGAACCCTAGTTCTTTTTTATTTATTTTTATTATTTTTATTTTATCATTCGATCTGTATTTTTAACGAGCATCATCTACAAACTATATTCTATTCAATTCACTCGATCTATTCGATTTAAAAGGTATGCATCATATCACGCAACTTAATTTACATCTAATTTGAAGATAATAAATTTAATTAAGTGTGTGTTTTGTTGCGTATAGATGGGTGAAGTGAAGGATAACGAGGCTTATGAGGAGGAGCTGCTCGATTACGATGACGAGGATGAGAAGGCTCTTGATACTACCAACGGAAAACCCGCTTCCGAGACCGTTAAAAAGTATTTTTCTGTTATTTATTTATTAATTATTACTAATTGTTAGTTGAGATTGAAGCTTTGTATGACGTCACTTGATTGATTTAGTTTTAAGTGTTTAATGATAGCAAAGTGAATTTGGATATGTGTATTGATCGATTAGATTAGTCGTTTATTAATTGCGGGTTTAAGTTTGCTAAGAGAGTAAGGTTTTGTGAGATTTGTACAGTTGAAGTGAAAGTAGTTAGCGAGACGTGTGTTAGCTTATACGGTGGGTTTATGAGCTTATGTAAATATGAAAGAAGCTTATTAGCTCACTTTTTGTTGGCTTATGAGCTTATTAAGTTTAGGTTAAAGCACTATATAAGCTATAATGTGAATTTGATAAGCTCGTAAGCCAAAAAAAGTGGGCTTTTAAGCTTGCTATCTAAGCTAATACGAACACCTTAATTAAGTTTTAAGTTTGCTAAGAGAGTAAGATTTTGTGATATTTGTACAGTTGAAGTGAAAGTAGTTAGCGAGACTTGTCACTTATCTAGTGAAAGTGTTTGTGTTAGCTTATATGGCGGGTTTACGAGCTTGTGTAAATATGAAAAAAAAAGCTCTTTAGCTCACTTTTTGTTGGCTTATGAGCTTATTAAGTTTAGGTTAAAGCACTATATAAGCTATAATGTGAATTTGATAAGCTCATAAGCCTAAAATACTGGGCTTATAAGCTTGCTATCTAAGCTAATACGAACACCTTTATTAAGTTTGCTAAGAGAGTAAGATTTTGTGAGATTTGTATAGTTGAAGTTAAAGTAGTTAGCGAGACTTGCTGTTTAGCTAGTGAAAGTGGTCGTGTTAGCTTATATGGTGTTTATGAGCTTGTGTAAATGTGAAAAAAAAGCTCTTTAGTTCACTTTTTGTTGGCTTATGAGCTTATTAAGTTTAGGTTAAAGCACTATATAAGCTATAATGTGAATTTCATAAGCTCATAAGCCAAAAAAAGTGGGCTTATAAGCTTGCTGTCTAAGCTAATACAAATACTTTATTAAGTTTTAAGTGCTTAATAATAATAACTGGAGGACTTGTTTGAGTAAAGGATTGTGGTGTTCGGTTTAATTGGAAGTTTGAAACATAAGGTACACTTGAGTCGATTTGGATAAGTGTATTAATTAGACTAGTGGTCTATTACTTGCGGGTTTAAGTCTACTGAGAGGGTAAAGATTTTGTGAGATTGCTTTCTTAGCTGGTGAAAGTGTGTGTGTTAGTTTATATAGCGGTTTACGAGCTTATGTAAATATGAAAAAAGCTCATTAGCTCACTTTTTTGGCTTATGAGCTTATCAAGTTTAGGTTAAAGCACTTTATAAGCTATAATGTGAATTTGAGAAGCTTATAATCCAAAAAAGTGGGCTTATGAGCTTCTTCAAAATTATATAAGCTCATAAGCTTGCTATATAAGCTAACACAAACACTTGGTGATTTTATTGGTCGACCACTCAGCTTTCTCGATAGTTTTCTTGTCTTGATTGGCTTAGTAAATTGGAAAGCTCGCTTTTTTAAGATAAAGAGAAGAGGAACACACTGGCACTTACTGCTTGTAGTTGCTTAAGTGGGCTGATATAAAAGTACATCAAAGACTAAGAGCATTGCATATCCGTATTCCAATACCCTTCTGTTGCTTGACACTTTATTACAGGGCCTATGTGCCTGCAAGTTGACATGTAAGCTATAGTTATACTGGATGCCAAAGAGTCAAAACAGCTGGGTTAGGTTGAGCCTTCAACTCTTGTAGTCTTATTTTTGTTAAACTTAAGTATAGTAACTAGTTATTGGTAAATGTTATCGTTTTGCTATATTACAATCATACCCTTTTGACTGGTTAGCAATAGACTAAACTCATTTGCATATGAGTGGGTTGAAGCCTATTAAGTAAGTTATGTAACAATACAAAAATGATTGTATGTGGAAGTTCATATATGTTATTGTGGCATGTTGTAATTCATTATTAATCATGGTTTTGATAATCCAAATTTTAACTTGTTACTTGAATCGATGTTGCAGGGGCTACGTTGGAATTCACAGCTCAGGATTCCGAGACTTTTTGCTGAAACCAGAGCTTCTTCGAGCCATTGTAGATTCTGGATTTGAGCACCCTTCAGAAGGCAAAGTCTTATACATTCAATTCTTGTTATTCTTTTGTAGTTTTTTGACTGAAACCTGGGGTGCTTTATCAACTGATATTCATGTATTATAAGTGTGTTAAAGTTGCATATCATGCAGAATGGTTAATCATGCATGTATGTGGATCTAGTATATTAAGACGTGTGACATTTGTTGTTCTTCTCTACCAATGGAATGTTACTATATAGTATAATTGTTTAATCGCTTTGGCGGGATTGGGTACTGTTTCTGTTGCTGTTTAACTACTTAATCATGCCTATTTGAATGGTCATATTAGAATGTCAATGAAGACAGATTATATTCAAACTTTGTTTAATGTAGTCGTATTTTGTGTGCAATTTGTGGGATTGTGTAGCTGTAATATGTGTATGACGATCTTTGAATGCTGATAGAAACAGATCTATGTCCTTTTTTTTGAAATTTCTCATATGGCTCACATATCATGCATGTTTGTTGTTCTGAGCTTCTTGCCAATGTACATGTCAAGTTACTAATAATTTTCTTCATTTTTCTTCTTTTCAGGTAAATATTAACTTCCGTCTTCATGATTTCAGCCAGATAACTGGTCTGGTGAACCTTCCCATCTAAGGGAAAAGGGCATCATTTTTTTAACTTACAAAGGATTCATTGGCTGGGATTTTCTTTGCTTCATCAGTGCAACACGAGTGCATACCACAGGCTATCTTAGGAATGGATGTCATCTGCCAAGCGAAGTCCGGTATGGGAAAAACTGCTGTCTTTGTTCTTTCTACATTGCAGCAGATTGAGCCTGTGGCCGGCCAGGTTGCTGCCCTTGTGCTTTGCCACACCAGAGAATTAGCTTATCAGGTGATTACAGTGTTACCCCTTTGAAAACTCAAATTAGTTTACTTTATTGAATTTTTCTACCATTGTTTACTGTCACCCGTGTCTCACATTTGTTACCATCCGCTTTGTTTTGTTTCTATTTGTACAGATCTGCAATGAGTTTGAAAGGTTCAGTAGATACTTGCCTGATCTGAAGGTTGCTGTCTTCTATGGAGGTGTCAACATAAAGATCCATAAGGAACTACTGAAGAATGAATGTCCTCATGTTGTTGTTGGAACACCTGGAAGAGTATTGGGGCTTGCTAGGGATAAAGAGCTTGGATTGAAGAACGTGAGGCATTTTATCCTTGATGAGTGTGACAAAATGCTCGAGTCACTTGGTATGTTGTCTGATTTCTTCTAATGCATCTTCATTACTCTATTACCTTTTGGAATGTCTGTTTAATGTTCTTTCTCTTGTTATATGCAGACATGAGAAGAGACGTGCAGGAAATTTTCAAATTAACTCCTCATGACAAACAAGTGATGATGTTCTCTGCCACACTTAGCAAGGAGATTCGACCAGTGTGCAAGAAGTTTATGCAAGATGTAAATATATTTAATTCTTTGCTCCTTATGGTTTATAAGTTGCTTAGTAGATTCGCTCTAAAAGAGCTGACTTATGATGTTTGATCTTTTCAGCCAATGGAAATTTATGTTGATGATGAAGCCAAGTTAACTCTTCATGGGCTTGTTCAGGTACTTCTTCATTTCAAGCTTTGATATTTTTTTAGTATATCGTACTGGTTTGAATTTATTGTTTTGCTGATCTGTATTTCTCTTCAGCATTATATCAAATTGGGTGAGATGGAAAAGAACCGCAAGCTGAATGACCTTCTAGACGCGTTGGACTTTAACCAAGTAGTCATTTTCGTCAAGAGTGTCAGTAGAGCTGCTGAGCTCAACAAGTTACTTGTCGAGTGTAACTTCCCATCTATATGCATCCATTCTGGAATGTCACAGGAAGAAAGGCAAGTATATTGCAACTCTTTTTAACAGAAATGATGCACACACTTAACTTTTCACCTTTTTAATACACCTTTTGTACTCTTTGGACTTGGTCCCACACCTCTTTGTTGAGGGGCAACTTGCAACTTATTTGTATTGTTTTCAACAATACAGAAAATGTTGCTGGATTTTGTAATAAAGTGCATTCAAAATTTCTAGTTTTCTACAATAAAGAACATGTAAAATTTCCTACAACGAAGAACATATGAAATTTATCACTAAAGAATACGTGAAGTTATTGCAATATATCAATAAGTTTGTTTTTGCACTCAAGTTCAAACTTTCGATACTTCATTTGGCCACTAGACTGAGTAACCGTTGCCTCTGGTTTCCCCTTCTCTTCACTTTCTTTTACTTTTCTTCCAGTTTGAGAATGACATAAAATGATAAAATACCAACTCTCTTTTGCTTTCTCTTCCTTAGCTTTCTGTTTATTCCATCTGCACTAAAAGAACTCAAAGGGATGTTAAGATGCACATGAGTATGAAACGTTGTCCACACACGTTTTTGTTTTTAGTAAAGGTGTAAGTTGGACTTTCTGACTCGGTTATTCATTGAGATTTTGTTTGACCTTTTTTTGCATGTTTTTTTAATCAGGTTGACACGCTACAAGGGGTTTAAGGAGGGGTTAAAAAGAATTCTTGTTGCAACTGATTTAGTTGGAAGAGGCATAGACATTGAGCGTGTTAATATTGTTATAAATTATGACATGCCAGATTCTGCTGATACATATCTGCACAGGGTTGGTTAAATTTGAACTATAATCTCGTCATTTTTTTCTCACTTCGTATTTCAGGTTACACAAGCTAATTTCTTAACTTGGTTTGTTTCAATGTATTATAGGTGGGAAGAGCTGGTAGATTCGGTACCAAGGGTCTTGCAATCACTTTTGTAGCATCTGCTTCAGACTCTGATGTTCTTAATCAGGTGATTATTTTTGGATGGAGTTTGATGTTGTGGTTGCCAGATAGCTAATGAAGAATTAGAATGTCATTGTTTTGATTTGGCTCCGAATTTTAAATCATTTTTATGTTGCAGGTCCAGGAAAGGTTTGAGGTTGACATAAAGGAGCTTCCAGAGCAAATTGATACTTCGACATATAGTAAGTCTATTTCACAATGTGCATAATACTGTAATGATAGTAACTGATATTTACTAGAGTGTTACTGCTTCTGTCTGAGAATTGCATTTAGAGTTTAGTTATTTACAGTGTCTCTATGCACGCAGAGGAGTCGAACTTTTAAAAGAGTTAATATCAGAAAGCATGTGTTGTTGGTAGATACTCCATATTAATGGGCTGGCTGGGAAAAACATGTGTTTTTGGTATGGGTTGGAAATTTGGAATGATACAGGTTGGGTTGAACAATACAGTATTTTTCAAAATATATATCTGTATATAGATATTTAGCGTCAAATAGGATTACAGAGAATTGTTTCAGTTCAGTGGCTGTGTAATTATTTGAACAAAATGATTCATTAGGTTGGATGGCAATAGAAGTAGAGATTGGGCGACTTAAAATCTCTGACCATTATGTGACCCATTTTTATTAGCCAGCTTTCTGATATTATCTTTTTGACCCGTTAGCGATTAATCATAACCCAACTTGACCCATTTATATGCAAGCGGGTTGAAACTGCCACCTTTAATTAATAGTATTTGTAATTTGTAATGGTAGGTTCAGAAGTGTGCCTTTGCCGATCACTTTTTATTATTTTATACTTTTAGAGAGTTTTACTTTTTTCTAATCATTTTGTTTTGAACCTTTTCTCGTGCAGTGCCGTCATAAGGAGAACTCTATTTCAAGTTGATGCCTTTATCTTGTGGATGGAGTGTGTAAGCTGATAGTGCGAAGATGAGACTTACGTATCTCAGTGTTTTAAACTACAGTTACTTTGTAGCAGGCACTGGTTGGAACTGTGGATTTGAGTGTTAATGTTTTGAGCTTTTGCAACTATCGGATCTTTACTTCACTTGTATGTCTGGTATTAGTATCTTGGAGACTAGATGGTATTTGAGTATTTAGATTGAAATTCTATATTAGCTGATATTTTGAGCTTTCGGAACCTATTTAGCCTTCTTCACATGTATGGTTGTTTAGTATTATAATGTTTAGATTATCTGGCCCTTCATCTCATGTCACACTGTGATTTGGTTGTGGACTACGTTTATTTATCGGCAGTTTTATCTTGTTGCATGTTGCGTTGGCCAAAAGATAATAGAATGCAGCGACCAAACTAAAGTTACCTAGATAATAGATGTTTTGTTTTTAACGTTGTTGGTCACTTGGTCAAGTGACCAACATAATTTGTTTTATCAGGATTAGGGTTTTATTTTATTGGCATAAACTGAAACGCCTGCCCCAATTTTATTGACTTGTTAGACGAGGTCTGTGTGATTACTAGAATCCTCTAGCCAGAAAGTCACTGAAAGGACCTAATGAAGCATCTTTCAGTTTCGGAATCCTCTCGGTTTAAGATTTGATGATTTTATATGCATGTCAAAAGTTTCATGTAAAAAGAAAGATTGTGCTAGTCTAAATCAAACATCTTATATTCTTGTTTATCCTTATACCACTAATTACTAATATGTTGGTTTACAGCAAACTGAATTTTGTTCGATACATATAACTTTCTTCTTATCAAGTCTAAATAACTCTTGTTTTATACAAAATGAATACGAGTATAAAACAAACTATAAATACAGTACTAGTAAGATATTTTTTATTTATTAAAAACTATTTAAATTAATTTTAAAATTTTAGTTTAATATACAATCATATAAGAATTTAGCAATGTTAATATTTTGTAACTGTGATATTATATTTTAACTAAATTTGTTTGGTATTTACTTATAAATAATGAATTTATTTTAATATTTATAATCTTGTGTGTTTACAATTTTTTTTATTACACTTAAATTATTTATCATTACTTGTATTCTAGTTTTAAACATGGAATACCTATAACTAATAATAATAGCTCAACTATATTTGCTCGGATTTGAAAATATGATGGAATTTTCAGTTAGAGACTTGGGTTTCTTGCGATTCCAGCCCTATACTATAGCTATAGGCTTTTCCATAGCTGCTCAACTTTGTTTAATAATCTTATTTTTTGAGTAGTTTAATTTGATATTTTAATATAATTCAAATTCATTGAATAAAAACTTTTATGTATGTTGATGGTGCCTTAAGTATTACATTCAATTTAAAAATAATAATTATAAAATGATAATAATGGTAGTAGTAGTAGTAGTTATCGTTAAAAAAAAAAGTTTAAAATATATGAGGTTTTTGCTAAATATATAAGTATTTTTAAAAATGATGAAAATCGAGTATTTTACATTAAGTCCATAAAATTATATGTATGATTGTTTCTTTCTAAAAGTTTGAAGTTTGATTTTAAATTCAATTAACAAATCAAAATATAATGTTTATTTACACTTAAGTTCGTAATTTTAAAAAATGGCCTAACAAGGCCATGAGTATTTCATTTTTTTTCCTTCACTAAACCAATTTTTTCAAAAGTTTGATCAAACTAATTCAATTTTAACATTCATTAACCAATAGAAAAACTTAATTTTACAAATTCATTTAATTGATATAGTATTGAAGATTTACAGTTAATTAATTTATTAATGAGTAGTATAAAACAATCCATAGACAATTAATGGAATTAAATAATAGAATACTAATATTTATTTTCAGAACTGAAAGTAGAAAAAAGAAACACACACACAAACACAAAGTCAAAGTGAAGTCAGAAGCAGATCAAAGAAAGAGTTGTGTCATATACATAGTCAACCAAAGCTAAGATGGGTTTCATCGGAGAATCAATTGATTCCATTAAATCCATGAAAATCAGACATGCTGCTGAACAGATCATCACTCTTGGTATTATTAACCTTAACAACTCTCATCATTTTATTATAAAATTAATTTTCACTTTCATTTGCTATTATTCATTCATTAATTATTTTCATTTTTATTATTTCATAATTATGTTGTTTTTTTCAATGTTGATTGTTGGATTGTATTAGGGTTTGGTTCTTGTAGTAAAAAAAATGTGAACTTGAAACATAAATTTATATTGGTTTTAGGCCTTTGTTTATCTTGTGGAAAAAAGATAAAATTTTTAAACCATATGAATAAGTTAATGACAATGTGGTGTTTTATAGATTGTTGTTTTGGTTTCAGGTATGATTGTTTCATCCGCACTAATTATATGGAAGTTTCTGATGGTTGTTACTGGCAGTGAATCACCTGTTGTCGTGGTTCTTTCCGAAAGCATGGAGCCTGCTTTTCAAAGGGTAATTATGTCCATTATTTAGTTTTATACTAAAAGTTCGTATAACATGATATAATGCTGTTGGTCGAGTGTCTTATGTCCAATTGATGAACAAACAGATGGACATAGTTTTATTGTGTATTTTTTACTTGTTGCGTAAGATCTGTAAAAAGTTCCTGCTTTATATGTTTTCTTACATTGTCAGGGAGATATTCTGTTCTTACGGATGGGTGAAGATCCTATTCGGGCGGGTGAAATTGTTGTGTTTAACATTGATGTAAGCGATTTATTTCCCTTTGATAGTATAATATTGTGCAAGTTGAACTCAAATCTAAAACCTTTTTCACTTTTAAGAGTCATCTCTAATCCTTTTGTGCAGCGCCGGGAGATTCCAATCGTCCATCGCGTAATCAAGGTAATGCATCTTTCTTGGATTAACATTATGTCCTTGAGTCTCCACCAAGTAACATGATGTTAGATAGTACTAATCATTGATCTTTCTTGAAAAATATATATTCATTAATGATTTGCTATGATAGTGGATAACAATGTGTTTTCAGCAAGGCTGTGTGCAGATTTATTGCAAAAAAGACTGGTTAATAATTTATTTGTATAATGTTCTATAGCATGGTGATTGTAAAGTAAAATCCAAACTTATACATAAGCACTTGGTCACTAAACCGATAGAGCTTACACTTATTTGGACTCCCTCATTTTATTGATAAATTGTTATAGTTTTGTTGGTTGATTTAGTGAGTTCTAAGAATTCCGAGTTTCTCGCACATTACAAAAAAACTGCAATCAAAACTTTCTGAGAAACAACTAATGCTGAGAAAACATACATCTGTATGGACAATGCAAGTATAACTTCCTAAACATCAACTTCTCTAATCAAAACTTTCTGGATACCATGCATCCAAAACCTTTATTCAGCCATACCCGAACCTTCATATTGGAGCATTCACTTCTGAAATCCAAGATTCTGCCTCCTTAAAAACCTTCCCAAGTAAAACCCATTGGGAAAAACCTTGGAGAAGGAAAAAAGAGTGCAGCTCTCAAGGATTTCTAATACAATTGCGCAACTCAAGCCATGCAAAATTCCAAAGACATCAATCAGGAGAATCATCATCTACTAACTACTGAAAAAGGCCCTCCCATCACAAGCTAGAAGGCAACATCTTTCAGCACTCTCAAGTTGTGATAGGATCCTTTTTCAGTACTATAACCAATCTGCACATATTGAAAGCACTACATTCTTTCTACTGAAACCATCTATCCTCCAAGAAAATAGATTCTGCCTATTCTTCATAGCTAAGACAGGAAACTACCTTATGATGTCTGCTAACCTTGGCAAATAGAAAAACCAGACACAAAATTAGCAGTCCCACCACCAAGCCAACCAGTTCATGAAAGGCACTCTAAATCCAAAATTTTCAACAGCAATGTCTAGCCATCCGTCTATTCCATACTGCAATCAATCCAAAACTACCAATTTCTAGTATATTACTCATATTTCCATGTCCAAACACCCCTTTATGGAATTGAGCATTCAAGTACATTACATATTTGTTTCCTTAATAGATCCTCAAAGCTACATGGTATCTATATGTTGATCATCAACTTGTTAATTTTAATTTTTAAGTATTCCCAATACAAATGCATGAAATTTCACTCTTAGTGTCGATAAAATCGAAGTTTCCCTTTAAGATTAGCTCTCTGCCATTTGTGATAGTTAAGATTAGTAATATAACATGTATATTTGATATATGCCTCGTTAATCATGACATCTGCTAAGAAATAGACTTACTTTTTATACTATTTGTTGATGTGAATGGCGTTTCTTGCTGTTTCTTTTTACAGGTTCACCAACGGAATGATACAAAAGATGTTGATGTCCTCACAAAAGGTATTATTTATAGCAATGTAGACTATATCTCACTTGAATGTACTTCTCTGACAATGTCTATCTTTCAGGGGATAATAATGATCAGGATGACCGAGTTCTATATGCGCCTGGTCAGCAATGGCTTGAGCACCACCATATCATGGGTAGAGCCGTGGGGTAAGACTTAGACATCTATGATCTATCACCTACTGTAAGTATAAATATTAGGCCCAGAAAATAAACCAAACATCATCCCTATAGAGAAAAGATGTGAGAGCCCTAGACTTCACGTAATTCTTTTAATATGAAGACTCCAAACTTAAAGTTTTGTAAGAGAATGGTTAGGAGTATACATTACCAAATTCAAGTAATATGACAAGAACCCTAATAACAATTTCTTTAACCAAAATCACTTTCCCGCTCTTCCTGTGCAGATTCTTACCTTATGTTGGCTATGTTACAATCATCATGACTGATCATCCATTTGTAAAGGTACATATAGTGATGTTTTTATGCTGAATCAACTGCCATTCTAGCTTCTGATTAATGTTGTCGATGTGTCATTATTGTTTTCTATCTTGCAGTATGCTCTTATTGGTGCTCTGGGATTACTCGCCATTACATCCAAAGATTGATCAACAAGCTTCCAAAGTTACCGAAAATCATATGATTTTTAATACACTTGGATTATAGAAATTTCATCTAAGTTGACTAGCGTTTATGAACAAATTCAACCTTAACAATATTGAGATTGAAATTGCGGCTTTGTGAGTTTGGACGCTAATTTATAGCTGTTCAATTTATTGGGTCATGTAGAAGAAAACTAATGGTTGTGCCATTTTTTGGTGGCCGTTAAAAAGGCTTTATGATCTAATGACTTTCTATTATCATCTCGCATATCCTGAGTTGCTTTTTTTTTTTTTTTGGTGGGTAACCTTGGTTTACAACCTTTTGACTTGCTAAGTTTTATATGATGTTTATAATAATGTCTTAATGTTCATGTCTTTCCTTGCCGATGATTGTGATAATATTCACAATTTAGGCAAAAGTTTGGGAATTTCTATCTACAGTTCCGTTCTTCCTAATCATTGCGACTAATATCGAAATTTTATTCAAACTATGAGGAGTTATGGCGAGTCAACTTCGATTCATTTAAGCTTCAAGGCTAACAATCCCAATAGTTCATTCATATTTAGGCCCTAGTATTTAATATTCAATTGTCGATTGTCATTTTTATTACGTTGTTCATCAAGGATCTTCTCATTATATAATTACTCGTGTAATTCTCTTATTTTCAACTTTGTTTGAAGTTAAGTTCATTTGCATATCAAATTATCAATCATTTTGTCAAAAAAAATAACAGTAAATTAATAAAAATTATATTAATGACTTAGAGCTCAAGTTGTTACTCTCTCCATCTCAAAATATAATAAGTGTTTACATTGCTATTTTATGACGTCTAAAAAAAAAGTATTTACTTTATATTTTAACCAATGAAAAATATTTTGGTAAGTGACATGATACGGTATATGACTTGTGAAGGACGTATTTAGTGAAAGTGAACCGAAGGAGCAGTATATTTTAGGGCAAATGGCACAAAAAGGCATCAAAGTTAGGGTCCATTTCCAATCAAGGTATCCAACTTTTTTTCTTGCATAAAAAGGTTCCCAACTTTTTTTTTTGGCGGATTTGGGTTTTTTCCTAACACCCCGTTAAATATTTCGTTAACTTCTAAATCAAGCCATATTTAAAACTTTTATAAAAACTGAAGGGTTAATTTTGAAATTATTGTTTTTATAAATGTTAAAAGTTCTTCCCCAACTTCGGAACCCACCATTCGTTTTACCTCCAAACCCACCATCATCAACATTAGAAACAAAACATCATCAACATAAAATTGAAAGTCGACATAAAAAACCCACATAAAAAAACACAAAACCCAATCACAAACCAAACATCATAAGCATAAAACCAAAATCAACGTCAAAAAGAGGCCACCGTTCGTTTTACCTCCAAACCCATCATCATCAACATTAATAGTTTTAAACCCATCACTATATTACCACTTTCAATGCAACTTAATCATCTAATATGCTAGATCTATTAAGTCATCTTACCTGAGGTCGTGGCCGCGGTTATGGTGGTTTCGATAATGGAGGTCGAAGCTAGTGGTTATGGCGTCGCCGGCGGTGGTTAACGCGTCGCCGGCGGTGGTTTCGATAATGGTGGTTAACGCCGGCGGTGGTCACCATGATGAAACACCCACATTTTATTTCTTCCAATGAATTCATTTTTTTTTATTTTTGGCTATTTTAGAATTTATTAAATTCAGATTTGAAAATCTTTTTTAGATCTTAAATGATTTTGTTCAGGAGCTGTTGTTGTTGAGTCAATTGTTCATTTAAGAAAAAAATGTATCCATTGTTATATAAAAGAAATAAAAATTGTTCATTTTTGGTCCTTGATATTTTACAAATGTATCAACTTTTATTTAACAAAAACTTGGGTTAGTGGTTAACGGGTGTTAGGAAAAAACCCAAATCCGCCAAAAAAAAAAGTTAGGAACCTTTTTATGCAAAAAAAAAAGTTGGATACCTTGATTGGAAATGAACCCTAACTTTGATGCCTTTTTATGCCATTTGCCCTATATTTTACTACTAGTATATTTAGACTTTTAGTATTCAAAAGTCAATTAGTTTGACTCTTACAAGTCTAACTCAGAGCAGACTCTGTTTGAGACAGACAATCAACATACGTTGTTCACTTTCCACACGTTTCTAACTTTAAAACCTTAGAAAAAAACCCCAAAGAGTTGTGTCATCATACATAGTCAACCAAAAGAGAAGATGGGATTCATCGGAGAATCAATTGATTCCTTAAAATCCATGAAAATCAGAACAGCTGCTGAACAAATCATCACTCTTGGTAACCTCCTTAAATATATCTTATTATATACTTTGCTAATTTTCAGTTTCATTTAATCCATAAATGTTTTTCTAATGCATCTTTTGAATTACGTTTATTATAATTTCGTAACTTTAGTTTTTTCAATGTAGATTATCCGGTTGAACCTTTGAATTTATGGTTTGGTTCTTGTAGTACTTACCATATTTAGTAGGGTGCGTTTGTTATGCTGGGTGGAATGACAATGGGTATGAGTTTCATAGTACTCAACTATGAAAGTTCCATTCCCCACTCTATAGCCATATATGGAGTATGGAAAATAATGGACTTTCATAGTCATAGTTGTAGGCCAGGCACCCTAAACAAACACCAACTATCACTTTCATAGTGATAGTTGATTCCCAAGAATGTGTACCAAATAACTTAACTTAAATGTGAAAGATGAAATTACATGCATGGATTAAAAATAATAATAATAAAAAATCAAAATCGTTAAATGTTTTACTATGATGTTCAAGAAAATAGAGGCCAACTTTGGTTTATATGTAGTGCTTGTTAATTTGAAGGAGATTGAAAGAAAAAACAATGTGGTGTCTTCTAAAAATGGTGTAGATGGCAAATTTCCTTAGAGATTAATGGTAGTATGTGGCTCGACATAAACAACGATGACATAATGGCATGGCAGTGGTCGATAGGGCTGAGCAATCCCGACCGACACCCGACAACCGTCCCGATCCCGACTAGTCCCGGCCGTCCCGAAACGGAACCGAGCACACTCGGTTCGGGACTCGGTTTGCGTTTTCCGGCGAATCGATTTCAGGCCGGTTCGGGATGGAAACCGAAAAATAACAAATAAAACCGAGAAATCCGACCGATCCCAAGGCACTGTCCCGATACCGAACCGACTGTATTTGGGTGGGGAGTTGGTTTGGTTTTCCAGCGAAATCGGTTTCAGGATTTATCGGTATCGGGTCGGGACGGGACGGGACCAGCCCGATGCTCACCCCTACTGGTCGATGCTAAGTGTGCTTTAATATACAACTTTAAACTAGTTATAAGATTTTAGTTTAATATACGGACATATAAGTATGTGCTCGTGTTTAATGTTTTTTAGTTGTGATATAAGTACAACTAATAATTATGCACGAGTTTTTACATAAACTTTTTCATTATGTATTAATATCGATTTATATTTTGTAAAGATTTTTGTTGGATGAAAGATTTAACTTTGTTTAACTGACATGAGTGTTAAGGTTTATGTTGTTTAAATTTAACTATTGATATCATTTTGTACACAAGATGCGAATTTAATAGCACATAATGACCGTTGATGAAGCTAAAATATAAAGTTTTTTGAAAATGTTTTTTCGGATATTCTTATATAAACTTTAAATAAGATTTTCATGAGTCGTTGTTATAACTACAATCACGTATATTTATTTTTGTTATAAGTACAATCGAGTATATTTATTTTCATATTGCAATAACCCGTGCTTACATTTGATATTATATTCCCGTTAATAATAATTTAACTGTATTTAATTTTCAAAACCATGTACGCAGGGTTAAACTTATAAAAAAGAATAACATAAGTCATTATTGAACACAGATAGTAAAAGGAAAATATTTTTTCGGATATCCTTACATAAACTCATAAAGAGAATAACATAAGTTTTCATTTTGATATTTATAATCTTGTGCATATACATGTTGTATTTCTAAAACAACATACATGTATTTTTAAAATATAAAATGTAGGGGGTAGTTGTTTATTTCTTAAAGTTATTTAAAAATATGGAAACTTATAAGTTTACATTTAACTTCATATAATTTATTTAAAATTCAACCACTAAAATTTTATTAATTACCCCTTCTCTTTTTTTAAGTTTTTATTTTCGCAAATTTGACACCAATATTTTAATGTTTTTATTTCTACACCAATTTTATCAAAGTTTGACTAATTTTTTTCAATTTTGACTTTCAATTAGCCGATACGAATGTTTGATTTTGCCGCGTGTCAAAATAGAGCTACTAGGCCTAATTTTTTTCTCAATAAGTTTGATTATTTAAGAGATCAAGTGGTTTTGGTTTCAGGTATGATTGTTTCATCTGCACTAATTATATGGAAGTTTCTAATGGTTGTTACTGGCAGTGAGTCACCTGTTGTCGTGGTTCTTTCCGAAAGCATGGAGCCTGCGTTTCAAAGAGTACTTATGTCCATTATATTGTTTTATACTAAAGGTCGTATAACATGATATAATGCTGTTGGTCGAGTGTTGTATGTCCCATTGATGAACAAACAGATAGACATGGTTTGCTTGTGTATTTTGAGATCTGTAAAAAGTTCCTGCTTCATATATTTTCTTACATTGTGAGGGAGATATTCTGTTCTTACGGATGGGTGAAGATCCTATTCGGGCGGGTGAAATTGTTGTGTTCAACATTGATGTAAGAGATTTATTTCCCTTTGACAGTATAATATTATCGTTACTATGTGCATGCTCTCCTGTGCTACTTGAACTCAAACCTAAACCTTTTTCACTTTTAAGTGTCATCTCTAAGCTGTTTCTTTTATATCTTTTTGTGCAGGGAAAGGAGATTCCAATCGTCCATCGCGTAATCAAGGTAATGCATCTTTCCTTGATTAACATTATGTCCTTGAGTGGACCAAGTAACATGATGTTAGATAGTACTAATCATTGTCCTACAAACATATGTATTCATTAATGATTTGCTATAATAGTGGATAACAATGTGTTTTTTTTTTTTTTTGGGGGGGGGGGGGGGGGGGGGGGGGTAAAGGGTTTTACCCTGATAAATATATTAAAATCATAAAACGTTTAAGTACAAAGAATATGGCTGACATGCCACATTAACCTACTAAGCACTAGACATGCTTAACGTAGACATTCACTAACTGGATTCGACATGCCGAAACCATATCTATATAGCCCAATGACGAATCAAACCAACACAAAAACAGTTAAACTAAACAAGCCCATAAAAGGCGAGCCCAAACTGGCCTAGACTCAAAATAAAGACAGAACAAATAACAATGTGTTTTCAGCAAGGCTGTGTGCAGATTTATTGCAAAAAAGATTGGTTAGACTTTTTAATAATTTATTTGTATAATGGTCTATATCATGGTGATTGTAAAGTAAAATCCAACCTTATACAGAAGCACTTGCTCACTAACCAATAGAGCTTTCAATTATTTGGGCTCCCTTATTTTGTTGATAAATTGTTTTAGTTTTGTTGGTTGATTTAGTGAGTTCTAAGAATTCCAAGTTTCTCGCACATTACAGATTTGTTTCATTAGTAGATCCTCAAAGCTACATGGTATCTATATGTTGATCATCAACTTGTTAATTTTAAGTATGCCCAATACAAATGCATGAACTTCTAATCATAGTGTTGATATAATCGAAGTTTCTTTTCTTTTTATGGATTTTCAATTTCGGCTTTACCCTTTTTCCACTTGTGATAGTTCAGATTAGTGATATAGGTTTTTGTTCGTTATGTTTTTACATATACATGATATGTGTCTCGTTAATCATGATATTTAAGGAATAGCCTGGTACTTTTTGTACAATTTGTTAGTGAAGGTTGCATTACAGAAGGTGGGAAGAAACAAAACAGTAGGTCCGGACCAAATACCCATATAAGTTTGGAGGGGCCTAGGAGATGAGGGGATAACGGTTGACTTGCCTCTTCAACAAGATCTTCTCAAGCGCTAAGATGCCAGAAGAATGGAGACTTAGTGAAGTCATCCGCATCTACAAGAATAAGGGCGACGCGTAAGTGTGTAGCAACTATAGGGGTATTAAACTTCTTGGTCACACCATGAAGCTCTCGGAGAGAGTTATTGAGAGAAGGTTGAGAACGGAGACGAGTGTCAGAGAACCAATTTGGTTTTATGCCATGAAGGTCCTCGACCGAGGCAATTCACCTTCTCAGCAATCTCATGGAGAAGTATAAAGGACAAAGAGACTTGTATATGGCTTTCCTAGACCTAGAAAAGGCATATGATAGTGTTTCACGTATTTGATCTAGAGAACTCTGATAAATTAAGGAACCCCAAGGAGATACTTAAGAGTCATTAGGGATATGTACGAGGGGGCGAAGACCCGCGTACGGACCACAATAGGGATCACAAAGTTTTTCCCCTGTGAAAGTAGGACTTTACCAAGGATCAACCATTAGCTGATACCTTTTCACCTTGATTCTTGATGATCTATCATGAGGGATACAAGAGAGCATCCCATGGTGCATGATATTCGCAAATGATATTGTGTTGGTTGCAGAATCGCCGGAAGGGTTAAACAACCAACTTGAGCACCGGAGGGAGGCACTAGAAGACAATGGCCTTTAGGTAAGCAGAGATAAGACAGATACCTGATATGTGATATCGGTAGGAACGAGATCAGCTGCAACGAAGAAATGGAAATTCGTATCGGCGACCGGATCCTTCAACCAAAGGAGTCTTTTAGGTATTTGGGTTCGGTGGCACACAAATCAGGGAGGATGGACGATGACGTAACCCACCGTATTAGAGCAGGTTGTGAAATGAAGGGGGGCATCAGGAGTACTATGTGATAAGAAAGTTCCCTTTAAGCTAAAGAGAAGATTTTATAGGGTGGCAATTAGACCAACTATGTTGTACGAGTCAGACTGTTGGCCTATCACGAAAGCTCAAACAAACAGGGGGTAAATGGCGGAATTGAGAATACTAAGGTGGATGTGTGGTAAAACCATGCTCGACATGATTTTGAACGGAGTTTCCAGAGCAGGACTTGGAAGTCGAAACTATAATCTCCAAAATGAGAGAATGAAGGTTGAGGTGGGTTGGATATGTCAGCAGGAGGCTACAATCAGCGCTAGTAAGGAGAGTCGAAGCTCTAATAGTCGACGACTTGAGGAGAAGGGGTAGACCTAAACTTAGGTGGGAGGATAGACTTAAGTAGGAAATGAAGGAGCTTCTCTTGTCCGAGGACATGACCTCACATAGGATTAGAATATGCGGGTAGTTCGGGCTAGGTTGTTTGAGGGTATGAGGTGGTATTGCGTTTAGGCCTTATAGGTGTCTCTTAGTAGCCCTGCCTCTTGCGTTTATAAATAGAGTCCCATAGCTAGTTCCCTATAGGCTTTTTAGGCGTTAAGTGGCCTCTTGTTCTTTTTGCTTTGCCTTAGCTATAGGCTCCCATAGTGTTGCCCTGCTTAGATCTCTCATTTATATTTGCCTTTAGCCCCCTTTGCTTTGCTTGCTTTTTTTAGGTGCATTTGCTTTTCTGCGTTTATGCTTTATGCTTGTATGCTTATGCTCGTGTCCCCCTTGTCTCTATAGCCCTTTCCTATATTTCGTGTTCTTTTGCGGTGTATGCTTCTATATGTTTTTGTCATTTTTTCTCTTAAGTAATTTTGATGGTTTTCTGCCTATTAGCTTTGTATGCTTATATGCTTGTTTTTATCTTATGTCTTTTAGACTCTTTATCCTTGTTATTGCTCGCCTTCACACATGCACATATATGCTCTTATTGGTGCTCTGGGATTACTCGCCATTGCATCCAAAGATTGATCAACCAAGCTTCTAAAGTTAACAGAATCATATGATTTGTCATACACTTGGAATATAGAAATTTGATCCTAGTTGACTAGCGTTTATGAACAGATTCAACCTTAAAATGAGTGAGATTGAAATTGCGGCTTTATGAGTTTGGACATAAGTTATAGCTGCTCAATTGGTGGCCTTCAGAGAAGGGTTTATTCATCCTGCATGTCTGATTTTAAAAACTTTAGTGAGCGATTTCATTTTTCGTTCAAATAATTTAAGTAATTGTTTAATACATTCATATTCCAATTTGGGACCGATATAGACTGTTACAATTTGATTAATCTATACTATGTCTCGATCCAGTCGAGTTCCATCCTAATACATGCTTCACAAAGTCATAAGTATGGTTTCCTTTTCCCTTCTTTAGTTTATGGCTTTCAAGAAAAGGCAACACATAAAGTGTGTAGACAAGTGGAGGCTCGATTCATAGCTCGATGAACAACAACAATCTAGGCTCAAGGAAGATTTGAGCCCGATTCACTGACTCAAAAAGTCAAAAATATTCATTATAAAGCAAGCAAAGAACCAACGTAAAGTGGCGGCGTTTAATAGTTTTAATACGAGTTGGCTAATAATATCGTCGGTTTTTCAAAAAAAAAAAAAAAAAAAGTTTTAATACGAGTATCTATGTTTTCTAATAGTAAGATCGTGATTAATTTGATTCAGGAGAACCAATTTCAAAATTCGACCATAATTTGAATTTAACAACTTATTAAACTTTCAATTACAAAAACATGCCTTAAGCAAATGATGTTACAAGTTCAGAATCGACCATAGTTTTGATATTCACAAAATACTTATCAAACATAGTTCTTATAAAAGAAAAGAGGTTTTTTATTTTTTTATAAAAAAAAACAAAAACCTCGAGAGTGAATCCTCTTGTTACTTACGTAAGTCAACTCAAGATCAAACTTGTCATCAGTTTTTTGCGAGGTTGTGAAAAACGAGAGGGGGGGGGGGGGGGGGGGGCTGGTTAATCCTTACCTACCGCCTAGGCGCCAATTAATCAGCCACCTAGGCCCATTTTTTACTGCTCCGTATTTTTTGTACTAAAATGTATTCATTTAAGTTTGACTCAACAAAGTCAACTTCCAGCACAAAGTAAATAAGCAGTCAGTCAGTCTATTCAAGTAAAAACGTTAGTCAGAGACACAGAACATCAGTAACAAACAACAAACGTTAATCACTTTCCACATGTTTCCAAAACTTCGAAACCTTAAAACTTAAAACCATGTAAACGCCCAAAAAAGAACACTCTCCTCGTATGTCGAAAACAGTCCTATCTCGTATCACCCCCAAAACCAACCAAACCAAGCACCAAAACCCAACCAAAATCCCATCACACATTAACCAAATCATCACCCATCTTTCTCACATTCTAACCACCCAACACCCACATTGGGAAACATCTCTCGAAACCACATTCTCGGACCACAACATTGTCCCATCCGACGTTGCACACCAACTGTTTGATAAAATTACCCACCTCGAAACCGGTTTAAGTTTCTACAACTGGTTGTTAAAAAGACCATATGGGTGTTCTCTAAATGGGGTTGTTTACTCTTCTTATGTAAAGCTGTTGGTTAAGAAGAAAGCTTTTTGTGAAATTGACGATGTTTTGGTTCGTATGAGAAGTGAGGGAGAGTTGGCTAGTTTTGATGTTTTGAGTGAGGTGGTTCGAGTTTATTCGCAATGTGGGTTGGTTGATAAAGGTTTTGAGGTTTATAAGGTTGTGGTGGAGGTGTATGGGTGTGTTCCGAATGTGTATGGTTGTAATGCGTTGTTGAGTGGTTTAGTGAAATGTGGGCGGTTGGAAAGTGCGTGTGAGGTTTATGATGAGATGTTGCGAAGGAGTAATGTGAGTGGGAGTGGTGTGGATAATTATAGTACGTGTATAATGGTGAGCACGTTTTGTAAGAGAGGGAAGGTTGAGGAGGGTAGGAGGTTGATTGTTGATAGATGGGGGGAAGGTTGTGTGCCGAACGTTGTTTTTTATAATATATTGATTGATGGTTATTGTAAGAAAGGTGATGTGAAAAAAGCGTTTTTGTTGTTTAAAGAGCTTAAGTTAAAGGGCTTTTTGCC
This sequence comes from Artemisia argyi, assembly GCA_030686995.1. NCBI lineage: Eukaryota > Viridiplantae > Streptophyta > Magnoliopsida > Asterales > Asteraceae > Artemisia > Artemisia argyi. The sequence goes on along the minus strand of CM060691.1, from coordinate 13,450,542 downwards.
TGCTGTTGAGACGTATGGAGCAATGATAAATGGTTTTTGCAAAGAAGGGAGTTTTGGTATTGTGGAGAGGCTTATGAATGAAATGAAGTCGAGGGGTTTGGTGGTTAATGTGAAAGTTTATAATAGTATTATTGATGCTCAGTGTCGGCATGGTTGCAAGACGAAAGCAGTTGAAATGTTTAGGAAGATGATTGATATTGGTTGTGAACCAGATATTGTTACGTATAATATATTCATTTATGATTCTTGTAGGCATGGGAAAGTTAAAGAAGCTGAACAACTTATTGAACAGGCTGCACGAAGAGGATTAAGACCTAATAAGTTATCTTATACACCCCTGTTGAACGCCTATTGTAGACAAAATGAAACAGATAAGGCCTTGGATTTGTTTGTTAAGATGATAGACAGTGGAGAAAAACCAGACTTACTAACCTATCAGTCTCTTATTCATGGGATTGTTGTTTTAGGTGAGGTTGAAACCGCAGTAATAATCTTAGAAAAGATGACAGAAAGAGGAGTATTCCCTGATGCAGGGGTTTATAATGTGTTAATAAATGGACTATGCAAGAAAGGTAAACTTCCTGCTGCCAGGAATATGCTTTCTAAGATGCTTGACCAGAATATTCCGCCTGATAGATTCATTTACGCAACTTTAATTGATGGATTTGTAAGAAATAAAGAGCTTGATGAGGCTAAAAAGCTCTTTGAACACGCTATCCAAAAGGGTGTGAAACTTGATGTTGTTGGGTATAATGCAATAATTAAGGGTTACTGTAAAAATGGTATGTTAAACGATGCAGTTTCGTGTGTCAACACGATGATTAAAGCACGTATTTTTCCAGACGAGTTTACTTATTCTACAATAATAGACGGATATGTAAAACAACATGATATGGATGGTGCGTTAGGAATTTTTAGTCAGATGGTGAAACAAAACTGTAAGCCAAACGTTGTCACATATACATCTTTAATCAACGGATTTTGTCAAAAGGGAGATACTATTGGTGCCGAGAAATTACTCAAAGAGATGAAATCTCGTGGGTTAATGCCTAATGTTGTTACTTATAGTATATTAATAGGAAGCCATTGCAAGATTGGAAATTTATCTAGAGCAGCTTCCTTTTTTGAACAGATGTTGATGAATAAGTGTAATCCGAATGATGTTACATTCCATTATTTGGTGAACGGTTTCACAAAGTTTAAGAAAATTACAGAATTAAATGAGGAGAATAAGTCTATCTTGTTGGATGCTAGCAGAAAGATGATATTAGATAGTTGGTCATCAAGAGTTGCTGCATATAGTAGTATTGTTGTCTGCCTTTGTCTTAATGGAATGCTCAATATTTCTTTGCAGTTGAGTGATAAGATGGCGATTAGAGATTGTCCTATTGTTTTTGCAGCCTTGTTATACGGTATCTGTTTGGAAGGGAAGGCAAAAGAATGGAATACTATTATCTCCTGCGATTTGAATGAGTCTGAACTCCTTGTTGCTGTAAAGTATATGTCTTTTTTCAAGCAGTATGTCCCGCAAGGGACAATTACTGAAGCTTCGTTTATTTTGCAGGGATTAGTTGATGAATGTAAGTTAAAACATCACAAAGTGGTGGAAATTTTGTAAACTCCACCTGTAGAACACTTGTTTATTACAGGGTAGATTAATTTAAATGAAAGGCGGGTACATATTCTTTCGACTTTTTGACTTCCTAAGGAGTACAACACAGAACAGAAAATGTCATTGACAAACAATTCGTTACAATGGTAGTTTTTAGCCAGTTTATACACGCTGCTGACCGCAGTATGAGTCACCAAGTTGATATAAATAAACCATCAAGTTAGCTAGCATCAGAGGTGGCAAGACTTTTTGATACCCAAAATATGCTAAGACGGGTTGACCTCAAACACTTTCAAGTTTCGACCCATTTCCCTTTTAACTACTGTACTTCAATTTAACCTTATATATAAACCATCAAGTAGGATTGACCTCAAACACCATCAACCCATTTCCCTTTAGGCTTTAACTACTATAATTTATCAATTTGACATGTTTAATATAAAACATAACCCATACCGACCCATTAATAAGGATATTGATGAAACTTGCCACATCTAACACATATGAAGACTTGATGTGGTACTAAATGATTGTTTAATTGTTCTAACCAGCTTTAGTAAGGAATTTAAGGCTTTTAACATTTGATAAGTACAGAATCAAAATTTACATGCAATTCGCAGAGTTGATAGAATGTGATTCAAAATTTTACAAAAAAATGAACTCAAGTGACCTAACAGAAACAATAGAATAAACAAAATCATAACTGGAAGTCACAAAAGCAATCTGGTAAGGCAGAACCTCTACCCATTACATAATCATCTCTATGAGCCTTCCTCAGAGCTTCCATCAACTCTTTCCCTTTTAACCCCTGAGAAGTAAAGTCTGCAAACGCCTTCCTGCTTAAAAATAGGGTTTTATACAACCCCTTGTAAGCTCTCATTGCCGCCACCATCTTATCCATGTTACCAAAATATGTCGCCACATAAGCATCACTATTAATAGATACATAATAGTCCAGTGCAGCTTTAGTGTTTCCATGCATAGTCTTAAAGTCTTCACCACTCAAAAGCGATGATTTTGTAACAACCTTTGTGTAAACAGATGTTAATCCTTCAAGTTCCATAATGCCATCCCCTGCTGCTAAATATATATGTGTATTTGTTGGGATCGAAAGAGATTGGAGAATAAAGGCAGTTTCATTTGGTGTAAGTGGGCATTTCCCACGGCTTCTCCAAACTCGTGCTGTTTCTCCGGTCCATGGTTTTCTCTCTCCACGTGAAGCATCTATTGCCTCCATAGACGAAGGTAAAAGCCCGTTGTATTCACATTGACTGTAAGCTACCATATCAGGTTCAAAACGGAGGTGAAGAGCTAGAAAGGGTTTGGGTATGGCTTCTAAAAGCTCGGTGCTTTTCTTCTCCAAGGCGCTCGTTAGGCGCAGTGCACTGTAACATGCTTGACAAAGTGCAGCCTTTCCATAGAGCGGAAACCTGCAAGATTTCATAAGATTAAAAGGCTACTTGAGAAAGATATTGCCAACTTCAGGAAAGCAAATAGTTGCAGTACCTGTCACGCCGCTGGCTCATTGCAGGTGTAATTGAGATGTAACGATGTTCCAATAGGGAGGGAAGGACAGTCTCAACGTAATCAAATTGGCCTTTGCGTTTGCTGCAATCTACTCGGACAGGTTCTCTTGATGCAATTTCTGCAGGTAGTTCTTTTACAACCTCAATAAATCCTTTCAGTTGCTGAATGAAGTAGTCCACGTCGAATACATCTGTGAAACCACTGAAGAGGAACACAATAAGTACATTCAATATGTTACTTTGCTTGAGATATTAACAATTTAAAGTACCTCGATTCGTTCCAATATGCAGCCACTTCAAACTTTGGCAAAACAAGAGTTGCATTCAGTAACCGCGCAACACCAACACCGTCACATAGCTGAAAATGATAGATATCATCAGCTTTTGTTGCTCAAACATTCTTCTAGTGTAATGACGAACATTTCAACTTTACCACCATCTGGCACAAATTGTGAAATTTTTAGAGTACTTACATCTCTCCTCATCTGATTAAGCCCGCCATAACAATCCACTCGAATGTAACCATTGGTCTTGGCCGGCAAAGCTGCAGCATTTCAACACAGTAAACCACACGCAATTGTCTGCATTGATCAACCAAAAATCCTAAATCACATATCTACATTTTACCAGCAATTATACATGAAAACACTACAGCTTGTGTTAACCATAACTAGTAAGAACAAACCCTGACGGCCTGACCATGTTACTTACTATATACTCCCAAAACCTAATTCCTCCTTTCAACTGGTTATCCTGATTCCTGACATATTCAGTTTATGCGAAACTAAAAGTAAAGGTAGATTTATACACGACATTACTCCTTGAATAATTTCAACTTATCCAATTGAGACTGAAATGAATGACAAGTTTCTGCTTATAATCACAGTAGTTAAATCAACAACTGAAACAATATATAGATACGTTATTGCAGCATTGTATAAAACATGCTTTCAAGCAATATACTTTGTGTTTATCAAGTGTATGTAATTTATATAGTAAATGCAACATACAAGACGTTTTTAGGTGGTGTTTGGGTAAGCTTTATCAAGCACCTTATCAGCTACTGTAATTGCGATTTGAAAACACAATAAGCTGATATAATTGTATGGAGTGTTTTTTTTATACGCTCCTTTGGATTAGAGGGTTTGCATATGCTAATTCGAGATTAAGGAATGCTAACATTGGTTTATGAAGAAGTGAGTCCTAGTAGTAAAAGCCGACTAACAAGATTTTACCCTCATAATCTATTCTCTAAGTTGTTGTTAGTTTAAAAAAAATCTTCTATTCATAAGCTATTTATTGGTAAAATAAAAGGAAGAGAAATTACTGACCAGTGAAATGACCTTGAAGCCACCATTTACAAGGGCGCCAATCTAAAACCCTTTTAGCACTCCATATTTCTGTTTCACCACTACTGCAATTCCAATTAGATCCAAAATCAGTTACACAAATAGAAATTAAATATATATATATATATATATATATATATATATATATATATATATATATATATATATATATATATATATATATATATGGAGGATTACGTGAGAGGGATCTGGGAGAAGGGTGAAGTATAATAATAAGGAGATAACAAGATCACTACAAACAGTAGGATTGTAGTCGTCAAAGTGAGGGTTGTTAGCAATGGTTTCTTCACCAACATGGATAGCATCTCATTCATGCGAGTCTAATTATTATTTCAATCACCAAGGTTTTATTATAGTAGTATTAAAACAACAACGACAACAAAGATTACGGAATCTGGCTTCTGGAGCAAGGTAATACGGAGTAAGGTGCAGAGTGATCTTATTTAGTTCCGTCTTTTTTACTGAACGCGGTCAAACCATGACTTGTTTGGGTTATTTTGCAATGTTTTAAAAAGGGGTTTTTTTTATCAACCCAGTTTAGTCACCAGTTCATCGGGTCATCAGTTCAACCGGTTGAATTGCAGTGTTGAACCGGTTTTATACATATATACTTTTTTTTATTAAATTTAATAATTAGTATTGCATGATCTCATAATTTATCCATTTTTATTCGTACATTTGGTTACACCGATGAAAAAAATTGAGACTATACCGATAAGTTTTTGCTTTTTAAGTTTATATCTATAATAATATAGCAAAATTTTCAACAAGTGATTATAAATTATAATGGTCTATGGTAAAGCTATATTAATGGGTGATTATAAGATCATGTCTGTATTTTACAAAAATTTTAACAAACATTAGCCATCATCACTTCAACTTTTCAATTAAATTTAGAAAAGTTGATTAAAAAAAAACCATTTTGTTAATTTTTTTGATAAAATCAAACCGGCTCAACCCGCGTCAACGAAAAACCGGCGGTTCAATCCGGTTTTTAAACAAGCAAAAACCTGGTCCTATTCGGCCCGGTCTTCGAGCCGGTTCCCAGGTTTTAAAACATTGGTATTTTGTACGAGTTAGTTACCAATAGTAAGTTTATATTTTCACGGTAAATTGTATATATATACCCACTAAAACTTATAAATTCACATATTTTTTTAAAATACAAGTTTTCAATGCATGATTTACAGTACAAATTAAGCATGTTTTTGGTATATTATGCAAATATACAAGTTTTAGTGTGTATACAAGTAATTTCCCTTCTAATTTTTATTAGGACACTCTAATGTACAAGTACTTAAAATAGATTATACTTAAAGTACAACTATCTAATACATACATTGGAGTGTGCAAATAAAAAATAAAAATGTGCAAATCACTTTGCTTGTAACAAGGTTTGGATACAACTATCGAAAAAAATGCAATAAAAATGATAATCTAACCAAGATGGCTACCGATCAAGTGCCATGCTATTTTTATGAGTTTCATATAACATACTAGAGGATTACATGATACCTGGGTTAAGCTCTGTACATAAAATTTTAAAGACTTGTTAATCCTAGATAACATAAACGTAGAAAAGTCTAAAGAACGTTGGTCAACTTTTAACATTTTTCACATACTCAACTTATTTTATTTACTTGTAACTAACATAATTGAAATGTGTGAGGTTTCAAACCCGAATCCTTCTTAATGCAAAAAGCGCTAATGTGACTATGTGAGCACACCTTAGAAAAACGATAAGGTTATATCCGGTTTGAGTCCATGCGGTGATGGGCTTAAACCCCATAGATTAATTGGCCTCAAGGGCCAAAACTATACTTACCAGAAATTTAATGCTTGAATCTCAGACTCTCAGTCAAGTTTTTCAACTACACTCATCGAACCATAGAAGGGTAAGTTTTAACAAAAAGTTTTTTTAGGCTTTTATACCATAACAAAAGTAAACCTGTATAAAAGTGAAATATTAACATGACTTATACTCGGCCAAGTTATATTTTTTGGATGTTATTTTATAACGAATTAAGACCCCAAAAACAATCATACATGTTAATTTATCGATAATGGATGAACTTAACTCCATGTCAAGTAAATATGTCTGAGGATACAAAAAAAAAGTCCAAAATTGGCTTGTTGAATGAGTGTTAAATAGTAACAAGACAAGTAACTCGAGATAACTTGGGAATTTAGGTACCGCCATTCTGGCTTTCACAATTAAAGATTAGGCGCTTGTCCAAGTATCAAAGTTTATACACTCAGCATCCAAATGAACATGCTCAAGTGGTTGAAACAGTTTCAAGATAACTTGAAAACCAAAATATATTAATCCTGCAACTGGAAACTGCCTCATATTACCAACAAACAAAAATGTTTCGATGACATCATTCATCCTCTCTAGTATCAATAATCGCTCTCTTCTGAACTATCTTCTCCCTTTGACGGCTTTACATTCTTCCTATTACCTCTCATAACACTTGAAAGATCTTGTATAGTACAGGAAGTGCTTCTTTCCATCTTATCCGCAAGTATCTCTACTTGTTCTGCAAACCCCAATCCAATAATCTTATTCCTTAAAAGTTCACAAGTCGATGAGTACGGCGGTATGCCATCATCAACCATCATTTCAAAATAATGACACGCATCCTCCAACTTCCCTTTCTTTCGACAAAGACCATGAACCATAACCGCATAAGTTGAAGCTGATGGATGAAACCCCTTATCTATCATCTTATTCCATACGCTCGTGACCCTATCAAACCTCCCTACTCTAATCAACATCTTAAGCAACATATTATACGTATGCCGATCAGGGTCACACGAATCTGTATCCATCCTCGACACCAACTTAGTAGCCATGTTAACCTCCAACCGATTACAATGAAAAGACAAGATAGCATTATAACTCCACACATCCGGCTTCACATTCCTCTCAATCATCTCATCCAAAAGCTCATACGCTTCTTCAACTTTATCATTCTTACACAACCTATTAATAATCGCATTATAAGTAAACACATTCGGAACAAGCCCGTACCTTTTCATCCTATCAAGCACCCGAAACGCCGAATGCACATCATCCGCCTCACACGCCGCATGAACAAAAACACTATAACTAAACGCATCCGGCTCAAGCCCTTTCCCTCTCATCTCCCTAAACAATCTCCGCGCCTCATCAACCTCCCCACCTTTACACAAACTCTCCAAAACACTATTAAACGCATGCACATCAACACTCAACCCTCTCATAACCATTTCATCAAAAACCTTCCGCGCCTCACCCGACTCGCCCACAAAACCCCACCCCCGCACCAAAATACTATACGTCTTAACCGTCACACAAAACCCGCCCTTAACCTCATCGAAAAAAACCTGCCCTTCCCTCACATGCCTCCTCTTACACAAAACATACAACAAATGATCCAAATCATTAATACTAGGTTCCAACCCATAAAGACCCATATTCTTAAAAGCCCTGATAGCATCTAAAGGCAAATTAGCTCTAGCATAGTTACTAAAAATAACCCAAAACATAACATTACTAATCTCACACACCTTTCTATTTTTAACCTCGTTTAAAAAATCCCATACTAAAGGAAACTGTTTGCTTCTGCCTAGAATGTCTAGTAAGATATGGTGGCTGTTTTTACTGTGGGTGAAAGTGGGTAGATTCTGGGCCCAGGTGAAAAGGGAGTGGGCTGAGAAGGGTAAGTTGTTGCAACGTTTGAGGACTTGTTCGATGATGTCAGGGGTGATGGAGGGTGCGTATGGGGTGAGGGGGGGAATGATGTCGTTTTGGGGGTGTCTGTAGTCGCTTAAGATGCGTGAGAGGTTGTTTATGAGATGGGTTGGGGATGATGACGATGGTGAAGATGAGAATGAACGGAGTGTTCCGGTGATGAGATGACGGAGGGTTTTTGTGTGCCGGGAAAGTGATATCACTGACATTTCTGAGTTCTAACTTGGGGAAGGAAGTGCTTTGGTTTAACTTTTGTTGGGGTGTTTGGTTTATGGGTATGACAATAGAAGAATGGATTTAATTACAAATAACAATTTGGGGCCGTTTGGTTTGTAAGTGAGATTAGAATTAGATTTGGATTTAGAAAATGTGTGAAAGCAATTGGATTTAAGTATAGGTTTGAATTAATGAGGATAGAGAAAAATAAAATAAATAATTAAATTAAAAAATACTCCTTCCGTCTCATAATTATAGTCCACTGTTGACTTTTGAAGTCTTTAGTTTTCAATTTTGACGTTAAATATTTTTATTTGTGTTATATATTACTTGATACAAAATATATGAATGGATTGAGTTTTGAATGTATTTTCCATTGATATAATTTTTATCAAGTATTATATAACACAAATAAAAATGTATAAGGTCAAAGTTGCCAAATGAAGACCTAAAAAGTCAACACTGGACTATAATTATGGGACGGAGGTAGTATTATTTTAATAATTAATAAAAGTATTAAAAATTGATTTTATTACTTTATAATATAAAAAGAAAAATAAGGTAGAGAGAAAAGTTAATCTAACCCCACCCATGTCAGGAAACCAGTGGTTGGACCCAAGAATTGAAACAGTAGAAGTTTTTTTATATGATTCCTAAATGCTAAAGTGAAATCTTGAACCAAATGGCTGACTAACGTCTTGTCAAGGACAAACCCAATCCAAATCCTCAACCAAACGGGCCCTTGATTTATGAAAATGGGTATCATAAAACTAAAGGGGCATTTTTTTTTTTGTGTATATGTGTATGGAGTAAAGAAGGGTTAGCCCAAATCCAAACGTCCACCAAGTCAAGCAAAAGCCAAACCCAAGGCCTTACTATACGATTACGTAGTCAGTACGGTATCACACCGTCAAGCAAAACCTATAAATAAAAGACATATTCGTGCATGCTGGCTTATTATTCATCGTCTTTGAATCCTAAACAATGAAGCGTTCAATAGATGATGTCAGGAACACCATGTTAGTACATGCTAATAAAAAACATGTATTCAGATCAAAAGCAGAACGACAACAAATAACCCTAAAAGGATTTGAAAAGCAGCTTTCCATCCAATATAATTAGACCCCTCGTGAACAACGTCGTGACAGGAGGGATAGAGTACGTAAAGAAGAGAATAAGGTTAGGGAGAAAGATAGGATTATAGAGAAGCAAGCGAAGAAGCGAGAAGCCGAAGAGGAAGTTTAGTCGATTAAGGAACAATATTTTAGAACGAAAAAGCTTTTGATGGATTCAGATAAAACTTTTACATGTCCATGTAGAAGAGGAGATGTAGTGCAGAGAAATTCACATCAACCTTTTATATCTTGTAAGCCGAAGATTACGAGTGATGAAACCATATGAGAAATTTCGGTTTTCATTCGATTGGCAGAGTACGTACTGACACCCTCTAAATTGATGTTTCTGTGGAAAACTAGAAGGGGGGGTTGAATAGTTTTACGTCTTTTTAATTTTATTATGAAAACTTAGTTTAGTTTTAAAACCTTGTTTGCTTTTAAAACTTTGATTCAATCTTATGTGAACTCAAATCTTGAACAATATGAACAAGTATATCTAAGTATGAACAATAATAATAATGTAAGCTAAGTATGTGAAATCAACACATGCATAATATAAACAATTATAGCTATATACGAGAGATAAGTACGTAATCGTATATTTTATAATCCTTAGTTATATTTTGTATAAAAACTATACTTGATCGAAATGATCAATTATATGTATGTAACCTTTTTAGTTTGATTGTAAAAACTTTGTTTTGTGAATGAAACTTTCGTTTGATCTTTAAGTAAAATCAATACTAGCACTATATGAGCAACTATATATATACGTCTACGTCTACAAATGTAATAACGATATAAGCAAGATAATAAGTAAGATATGGAAAGATCTAACCGCGAGACAAAGGATTTATAGTGGTTCGGCTACAAGGACACCTTCCTTGCCCTACTCCACTCCTCGAGTCACCTACTCGAGAGTTTTCTTCACTATGTCAACAAGCTCCTTATGGCGGAGAAACCTTACACACCAATATACACACCACTTACACACCAAAGCTTCGTCACAACGAAATCACACCTTCTTCACAACTACTTCACACCAATCTACTACACACCTATCTTCACAACTACTTCACACCAATCTACTACACACCTATCTTCACAACTACTTTACACCAACTATCTTTACTACAATCTAGTTCACACCTATCTTCTACACACCAATTATCTTCACTACAATCTACTAGCCAATCACACAATCTATATTCCTAACACAACTATCTACAATCAAATATTCACAACACACTACACAAAGATATATGTAAATATTCTTGATGATGCACCAACAACTTGGATGTGGAGGTCACAACAAGTTGTAATACTTCTTGTCTTGGAGGATAGAAGTATTCTTCTCTTGCACTTGAGAGGATGATGTAAGAATCACTTTGAAACAAAGGATTATGTATTTATGATCAAAGGATTTAGAGAATAGAAATGGGGATCTAGAACAGAAAGTTTAGGAGTGCAAAAGGTGAGGAAAAAATCCAGGTTTAAGGTGGTATTTATAGGCAAAAGAATCTGACAGAGGAGCGTGGCCGGTCCCCTTAAATCATGGCCGGCCCCCTTAAAATTAAGGGGACCGCCCTTTATAATTAAGGGGGCTTTTATTACTTAAATGACCTAATATAACCTAAAGAGATATGTTTCAATCAAAGTGAGCCACAGGAACACACAAGTGGTCAATCAAATACACTAATCCAAACACCCCTTCACATGCACTGATTTCTCATTTTTAAAGCAAAAGCTTGTTTTAAACCATGAGATTGATTCAAGATGATTAGTATTGGTATAATAAGCTATTTAAAACACATATACAACACTATAAACAACAACTTACAAATCACAATTACACTAAATTGGCAGTTAAAATGACAATTTTAGCAAAGATGGATTCTAGTGAGCAAATACCAAGTATCAAGAAACAATATTACTTAGATTATACCTAAAAAGCATAAAAGCACATGAATAAGCAATTATAAGCTGATTCAGGCAAAAGCAGTCTAGCTTATATTAGTCAACCACTTGTGAATGGTCAACCATAAAAGTCAAACTAATCAAGCCTGAATGCTTTCGTGGAATACAGTGTTTTCCCGGGTCGTTATGTCCCAACGAGGTGTGCGAAGGTATTACAAACGAATCTGGTATCGGGTGATTATGAACAGGAAAAGGTATAAGTGTGAGTGAGTGATTACACTAAAGTTTTTATAAAACAAAATAGCTTAAATAAGCTAGGGAAATGATTACGTAAACCTAATAACCTAGAAACGTTTAAAACCTAAAAACGCGTACGTTTAATTTAATTCTACGTAAACGTACGAAACAAAACGATTTTAACTATAGTAGGAATTTGCATGCCTTAGGGGCTTAAATGCAAATTAAGCAAACTTAAAATGTTTACTTATAATTACAAATTTATTTAAACATTAAGAAAACCTAAAACTCTAAAACACGTACGTTTACGTTTCAATAAACGTCTACGTACAAAATAAAAAGTGAATTCTGTCAAATATAACTCCCACAAATGTGAAAATTATATTTTTGGAATCCTAATGATATAAAGAAATTATTGGAAAATTAAAATTATTTTTACAACTATTTAATTAATTATTATTAATTAAAAACTATTTATTAATTACTTATTATTTATTTAAATTATACTAAATTATAACTAATTATGAAATTACACTAAAAATATGAAAATTATATTTGGAAAAATCTAAAATAATATAAAACTAATTTTGAAACAGAAAATATATTTTTTATACTATTTATCTATTTATTATTAATTATTAACTAATTATTTAATTATTAAAAACTAAATTAAATTAAGAAAAGTACTAAATGATACAAGAAAAATCTGAAAAAATTACTAAAATTGCTTATTAAATAAGCTGAAAATAAGCCAAATGGCTTAAATAGAAGCTATCACTATTTTTAAATTTGGTTTTTTCTAAATTTTCTTTTACAAAACTAATAAACTACTTAAAATATGAAACTTTTGTAAAGACAACTATTTTGTAACTTAATAATAAGCACTGTGGAAGCTTATTAGCTCCACAGTTGACTTTGTTTGACCAAACAAAGAAATAAGCTCAAATGAGCTTGAGTGGGATCCACAAGGGTAAAACCTGGTACAAATGAGTTGTGTGGATGATAATAAGCAAGAGTTACTTAAATAAGTTGGCCAAATAAGCTAGGAATCCAAAATAAGCACTTGCTTATTTTGAATCTGAGACAGAATTGGGACAGATTTAAAAGGCCAAATTAAGTGGGGTCCACTAGTCCCTAGGTCAAACAATTGGTCAACTTATGATCCCTGGTTGGAGGGGGTTGGAAGAACCAAAATATGTAGTGTGGGACCCACTGTGGTGGCCACAAACAATCACCAAAGATGGTTGAGTTGATGGGGGTCTGTATGCACAGGGCAAGGTTTTGCCCTGCAGCTGTGTTCAAGGGGCAAAAAGGTCCTTAATAAAAATTCACAAAATTTAAACAATCATGGGAATCAAAAGTTCAACTGGTAGACTCATACTAGAACAAGTTTCAAGGCCTGATACAACTCCTAAAAATCACAATAAATCCTGCTAGTTTTGGAAAAATCTGAAATCATGCATTTTGACTTTTTGAGATTTTGTGAGTTTTGACCAAAATGACTTTCAGTCCCTGATTTTATGACCAAATAAGTTGAATTAAGTTATTTTAAACCTAAATTAAGCTAGACTAATAGATTTTAAAGATGTGGTGATGATTTGGTTAATCAAATCTCCCACAGTGGACTGTTACACATATGAGAGTAGGATTTTGACTTTTGCTATTGTAGGTGCCAATTTTATTGCTAGTACCACTCTAATATGACTTACAAGAACTACTGGTGTAAACAAAAGGTCATTTAAACAACAAGGACAAGCAATTCTGACCTAAACCAAACACCCCTATTCTAGCTGACTTGTAAGATTTTTAAAGAATCCAACTGATTCAAGCCATGCTCTTGGGTATTCTGAGTTTTCAGTGATGAAACAAGGTGATTTGAGCCTCAAATGATAGTTGTTAACAGTAATAACCCACAGTTCATCAACATGAAATAGTTTTGTAGTTGAGCTTGAAAATGTTTGTAAATCCTTATCAAATTATGAACTAAGGACTAAACTCTTATCTAATAAGCTATAGAAAGCTAGCATAAGCACAATTAACAAACAAATTACACCTAACACAGATTGCACAATACTTTAGTAAAATAAAAAATTGAGATTTGAAATTAGCTTACAAGGAATCCAAGCACAGACCAAGAAAGTGAGAACCAAATAAACAACCTAACACCCCCCACAGGGTACTAAAACCATGTTTCCCAAGCTTTCCATGCTTCCAAATCACCTCTGAATCCAGAATTCAAACCAAATTTGCACAGTTGACTAAGTTTGACCATTTTTGTTCTTGTGAATTTTTTTTAAACTAGATTAAGTTTTGATGTATCTAAAAGCTTTTATAAGCTTCTTTGGAGCTTATGTGAACATAATTAGTCCAAAATAACAAGTAACACAAACATTTAGCTTTTATTGGATTATGATCAAAATTAAGCATAAACTGAGAATGGAACTGAAACTTGAAATTGGTTGAGTAATTGTTATTAAGATACACTGAAAAGTTTGAAGACAAAGCTTAAAAGCTTAAAGTACACTGGAAAACTAATAAAAATTTAATTCGACATACATAAATAAAATTACACTAGATAATTATCTCTTCTGCTTCCCCTTCTTTCTTTATAGCATTTTTAGACTCCCCACATGTCTCTGAATCTTTCCCATCAATAAATTCAACCGTTGGATGAGTCAAACTCATCCAAGCCGTTTAAATCTGTTTTGGCGCCAAAAAGTAAACAAGTGGCTAGGAGATATTTTAGGACAATTAAGGATTTGTGGAGTGTTGTGGAGGTGGCAGGGAGACAATTTGGGCATTAGGCATGGGCTTTTGGGAAAGTATCCATGAAAACAGGGTCTGTGAGGGTGAGGTGAAGTGTGAATTGGTGGGGAAAGCATTTAATGCAAATTGGGGTGAATGATGAGGGGGGATGAGGTGTAGTAGCCAGCTGGGGAGGTGATGAGGTGGTGGAAAACCACCATGGTTTTCAGTTGCAGGTGTGGGAGAGGTGGATGTACAGTGTTGGTGGTATTGGGGAAGGAGGGAGTCAACGGGGTCAAACCCCCGTTTTATTAATAAGGGGTGTTGGGTTTGTTTTTGGTGGGCTGGGAAAAGGTTGGGCCCAAGGAAAATAAAAAGGGTGGGCTATTGGTTGTGTTTGGACTAGGCTTGGTTTTGGTTTATTAATACAAAGGGTCCGGTTTATATATATTAATAACAAGGACCATTTTTGTAATTTGTTTAAAGTTGGGGGCTGAAAATGTGAATATCCCAAAGTTATCAAAATGGTGTAAATTGACAAACTTGAATAGTACAAGGTCCTATTTTGATATTAATTTCATTTTTTAAATTCCAGGGACCAAAACTGCCAACATGTGAAACTTCAGGGACCAATCATGTAATTTCTCCAAACTTCACACCAAGGACCATTCCTGCAAAAGATTAATAATACAAGGACCAAAATTTATTTTTCTCAAAGTTTTTACATCCCAGGGACCATTTATGTCAATTTCCAAAGTTGAGGGACTAAACATGTAATTTTGTGAAACTTTGCACCAAAGGACTAAATATGTAATTTTGTGATTCAAAAGGACCTTTGGTGACTTTTTCAAGTTTTTAGATTAACCAGGGACTAGTTTTGACAACTTTTGAAACTTGAGGGACTGAAACTGCCAATTATGCAAACTTTGTACGTTTTTTTATCTATTTTTGATCATTTTGCATTTGTAACATATAAAACACATTTCTAAGATATTTTAAGTATTTTGATGCATATTTGAGTGTTTTTGGATGTTTTGGCAGTTCAGATTGGTATAAAATGATGAGTATTTACACACTCATCATAAGCACATGAACAGTAGATGCTAAAAATGGAAAACAATAGCTTACAAAGCATTCCAAGCTTAATACTAAGAACCAAGGATCAAGTACACTCCTATAGGCTTTCCATAAAACCACTAACCCAGGGCCATCCAATATTAACCCTGCTCCATGCTTTGTCTTCTTTCTTTCTTGAATTTTTTATTTTTCACCTATTTTTATTGATTTTTAGTAATTTTGAGTTTTTATAACTACAACTGATTTTAAGGTTTCTAATAGCTCTTAGAAACTATATGAGGAGCTTATATGAGCTTATCAGTCAATAACAACAACTATTAATCACTACAAGCTATATTGAGATTTTGAGGTAAAATAAGCATACATTGAATTTAAAAGGAAAAACTGAAATTGATTGATGAAATGAGTTCAAGTTACACTGAAAAACTTAGAATTACAACTTGAAAGCTTTACGATACACTGGAATTTTATAAATTAACTATTCGACATTAATTAAGCTAAAAAAAACTACACACAGTCTTCACTGCTTCCTTGGCCTTTTATATTGACAAATTAGGGTTTATGAGGTCCCTTTGTCTTTTCCCAGCCACAATATCAACCATTGGATGATTAAAATTTAATCTGGACCCTTTATCCATTTTGGCGCCAAAATTGTTTTGGCGTTTTTATCTGATAACTTGTGCCAGGAAGGAATACTTTGGAGTGGAGTGTTTGTTTGGAGCTAGGGGGTTGAGAGTAGCAGGGTTGAAGGCAGAGGTGGAGGTAATGATGGAGTCTTGGCTGGTAGCAGTGAGTGGGAGGGTGATGTGGAAAATGGAGGTCAAAGGGAGGGGTTGACCCCGTTTTATTATTTGAATGTTGGGTGGGCTGCAAGGGTGAATGGGCCTAGGAGTGTGTGGGTTGGTGAGGGTGTTGGAGTGTGTTTGTGTTGGACTTGGATTTGGTGTAAAATAACTTAGGAGGGTCCGTTTGGTATTTGAAATTATTACAAGGACCACATTGTAATTTCTGAAAATTGGAGGGGCTAGTTTTGCAAACTTCCCAAAGTCCACAAAGGGTCAAAACTTGCCAAGGATGAATAGTACAAGAACCATTTTGATATTTTCCAAGTTTGAAATTCCAGGGACTATTTTTGCCAAATTCCAAACTGCAGGGACCATTCTTGTAAAATCTTCAAACTTTTCACCAAAGGACCAAACTTGTTAACTTGTAAACTCCAAGGACCATATTTTACTTTTTCTTCCAAAATCCAATGCTCAGGGACCGTTTCTGCCAAATTCCAAACTTGGGGGGACCATTTATGCCAATTTTGCAAACTTTTGCTCCAAGAATTATTTTTGGCATTTAATGATTCCCGAAGGTTGATTTTGACAATTTGAGCTCCAAGATGGTAATTTGCTTCCCCGGCTCAAGCTTTTGACACGTTTTCCAAACTCGTGCTCGTTTTTGTCATTTTTGGCCTGATTTCTGCCAGTTTCTGAAATATCCGTACCTGCACGATCACAAACACAAAAATACAATATCTTTGGCAATTATAGTTAGTTTGTGTCTGTTTTGGTCTTATTATGGACAGAAAAAGGTGTATGAATAAGCACACACCAAAATCCCCCAAACTAAGGTATTGCCGTGTCCTCACGCAATGGGACCATTTCACGCCCTGCGAGATAAATAACTTTCATAACTCTTTTTACTAATATTAAAAAAGTAGCAAAATGTTCAAAAGAGAGTACAAAATCATTTATTTCAAAGAACGCTCCGTTTTTCAGCTTTTATTTCATACACTACTATTTACGTACTTTTTAAACTTATTTGATGACGGGATGTTTGACTTTCATTAGTTTTCAATAACGTTCAGGGTCACGGAGTAAGAAACGCAACTCAAAGAAAAGTGTCCATACGGATAGAATTCATCGTCCCTGATTTTTCACGAGTTCCCATGCTAAGCGTAAAAACGAAATCATAGTAAAAAATGTCATTAAGATGCTAACACTACTCATAAATGCTACTTGTAATTCCTGCTCCCAAATCTTATTGTATTTAGACTTTTTTAAAGAAATGATTGCTCATTTTCATTCCGATAAATTTAAAGTCTAATAGATTTAGGCGGATTTAAAAATCGTATAAATTCAAACTCAAAAGGCTCACACATTCACACCACATTTATTATATTTTTTTTTCATTTGGACTATATATATATATATATATATATATATATATATATATATATATATATATATATATATATATATATATATATATATATATATATATATATATATATATATATATATATAACTTGTACCTCAAACATACGGAGCTTCACAGTGAATCTCTCAGACCTAAGCGCCTTTCAGAACAAAGGATGCAAGGATCCGCTTGTTGAACCGCAGTTATTTTTGGTACTTATGACTTATTTCAATTTATTTTTGCCTCAAACATACGGAGCTTCACGGTGAAACTCCCAGACCTAAGCGCCTTTCAGAACAAAGGGTGCAAGGATCCGCTTGTCGAACCGTAGGATATTTTTAGCATTTATTTCATATTAATGGTGTTATTTGTGAACCTCATTAGGGCTGGAAATTTTGACACGAAAACTGTTAACACGACACGACCTGTTCTTAACAGGTTTCGTGTCTTAACAGGTCAGACCTGTTAAGACCTGTTAATATTCGTGTCTTAACAGGTCAGACCTGTTAAGACCTGTTAGTGACCTGTTAATATTATAGTATATATATAAAGTACCCCCACTGGTCCACTAGTAAAATAGTACAATAAATAATATACTCCCTCTCAGTACCCACCCCCAATCTCATTTCATCTTATCCTCTTTTCATCACTTCCCCAACAAATAATATACTCCATCCTCTCACTGAACCCTAGCCGCCACCGCCACCACCACTTGTGTCTCCCCACCACCACCACCAAAATACTCACCGCGACCTCCTCTTCAACTATCTCTACCACAGGTGCCGTCAAAACGAACCTCACCATCATTTCGCCATTAGCGTGCCTTCACTCCCACACCTAACCACCCTCAGTTATTAGATCGAGAAGAAAAGGTAAGCCGCACTAAGTCACGCGTGTTATTGTGGTTGTTGTAATTTTTATTTTGATTCAAATTTAGCTTAAGCTCACGGTTGTAACTTATAATCGTTATTGTGGTGTTTTTTTTTTTTTTTTTTTTTTTTTTTTTTTTTTTTTTTTTTATTCGAATTTAGCTTGGTTTTGTTGATGCCGAGATATGGCCGAGAGATTAGGACTAGAAATTGTGGATTTGTGGATTGATTGTTGATGTTGTTGTCGTTGAGATTAGCAGCCGTTTGGAGGTTATAGATGTTGGGTTGAGTAAAGTTTAGGGAGTGTTGTTTTTTCTGATGCTGCTTTCATTCAGGTGGTATTTTCAAGTTCAAGACATTTTGCAGTTCAAGACTCCAAGTTAGCACAAAGGATATCATGTTGTTCAAATGTAGTTTCAAGGTTGTGTTATAGTTCAAGTTAGTTCAACCCAAAAAAAAAAAAAAAAACAAAAAAAAACAAAAAAAAAACAAACTAATATGCATGTTAACAGGTTTGTTAACAGGTCTTAACAGGTGCACCTGTTAATTTTCGTGTCGTGTTCGTGTTTGAGAAAAATAACACGATTAGTTAACAGGTCGTGTTCGTGTTTGACCTTAATAGGTTCATGTCTTAACAGGTTCGTGTGACCTGTTATGCCAGCCCTAAACCTCATGTGGCATACAACAAAACGGGGAGTTCCAAGACCTAAATGCCTTTCAGAATAAAGGATCCAATGCCTGTTTAATGCTTATGCCATCACGTAAAGTGAGCGGAAATTTAGACAACATTTGAAAACGCGTAATTCTAATTATTTTATTTTCGTGTTTTTCAATCTTGCGGGAGCAAGGACTACAAGTAACCGTTATGAGCTCTAAAGAAATCCAACTATTCTACGTTTAGCATCTAATCACACTAATGACTTTACTATCATTTCTCGTTCTCCGCAAATTTAAAATCTCAAGTAATGAGATCCGCGGATGCTTAGCCTAAAAAGTTAAGGAAACAAGCTAGGGCTCAACACGCCCGGTCAGGTCAAAATTTCTATTCTTACTCTACCCAGCAGAAAGTCAAAACAAAATGTCAAAACTTATTATATTTTTGCAGAAAATTTTCAAATTTTCTCTTCTTTTTTTTTTTGTACTTTTTTGATGAAAAATTTTCAATTTTTTGGATTTTTTTTGAGAAAAACGGAGTTACATGAGTAAACGACACATGAAAGGTGCAAGACAAATCGAAGATACCCCCCAGACTAAAGTTAAACATTGTCCTCAATGTTTCAAGGGCGAGGGTCATCCTACTTGTATCTAAGGCTGTTTATTAATTATTGCCAAAAGATAACGTTAGTAAAGGATATCAGATTTCTTGAACGATGAATGATCAGTGCTAAACAGTCAGATAATATTAACTAAGATAAATGGCCAACAAGTCAAAACAGCTTAGACCAATGCTCCGTGGAGTACAATGTATCCTCGGGTCGTTTAATCCCAACGAGGTGTGAAATCTGTAATAAAACGGAATTTGGGATCGGGTGATTATGAACGGGAAAAGGTGAGATTGATTTATACTACTGGTTTATAGAATGAAATAGCTAAAACAAGTTATTCAAATAATTACGTGAATTTAAATAACCTAAAAACGTTTACAAACCTAAAAACTTACGTTTACGTACTAGAAAAAATGTTAGTTTTAAACAAATATAAAGTACAGGGGGTGAAAATGAAATTTTTACAAACTTAATATTAAAAGAAAATTTAATTAAAAAGAAATTTATTTTTTATATTATTTTATTAATTAATATTAATTAAATTCTATTTAAACTATCTAATAATTAATTAAAACTAATTTAAATCTAATTTAAATTTCTTAATAATACTAAAATAATTTAGAAAATTATGAAAATTTTTATAAAACTAATTAACCATTACAGGAATCCTAAAAAATTATAAAAATTATTTTTAAACTATTTATTTAATTAGTATTAACTAATTAGTATTTATTAATTATTTAAATCTATTTTAAATTAAACTAAACTACAATTAAATATTATTTTAAGTAAGAAAATTAAAAATTAAATCTTGAAAATTCTAAAATAACTTAAAACTATTTTTAAAACTGAAATTATATTTTTTACACTTTTTATATAATTATTATTAATTAAAAACTAATTATTAATTATTTTAAACTAATTTAAATTCTAATAAATACTAAATGAACAGTGAAAAATATGAAACTTTTTCTAAAATTATTTTATAAGTATAAGAACCTAGGAAAATTATAAAAATGAGAATTGCTTATTGAATAAGCAAAAAAATAAGTCAAATGGCTTAAATAGAAGCTATCACTATTTTTATTTTTGTGTTTTTCTGAATTTTCTTTTACAAATCTGATTTACCACTAAAATTGAGCAACTTTTACAAAGGCACTTTGATTGGATCTCAAAAATAAGCAATTTGGAAACAAAAGTGCTTATCAAAATGTTTATGTAGCTTATTAGGGTTTTAGTGTTTGAAAAAGTTACACAAAAAGCTATAATATGATGCAACAAAGGTAAATAAGCTACAACTAGATTACATGAACTTGAAATAAGCAAAACAGAAAGAATTAAGCACAAGGAATAAGCTGTGGAAGCAAATAAGCACTTGGCCAAAACTGCCAAGTGACACAGGCCAAAATGTAGACCTACAGGCCAATGTGGGGCCCACAGGGGTGAACAAGGGTCTGATATGAAGATTGATCCAATAAGCCAGCCAGAAGGGCTTTCTAATAAGCCAAGGCTTAGGCAATGGGGCCCACTAATAAGCCCTGGGTGAGCTTGTGAAAAAGCCTATGTACACTGAATACTCAATATACACAGTGAAATGGGACAAACAAAAAGCTATTAGCAGCCCTATCAAATAAGCTTGAAAATACAATTTAACCCCTGAACCTTAAAGATGAGCTTATGGGTTTTCCAAAAAGCCAAGAATCACTAGGTGGGGCCCACTAATAAGCTCTGTGTGAGCTTATAAAAATGGGTGAAAAGCTGTGACACAGGGGAGCTAACTGAGCAACTAGGCAACTTTGAGCTTATTTCTAGATAAGCAAATGGTTTACAAACTAGATTTTTCTTTCTGAAATATGTTAACAGACTACCAAAGGATACTAAACAACAAAAATTTTGGATTTTCAATCCTTAATGAATCCTACAGATCATAAAGAAAAACTGGCCATTTTCTCAGTTATGCAACTTTGACTTTTTGAGATTTTATAGAATTTTGACTTTGGTGAGATTTGATTTGGCCTAGTTGACTGAAAATGATGTCTTAACCTACAATGAGACTAAATTAAGCTAAGTTAACTTCTTATGAAGTGATTTGATGAAAACTTGAACTCAAAATCCTTACAGTGACCAAGTGAGGTGTGATCAAAGGTGAATTTGACCTTTTTCCAAAGAAGACCTGTTTTTTATGGTTCAAGTGTTCTATTTCAGTCTATCATGACATATTTTAAGCACAAACAACAACAAAATCACACTGTGAGTCCAGTGATTCATCAAATCCAAACACTCCTTTTATAGACAGATTTTATGATCTTTGATGCAAACAAGTGATTCTCGCTATGACACAGGTTCATTAGGTTTTGGTATGATAAAATGGAATTAAGTGTGCACAGAGATACCAAAGGTAACACTTAGAACTCAGAACTTAATATTATGTAATTTTGACAGTGAAAAGGAAATTGGGGTTAAATGTCATTACAAAAAGAAAATAAGGACTGAGACATATCTAATAAGTAATAACAAGTCAGAATAAACTCAGATAAGCCACAACAAGCAATTGAACAGTGAATTTTAAAAATTGAGAAAAGGCTTACAGATGGAGTCCTAGCAGAGAACATGAACCAAGGCTCAAACACACATCCTAAAGCCTCCCAAAAGGCTCTAAACCCAGGGCAATCCAGGATTTACCCTGCTCCATGCTTTCATCTTCATCACCATTGATTTTTTTATTTTCTTTCTATTTTTCTTGATTTTTTTTTATATTTTTTTATTATCTAAGTAATCCTGGAATTTAAACTTCTAATAGCTTATATAAGCTATGTCAAGAGCTTATATGAGCTTAGGAGTCCAATACAACAAGAATACACCACATTAAAGCTTATTGAGATTTTGAGTATTAAAATTTGCACAAACTGTAAATGAACATGAATCTTAAATTGAAGTTTAAAATAAGTTTAATACAATACTAAAACACTAGTACAATGTTTAAAAACTTGAAATTGAACTGAGAATAATAAATTAAAAACTAAACGACATACATAAAATTAAACTAAAAACTATATCTTCTATTCCTGCTCCTCCTTGCTTTTATAGTGATCCAAGATGTTCCAGGTGTCTCTTTAAGTGAATCCCACTTCAATTTAGGCCATTGGATTGCCTGACTTCATCACAGCCATTCAAACTGCTTTTTGGTGCCAAAATTCATAGAGGTAACTTGTAGCCGTTTTCTGAGCATTAAATTCATTTTTGGGATGGGTGTGTGATGTGGAGGAGACAATTTGGAAAGTAGGGGTAAGCTATGGGTGGTATTGTAAGAAGTGGCAAGTTGTAGGGGAGGCAGAGGTTGTAGCTTTGGTACATGTCATCCCCTGGTTCAAAATCATGGGAAAGGGTTTGGTTGAGAGGGTGACAGAGAGGTGTTGGAGTGGTGAGGTGGTGAAGGTGGAAGTGGATGGTGTGAATAGTGGTAGTAGCAGGAGGTGGATTGGGAGGTAGGGGATGGAGTGGTCAACGGGGTCAACCCCCGTTTATATTATAAAGGGTGTTGGGCTTGTGGTTATTTTGGGCCTGTAGGAGTAATGGACTGGATCAGGATTTAGAGTTGGGTTGTGTTTGTTTAAGTAAATTACATAAAGGGTCTGTTTGGTTTAATAGTTATCACAAGGACCAAAAATGTAATTTTTCTGTTTTCCAGGGACTAAATTTGTAACTATTCCAAAGTTTATCAAAAGGGATCATTCTTGCCATATTTGAATAGTATAAGGACCAAATTGATATTTTCCAAAATAAAACACCCGGGGACCTTTTTGCCATGTTTGCAAAGTTGAGGGGTTAAAAGTGTAATTTCCCAAAAGTTATCAAAAGGGACTTGATTTGCCAAGATAAATAGTACAAGGGCCATAGATGTAAGTTTTTTCAATTTTGAATGCCCAGGGACTGTTTTTGCCATTTTTTAAACTTCAGGGACCAAATTTGTAAATTCCTCATTTTTTCATTCAAGGGCCAAACTTAACAACTTGTGAATTCCCAAGGACCATTTTTAACTTTTTCTTCCAAAATAAACTTCCAGGGACCATTTCTGACAATCTTCGAAATTTTAGGGACTGAAACTGCCAATTGTGTCAACTTTGCCCGTTTTCCTCTGTTTTTCAGTCCTTTTATACCTGAAACATATAAAAACACAATCTAAGGATATTTTCTGTATTTTGTGGTGTTTTTGTGTGTTTTTAAATGTTTTCATAGTTTAAATGGGACAGAAATGATGAGTATTTGGACACTCATCAATGAAGCTTTTATGAAGTAAGGACAAAAATAAGAGCACGAGAGCCATCATACTACGGGAAAATTACCTGTACAAACACAACAACCAACAACACATGCAGACGAGGTTGCCCTCTTCTCGTCATTTATTAGAAAATGGGAGGAAATCAGAAACATGGGTGAAAACCCATGTGCATGCTAATGTTTTTGTTCACCGAGTCACTAGCTTGACTCGATCCCCGAATTCATTGGTTCGTGGAGAAAGTTTGGAGATCCGGGACAACCATGGATGGTATGTCCCCTCCAAAATATTTCTTCAATCGATGGCCATTCACTTTGAAGTTGGGACCGTCGGGTTGAGACAACTCAACGGTTCCGTATGGGAATACTTTTGCAACAGTGAATGGCCCAGACCAACGGGTTTTTAGCTTTCCCGAGAAAATCTTCAATCTTGAATTGAAAAGAAGGACTCTGTCACCAACGTTGAAAACGCGGTTCTTTATTTTCGAGTCATGAATCTTCTTGGTCTTTTCTTTGTAGATTAAAGAATTTTCATAAGCTTGATCACAAAGTTCATTTAGTTCATTTAGTTGAACCTTGCGGTGATCGCCCGCTGTCTGAAGATCGAAATTGGCATGCTTCAAGGCCCAATAGGCTTTATGCTCGAGCTCGATCAGTAGTTGACATGCCTTTCCATATACAAGCTTGTATGGAGTGCACCCAATGGGTGATTTGTAAGCTGTACGGAAAGCCCATAATGCGTCATCTAATTTGTCCGACCAAGAGGCACGGTTTTCACCTATTGTCCTCTCCAAGATTCTTTTTATACCCCGGTTTGAAACCTCCACTTGGCCACTCGTTTGGGGGTGATATGCGGTGGAAAGACGGTGAGTTATACCGTATTTGAGCATCACTTTTGTAAATTGATCATTGCAAAAATGCGTACCGCGATCACTGATTATGGCACGTAGAGTTCCAAATCTAGCAAACAGGGATTTCAAGAATTTCACAACAACTCGGGCATCGTTGGTGGGTAAAGCTTTTGCTTCAACCCATTTTGACAGATAGTCAACAGCCACGAGTATGTATTTGTTTCCTCGAGATGATGGGAATGGCCCCATAAAGTCAATGCCCCAAATGTCAAATATTTCACAGACTTGGATGGCGTTTTGAGGCATCTCATCCTTCTTAGAAATATTCCTGTGACGTTGACAAGCGTCACAGGATTTGACTAAGTTGTGGGGATCTTTATAGATCGAGGGTCAATAAAATCCGGAATCAAACACCTTTTTGGGGGTGTAATTGGGGCTATGATGTCCCCCAGTAGGTCCAGCATGGAAAGCCGTGAGAATATCAATGGCTTCCTGACCATAAACACATCGCCGGATGACTTGATCCGCACAGATTTTGAAGAGGAAGGGGTCGTCCCAGAAGTAATGTTTGACATCTTTGAAGAATTTATTCTTCTGCTGGGTCGACATCCCTTTTACCACAAAATTACCCACATGGTAGTTTGCAAAATGGGCAAACCATGGGGTAGTAGAATCTCCACGAAAGGAAACCATATTGAGTGTCTCGAGAGGGAAGGTTTCATTAATTTCCTTCTTCTCGAAGACATCTTGGTGGGGGTTTTCTAAACGGGAGAGATGACCAGTGGCTAGGTTCTCAGGTCTTTTTTTTTTATCACATATTATGATATCAAATTCTTGTAGGAGGAGAACCCAACGGAGTAATCTCGGCTTTGCATCTTGTTTTGCAAAGAGGTACTTCAAAGCCGAGTGGTCCGTATACACTACGCATTTGGTCAATATCAAATATGGTCAAAACTTTTCAAAGGCATACACCACGGCTAATAGTTCTTTTTCCGTAGTGGTGTAATGACTTTGAGCCTCGGTCATTGTTTTGCTCGCATAGTGTATCGGCTGAAAATGTTTAGTCTTGCGTTGCCCCAGGACTGCACCTATTGCAAAGTCACTTGCATCACACATAAGTTCAAAGGACAAGTCCCAATCGGGGGCAACAAGAATCGGTGCCTCAGTGAGCTTTTTCTTCAAAGTTTCAAAAGCTTCGATGCACTCGGGTGAGAAGATAAAAGAAGCATCCTTCTCGAGGAGATGGGTCATAGGCCGGGCGATTTTGGAGAAATCTTGAATAAACCTACGATAAAAACGGGCATGACCCAAAAAGCTCCTAATACCTTTGACGGTAGTGGGATGAGGTAATTTTGGGATGACATCAACCTTGGCTTTGTCAACCTCAATCCCGTTTTTTGAAATTTTATAGCCGAGGACAATGCCCTCTTTGACCATAAAATGGCTTTTCTCCCAATTGAGACACAAATTTGTGTCTTCACAACGTTTTAGCATATTTTCCAAATGGGAGAGACAAGCTTGGAACGAATCCCCAATGACCGAAAAGTCATCCATAAATACCTCCATGGTTTTCCCGATCATGTCGGAAAATATGGACATCATGCACCTTTAGAACGTGTCAGGAGCGTTGCATAAGCCACATGGCATACGACGGTAGGCAAAGGTTCCATAAGGGCAGGTGAAGGTAGTTTTTTCTTGATCCTGTGGATCAATGGGGATTTGAAAATAACCCGAGAAACCATCGAGGAAACAGTAGTATTCATTCCCCGCTAATCTCTCGAGCATTTGGTCCATGAAGGGTAGAGGAAAATGGTCTTTACGGGTGGCTTCGTTGAGCTTTCTATAATCTATACATACACGCCAGCCCGTAATCAATCGAGTTGGAATCAACTCGTTTTCCTCATTTGTGACAACAGTTATGCCACCCTTCTTAGGAACACAATGAATGAGACTCACCCAAGGACTATCGGAGATAGGGTAAATCAATCCAGCAACAAGAAGTTTTAGAACCTCTTGTTTGATAACTTCGTGAATTTTAGGATTTGCCCTTTTTTAATGTTGAACTGCGGGTTTAAAGTCATCCTCTTTCAAGATTTTGTGTGTACAAAAGTCCGGGTTCATACCCTTAATGTCGGAGAGTCTCCAAGCAATTACTTGCTTGTGTGACTTTAGAACCTTTATGAGTGCAGTTTTCTCCTCATCACTTAAATCTTTTGCAATTATGACGGGTAATTTATCGTTACCCTCCAAAAATGCGTATTCGAGATGAGGTGGTAAGTCTTTGAGCTCGACCTCAGGAAAATCATCAGTTTTCTCAACATATTTGATTTACTCTTTATGAAGTGTTTGTGGTAGAACAGGAGGAGGAGAGGGATCTTCATTCAGCAACTTGTCAAAGAGAAGGATATCCCTTTTCAGGTCAATCTCTTGGCTATCAATTCCATCGGGAATTGAATCACTTTTGAGAAAGGCCTCTAATTCCTCAAGGATGAAATCACTTCCCTCAAACGGAGTGAGGGAAGGAGTAGAATTGGCGATGATAGGATGAGAGGATGGAGTGGGATTACCACTCAGATAATCATCAGAATAACCAAGAACTCCTTAAGCGTACTCCTCAGAAGCAACATCAATGACATCAATTCAGTTAACCGATTTAGAGTCATAATTTGAGGAGTACCTCGAAGTTTGATCGAGGTTAAAGGTGATTGCTTCCGTACCCACATGTAATGTGATCTCTTGATAAAAAAACATCGATGAGAGCACGGCCAGTTCTAAGGAATCCCCTTCCAAGAATTAGAGGGACCCTCGAATCGGCATCAAAGTCAACAATCACAAAATCAGCCGGAAAATGGTACTTTCCCACTTTAACGAATACGTCCTCAGCAATGCCAAGTGGACGAGAGATTGAATGATCGGCAAGCTCAAGAGTCATGCACGTGGGAGTAAGTTCGGGAAGAGAGAGTTTCTTCCACACAGAATATGGCATCAGGTTAATGCTAGCACCAAGATCGGCCAAGGCGAAGCATTCAACCATTCCCGGAAATACACATGGAATTAGAAATTTTTTGCGGTCTCCAAGCTTCTCGGGAAGCTTTTTCAAGAGAACTGCTGAGCAGTTCTCGTTCAGTGGAGTTCTAGCCATTTCAAATAGCTTTTCCTTGTTACTCAACAAATTTTTGATTGTTGATGCGAATTTGGGCATCAAGATGATAGCATCTGCGAAGCTTATGTCAAAATGCATATCTTGAAAGATTTGGAAAAAATTGTCCATTTGATGACTAGCTTTTTCACTGAGCTTTTGTTCATTTAAGCGTGATGGGTAAAGAATAGAAGTTTTGGATTTAGGGTTTTCAACTGGAGTTACTGGTGGTTCAAAGACAACTCCAGGTTTGCATCTGGTTTCTGGAATAACCTGAGGATGGACGTGTGCGGTACTTTGTGAGCTAGTAGATTGCACCTTGTCCTTTGTCACCTCAGGTTCACGTTCTACTACCTTTGGAGGAGAGGAAAAAGAAGTAGTAGGAATCGCGGGTTCACTATATGAAGCCCCACTTCTGGTTATGATCGTTTTAGCATCGCCCCTCGGATTAGCGATCGTGTTGCTAGGTAAAGTACCTGAGCCCGATGGTCGATCGCTTAAAGACTTCTTGATCTCAGAAATCTGGCTGACCAACAACTTGTTCATCTCGTATTGGGATTTCATGAATTGTTTTAACGACTCATCAGATGAAGGCCCAGTTGGAACAATGGCTTGAGTTTGGTTAGGAACATTTTGAGCACGATTGTTTTGGTTGGGACCTTGGTTTTGGAAATTTCCTTGATTTTGGTGTTGGAAGTTTCCTTGATTTTGGGTGTTGTTTCCATGAAAATACCCTTGGTTGAAATTACCCTGACCTTTGGTTTCGATTATAATTTCCTTGATGTTGGAAACTTTGATTTTGGAAACCTTGGTTTTGATTTTGGAAACTGTGACCTTGATTGAAATTCCCTTGGTTTTGAAAACCTTAGTTCATTCTATTTTGGTTTTGGTTACAGTTTTGGACATTTTGGTTTTGATTAAAACCAAGTGGTCCAGGGTAGTGATTAGGATGATAGCTCGGGTCCATTTGAGGACGGTATTGGTTACCTCCTTGATTGGAAGTCCCGGCTATAGCATTGGCTTCATACGGAGAACCATCAGTAGCTGTGCAATTGTAGTAGGCATGCGGCCCACCACAAGTAACACAGACTTCCACTTTCTTAACCTCAGCAGGTGGAGAGGTGTGTGGAAAAGAAACTTTCTTCTGTTGTGACAGAACCAAAGCTTGAATAGCTTCAGTGAGCCTATCAATCTTAGCATCGGTGCTAGATTGACTCATGGAAGATGAAGTAGAATGACCAACTCTCACTTGGGAAACAATCGGTTTGCTTCATGTAGAGCGGACCTTAGACTTGTTTTCGATGATTGCTAAAGCTTCTTTGCTGGTTCTACTCAAGAAATTACCTCCCGCGGAGGCATTGAGAGAATCCTGATCTGCTTGGCTCACACCATTGTAGAAAGTATCGAGTTGCATCAACTTGGAGAAACCATGATGAGGACACTTAGGAAGTAATTCTTTGAAACGATCCCACACTTCACCAAATGATTCATCATATTTTTGAGTGAATTTTGTGATTTTGTTCTTAAGACTCGTTGTCTTAGAAGGTGGGAAGAATTCATTCACAAATTTTTTTACCAAATCTTCCCATGTCTCAATTGAGCGAGGGGGTTGTTTTTCAAGCCAAATCCGGGTTTATCCCTCGAGGGAGAATGGGTAGAGAAGAAGCTTGATTGCTTCTGAAGGGTCATTCTTGTACTTGATGGTTGACGTGATTTTGTTAAACCATCGAATGTGAGCATGAGGGTCGTCCCTCTCAAAACCATAGAATTGACTTGTGGTTATGAGATTCAGTAACTCGGTTTTGAGTTCAAAATTCTCAGCCACGATGTCTGGAACAATAATAGCATCTCCATAACCCTCAATGGGGGCTTGGAGAAGCTCACACATGGGGCGGTCCTCCGCCATGATGACAGCAGATGTGGAAATAGTGCGGATCTCAGATCCGACTGTTGGTGCTGAACGTCTACGATGTCTTCGAGGAATTCTCACCGGTCAGTATGCTCACCCAGGAGGGCAGTCAAAGGTATTTAATCCGTGGAAGTATAGGGAAATCCCCGGGTCGTTATGTCCCAGCGAGATTGAAATTGTATTTGAGAACGTTTTAAGTGATCGGGTGATTTATCAGAAAGGTTAGGATTTTGATTATTATAATTACACTAAGAGATGAGGAATGAGAATAACTTAAAAACACTATATTAACAATTACTGATAATCAGATAACCTAAAAACGTGAATTAAATCTAAAAACGCGCGTTTGAATTTAAAACAAACGCAAACGTGCAAAATAAAAAGTGAAACGTGAGCAAATAAAATCCTACGGTTATGAAAATTATATTTTTGGAATCCTAATAATAGAAGAAAATTTTAAGAAAAAGAAAAATAATTTTTACACTATTTAATTAATTACTAATTATTAATTACTTTTTAATTATTTAAATTATACTAAATTACAACTAATTATGATTTTTAGCTAGAAATATGAAAATTAAATTTAGAAAATTCTAAATTAACCTAAAACTATTTTTAAAACAGGAAATGTATTTTTCCTACTTTTTAAATAATTATTATTAATTAAAAACTAATTATTAATTAATTTTAAACTAAATTAAATTATAAAAAGTACTAAATGAAAAGAGAAAAATATGAGAAAATTACTAAAAATACTACAAGCTAATAGGAACCTAAGAAAAATTTAAAATCAGAAAGTGCTTATAAATAAGCAGAAAAATAAGCCAAATTGGCTTAAATAGAAGCTATCACTTTTTTATGTTTGGATTTTCTTTAATTTTCTTTTACAAACCTACTTTACTACTGATTATAAGAAACTTTTATGAAGGCACTTTAACTAGGGCTTATTAATAAGCAGTATGAAAAGCCAAGAAATGGACAGCTAAGTCCTAATAAGCTTTGAACAAATGGATTTTTGGACAAAAAAACTACAAAGAAGCTATAAGCTAATGAATAAGCTACAAACAACTAAATGAACTCAAATAAGCTGAAAGGGACTAAATAAGCACAAGGAATAAGCCAGAAATACCAAATAAGCACTTAAGCTAATCACAAAGTCCAAACAATCCAAATCAAGGACTTTTAGCCCTCTGTGGGGTCCACAATAGAGAATGGAGGTCCAAATTGAGATTTGACCTCAAAAGCTGGTCTGGTCAACTTTAAAATAAGCCAATAAGCAGTGCTTATGGCTCACTAATAAGCAATTGGTAGGCTTGTGAATTTGGGCTCAAGTACTAAGTGGGTCAGTATGTGGTATGTGGCCAGGTCACAAAGAAGGGCCAAATAAGCTAGGGTCCAATAAGCTGAAGCCCAAAATAAGCCTAGGTCTGAAACGATAAGTTGATAAGCTACTTAAAAAAACAAAATTTGAGGGGTGGGGTCCACTGGCTAAGCCAGAAAGGGCTTGTGGAAAATGACCAATGGCCTGGTGCAAGGGAGGGTAATTGCCCTGCACCCTTAATTAAGCAATTGCACAGGCCACATAAAAATTCTAAAAAATAAGTCAATCATTGATTCCTGTAGTTTAGCTGGTGTACTTTGACCTCCAAAAATTTCAAGGTTCAATTTGATACACAAAATTCAGGAAAATTCGTACAAAAAGTGAGTTTCTGCTAAACTATGCAATTTTGACTTTTTTAAATTTTTGAACACTTTGACTTTGATGAGTTTTGATCTAAGATTACTGAATGAGTATGATGTAATAGGATATGATATAATGAAATTAAGCCAAATAATATACTTAAGCACTGATTTGCAAGGTTATGCAACCTATAATTTCTAACAGTGTAGCTGTGATGCAAATTAAGATGAAGTTTTACTTTTTGATGAACAACTACTGGCTTTTATTACTTAAATGACCTAATATAGCCTAAAGAGATATGTTTCAATCAAAGTGAGCCACAGGAACACACAAGGGGTCAATCAAATACACTAATCCAAACACCCCTTCACATGCACCGATTTCTCATTTTCAAAGCAAAAGCTTGTTTTAAACCATGAGACTGATTTCTCATTTTCAAAGCAAATGCTTGATTTAAAACACAGATACAACGCTATAAACAACAACTTACAAATCACAATTACACTAAATTGGCAGTTAAAATGACAATTTTAGCAAAGATGGATTCTAGTGAGCAAATACCAAGTATCAAGCAACAATATTACTTAGATTATACCTAAAAAGCATAAAAGCACATGAATAAACAATTATAAGCACATGAACAGTAGATGCTAAAAAATGAAAAAAATAGCTTACAAAGCCTTCCAAGCTTAATACTGAGAACCAAGGATCAGGTACACTCCTATAGGCTTTCCACAAAACCACTAACCCAGGGCCATCCAATATTAACCCTGCTTCATGCTTTGTCTTCTTTCTTTCTTGAATTTTTTATTTTTCACCTATTTTTATTGATTTTTAGTTTTTATAACTACAACTGATTTTAAGGTTTCTAATAGCTCTTAAAAGCTATATGAGGAGCTTATATGAGCTTATCAGTCCATGACAACAACTATTAACCACTACAAGCTATATTGAGATTTTGAGGTAAAATAAGCATACATTGAATTTAAAAGGAAAAACTGAAATTGATTGATGAAATGAGTTCAAGTTACACTGAAAAACTTAGAATTACAACTTGAAAGCTTTAAGATACACTGGAATTTTATAAATTAACTATTCGACATTAATTAAGCTAAAAAAAACTACACACAGTCTTCACTGCTTCCTTGGCCTTTTATATTGAAAAATTAGGGTTTATGAGGTCCCTTTGTCTTTTCCCAGCAACAATATCAACCATTGGAAGATTAAAATTTAATCTGGACCCTTTATCCATTTTGGCGCTAAAATTGTTTTGGCGTTTTTATCTGATAACTTGTGCTAGGAAGGAATACTTTGGAGTGGAGTGTTTGTTTAGAGCTAGGGGTTGAGTGTAGCAGGGGTGAAGGCAGAGGTGGAGGTGATGATGGAGTCTTGGCTGGTAGCAGTGTGTGGGAGGGTGATGTGGAAGATGGAGGTCAAAGGGAGGGGTTGACCCCGTTTTATTATTTGAATGTTGGGTGGGCTGCAAGGGTGAATGGGCTTAGGAGTGCGTGGGCTGGTGAGGGTGTTGGAGTGTGTTTGTGTTGGACTTGGATTTGGTGTAAAATAACTTAGGAGGGTCCGTTTGGTATTTGAAATTATTACAAGGACCACATTGTAATTTCTGAAAATTGGAGGGGCTGGTTTTGCAAACTTCCCAAAGTCCACAAAGGGTCAAAACTTGCCAAGGATGAATAGTACAAGAACCATTTTGATATTTTCCAAGTTTAAAATTCCAGGGACTATTTTTGCCAAATTCCAAACTGCAGGGACCATTCTTCTAAAATCTTCAAACTTTTCACCAAAGGACCAAACTTGTTAACTTGTAAACTCCAAGGACCATATTTGACTTTTTCTTCCAAAATCCAATGCTTAGGGGCCGTTTCTGCCAAATTCCAAACTTAGAGGACCATTTCTGCCAATTTTGCAAACTTTTGATCCAAGGATTATTTTTGGTATTTAATGATCCCCCAAGGTTGATTTTGACAATTTGAGCTCCAAGATGGTAATTTGCTTCCCCGGCTCCGACTTTTGACACGTTTTCCAAACTCGTGCTCGTTTTTGTCCTTTTTGGCCTGATTTCTGTCAGTTTCTGAAATATCCGTACCTGCACGATCACAAACACAAAAATACAATATCTTTGGCAATTATGGTTATTTTGTGTCTGTTTTAGTCTTAATATGGACAGAAAAAGGTGTGTGAATAAGCACACACCAATAAGTAAGGGTTTAGGTTCATATTTTGGGTTTTCATAAGAAATCTTGTGTTATTTTACACTAATCACACATGAACATCAAGTAAGTATTCAAACACTTTTCAATACTCTTTTTCATACTCATAACTATTTATATATGCATGCCATAGTTATTGTAGCACTTATATATGCTTGTAGTGTTGAGATGTTTTGAAATAAGTTAGTTAAATTTACACATATTCTGTCCTAGAAAAACCAGCCCATAAATCGACTTAGGGAACCTATCTTATGAACCTATATATATATATATATATATATATATATATGTGTGTGTGTGTGTGTGTGTGTGTGTGTGTGTGTGTGTGTGTGTGTGTGTGTGTGTGTGTGTCTTAAGTTTATTCCTTGAAATTTTTATAGTCATTGGAGTTGATTTGACATTTTTTTTAAAATCACACGAAAAAGTTACTCAATACCGACAAGAAAATGAGTAAACAGTAAGTTTGTGTAAGAATCCCTATCTTGTGACCACTTTAAGCAATTGAGCTAGGTGAGATATTTGTAGAGCACTCTTATACCTTTCCATTGACAGTAAAATCGTGTCCTAACGATAAATATTGAAGGAGCTACGGCCCCGAGACCGTAGGTCTAGTTTTCTGAATTTGTAACAGCTTTGGTACCGTATTACGTTTTTGACTCTATAGGACAATTGGTAAAGAAACAAGATAAGAGACCTAAATTTTTGGAAAGTAGACTCAAAAATGATAAATCTAGGCCCTTTGAAACAATTACCTTCTTTAGAAATCGAGCGAGCAATAACCCGGTTAAGAGGAAGTTTTTCTGAAAATTAGACATCGCTGTCCAACTTTTGTTTAAATAAAAACCGACACTTAAAACCTTTTTTCTCGAACCGGAACTTTGGAATAATGAAAATAGACACGTTTATCTATGTTTGGAGAGTTTAACAAAGAAGACGGATTTAGAACGAATTAGATACACGCTTTCCAAGACGGTTAAACTTAACTTATATAACTAAATTGTTCTAGGGTTTCAAAGTAATGAAAACGCTTTTTTTTTTTCTTTTTTTTTAACCATGATTTTTGACCTTTTGGCCGACTAATCCACGGGGTTTGAACCCACCACCACACAGACGAAAATGCGTTTTTGATATATTTCTTAAAGGACCCACTTACGTAACTTATTAAAACCTCACTACAAGTATATAAAGGTGCTAAACTCATATGCATATAGTACGTGTTGCATATTTCCTAAAACGACTTATATTTCTAGGTCGCGGTTAGGGTTTCACGGTTGTTGTTCTACATTACACATTTCCGAACACATTCACTACTTGAGGTGAGTTTCATAGCCCTACTTTTACTCGTTTTACTATTCATTTTGAAATACTTTGGGGTGAGAATACATTGCTTGTTTTTTCATATAGATACAAGTACATAGAACATTTACGAATTGCCTAAGTTACCACATTTTCCATTAAAGTCCTCATAATCATGAACCGTTAATTACTGTATAAGCGCGAATGTTGTAAATAAATCTATTGGGTGTAAACTCCCCCATCGGGGTTGGTCACTCCAACTGGTCAAACGGACGCATTTCATTTGATGTCGTACATGTGCTTGGCAAGGCACTTGTTTGGGTGAATACCTACACTAACTGTCAAGGCTTCGGTGTCATGAACTTAGTGCAATATTTTTCATAAACATATTTGGAATACAACTATCGTAGAAATCTTGTGGTCCACATTGCTTTTACATACTTAAACCTATGAACTCACCAATGTTATGTTGAGCTTTTAGCATGTATTTCTCAGGTTATTACTTTCAATTGCTTGGTTTGGCATACATGAAGTCCATTCATAGAGTCGTCGATGGCTGTTACATTCACGAAGATTTACTGCATGGATTTAACATCATTGATTATGTTTTAAAAAATCATCTTTATTGCTGTAAATCTTGAGAACTTGTTGTATTGAAATTTGTAAGTTGTTTTTAATAAATCAAGTGATGTAGTTTTAAAACGACTCATATAGAGGTCGTTCTTTATACCTAGTGACTTTGTGCTATGAAGTCATGCCTCCAGTTATCTTTTCGCTGCGATAATTTAGGGGTGTGACAAACTTAGAGTTCGAGTAAGGGTAACAATTCGATTTCACGCTATCGTACCCCGCCTTAACTCAGTTGCAAGTGTATTGGGGCGAGTTTTAAAGTTGGTTCAAAAGTAGCATACTAAGAAACCTAAAAATATATAAAATCAAATAATAGCATGATATCAAAAACCAACGGGAGAAGATAGAGATGGTTATCAAGATTGTTATCTTGATAATAGGATCGTACGATCTTACGATCCTACATAAAAAACCGTGCAAAATCGAAGTAGGATCTTAAATAGCATAAGATCGAAATAAGATCGTAAGATTGCTAATAAGGTCGTAGAATCACTATCGATCTCAATCTTGCTATAAACACATTTTTTTTTTTTTTTTTAATTGAATATCATCATCTTTGAGTTAGTACAAACTTTAAAGCTTTAGTCCAATGTTATGCTTACTGATGATCTTTAGATAATGATTTTTAAAGGGGAAATAAAAAGGTCATGATCTTGGAAAGGTAATGATGTCGTATTTTTTTTTTATCTAAATTGTTTATAGACGATTAAAACATTGAGTAACTCTTTGTATTCTAGTATTTTTATTACTAAAATCTTTGAAATATGAATTTTGCATTTAAATTTTTTCACAATATTGAATATTGTGTAGAATAATTATGACACTACCAAGTCTACCAATCTTATGAGAAAAAATTAGACATATTACTATTAGTGACTAACCATAATATAACTAAGCGGGCCGATTATATATTTTTTTAAAGAAAAATGGAGCCCAAACTGCTATTGGGCTGTCAGTTATAATCTCAAGTCTCAACTATAAACTGAAATCATTATTTGATAAGCAAACTTGATGAGGAGACCCATATTTTATGAATGACACATTCCAACTTAAGTTTCATAAAATTAAATAAATAAATAATTATCGTTAGACGTAACTCTAACGGCATAAGATAGTACATGATTTCGATATAATCCGGCGCAAGTTGAAAAATCATTTGGCCTCTCTATGGTAATCAAAATTACGTAAAAGATGATAGAATTGCGTTTACATGAAGCAACAAACTTCAGCTATAGAAAAATGCAAGTAGAGGGTTATCAATGAT
Source organism: Artemisia argyi (assembly GCA_030686995.1). Taxonomy (NCBI): domain Eukaryota; kingdom Viridiplantae; phylum Streptophyta; class Magnoliopsida; order Asterales; family Asteraceae; genus Artemisia; species Artemisia argyi. The sequence goes on along the minus strand of CM060691.1, from coordinate 13,413,397 downwards.
GAAGCTGAGATATGTGGCGAGTGGTTTCGGAGATTTTTTTATGCAACCTTACATATGAGACTTTGATTCTCATTTTGAGCAGAGCACGATGAAGTATCCAATTCCAAAATCAACACATCAATCTAATAAAAGTTGGTTAATTACACTTTTGATTAACCAAGTTAGGCGACATGGTTTTATTAGATTAATCAGATATCCGGGTTAACCTAAATCACGCTTATTTGTAACCCATCCAAAAATTGAAAATGAAAATATAAACCAGCTACGGATGATAACTTTATCATCACGTCTAAAAATATGTAACTTTAAACTTAGATGTAAACCGTGAACACATATCTTTGTTAATATATAGAGCACGTAATATGTGAGGCGCATTGCTAAACCTGTAACAACTCATAACTATGAATGACAAAGTTACGATCCTTTTAATAACCTCATAAGTATGGATGCTCATATTAAATATTTATATCACTAGTGGAACGTTTTAATGTTAGTCTGTTATTTAACACGAAAGAAGTAAGTTTTTGACATTGAAATTTATATGTATTACCACTCATAAACTATATGTCAAAATTATATATGTTACTTACCAAAAAGTAAATCAATTTTTACGAAATGTAATTGACAGCTTAGTAATACCACCTTACCTATATATAAAACAATAAAGCGATTATAAATTGACACTAACCACCAAATATTAAATTTATTGTTGTTTGAGTTTATGAAATGTGACTAAAAATAATAAGTTCATGGTGCTATTGGTGCATATAAACCTCTCCCTTTATGAGTTTATGGTCTGAAAACTGATTAAGGTTAGTATCCATCATTTAACACTAAGGTATAGATATAAGAAATACAAAACCAACAAGTCATTGCATGTACATATATGAGTTAGTACTCAATATCTCATATCAAGGTGCATGTAGTGGTGTAGAGTGTAGACACATGAAATCTTGTTAAAACTAATCATGTGCGGCCCTAGTCCAAAAATAAACGCAAATTCAATTCTAGTTTTCTTACGGAAGAAAATCAATATCATGGTTAGTACTAGGGGTATAAACAAGACAAAACGAGCTTTTGTCGAGTAACTCGAGCTTGAACTCGACTCGAGTTCGTTCGAGTTGAGCTTTATCGAGGCCAGAAAATGAGTTCGAAATGTTTAACGATTCGAGCTCGAGCTTATATAGACTCGACTCGAGTTATTATTGAGCTTTTAGAGCTTTTAAGTAATACATATGTTTTTGCTTATATTATGTATATTATAAGTGTGTATATGTAAATTTATGAATGTATTGAGTTTTTTGAGCCGAGCTCGAGCCGAATTCAAAACTTATCTTCTCTTTCAATTTTTTAGTGGTTTGAAAGACACATTATTACAAATAATCTGAGCTTTTCGAGCCGAGCTTCCTTCATGAATGCTCGTCGAGCTATCGCGCCGAGCTTGAGACGAACAAAATACTATCGAATCGAGCCGAGTTCTGCCAAAATTCGACTCGATTCGACTCATTTACAACCCTAGTTGATACATGACCGCTTTCAGATATTTAGTAGTAGATTCGTTGGGTACAAATTAAATCTCGATCTATTTTGGTTAAGTAGTTTGAGAATATCTAACACGTGAAGCATATGCACAATAACATTCGACCTCTAACTTCTCTATGAAATTTTTTGAAGTAGGCAAATGGTCAGCATTGATATCCTAATAAAAAAATCTCAAGTTCAGATTTAATAAGGTAAACATTTCGATGGTCAACATGGAAAAGGTCGGACATACTTACGAAGATACTCAGGTTAGATCTGAGTATGAAATAAACTAGGGTCGGGAAAACCGGCCAGACTGACCGAAAACCAACCGAACCGAAGGACCATCGGTCCACATTTTCCTTATTTCGATCTCGATCCGGTCCGGTCCGGACAGGTCTTACGTAAAAACCGATCATTATGCCTTCTTGGACCGGACTGAACACATTCGGTCCGATCATCGGTCTAGGATTTTGGTCTTATCCGGTCTCGGTCCGGTCCGGATTTGGACGGATGGTCACCCTTAAAATAAACTAAACAGAAAAAGCTTACCCGTATATAAACTGGATGTATTGAAATGTTTTAAACTTTTTTTTTAAAAAATAAAGCAATTACATTTTGTTGGTACGGATTACTAGAATTGCTTTATGTATGATCAATGATTAAAAGTGGTTCATTATATCTTTCATTATCTATAATTCGTTATATTCTACTAGCATGATTTAAAACGTGTTTTTTTTTAGCTAAATTCCGAATATGCTTTTCGAAATAGTTAGATCATCTTTTCTTATAAATCAGCTTATGTTGTATAGTTGCAATGCTTGTGAGGCACAAGTATTTGTCGATTTTAGAAAAGTATATAGTGTGTGTTTCAGGAAATGCATAAAGCACAAAAATGAACGGTGAATATAAACTGAAAAACAAAATTAGAAAGATATTTGTTTGGCTAATCGCCAAAAATAATTTGTCATCATGTTCATGTTGATTAGCCAAAAAAAAGATATTTGTTTTTTCTCATGTTCTTTGTTCTCTACCTTTGACGACGTGATCGACTTGATATTTTAAAAACTTAAAACGTGATGATATATGTTTGACAGCCTTGTACTATAATCAAATCTTGGTCATTCCATCAACTATGTTTTATTTTTTTGGCATTGGCATGACTAATTAATATACAAAATTGTACACCTAAACACATGTGCCAGCATCTTGTTAGTGACTAGGGCTGTCATTCGGGTTGACCCGGTCGGGTTCGGGTCAACTCGGGTCGGGTCAACTTGGGTCAAGCTTCCAAAAAATATACCCGAACCCGACCCTATTTAGAACTCGGGTCAACTCGGGTTCGGGTCAATTCGGGTTCGGGTCAACTCGGGTCGGGTCAACTCGGGTTTGGGGTCAACCCGAGTATTTTTACATTGCAAAATGTTATTTTAGCCGGGTCAACTCGGGTTCGGGTCGGGTCGGGTCAAGGCTAAAAAAAATATACCCGAACCCGACCTTGTTTAGAACTCGGGTCAATTCGGGTTGACCCGATTGACCTGAATAGGATTTTTGACCCGAGTTGACCCGACCCGAGTTGACCCGAACCCGGTCGGGTTCGGGTCGGGTCGGGTTTTATGACACCCCTATTAGTGACAGCAGAGTAATCATCTTTTTCACAAACCAATAAATTAGTGTCATATGCATGTAGGCATAAAATTAGTCACATGTGTGTTAACTGCACCAAAAAAAATAAAATTAGTCACATGCTTAAGTTTCCCGATCAATTACCTTATTTTTCTACCAATTTTTGAAGGGTTGTACTATTGCTACCCCTTACCCTTCCTACCCTCTATACCCGCTTTATTGACAGGACAAGATAGTTTTTGATAGTTTTTTGTTCCGTATCTTTTTTCGTTCACTACTTTTGACTTGTCAAATTTTATATTTTATATTCCGCACTTTTTTGACAGTTTTACATACTTTACTAATAGGGCATGACTGATTTTTAGGTTTTCTGCTCCGTATTTTGTGTTGTCCTATTTTTTACTTATAAAACTTATATTTTCTGTTCTGTTGTTGTTGATTTTTTTTATTTTTTTTTTCACAGTTTAATACTAGTAATAAAAACAAAATTATAAAAAAGATACGTAAATAAAAAAAAAAAAATATATATATATATATATATATATATATATATATATATATATATATATATATATATATATATATATATATATATATATATTAGAGAGGGTGTTCCTGTCATCTTAAGTGGGTGGGATAACCAAACCCATTTTTAAATAGTTTATTAGTGTAATACTGTAATTACTAATTAGTGAAAATTAAACCTTCGATGGTAGGGTAATGACGTCTCATGAAACACTTGAGTTGCAGTTTTTTAATAAATGATGTGACTATACTGGGTGTTAATTAAAGATTCCAGCTCTATGATGTTTAGTTCGACTTGAGTTACAGTATAGTGTTAATATTTTAAAAAATATGAATATTTTCTAAAGTCATCTTAAATGTACCGGATCAATCGAAATATGTTTCTAATACTAGTGTTCAAATTTTTTTGCACCCAGTCATATTTGGTTCTGATTTCGTCACTAATTTTAATACCGAAAGATTAGTGGAGTAAATAGTAAAGTTGCAAGTTGCATGATCTAAACGAGTCATCAAAGTTTGTATTTAAGTGGTCGTACATTTGGTGAAGACAGAGACTTCACGTAGTCACCATGTGCATGCTAGACCACTCATCATATTTTAACGTAATTTAATCTAAAGTTTCAATCTTACCATAAACTAATATATGTCATTATGAATGCTTTTTTACTTAAGGACAAATCTTGTGTATTTTTTATTATGCTGATTGTGATGTATGTTTTTCGATTGATAATCTATCATTAATTTAGTGGCAAAAAAACCGACGTCAGCCAGCCACAAAGTAGCACTTTTTTATTAATTGTTCTGTAACAAGATGATACCTATTTTAATATAAGTTGGGTTGTTGCATTATTTTATTGGATGTTTTGTTAAGATATATATATATGGGGATAGCTTGGCTACAATACCCAATCAAAATACATAAGAAAATGAATCAGGGACCCACAAAAAAAAGTCAAGGACCCACAGAAGAACTCAGGGACCCACAATTTGTAGCACATATTGTAGCCAATTGGCTACAATACAATTATAGCTAATATATATATATATATATATATATATATATATATATATATATATATATATATATATATATATATATATATATTTGAACTAAAAGGCCAAAGCCAGAAAATTTTATTCAAGATCACTCCTCATTGCTGAGGTAATATTTACAAGAAAGTTTACATCCCAAATAAAATTTGCATCAGAATTGAAAGCTACATGTGCCACCATATGTGCAACGAGATTACACGTACGAGGAGTCCAAGAGAAACACAAATTTAGTTGGGATGCCCAATTCTTAATGTCACCAACAATAGCATAAGTGACCAAAGAGGGTCTAACTCGGATGAAGCAAGAGAGATAGCAAGCTGTGAATCAGACTCAATGATCGCGTTGTGCCACCTTCTCATCAACGCAATACTACACGCACTACGTAATGCTATAAGTTCGGTAGCAATTGCTGAAGAAGCATGCCATCTTTCTCCAACGCATAAAAGCAAAGACCCTTCACAGTTATGAGCCGCAATACCAACAGCACCTTGGTTCAATTTAAATGCTCCACTTGTTTAATATAAAGGTGATAACATCAGATCAAATTGTCTACAGAGTAGAAGTTAGGTCGGAAACACATTTTAATTATTAAAAAAACAATTATTCACTTAATTTAGCACATCAATTTATGTTTAATTGGTAAAGAACGTTTAGGTATGTAACAAACAATATATAAAATTGAACAGATTTCATCGAAGACAGAACTTGGGTGAATTTATTAAGAGGGCAAAGTGCATATCAGTTAATTTAGAAAGACCAGATTATATTTCTTTCAAATAAATATAAGCAAAACCTCAAAATTTTAAGAAGGTCGTGGCCCTCCCCGGTAAGGTCCGTCAATGGCACCAATACCTTTCGTCTTGATCTAATTACTTGGTGTTGGTATACGCATGATCAACTTTACCAAAACGCACTGTCTGTCCTAAATCATGTGCAATCCAAGTTTACATACGAGTATTTTTCTTTTTCACACTAACATTGAGTTAAAATTGAAAAGGTATATTGGGACCTATTCATTTTCTTGTGAGTTTCAGGTTAGGTTTTGTATCAGGTTAAATATTGTCACTCCTACTGAGAATACATAAAACTGTGTGTAGTGGTGAACAATATTATCATCGTCAATTCAGTGAGCTCACTCTATTTACTAACACCACCGCCAACAAAGTGCAATAAGACCACCAACTTAACAACCAAAATATACCACATCTATACATAAATATATACCATAAAAACTAACATCACACACACAACCTAACACACACCATTATTATTATTATTATTATTATTATTATTATTATTATTATTATTATTATTATTATTATTATTTTGTAACCACGATTTCCGACCTTTTTTTTTGGAACGACGGTTTTATTAAAAACTAGCAAGGAGCTAGAATTACACGACAATAAAATAAGGATTCTTGAGCCAATCGTTCCAACTGAACGAGACTTTACATCTAAATCTACACTAATTAAACGAACTAGAAACAATATCATCAAACAATACCGCCTTCGAAGGAGCTTTGCTGTCAAAAAGAGTCTTGTTACGGAACGACCAAAGAAACCACCACATTGCATAGAACACTCCTTCAAGCATCAATTTAATCTTAGCCGAGAGACGTAAGGACACCATCCAAGTCAACCAATCCCCGTAAGAGTTAAAATCCTCGTAAGAGACGTCCCACCATTGCGCAATCTTACTACAAATTTGAGAGGCCAAACAACAATTAAAGAACAAGTGACTAGATGTTTCAGCCCCTTTGTCACAGATTGGACACAGAAGAGATCCGATATCTATACCACGACGCGAAATATTAAATCTAGTAGGAAGAGCGTCCAACTTGACTTTCCAGGCAAAAATATTCACTTTGATAGGCATACACTTCACCCACCTCGTCATAGAAAACACATTCGGCGAACGATATTCATCAATCGCCTTCCTCATCGAAGCCACAGAATATACACCAGAATTATCAAGCGACCAAACATACCTATCAGCCTAAGGAACTAATCTAACTTCACCAATCACCTCGGAGACAACATCATACTGGGATTGTTCCCTTCCTCCCCTAACATTACGACGCAACGAATACTCCAAGCTAGGGTTCGCTAATTTATCACGAACACTCATCTTTTTGCATTTTTCTAAAGCATAAATCCGAGGGAACCTGTCTTTAAGAATACCATCATCGCACCATTTATCCTCCCAAAACCGAATCATATTACCATCTCCCAATTTCAGCCTCAAAAACTCAAAAAAAATCTACACCTTGTTCTTTAAGAATCCTAACTTCGTTCACTATATTCAACCAACAAGAACGATGCCCATTACGCAATTCCTTACCCACACCACCATCATCACCATGAATAGCTTTCACGACTCTCGACCAAAGCGAATCTTTATTAGAAAAAAATCCCCACATCCATTTTAACATAAGGCCACGATTTAATGCATAAAGACTAGCAACACCAAGACCCCTTTTTCTTTCGTAGAAACAACACTACTCCATTTAATCCATGAAGCTTTATGATTGTTACGATCATGTCCGTTAAAGAAATGACTACGAATAGATTCCAATTCGTGGAGAACACGTTTCGGAACTCTATAGATAGACATGTGGAAAATAGGGATAGAGCCAAGAACCGACTTAAGCAATGTAAATCTGCCTCCTATAGAAAGAACTTTCATTTTCCATTTAGATAGTCGAGCTTTAACCTTATCGACAACCTCCTGCCACGCATCAACCCGTGACATAGCTCCACCAACTTTCATACCCAAATAAGTGAACGGTGCATGAAGAATGAGACATCTGAGCTTTGCAGCAGCCTGATTAATCTCCACGGGGTTTGAACCTACCGCCACACAGACTCAAACCAGGTAAAAACCCTCCCTTTTTAGGAGGTTGGTGTGACCACTTAAGGTTGTTTGCACCTAGCAGGATCCACAAAAACGTGTTTTAGGTGTCTGTTTTAACGATCGACGCGTTGATTGAGGTGTACATTTTTTGAAATGAATAAAATATGTACATAACATCTCGACTATAAACGAATAAAAAAATTAGCTTTTTTTAAGACTTTTTTTCCCCCTCAAGATTCACGAGGTTTCCATATAAAAATATGTACGTAGTCACGTAGACGTATCAATTTGCCTAAAATTGTACTTCGTATAAAACTATGCCAAAAATATCCATAATCATGCCTTAAAAATGTCTATAAGATGGTATCCAATAACATTAATTTATGGGATTGCATGCTTCCAACTATATCAAAAAATAACATTGCATGCTTCCAACTCATCGCCACCATGTGCAAGCTGGATCGTTTATCATGCTTTGTTTTGTTTGATTTAATGTCAAGTAAAAAGATATGTGATCAAGAAAGATTTTAGCTTAAGAACAAATCAAGTCAATTGTTTATTATTCCGATTGGGATACATGTTTTTGTCTATTTAACTGCTAACAAGCAATTAGCAAACGGTGATAATCACCGACTTGATGCTTGTGTAGTTTTATAATCTTTATTTATAGGCTAATTTCGCGAAAATATAACTTACTTACCATATTTTATAATTGTATGTAACCATCTATCTTTTTCAGCTCGATGTAGCATGCTTTTGAATTTTATTTTTTTGGTGTATCGTGTGACTAGTTGGGTGTGTTATTTGACGGATATATCCCTCCCCATGTTATATAGGAGTGTATAAATTAAATGGTAAAATAGTCAAATAGTACACAACTGTTACACGATACACCAAAAAGACGAATTCGAAAGTATGTTACATACATAAGCAAGAAAAACACATGACTACACAAAACTATAAAAAGAATTACCTCCAATCCAAAATAAGTGTGTAGTTTGACTTTTTGAAAATTTTCTTTTTCAACTTTTACCTTAACTAAATTTTTGAGTATTATATAATGTTGATGCAATATATATGAATGGATTGGATTTTAAGTGTATTTTCATAAGTATTATATAACACAAACAAAAATATTTAAGATAAAAGTTGAAAAAGAAAGATTTAAAATTGTCAAACTGTACACTTATTTTAAGACGGAAGTAGTAGCAAGTACGATAGTTTTTATACAATTTTATTTAAGGATCAACTAGTTGGTAATATATTTACTTGTTTGTTATAAGTCGATTACATGAGATCAAAATAAATTGAAAGTTAGTCCTGAATAAAAGAAATGAAATGTCAAACAAATTACATGATAAAAGAAGACAGCTTGGTACCTAGGCCACAAATTTGACCAATTACTTCTAATAATAGATCGATAAAAACTATTTTCGAGACAAAGGAAAATGGAACACGACATGTTACAAAACTTTGTGTTGATTTTGAGGATATTAAATATATGATCGTTACATGTTTAATCTATAAATGGCAACATGTACACCCAATGACAAGACTTTCTTTTTTTTTTACATCCACCATGATAGATTTTTTAAAATGTTTATACAACTAAAACATCATTAACTTAAAATTATTTTAATATTATAAACCTATTTGCATATAAATAAACTTATTATTCATAAAGCTTTTTAAACCAAAAGACAATCAACATTTTCAAAAAGATTAATGCTTTGGAAGTTTTCAAAATTCTAAACTAATTCATACCGAAACATACATCCACTATGATTTGCAAATTATTTTTAACATCTTCAACTTTTTATAATTTATTTCACAAACTATGGATGCCGTAGTTTCACATTAAAAAAAGATTAACTTGAAAGCACTTAAAAGTTGTCTTGTGACGATGTCATCATTTTCATAGATTGAAATGGTCCCAACATGGATCGGGTAGTCAATTTTAACGTATGAAACAAAATATTTATTCAATTTAGCACATCAATGTCTCTTTAGTGAAAGATAATAAACATTCAATAGATCGTACCAATAAATATAAGGCTGGCCACAGAAGGACCAAGGGATCGACTGACTCGATCGATTCCACTCGGTCGAGCCTTATGTGGCTATTCGGTCGAGTAAGGACAAAAGCTCCGAACGGTCGAGTATTGGACCGAGGTTTTTTTTTTTTTTTTTTTTTTTTTTTTTTTTTGCCTTTTTTAGCCGTTGGCCTTCCTTGTTTACGTTGGGAAAATCAAAAAAAAAAAAAAAAAAACAAAACAAAAACTTGGTCGCCCTTACTGGGGCACTGAATCGCCTGCAGGTCGCTGGAGAGAGAAAGCTGACGTGGCAGGGAAAAGTAAGGAGATTGAATCCCCTTACTGTCACTAGCCTAAGATGCCTGATTCATGGTTATGGTCGAATAAATATTTAAATAATTTAGACAAGTTAGATAAATTTCTAATTAGAATTTAGCATTAATCAAATTACTTATTTATTTTATTTATTTTTAAAAAGGTACCAATTCATATATGCAATCTCCTTTAACCATGTCTGATTGAGAGTCTTGGGGCTTAATGTGTAATTTTATTTGGTACTTTCTTCGTCTCAAATTAATAGTTTACGTTTTCATTTTGAGATGTCTCACTTTAATTTTTCTCAATTTAATTGTCCACTACTAAATATAAATATATATTTTTGACCGATTTTATTATATTACAATTAATTGAAATTATTATTGCAAATTAAAAAAAGAAAATTAATTAGTTAAAAATAAAACTGTTATTTTACAAAAAATATGAGAAAAAAACAGTAGTAATAATTATGGTTTCTTTAAACTCTGTTTATTTCAGGAAACAATTATTTTAAAACGAAAAAAGTATCATTGATTGATTTTGGGGCATTTCTTTTTAGCATAATATCATAATACAACATGTTTCTTTCTGACATATCACAAACATTGTATCTTCACATGTTTCATAGTTGGTGTCATTTGTTTTGTTGTGGATGCTACTGTTTAACTCCTTTTCTATAGTCTCTTGGTGGCCTCAAGTTTCAAAGAAAAAAACAAAAAGGGTACAATTCACACATTATTTCTGTCCAATCAAAATAAAACTTATATTAGCTGACATTGGTTTAAACCGACCCGACCCGAACTGACAAAATTAAAAATCATGAAAAACCTAAACCAAAACCGAACCGAAAACCAAAACCGAACCGAATATGGTTGGTTCGGTTCGGTTTTGTGTCAGGTCTGTAGGTTCGGTTTAGGTGTGTTTATGTGTGTTTTTGTCGGTTATGGGTCGAACCAAACCAACCCAAAACTGGCAATCATGAAAAAACTAAACCAAAACCGAACCAACGGGATGTTGGGTCGGCTCGGTTTTTTTCGGTTCGGTCGGTTTTATCAGTCCGGTTCGGTTTTGAACCTTCCATGCTCAGCCCTAACTTATATATATAGGCTCGGTTAGTATCATATTATCCCTCCGCCTCAAAATTATTGTCCTCATTTTCATTTTTTGATATCTTAAAATAACACTTGTCTTAACTAATTAAAAAAGAATTTAGTGGTGTCTGTTGTGAATAATAGTTGAGAGAATGAAAGTATTATTCAATTGATATATAATGTTAGAGATACATGGGGTATATATAAGATAAACAGTAGGGTAAAAACCCTAATAGCTAACTGGGCCGTGGGCCTCTTATTGATTATATGGACATCCACTAATAATTATCCATAACACTCCCTCTTGGATGTCCCTATTGTTAATACGCTTAGGAAATGTTGTCTCATTAAAAACCTTGTCAGGAAAACCCAGTGGGACAAAACCATGACTAAGGACAAAAAGAGTGCAGTGCGTATTATCTCCCTCTGATGACTATATCACTTGAGCTCTTTAAATCGACGCATCTCAATGTTGTGACTTAGTTTCCTAAATGTTGAGGTAGGAAGCGCCTTTGTAAACAGATCTGCCAAATTGTCGCTTGAACGAACTTGTTGAACAATAATATCACCATTTTTCTGTAAGTCATGAGTGAAAAAGAATTTTGGTAAAATATGTTTTGACTTGTCGCCCTTGATATATCTTTCTTTAAGTTGAGCAATATATGATGCATTATCTTCATGCAAATATGTTGGTGCCTCCTTCTCTAAAGAAATACCACATGATTTACGTATGTGTTTGTGTCACGCTTCTGAACCAAACACATTCTTAACTTGCTTCATGGATTGCTAGAATTTCTGCATGGTTGGATGAAGTTGCTGAGATTTTCTACTTTAATGAACGCTATGAAATTGCAGTTCCTCCACTTGTAAATACATATCCAGTTTGTGATCGACTATTATGAGAGTCAGACATATATCCTACATCTGCAAAACTAACTAGACTTGTATTTGATGGGTTAGTGAAATATAAACCCATATCCTTTGTACCTTGAAAATACCGAAATATTTGTTTTACTCACTTTGAGGATTATGCCTCGTTAAAACCTTACTAGATAAAACCTAGTGTGACAAAATTCTAGTAAAGGAAAAAGAGTACATAACACCTTTATACGCTCGGGGATGTTACCTCATTAAAAACCTTATGGGGACAAAACCATGGTCAAGGGAAAAGAGTGCAACGTGTATCTTTTCTCCCTCTGATGATCACATCACTTAATCTCATTAAGTCAGTGAAATGCACATTGAAGTGTCTTGATAGAATCATGTGAATAAATATTCTCTGCATGTTATTTCCGTGTCCATTTTAATGATTAACGTATATCATACATCTCATTCAAGCACATCATCGTACTTCACAAGTTATTCATTGCAAACATAATTAATTCAAATGATATATTATATTATGTATGACTATTAGCGAGAATCATAAATGTTTCATACACATTTTAGGATGACACTTTAAATCGATATTGTGATCATCATCTTTAAAAATCAAGGGGGTCTTTTACACATCATGTGACCTCATAAACATGTGTCTCGTTTATCCGTATAAGGATAGTTAGCATCTTTCTTTAGTTTTCATGATGCACAAAGTTTATCCTTAAGATGTACAATCGTAAATTAAGACACATTTTGTCTTTTGTTACAAATTCAATTTCTATGTATTCACTCACCTTTACAATCAAAAAACATATTGTATGAAACTTAAACCATATCCAAGATCTCTTAATAAAGTTTCATACGCAAACATGGCACAGTAATATACGTTAAGGTGATTAATATACATATGCCGAAAACGTGATTAGTTCAATACAATCAAATACTATTCTCAAGAACTTTTCTTATATGCTTTAACATAAAAAACCACTGGCATGCTCCATGCATTTTATATGCTATAATGAAATCTCAAAATCACGTGAGCTTTATTCATTAACTTTTAGACGCATAACAATTACTCTTATATTGCCATACTTAAATACATTATTAGATCCACCATATGAGAACATGTCTTCTTATGATCATTTTTATGTCATTACAAATATATTGTGTGTCATTAGTCATGCCTTAAATACAAAAGTTTCAATACTTTAATTTTAACGCATATCCAATAATTTACACATTCATATGTACGGACTTCAAGTCCTAGTAACCATGTCTTGTCACAAGAGACTTCAATCTTTCATTACTTCTTTGCGTCTTTACATCCTTTCGCCACTCATTTATTCATTTGCACTTCCTGCAGGTATGCTTCCATGATCCTGTTGGAGTATGCTCGTGTCATAATAAATAATTATATGACTAAACATATGTGAGCCAATGGGGTCACACACTTATACACAGAGACACCATTTTATAGATTGTATTTATCGTATTTACAATATATAAACGACTACGTAACTCAGGATCAATAACGGGCCATTAAATACTATGTTAGACTTAGTGTTTTTGGATTGGACCAACAATTGGCAAGCCCATTGAAGGCCCAAGTCATGGCAGGCCTACCCAAGGGGTAAAAGGAAGTGATGGAGCTTTTGGAGGGGCTATGTGTAATATGTTAATGATAAGACCAAATATGATTTAGTCTTTGATTGATGAGATAAACATGGTAACTAACAAAAAAAAAACGTTTTCTCCTCTCTCCCTCTCTTGGTTTTGCCGGCAAACGAACACACCCTTCTAGGGTTTATGTTTTTGATCTCTTGTTGGCTTCATCCATTGTAGATGAATCAAGAATCATAGTTACGTGCTCAAGACTAGCATCGGGTGGTGTTACATGACGTGTAGTGTGGACATATCATAGAGGTGATCTATTTTGATCACTTGGGTTTCATTGGTGATTCGTGTACGTTGGTGAAGGTCTCCATTCGATTCAACCGATCACGCTACAAAGGTATACTTGTTATTATTGTTATTGATTGATCATATGGCTATATGGATCCTTATGTGGTGATGTTATCCACTGCATTTTATTGTTTAATATATGTTTTATATTCAAACATCACCTATGGTGGTATCACGAGCCATCATATGTGCCATATGATTATCGGGTATGCATAAAAATGGCTAAAACAGGTGTTTTTTTGATGATTTTTGAAGTCATGGTGAAAACAGCCCTAGGGCTCCAATTTTTTTCTCATAGAACGACCCATTAGGGGTCTTATGATCTGCACTTTTTGGTCCCATGGCCATTGGTTATGCATACGCTAATTGGTTACTTGTCGGGTACGTGAAAAATGGCCTAAAACGCGTGTTTTTGATCGGTTTTTGAAACGGTTTTAATTCAGCCCCTAAGGCTATATTTTCTGTGGTTAAATGGTATTTGGAAGGTCCTAATATCAGTGGGTTTTGACCCTTAAGTCATTGGAAACACGTACCTAACGGGGTTTTAAATCTTGTCAATTATTTCTTCGTTTTCGTTGGCTAACAATTTATTTCTTGTTATTTAATTTGTTTTCATGGCAAATACATGCATGTTTGTCCATGGAGTTAGCCAACACCATGTTTTAATCATAATATTATAGTATTATTATGTTTATATGCAAAGCCGATGAAAACCTAGACCACTTTTGCATTGAATGGTTATGAATGTTATTTAATTTCGTGTTTTGGGGTTTTGCCACTTGTTTCGGCATTTATGTAATGATATTCTTTTGGTTGTAGCAATTGTTTGGGCACTTTTACAGTAGATTAAAAGTAGATTAGTTGTATTTTACTTTCAATATAATGTGATCGTGGCTTGGTGGTGAAAGGCGAAAGAATTAAAGACATTTTTGCCGAAAAATGACTGCTGGAACACCTGTTGGTAAAACGGAGTTTCCCGGAAATTGGTAAGGTATTTTTGGCTGAACTTTTTTTTGCAGGTACCCAAGACATGGACCTACAAGTTTCTAGTTTTGAGCTAAGCCCGGGGAAGCCTCCTTCATGGACATTTGGGCCCCCGAACATAGAAATTATGGATGGACAGCAACTACTTTTTAGGTGCATTATGGGCTTCCAACTTGCTCTTGATTGTCTTGGAGTAAGTGGGAGTCCTCCGTGTGGTTGTGTGGTTGTCCCTAGTTGACTCTTGGTTCTCGTGATGGCTCACGAGACCAAGAATAGGTTTTTTCATCGGTTGAGGCTTTGCATATTGTGGTTGTGTGTTTGTTTTTGCTTTTTATATATCTTGTGATCATATGTAAATTGCAAATAGTTTTCTATAAACTTAAAACGAAACACAAACCATTTTCAAAACTAAGTCTTTTGACTTAGTTTTACATAGTTTTTGAAACTTGAAATAATTGTTTTTAAATAACACTTAAACTTGTTATGTATGTTATTTCATTTATGTATTGTCCAAACTTATTATCCACGTAGGATGTATATTAGTCATGAAAATGGACAACTTGACACACATAAATTAAAACAATGATCAGACTTAAGTTAAGAAAAGTTTTTAACTTGTGCTACGATAGATGAATGCATGCTCCTTTCGTACACCTTTTGATTCACATCAAAACTTTTACCCGTCAAAATTTAAGTCATGCCGTCCAATTTTGAGAACACTTGCAATTGCTTTTTGCCTATGCGTGGGACCTAGGTTGAATTGTAACTCAATGTGACTATTCTCTATGCGTGGGACCTAGATATATTCTCGCACGTTCTCAAATTGGATAACTTAATCGAGTTAAGCGGTGAGACCTTGACCCGGGGCAAAGATGGGACTAAACATGCCTACATGACACTAGTTGTTTGACATTAGATGCCATGAGTCCCATAAGGATCTAAGAGTTGCACTTGTAATACAATTGGTGATCGTCGCCTGCCAATTAAATCTACTATTGCTAGCAGATCAACTGATGTGATAGTAGAAGCACAATGAGGATCTTAGCCTTTTACGTAAATTAATTATTTTAATTTGTAAACATGGGGTAATTAATTTATAAAAGGATAATTATCGAAAATACTAAATATGAACTTTGTGAATTCAATTAATGAATTAATGCAATACAAAAACGTAAACAAAAGTTTGTTCTTTTCTTGTTAAAAGGATCAAACTAAGTCTTCCTTTCCTTGTAAGAAAGAGACTTGTTCCTATCCTTTTCCTTTATGAGGAAAAGCCATAATAGGAATATTTGAATTGTCCTAATTCTAATCAAACTCAAAGCACACATACTCTAGAAATCGTGATGTCTTGTAAAGTCAAAACGGTTAAGTATGGTTGCACATCTTACTCCATCAAGTTTGTTTTATAACCCTAGTTCCGGTTTTAAGACCTTGAAGAAATATAAGATATTTGGATAACTAGAGAACACGTTTTCTATAGCTACCAAACTAAAATGAGTTTAAGTAATTAGAAAACGGGAATATCAATAAACCGCAAAGTAGTAAAGGCAATTAATAGCATGAATACCTAGCAATGTGTCTTAACCCAATAAACATGGAGGAACTGCATGCCTATTTTCAAGTTTAATATGATGGCTAGCCCATCATCTATATGTTAGAACTTGATGTACTTCCTTGAATACTTAAGTACATGTTTACTAGTCATAGTGACTCACATTAGCAATAATGTGTAGATATTCAAATAAAGCAGGAAAGTATCCAATCATCACTCACTCTCCACTGGTGATGTAACACTTTTAATGTTGTCTAATCCAGTGGAAGCTACGTGATTGTATTACTGGTGACGAAACACATGTAATGTTCTCTAATCCAGTGGGAGTTGTAAAATCTATTAACTTACAAGTTGTCCATCTTATTTCTAGATTGTCTTGAAATAATACATTACTTGCCACATATGAAGCATCATAGTTTTTATGAGAACCATTGCATTAATTTATTAGATAACTTGTCGCGTTCCTGATGTTGCTTCCTGAAATGTTATCAATAAAATTGTTATGCATGATTCATTATAAAAGCGATAAAGTTCTACGCATCTATATAATGTGATTTTGACTAAAATCATATGTTATCTATGACATTGTCATATTTGCTTGCATGATGTTGTGTCATGCACAAGTGGGAGAAATCTTAATTGTGTGCAAGGTACAACATATAACAATATGACTAATGGTTTTTCTTGACTATAAGGTAAGTAAAATAAGGTTCTACTAGGACTTATACACATAAAATGTATGTTGCCCTAATTAGAAAAAATGTCAAGATAGCATGAAAAGCCACTTCAACATATTTGCTGAATTGTTTAGTAAATATGATTATGTCTTCTTGTAAATTCATAATCATGAAGTATGTAATTAACTTGAAATTACTATTGAGGCCAATTGTCGGCACTCATAATTACTTTAGTTGAATATGTTTAGGTCTCTTGTAAAGATATAAACATCAATTCCGTTAATTGTTGAAAGACTTATAACGTAAAGTAAAGACGTTAATTTGTTATGTCTTCTTGTTAAAGACATGTACACTTACGACGTATAATAAAATATTTAATGTTTATGTTTTCTAGTTAAAACATACACATGAAGTCATTGACTTGGTCAAAGACTTTAAATATAAAGTATGCAGTAGGCTAAAAATACTATTGATGCCATCTGGTATGACTTGGTTGGCAGATACGTAAGCCAAAGAGTATAAGTTCATCTAATGAGTTGTGTGATAGTCTCACAACATCTATCCACGTGGAATACCACAACTTTATGGTATGTCCATCATGGATATTGTTTGATCTTTGATGACTTAAACTCTTTTACCTCCAAAGCAATCAAGGTTAGAAAATTGGATGTGCTATGCGTACACCCAATATGGTTTCAACCCAGAAGGAATTTAAGACACCATTGTATTATGGAATGGGATGAATCCCATTATGTCTTGATTGAAGTTCTGAATTTGTTAAATACCTAAGAGTAAGTAATTAACAAAACTAGAGTCAAGAACTAACGATGTATTTTGGATGTCCCACTTGAAAACAGTTTATTGTTAATCAAGATGCTGTGTACTTGGAGATTAGTCTCCACTTACAAAAGCAAGTGGAAGCACCTTTAGATCTTGAAGTCATTCAAGAGCTAAATACACAACCTTCTGAGTACACTTGCTAATGTCATACTAAAGTTGAACATACATATGTTAAACCACAGATTGATATCTCTCATTCATAAATCCGCAAGGATACCCCTAACACCTGAATGATATATTTTATATCAATGTTAAGGGACATAAGTTGGAGGATCATAGTGAACCTGCTAACTAAAGAGATGCATTATCATATCTTGAATCTGATGAATAGCTCAAAACTATGAATGATAAGATGCAGTCCTTTGAAGATAATCACTTATGGAGCTTGATTGATCTCTTACCAATCAGTTAGACTGTGAGGTTTAAAATGAGTTTCTTGATAAGAATACTTAAAAGGACAAACTTGTATACACATTTAATGCATGCGTAGTAGAAGGAGTTTACTCGTACTCAAGAAATTGATTATGATTAAATCTTCCTACCTACAAACATTAAATGCATAAAGATGATTAATTGTCATACTTGTTTTCATGTAAATGAAATATGACAATAGGATTTCAAAACACTTTTGATTACTTTTGCGAGGACGATGAGTAATCAAAAGGTTTTATGAATCTATATAATCTTTATTATGTATGCAAGACATAAGAATCCAAGTGTGGATTAGATCATGCATCTAGGAGCAAAGATCTTAATTTAATCATTAATTTGATTTTGATTAAATAAGATTACTCCTGAGAACTCAGAGTGCAAGTAGGATAAATGAATTTATTTTCTTAAATTTCATATGTTGTTAACATATAAGAAACAATATTCCATCTAAGCTAGACTTTAATCCTTAGCCTGGAATGAAGTTTCACTTAAGGAATTTAGGAAATAAAACATACATCCTTGTTGCATGTGTTTGTTAGAATTAACATAAGCGGTTAATAATCTAAACACAATATGACATGTCATTGAGGGGAATTTCAATGATCAATCTTACATGATGAGTTTGAATGCATGAATGGAAATCCTAAGTTTGACTAAAGGATTCATTATGCAAGTCATATTATGTATTGGATTATTTATATCATTTGCATGAATGCAAGATGAGTTGATAACAACAAATATCTAAGTGAAAGTCGTTAGATAATTGTTAAACGAACAACCTAATGGACCTGCAAAGGACCAAAGATTTGTTCAAAATGTTTACAGATATTCAAGGAGCTCAGTTATATTTTCATTCATTGATGCTTATATAACTGAGATGATGCTCAACCCTAGTCGTAGTAGGATGACATAATGAATGATGACACCTCTAACTAGAAGTGCTCAATTGAGAGCATTAATGCATTATACATTAAAAGAATAAGAATACTTTACAGTTTGGGAAACTATTATAATGACTGTCTAAAGTAGGTGTTTTGCTAGCTTCAAACACGCTATGGAATGTATTGTTGCAGTACTCGTATTGTACTTGAATGCACACATACAAAAGGACAATCATCATTCAAAACATTTTTGAATTTTGAAACAAGTATTCTCAAAGTTTACTCAGATGACTACTTGTTGTCTTGTACAACAAAATTGATCATGGTGGAAACATCGGATTCCGATCTATATGTAGTCTTATGCATATCTGTTTTTAGTATTTGGATAATGGAACTGTAAGCAGACGTATTATATAATGAATTGATATACCGGGTATTATCGTCTTCATTTATACTACTGTGTTCTATATTTGCATGTTTAATCCATGAATAATTTATTTATTCTAAAATTGTCCATTGCCAGTTGACGATACGGGAGTATCATCGAATTAAGGCAAATATGAGCGTGTTGGTGATTTATTTGCCAAACTCATATGTTGTTCATAGTGATGAACATTGAACTGACCCAACCTTCAAGAATTCATTGCATGGATCGGCGTCAATAGTGAATCTCGCAAATGGTTATGTCTCTTATCCTCAGACTTGAGATGCAAGTAGGTCTTGCATGTGTGGAATTTCATTCTTTGATATGGTTAAACGCTGTCCTGAATAAGGTAGTTATAAAAACCATTTTCAGGAGTGATTTGAAACACATGAATGGCACGTGCAGACAAAATAGGATTTGTTCCTCCACATGTCATGGAGTTAGATACTATTGGGCCCATCGATGAATTGAACAGATGTTTGTATGGCTGTACCCAAATGAGTTTAAGATGAATCTTAATTCACTTGGTAATCTTGTTCAATATCTAGATCGAGAAACATAATAGTTGAACAAATAGAATGACTTCGATCCATGTCTAGTGTTCAACATAGTATCTGTAACAAAAGGATGGATGCCATATAAACCATTTAAATGAGAAGTTTAAGAAACTACCCTCACATATTTCTAGGGGCATTGGCGTGTTGCTAGACGCTAACCTTTGCTTGTATAATTATTTGATTATTATGACGTTGCAAGTGGGAGCTGTTGGAGTATGCTCATGTCATAATAAATAATTATATGACTAGACATATGTGAGCCTATGGGGTCACACACTTATACACAGAGACACCATTTTATAGATTGTATTTATCGTATTTACAATATATAAACGACTACGTAACTCGGGATCAATAACGGGCCATTAAATACTATGTTAGACTTAGTGTTTTTGGATTGGACCAACAATGGGCAAGCCCATTGAAGGCCCAAGTCATGGCCGGCCTACCTAAGGGGTAAAAGGAAGTGATGGAACTTTTGGAGGGGCTATGTGTAATATGTTAATGATAAGACCAAACATGATTTTGTCTTTGATTGATGAGATAAACATGGTAACTAACAAAAAAAAAAAACATTTTCTTCTCTCTCCCTCTCTTGGTTTTGACGGCAAACAAACACACCCTTATAGGGTTTGTGTTTTTGATCTCTTGTTGGCTTCATCCATTGTAGATGAATCAAGAATCATAGTTACGTGCTCAAGACTAGCATCGGGTGGTGTTACATGACGTGTAGTGTGGACATATCATAGAGGTGATCTATTTTGATCACTTGGGTTTCATTGGTGATTCGTGTACGTTGGTGAAGGTTTCCATTCGATTCAACCGATCACGCTACAAAGGTATAATTGTTATTGATTGATCATATGGCTATATGGATCCTTATGTTGTGATGTTATCCGCTGTGTTTTATTGTTTAATATATGTTTTATATTCAAACATCATGATGAGTGCTCAAACACTCATCATTTTTGGTCAAATCTGAACTGCAAAACATACAAAAACACTCAGAAATGCATCAAAATACTAAAAATATTTCAAAATTGTGTTTTATATGTTTTAGATGCAAAAAGAGTAAAAACAGATGAAAAACGTACAAAGTTTGCAAAATTGGCAGTTTCAGTCCCCCAAGTTTCAAAATTTGTCAAAATCAGTCCCTGAGCATATTATTTTAAATGAAAAGTCAACCCAAAGCTTTTGAAAGTCAAAATATTACAAAATTGATCTTTGGGTGAAAAGTTTGAAGAAAATACAATTTCAGTCCCTCAGTTTTGAGAAATTACAATTTTGGTCCTTGTAGTTTCTAAATTGGCAAAAATGGTCCCTGGGTGTAAAATTTGAAATTTATCAAATATGGTCTTTTGTTTACTTACTTTGGCAAAGTTGGTCCCTATTTGTGGAAAGTTGCATTTTAGGTCCTTGATTTTCAGATTATTACAACATTAGTCCTTGTGTATTACTATACATCCAAATGGACCCTTGATTATTAACCAAATCCACAAGCCTGCTCCAACAAATACACCCAAGCCCAAACATCCGGCCCACACCCTTTGATATTACAACCCGGTCAACACCCCCAGTCAAACCCTTCATCCTCCCCAAAAACCCGCTCCCTGGTTCCCTCCATCTCCCCCTCCTCCATTAATGACCTCCACATTTCCCACCAATTCCTCACCTTCCACACCTTTTGTCCCCCACAACTCACTACCACCATTAAATACTCCCACCTGTGCACCAACTCCACTCACAACCTGTCAAAATCTGTTTTCCCGCCAAAACAAGACAGAGGGTCAGGATCAAATTATAGCCATCCTATGGCTCAAAATCTAGGTGGGAAGGAAAGAGAATACTTCTGGGACCTATAAAAGTGAAGAAAAAACTGAAGAAAAGTAGTAGTTAGTTTTTATTTCATTTTTAGTGTAATTTAGGTAAAATGTAGTTGAAATTATTGTAAAATTTCTAATTAAGGCTTGTAATCTCTATCTCAGTACTAAATTTACCTTTTTAAATAAAAGAATTCAGTTTCTTGTTGAAGTTCAGTGTTAGTTCATTTTTATAAATTATAATGAAATATCAATGTTGCTCAAGTAGCTTTCATAAGCTTAAATAAGCTTGATTCTGGTTTACTCAAGCTCAATATAGCTCAACATAGTTATCAGTGGGATTAATGTTCAAAAATAACTGATTTAGCAAAAATTTTCTACAAGTCAACAAAAGTCAACTGAGGTTCATGGTTGTGGATAGGTGATTCAGAAGGGTGGCATTGGTTGTTTCAGGTTAAATATCTTGTTCACAAGCTCTCATGAGCTTTAAGTCTCTGATTTGAGGTTTGTAACTCTAATTTCCATCATAAATCATTCCTTAGGTTTGTTTATTAGTTTCAAGTATTTAATTTTGATTGTGCTTGTTAGTTTGCTTATTTTCTGTTCTATTTAGCTTGTACCTAGCCTTCATTGCTCATGTCATAAGTTACCACCAGTTGTATTGCTTAGGTTCATTATTTGTCTCTCAAAATTACCATAACAGGTTCTATAGGGGTGTTTGGATTTGGAAATGTGCTGAGTTCTTGTTGCTGATTGGTGGTCAACTTAGTTTTAGTAGATTGCATTAGGAAGGTTTGAGTCAAGTGAAGGCTTAGCACCAAGCTTCATTTGACAGTAAGTCAAATTCATAGCTTTGGTACCCTCACAGTTAACTGTGAGGGATTTGAGTCCCACAAACTTTCATTCTGTCTCATAACTGATAAATATAGCTTAAAGTAGGTTCTATATAGCTTATTACAACCTTATTAGCTTATAAGATCTCTCAGAAATTCAACAAAGTCAACATAGGTGTTTTAAGTGAAAAGTCAAAATTCATCTTTCTCAAATTTTTCCAAAATTGCACGAATTTTATGGAATTTTGTGGTTAGCTTTAGGGTTTGAAACTTCTTGAGTAGTAATTCTACCAGTTAGTCTATAAGATTCCATGTTTTTCTTAATTTTTAGAATTTTTCTTATTGCTTAATTTGTGGCTTAAAGTAGCCTGCAGGGTAAGGTGTTGCCCTGCACACAGATACTCATTCTCAGACCCCCATTTTCAAAGGCTTGCCATGGTCTCCATAGTGGGCCCCACCTGTTGATTTTTGGCTTATTGGAAATCCAATAAGCCAGAATTCAAGGCTTATAGCTTATTTTAGGTTTTAGGGGTCATTCACTAGGGCTGCTATGCCCTTGTAGCTTGTCCCATTTTGCTTATAAGCTGAGAATTCAGCTTTAGGTCCTACTTTCATGCCCCTCCCCCGACCTGCTTAGTGGGTCCCAGTGAGTGAGTTTTGGCTCTTTGAATAGCCCTTCAACCCAGCTTGCTATCTCAGTCCTTAATTTGTGCTTTTAAGCTTATTTATTAAGCTCAAATTGCCCCTAGAGTTCACTGCAGGCCTGTTTGGGTTTGTGGTATTTGGAATTGCTTATTACTTATTATTAGCTTATTTTGTGTTCTTTTCATTGTTGTTCCAGCTTATTTTAGCCATTCTCATTAGATTGTAGCTTATTCCACCCCTGGTCTCAGCTTATTCATCATCTCAAAGCTTTTAGCTTTGACAGTTGACCAAAGTCAACTGTCAAGCTAATAAGCACTTGTAGTGCTTATTCCTGAGATTCTACCAAAGTCCTTTTATTAAAATTTCATATTTTAGGTATTAAAGTAGTTTTGTAAAAAGAAAACTCAAAAAAGCCAAATTTTCCTAAACTGATAGCTTCTATTTAAGAAGCTTATTGCTTAAGTGCTTATTTCCCTTAAGCACTTTCTGTTTTTATAATTTTCCTAGGTTCCTGTAATTGTAAAATAATTTCTGTAATTTTTTCATATTTTTCTCTTTTCATTTAGTACTTTTAATAATTAATATTAGTTTTTATTAATTAATAATTAGTTAATAATTAATAATAATTATTTAAAAAGTATAAAAAATATATTTTCTGTTTGAAAATTAGTTTTATATTATTTTAGATTTTTCTAAGTTTAAAATTTATTTTTCTAGGTTAATTTCCTAATTATTTGTATTTTAGTATATTTTTAATAATTATTAAATAGTTAAATATAGTTTTTAATTAATAATAAATAATTAATTAGTTATAAAAATAATTTTAATTTTCCAATAATTTTCTTTTACTTTTAGGATTCCAAAAATATAATTTTTACATCCGTGGGAGTTGTATTGGACGAAATTCACTTTTTATTTTGTACGTTTACGTTTTATTTAATTAAACTTTCGCGTTTTTAGGTTTTATACGCTTCTAGGTAATTTGGTTTCCCGTCCTATTTTTTCATAGCTTGTTTTAAGCTTTTCTCTTTCATTTCCAATAGTGTAATCAAATCCAACCCTTATTTTTCC
Organism: Artemisia argyi; assembly: GCA_030686995.1. NCBI lineage: Eukaryota > Viridiplantae > Streptophyta > Magnoliopsida > Asterales > Asteraceae > Artemisia > Artemisia argyi. The sequence goes on along the minus strand of CM060691.1, from coordinate 13,388,820 downwards.
CTTTTTGTCCAATTTCACCCGATCACAGATCCGTTTGATAACCATCACAACCTCGTCGGGACATAACGACCCGGGGAAACACTATACTTCCGCGGAGCATTGGTCTAAGCTGTTTTTGACTTGTTGACCAATCTATGTGGTCAATAATATCTGACGGTTTAGCACCGATTAGTCTAGCACGTTGCAGATGTGCCATAGATTCACTACCAATCAGTGGTTGTCATGTTGGAACATACATTATAATTGAAGCACTAGCAGCGTATGTATATGATCTAGTCACTTTCTTTAGGTCACAAAACTTGTCTGGCAACTACTAGATCAGGAATCTAAATTGTCCCTTTAAGTTCATTTTCATTAGTGTGAGGATCAACTGTTTTATTTCATAATTCATTCCATATTTCTCGCTGCTCATTCTCCCCCTGAATGAATTATCAATTTCATCATCCCAAAATTGTGTGCGTTGTGGTGGATTTACAATACAGGTTCCGCACATTTACAAAAAACTTTATATGGGAAACATATGGTTCGTGACCAAAACCATTCTAATGGGGAGGACTCATTATAGATTAATGGCAAGATGCGAATTCATATACTATAATATGCCCATAAACTAAAAGTTTTGTTCTCACAATATTATTGGCTTTGCAATCAACTGAATACGTGTTATAAACGTCTTCAACAAAAGCAATTTGCGTATGAATATGGGCAACATACAGTTCAACACTTATTCCAATAATCGCCCAATACTTGAAAGTATTACCACCATTTCCAAAGGTATAATTTGGAAAATCATGCTCATATGTTATAAGCTGAGCAACTAATCATGTTAACTTTAAGTTGCCCATTTAATGATTATTTTGATGATGCATCGATTTTAAAATTCAAAATGATCCACATGGCGGATGTATAGGCCTACATAAACCCCCTTTATGTTATTTCCAAAACTATATCGGACAAATCCTTACTTTAATTTGGTGGTTACATATGAACAATTAACTTTCAATGAGAACAATCAAATCTATCTTTGAAGAAACTAATTGTTCTTCTATATATTTCGCATCATCATTAAACCGGAATGGTCAACCAGTCATGCCAATCAATAAAATAATATTGGCTCATAAACTCTAGTTTATGACCATGTGTGCTTTGATTGCACTTAACTAATATCTAAAAGTCGAATAATATGAAAAACATATATATGAGCTCTTTAATAGCTTTTACATAGTAATATAATATCCTAATAGCCTATTTCTCAAACAAGAAGAATGAAAGTATTCTTTAATTGATATATGTAATATTATCGATACATGGGGTATATAAAACAGTAGGGTAAAAACCCTAATAGCTAGTTGGGCCGTGGGCCTCTTATTGACTATATGAACACCACTAATAATTATCCATAACAGTGTGGATGATATTTGATTGATTAAAACGTGTAGTATAACTATTTTTTTAGTTTTTAAATTGTGTATTATTATGCTTGTCCACATATAAACACAATTTAAAGCCTTTCAAAAATAAAATAAAATAAAATAAAATAAAATAAAATATGTCGATACGATGTGATTCTTAGAGCATGGGGTACGGTGGTGCCATGGCTGGCGCCATGGCCACCAGCCCATTTTGGCCGACGGCGCACCACACCGTCCCTCGCGCCATCGCTTCTGGCGCCGTCCCATCGGCGCTGCGCCATGGTGTTTTTTTTTTTTTTTTTTTTTTTGGAAAATGGGAGCATGTAACGTATATATATTTTGAATATGGAGCATGTAACGGCTTTATAGCAATTTTTCTTAAAATTTTTTTTTAACCCCAAAAAAACCTTATAAATACCCCTTAAATCTCTACTTCTATTTATCTAATTTCATATTCATTTTTTCATATAATTCGTTCAATCATGAATCCAAACAACCCAATTAATCACAACGACCCGTTCGATGTTTATGATGTTTTTTTTTAACGATGATCGAGAACGATATCTTCAAATTTACTTGGCATATGAACAATTTGTATCCTTGTATGATCAAGAAGCCGGGGGATCGCAATCGGGTGAAAAGTGAACGAGGGCATACATACCTCGTGAACGAGAAGAGGCGGAACAACGATTACTCGAAGACTACTTTGGCAACGCTGAGACTGCTCCTAAATATCCCGAAGATAATTTTAGGCGAAGGTATCATATGAGTTCTAGACTTTTTAATAGAATTCTCAATGATATTTTAAGTTATGATGTTCAGCCTCTTCCCGAATACTTTCGTTTTTTTAGACCAAGTTACGATGCTACCGGTCGGTTAAGTATAGGTGCTGTGTTGAAGTGCACATCCGCCATACGCCAATTGGCGTACGACACTGCACCTGATGCATTTGATGAGTACTTGCAAATTGGTGAACGTTGTTCACGACAATGTTTAGATTACTTTACTAAATGCATACATGTTTTATACAATGAGAAGTATTTAAGAAAGCCCAATTCAGATGACATAGAAAAAATATATGCATTGCATGAAGAAAAACATAAACTCCCGGGAATGCTCGGGAGTATTGATTGTATGCATTGGGATTGGAAAAATTGTCCAAAGGCCTTACAAGCTCAACTCAAAAGACGTGATCATAAATACCCAACTCTTATGTTGGAAGCGGTTGCGGATCAAAGATTATGGATTTGGCATGCATATTTTGGGGTTCCAGGGGAAAATAATGATCTTAGTGTGTTGTATGGTTCCCCGATATTTGATCAAGAACTTGCCGGTACAGCTCCGGAATGTCCGTTTGAAGTAAACGGACATACATATAATAAAGGTTACTATTTAGCCGACGACATTTATCCAACATGGTCCGTGTTTGTGAAAACGTTTAGTGTTGCAAGGTCGGAAAAAAGTTTGAACTTCAAAAGAGTACAAGAAAGTGCAAGAAAAGATATTGAACGAGCCTTCGGAGTCCTACAAGGTCGTTGGAGGATTATACGACAACCGGCACGTGCTTTTCAAGTCAACACTTTGAAACTAATCATGTATTGTTGTATAATGTTACACAACATGATATTGGAAGATGAAGGATTCGAAGTGAATTTAAGAGAGACATTCGTCGATCCACGCCCGAACATGCCAGCTGATTGGATCGAAAGATGTGATTTACATGTTAGAAAAAGTAAAGAACTTCGCGATCGAATAGTTCATGACGAGCTTCGAAATGACCTTGTGGAGCATTTATGGAACTTGCATAATTAGTTTGTATTTTTTTTTAATGTAATGTGTGTTTTTTTTACATGTAATATTTGTTTTTTTATATGTAATGTTTGTTTTTAATATTAATGAAGTTTATTTTAGTTTATATTGTGTATATTTTAATTTTTGTTTAAAAAAAAAATTGCCGTCGGCATCAGAAATTCTGATGCTAACGGATACCCCTGAAATGTGGTGCCGTGGGATTTCTGGTGCCGTGGAGCTTTTTGCTGACGTGGCAGCAAAAATTTCCCACAGCACGAGCCTGACGGCTTGACTGTACCCGGTGCTCTTAGGGTTCTCTAAAATTGTATGAAAATATAGAGTGCCCATATCAAATCCTGAAGAATATGTGTATTGTGTACTCAATCGATTGGCGTACCGTTAAGCTAGAATCTAGTCTCTTCTCACTCGAGATCCAACATCACCTGTAGTATTCCTTCAAACAACCTTTTTACTGAAAAAAGTATTTAACCCAAAAAGTACAAGTGACCGACTAACAAAACCCTACGGAATATTTAACCAGCTAGCAAAATATTAAAGAATTCATGCACGACAAAATCATTTTGTTATTACCTCAGGTTCTTATATTTTATTACCACTCAATATCACTTTTTTATAGTTAAAGGCCAGGCACAATAGCAAGGTCGAGCACTCATATCGCTTTCGGTCGGTCTCGGTCTCGGTCGGCCTTGTTGTGGGAAGTCGGTCGGCGAAAGGAAAAATGGGTCGGTCTCTCAACCTAGATCGTGTGCTTTTTTATGTGTGTGTTTTAATTATTTAAAATGTATTTTTGTAGGGTATGTTTTTTGTAGTGTAAGCCGTCTTACTGTTCCTAAAAGCTCGGTTGTAGATCGTAAGAGAAAGAATGCTAAGGTGGCAGGAAAAAATAAAAGTCGTTGAGCATCAGTGGTTTGAGTAGCCTAAGGCTGCTCGCAGTAAGTCGATCGAGTATTTGGTCGACCGATACAAATGGAGGTCGCCTTTATTGTGTAATTTCGATCGAGTGATGGTCGGGGTGAATTTCAGTCGATTACACGACCGATGTCATGTGTTTAATTAAATTAAAGTGTATTTTTTGTGGAGTATGTTTTTTGTAGTGTAGGTCGCATTGGTGTGGTAAAAAATCATCTGTACGTCGTCAGAAAAAATTATTGATATAACTGGTAAAATGAAGGTCACTGGAGGTCCTTAATGTGTGCAGCCTAAAAGTTAAAGAACACATGTTTTTCTTATTCCCCCTTTGTGTACTTACCTAATATTTAGGACACGTTTGGCGCACGAACTTATCAGAGCTTATCATAGCATGAGTTTTTTTTTTTTTTTTTTTTTTTTTTTTTTTTTTTTTTTTTTTTTTTACTATTAAAAATAAGTCTCGTTTAGCTGACATAGCTTAAAAGAGCATGTAAAAAAAAAATAAGCTATTAAATAAAATACTAGTTAAAGGAGTACGTAAAAAAAACTCCAGCAACATATTATAACAACCCGCTCCAGCAAAGTTCTCTTTACAGCTGTAAAACCAAAAGTAGCCCAAAGATAAGCCAAAAGAAAAGTAAAAAGAAAAAATGAGGTGTGCCTACCCCACATGGGATGTTATGACTTAACAACATGGAATCTACGTGTCAACTATGAGATAGACTTGACAGGTGGCAAATAAACACCAAAACCTGTAGTCACATAACAAAATATGTTAGGTCTATAAATACAAGCTCACCTCTTTCCATTCAGTGCCGTGTTACATATCGTTTTTTCATCAAATCATCAAAACTCTTATTTTATTTCCAAGCATTTCATCCAAACAAATTTTGTCACATTTGATTGATCAAAAAAAGTTTTTGTTGAAAATGAAGGACACAGCTGGAAACCCTTTGCATCTAAAATCATTGAACCATATATCGGTCGTATGCAAATCTGTCGAAGAATCAATTGATTTTTATACCAATGTTTTAGGATTTTTTCCTATTAGAAGGCCTGGATCCTTTGATTTTGATGGTGCATGGTAATGTTCTTTTTTGTTTATATGATATTTAAGGTTGAATTTAGTTACCTTGTTGTGATCATGAAATCTTATGATTTATATTGTAGGTTGTTCAACTATGGTATTGGAATTCATCTCTTGCAATCGGAAAAGCCTGATAATATGACAAAGAAACTGGAAATTAATCCCAAAGATAATCATATTTCTTTTCAGGTAAAATTTGTTTTAGTATATATGTCAAGTACTTTTAATCTTGTTTGTTACGTAATAAATAAGTTCCTTTTTATGCTAATAATAGGATTTTATATATATATATATATATATATATATATATATATAAATTAAGTTCTTTTAGCTAGCATTTATTTCCTACAAGCAAAGTTTCTTTTTTTTCTCTTTTAATATACTCCCTCAGTCCCAAAAGAGACTCCACACACAAAAAATTTGAAATTATGATATGCGTAAGTAATGTTAGTTTTGAGTGATAAAAAATCCTTTTTACACTCATAATTATATCATAATTAATATAGAAATAAAAAATGAGTAATTAATGCAAGTTTTAATTTAAAGGGAAAACTAGGAAAATCGTTATAATTACTGTCCATATATAAAAACTAGACACTTGGGGGCAGTTTGGTTCCCTGGTTTTGACTGGGTTCCATGACTTTGGACTCAAAAATAATGTTTGGTACACTTAAGTTGGATTTCCGTACGAGACTAACTCCATGATTTCTACTTTTTGAAAAACCCAAAGGGAGGTAGGATTTGAACAAAAGTCTTACCTACTTTTTTTCTCAGCAACAAAAAAAGTTGATTTGATATTTTTTTATTTGTATGTTATATTTTTTTACTTTATTTCTCATTTTATATAAACTTAAAATAATATATAAATTTTCAAAACTTCATATAAAACAAATAACTTTAAAATTTTCTCTCTCATACTTCAAATCAAAATCCAAATCCTAATCTACAACTTTACATTCAAATCCAAATCTTAATCTAAACCCATCTACAAACCAAACGGGCCCTTATTTTGAGACAAAATAAATAGTATTATGGACTTTTTTTTTGTACGGAGGGAGTATATTTTTTTAATCATACTTTTGCTATAGCTTTACGTAATTGATTCTTTAGGAAGAGTATTTTATGGAATCTTTTTTCATTTTTAAGAAACTTATTTATTAAAAAGATTGTCTAACAAATGCCATGAATGCGGTTGGTTAAACGGTTAAACCACATTTATTAATTAATTAATTAATTTTTTTTTTTTTTTTTTTTTTTTTTTTTTTTTTTTTTTTAATATTGCACACTGTATTTAATATACATTAATTAAACTTACAAATTAACATAATCAAATCTTTTTTTAATTAAATAAACTCAATTATTTATTTATTATTTTTTTAGTAAACTTAAACCTTGTTCTGAAAGCACCAGTTAGACAAACTCTTTATTAAATTAGGTAAAAAAAAAAAAAGTAATTGACATGTCTAAAAATGTGACTCATATGTCCATTCACCATTTGACATATGGTTTTGTCATTTTTCATATTTATTCTTGACACAATTCCACAACTCTAATACTTTGTGTTTGTAAATACAGTGTGAGAGCATGGGAGCAGTGGAAAAGAAGCTAAAAGAAATGGGAATAACATACAAAAGACAAAGGGTAGAAGAAGGTGGAATATACGTGGATCAATTATTCTTCCATGATCCAGATGGTTTCATGATCGAGATTTGTAACTGTGACAATCTTCCAGTTATCCCACTCGCTGGAGAAATGGTTCGGTCATGTTCTCGTCTTAACTTAGACATCATTTCTCAGAATCAAATACAAACATTTGTTCAGTTGTAAACTAAAACAAAAACAAAAAACCAATCCAATGTATAGTGCATGGTTTCTGGTTTTGTTGTTGTTAAGCTTTATGTTTTTTTAGTTATGTTATGTGTTTTGTTCTCTGTTGTTTTATTTTTTAGTTAATCAGTATTCTTAATAAAATTTAACTTGGTGGTAACCCTGTGAGGTTAATGTCATTTTTATCATTTGTTTTTACCATTTGAACCGGTTACTAATCCAACTTAATATCATTACATAACATGTAGGACATGCATTATCAATATCTGAGTAGATTCTGATTGGGTCATGTGACTTGATTACTCAAATCTGATCATGTAGGGCGATTGCTCAAATGTCACATCTAATCGTTGGTGGTATTTAATAGTATTGGTTTCAAATTTATTGTTCATATTTTATTTTCGGGTGGTTTCAAATTAGTTTTTCACTGGAAAAGTAGAAATTTATATCAAGTTTATTATACTCTTTTCATCTCAAAAATATTGTTCATATTTCCTTTTTAGGCTGTCTCAAAATAATTGTCCACTTTCCATTTTAAGTAAAAACTAAAGAATATAGTAGGGGAATATTCTTTTTGGGTGGTTGAAAAATTAAAGTGGTTTCACTTTTATTAAACTTTGTAATTCTTGTCTATTGACAATGATTTTGAGACGGAGAGAGTATTACTTTTAGGTTATCATTACTAACTTTAAAGAAATTATAAATTAATCATTCAAGAGTAAAATTTAACTATGTAAAATGTAAGAAAATGTTAGGAAAAAAAAGTTTTAATGATATTATTTTTTCTAATTGTGTGTTTTTTATTGATGAACTATTATTTTAAAATAGAGGAAGTTGGTTATAAGTTCCAGACATGTGACTACTTAAATCACATTATATTTGTAGTATGGTAAGCTATAAATTTTCGTTAGGTAATCTATCCGTCTCATATTTATTGTCCTTATTTTTTTTGCTGTCACAAATTGATGTCTATTTAATTTAGATCAAATTTACCATATTACCTTCAATTTAGGTTATAGTTACAAACATTAAAAGAAGTTATAAATTAATTAGGTAAGGGTAAAACGTCATAATGCAAAAATTAAAAAAGACTAAATTGTAATGATGATTGTTTTCTTACACTGTATGTTTTTTTGCCGGTGGACAACTATTTTGAAACGAAAGAAGTAAAAATAGCCTAAACTCGATTAGTTAACCATGTGGAGGTCTCAGAAAAAATTACAAGGAATTTTGACAATGAACATGAAACTTGACAATATTATGTAATCGCACTCTACATCTTAGTTAAAAATTTACTGTAACTTTAACAGGAAAATCCTTATTTTAGTTAAAAAAAATTGTTTTTTTCTTGTTAATTTCAACCGAAAAAGTTTCATATATTTACTTGTTTATATACAATAGTCGCGTACTCGTGCATTGTGACGGCAGATACCCGTGTAATTACATATTCCAATAGAAAATACTTTAAGTTATATGTTTTTGGCGATAATAAACTTATTGATGACGTTGCTAAAATATTTTATGGTGATTAATAAGTGCAAGAGACATTTACAATGCTAGGCTGAGGTCTGATTTAGTGGTGAATGATATTGTGACTAATAATGAATGCAAGTGGCCTGATGAATGGTTATCAAAACACCCCTCTTTAGCTTTAGTGACTAGATGCAACATTGATGATTCAAAGGAGGACTTAACTGTTTGGAGAAGTAAGACTGGAAGGGAAGGAACATTTTCTGTTAGGCAAGCTTATATTGATATGCAATATGAGGAGGAGGATGTTAATTGGAGAAAAATAATTCTCTCAAAATATCCCTAAACATGCATTTATCATGTGGTTGGCCATTCAAAAAAGGTTAAATACTCAGGATAGGATGAGAAAATGGGGGTCTTATGATATGATGGTTTGTGCTTTGTGCAAATGTGATTGTGATTCCCACAATCATCTGTTTTTTCAATGCAACTATGCAAGTCAGTTTTGGAAAAAAGTGAAACAGAAGATTGGATTGGACTGCAATGCAATAGAATGGAAGGATATAGTTAGTAATATGGCTTTGAAGTATAATGGAAGTTCTATTGATAGTATTGTGAGGAGATTGGGAATGGCTGCAAGTGTATATCTGATTTGGCAAGAGAGAAATTTTAGACTGTTTAGAGAAGAAAGCAGGGATGTGGATGAGTTATTTGAAGTGTTCACAGAAACATTAAGAATGAGGATGTCTAGTCTTAAAGTTAAGAATTCTAAGGCTATTTTAAAAGTTCAACAAAAGTGGCAAGTAAGTATGGACATCTGTGATAGTGGGACTATATGAGGTGAAGGTTGTTATTTGTTAAGGGGTGTTTGGAAGAAGTATTTGAGCACTGTTTCATTGATATTATAACTCAGGTCATTACATGGATTAATACCTTGTATCTTGGAGTCTTAACTAGTATGACTGTACTTGCTTGACCTGCACATTTTGGATCAAATTGGCCTTGGGAGGAATTTGATTTAAGATGTGTTTGGAAAAGTGAGAGGTCTAATAAGTATAGATGTACCATAAAGTAGGGTTAACCATTGTGAAGGGTAAATGGCCTAGGAGGGGAGTGTAAGCAGAATGGAATTGAGAGTTGTGAAAGATGAAACTTCATGGTCCATTCTTTACATTCCTGCAGGAGGTAATGGTTGGTTCTCACTGAAGGAGTGTGTTCCCAATTGTGTGAAGCCATTTTAGAGATGGAAATGTAGCACAATTTGGCAGAGCCCTTCAGTGGAGGGGTATGGGTTCCTGATGATGCCTCTCATCTATCCTATTTTGCTACTGTGGATGCTGGTTGAGTGGCTCAATAGGGTGATGTAGGGGAAATGTAGTCAGATGGTATATGGTGCACATAAAAGGTGAATGTTTGAAGCTACTTGTCTGCAAACTGGATGGTCTGCTGTAGTCTTCACTGGGTTATGTTGGAGTATATGTTTTTGTTTGTTTGATGTATGAGTTAACAGAATGGAAGACAAGTATTGTTTCCTTGCTAGTATATTAGAGTATGGACCTCTACATGTCTCTATTTCTCATTGATGTAAGTAGTTTCTGAATTAATAATATAATTCACCTTGCAACAAAAAAAAAAAAAAAATAAGTGCAAGAGACTTTGTATTTGTAATTCTTAATTATATTATGTGTAGCATGTTAGGTTAAAAAATAAACCAAAATGTAGTTTGTTTTTAAGTTTATAGAAGCCTCGTGCAGAATTCAGTTTAACTACAAAAATGAGGCTTATAATAAAAAGTAAAGAATTTTCTAAAGAGATATAATGAGAAACAATTATTTTAAAAGTGCCCTTACTAAAAAATTTCGACGCAGTTCCTTGAATCAATTACTTGTAGTCACTTTATAGATTAGATATACATATGATATCATATAAAAATTTTGAGGCTCTTATAATTTAGAGGCCCTGTGCGACGGCACATGTCGCACACCCTCTGTTGACACTTGTGAAGTTGATTACAGTTTAATGGCCTCTCTAAGTTGTAAGTTGCCTCCTAGGATCAAGTTTCTATCTTCATTATACAAGACAAACAATAATGCAATATCAACACGTCTTATTCTTTATACCTAACCCAAAAAAAAGAGAGACAAAACTAATGATGCCTCTGTTCTTTTTTGGATTGGTTTGGATACGTCATGTGTGTATGATCTAGAAATATCCAGTACTTCTTAATTTTTTACAGTATCTTTTTTAGTCGATGCATAAAAGTTTGGAGCAACCAATAATAGATTTTTGGAAGATATTAGGAATTTTGTTAGAGTTTTAGACTGATATCATTCGAACATTTTGGACAAAAAGTCATTTTGCTAGCAAAGTGATTTTCACGTCACATGTAAATCTGGTAACCCAATAAATACTTACTTGTTGAGAGTGCAGTTTTATTAAGAGCAGTAACTCATACTTTTGAGTAAACTGCAAAAATCATCCCGGTGGTTTGTGTAATTTCGCAAGAATCATCCTTATCTCAAACGTTCAGCAATAAACATCCTCAAGCCACAAATGTTTGGCAATAATCATCCCTGAGCACTAACGTCATTAGTTTTGCCAGTTAAGTATTAAAATAATTTTTGCCCGTTAGTCCCTCCGTTAAAATTTTTGCACCGTTAGTCCTCATATTTTTGCACCACTAAAATTTTTTGTCTGATTTTATATGTGTTCGTTCGTTTTTTACGTTCTCGTATGTTTTTTTACGTTTTCGTCTACTTTTTAACGTTTTTGTCCGTTTTATTATTGTTTTCATATGTTTTTGCTTTTTTTTTTTTTTTACATTTTCGTCCGTTTTTTATGTTTACGTCTGTTTCTATACGTTTTCGTCTGTTTTTATATGTTTTCTTCCGTTTTTTACGTTCTCGTCCATGTTTTAACGTTTTTGCCCTTTTTTTTACGTTTTCGTCTGTTTTTTTTACGTTTTCGTCCGTTCTTATACGTTTTCGTCCGTTTTTTTTTTTATGATTTTTTCTGTTTTTGCGTTTTCATCCGTTTTTGCCCTTTTTTTTTACGTTTTCGTCAATTTTTAACGTTTTCGTCCGTTTTTATACGTTTTCATCCATTTTTAACGATTTTGTCTGTTTATACGTTTTTATCCGTTTTTGCCAGTTTTTTACGGTTTTGTCAGTTTTTTACGTTCTCGAATGTTTTTTTACATTTATGTCCGCTTTTATAGGCTTTTGTCTATTTTAACGTTTTTATCCATTTCTTACGTTCGTTTTTATCCGTTTTTACGTTAAAAAATATAAAAAATAATGGGAGAGAACGTTAAAAAATGGACAAAACGTAAAAAACGGACAAAACCGTAAAAAACGGACGAAAACGTATAAAAACGGACGAAAACGTATAAAAACGGATGAAAACGTAAAAAAATAGACGAAAATGTAAAAAATGGGGAAAACGGATGAAAACGTAAAAATAGAAAAAATCGTAAAAAACGAACGAAAACGTATAAAAACGGACGAAAACGTAAAAAAGGACGAAAACGTATAAGAACGGGCGAAAACGTAAAAAAACGGACGAAAATTTTAAAAAAGTGGGCAAAAACGTTAAAAAAACGTACGAGAACGTAAAAAACAGACGAAAACGTATAAAAACAGACGAAAACGTAAAAAAATGGCCGAAAACTTATAAGAACAGACGTAAACGTAAAAATCGGACAAAAACGAAAAAAAAGGCAAAAACATATGAAAACAATAAAAAAGGGACAAAAACGTAAAAAAAACAGATGAAAACGTAAAAAAACGGACGAGAACGTAAAAAAACGGACGAACACATATAAAATCAGACGAAAAATATTAGCGGTGCAAAAAATGAGGACTAACGGTGCAAAAATTATTAACGGAGGGACTAACGGGCAAATATTATTTTAACATTTAACTGGTAAAACTAACGACGTTAGTGCTCAGGGATGATTGTTGCTAAATGTTTGTGGACTTGGGGATGTTTATTGCCGAACATTTGAGATAGAGATGATTCTTGCGAAATTACACAAACCACATGGATGATTTTTGCAGTTTACTCCATTCTTTTTATTAGTATTGTGATAACTATAACTGTTTATTTAAACAAACAGTCAAGATGTTGCATAATTGGATGAGTTTTCTGCGAATGATGGGTGTAATCAAGTCTGAAACATCGCAAATAAAAGTGTTTAAGATTTGTGCAAAATATAAAGATAAAAAAAGTGGGAGATTTTTGTCCAAGGTTTTCACAATTACAGATAGAGTTAATTCTTCAAATGCCCCAGTCGCCCAAAGTTTGTATCTTTTATAGACAAAAAAGAAATGCACTTCTTTAAATGCCTCAGAAGACTTGGGCGACTTGTCCTCCACCCTTTAAATATTGACAAGTGTCTCATGCAAGTACAATAATTTTTTTCTTTATCTACTATAAATTGACAAATATGCCTTTAAACCATTTTTTTTCTGTAATTGTTTTTTCAAAACCATGTTCATCATATTCATCCCTTAGTTACCCAGATACCCAGATCCATTACACAAACAAATTCTCTTCACTCAAATTCACAAAAAACACAAACATATTCTTCTTAACCACAATTAACCACAAAATTCGAAACCCATAATTCATCATCACATCTAAGATTCATAATTAATAAAAATCAATCAATAACAACATCACAATCCACCACTTAAAAAAAACATATATAATGATTAATAACAACAAATCTCGAGCAGATCTGTAACACCAAGCGGCAAAGAAGACCAGGAGACGGTGACACCAAGCAGATATATAACACCAAGCAGCAATGAAGATCATCGGCGACGACGGTCATCGAAGACCAGGCGACGGTGACATTTAGATAAAGTAAAAGGAATATGTAGTTATATAATTTTAGGCTTATGGTTTTTTTGTTTTGAAATAGTTGTTTGTTGATATAAACATGTGTTTGTTTGATTTTGGTTTATTATAGTGCTTTTTGAGATAAAAGAAATAGAAGTTGATTTTGAGTGAAGATGATGATTCAGGAGATAATTGTTGATTGGTGAAAATTATACTGTAGTAGACAAAGAATGGCTTAAGGGCATATTTGTTAATTTACAGTAGACCAAGAAAAATGTTATTGTACTTGCATGGGACATTTGTCAACATTTAAAGGGTGGAGGACAAGTCGCTCAAGTCTCCTGAGGCATTTAGAGAATTTTTTTTTTTTTTTTTTTTTTTTTTTTTTTTTTTTTTTTTTTGTCTAAAACAATACACACTTTGGGCGACTGTGACATTTGAAGAATTAGCTCTTACAGATATTGTTTTATGTGAGTGGGAGGTATTTGTCCAAGGTTTGCAAGATTAAGAGATAATTTTTCTTGAGTGGTTCAATCATCTATTGTCATGTTTCAAAATCTACATGTATCTGTTTTGTCGCCAAAAGATGTATGCAATGGGAATAAAAAGTGTGTGTAATCGTATATTGCCTAAAAACAGTGGCGGACCCAGAAAAATAAGATGTGGAGGGCAATTTTATTTATTTATTTATATTAGCAGCAAAATGCGGAAGAAAAAACTATAATCGTAATAATAAATCGAGTATTTTTACTTAGAGATGAATGATTTATAATGCTTTAGAGTGTTGAATGTTGGATTTTAGTATGTGGGTGGGGGTAATTTGAGTTTTTAGTGGGGGACACTTTCGAAAAAGGTTCAAAACTTAAAAAAAAAATAATAAAAATAAATAAATAAATAAATAAAATTATTACACTAAAATCTCAATTTTTTCGACTAGCCATGGGGACACCAGCCCCCGACACTTCCTACATAGATCCGTCCTTGCCTAAAACGTTTTTTTTTTTGGCAATTGTTGCATAGCTTTTCTCATAACAAGTGCACTTTTCATGTGTGCGCCCAAACAAATTTAACATTTGTATGTCATCATTCATGTTTTCTACTTTCTAGTATAGTTCTTCTATACTTTTCAATCAATATAAGTAACATGATAATGTGAAACCTTTAGAACATGTACAATCTACAAATTGGCCGGGTTGAAGGCAAGCAAATTAAAATTCGTTTTGATAACAAAATCGTAGGTTTTTCTTAAAGTATATATCCTTTGGAAAAAAGTATTTTTTTACCTTGTTCAAAATTTTGTTTATACAGCTGAATAAACATGTTGCAAAAGTATATAGATGGTGGACACGTTGGTGGACAATAGTTGAGACTTGGCGCACAGAAGTGGTGAAGTACTAATAAATCACGTCAACAAAAATAAAAAGTGGGCAACACTTGTCCACTTCAACATAGTTGATCGATTAACCAAATGAGTTTTGTGAACCATGCAAATTGGACCAAATATTATCTAAATCAAAATAAAAGATTCATTGCCTAAAGTTTGTTACTTTGTTTAACGTTGTTGTCACTACTCACTAGTGGTCCAGTGGATATATAATTATGACAAAATTACATGTTTTATCCTTGTGGTTTACCCAAAATCACACTCGTCTTCCTTGTTCGATTTTAGTTACATAAAAAATCCATAATTTTCTAACTATTTTCATTTATAGTCCTTATTCTAGAAAATAAGGACGTTGTGTAACAAAATAGGGACTATCCGTGTAATAAAAAACTATAGATTATTACACAGTTGATTCATATTTTTTAAAATAGAGACCATCGATGCAGTTAGTTTGAAAAATAAGGATTATTTACGTAATTAAAAATGAATAGGGACGACGAGTGTGATTTGGAGTAAACTAGGGACGAAACATGTAATGTTGTCTATAATTAAAGAACCCAACAAAAACACATTAACAAGAAAGCAAAACATTAAAACTACTTAGAGGTTAAATACCAATGTTATCATGAACATCTAGCTTATCCGTACCCCTAAATGGATATTGGCACCTTTCCCTTCATTTTTTTTTTCATTTTTTTTATTTATTTATTTTTATATTTTTGTTTTTATTATAAAACTACAAAACTAAAAAAATATAAAGTTTGATATGTCAAAATTAGTAAAAGACAGAAAATACGGAACAAAAAATGGTAAACAACTGTACTTTTTAGTCAACAAAGTGAATAAATGTGAGTGAGGGGGTGCCAGAATACTATAGGGTAGTATGGTACCTCTGACCCTATCATGAAAGAATCCGAGAATAATATTTCAATTAATAATGACCTCTGAAACTAAGCATAATGACATGAAAAGTAAAAATTGGAGATCATGTATTCATGTGATTTGCCTGAATGTGAATCGTTGACAGTTTGACACATAACAGAATCCTGATTTATAGATCTATAACTGAAAAGCTACTATATGGGCAAGTACAACGAGTTAAAAGTAAATATATGTCATAAGGCTGCTCCCATTGCTTGAGCAGTGAGGAGATGACAAGCTAGTTTCCAGCGAGAGTGCGGTTGGGTGTTCAAAGTGAGGCATCGGCAAGGAAGAGAGAGGAGCAACCAAAGATGAAGTTAGAACTGAGGTGTGGTTTATTTATTTATTTTTTAGTTTGTGAGTGTGTGGGATATATTTAGTGGGGTATTTTAATAAATAAAAAATGTGTTAAAAGGTGAAGTGGCGTGAGATGGTTGGGAGTGAAAAGTGAAATGGTGGTGAAAGAGAGAGAAAGCTGATATGGCGTTAAGGTGGAAAGTGAAATAATGTGAGGGATGTGGGTAGCCTAAGAGCATTTGCAACCATAACGCAAAGCCTGCGTTAAGGTGGTTTTTTGGGGCGTTAAACTGGCGTTAACCACACCGGCAGTCCAAGTGAATCTCGCGTTAACGTGTGGCGTTAGCCACTTAACGCTGAGTTAAGGCTCGCTTGATTAAAAAAAAAAAAGAAAAGAAAAAAAAAAAAAAACACTTTTGCTCTCTGGTGATTTGTGTTTTTGGATGATTTGCAATTGATGATGTTTCTGGGTGCATTTGTGTGTGTGTAAGTGTGTGTGCAGAGGTGACGATTTGCAGTTTTTGAAGAAGAGGGCGTGCAGAGGTGAAGAAGGTGTTAGGGTTTTATGTTGGATGTGATATGGGTTTCTGTGTTGGGCTTTATAAGCTATTTTCAAAAAGAACATATGTAATGGACTATTTTCAAAAAGATGTGATATGGGTTTTATGTTGGTGTTAAAATGTTTGCAATTATTATTACAAGTGAAATGTAATGGACTATTTTCAAAAGAATATATGTAAATGTAATGGACCATCTTACAAGTTTATTACGGAGTAGTTTTAAATGTTATGTTAGTTATTAAATGAAATATTAGTTTTAATTTAAGGTTGAATTTGAAAATAGTTGAGTTAAAATTGAGTTAAGGTTGAGTTATGATAGTGTGTGTTTTTTTTAGTTAATGTGAAAATGTTAAAACTGATGTGGCGCTGATGCGGCATTGAGTTAAAGTTTAACATGTGTTATGAAGAGATAAACCATAATCCTGAATCTAAAAACAAAAGAAGTTCGAATATAATAAAAGTTACTAAATAAAGACTAGTGGAGATATCCAACTCGAAATATCCACTTTAGTGAATCTTAAAAGAAAACAAAGATGCAAACAAAGAATAAAGGATCAAAACATAGCTAAGGATGGTCATTGCCACAGCAACAAAGTTGAGGGCAAACCCGAACCAAAGGAGCCTACCCAGGTAACCGGCTTCATGACGCTGCTTGTTCCAAACCAAATAGGCCCCGAGGCCAATCCCAAAAAGAGCACCAAATGTGCCGAGCAAAAGGGTAACCGAAACCATTATAGGCACGGTTGTCAAAAATCTTGCGTGGGGATTCCTCCCCCGAACAACATCGGTAATAGCTGTGATTTTGGGTGCAAATGGGCGCACAAAGAAAGACACAACAACAACTGTTCCCATCACAAACGAAAGCTTCCTGTAAATATAATAAAAAAAAGACACAAGATTAGAAGGAAACTTTATCTAGATTTATGTTCATTCACTCTTGATTTTGCATATATGTTTTATTGCTGTTGAGTGACTAATTATAACATGCCTATGAGATAAAATTTAACTGTCCTAGATCATAAGTTTAATAGAAAGAGACAATATTAACAATTAATCTACAAATGTAAAAAGCTCTTAACACTACTTTGATTATATTGTAGTATCCATGCGTATTCTTAAATTTACCAAACTAAAAAGACATGCTAAATGAAACGTATGACTTTTTTTTTTTTTTTTTTTTTTTTTTTTTTTTTTTTTTTTTAACAAGAAATTAAAGACATGCTAAGCAAACAAACCCAAATATCTAGTTTGCGTTTTAAGTAATTTCCAATAAGTACCTAAAAAAGACATTGTAACTAGAAAGACATACTTACCAAACAAACACAAACATTTGAACTTTCTATGTTCTTCTTTAAACCTCCACTAAAACACAAACTCAAACTTCGTTTTCTCTATTGTGCATGGCTTAAAAGTTAGAACTTATACTCTATAATGGTCAAATAGAGTTACATCTTATATATACTAGAACTTATTCAATATGAAACTAAAAGAAGCAAAGCATAAAAACTACCAAAAAAACACAAAAAAAAAAAGATCGATTTAGCGTACCTCTTCCTATCATCATCACCACCATTGTGAGTGTTTGGTCTTGCCATTTTTTGGTTTAGTATCTGTTGTGTTCTAGCTAGCAAGGTGATCGAGTGTGTGGCTTGTCAAGTTGTTTGGCGCTAATTATTTAGAGAAAGGAAAATGATTTGGAGACCTAAGTGGTGTGCCTAAATTCATGCCTAAACATATGTGGCATGATCCTGATGGGTTGTAGAAAAGTGGGTCCCCTGGCTGCAGCGTCAGGATAATGCCACGTAGGCTTATGCATGAATTTAGGCATATGTTTTAGGCCTCCCAATCACTACTCTTAGAGAAAAGTGTTTTCAAATAATTTGTCCACACATGAAACTGTCGTATTCTAATTACTTGCGCAATACTATAATAAGTAAGTCTGATCGATCAGTGCACACCATGTACAGGGCTAGTGAGATACTATTGTATAAAGCATTAACATCCTACTATAAGCAACAGTACTCTAAACATAACTTTCATAAAGATGGTGCCCATTTTGGTGACTCACTTCAAGATTGAACTTGTGTTTAAAACAGGCCATTCAACGTTGTAAGAGATGTAAATGTTGTTCATACTTTGCGAATGTGTTGAAATTATTATGATAGTCAATTAGTCATCAAACATCATCTTATCCATCCATCCGTTATATAGTCATATTTTATAGCTCAAAGATAATGGATATATACCCATAACAAGCCATTTTGTGTAGCATCACAATTAAAAATGTACAACAAACTTCTTTATGGCACCATTTCTTCAAGGGGCAAGGAGGCGGTCCGAAGACTATCCCATCGCCTCTCGTCAAAACCACTAGCTGCGCCATTTCTTTAAACTAGAAGTGTCGTTGTTCGACCTCAACATGATCCTATTCTAAGAAATGAATTTCCTTAGATAAAATCCGCATTTAACACAGACTTTATTAGAGACGCTAGAGGTTTTACGACTCATTCAAGTGCTCGGACTAGGGAAGGTTGGTTAGCATGGTTGGGAAAGAAGAAGAAAACTATTGCACTTGTTATTATCTGTTTGCTGGCATTAAGTTATTTTACAAGTGGGAATTTGCCAAGTGTTGTGATAGCGGGTGATCCAGTGCTTCATCGACCCGCTCGTGAAGTGTATCCTGGAGAAATTGGGTCGGAGCGTATACAAAAGGTTATTAATGATTTGGTTAAGGTCATGAGGAAAGAAAATCTCATTAGCCTTGCTGCTCCCCAAATTGGTGTTCCTTTACAAGTTAGTATTCATTTCTTGTTTAACTTGCAAGCAAAATTCCTACTATTTTACATTCACCATTTGATTTTATTTTGCTATTCGTTTAAAGATTGTAATTGGATTATTGATTTAAGAGCAGATTATTGTGTTGGATGAATTTGGTATAGCGCATCCACCAAAGGAAGATTACGAGGCAGATGACAAACGTCCTTTTGATCTTCTGGTACGGTTTAAACTTCCCTATTTGCTATTAAAGTGACCCAACAACCAAAAGATCGTTGTTTAATTACTAGCAATGAAAACATGTTGTCTCGTCTAGTATTTCATGTTATTGAAAAACTAACTTTTGGTTCAAATGCTCTTTGTTTGATTTCATGGAAATGTAGGTTATTGTTAACCCAAAACTTAAACAGAAGAGCAGCAAAAAAGGATTTCTTTTTGAAAATTGTGTAAGGTTAGTTGAGTTTCGTTCAAATCATAAGTAAATTGAACCACAGCTTATTCTCTTTTGTGACTTGCGAAGATGATATATGCTATTAAACATGGAAAGATATGATAATGGTACTTTATAAATATGTTTTTCGCAGTGTCCCCGGGTACATAGCAGCGGTGGAAAGATTTCTAGAGGTAGAGGTAACAGGGATGAATAGATATGGGCAACCAATTAACGTAGATGCTTCGGGGTGGCATGCTCGTGTTTTACAACACGAGTGTGATCACCTAGAGGGAACTCTGTATGTTGACAAGATGGTTAAACAAACATTAATGAGTAGACAAATTGCGTCGGAGGAGAGTATTCAGAAGACTATTGATGATATTGTTAAAGGTCATGAGGAGAAAAGGTGTGGCTAGCCTTTCAGCTCCTCAAATTTGTATTCCTATAAAAAAAAAAAAAAAAAAAAAAAAAAAAAAAAAAAAAAAAAAATCATTCAAAGTTTCTGTTATTACTTAATTAGTACTATCTATTAGTTCGATTCAATGATGTATTATATGTCCAACTTAATGTTGGTCTATAAAATGTTATAGTGCTACCTATAGAAGTGTTGGTTTAGTTAGTTATATTGACTAACTATGGAACGTATAAGATTCAAGGTGATTCAATCATGTATTGATAGCAATGTTAATATCATTTACTTACTAAGCTTTAATGCTTATGTATTTAGTTGGCAATGTTTTGTAGGTTCAAGCTCGCAAAGTAAGGATAAAGGCAAAAGAATTAAAGAATAAAGTGATGATCTATAAGTACTTGCCAACACCAGTGTGATCATCTAGAGGGAACCCTATCTGACAAGATGGTTAAACAGACATTAATCTGTAGACCATAAGTAATTGAATCTTATGAATATGATGGTGTGGTTGTACTGTCGTCTTGATATGGGTTTGTAACTGTTTTAGCTTGATCAATGTAGCGGTCTCTAGTTATGTAGCACTTAGATTTTCTATGAACCCACATGAAATTGAGTTTCGTTTTGCTTATTGACGTTCTTGACGATTAATTTGAGTTTTATACTTATATATATACACGTATGATAAAGATAAATAGCGATGACTTAATTAGAAAGTTCTTGTACCACATCTAACTAATGAATAAGACATGATGTGATAGTGATCGCCATCATATTTGATCAATTCACGAGAATTTAAATTCAAAAATCAGAAGGGAACAAAGTTTCAATTGATTTATTTGGCAATTGGCATGAAATTCTAAGTGAAAGTGAAATTTCTTGTTTTTAATGGCATGAAAGTTTAATTAAAACGTGGTTTCTAATTTTCTATCAGAGATGGCACAAAAACGAAAGTCAAAGTGACCTCCACCTGCATTTCACCTACTTGGGTCAAAATGGAAGAAGGGTGTTAGCATGAATGGGTGTGGGTCGCTGAGACACATTAGTTTCCTGACTTTAATCCTATTATATAGGCAAGTACAATGACTACCTTTGTGGAGAAGATAACTATTTTGAAGCACCAAAAGATGTTCAATAGAATTCTTTGTGGTACTGTTTCTTCAAGGGGTAAGGAGGCGATTCGGCAACTATCCAGTCGTGTCTTGTCAAAACCAATAGCCACACCATTTCTTCAAACTAGAACCATCATTGTTCGATCCCAACATAAACCCATTATTAGAAATGAGTTGCCGTTAACTAAGTCCCCATTTAACGCCGTCTTTATCACAAACACAAGAGGTTTCTCGTCTGATTCAACTAATAGGACGGAAGTAGATTGGTTTGATAGAAGTATGTTGATTACTCTAAAAATACTTTTTGCTTTTATGTGTTTTGTGATTTTGTGTGCTCCTATTGCTGCATATCAAGATTATAAAATAAATTTGCCACGTATTGTAAATGTGGGTGACCCGATACTTCATCAGCCCGCTCGTGAAGTGTATCCTGAACAAATTTTGTCGGAGCATGTTCAGAAGACAATTGATGACATGGTTAAGGCCATGAAAAGAGAACGTCTGGCAAGCCTTTCTGCTCCCCAAATTGGTGTTCCTATAAAAGTTAGTTTTCATTCCATTTTCTTTTGTCACTTATTCTATTCTCTATTAAGGCTTGTAATTTGATTATTAACTCATGAGCAGATTATTGTGTTGGAGGACACTAAGTTATATATGGCACCTTCACCGGATGAAGTAAATGAGAAATGGGACAGACACCCTTCCGATCTTTTGGTATGCCAATCCACCTTCAAAACCCCGTAACCTCATCAATTATTTTGTTAACTGACGTGCATTCAGTCTAACAATAAGTGGTTATGACATTTGATATGAAAGCTCAATTCTCTATTATGAATATCGGGAATGTAGGTTATTGTGAACCCAAAACTGAGAATCATGAATCACCAGACAACCCAGTTTTTCGAAGGATGTGCAAGGTGAGCTCAATTGCCTTAATGGCCGGGTTTGGTGCATTTGGATTACGCAATGGTGTTAATTAACTAAAATGTCACACAGAGCAGATGCTTATGCCATTTTTAAAATGTGATTTTTGTAGTGTAACTGGTCACCTAGCAATGGTGAAAAGGTTCCTAGAGGTAGAGGTCACAGGGTTGGATCGAAATGGGCAACCAATAAAGGTTGACGCTTCAGGGTGGCAAGCACGTATATTACAACACGGGTGTGATCACTTAGAGGGAATTCTCTTCGTTGACAAGCTAGTTAAACGACATTAAGGTTGTCCTTAACAAGGCACTCATCGACATGAGTTTGGCTATAAGCTAGTGAATCAGGGCCTTTTAGTTTGATGTAGCAGTTTCTGGTTATATGGTGCTTAAATGTTACAAATTTCTTATAAAACTGAATTAAGTTTTCATTAACTCCATTATTAGATGTCTATGTAGTATAGTCAATGTATCACAAAAACTTTCCTATTGAGTAGATAGAAAAATACATTTCTGAGTCGAGTCTTGAACAAAACAAGATATCTGATATACGTTTGTGTGAGTTTGAGTTAAAAAAATAAAAACTTAAAAATTAAATTTCAAAAACGAAAATGGTGGTATCAGTCAAGTATGACAATAATCTGTAAGTTATATTTGTCTGATTTGTAAAAGCTTTTGGTAACAAGCTATAGCGATAACTATAAAACATAAACGAACCTACAGTCCTAAAAGCTAAAACTTGTAGCTAAAGATACCTTCAAGTAATAATCCTAATACTCGGTGTTCATCGGTTCAGTTATCGGGGTTGTTTGATTTATTCGGTTCAGTTTTTTTTTTTTTTTTTTTTTTTTTTGGTAAAACCGAAGTGAACCGAATTCAAATTTCTACTTAATCGAACTGAAAACCGCATTTGAATTTGGTTCCTTTTTTTTGTTTGACACCCGAGTAACTGGAATTTTACATAATTTGTATTATTTTTATATTGATTTTTAGGAAAAAAAAAAAAAAAAACATTTCAAGCTTAAAATATGTTTAATTTATACTAATTTAATGGTCTTTTATGTATATAAACATATAAAAAAATATATTTACATGAATTCGGTTTTCGGTTCAGTTCGGTTATTATTTTGCCAAAGTAATAACCGAACCGAAAACAGAATATATAATTCAGTTTGGTTCAATCACATGTTCGGTTCAATTTTGAAACGTTCAGTTTTGTTACAAATTTGATTCATTTTTTTTTTTTTTTTTTTCGGTTTCAGGTTTTAGTTCTATTATCCAAATCGTGAACACCCCTGGACACAACTCCTATGAAATATTTGGCAGTAGGGGTGTTTTTCGGTTGGGTTATCAGGTTATTCGGTTCGGTTAAAAGTTTTTTTAGGGTTAAACTGTGAACCTAACCAAACCGAATTCAAATTCGGTTTTCGGTTCATTTTGGTTGAATTCTATTTCGGTTGTTTTTCTACTCACTCGTATTTGGCAGTGTTCAAGCCCAATAAACAAGAGCCCATTAAAACCCAAAACATTAAACCAGTAACCACAACCCAAAGGCTAAAACCCATATCACTAATCCAAAAACCAGTAATCATGAACACACTACGACGGCTGTCACAACGTTTTCCGGCAAAACACCTGGCCGGAAAACCCATCTTAAAAAACCCATCATTTCCCGCAAAAAACACATGTTACTATAGTCATGCAAGCTGGTTAGCCGGGTTAAGGAAGAATACAAAGGTTGTTGAGTTGCCGGGTATAGTGCAAGCGGGACACCCGGTTTTGCATGAACCGGCAAAGGAGGTGTTGGCTGAGGAGATTGGGTCGGGTCGGGTTCAGAAGATAATAGATGATATGGTGAATGTTATGAGGAGAAGACCTGGTGTTGGTCTTGCTGCTCCTCAAATTGGTATTCCCAAAAAAGTTAGTCTTTCCTTTTTTTAATTACTAGAACTGTACCCGCGCAATGCGACGGCGGGTACCTGTGACTATATTTTGCGTTATTTGGTTATTCGGTTACACATTTGGTTGTTTTTATGCTTTATAAGTAGAGATGGTTAAGCCAAATAATTTTAGTTTCAACAACCTAACAAACTTGCTTTCTAACCAACTTCCTAACCACCTGCTTCCTAACCAATTAATTTTGAAATCCTTCACAAATAAGTAAATAAAAGTCTGAATTTTAAGCCTTTCTAATTATAGAATAGTCCCAAATGCATAATAGAAGTTTGTAGTAAATTTAAAAAGACCCTCTAGTTAGCTATCTAAAAAACGCGTTTAGTTGATATTTGCATTTACTATAGCGGGCTTATGGCTTATCTGGTTTTTGGTTTATGTTTCATAAGCTTACTTTTTGTGGCTTATTTTCAAACTTTTCGGCTTACATAAGCTTACCATGTCATGATAAGCTTGTATAAGCCGAAAAGTTTCAAAATAAGCCAAAAAAAGTAAGCTTATGAAACATAAGCCATAAGCCCGTTAAATAAGGTGAAACAAACACCCCCTTTGAAGAAGGGAAGTGGGGTTTGGAGAAAATATGTTTTATGATTTTCCGTGTTAACTTAGGAAATAGAGAATTTTTGTTTTGTGAAGAATTTTTTGGAAATAAAGTGATCTGAACGTGATTTTTGTTTTCTTTGTTTTGTACAAAACATTTTGTGGTGTTTTCCTCCAACTAAACGCAACCTTTTTAGAGGGTGTTTGGCAATGATATATGGAAGTGATTATGTGATTGTAGTGTTTTCTAATGTTTTGAAAATCAGTTTGGCTAGAGTGAAACTCACTCTGCTTATCTAACAGCTTATCTTTGACACACATAAGAAGCAGTTTTGAGTTAGATGTAGGTAAAGCGATTATAGTTATTTGATAATTTTACATCTGAAGTCCTTAAAAACTAGACTTGCCAAACTCTCATATGACAGGTTGTCCAATTATTGCATTTTAGTACAACAAAAGCATAATCTACACTTTGCATTGCGTTTTGTTATAGCTGATTTAATATCTTTGTTGTGCTGTACCTACGAAACTCTTGTGCCCCTTTTGTTCAGTGGTGTACATTATACAGTTTGATTTAAATGTTTGCTTTAGTTTTTGCATCTGAATGTGCTTCATAAGTAGTTGCAGATAAGGCTCTCTTTTTGTATCATTTTTTTTTTTACCAGAAAAGCTGTAGCTGCGGATAAGGCTCATTAGACTGATAATGCAGAATGACTTTTTTGTTGCGTGTAATATATAAAACTTTCTCTGATTTCTATTTATTGAGATTGAGATTTTGAATTAGTGTTAGAAGGTTTTCATACTTTTCTTAGAAATCATTTTAATAAATTTGCATAATCATTTGTGTATTGGCTTCATGCCACGTCACTGGTATCAAATTTGTAGTTTTCTGTGTTTTGTATTCTTAAAGGAACCAGTGAAGTAAGATTTTATGTTTATCTGGTAGCAAAGTTGTAATTAAAGATATGTTTGAGTAGTAATGGACCATGAATGAAGAAAAGCGCTTGTCGGTATAGAATCTAGAAACAATCGGAAAGACAAGATCGTGATTGTGCATTTTATTATATTTTAGGCTTGAAATATTCCAAGCAGTGTCTTCCTTTTTGATACATGTTCTAAGGCATTTGGATATCATGTATAGAGCTTGTTTATTTATTTTTTCTTAAGCTAAGTTCATACAACATTTCTTTTTTACTTAGTTAAGTTCATACAGCTATATTGTATATAGATTGTAATCCAAATCCATCGACTTAACCATTAGCGATCGCTGCAAATTCTGCTTGTTTTGGCCTTAGTAAGATGCACCTTAGTAACAGGGGCCATTATGAGGCTAAAGCATGCACATCAAAAAGCTTTTGTCGAGTTTGATGAAAACTATTGTTGTTGCATTGTTTATTTCTGTTCAATATTGGGATAATGATCATTAGCAATGGTAGCAATTTTACCAGTATTTAGATATCATTTTGCACCCTCACAAGAGGTCTAGGGTTCAAAGTTCAAACCTTGCTAGGTATACATTTGGTGGTGGGGAAATGGTCGGAAACGGTCACGGGATGCCTTGGTTACATCTGAGTCAATAACTCGCCCTCCCAGGGTAACCTAAACAAGAACCTCACCCATTGACCTGATTACTAAAACAACTTTTATTATTTGATCATCACAACCTAAAACAACATAACATGCCTAATCACTATATTGTGCAGACTTTTTTATTAAAGGTGGTTATATGCATCTGCTTATACCTATCAGTTAATCATTTTCAAACCAAGCAGCCCCTAATTTGGCCCTTTATTAATTCACGAGCAGATAATAGTATTGGAGGACACTAAAGAATACATAGCACATGCACCAGAGGAGGAGAACATAGCACAGGATAGACGCCCTTTTGATCTTTTGGTATGTCAATCCACCTTTTAAATAACCCATTTCTTACCTAGTGACCTTAAAGTTTCTTAATTGGTCTCTTGAAAATGTAGGTTATTTTGAATCCAAAACTTAAAAGGAAGGGCCACAAATCAGCATTGTTTTTTGAAGGCTGCTTGAGGTGAGTTCACTGGCCTTCTTTACCAATTTTTAACAGGTCAATAAACTTTAAAACACTTAATCCAATTCTGATTCTGTTTATATAGTCAGTATACTCATATTTAAAGCGCATATCCAAACACTCCCCAAACACAACACATAAAGATGGTGATGGTTCTTTAATTGGCATGCTTTTTGCAGTGTTGATGGATATAGAGCACTGGTGGAAAGGTACCTAGAAGTAGAGGTGACAGGGTTGGATCGAGAGGGGAAGCCCATAAAGGTGGAAGCTTGTGGGTGGCAGGCTCGTATTTTACAACACGAATGTGATCATCTAGAGGGAATTTTGTATGTCGACAAAATGGTGAAACGAACATTCAGGACCATAGATAATGTGGACTTGCCTCTTGCCAAGGGTTGTCCTAAGCAGGGCGTTCGGTAGCATTGTGTTTTCAAGATGATTTTGTACTATTTGAGATTTTTTGGCCATTAGTGTCGTATATTATGGTCCTCCAAATGGGACTGTAAAATGTTAAAAGAGTTTGGATGATAAAGATCATCAGAGAAACCAAATAAGATACTAACCTATTGATACAGCACGAATGTGTCCTGATGTAGCATTTTTGTGGTGTGTTTATTGATGAAATAACAAGCACTTCATGCATTTCATTTACATGTGAGCAAAACTATTTGTATTGAGACATAACAATTAATCGAACACCAATATGACTGGATTTAAAAGAACTTAACTGTAAACCATAAAGGATCAGATTTAGGTGATCACCAGAATTGTTTAGATCTAAGTAATTATGTCACATGCACCAGGATTCACAAGTTTATGGAAAACAAAGAAGAAAGAAGTTAGCGAACCCCTTGTTGGGGACAACCTTTAGCAAGAGGCAACTTGTGATTCCATAAAGTTCTGAAAGTTCGCTTCTCCATCTTGTCAACATAGAGAATACCGTCTAGATGATCACACTCGTGTTGTAAAATACGAGCCTGCCACCCTGAGGCATCTACCTTTATTGGCTGCCCATCTTGATCCAACCCGGTAACCTCTACCTCTAGGAATCTTTCCACCATTGCTTTGTACCCAAACACACTGCAAAAATCATAGTTGAAAAGAAACCATCATTGTCTTCCTCTATGTGTAACATTTTATTGTTAGACTTGTAAAGTCAACTACTCAACACTTATGTATGTTATCTTATAAAGATATACCATACAAGGCCATTGATCTCACCTTACACAACCTTCGAAAAACAATGCCGTTTTGTTGCTCTTCTCTTTTAGTTTTGGGTTCAAAATAACCTACGTTTCAATAAATCAAATAGATATATGAGAACTTTCAGATTGACAATTAATTAACTAGCGGAGTTACATGGTTTAAAGGTGGATTGACATACGAGAAGATCAAAAGGGCGTCTGTCTTGTTCCTCGTTATCTTTATTTGGTGAACGTGCTATGCGTGATTTAGTGTCCTCCAACGCAATAATCTGCGTGTGGCTCAATAATGAAATTACTATTCTTAAAAGAAACCATTACCAAGGAAAGAAAATGGAATGAACCCTAACTCTTAAAGGAACACCAATTTGGGGAGCAGAAAGGCCAAGAACAAGTTGTTTCCTCATGACCTTAACCATATCATCAATAACCTTTTCAATACGAGCCGACCCAATTTCTCCAGGATACACTTCACGAGCGGGTTGATGAAGCACTGGGTCACCCGCTTTCACAACACGTGGCAAGTCCGATTTTCCACTCGTAAAATAACGTAAAGCTAATATACATACAATAACAACTGCTATTGTTTTTATCTTCTTTCCCAACCATGCCAACCAACCTTCTCTAGTCCGAGCACTTGAATGAGTCCTAAAACCTCTAGTATCTCTGATAAAGTCCGTGTTAAAGGTGGATTTTGTCAAATGAAATTCATTTCTTAGAACAGGCTCGTGTTGAGGTCGAACAACGACACTTCTAGTTTGAAGAAATGGCACAGCTAGTGGTTTTGACGAGAGGCGATGGGATAATCTTCGGACCACCTCCTTGCCAATGGTGCCATAAAGAAGTTTGTTGTACATTTTTTAATTGTGGTGCTACACAAATGGCTTGTTATGAATATTTTGATATATGTATGATAGTAGCTGGTTTTCATCTTCCTAAAGATGCTCATTATACTTGCCGGTTTATTAGCTTTTCAGTTGTAAGTCTATAAGTCAGGATTCTGTTGTGTCTCAATGACTCACATTCAGACAATTTTTACTTTTCATGCCATTAGAAGATATATATTATCAAGCCATATTGGTGTAATCATTTCTCATCATATTTAGAAAATATTTTAGTTATAAACAATATAATTTCACGACAACACATAAAAATTGATGCTCTAGTAGTTCAGTTTATGAGGAATTATGTAGTTGATGAGGTTTCTAGTTGCGCATGGTTTTTATAATTTTTTCTTTCTATTTCTTTTATGGTTCTTTAATAAGCATGTTCAAGCAATGACAACATAATCTAACAAACTTTAGATCACTATTCTTTTGTTTGATTTGGGTATATTTGGTCCAATTTCCATGGTTCACAATAACTAATTTGGTTAATTACATTTTCTTTCTTTTAAAAACAATGATTTTATCAAAACACCCATAATCAAAGGAAAAAGAATGACCACACCAAAATGAGTAGCCTAAGTGCCAATAATATATGAAAAAACTATATAGGATACAACACCAATACTTTCAATCAACGTTAATCTTAGAATTTCGATTTGTGATGCACCACAAAAAGCATGATTTAATAGCGACAAATGTGTCAACGCCTCCATTTCAATATAGCCTAAAAGGCAGAGAAGTAAACTCCATGAAAAACTTTTTAAGCTAACTTTGAGAGATGAGTGCAAAAGATACCATCAATCACAAACTTAACTGTTAGCTCCCAACGGCTGTTTTAAACCCCCATCAAACAAACATTTCAACCAAATTATTCGATTATCTGATTACGTCTAAATCACACATTTGTACTAACCGACTATTTGATACATCATAAAATGTTGTTTGTTGATCCAAACTCAAAGGTTTAGTTAGAAACCAAAGAATGTGAAACTGAACGTAAATCGTACATATAGACAAATCAGAGGTGCGATCAAGACCAGCCAAAAAAACCCTAACGTTTCTCTCCCCTAGGGAGAAATCCGGCCGCCAATCTACCATCCTTTTCCAGCCAAATTCCAATCACAATCGTCCTCTCTATCCTTGTTTCAAGTGTATGCAATACGATTTTGGGATTAGATATCCTTATTAGATTGGTTGGCAGTTCTTATCTAATTATTATATCGGATTTCTCTTCTATTTTATTGTGGTTGTTCCCTATTGGTGATCTTGTAAACCCTAATAATCTGTCATTATCAATTCGTTGTCCTACAAAGTCGACTAATCTTGGTTGCTTTTGTGGATTCGAATCATTGATTTAGGGTTTCGGATATGGAGCTTATTATCAGATATATTACAAACCGCCTTTAGGGTTTTCTTTATTCGATCTGTTATTGGAAGGATATAAGTCGTTTCTGACTTTTATTTATTGATCGATCTCTTATTTGTCTGGGTGGATCTATGCTTAACGATTATTATACCTTGGTTTTTCCATTCATCGTCTCTGGTGCTTCAAAGTATATAGGAACCTTTTCTAGGGTTTCGTTTTTCTGTATTTTTGGTCGTGATGATTATCTGGTTGTCCCTTATTAGGGTTTGTTCGTTGGCTGATTGTTCTTTATCAGATGGTTGCATTGTGTACATGGGTTATGGGAGAGATGTATGTCATACTGGTTATTCGCTGCATTATTGGAGGATCTTGCTGCTATTGTTCGTGTTTCTATGTTGTTTGAGATCCGTGATGTGGTTTTGGAAGTTAGGGTTTGTAAAAACCTTATTATTTGCTACGATTTATCATGCTGCTGCTGGTTGCTTATGACAAGGATCATGGTGATTCTTGTCGATGTGAGTTTAATTCTTATTAAATGTTGCTGGTTGTAGTTAATTGATATTGATGTGTTGTAAGGGTGTTAGGGATTCTTAAGCCTAGGTTTGCAGGTTCGTGCATGCCTTATGGTGATGATTACTCACCCTTGTATTAGTCCATGGCAGATTATGATACCGTCGATTTGCACTCTGATCTTGGTTGCATGGCAGCCTAGTGGTACTTCAAATCTTGCTATAGTTTTTGTTGTGATCACACGAGTTCTTTGTGTGATCATATGAGGTGTGGTGCTGTTGTGACTTGACCCTTGTTTATCTTCTTGTGATTCATTCGACTTGTTTTGAAGGTTGGCTCAAGTTACCATATGCTGGAAGTTAAGTTACTGGGGACTCTTGTTCAAAACCCCATATTATGCCATGCATGTTTCATTCGTTATCTATTGATCATGGCTATGCTTTGGTTGCTGGAAGTTAGGGTTTTGACCCATGTTTATGCTTCAAATTTATTTGCTACGGAAGTCACTCTTATTATGTTATTAGATTATGCTTTGCATAATACTAATAGAAGACGCAATTTGTTGAAGCTGGAAGTTCGCATGTTTATGATCTGGATCGCTAGGAAGACTAAGAAGACTTCAATTTTATTTGAGTTGTGATGTATTGTATTTTTATTACTAGTCATCGTTAGTTGTATTTAGATCTGGTAGTTATAAGAATGGCATGTCATTCTTATATAGTGGTAGTGGTTGTGTCCTTAGGGACTTCGATGAGAGACTCACTCTCTTCCATTGTACTTAAACGTTTTTGATTAATGTATTTTACCGGGTGCAGGATTACTCCCCTTTACCCAAAAAAAACGTAAATCGTACATTCATCAAGTTTTGGTTAACCAAATATTGGAGGTTTTGTTCATTTTTAGATCATAAATGATCGATTTTCAGATGTACAACACATATAGTCAATTTGAAAGAAAAATATATGTAAGAGAAACATGACAATTCTCATAAAATTGTCAGTTTTAAGCAAATACTGAATATAAGGAATAATATGAAAACAAGAAGAAAATGTAGATAGTAATCTGCAAACAAATAAACATGAGGTAAATGAGAAAAAATGTCCAATAATGTGACATAAACTTCTCATTTCCAATAACCGGAAAGGGACTTATAGTTCATATAAGGTCTTTCCAATCAAAAGAATACAAGAAGTTTGTGCAACATTTTAAAGGAAATATAACCAGCTCTCTACATTCCTACTTATAAACACATTCAAGTTTTGCCAATGAATCAATGTGGGATTAGACTAAACTTACTTTTCTTTTGTAAAGTTTCATATCCGAACACCTTGTTTGTATTCACGAAGTGTTCATATTTTCACTTCTTCTAAACCAAGGATTTGTGGAGCTTTAAATATCTTTTCGTTAGTTTCATATTAATAATCATAATAAGCACAAAATACTATATAGGTCTTGTTAAACGCAGTTGATAAATTATTTGAAAACAAGCATACAGAATATGTTGATAATTGGTGCACGCATTGTAAGCATTACTACAGCTAACAAAGGCCATGAATTTCGTTATTGGGGCACACATTGTATTTTTTTATTAGCTTTATTAAGACATATGAAACTAAAAATCAACAAATACGTAGCGTTTGACTGTTAAAAGTTACGTATAAATATTAATTAGTAAATGTCTAGTATCGAACCCGAGACCTCGGGATTGCACACTTTACAAACAAGAATAATGTAAATAAATATATATATGTTAAATGTATCGTATATATATATTTATAAACACTTAAGGGACTAAATAATCATTAATATTAAACGTAAGTATTAATTATTATTAAGGGATAAGAGAACGAGGACTAGAGTGTAACTTGGGAGTCAAGAAGGATCTAGAAACACCCCAAGGGTGCCTAGGCCGGTCGAAGCCCACACCATGGGTCGATCCACCCTTGCTTGTGCTCCAAGGAATCACCTAGTATATATACAAGGCCAAGGATTAGGGTTTCATATCTCTTGTGCACACACACAAAACCCTAAAGTTTTCTTCTCCTTGTTTCTTCTCTTGGTCGATCGATCCTCACTCCCATAAGGGTTTTAGGATCGAAATTTTCATAAGCAAATTAAGTGTTTTGTTTACTTGCATCAAACCTTTATTCGTTGGTAGTTTGTGTGTACAAGAACGAGGTAATTACTTACTTTAGTAATTATCAAGAGATCGATAAACAAAACGGTAAGGGGTTTATCATTGATCTAATTATACAAGAATCAAGGTTTATTTGAAGTGCATCGGGTATGTTTTCTATTTATGTTTTAGTTAATCTTTATACGTGTTATTACTTGATCCTAGCTTCCGCAATATGTGTACTTTGATTGTCAAACTCTAACAGTGGCATCACGAGCCATGGATAACATGTAATTGATTACTAAAACGTAATAAAAATCGGATCTTTAATTGTTTTAGATACATGTTTTTCTAGGGTTTTCTTTAAATTTTTTTTAAAAATTTTTGTAACCCTAACCCTAATTTTAAGGGGGGGGGTCGATTTCCACTATAAAACCCTAATTAGGGTTTGTGGTTTTCTTGATTATATAATAATCATATAGAAACCCTAGGTCTAAACCGGTTTTTGTGAACATACTTGTGACCTATGTGCTAATTGTTAGGTTAATCCGTGACGAAACATGCATGTTAGTCATGGATCTTGTTTGTTTATTTATGTCACATGTTTTAAATAGATCTAAAATTGGGGAAGACTCCATATATATTAAAATCAATTTATATGCTATGTGGTGTGTATATTATCTTTGGCCTACGCAATTGATTCGTCAATGTATGTGGCTCCACTTCCATTAAGAAGGGAAGGCCTTAGGTGATTACATGCATAATTATACCTAGAATTGATTTTATTAGGATCTTTTAATATGGTTTGCATGTGGCTAATTGTTTCAGGTTTTATTATTAGTTGTTTATTTTCTTTAAATTACTTGTTTTATTGTTTTCTTAATTGTTTGACTTGATGTAAGCAATAAAAAGGGTGATTTTCATAAAAGAAAATAATATGGACTAATAATTTTGAAACCCTAAAGTGATAAAGTAAGAATCTTGCAAGGTCTTATTGACAATCGTGGTCCGATTCGCACGGTAATCAGCTCCCAGTCGAGACTAGCAAAATTCAAACTTTATTACTATTTTGAGATTGAATCCATAAACTTTTGCTTGAATGATGTTTTGTGCAAATATGTTTTTAAAATTAAGTCTTTTAAGATGATATTCATAACCGTGATTTGAAGGCTTAGAAAAGAGCCTTAGAGTCTGCCTTGGTTATCACAATCTTGAATATGTCTTAAACGAATTACTTTTAAAATCATATGTTGTAGAAAGTCATCTTAGGGTTTTGGCATAAACCTCAAGTAAAACTTTGTGTATTAATTTCACGAATTGGATATAAAAAGGTTTTATGAAAACTTATGTTATAAAGATGAGTGCATGCATCTTTGTACATATTTTGATTGACATATCAAAAATAAATACCCTTTATAATTTAAGTTACATGCCATCTACCTATAAGAAACACTTGGAATTTTAATTTAGTAAACGTGAGACCTAGGCTAAATTACTATAACAAGGTAAAATTCTTTTAACGCGTGAGACCATAATTGTAATTTTACAGTTTCTAAGGTAGACGACTTAATTAAGTTGTGCGTGAGACCTAGAACTTAAGGCATGAGATGGGATGAAACATGCTTACAAGGCAAATTGATGAATCAATTTGATGTAATTCCCATAATGATCTAGGAATTGGAAATCTTGTTTGCCAATTATTGTTCGACAGATTACTATCTTTTGTACTTTCACCACTAGCAGATCAACTGATGTGGTGGAACTATGTAAAGTTAGATCCTAGGTTTTCAAGAAAATTTTGGTGGTTATATGAATATAACTAATGGGTATTTTATTTTCTTGAAGATATTTATTATCGAAAATACTAATGTTTGAACTTTTATCTGTAGATATGGCTCAACCCGATACCCCATCTGTGATTTCTGCTTTCAAGAGTCATCTTGAGAGAGAGAAACTGACTGGAAAGAATTTCAATGATTGGTACCGCTCACTTAGAATTGTCTTGAGGTCGACCGGTAAAATGGACTATTTGACCGAAGAATGCCCAGCTGAGCCTGCTGCTTCTGAACCAGAAGCAGTCAAGGCGGCATGGAGGGTGGAACATGCTAAGTTTAATGAGGTTGCTTGTTTAATGCTCACTAGCATGAGTGCTCAATTGCAAAAGAAGTTTGAGTACTTTTTCCCAAAAGATATGCTTGATGTTCTTAGGCAATCTTATGAGAAACCACCAGCAGTTGAATTGTATGATGAATTGGACAAGCTACATAACTGCAAGCATGGTGATGGTAAACCAGTTGAAGATTATGTGACTGAGATGAAGGAATCTTTTGATCAGCTTCACAGAATTGGATTTGGTTACCCTGACAATGTGCAAGTGCACTTGATCAACAGGTCCCTTAACAAGGACTTTGCTGGTTTTGTGCAGAACTTCAATATGCACTGCTCGGGGAAGACAGTATCTGAATTACTCGCATTGCTTATTGAGTATGAGAAAAGTCTACCAGCCAAGGTCAAGAATCCTACCCCGCAAGTGTTGGCAATTCATGGTGGGAGAATCCAGAAGAAATCGCATGTGAACAAAGGCAAAGGGAAGGTTAACAAAGGCAAGCAGGTCATGGCCTATCAACCTGAACCCAAGATGAAGCAACATCAGCCTAAGCAGAAAAAGGTGAATCCACCAAACAAGAAGGATCAGGCATGTCACCATTGTCATGAAAAGGGCCATTGGAAGCGCAATTGTCCTCTCTATATTCATGACTTGCGACTCAAGAAGCAGGGGAATGAAGCTGGTAACCCCAGTTCATCAGGTGCGTTCTTTATGATTGAATTATTCACTCTTACTCCTAAATTGAATTCATGGGTATATGATACGGGATGTGGCATTCATATTTGCAATACCTTGCAGGGGTTTAGAGTTGAGAGAAAGCTGGCCTATGGACAACAATTCTTGCACGTTGGTAACGGAGCGCATGCAGGAGTTGAAGCTATAGGAGTTTATGATTTAGTGTTGCCTTCGGGCTTAGTACTATCTTTAAATAATTGTCATTATGCACCGTCAATTGTTAGAGGTGTAATTTCATTTTCATGTTTGTTGAACCTTGGTTTTGAGCATACTATTTCTAGCAATGGAATTTCGGTTTCTTTAAATGGTGTTTTTTATTTTAATGCTATTGCTGTGAATGGTGTCTTTGAAATTGATATGAATGATAATGATAAAGCTTTTGTTAAAAATAATTCAATGTATAGCATCAACAATAAGAGAATCAAGAAAGGTCTGGATTCATCTTATCTTTGGCATTGTCGACTTGCTCACATTGGCAAAGATCGCATGAAAAAGCTGCAACATGATGGGCTTTTAGAAAAGATCAATGATGAATCATTTGATAAATGCGAATCTTGCATTGCTGGGAAAATGACTAAGAAACCCTTTAAAAATAGGATTGAAAGGGCGAATGATCTACTTGGTCTTATTCACACAGATGTGTGTGGACCACTTAGACATGTGTCAAGGAGAGGTGCTAGCTACTTCTTAACATTTACGGATGACTACAGCCGTTATGGTTATGTTTATTTACTTAAACATAAACATGAGGTGTTTGAGACATTCAAAGTGTTTAAAGCAGAAGTAGAGTTGCAACTAGGAAAGAAGATTAAAGCTCTTCGATCCGATAGAGGTGGTGAATACCTGAGTCAAGAGTTTATAGATTACTTAGCAAAGGAGGGAATTGTCCAGCACCTTACTTCTCCATATACTCCACAACAAAATGGTGTATCTGAAAGAAGGAATCGTACATTGCAAGATATGATACGATCTATGTTTAATCTAACAACTCTTCCTTACTCGTTTTGGGATTATGCCTTGGAATCTGCAGTTCGCATTTTAAATATGGTTCCAACAAAGAAGGTTGATAAGACTCCATATGAAGTATGGACTGGGAAAGTTCCTAACTTGTCTTATCTAAAGGTCTGGGGTTGTGAGGCGTATGTTAAACGTGACTCAGCAGACAAACTCCAACAAAGATCTGTAAAGTGCATCTTCGTAGGTTACCCTAAGGAAACTATGGGTTACTACTTTTATTACCCAGCTGAAAACAAGGTTTTTGTTGCAAGGTATGGAGACTTCTTAGAAAAGGAGCTCATATCTCAAGAATTCAGTGGGAGAGTATATGATCTGGAAGACGATCATGAAGATGTGACACCTTCTGAAAACACTAGCCAACTTCCTGAAGAACCTGAAAGTTTAGGTCCTCCACCAGAAGTTGAAGTGATTCCCGTTCGCAGATCTTCAAGATCTGTGAAGGCTCCTACACGTCTATGTTTAAACATGGAGTGTGATGACAACTTGATAGGGGATCTTGATGAACCTACAAGTTATAAAGCTGCCATGAATAGTCCAGAAAAGGAAAAATGGCAGGGAGCTATGAATGGGGAAATGCAATCCATGAAAGATAATGAAGTCTGGGAAGAAGTAGACCTACCTCCGGGTGCCAAGCTAGTTGGGAGTAAATGGCTCTACAAGAAGAAGACTGATATGGATGGCATTGTACACACCTATAAGGCCCGTTTGGTAGCTAAAGGCTATACTCAAACTTTAGGTGTTGACTATGAGGAGACCTTTTCTCCTGTAGCTGACATAAGGGCAATTAGGATTCTTATAGCCATAGCCGCTTACTATGACTATGAGATTTGGCAAATGGATGTCAAAACCGCCTTCTTAAATGGTCGCCTAGATGAAGACATCTATATGGCGCAGCCTGAGGGGTTTGTAAATCCAGAATTCCCAGATCGTGTATGCAAGCTTAAGAGATCCATTTATGGATTAAAGCAAGCATCACGACAATGGAATAAAAGATTTGATAGTGAAATTAAGAAGTATGGATTCACTCAAAATCTTGATGAGCCATGTGTATATCACAAAGCTAGTGGGAGTAATGTAATTTTCCTTATATTATATGTCGATGACATATTGATCATGGGGAATGACATTCCAAGTTTACAAAAGGTTAAGGAATATCTTGGAAGTTGTTTTTCTATGAAAGATCTAGGGGAAGCTGCATTTATTCTGGGAATCAAGATATATAGAGATAGATCTCAGCGATTAATTGGATTAAGCCAAAGTGCTTACATTGATAAAATATTGAAGAGATTCAGTATGCAAAATTCCAAGAAAGGATATTTGCCGATGCAAGAGCAACATGGCTTGAGCAACAAAGTTTGTGCTTCAACACCCGAAGAGGTGCAACGCATGAAGAGAGTCCCTTATGCTTCGGCTGTGGGATCTATAATGTATGCGGTAAAAAGCACAAGGCCTGATGTGGCGTTTGCTCAGAATTTAACCAGTCGATATCAGCAGAACCCAGGTGAAAAACACTGGACTGCTGTTAAGAATATTCTTAAGTACCTTAGGGCTACTAAAGAGATGTTCTTAGTATATGGGGGTACTCCATCTGCAGAGCTTGATGTAACAGGTTACTGCGATGCTTCTTGGAAAGGTGATAAAGATGATACGAAGTCTCAGACGGGTTATGTCTTTGTCATTAATGGAGGAGCTGTTGATTGGAGGAGCAAAAAGCAGAGTGTACTGGCGATGTCTGCTACAGAAAGTGAGTATATAGCTGCTTCAGAAGCTGCAATGGAAGCTGTTTGGATTAGGAAGTTTGTTTCAGGGCTTGGGGTTATGCCTTCGATTCAGCGACCTATAAAAATGTATTGTGACAACTCAGCCGCAATTACATTTGCCAATGAACCTGGAATCATGAGAGGCACCAGACATTTCCCGATTAAGCACCACTATGTCAGAGAACAAGTTGAGATAGGTGAAATCGAAATGCTCAAAGTTCACACAGATGAAAACTTAGCTGATCAATTTACAAAGCCTTTACCTGGCACCAAGCTTTACAAGCATGCTGAAGGAATAGGACTTAAATTAGCTGATAGTTTCATGCCCATTTGTGATTAGTATTTGGATAAAGGATGTAATGTACAATTATTAATATTTACTGAAATAAAATATTGGTTATGTTTATTTATTCATTGTCTTATTAATAATATATCCTATATTTGCATGTTTAAGATCCGTGAATAATTTATTATTCTAAATAGTCCGTTGTCGATTAATGATATGGGAATATCATTAAACTAAGACAATTTTGAGTATTGGTTTAGGATATACTTGAAAGTATATTGATGCGCAGTCATACCAATTTCACATGATATTCAATGAATTGAGTATTGGACTTATCCCAACAATATGATTTAAATTTATTGTGAGAATCATATTTAATAGTTATCCTCAGACTTGAGATACCAGATAAGTGTCATGGATGTAGTGCATTTTGTGGAGCAATCTACCGCTTACCGTAATTGGAAGTCATAAGGGTTGTTTTCAGAATGTTGCAAAGTTCATGGGTTATTCTTGTAGTCAAGAGAGAATTCGCTCCTTCTGATTTGTTCAGAAGTTTAATACTGCTGGGCCCCTCGTAGGGTTGACAAAATGTTTGCGTGGCCACGCCCAAAGTCTATCTGGAATACGTTCAGATGTTTTGGTAATTTTGTTCAATCATAAAGAGACGAGAAACAGAATTTAATAAAGAACCTCACATCTTTATTAATGTAGTATTAGAGGCGAAAGGATAATAATAATGATGAATCATTAAAGGTTTTCCAGGAAACCTAGCTCAGGTCGAACTAGGGGCATTGGAGTGTTGCAAGACGCTAACCATTGTCATTTTACTATTAATAGATATACGAGTGGGAGCTGTTAAAAGTTACGTATAAATATTAATTAGTAAATGTCTAGTATCGAACCCGAGACCTCGGGATTGCACACTTTACAAACAAGAATAATGTAAATAAATATATATATGTTAAATGTATCGTATATATATATTTATAAACACTTAAGGGACTAAATAATCATTAATATTAAACGTAAGTATTAATTATTATTAAGGGATAAGAGAACGAGGACTAGAGTGTAACTTGGGAGTCAAGAAGGATCTAGAAACACCCCAAGGGTGCCTAGGCCGGTCGAAGCCCACACCATGGGTCGATCCACCCTTGCTTGTGCTCCAAGGAATCACCTAGTATATATACAAGGCCAAGGATTAGGGTTTCATATCTCTTGTGCACACACACAAAACCCTAAAGTTTTCTTCTCCTTGTTTCTTCTCTTGGTCGATCGATCCTCACTCCCATAAGGGTTTTAGGATCGAAATTTTCATAAGCAAATTA
The DNA here is from genome assembly GCA_030686995.1 of Artemisia argyi. Taxonomy (NCBI): domain Eukaryota; kingdom Viridiplantae; phylum Streptophyta; class Magnoliopsida; order Asterales; family Asteraceae; genus Artemisia; species Artemisia argyi. The sequence continues at coordinate 13,348,793 of CM060691.1, read as the reverse complement.
AGTGTTTTGTTTACTTGCATCAAACCTTTATTCGTTGGTAGTTTGTGTGTACAAGAACGAGGTAATTACTTACTTTAGTAATTATCAAGAGATCGATAAACAAAACGGTAAGGGGTTTATCATTGATCTAATTATACAAGAATCAAGGTTTATTTGAAGTGCATCGGGTATGTTTTCTATTTATGTTTTAGTTAATCTTTATACGTGTTATTACTTGATCCTAGCTTCCGCAATATGTGTACTTTGATTGTCAAACTCTAACATTGACATGCTATGGATATTTTTGGCAGCCAACGTACCGACCGTTTGAGAGTAATTAGCAATTAGCGTTTAACAATTTATAAATAATGGCAACAAGCAACTAGCATTACTATTTTTTCTAAACACTCCAAATCAAAATGTTACTTCTAGTATTATTTATTAGCAATCAACCTTTACACTTAGTAATTATAACTATACAATTATGTTACCAAACACACTATCGGTACAATTAGTTATCGCTTCTTTGTACTACTTCTCGTTACTTCTTCCTGCTACTGTTATTTTCGCCAACATACCATATATCTTAAACTACGTAATCCTTGCAATCAAACTCTTTGGACATGATATACCCTCTCGTTCATACAAAAACCTCTTAAACGAAGTATAATCCATAATACATACATTTTACAAAATTTACAAAAGAGCTAATTATTTAAAAATGCATTAAATTTGACACTTTTTACTGTTGTATGTAGCCATATTATTTTTTTTCTATTGTGTGACTAAATTTTTGAATTTGGTACATTGTGTGTATTTTATGACTATTCAGCCCTGTAAAATGACCATTCATGTAAGGGTAAAATGGTCACAAAATACACACAATATACCAAATTCAAAAGTTTAGTCATACAATAAAAAAAAAATAACATGACTACATACAACGGTAAAAACTAAAAAGTGTCAAGTTTGATATGATGATTTCACTTTTACCTTTAAGTAACTAATCTTGTAGCGATCATTTCAACTAGAGATAATAATATACGGTAGTAAAGTTGATCAAATTTCTTATTTTCATATTTGTTAGCTACAATTAATCTAAAGAAAAGCTCACGAGCGGCTTGACTTATTTACACCTTTCCTTCGTTAAGTCGTAAGTTTGATACTTATGTTGAAATGTAAGAGGTAAGAAAAGTGAGGTGGCAATAAAGTAAGCAAGTTAAAGTACAGGGGTTGAATTGAAAGTTTTAGAGCTTATGCCAAATCGATCTGATGACGGGTAATGTCATCCGGTCTCTAGTCTCCGATCTCCGATCACATTCCGGTGTATGTTTTCCTTTCGTTTCATAATTGATCTTATTTTTTTTATTAGTTTCTTATTATTTGTTGGTCACTAAGTCCTTAAATGTCGTCCCGGCTTTTTTTTTACTAGTGTTTATGTGATTGTGATTATTTCTTGTCACTTCCAATGCGCTATGCCAAATGCGGGGGTGTTTGTTTAAGCTTATATGTAGTAGGCTTATGAGCTTATTTGAATTCTGCTCATATTGCATAAGCCTCAGTTTTCTGGCTTATTTTGAGACTTGTGGACATAACTACCTTATATAAGCTCACATGTCTCAAATATTCCAGAAAATTGGAGCTTAAGCCGAAATCAATTAACCTTATAAGCCCACATATTAGCTTAAACAAACACATTGAAACAATTCGTAATTGTTTGCGATTTTCAAAATGGATATGATAAACGTTTTGAATTTGATTGCATATATGTTTCTTCTTGATAGTAAATTTTGCCTGTAATTGTTGTTACAGATTTGCATTTAATCTAGTCCACAGGGGCTTCTGTAGTAGTGGATCAAAATGGCTAGCACGGCATGTTTTATGATCATTAGCAAAAATGACATTCCTATATACGAGGCCGAAGTAGGGTCTGCGCCTAAGGTATCATAAAACACTTCTCAGTTTCAACTGTTAGTTGTTACTCTTTGCTGTACTAGAACTGCGTTTCGTTTATAGATTTTAGTCTATTCAATAACCGTGTTGGACTTGGAACTAGGAAAATTTGCATCTTCAATTGAATATGTATTTTGTTTTCGTTTCATTTTATCTTTCATAACATGCTTTTATTTAAAAGTAATCACTATTGTCTTATCTTTTATCAATAGTAGTTAGACTACATTACTCTGTGTGATTGCTCACTATTTCAAGTTTATGCTTGTTCTAATGAATAATAGTATATCGGATAGGTTTGGGTACTATGTACAGAACACAACAACTTATCATCTTCTTGTTTACCTATTTTTTTCGTATAACGAGTTTCTAAAGCATTCATAATGCTTACACACTCGTACCTTGCAATGACATTTTAGAAAGAAGAAGCTGCACACCAGCATCAATTTATTCTCCATGCGGCTTTGGATATTGTTCAGGATCTTGCATGGACAACAAGTGCTATGTAAGACTTATTATCATTCTCACCGACCCTCAGAATCCTGGGAGAGTTTCGTTTTATTTATCTGATCTTACTTGCTTATGTACTTATGGTTTAACTTTTCTGGTTCCAGGTTTTTGAAAGCAATTGACAGGTTCAACGATTTGGTGGTGTCAGTATACGTGACAGCTGGTCATATCCTTCTTTTAGTAATTTGTTTGTTAGTTAGCCCAACATTGCATTACACGAAGAACACACTACCTACACTTTGGAATGAGTTTTCAGTTTGTTTTCAATGCCAATTAGCTAGAAAAGTTTCATAGTTGGTATAATCAGTGAATTTGTATTGGCATCTTTTCATTTATTTTCCTGAACTCAAGCTGTACATACGCGATTGATGCTGCTTCATGACTCTCGTAATGATGATGGAATCAAGAGCTTTTTCCAGGAGGTCCATGAGCTCTATATAAAGGCAAGTTTTTACTTTATCTACTGTTTATGTGATTCTGAGTGCTCTCCTAAAGTGCATATCTGTTTCTAGTTGGCAAACCATTCTTTTAATTTGTTTCATCTTACCAAGTGTTTTAATATTACATTCAACTTTTTGCAGATTCTTCTGAATCCTCTCTACCTGCCAGGATCTCGTGTTACATCTTCACATTTTGATACAAAGGTCCGAGCCCTCGCAAGAAGGTACCTATAAGACTGTCATCTTAAATCTTAGTGTAAACTTCAATTTCCGTCCATTTTATGTCACAACCTCAACTTTGGCTTTCTGTTGTGACTATTGAATTCATGGGGTTCTGTAGAAGTGAGTGATGTTCTTGGATTCTAACCGATTATACATGGCCTTTTGTTTGTTTCAAGTTTTCACTATAAAATAGGGTTGAAATTCTTGTATCTTATATCATATAATGCTAAGACTTGATGATGAAAACTATCTCCATGTTTGTCAATGCTGAATTTACGAGTCAATTTATAAATCATGACTGTTGAATTTTTCTATACTGTTTAGATTACGTGATATACATATAGCCTAAAAATCGTAGCTATTATTAATTTATTATCAGTACATTTCATTGTGAGCTACAAAATGAAGATGATTATTACAAGAGGCTGAGCCTAAATGAACTGAGAAGAAGTAAGATTCGGGTGAAGAAAGAGTCCTTTAATCGGGTGATTTTTTAGTTGTTTTCCGCTCACGCTATTACAACCTACAATAGAACACCACCCCCATTTATTCTTGGTGTCTTTAACTCTTCTCCATACCACCATTCCTGAAGCAATATCCTTGTATAAACACACTCCCCCTGCTGTTCCAGCACACTTGGTATTACTGCCAGCAAATCTTTTCGCCAATTCAAGCGGCATTCTCTCTATCAAAATCCAATCATCACCCTCTCCTAGCTCCCAAACCAACACATCCCTGTCATGGGTCCCGCCAACAACTGCAACCTTTCCGTCTCGTGGGACCAATGCAGCAAATTCGAGTGTGTCACCCATTGGCACACTGAGTTCCTTCCATTTGTTCGTATCCATATCAAAGCTCATTATGCTATATGCACGGGCTGAGGTCATCCAGTATAGGACCCCATTTGAATAGACACTCTCGTTTGGGGTCCATACAGTAAGCCTCACGGCGAACTCGACTGGCATGGACCCCATGACTGTCCACTTATTACTTTTAGAATCGAACATTTCTACTGTCGGCTCGTATGAAGCGGCGCCGCCACTTGCAGCCTCAGACATCCCACCAGCCACATACAGCTTGAAATGGTTGGTAAAATCTTCTCTGACTCCCACAGCTGGATTAGTCCTTGGTTTTTGCAGACGTGGAAGGTGACCAAATTGACCAGTAAATGGATTACAAACTGACAACCGAATAGGTGCCCCACCAGTCGACTTAAACAGTACTAAACCTTGTCCCCCGATAGTCGACACAGGTCTAGTCATACTAGGAACATGTTCCAAATCGAGCAAGTGCCAACTTCTCTCAATTGGGTTATGAACAAAACACAATTGCCTGTTGGTGCGACGAGTGGGCAAGGCAATGAACCATGGCTGGTGATGGCGGCAGTTTTGCCTCGTCTCTCTTCCACAGTCATGCCAGTGACGGCAGGTCGCCATGGCACGTGCCAAGTAGCATGGAGGGAGGTAATAAAACACATTGGCCAACACATCAGAAGGAAGATTGTCCCACATCTTTGAATTATGGATCAAAACTCAAAAGGGTGCAACAAAGATAAAGAGTACATGCAACTATAAACACACAGTGCAATAATTGAATGCTGTTATAATGATTAATGCATAGAGATGTGTGCCTAGTATTGTTTGTGATCGAATCTAAGGCACATGGGGACATGTACTGAACATATTACAATTTGTTTTATTCGTTTGTATATTGGGAGAATTACATGTATAAGGTTTGGTTCTTAGGAGAGCTGAAAGGCCATAACAGCAAAACCTTCCAAATTTCCTTTCTGCAAATATTTGTTGGGGTCTTGTAGTTGGTTCACCTGTCGTGTACGGTTCTAATGAATTGTTCTATGGGTATTTAATGTATACCAATCGATAATGATGGTGCAATTACATGACACGGCGGTCCATTCTTGACGAGTTTGATGCGTGTTAAAAATGTTATTGTAATTAGTCTTCGAGTAGAGTTTAAGTATGCTTTTGCTTCAATGGTAGGGGCCTGTCAATAGATGTCAAAGATGAAATCCAAAAGTTTGTACTTTGTAGTTATCTTCTAGCCAAACTCTCATTTCAAGAGGACACTCACATACTCGTTGAGGCCGGGTTGGACTTGTGAGCATTCTAAAACACGAAAACTCAAACTCTTTCATCCCGTGATGAATAAGCAAGGTTTTTGGCGACAATTCCCTCTGATAATGGGAAAATACAAACTGTTTCAAACGTATAAATAAAGATTACATTAGATAACATGTTCATGGTGGTGTTAAACATTAGTTTGTTAATTTGTCCAATCAACAGATGACCACTACCATATTACATATCACCATCACTTAGATGAGGTCCATATTGTGCTACTTTTTCATAGCGTGACAAAACATGTAATCAGTAAATTGGTGTCCCTCCAGACATGTATCATAACATATTATATGTACACTTTTCATTTGCCTAAATATCACATGGCATGTGGCTGGCTGAATGCCACATTTGCCGCTACCTCATCGGCTCATAATTCACAACATGCCGATGTCTAATAACTATATGATACTACATCTTTAGAATGTAGGACCAGAGCTTGATGCAACCATTTGGCCCCGAAAACCAAATCAGATGAGTGTCAATGAACGAACGATACTAATTTCATCTTTTTAAGACAATGACTATTAGACATTGCACCAACCAGACCCATACACCAATTTGGAAATAAAACAAGGAACCAAAATTCAAGTTATTTTTCCTTTGTTTTTTAGTCACTGTCTTAATCTTGTTAGTGATGCACAACACTTTTCTTTACAAGTTGGAAAGGTGACATTATTTTCTAAATGGTTGGTGAATAATTGCTAATGTCATCAAAACCACCACAAAAATACACAAAAAATCTTGATTTCAGATTTGGCCTTTCTGCAAGATATCATGAAGTAGATTCCATGGATTGCTGATTTGACAAGAAGTTTTCAAGATTTAGCAAAACTTTGAAGATGGGTTGGTGTTCTTACTGATTGTTTCAAAGTGATCGTTTGAGCTTAGACACTGGCAAAAGAGGGTAAAAATGTCTCTCCACGCTAGTTACCAGTCAAATTTGTTCCATAGATTGTGTAAGCAAAATATTCAGCATAAAACAAGGATGAATCGAGTTATAGTAGTAACCCCGGTTGCAGAAAGAAGCAACAAACCTCCATCTACAAAGAGTCTTGGTTTAAATTCAACTTCAGTGAGTAGTACGAATCTTACTAAAGGTCCCTTGTTATGTCAGCCGAATGCTGTGGGAATAATCGGAGGTGTGTCAGCTGACGTGACACTGAATTTTGTTAATAAGCTCGTAAGCTGGAGCAACAAGGGTAACGATGACGGAAAGGGACTACCCTATGTTCTTTGTTCAGATCCAATTCTAAGCAATTCTTGCCAACTGAGTAACGACACCCAAATAGTGGAAATTTTGAGACATAAAAGGGTTTTTCTCGAGAGATCTGGGGCTCGTTGTATAGTGATGCCTTGTAACATATCACATTTGTGGTATGATGAGGTTTCAAAAGGGTGTTCAGTTCCTGTACTACATATGGGTGAGTGTGTTGCAAACGAGCTTAAGGAAGCTAAGTTAAAGCCAATTGAAGCTGGAAGTCCTGTGCAAATTGGAGTTCTTGCCACCAACGCAATCCTAAACGCGGGATTCTATCAAGATAAACTTCAGAAGGAGGTAACTAAATGAGCATTTAACAGTTAGTAGTCGGTATAAATTTCTATGGCTACAAGTAGAGGTGGCAAGATAGGCAGGTTGGGTAATGGGTAAATATGGGTTCAGTTTGAAATGGGTCATTAAGTATAGGTCAGGTTTGCTTAATCTATGAACACTAATCGCCCATATTTAATGTTTTTATAGATGTTAAGTATGAGAAGAAAAAAACAATATTTTACAAATATATCATTAAATAAAACGGTTAGAAGGTTGTATGCATTAGAAATAGACTTTCAGCGAGTTTCAGCCCGATTGAATTAAAACACAACCAACATTTGACCCATTCAAAACTATATAGGTTATAAAGTTACCTCCTTAGCTACAAGTGACAAAAAGGTATGCTGCAGGGTTTTGAGGTTATTCTGCCAGATAAAGCTACCATGGAACACACGATAATCGCATCAATTGAAGCCAAAAGCAGAAAAGACATAGAAGGAGCGCAAAACCTTTTAAGAATTGCAATACAGGTGCTTCTTGTGAGGGCTGCGAATACCATCATTCTCGCCTCAGATGATCTGCGGGATCTTTTGCCACATGATGATCCTCTTTTAAAAAAATGTGTCGACCCACTGGATGCATTAGCTAGGTCAACAGTCAATCTTGCTCAATCTGCTGCTATTCAAAGCTTTTAATACACACAGAAGATATACAACAATGGTGAATTAGTATTTTGCGTATTGTGAGTAGATAAGTATTGGTACCATTTGTGATTCTTTCAAAAAATACATTTAAAGGGAATGTTCTTGAATTAAGAGCAATAGTAATAGTAATTTCCTGAAGATAAAACCGCCTACATAGATTAGCAAATCTGCAGCACTGATGCTACGAGATATGCAGGTTGAATGTGGAGCGAGATTCTTCTTCGAGTTCCAACCTGTTACCTGTGATCACTCAAAACAAGAGAAAGCTTATCGTTAGCACTACCCCAAGGATTAAACCCGGGAGCAGGCTCCGATGCTTAAGTCAGATGTATTCATGGTGTGTTGTATAGAATGTGTTTGTGTTTGGTTTGTGTTCTTACCTCAAATACTTAGCTGGTATTTATAGGAGGAAGAAGGTGAAAAATAGAGAGGATGAACCGATGAAGCTGCTCTTTGCATGGCTTCATGGAGAGATTGCTTGTACAGTTTCATGGAGAGATTTGTATTTGTCCCTCCTTTTATCAAATGGAAAACTACAGCAGTTGGTATGTATTTGTATGCATGGAAATTGAAAAGTTTGCATGACTCTGTATTATATATGTTTCATTATTATAACCATGTTGTAATTACTACACTAACCCCATTAAGCACGAAACACAGTGCTATCTTAAAACTCACGTTAGCTAGTTACATCATATTACTTGAAACTTAATGAGTTAAACTATGGGACATCCGAAAAAGCTGCTACATTCCCAGTTTCAACATGAGCAAATAGCAAAACATTGATCCAATCAGCATAAACACGACTAATCTTGCCGACATTTTTCCACTTAAATTCTCACCCTTGCTCTTGCTCATCCAATTCTCTAGCACAAGTCTTGCATTGACTTTTAAGTAAAGTATTTATTTTTTAAAACTTTTAGTTTTAAGCAAATGTGTTTTCTCATATATAGTATAGATATATCATAACTAAGTTTTTAATTTTTATAGTTAATTGGATGATCTTTTAATTGAAAATTGGCATAACGCGTTAAAGTTAGCGGTTACTAGGTTTGTTAGTCGATTAACAAACGGTACTTGAGGAACAAACTAATGTCACAGTACTTAGCCGATTTAGTTAGACCTTACCTTTTATTTTGAGGCATTTCGACATTTTCTAAACCACATTTTTTTTTTCTTTTTTTTAAAGGTAACATAAGAAAGAAAAAAGAAAAAAAAAATTAATTCCCGAGTTCAAGATTTCTTTCCAAGGTTGTACTAGATTATAGTGGAAACAAAAAGAGCTAACATAACATAAGACACGTGGTACAAGGAGATAGACATCAAGTGACACATGTCCTTTCGTATCATATATCTTTATAGTTAGTTAATTAACTAACCAATTTAGTAAATCAATCGTGTCTATCCACCGAACACCGACAGGAGTAAGAAAAAATGGAACAAGAAGATGAAGTTAATACACCCGATGTCGAGATTCAGGCAAGTACTATTATCCTCTTAAGTTTATATGAACATAACTAGTAAAGTTTTATCTTACCGCAAATAAAAAGAAAACTAAGTCTTTCAGTAAGCCTAACTCTTTTGTCTGTGAAAGAACGTTACCGGTCATGTTAATATGAACTTGAGAGGATCTCGATCTTTTTGTATTATTCTCTTTTGTGCATCATGCATGCACGTATTATATCCATCCTTAAACGTGATTAACTGCATGATATGGTTTTAATATGATATACAGGAAAAAGGTGAGATATATTTCTTTTATAGGCCGAAAGTAGAGAAAGAAGAAGCACATAGTTACGATGATGTGCAACGAATGTATATTGTTTTAAGGCCAGAGTCTGGGGAGAAGTCCATTGAAGTCAAGCAAGAGGACCCACCTGATACTTCTCAAGGTGGCCGTGGAGCTGAGGTGCGTACATCCGTCTTAAAATAATTGTCCACGTTTATTTTTAGACGTAACACTGTAGTATAAATTAAAGGGCAGTTGTTACATCTCATTTGAACCTCGGGTCAAACCGGTTGAACCCGTTTCGGGAAAAAAAAGGGTCAAATCTACTGTTTAGACACTGGGTTTATGCTGATTTTTACAGCAAAAATAGTGTTTCTACGGCAGAAAAATGGGTGTTTTTGACTTGTATTATAAGCTGCAAGGTTTTTTTTTTTTTTTTTTTTTTTTTTCATAAAACCGGGTTGACCCGGAGTTCGAAATGGTTGAACTGCCGACCCGGTGACCCGTCCGGGTCGATCACCGCAGACCCGGTTTCAAAACATAAGTTTGACAGAACTTTTACATGACTTTTTCACATGTTAACTGATGATAACGCGTATATATGGTACGCGAAAAACATATTTAGTCTCTATATAGTTTTTAAAAGTGTGAAATTATGTGACATATTAGAGAAGTTAAAATGGACAAAAATTTTGGAAGCTGTCAGACCAATTTGGTGCTAATTTCTACTTGATTTGCTAATGAATTACTAACAGGAGGACAACATAGAGAAGGAACCGCTTTTGAGGTTCATTGTCATGGGACAAAAAAGCCTTCCTGATCCAACTAGCAAGAAGAAAGGCAGGCCTCATTGGGGATTTGTAGAATTTGTCACTACCAACATTCAAGATGTCAAGGATGCTCTCAAAGGAGGTTTCATGTTATTTTTAGTTGTTTAGCATATTAACTGCTTATTGGTTTTAAGTTAGTCGAAATGTAGTACTCCCTCCATCCGAATATTAATATCAAGTAGAATAGGAACACAGTTTAACAAAATTTTCGTTATTGCAGTTTGAGTTTAGATAGTAGTTTGTAGTAGAGAGAATAATGGGTAGTTGATCATTTATAACTTAGATACGTCTTTTGACACATATTAAAATAGTAAGTGGCCGATAAGTTTGGGACGGAGGGAGTAATACATGTTCTAATGTGCTGATATATGCATTCATGTTTCAGAGGAATATGAAACAAAGACGAGGGGACACAGGCACAACCCTCCAGCAAGGGCATTAGGGGAAGGTGTATACCGCATACTAAGGCACCAACATAAGAAAGATAAGAAGATGCACACCCATCTGATTTATAAACTGGAATTCCCCTCGGCGGAAGGTGAAGCAGCAGAACATCAGCCACAGGAGGCGTTAAACGTTGAAAGGGAGGCTTCTTTCCTGATACAGATAAAAAATCCCACCAAAAAAGGACTAAATGAGTTCAGGGGTCTCAAGAGAAAGAGGAAGCCGGTGTTTCCTAAGCATCTGCAAGAGCGGTTTGGAAAACTGCGTTACCATGCTGCTGATCCACCTGATTTCCTGAACTATCAAGGTTGTGAATTTTTGCTGATATCAGCATCTGATAACATACACGAGGAGCTTGGAGTGGACATTCACGAGGAAACTTCTTGCTCTGACCTTATAAATACTTTTGGTGCTGAGACTTCAACTGATGCGCTTCTAAAAGGCATTTGGGTTTGAATATTATAGTTGCTATGTTCTTCCAAACGTCAGCTAGCCTGTGTAGCATATCCGATGTACTAGTATAACCTTCTCCTTGGTTTCCTGTATACATATGTATGTTGTAGGATCTGTGTATCTGTATATATAAGTATGCAACTGTATGTAAATAAATGTATGACTGGTTGTCTTCTATGTATGGTTGATGTCTGCGTCTTTCCGCATTTTGGATGTGATTAGTTACACCCGTATTTGTAACAGTGATGCACAATTGCTTCTTTCTGTCGTAATTGATGCGCAATGGCCTTCCTTTTGTTCTTTGCTCAGATCTGATTTTAAGTGATCCTTTTACGCCACAAAATTCTTCATAGGTGAATGATCACACCCAAATTGTGGGAATGTCGAGACATAACGGTTCTTCTTCAGAGATTTTGTGCTCGTTGTACAGTGATGTCTTGGTCACATATCACATTTGTGGGTGTCATGGATACTCAAAAGGGTGTTCTGTTACTGTACAGTTGAGTGTGTTGCTAAGGATCTTAGCTAAGCTATGTTAAATCCACTCAAAACTGGGTGTCCTCCAGCTGTGTTATTCATAAATGTGGGATTCTATCGAGATAAACTTCAAAAGGCTGAGGCTACAAGTACGAGGTTGTAAGATTGGTAGGTAGAGCGGGCTGGGTGATCTGTAACATGATCTGTAACAACAGGTACCGCTTAAAATGGGTCGTTTCAAGTATGGGTCAGTCCAGGTTGGGTTGACCCGTGAACACATACTGTCCATTTTCAAAGAACTTCCTAAAACAACTATGTGATAACTAATTACAAAGAGCAAAACTGTCTACAATTATAACAGATCAGTAAACAAAAAGGGCTTAGGCGGCTTTTTCCAATTTGACCTGTTTCAGATATAGCAAAAGCGACATTGATACATGGACAAATAACCACCTCTATCAAAAGCGACAAACAGGTTTTCAGATGCGTCTTATGAGCTCTATATACGCCGTCAACTCCTATGTGTATTTGATCTATGTCCAACCCTTGGAGCTTGAGGTTGTTCCACCTTATAATTTATAAAACTACCATACAAAACACCACAATCCCATCAGCATAACCAGCAACAACATACAAGGTGACTAAACCTTTTAAGAATCACTTAACAAGTGCTTCTTGTTAGGTCTGTGATTTGTGAATATCATCATTCTTGCATCAGATGCTATGCAGGCACTTCTGCCATATGATGATCCTCGTTTCAAAAAATGTGCAAACGCATTGTATTAACTAGCTAGTTCAAGCGTCAGACTTGCTCAATCTTCCATCGTCTAGTCCATTATTAGTTTGTGTAGTGCAAATTTAAGAAATGAATGTATAGAAAACATCCTGAGAAAATAGTATTAGTAACAGCAATCTCCTCTTGGGTTCTTGATTAGCAAAAGTATACAAAGATAAGTTCGCTACATAGATCTGTGTATCTGTATATATATGTGTGTGTAACTCTATGTGACTGAATGTGTCTTCTATGTGTGGTTAATCTCTGCGACATTCCATGAAGTGACTATTCAAACCTTTATCCATGAAACTGGTGCAAAATTGCTTCTTTTTCTTCGATATAAATACAAGTCAGAGATGTTCTGAACGTTATTCTGTTGAATGACTATACACCTTGTTAAGCTGAAACAAGCAATGAGGTTAAAGAAGACAGTGATGGCCTTCTTCATTGTTCTTTGCTCAGATCTGATTTTATGTAAGAACCTTTTACGCCACAAAACTCTCCACAGGTGAATGATCACACCCAAATAGTGGAAATGTCAAGAAATAAAGGTTCTCCTTGAGAGATTTTGTGCTTGTTGCACAGTAATGTCTTGTCACATATCAAATTTGTGGGTATCATGAAGTTTCAAAAGGGCGTCCTGCTACTCTACAGGTGAGTGTACTACTAAGGAGCACAGCTAAGTTAAATCCACTTAAAGCTGGAAGTCCTCTGCGAATCGGAGTTCTTGCCAGCAGTGCAATCCTTAAAAATGGGACTCTATTGAGAAGAACTTCAAAAGGATGAGGCTACAAGTAGAGGTTGTAAGATGGGCAGGTAGGGCGGGTTGGGTGATCCGTAAAAACGGGGGCGGAATAAAATGGGTCATTTTCAGTACTGGTTAGTCTAGGTTGGGTTGACCCGACACTTGCTGTCAATATTTCTAAGAACTTCCTAATAAAACTATGTGGTAACTAAGATTACAAAAGCTTAATTTTATACAATAATTGCAAATCATTAAACGAAAACAGTTTAGGTGGTTCTTCATGTTTGACCTGTTTCAGATATAGCAGAACTGACAATGACTCATGCGCAAGTAGATAAAGTAACCACCTCTATCTAAAGCGACAAACAGGTTTTCAGATGCATCGTTTGAGCTCTATATATGCCATTAATTCCTATGTGTATTTGATCTATGTCCAACCCTTGGAGCTTGAGGTTATTCCACCTTATAAAACTACCATACAAAACACAACAATCCCATCAGCATAACCAGTCTAGACACACAAGGCGACTAAACCTTTTAAGAATTGCTTAACAAGTGCTTCTTGTTAGGTTATTTGTGAATATCATCATTCTTGCATCAGATGATATGAAGGCACTTCTGCCATATGATGATCCTCATTTGAAAAAATGTGCAGACGCATTGGATTAACTAGCTAGTTCAAGCATCAGACTTGCTCAATCTTCCATCGCCTAGTCCATTATTATTTTGTGTAGTGCAAATTTAAGAAATGAATATAAAGAGAACATCTTGAGAAAATAGCACTAGTAACACCAATCTCCTCTTGGGTACTTGATTAGCAAAAATTACAAGAAGATAAGTTACCTACATAAACTGATAGACCTTAAGCAAATCTGCAGCAAGGAACACAGTGCTATCCTAGATTTAGTTAACTATTACATCATCTTTTCAAAATCTCTAGAGAGTTAAACTACTGCAGGTGTGAATCTAGAGAGTTAACTACTGCATTGTGAAACTAGACATCAAGCGATGTATCATCATCGATCCAATCAGCATAAACACGACTAATCTTGCCTCCATTCTTCAACTTAAATTCCCATCCTTTCCCATCCATGTTTTCTTCACTAGTCTTAACAAGCCATTCGCTGGATCCTTTTTGCAATTCTGTGAATAATAAAAACAATCACCAAGTTAAAACATTGATCAAAGACTTATTATGACGATAGCAAATCTGCAACAAGGAACGCAGCGCTATCCTAGAATTATACTACCAATATTTTAACCTTAGACGTACTATTATCTATTAGATTTGTGAAGCTATACATCAGGTGGTTAACTATTTCTTTTGGGACAACATAGTAGTCAACAGTGCTCAAAGAAAGTTCAATCGCAAGCTATGATCATACTAAAGGGGTTGTTTGGATGTACGTTTAAATCATACTCGCAACAACCAATTTGTGTTTGGCAAAAACACATTAAGCTTATAATATTCTGCTCATTTAGTATAATAAACATTAAACAGTAACGTAAGTAAACTAGATAAAACTGTAAAATTACTTTCTTATCCTATTAAGTCACAATAATAGCTTTGAAAAACCACATCAAACACCCCTTAACTTTAAGGGGGTGTTTCTTATTCTGCTTATCTGCTTATTTGCCACTGTTTATTTGTTTCTTATAGGTAAAATAAGCAGATTCCGTTAAGCATGTAAAGCTTATTTCAAAGTATTCATTTTTATTGCAACTAAACTTACTTTGTTACAAACAAATTTACCTTGAAACCTCTTATAAATGAATTTGATTCAAAAAATTCTTAACAAATAATCATTTTTTTGAGTAGTCTTGCATTCTTCTACAAAATAAGCAAATCCAAACACCATTTCTAAGAGTACTTACTTTTAAGCACAAGCATAAGTAGAAAAAATAAGCAATCCCAAACACCCCCTAAATCATTAAAAATGCCGCAAAATACAACAACAACAATACCCAATCCCGTCAAAGCGGGCCATGAAGAGGTAAGATGTAGACCGTCATAAACCTACGGCAAATTTTGACAAGGTCCATTTAAAAACACAATTTTCTTTACCGGATGCATTTAAAAAATAAAAATAAAGGGGTTTTCCCTATTCACGTTACTCAGGGAGAGCGAGTTTTTGACTTAGATGTTATGCGCCCTAACCATGGTAACCCCGTGACCGTTTCTTACACTTCCCTAGCCACCCCTAAAACTACATAGGTATCCCGTGACCCCCCGAGCCCACCTAGTTCCTATGAAACAGTTTAAAAAAAAAAAAAAAAAAATGGAAAAATACCCGAAACACCATGAGCATAGGAACAACTAGTCCCATATCGACAAGTCCCGCTCGCCATCCACTTATGACACAACCTAGTCTTCCACGTCATCGGCATCTTCTTTTGGTCCCTCAACTCATCAGTACCATTCACAACATTAACAGCAACACTTGTCCTAGTTTTAAACCCATGACTGAAATGACAGTTGTCCCCATACTGACATGGCTCACCATTCAAAAACCTCCAACATGGTTTGGATGAGGGATGAATGAAACAGCATTTTTCACCGTAGGCGCATATGCCACGTTGGAAACGTTTGCAGACTTCGGGTTTGGGTCGTTTTGGATGTTGTTGTTGGTTATGAGACATTTTTGCTTAGGGTTTTTGGTTTTTTAAGGGTTTATGATTTAAAAGCAAAACCCCATTTCATTTGTTTTGTTTTGTTGGTAGTGGTGGTACTGTACTATTTTTTGATCATGGCGAGTGGAATTCGCTTAACGTTCTTTTTTTGTCGTATCTATGTAACAGAATTTGTTTAAATGGGTTGATAAACACACGGCATCCTATGTTATGCGAGAAACTCTTGACATATTGTTAGATAGTTGCCATTCTAATAAATAAAAATTAGTAGAGTAAACTGCAAAAATCTAGTTCAAATTCAAATTAAAAAAAAAAAAAAAAAAAAATGTTGTGAGTGCTGGTTGAGTAATCATTGTGAAAAGGTAAAATTATTTAGAGCTTTAAATTCTAAGTAAAAACAAACAAAACATTGTCAATGTTAAGACTTGAACCCGGGTCTTAGTTACAACATTTTACTCTTTCTACCGGTAGTTTGTAAATTGGACCTATGCACCATTTGTATGTTTGGACTGATCGATCATACTGGAACTGCCGAACTGTGGAGCATTTGCAATTTTGGACCGATCATATTGGGCCTAGAAGAATACTGGACTTTTAACCGAGCCATTGGTTTACAATCATTTTGGCCTCATTACACTTGTCTTGTCGTATCAAAATGTATTAGTTTAGTACTTTAGTTTTAGCATGATACAGAAAACAAATTTAGACTCTAGAATCTCTATAACTTTTTGCTGAAGCTGATGTAAACAAGCGCAAGCAGATAGCTTAATGGTCTCTTTAATTAAACCTCTATCACAGTTTATGTACTACTTACTAGGCTCACGTAATATAATCTAGAGTAACTAGAAGCTATTTTCTTGTCATTAATGTTATCATTCACCTTTTCTTTTTGGGCATATTGGATAATGTATCAAAACAAGTAATGTCAAGAATATAATTATTTTGGTAGTATATATATTAAGCTTCCAAATAAAATCAAACAACTTATATCAAAAAGTTTAATATATATCACGATTTCTATGAGCATTGTATTGCTGGTCACTTCCCACTTCCCAGGGTGTTCTTGACTGCACCAGCCGCACCCTCGGCTACGTTGGCTGCACCCGTTACAGCCCCTTGCGCTAAACCCAACACGCCACTCGCTGCTCCCCCAGCTACATCCGCTGCTCCATGTGCCATTGTCTTCACTGAATCACTCGTCTACATAATATTGAAATATTTACATTTCTAAAAATTTCAATCGCATAAATTCCAAATAACTCTAATACGTTTGACATAGATATGATACCTGTTGTACGACACCAGCATTTTGGTTCGTTGCTGCATCTTTTTGCAACTGTCACCATTTCGAAAATGCAACAAAAAGAAGGTTAGGTTCGAGATTATATGTAGTTAGCTACTTAGCTTCGTGTTTGCAATACGACATAAGGGCTAAGTGTACAAATGGTAAACAATGAGGTACTTTATATGTAGAAAAAATATTTTTAAAATGTGTTACACATTTAATGCCATGAACTTGTATATGAAATTGCAAACATGAGAAAAATGTAAATCCTAAGAACTCGAAATACCTGAGATTGACCGGTTGCGGCCTGTGCGTCCAAGGAGGCTTGATCTTGTTGGTTCATCATGTTTCTTTTCCTCGTTTAATCGATCTTTCTATAATAAAACTGAAGAAGTTTGGTTTGGAAATAAAAATGGCGGTATTTATAGAAAAATCGCGAATGAAACCAGAACAAAATGCTTGGTATGCCTTAAGATAAGGCACTATATGTAACATGTTTCGGTGTTCAAATGTTGACCAGGTTATGTATATATGTAGAATTTCCTAAGGTTTTGCATCATGTTTTTGTTTCATTGTTTGCACACTCGTCAAAAACTAGCAAACGTGTTAAATAAAAGAGACGTCACTAAAATAGCATCATACATTCAGACTTATCGTGGTTAGTGGCCGGTGAAAGAAAGCCCAAAACTGATAGAAAAAACTTAGGCCCGTCTGATAACCCAAAACTTTGGGCTAACAAATATGCTTAGAACCCATATAATGACTCCTTTGAAGTTTGAATGACTAATATTACTTGTCTATGTATATGCATTACAATCTTTGTTGTACCAACACTAATTGTTTAAGAAACATGAGTCTTATAATAAAAATTGTTTCATTTAATAAAGAGACCTTTCAGAATCAATTCACCTATACTATTTTTTTAATAGCATCAATTCCACCTATATACCACATTAGAATAATTTTATTACCAGAAACGTTAACTTGCTTGTAATGTCATTTTTGTATCAGAATCACATATTTAGTCATGTCATCTGTATCAAAACCAATTCTTTATGCATATTATCTTTTCAAGAAACAAAAAGCAAAATCCACTGGTTGTGGTTCAAAAGCACAGATATTTGAACACAGTTGTGTATATAGAACCAACAAAATATCATTTACCATCTAAAGTCAATAGTACATTACATTCTTAATGAAATCCCAAAACTGAACTTCTCACACAAGTAATCCCCATCTAAGAACCAATAATCCCGAAACCCCGAATATCTTTTTATTTTATAACCAACAAACATATAAAACAACGTTATAATTATATATATATGTATACCATCCAATGTCCACGCGAACCCCCTCTATAGTTCTACTTATTTCTCCCAAAATCCGTCTTACGGTTATTAGTACTTTACCCCAATCTCATTTTCTGCCTTTGCCATATTAGTAATACTTGATCAAGTCATCGGTTTTTAGGCTGCAAGCCTTGCGTTTAGCCACTGACAAACTTCTTCCATTTCCCTAGGAATTGTATAATGACCAAGCCTGCAAATTCACAATATAATGTCATGTAACATTTCCTTTTAGATGTTTGAATTTAGTTATGTAATAAACAAATTCCAAATTCATACCCATCATAGCTTCTGAATGTAACATAACG
This sequence comes from Artemisia argyi, assembly GCA_030686995.1. Taxonomy (NCBI): domain Eukaryota; kingdom Viridiplantae; phylum Streptophyta; class Magnoliopsida; order Asterales; family Asteraceae; genus Artemisia; species Artemisia argyi. The sequence goes on along the minus strand of CM060691.1, from coordinate 13,330,293 downwards.
GAAACCAGCTGAACTCATGAACTGAGAAGTCCTTTCTCCATATCTGTATGGGACTACTTCATCACCTGTAATGTATCGTTTCCATGAATCAGTATAGAGCCTATAGATATGGTAGTTTCGTCTCATTTACTTATGAATAAATTTATTTGGGCTATGTTCTATATCTAACGGGTCAAATGGACTAAATTGATAAGAGTAGTCAAAATGGATTTTGTACAGGACCGCACATTTTACCAGCCTATTGAGCATTTATAGTTTATTTCGTCTAGTGATGTAGAAACTAGCATCAGGTTTGTAATACGTACATTGTCCATGACATAGCAAAATGGGCAATGAAGCCGCACGTCTTGCAGCATCATTTGATACTATTTTGCTCCTCAAGTTCCTGCATACATTCAAGTACATCACTCATCAAGCTTTTATTGTGTTATTTTTTTTTTCAAAATAAAGACAAAAAAAGTTTCTTATATACCTTGCACCAGGAAGCCATCCACTCAATCCAACTACAGCCCTTAAGTTTATCGGGTATGGGTTCCCATTTCCATATTTTCCTTGAGCGAAACAAGCTGCAGAGTAAAGTGCACACGCAGCACCCATACTAAATCCTCCGATACCAAGTTTAACTGTTAAGAAAACAAAACTTTGTGAATTAAATAATTTAACGTGTGTAAAAGCTAGAAGTGGAAGTAAAAAAAAAAAAAAAAAAAAAGTATTCAGGTATAGTGAAATTACCATCAGATGGCTCAGTAGATAACAAGTTTGCTATGTGTGCTATTGAAGCATCTAAACCTTCAACGTCATTTGGACCATCTTCTGAAAGCTCCCCTTCATCAAACCCTGTTAAGAACCCGAAAATGTTACTAAACATCATAAATTTACTTTAAATTAAGAATGATTTATGCTATTCATCTTGAAATATTACATGCAGCACAAGGGAATCCCCCAAGCGCAGTCACCGGGCGAGTAGGAGCAGTTGGGCATATCCATTTAATCTGCAAAAAATACCACATTTTTATAGTCATTCTAATGAAACCAAGAACAACAGAATATTAGAATACGTTAGTCAGCTACGTGTGCTTACATTTGGAAGGGGAAGGTTGTCTAAAAGTTGAGAGCAGCTGCAGCAATAAAAGTATCAAGATTTTGTGCTAGCCATAACATAATCCAAGTTGTAATCTTCATGACATAAATATGAACTTATGCAAACATTAATAAAACATTAACTCACGTAGAACCATTATCTCCAAGACCATGCAACCAAACAATGGTAGCTTGGTGCTTCCCTTTCGGCCTCACAACGTAAGTCCTCCCAAATTCAACGCTTCTCCTAGCCGTTCTACTACCTGAAATTCATTCCAAGCATTCCTCAACCACTTGGTCTATAGCAATATATCAAATTATAAATAAGGGAGTTTAAACTAACCGGAACTCATTGAAGCACTTGGATAGCTCATCTTAGACATGTTAACCGATATCACTTACAAACAAAATGCACTAATTGTTCAAACTGAGTTGTATGCTGTCTCAATGAAAAGATCTACTGAAAAATATAAGAAATAAGTTTGTTGTGGCAGTGTGAATTTATAGGGAAATGAAAGGAATGAGAATAAAAACACAAGTGAATATTCAAACACTAAATGTGAGCCAGCTGCTGCACATTGTGCCTAAAATCCAAAAAGAAACAATGGCATCCATGAAAAGAAATAAATCTTTTTTCATAACAAGAATGGGAATCAAATGCAAAAAATTAAAAGTACAAAAAATAAAGAAAATCCGACATAAGGAAATGAAAATTAAGGGCTGAAAACCATTTTAGGTTTAGAGAATCAATACTTTGTGATATATAAATTAAAGAAAGGAATATAACTCAAATATGACAATGGAACAATCCATTTTGGTGAACTTTTTTTATTTTATATTTATTATTTTCAAATGTTCAATCATTTATTTATGATACAAAGTTTTTATATATTTTGTTGATGATTGATAGATACCCATTATCTTCAAAGTGAAGTTCAAGTGTGTTAAGTTTTCATCATTACTATGTGTGACTGGCTTGCATCTATTATGTATGTACACCACCAACCTGAAATCCAGGTAAAACATACACATAGGATGTCTTTGGGGACATAGCATGTGTTTGGACTTTGGATAAGTTATTACAACATCATGTTTTAGTGTTTGAATAAAAAAATTTGTTTGTTTGAGTTAAGTAATTTCAAACACCAATACAACAATCACGATGACGGGCGAGGAGGCTTTTGGCGGGGTTGCCCATGTCCACGCCGAAAGTTGCTAAACGACAAAAAACCTGCTAAGTTGGCACACAAACTCGCTATAAATTGATTACTTAAACATGATAGATTATGTTGATATTGGTGTAACGAAATATCAAATATGAAGCCCTTACTAAGCTACCTCAATCTTATATAAAACAAAATTATATGTTATTCTCACAATGTGATAAAAGACATGTAGCATAAAGCGGAGGTAACAAGTTTAACCCCGGCCTCATGTCTCTTAAATTACATGCTACATAATTTATCCCTGTCGATGTGTGGCTATTAGTGAGTCACTTTCTTAAACATCATACTCAAAACACGCTAAAGTTGTCACTTAATGTTCGATGGGAATTAAAAAGACAAATATTCGTGAAAAGTGTAAAAAAAAACTTGAAAAAATTTAAAGCTTTACAAAAAGTTTTGAAAGTTTTTCATAAGATAGAGAATGTTAGTGAAAAAAAAAATAAAAATAAAAAAAATAATAAAAAAATTGTGAAGAAAATTTTATTAGTTATGAGTTTTTATACTTTTTTAAATGCACAAAAACGAAATTTTAATGTACAATTTTTTTTCTTGATATACAAAATTTTAAATTTTTTATATGTAATGCATAGTGAAATCTTGATGCAGATATTGAAAGGAACTTAGATGCAAAAACGATCTTTTGATGTACAAAATATCGATTTACAAAATTTTAATGCACAAATGTTTTTACACTTTTTTTTTTTTTTTTTGCATTAAATTATATATATTTTTTGAAAAACTTCATTCATAATTTTTTTTATCCATCAACATCTCCTATTGTGTAGAATTTTTGAAAAACTTTTAAGCATTTTTTATTTTTTTTTTAAATATTTTTCTTTCTCATAAATATTTATCTTTTTATTTTAAGACTACTCGATTTTCGAATGAGCTAAATATTTATAAGTAAAATTCAGTGTTAAATAAACATGTTCGAAATAATGACCATGCATTTTTGTCTTTTTACCAAGCAATCTTAAAACACGGCGATAATAGTATTAAAAAATAGGAAAATGAAATATACAAAGTGATTATGGTTTTTGTTTGTTTATATTAATTTACAGAATTCAAAGGCATCTTGTTTGTACCTTTTAAATTTCAAATACATATTGATTTCACTGCCCACTGCGCCTGTTTTCGGGTACATTCCCCGTGCCCATTTTTTGGAACCACTATCTCTATTTTGTCATATTCTAAACAAGTCATTAAACTTTTTTATCTTGGTTAAATATTTATCTTGTCATCTTAGAAGAAAATATTTCAAATCAAACCAAAAGTCAAAAGTTTAGGCGCATAGTTATCATAAGATTAAGACGATGTTGGATGTTAGTATATTGCCTTATCGGTAGAAATCAAGCTTCGCTTGATTAGTGGGTTCCCTGTCATAGGATTTTTCTATTTTCACCATGTTCGTTTTATCATATTAATGAAGAATGGTATGGAGCCATAAAGACATGTCTCATCTTTGGCCTGAAATTGTATGACAAAAGTTTATTGGTTAGTGGAAAAGTTAAATCTTCATGTTACAAATGTAGAAATCAAAAGAAATATTAAAAATGTATTGAAAAGATTCAACTGACCGTAAAGATTACAAGAGATTAAATAGTGACTAACTTATACAAAACCTAGTAATTAGGTGGGCCAAACCCAACGAGCTTGCATACCTTTATTATCTAGCATCCCCTCTCAAACTCGCAATGCTACAACGGTAAGCATTGAGAGTTTGCCAAACATAAAATAACTAAAACTGAAAAATAAACGAAAAGTGGAGTGTCCCAGAGTGTAAACTCGGTATTAAACGGAGTCTCAATCCGATGCAATCCAAACTGTAACAAGGCGACAACAGTCAAATCTGAAACATACGGACCAAAATCAATGCAGAGCAACATAATTACAGATATGAACGAGAGTAGATTCAGACGGGCAGATGTAGACAGAGCAGATTCAGACAGACAAATACACAGAGCAGATTTAGACAAACAAGTGCAGACATAGCAGATTCAGACAGACAAGTGCAGACAAAGGCAGACAGAACCAGAGTACCAGACATATATAGAATAAGAGCGGAATCAAACAAATGTGTGACCAACAGAATTAGAGCAAAACACGACGGAACCAACAAATACAGATGCGAAACTAATCAAAACCAGATAAAATTAGACAGATTGATGCTAAACTTGTCGAACAAAACCAGAATTCAAATATACAGCCCTCATACCATTGTTTCAATATGAAACCAAAGCGAATAAGCAAAGTCCCAAACATTAAATAATAAATAACATCAATACTTTAGGAATCATCATCCGTCATGTGCACCAAATTGAATTAATATTCCAACCAACCCACCAAACAAATCATCCAATCAAATCTTGCTAATTCCAAACTGAAATTCGAACTGACCCATGAATTGCTTCGAAAGTCTAAACAAAACATGATAAGATCAAACTGAAGAAAGAAAAACATTACGTCCCCCAGGCAAATTAATTCAAGAGTCACATTATCTCCTTTTACATATATATTAACCAATCTGCACTTAGCAAGCAATCAAAGATTTCTTTTGTGGAATTAATTCAAAAACTTACGGCAAAAGATATAGCATACAAATAACATACGATTTAACAGAAACACCAAACTTCCGCCAACAAGAACCAATCAATAAACAAAACTTTTGTTTTCATAGCTCCAATACCATGAAGAAATCAAAGGGAATACTGAAAATACATTGAACAGATTCAACTAATTATAAAGATTACAAGAGATTAAATAGTTACTAACCTAAACAAAACTTAGTAACTAGATGGAACAAACCCAACGGGCTTGTAGACCTTTATTACCTAATAACAACAAATAAAATGTTGCGATGTTAGTTAGAACATACTAATAAGTCACTTAATCATTTGTCATATACCATGTATACTCTGTTACACCCCAAAACCGAAATGTTGTTGACTATTATATATTTGACTAACGTAAGTTTGAATGTAGAAGAGTAGAATGTAATATGATTGGTTAGCTAATAAATATAGCACTGAAAGTTAAGCCTGAGAGTCAGATATGGAAGTCGAAGGACTAGAAATGTCATGACTTATGGACTTGGAGTACAAAGTATCAAAGAAACTTGAGGGACTAAAGGTGTAAAGACATAAAAAAAATCAGATTTTTACTGGAAAATAGCTAGAATCTGTTACTCGATATATTATTAGTTTTGTATCCTCGGTCCAATCAACAACAAACACAGCCCACGGCTATGGTTCATTCTTCACCTCCCTCGCCCTAGACTCAACCTGTCTACACTTCCACACCCACGACCCAGACATATGCCCAATTCACGGCCCCTGTTCAAGCTACAACCGCCACCTCTCAATACATCACGAGTAATTCATCAACCCGAACTCACCCCATGGTCACTCTAAATCAGGATGAAACACGTAAGACCACTCAGCATCTCAATCTTCATGTTTCTCATATCTCTCCAGTCCCCAAATCCTCGTCTTTTGCATTATCGGATCCGCATTGGCGGGATGCTATGTATGATAAATATAATGCATGAATTAAAAACGGTACTTAGGTTCTCGTTCCAAGACCTCCCAGTGCCAATATTGTGCGGTGTTTGTGATTATTTCGGCATAAATTTGATGGTTCTTTGAGTCGATATAAAGCCTGAATGGTTGCCAACGAAAGTAGTCAGCAGCTTGGTATTGATTGTAATGAGACTTTAAGCCCGGTTGTCAAGCCGACCACCATTCATACCATTCTTAGTCTTGTATTGACCAGACATTTCCTGTTCATCAGCTGGATTTGCAATGTCTTAACCTTTCCCTCCCAAAGTAACACGACAACCGAAACAATTGCATAGGGACTATTCATTTCCGTCTCTATCCCGCTTATTTAAACACACCAAACCATAAACACATTCCCTCAAAACACACATAATCCCAACGAACAAAACCACTGACGATGGCTATCTACATTGGGTCTGAGGAAGAGGAGTGGGCAAAAGTTTTAAGCAACTATTATCTAACTGATTTAGTTCTTGATGGATTTGGCGCTGAACCAATTGATAAGTATGGTTCTTATAGGAAGATATCTAAGGAGTTGAGAAAACAGATTCTGACTTAGCTGAGGAAACAAGATTACTACTATCAAGCGCTTTTGGGTATTACGGAGGAGGTGAAGCAAGAGACTGCGGATACCGGTTTATCAGAGTTTGATGATTTAGTAAACAGGATTTCACATTTTGAAGTTGTGCTTAAGCATCTAAAGGATAAGAAGGACAAGAAAGAAAAAGAAATGAAGAAAAGGAAGAAAAAGGGTGATGCAGAAGGTAGCGGTTCTAACTTCTAAACAAGTATGTGTTTAGATGATAGGGAAATTTGTAATGGTTGTGAACTCCTATGATCATCAATGAAATTTTGGATCTTTGTGTTACTGATATGTTTTTGTTTCAATTTTGGATCTTTATGTTACTGATCTGTTTTGTAATGGTGAATTTAATTAAATTAAGAATCAAGTATTTCCACTGAACAAACACTCCTAATGTGAATGAGTAGGTTATCTATTCACCATTTTAATAGCCACAAGGTACAAGGCCCTCAGATACACCAAAAGAAGGAGATAATTTTTTGCAGAGTTGACTTATCTCCTTGTCCCAAACACCCCTTTAACATGTGTTGCTTACTTTGGAAAGTCAAAATGCAATTGCTAAAAGGGAGTCCTGAGTTTTGACTACATTAGATAAAGGTGTTGTTTGGTATGATTGTATCTATGAGCATTTGCACGATTTCTAGCCAAATACACACATTAGTAAATTAAATACACTACATGACAGTTGACTTTAGAATGTCAAAGTAAGCAAACATGCAGTATATGACAGTTGACTTTAGAATGTCAATGTTTAGATCAGTTTGGATTTTGACCCATTAAACTAAAAATACTCTTTCTAATCAATCATTTCAATTGAATTCAATGTAACAATTTCATCCCAACTTCTCAATACATAACATGATTAAACAAAGATAGACATATAACATTGTTCAAAAGACATTAAAGACAAACATAGAGTACAAACATATAATCCAAAAGACATGAACGTTAACAGAATTTCTATTGTTCAAAGATCAGTGCATAACAACTAAAAAACTTTGATTTGCAAGCTCATCAACTAATTTCTTTCTCTTTCTTGTTGGCCTGTCAACTTAGGGTTTGTGAATAGGTGGTATTATTATTGTTTTAGACTCAACTAATGGCCAGAACTCACTGCCACAACATGGGTTGATCTTGAATGAGTATGTATGTGCCCATGTTTCTAGTCTATAAGCAGCATGAACCCACTCTTCAGGTATACCAATTCCTCTTCCATTCTCATTCATGTGGTTTATTACAGCCACAATATGTTTACATGTTATTCCAATCAGCTCTCACTTCCTACAACAACATTCCTTTCTATCCATGTTAACAACACACTAATCCTCGTAAGGCACAGTTACTTGATATAAAGAACCTTCAATCCATTGAACAACGCAACCAGTAACTTTTTTTTATAGAATCAAACATGGCTTTTATAGTAGGAGTAAGTTGTCCAACATTCTTTTCTATTAGTTGTTGAACTACCACAATCCTCTTCATCAAGTACTCTCTGATATATTCAAGACGAGTAATGATGGTTCCATCTCTGACATCATATACCGGCCTATTGAACACCTCACATATGTTGTTTAAGAGTAGTCCACATTGGGCTCTGCCTGTTAAACAAATCACACATTATATATTACTATATGATCAATTATCAGTATGATTTTATCTAATGCAAGTTAATGAATTACCTGAAAAATGTGATCTGCTCCATTGCTCAGCTAAAATCTTCATCAACCAATCATAAGCAGCAGAATTGTAATACTTGAGATGAGCCATCTCTTTGTTGAATTCAACAACAGTAGTGGCTCTAGCTGCCTTGCAAAGCATGTCCTTGTAAACACCTCCTTTAAAATGTAACTTCATATCCTCATGAATATGTTTAACACATAACCTGTGTTCAGCACTTGGAAACACACTAGCAATGACTTGTATCAATCTCTATGGACAGTTAAGGTTATGGATGGTGATAAAACTGTACATGTTCTCATTGTGCATAAAACACATGATTAATTATAGAATAGAAATGTGCACCTTTTGCCTATCAGAAATGAAAGTGAACTAGCAGTTAGTTTGTATGCTAAGATCTTCTCCTAGTAGTTTCAAAAACCAACACCAAGTTTCCTTATTTAGTGCATCAACTACAACATATGCTACTGGATAAATCCCATTGTTTACATCAATCCCAACTGTTGTTAGTAATTGACCTGTAAAAGGACCTAACATGAAGAATCCATCTAATCCTACGAATTCTCTGCCACAAGCTTTGAAACCTTGTTTTAGAGCTCCCAAACACACATACACCCTTTTAAAAGTTCTTGTTAAACTCTCTGGATTTGGTTCTAGTTGTACATCAATCCTAACAGTTGTGCCTGGATTTTGATTAACCAACTCTTGGGCATACTCTCTAAGCAGTGCATAATGTTCCGTAAAGACTGAATGATGTTTACAGTCTTTAGTGCATAGCATATCATACTTACTTATGGGAACATCTTTAAGTATATGCTCATTATCATCATCAAACACTTCATCATTATTTGGATTATAATCAAAATCCTCTTAACCACTCTCGTCACTCTCTTCTTCTGTTTCAGTATCTACCTCTACTTCTTTCACATTTCCCATAAGACCACCTACATTTATAAATCCATAACATTAACAACAAATGTAACTTCTTTATAAACCAAGAACAATATTGAAGTAAACATGAAAATGCATTGTGTTCTTACCGTCATTGAGGATTGTATCTGAATAGGTGGTCTGGTTAATGTGGTAACGAGTTAGGGTGGCGAAGCCAATAAGGATTGTATATGAAGATGAAGGGGTATATTAGTCATTTCATATGTATTTACCCTTGACTAATGGGCGTTAGCAAAAAGTAGCTCTATGTGGTTGTTTTGCAAAAAAACGAAACATTTTTGTCGTTTTTGCACAACTTTTTATCTCTGTGTATTTTTTACGCATTTGAACAACTTCAGGGACTAAATTTGCAATTTACCCCTTATATTAATGTAGGGCTGAGCAAAGGTTCAGAACCGACCCGAACCGAACCGACCCGAAAAAACCGAGAACCGAATTTCACGAAAAACCGGAACCGAAACCGAACCGACAGGCCATCGGTTCGGTTCGGTTCGGGTTTGTCGGTCCATGTGTATTTTGGCGTGTTTTTGTCGGTTTTGGGCCGAACCGGACCGAACCGACCCGACCCGATACCGAAATTCTAAAAACATGAAACCGAAACCGAACCGACGGGCCGTCGGTCCGGTTCGGTTCTTGTCGGTTCGTCGGTCTGGTTCGGTTTTGAACATGCGATGCTCAGCCCTATATTAATGTGTCAAATTATAAACAATGGCATTGTTTTGACTTTTATTTTCAATAGAATCATTAGCGGATTTGACTTTGGATATACAACTATTATTAATGTTAATGCTTGGGCCATTGCCTTTGATTAATATCCACTTTATGATACGTGAAGAACTTTTAAGCTAAAAATATTTTCATCATTAACTTCAATATCACAAGATCGATTTGATGATGATTATAAATTTGTCCCAAGTGTATTATTTAAGTAATATAGCAGGGTACTCACGCGTGTGATGGTACCCTGTGATTAAAGTACAAGCAATAACAAAATAACAATGATGAGTTGATTAACCTGAGAAAAACAAAAAGAAAATGATCTCGGTCCGACCCGGTTCACCCGTTTTACTGGTTTGGACGACTTTTATTGGCTAACCGAACTGGTGGTGACTCAGATTCATGGTTAAACCGGTTGAACCCATTGATCCGGTCCGGATTTTAAAACCATATACACCTTCAACTTGTTTGCATATAAATGGAGTATAAAATTTTGTGTATTTTATTAGTTTGTAGAATATTTATAATAGCATGAATTTTTTATTTTATGGTTCGTGTTTTAAAAATAATATTTATTAGAAGAGTTGAAAGTCAATAGATAGTTATGGTTATAGACGGTTTTTTCTTGTATTAAATTACATTGTATATATATTTTTTTAAATATGTTAGAATGTATTTTAAAGTGTTGTAACTAATGTTATTATAATTATAGTTATTAAAATTTGTCATATTAAGTACGTGTTAGTTTAATATTTTAAGAATATACTAAATGCTTTATGATATAGTAGAAATAATTTTTTTCATCTAGTTTATGGTTTATATTAAGGGACAAATTATCCATATGAAGTGGCATTTTGCATCTCGCCATCTCGTTTATGGAGTTACTTGGTTGATAAATTCATGGTGTTAATTAAGTGGTTTTGGTGTTGTTCTCCACGGTGCTTTCAGATTAATATGTAGGTTTCATGTTACGTCAATTTGAACTTGCTCGGTTTATTCATATTCTTATGTACAAAGTACAATCTAGTTGATCCACAATCGAGCCATAAGAATGTCAACTTATACAACTATCTAACAAGTTCGTATAAATTTATAAGTGGAGTTTAACTTTATACTTATTCCAATTAAAAATCAAGTACAGTAATATGCTAACCGTAATAAACTACTAAAATTCATCGAAACTATGTAAACTTACTTTTCATAAACCCAAAATTGACTATCATGCATCGCAATGTACACAATCTAGCAAGTAAAAGTTTTCTATATTCTTTGGAGACGATCCTAATAATATTTTTAAAATTATTTCTAATGGCATATGTCTTGAATTGGAGAAATTGGCGTGCTTTGAATTGTGAGAATCGTGTTGATGACCCTTTGTAATATAAAGAACAACTATGCGTGTGTGAAACTAACATGGAAACAATTCGATGTGTAGGCATCAAGCAAAGTGCTCATCCACAGGGTTTTGCTATTTGTAAAGTGCTCATCGAAACTATACGTATAAAAGTTAAAAAGATGCGAAAATGATTGTAATTAAGTCCGGTTGAGAGTAGTTACATCCAAGGGTGGGTGATTTATTATCTATATTTATATTTATATCTATATCTAGAATATAATGGAGAAAGCATCATCACTCCATTAAATGCAATCAAAAATCTTAAAATTAAGACATACAATATATAAAGCTTTTGATACAAATTAATTAAACACGTATATCAAAATCTTAAAATTAAAAAACAATATTAAACACACTAATTAATGTTATTTTTAAAACATCCATATAATGAAATACATGTTATTATACATATTGTATAATCAAATAAAACACACAAAACTTTATACAATTTATTTGTTAACAAGTTGACGGTACATATGATTTTGAAAACCGAATTGGACCAACGGGTTCAAATGGAATTCTGAGTCGCTATCAGTTCGGCTAGCCAATAAAAGCTGTTCAAAACCGAAACGGAGAGGAAAACAAGTAAAAACTGGTGAACTAGGTCGGACTGAGATATTTTTTTTCCTCCGTTTAATCAGTTCGTCATTGTTATTTTTGTTGATGGCTAAACTTTAATCATAGAATACCCGCTGCTATAACACGCAAATACGTTGTTAGTTAAAATACAAACATTCAATGCATGCATATCTTAATTTCTTAGACGTAGCCATATGGCAGGCTTACCTTTAGCATTTTCTTTATTTTTATATTGTAACTAAACAAAGTTTTGACGGTGCTCCTTTTCCCTCCTTTTGGGTAGAGTTTAATATATGAAAGAAAAAGATTAGAAGCTTTAAATGTTCCGCAATTGTTAGGTTAATTCTTTTTAAACACAAGACAACATATGCTGTCGCCACTAACTTCGTCAACTACCATAATAGTAATATGCTTAAATTAACAAATTATACTGATAGGATTTTTTGTATTCAGTTTATCTTAAAAAAATGAGTAAGTTGATAACACTAAAATTACCAACATCTATGTGCCTTAACAAATCATGAATTTCATCTAACCAAAAACTGGATCAAAATCATTACTAGTAGTAAACTCTTTTCATGATATATAGTTTACACAACGCCGACAATATAAACGTTGCATTAACTTGCATCATATATATATGTACCTACAACATTGCGTTAACTATGCTAATTATTCATCTTATGATGTCTAAAACTGAAGTATTAATTAAAAGCATATTATGAACAAATGAAGTAAAAACGAAAAAACAAATGGTTCATGATCGAGACGTAAGAATATCAATTTGAAAGCTACTTTTCTCCAACAACTTCATAAAGTTTATATTAGCTTTAGAAAGAACATATTAGCTTCTTCTTTTTATGTCACGATTTTAGGTACTAATATTGCCCTCGATCAGCTCTGATAATACGGTGAACCATCTCGTCATCTAATATGACATGAAAAACATTTAGATTTCTATAGTAGTTATACACAATATGAATGACATGAACAAATAGTGAAACGTAGATGTCAAGAATGGTATTGATAAAGATATGAGAAAACGCTTAAAAGTTAAAACATTGGTTGTTTAAATTATAGTAGTTGAAAAGCCCCAAAGAATCTGATTCAATTTAAATTCACATTATGAATTCTTTAGTAACTTCAAATCATAATTGGAAAAGTAAGAGAATCGATCAACTTTAGCTATATATTAATATATAGAGCTCTATATCATACATTTATCTTGGTGAATCTCATTAATTAGGTAAAAACTTTTAAAAAATGGTAATTGTTACGTACTGTAAATAAAGAGAGAACTTTTTTTATTTAAAACTTAAAAAATTGAAAAATGAATAACGTTTAATTACACTGTCGATGATCAAATAAAAAGTTCTCCTCCTTAAAAAGTCATAAAATCATGAGAAGTGTCCATTTTTAATGGACTTGAGCAGAGTATTAATGAACATGTCGAGTATTGATGAACATTTTATAATAATAATATATATATATATATATATATATATATATATATATATATATATATATATATATATATATATATATATATATATATATATATATATATATATATTTTTTTTTGATTAACATATTTTATTGGTGAAATTTTAGACAAAGTATTGATGAACATAAAAATATTGATAAACATTTGTATTGACAAACAATTTTTATTGATAGACTTTTAGGTAGAGTATTGATAAACATATTAAAAAAAAAAAAAAAGTTTGATTAATGAACATAATGATCATTTTGTTTTCTTTCATGAACATTATGTTATGAACAATTGTTTCTTCAACATTTTTTCACGAACATTCTTAAATAAACATTCAAACACTTACTTGATGAACATTCTTGTGATAACAACCCACATTTGAAATTTTATTCATCACAAATAAACATAATTCATCATTCCTAAAAACATCATTAGTCAAATATACTTTGATTTTTTTTTCATCAAATACTAAAGCTTTTATGAATTATTATTAAACCATTCATATTCTAATGAACACCTTGAAACTCTAAAATCACAATATTACTTTATTCATACATTTCATCGAACACCGTATAGTATGGGTGTTTTTCCTAAACACGTGATTTTTTTTGATAATTTAGGAGAAAACTTTAGAAAATCCAAAAATATAATAATTGATGTTAATTTAGGATTTGTTGATTAAGAATCACAATATAATTTTTGTTTTGACTCAAATTGAACGAAACCTTAACTTTTTTCTAAATTAGTGAACATTGAACCTGATGAAAAGATTGTGATTTGTAATGATTAAACGAATACATGATGAAATTGAGTAGAAATAGAAACCTAATTTTATGATTTTGGATGATTTTTAAAACTAAAATTAAGGCAGAGATTTGAGGAAATTGTAAAGAAAAGAAATAGAAAAATTATGGTTACTTGAGATTGAAGAAAGGAAAGGGAATGGCACGTGTTAGGCTTGTTTGGGTTGTTGTATTTTTTTTTCTTTTTTTTTAGGAAGTGATCTTTTCTCTCTAATTTGCATAGGATCATTACTCTCAATTACAAATATACGGTTGATTAAAAATGGTAACAACACTCGCTATTACATTAACAGTTTATTATTTTTTTTAATGCTAAAACTTTTATCATTTTTCGGTCCTAACTTTTATATCTTTTCTCGTAATAACTACAATTGAACAGTTAAGTGTTTCATTAGCGGTTATACCAGAATCACAAATTCGCAAGTATAATTATTTGCCGCTATATATTGTCACCATGTGCGGACATTCGTCTAGTCAATTATTTTAAGACATAAAGCTATAGAATTTGATAGTTTTGTTTTGGAAAGAAGTCAAACACTCAAACGCGTTACGAATCTGCATGCTTTTGTTATAATAGTTCTTAAGCTAAGAATATAAGGATATGTTAATTTAATACTTTGTACGTGATATTAAGTTTTATATCATATCTCAGTTTTCCATGTAAACACATATGCGGCCGACAGGCCATGGCGTTTTTGTCATAGATGGAACTTGACAAGTTTAACAGAAGATGTCAAACTATAACGTACTCCCTCCGTCCCATAATTATTATTCACATTTGGCTTTTTTAGTCTTTAGCTTTCAATTTTGACCGTAAATATTTTCCTTTGCGATATATATTACTTGATGCAAAATATATAAATGGATTGAGTTTTAAATGTATTTTCATTGGTATAATTTTTATAAATTATTATATAAAACAAATAAAAATATTTAAGGTCAAAGTTGAAAAATAAAGACTTTCAAAGTTAACAGTGAACAATAATGGGAAATTGGCAAAAAAAGGCACTATACTTGCCACATTTTGTCATTGTATGTATCATACTTTTTTATTTTATTATAGCACCAACTTTTCTAATCCGTGCCATTGTGTGGTCTGTGTGACCGCTTCTAAGCGTAGCCGGTTATATCTGTGTTTTTAATACATTTTAAAACTTTTTAATGGTTTCCACGTGTGATAATAATAATACACGTTGGATAATCGATATAATAACTTGGTCCACTCCCCCATTTACTTTATTCCATTAAAAACACACCTTCCCCACACACTGACTTCTTTATTCCTATGGTCCCCAACCGAAACCCTAATTATTAAAAGACAAATTGACAGTCGATCCGTAGTGATTTTATAAAATTGATGTGGGCAAAAGGTACATCTGACCTTATTATGTTTGTATTTTTGTGGAATTGTTTTTTATTTATGTCTCCCATAATATACACATGATTTAGGGTTTATATTGATTACGTATTTTTTAATTTTTTTTTTGTTTATAGTATGGTTCCTGGTTTAGACGCGTTGTTATTTGATGTACACTTTGATGGTGTCTTTTATTTCAAACCACTCAGGTATGATAATGGTGTAGTTTACCATTTAAGGGTTTCTAAGGCTAAGAAGTTTGATTATGAGGGTTTGATTGAGTATCTGAAAGAGCAGTTACAGACAAGCTTCTATGCCATGTTTTTTAAGTTATCAGGATGTGAGTTAGAGGTTGGGCTAAAAATAGTTGAGTCTAATGCAGAATTGGATGCAATGTATTCATTTTGTAAGACTTATGGGAAGTTAGAAATGTTTTTAGCCCACATTCCCCAAAATTTGTATGATTATTATTATACAAATTTAGTGCCTGATGATTCTGTTAATGAGGAAACTTCAAAACTTAGCATACTAGGGTTTAAGAACAAGGATGCTGGGAACATGTCATATGATGAATTAGTCTCATGGGCTGAGGAAGAAGCGCAAAAGCTAGTAAACACACCACCTAGGCCTAGAAGTGTAAGCAGGAAACATTGGGATAGTGTATCACCACCTAAGATCAGAAAGGCATTTAATATAGAGAATGAGGTTGTTGCATCATCTGATGTTGTGAATGATTATGACATTGGGCCATCTGAACCAGTTGATCATGACAATGGTCCACCAGATATTGTTGATGATGACACTGGTCCTACAGAGAATGTTGATGACACTGGTCCTACAGACAATGTTGATGAGGATGTACCTAGGAAGTGTGTGGATAAAGGTAAGGCTCCAATGATTTATGAAGATAGACCAGTTCATGCTAGAAAGCCAATGGTTAGGAATAAGGGTATTGTTATTGAAGAAAATGTGAATCCAAGTGTTTCAGCTGATTATTCTAGTGAGAGTGAGACTGAAATTCTTGACTACACAATACTGTATGAAGATAGTGAAAGTGATATGTCTGACAGATCTGTAGACTACTTATCAGAAGGTGAGGATGAGTTGATTGAACTTAGGAGGAGAAATTTTGAAGCGAAAAGGGCACCCAAGGTTAAAAATCAAGCTAGTGAACCACAAGGTGGAGAGGGAAGTTCAAGACAAAAGAACTGGTATGGTATAGGTGAAAATGATACTGTATTAGAGCATGAGGAATTCTTGGATGTTTTACTAAGGAAGCTCAGAGATTGTGACAATGATGTAGAGCTAACAGATCCATTCAAAATGGTGGAAACTAATGTGGATAGGTATCCTGTTTATGATGCAGATACACACTGGAAAATGCAAGAACCAACGGTAAGTCTTCAGTACATTATAACTTTTGTTCATACTAAAAAGGTAACTGTTAGTCCATTTAGTAACATGTACATATGTAATATTGCAGGTTGGAAAAAAGTTTGTCAATGCTGGTCAGTTAAAAGAATGTCTGACATACTATGGATTAGCAAATGGATTTTCGTTATGGTTTGAGAGAAGCGGCACAAGGAAAGTGGTAGCTCGCTGTGGTTTACGTCCTGAGAAGATCAAAGATCCAAAGAAGGGGAAACTAAGTAAGTACAACCGGTATCCAAGTAGTAGGGATGAAGGGTCTGAATGCCCATGGAGGTGTTACGGGAAGCAGATGGTTTCTGAAAACTCATTTCAGGTAATATCACTTATCAATGAGCATACATGTGTGAGAGACTTTAAGTTTGGTACTCTGATTAATTACAAATGGGTAGCTAAGCACTTTGGGCATAAGATTAGAATGAATCCAGACATTAAGTTACGTCAAATAGCTGATTTAGTCATGAAAAAATACAAATGTATTGTAAGTCCCAGTGTTTGTAGGAGGGCCAAAAATTGGGCAATATATGAAGGGGATAACACAATGGCAGATCATTATGGTTACATTAGGTCATATGCTAAAGCTATTTTAGATACAAATGATGGTTCAACTGTTAGAGTGGGGGTTACAGTAAATCCAGATAAACAAACATACTTTGATAGATTCTACGTATGCTTTAATGGATTGAAAGAGGGTTGGAAGAAAGGATGTAGAAGGGTTATAGCTTTGGATGGTTGTTTCCTGAAAAAACCGAATGTGGGTGAAATTCTTACGGCTATTGGTAGGGATGGTAACAACCACATCTTTCCGGTAGCATGGGCAGTGGTGAATGTGGAGAACAAGGACAACTGGTCATGGTTTCTGGAATTACTTGGACAAGATCTTGAGTTGCCAACTGGAAAAGGTTTAACACTTATGTCAGACCAACACAAGGTACCTTTCATTACTATTTTGCTTTGTTGGACTTTATTTTGTAATTGTCTTTGATGCATATTAATTTTTTTGTTAATTTAGGGTTTGCTAGAAGCTGTCAAGGATATAATGCCACATGCCGAACATAGACAATGTGCACGGCACATCTATGAGAATTTTAGGAAGACATATAGTGGATTAGAGTTTAGGCTTCTTTTTTGGGCTGCTTCAAAGGCCAGTCATCCAGGTAGGTTTAACAAGGTTATGGAGAAGATCAAAGTCGCTAACCCCGGAGCATATGAGTATTTGCTTAAGAAAGATCCCAAGACCTGGTCCAGAGCCTATTTCCATATTGGTAACAATTGTGAAGCTGTGGAGAATGGATTCAGTGAGTGTTTCAACGCGGTTCTGTTACAAGTTAGAGATAAGCCACTTATTACAATGCTAGAATCAATGAGGGTAATTGTTATGGAAAGGATGAACATAATGAGGAAGATGTGTGATAAATGGACAGACGACATTTGTCCTAACATTAAGAAAAGGTTGGAACTCTTAAAAGATCAAGTCAGGTAAGATTTTCAAAGTTTATGTAGTGAATATAATGATCAATAACACTTAATTGTATACTAATTATTATTTTTCCTTTTTTATATGCAAGTTTTTGGCATGTGATACCAGCTGGAGGTGGTAAATTTGAAGTTAGAAATGGTTCAGATGCTTTTGGCGTTGATGAAAAAAATAGGACTTGTAGCTGCAGGATGTGGCAGTTGTCAGGTTTGCCATGTACCCATGCCATTGCTGTCATTTTTAAGTTAAACATAAGGGTAGAATCATATGTGCCCAACTGTTTTAGAAAACAAATGTTTCATGATGCATATCATCAATACCTAACACCTATAAGTGGCATGAGTTTCTGGCCTGATACTAGTGAAATGAGTACAGTCTTGCCTCCTGAAAAACATAAAATGCCTGGTAGGCCTAAGAAAAAGAGGATTAGAGCTAGTCATGAAATTAAGAATCCTAACAAAGTGCCTAGGACTGGTATTGAAATGACTTGTTCAAATTGTTTTCAAAAAGGTCATAATAAAAAGGGTTGTAAGAATGAGACTGTTGTGAAACCAACTAAACCACCTGCTAAGAAAGGTAGACCTAGGAAACCCACATCCTCAGGTTTAGTTGATGAAGATGAACCCTTGGTTCAACCATTTAGAACAACACCAGATGAAAGACCTAGGTCTAGTGAATTTGATGGGGGTATTGATAGGCCTACTAGCAAAAAAACCAACAAAAAAAAAAAAAAAGAAAACAAAAAATGCAGTTGGTCAAGAGGGTGGTTCTAGTGCAACAGATGTGGGTGGTTCTAGTGCAATTCCATCTAGGCAAACCAATACAAGGGTAAGGTTCACTGATGTGGGTGGTTCTTCTAGTGCAACAGTTGATGTGAGTGGTTCTTCTAGTACACCTAGGCAGACCAATAAAAGGGTAAGGTTTTCTAATGTGGGTGGATCTTCTAGTACACCTAGGCAGACCAATCTCAGGGGAAGAGGTAGAGGAAAAGGAAGAGGTAGAGGAAGAGTGAGTACAGGTCTGGGCAGAGTAGGAAGGTTGGGAAGATGGTTTGGAATTGATGAAAATGAAAGTTCTTCTGATGAAGAAGATGAGCATGCTGAAGAAATGCCAATTGACAACCAAAATGCACCTCATGACTCAGAAAGCCAGGTGTCACAGAATGCAGCTACTCAGAATTCTCAAGCTATTCCTTCTGAAAACCAAGATGCACCTCATGACTCAGAAAACCCAGCTGTACCAGACATTAATGCAGCACAACCAAGAGTTAGAAGACATTTTGTTCAGCCAAGGCAGAGAGGAAGGAGTGAAAGAATCTTGCAGAAAAAATTGGCAAAGCAACAACAAGGAATTGGGAGTTCAAGCTCTAATGCTCTCAATTTGGAATGAAAACAACTCTTTCCTGTTGAAATTAACTTTTTATATGTTGTGTAACCTTAACTTACTCACTGTGCACTTCTTTTGGCCATATATGTTGTGCACTTAGAAACATGTATTTGGTGGTTATGTCATGTATGTTTACACTATTATGTGATGCTCAGTTTTGTTCATGAATGGGCAGTCACAATTTATGACATGAACCTTTGTCTATGTTAAATGTGCATGTGTATTATTTGTGTATGCTATAATAACAAAATAACCAAAAGACAACATTGCATTAAACATCAACCAACCCATGACCTTGTCATGATACATTACTCCTAACAGATTAACTATGCTAATACATTACTAACATAAACAAACAACATCACAATGACAAACAAACCAAACAACACTACAGCTTTGTCATGTGAATTCTTAATCAAACTCAATTCTTCCTTCAACTCAGCCTTCAACTCAACCATTTGCAAATATGTTGCTTCTTCAAAGTTGGAAGTGTTGCCTTCAACATACTTTGATCCACCAGCCTTGTCCATGTGCAACTCAGATTTTCCCCTAATCAGCTCATCAACTTTCCACCTCAACATTTTCAGTTCTTCATACTCTTTGAAGAACAACTCTTTGTAGTATTCACTAGGTAGCTCATCATCCATAAACCCATAAAACGTGCACTGGTTTTCCCTACCCTGTTATAGCAACATATACAAATGAAAACCCACTTCAACATAGTGTACCACAAAATTAAATTAAATACTAATAATTATCTTACATATTTTGGACAACCCTTGAATCTTCTACCAGGGTTTGTGATGGTCCATGACACTTGAGGTGAGACGGGTAAATGACAATCACACTCGGTGCGTGCAATTACTTCTTCTTTTGTGTAATAACGTCTGACCGACATGGATCTTGATCGTGATGTTGATGAAGAAGAGGATCTCATGCCTAGGGTTAGTGTTTTGTGTGGTGGGGGATAAAAGTGTTTGTTTGTGGATAAAAGGGAAAAGGGGAAGGTGGGGGTAATTAAATAAAGTTTTTATAATTAGTATAAAAGTATTAAATAATTAAAAAGGAAGAAAACAAGTTGAAAAAATGAATTTTCAGCTTTTACCTACGCCACGTAGGACATCCAGTAACAACCGGTCACACAGACCACACAATGGCACGGATTAGAAAAGTTGGTGCTATAATAAAAAATAAAAAAAATATGATACATACAATGACAAAAGGTGTCAAGTATAGTGCCTTTTTTTGCCAATTTCTCAACAATAATTATGAGACGGATGTAGTATTTGTTTTAGAGGGGCCAACTTACATTTTCATTAACATTCGTACTAATAATGTGTACTACTACTACAAAATGTAAGAGTTAAAAATGTACTTGTGGCTAAAATTTTTGAGAGGGCCATGACGACCTCTCCCGGTCTCCACTAAGTTCCGTTCATGCTTATAGTCTTGATGACTTTAAACACGAACATAAGTGCAGGTTTTCATAGCATACTTGTATCAAAGAAAAATATAATGTTACTGTTACCATTAGGAAACAAGTAATTCCGTTCGAAACTATGAAGTCACTTGAGAACGTTAGTTATCGTGTTCAACTCATATCGGACATGAGTTTGCACGGCACGTGTGGTTCTGTTGTAATCATATTTAACGCGCCGTTTGTTTCTAAACTAAAGAACTAGACAAAGACATAGTTTTTTTAACTCGCTCTAAAACTATGTCCATTTCAGCATTATTACCCAGACATATAGGGTCGAAATACTACATTTTGAAAGTATCTCACACGATTCAGAGATTATATCCAGGTTACCTTTGATTGTCTATTACACACCCCAGAAATCCAACTGACTTTTTTGCTCGCTATAATACGTCCATTTCATCATTATCACCCACCCAATATGCCAACTACACTTTACGTGTTTGTGGATTCTTTGTACGATCGTAGTCCCATATAAAGGATGCATGATTGGCCACCAGCAAGAAATCGAAAGTAGCTATGGTAGCGATATGAAGGGACAGCACTCATCATTGGCGTCGCTGCCAAGTAAAGGTTAACAAAAGGATAAATACGATGCTGCTAGCAAATTGAGTACAGATGTTTTGAAATAAGGGTCATATTCTTTCTTCAAGGAATAAATTTTGTTTTGGCTAAATGTCGAAATATTGCGCCATGCCATGCTAATGTTACTATCAAGAATATTTTTTTTGTTGTGCACCTACACGCTTTTATGTAATTTGAAGCGTATGCATGATCGTTCCATGCACGTACGTGTTTTGGTGGGGTTGACACCTAACCAGATTATGATGGGTCGATGGGAAATTGTTTTTATTCTGCACAATCAACTATCATGTCATGTACGTCCGATATGATGTTTGATTCATTATTTCGAATATATATACATGGCTATATAACTATGTTTATATGTGCCATACTTTAATATCAGCAAAATGAACTAGGACCTCGATCGACCTAGGGTCTTGCAATCATTTTAAAGTTTATACTATCATTCTAGCGATCAAATTTCATTTGCAACCATACTTTTAAGTACACTAGAATGGTACCCACGCAATGCGGCGGCGGGCACCGTGTGTTTATATTTTGCGTTATTTGGTTACACGTTTAGTTGTTTTCATGTTTTATAAGTAGAGATATTAGAGATGGTTAAACCAAATAATTTTAGTTTGAACAATCAACCGCTTCCTAACAAACTTTTAAACCAACTTGCTTCCTAACAAATTAATTTTGAAATCTTTCCATAATAAGTAAGAAAAAAGTCTGAATTTTAAGCCTTTCTAATTATAGAATAGTCCCAAATGTATTATATAGTAGTATAAATAATTAGACAAATACTACTTTATAATGTATTTGAAGAAGACTTAGGGTCCGCTTGGTTCAAAGTGGGGAAAGGTAAAGGTAAAAGGAAAGGGAATGCAAAGGATTGAGTGAGGTGGGTAATCAATACCTTACCCCTCAATTTACTTTATAATGTTGATTACCCATTACGGGGTAATCAATACCTTTGCACACCCCTAACCAAGCACCTAATTTGAGTGAGTTGAGCCCTTTTGAATTCCTTACCCATTCCCCACCCCCTTAACCCCCTTACCAAGCACCCCCTTAATATTTTAAGCAACACACTTACTAATAATACAAAATGAAGTTACATATGGAAAAATTAAGTATCTTAAATTTGTAGACTTGTAATAGTCTTCCATTAAATACCTCATAAATGTTATTTTTAAAACACTCCTATAATAACAAATACATGTTATTATACATATTGTAGAAATTAATAAAACACATAAACCTTCGTACAATTTATATGAAAATAAGTTAATAATACATATGGTCTGAAAAACCGGACTGGACCAACGGGTTCAGCTAAGAATCGGAGTCACCACCGGTTCGTCTAGCCAATAAAAGCCGTTCGAACACGAACCTAACAGGACCATTAACTGGTAAATCCGACTAATCGGGACAAACCGGGATCATTTTCTTTTTATTTTTCTCAAGTTAATATGCTCGTCCTTGTTATTTTGTTGGTGTACGGGTTTTAATCACATAGTACCCCGCCGCAACGCGCAGGTACCTGCTATTAGACAAAGATGTGTTTTAGTGTCCATATGTTGACCCAAACCAGTTTGACATGTACTAAAATGGAAGTAATTAGGTTTATATAGGGCTGCGCACTTTTACGTGTTTTGGGTATTGAAATAGGACGAACTCTTCGCAATAGTAATCTAAGTTTAGGAGAGTTGCTATTGAGTTGCTATTGAGTTTAACTTACTAAGTTTATTACACGCTCAAGCTAAAGCTCGTAGCAAGCTTGCTTATTCAGTCATGGTTGTTTCTAATGAATTTGTGCTTAGGTGAGCTCAAAATTTGATATCATCTATTTTGTATCAAGAGTGTGACAAAAAGGCAAAAAATGGTGATTTAAAAATCACGAGTACCGTTGTTCTAATGGATGAATCTACTTAAAACACTCAATGTACGTACGTCTAAGCTTGAAGCCATTGAATAACCAATCGATTATTTCCTGCTGTAAGTAATGGTTTATGGTTAAGAAAACCATAATTCCTAATGTCGACGCATCCAACACCCTGAAAATTCACAGTGATCTGTAAAAGGAGAATATATGCTCCATATACAGTCAAAATAGTGTCTGTTGAGTAAGACACAACCCGAGCAATTGAGCAAATGAATACAAAACACAAGACAAAAATCTCTTGGATCTTGAGGCTGCAGAATATACTCGAGACACTGTCTTGTAATGTCAACCAGATTCTTATTCCAGCACATAAAGGTAGAAGTCGCTACTATCAATGATGTTAATCTTCGTCACCATGGCCATCTGGAGGTCCCCCTAGGCCTACCACTTGCAACTGCATAACATCAACATGACATTTGCCATTTGGCCCATATGATCATCATGCAACTTTTGGCTATGAGTTACCGATCTTCAGATTCATTTTACTTCCACCATAAAGGACATCATGATCATCATCCGTTTTGAAAGAACTAAATAACTGTTAGAAATTTGGGTGTGTGTGCGTTGTAATAATCCTAATATATTCTCCAATTCGTGCAGAGATCACTTTCTGATTGAAGTATTTCGACCCTATGTGCCTCGAGTATCACAAAATCCTCAACCGGATAATTTGGAAAATCGCACTTTGTTTCTAAGGCAAGAGAGAACAAAGCAATTTACAGAAAGTTGTTATGTGTGTTCTGTTTTGGAAGAGATCAATTATATCATTCAAAACTTAACCAAAAGTTAGTTAAAATCGGTTAAAAAGAGTTGGCAGAAAGAGTCACACATGTTGATCCCCACACTTAGTTGTGGCGGCATCAAGCTAGCTAAAACGTGTGTGCACTCCGCACCTCCTAACTCGACTATAAACTAAACCCTTGATCTCAAGTAAATTACAATTACACAAAATATAAGTGTTGAGTGATGACACTAAAATCACCAACAATAACTTGTTATTAATAAGTTTGAATAAGCATATAATGTTTAGGCAAAAATTTTGGGATTCATTATCATGAAAGGGTTATGTGGTAGAATACACTCACCGCCTTCACCACCAGGGCATCCAATGAATTTTGGTCATAGTTCGATTTCACTACAGCAGGTGCTTTCTACAGAAAAATGATTACATGAGATTACATTTTCAGTGGCAGTTTTATATGTGAAGGACAAGCTTAAAATAATTACATTGAAGTACTTTAAGCATGATCTAAAATCACCCAAGAAAAGGCAATAGTCTTGACGAAAAGCAAATTCAGAACAACCATATGTAGATGCATTTTTTTCCCAAGAATGTATGTAGAAATTAGCATCAGCCGGCCAGTCGAATTATAAACACAATGTCTCCTTAGTTTAGAGTTTTCGTGACATGGAAACAGTAACCTCCAAAATCATACATTACTCATCTCTAACAAAGTTAGTACAACTGAAAATGTATAGCAAATACGCTTTCACTTCTCGTCTAGCCAGATCTTTTTAATCATGCCAACTGTATCTAATAAGCAAAACTGTAAACTGTCGTGAAGGTGGACCATGTGAGTTAAGATGACTAAAACGTACGAGCCGCACCTTATTAAATCAACTTCTGTTTGAGTCTTTTGGAATCGGTTCCTTCAATTTGGTCTTCCACCAGTTTTCTCCTTAAGTTTTGCATGTCTTCATCGCTCACCATGCCGTTTGTCTTCCTGTTTAACTCATACGCTGCACCTATCTTCCTTTTACATTCTTTACTAGCAACATCATGAGAAATTACTGAAAGCACAATGTATTACGTGTCAAGGTAGATTTGAAACCGAAAAAAATTAACTAAAGTTAAAAAAATAGATGACACTCACTTGGTTTTGGATAGTCTTTTCCAATAATGCAGTTCGCTTTTGTTTGAATGCTTAACGGAGCTGTCCATGGCTCGTAAATATACTCCTTCGGCATGTCTGTACCATTAGAATGATCAATAGAGAATTTGTACTGAGGAACACTATTAAGTGGGGTGTTTGGATTTGCATATTGAAACTGATTATCTGATAATATGCAATGTGTACTCAAAATAATTAGTTTTTTTTTTTTTTTTTTTTTTTTTTTTTTTTTTTTTTTTTTTTTTTTTTTTTTTTTTGTTCTTTAGATAGAATTATTTAAGGGTCAAATAATCAGCTTCATACTAGCTGCAACAAAATCGATTTTCAAGGGGTGAATAATTATATGCACAAAGTATCTCCGTTGACCTGTTTTATCAGAAGTTCAGAACTTATCATTCAAAACCGCATGACTAGCTCCCAATGCACATCCAAACACCGCTTACAAAAACTAGCAAAAGAGCCAAAGACACACCTTTAAGAACAGGAAGAAAGTGTCTGATGTATGCACCACTGGGATCATATTTCTTCCCAAATGTGATTGGAGAATAGATACGATGAAACTGTCAAAAACAATAAGCACAAGCGCTTGTCAATTTTTATACTTGTAACATGTTGCTTTCAAGTTCATAAATAATGATGTAGGTGGCGGAGTAATCACCTGGTAGAAAAACGATGAACATGAGAGCCATAACCAATTTCCATTGTTTATCGCCCAATCTGAGTCTACAAGTAGTCGCTCAAAAACATCACGCCCTTTTTCCCAATGAACAAACTAAGAAAAGTGACATATGTTCAGCCTTAGAAGCAGAATAGATAACAACAATCAGGCGAGACACACTTACCAGATCTCCACGAGTTAAAAAACAAGCAACAGAATGACGTGCCAAATGGTGAATCCAACCCCATTTCCGAAGCTACAACAACAAGAATAAACCTTAATCGGAACTTTCCGGAAGTAAACAGATGCAAGTCATGTAACAATTAAGACGAAGAATGATTTTATATTTAGAAATTGTGATATAATGCAAGTATTAACCTGAACCATGATGGCATCGATCCAAGGAAACCCTGTCCGGGCATCCCTCCATGCTGCAAGCAATTCATCATCATCATTCCAAGGTATCTACAAAAACATCAATTCTCCTCAATACACTTCTAATGGCCTGGTTCGACCTATTTCACCTATTTCCTTTGAAGCTTTTTTGTTTCATACTTATGTCTGTCTGACCCATTAGAGATATAGCATGAACCAAATCAGCCCATTTATAGGTAGATCAGTCGAAACTGTCACCAGCCCCGCCACTGATAATAAGTAAGAAGTGATTACCTGTCTACAAATGGCGTTGCCTCTCATGTGATCGAAATTTGGAGTGCCAAAACCAACTGCGTAGAAAAACTCTCTCCATAGCAACTGTAAAAGCCAAAACACAAGTTAAGCCACTAATTACACAACCATTTACTACTTTAAATAAAACATACCGACCTGCGCACGAAGGGAAACTGGTGGATCAGTATGGTTTTTGAACTCATTTTCAATCTCTTTACAGCACTGGTAAAAGTACCTTGAAGATAAGCAACCGAACTTCCATAAAGTTGCAGACGAAAGTGATTAGAAACTTAAAAAGACTTTTTATGATTAATATAATAAAGAAAAATTGGTGACGGGCCTACTTTTAAGTAGGGAGATAACATTGTCGTTGCAGGCTTTAAAAATGCGGACGGATCACCCTTTGGTTTCTCAAATTTCGCAACCCATTCCTAATATTATGCAGCAATTAAAGATCAAGAATATACAACCAAATAATGGAAACCAATATAGTTTATCAGAAAAATAACCTTATCGCTAGTTGATTCTCTAAGCCTTCTCAGTGCTTCGGTTTCACCCCCTCTAAATATAGGAGGTTCATCCTGCAAGATATAGATGTAAGCATCGGATAAATGTATGCACTACTATTACAATGTACCCCTTCTAGATCTGCAAGTTAATAAAACTAAAAAGTTATTGTTCATAGGCTGATAGGCACACACCTCTTGAATGTCTTCATACCCAAGTTGTTGAAGTGTCGGAACTTCTATAACCTCACAAGTTCCAACATCCCCAATAGGAGGAATCGTATCTAGTGTAGTAGAGAGCGGAGATGATAACCATTGAGGTTCGCCAACAAGTTTCAGAATCAATTGGCAATTCATTGGCGGCTTTCCTCCATTCTGTTCATCAAATGAAACCAATCATACTGAAATTGTTCATTATGTAGTCTATTTTCACATGCTGGATAATTCTAAACAAGAAGTACCTTTTCGATAATATGTTCAGGATTAAACAATGTATGACTCACTGGAGAGAATATTTCAATACCATTCTCTGAAGCATAGTTCTGTAGGCGAAAGTATGAGGTCAAATTCATAAGGGAACGCGTTGAAGTAAAGGTGAGTGACTAGTAAACAAACTGGAGATGATGATTAGACGATGCTTACCTTAACTCTAGCATCTAAAGCTTGATAATATGGGTCAGTATCATACTCAAAGCACAACCTTTTTATGTTCCACTGCAAGTTACATCATCATGTATCAGAGCTAACAAACTACTACAAAGTTAAAAGGGTAACAAAACCCACATGAAAAAAATAAAAGGAAGTATCAAAGTGTAAGGGCGGCAATTTCGACCCTCTTTGTGCCTCACCCCTTGACAAATACATGACCACTTAAACAATGGAGGATACTATGTGGTCTTCGGATGCGTGTTCTCAAAGTGGCTATGGCAACTTAGGTACTTTTACATTTATCTGAAACATGTACCTATACTCTCTTTAGTCCCTAAATAACCTGGATTCCCCTGTCGAGACTCAAGAGTCACTTTGAAAGTCTTACCTAAACTCTAAGTAGGAACACTTATAGCCTAAACACCTAGGTACACTTGCAATTTTACTTAATGTGACCTCTTTAGCTGTCAAGCTAAATCAAATATCTTATCATTAATTATGAAACACTAGTTAAAAAATAATTTTTTTAACTAGTTAAAACACTGTTAAAGCTAATTACCTCTTTTAAACAACGTATTAACTCATCACCAGGTTCACCATGAAACACCAACAACTTCGAACCAAGCTTCTTCAAACTAGAATCCAAGTCAACTAAACTCTCAAGCAAGAACCTGATCCGGTTCACTCCAGCCAGCCTCGAACCGGGGGAGAACGCACTCGGGTCAGGTTTCATATAATGTGGGTCAATAACAAAAACCGGGTAAACATTGCTAGAGTTTTTCGCAGCGTACTCAAGAGCCGGGTTGTCGTGTATCCGAAGACCCTTTCTAAACCACATCAAAGAGTTCGACGCTGTTGTCATATTGGTTAAACGGGTTAGACGGGTTAGCGTGTTAGAAGAAGTTGTCGGAGAAAGTTGCATTTGTTTTAAATGTGGGTTAGAGAAATGGAGGGAGATGTGATGTGACATGATTTATGTTTTTTGAACTGTTTTTTAGCAAGTTTGTAGTTTAAGGAACAGGTTAAGAAGTGTACCACGTTGCATGTGTGGACTTGGTTTGCTATATTCGACGTGGGATGTTTGTTATCCATAAGTTTATAAATGGGCTTGAGATTCGTAATAAATACTGATACTTTGTAAGGCTTGAAAGAGTGACCCAAAAGAGGTGCAAATAGCCTAATAAAGAGAGAGTTATGCACTTATGCAAGAGATCAAATAAATGTGCTTGAAATTGTTACTTTTCGTTTTTCAAGTCTCGTAAGCTTGCTTGATGTGGTCAAATGATTTATAAGATTAGTTATACATTTGGGAAAAGCAAGTTATTTGCATTGTTTTAAGTTGTAACTATACACACATGGTGGGTTATAATCTCGTTGAAGCCAAGTAGATTGTGATATACAGAGTACAATAAGCAAATAAAGTGCTAGTGTTATAAAATTTATATTGTTTGTATCTTAACCCGTTTTACTTAAGTTTTTGGTGGCCATGTGGAGTTGTGGACCATTGCATCCTTTTAGGATAAGTTTGTATGCTCACAAGTCACGAGAGTTGGTTGCTTCTGGATGTAACATCAGGTCCTAGTCTTAGGGTATGTGTCTTTTACCATCAATTGCTGATAAAGTTTTAGACATGTTTAAGATTAAAAGAAATCATCAATACACATATCCTAGTATATTAGTTACAACTTTTCCAATACAAAAATTCATGTAATGTTGAGGTTTAGCTCAATGGTAACAAGATTCTACATTTTTCATGTTGTGTATTCTTTTGTGAACCTTCATTTAATCACCTATAGCTTCCGGTGTTATTTAAAAAAAACGATATTTCTTCCGTCCCAAACTAAAAATGTCTACTTTTTTTTTTTTTTTTTTTTTTTAATTTTGGTTTGTCTGATAATAAGTTTCTACTTCGATAAATTAAATTATTTCTCAAGAGTTAAAAATAACATGTGAGTGGTGCACATTTTGTAAGACATTTAATTTGGTAGAGAGATTATTTATTCAGACTTGAAAAAATATCTAAACTATCAAAAAGGAAATGGATAAATATCCAACCGTGCTCCGTCCGTGCATGCTAAACAGGCCCATCTGGGCCACCCTACCCTGCTTAGATAATTAAATCGGGCCTACCTTACATACCACCAAACTTCAATGGCCCACACCAAAGTCACATAAGGCAGCAGCCAACTCTATCTATCACCTACTGTATCACACATTTGGCCCTAACTAACTAAAATTCATACACTTTAATTCACACATTCTGTTCGATTTACAACATCTCTATCAATTTGTAAATAACAATGCATTAAAAATATCATTTTATTTATAAAATCTGTTAAAATGTGAGAGATCCAAAGTCAACCCATGAATAGTCCGTGAATTACTCGGCCAAAAGATCTGGTTAAAAAGAAAATGATTAATTGCACGGAAATATATCTACCTTGTTACTTTTTATACCATTCTGTAGCCAATTATTTTCTTTCTAGATCTATGTACCATATATGTGATTGTTGTGTGTATTATTTGACGATTTTATCTTTAAATTATACACTAAAAGTCAAATTTAATCGGAAGAGGAATAAATCGGTCAAAATACACTAAAAAAAAATGCTACATGGATCTAAAAAAAAAAAAATCAGCTACACAGAAATAGTATAAAAAAATGACAAATCTAGTGTATGAAATTACAAAGACAAAGCAATGGATCATATATAGTGCAACAAGTCAACTAGAGTAATTTAAACAAATACATGCAGTTTTATTATTATTAGAGTCTAATTAAAAAGCTTAGATCTAACATAACGTATTCCCATTAATTATTAAAAGTCGACAAATTACTTTTTAATCTTAGATCCAGACAGATCCAAACAGCACCGTTACGTTACCGGCCTCCGTTACGACGAGTGACGTCAGAGGCAAGACGAGAAGCAATAGCAGAATGGTACATGACGTCATGAAAGTTGGACATCTCAACTGTCTTCATCCTCAGCTGCTTGGCTTTTTCTTCAGTAAAACAACCTGGTGCAAACTTATTATTATTATTATTAGATGCTGCTGACGTGTCAGTTGTATTAGTAGTAGTAGTTTGAATGTAGTCTGGATCTGATGGTACACCGAACAGTGGGGTCCACCATTTGTTGTTGTTGTTGGTAGCTGATGGTGGTTTGATTTGACGGTTAGTTGTGGTGGTTGTGGTTATTGGGGTGAAGTAGAGTGATGATGCCATTTGAATTTGGAAGGAAATGAAATAGAGATAGTGGTATTTGTTTTTGTGAGATTGTGATGGTGAAGAGGAAATAAAAAAAGGGTAATAAAGACGTTGATGATGATGGATAAGATTAGTTTGTACACTTGTATGTGGTGCCACGTACTTTTTAGCTGACTTGTACCCCAATATTTGGGTATCGTGTTTTGAATTTCTTGGGTGTAAGAAGTTGACCTCCACGTCACATTTAGCGTTTGCTTGGTTCAAACAAAGAAAAGAGAAAAATAATCGTAATGATGAGGAAAAGGAAAGAAAATCATTATATTGAGTAAAGGTTCATCACCAACTATTGGGTAATTGGTCATTACATTATACTAGTGTTTTGAAACTCGAATCGATTTAGCCGGGTTAATTGATTCGGCCGACCGGCCAAAAAAACGGGTAAAAGAAACTCGGGTTTCTAAAACCGGGTTAACCCGGTTCTCGAAACTCGGCCAGGTTTTTTTTTCAAACTTTTTTTAATCAAAACCCGAGTTGACTCGACCGGGTCAATTGCAAACCCAGTTTTCAAAATATTACATTATACTATACCAAACACATTTTCTAATTATCTTTCTCATTCATTAAACCCCCCACCCCCTCAAACCCGGTTTTCAAAATATTACATTATACTATACCAAACACATTTTCTAATTATCTTTCTCATTCCTTAACACCCCCCCCCCCCCCCCCCCCCTCCCTACCAAGCATGCCCTCAATATTGTCATCTTAGCGTTACATAATATTCCGATTTTACGATACTGTTAACCAAAAACGAGTCAATCCTTCATAACATCTTAAAAGTCATAAGTTCTTATGTAGGATCTTAAGATTTCGATCCGATTCGATCTTATTTTCATTGAATTGACTAATAATCAAGTATAAATGAATGAATTTGTTAAAGTAAAACACTAAAGCAAGCGTGAATAATTATGAATGTTTTATAAGAGTAAAATAGATAAATTTTTAGATTAAAAGATTCAGCATCATTAATCATTGATTAATTATTTTAGTATTTTAAACCATTGCGCATGCATTTTCATATTACTTTAACTTTGAGAACTCTTTTTTCTTCGTGCAAATTACTTTTGAATACAAATTACTAGACGTATAAGACGTTTTAACAATTACTAGGATCTTTCTATATCAATCAATCTTATGATTTCGATATTACAAAGATAAAAACGGTCCATAGTACGATCTCGATCTTAACAGCCTTGCTCAGCGTCGTATCAGTTTTTTCTCTCTACTACTAACTTAATCAAATAAGATAACCAACTTCACTATCAAAATATACACATTAAACACATATATAACCCACCATAACACGCGCACACACAAAAACACACAGTGCACAACTCGATCATCCACAAGACCGAGTTTTGCATTTTCTTGGTTGAAGACGTGTGATCATGAGGAGGTGTAATAAGGAGTACTCGGTCTTTGGTCTCCTATTACGCATGGTCTTAAGTGGGTCATGGTTACTCGGTTTTTTTATTTTATTTTTATTTTTTTTATTTTTTGTAACGTTTTATTAGAATTATGACAATTTTATCATGTTTGAGCTTTAGTTATTCTGAGACTAATATTCGATCATATTTTACTAGCACTGATAACACTAAAAATTGAAACCCACACGAAACACATACCGCAAGCAACATTACTAGGATGATAGTGTCTCTTGTTCCTATAATGACTTCGAGAGTACATGCACTGTCATCAAATATCAATGAGAATGACACTCATGTGCTCACAAAATTGTCATTAAATTGTGTTTGTTTACAAATTTGAGATGAATGAATAAACTTCTATGGTGTAAATTTGGTATGAATTCTGGAAAGAAATCTCAAAACTTTTTATTAATTATTGCGGAAAGAATAATCATAGATGCAAAATATTTAAAAGGATAAATATATATCTATACTACATATAATGTAAAAATGGTCAAAGTGAAAAAGTCAAGAAAAGTGAAATATTAAAAATATGTTTTGCCTATTCTACCTTTGAAAAGTGAAGAACTTAAAAAATGTTCAAGTAAACTTACTTAAAAAATTTATGAAAGGCTGTAAACTTTTGTTGACTTAGTTCTTAGCTAATAAAGGAAACTAAACCTTAAACTAATACAATGAATTTACACGGTTGTAATATTAAACTTTAATTTGTTGACTTGTTATTGGCTAATAAGGGAAACTAAAACTTTAAATAATACAATATTCTTTTTTTTTAGAGAAAAAAAAAAAAAAAAAAAAATTACACACCGCTGTAATATAAACTTTTGTTGAGTTGTTATTTATTTTTTTTTTTGAACGAGGTTGACTTGTTATTAGCTAATAAAGGAAACTAAAACTTTAACTAATACAATGAATTTACACAGCTGTAAACTATGTAAACTTTTAAAGACAATAAGTGAAAATTTAAACTAATATAGGAAACTATTGTAAATTTTAAATTAAATGATTTGTTTAAAGACATAGTGGGAAATTGTATTCATCTATTCAATTTAAACTTCAAACTTAAAACATTATATATGGCTAAGGGTTTTCCAAATGCCTATATAAAGAACCCTCATGTATTGATTCATTTCATCGTGTTTACTTTTATTCGCATAGGCAATGGAAAATGAAAAGAATGTTGACGATGATCTTGAGGTTGGTTTCTTTACGTTTTGATCACTATTTGGAATCGAGATGTACCTGTATTGTATTTTTGAGTTCTACGGCGTTTGCTGGAACATGAATTATGCATTGTATTTGAGTTTCCAAGATTTAATGAAAGTGCATAATCGTTTAGTCTTAATAGTTTGAACACTTTTACTTCTGAAGTGTGTTATGTCAGGTTACTAATTCCGAACTAATGTCGTATGTTTTCATTAAATTGGTTCGTGTTATAGATCTAAAGCCAGACGCCTTTGCAATCCTGGTTTATTTGTTTGAAGTTGCTAACCATTTAGATGGAAAATGGGTGGGTTTCAAAACCAGTGATACCGTACTATACTAGGATAAGCATGCGGAGTTGAAGTAAACTTCAAATGTTATGTCCAATTTTGGAAATTACAAGTTACAAAGACATGTTGGACACAGTTTTCTTTCCGAATTGTGACATATGACTAGATGAGATGTTTAAGAAATTAAATCAACTAATTTGTTACTGAATATTTTAACTTACATACAAACTCAGTTCATCTCAAAACAATAACATTTATGTGTCATTTACAAGGGTTCTTTTTTAGGAAACAAGTCAAATAACAATGATTGGTTTGGGCCGACACACCACAAAGTAAGTGACCATCAATAGAGGCCCAAGTAACTAACGGTTCTCTGGTACTCTTTTTGCTTCCGAAACTCATTCACGGCGGCGATGAGCAGCAACATATATTCCATGAAACTCAAAACCACCATCATATCACACAACTCATGACAATATCAACTCTCACTCAAAACCTTCCCACCCTAAACGACAACCTTTGCTCCGAAACCACCGCCACGTCATCACCACCAGAATCACCAAATTTAAATCACTCTCCATCATTTTTAAGCGGTGAAAATCGATACTTGACCCTAGAAGCTCATGTTGAAAAAGCATGGACTTATTGGAAAGCAGGAGAGCCTAAACTTATTGTTGCACCAATGGTTGATAATTCCAAGCAACCCTTTCGGCTGTTGTGTAGGAAATACAGAGCTACTGGGGCCTATAATCCTATGCTTCATTCCAGGATATTTTCGGAAAATGACAAGTATAGGTCACAGGAGTTTACCACCTGCAAGGTAGATTTTTAAGTGATTTAAATTTGGAAATTTTGGTTGTGCTAAATGTATGTTGCGAGTGTAGGAGGATCGGCTGTTGTTTGTTCAGTTTTGTGCTAATGATCCTGATACTTTGTTAGAGGCCGCAAGGAGAGTCAAGGCTTATTGTGATTACGTTGATATTAATTTGGGATAACGTCCTGCTTTTATTGAAAAATACTACTTGTTAATCTATAATGTCATGTACAAAATGTTAAAGTAGATACAATGCATCTGAAGGGAATCTAACAAATTGGACAACTTGGATAGCCACTTGGTTTGTGAAAGAGTCATCCATGATGTCACATGGTTGCAAATGATGCCTATAAAAGGCAATGAGGGAAGCCTCATTTGTGCATCCCATTTCCAACGAGCAGATACAAGTTCTTGGATCTTATTCTTTCTTTCTCCTAGTGAGTAAATTAGAGAGTTTGGTATATTTCCTAGTACAAGAGATATAAAGTTGTATTATCCTTGTAACTAGAGAAAAGGTGTAACTCCTAGTTTACATAGTGAAACGTATCTTTCCTTGTCCGTGGTTTTTACCCTATTGGGGTTTTCCACGTTATATCCGTGTGTCATCTTTTATTAGTATTTCATATTTTAGTTGCGGGTTTGCTTCAGTCCGGTGTCACTTTTCTCAACACAAAAAAGTTTTACGCAACAAGTAACATGTATTGTTTGTTATTATCTCATAAGTGATGTAATATTTTATTTTAAGTTTCGTTAAATGTTTTTATATGTTCTTTGATACTACATGTTAAGAATATTTGCTTGAGATGAATTATCGCATGTTACAACCGTTTGCAATTACATTTTCATCTTTTCACGTTCTATTTTAAACGTTACACGAAACACTTACCACAATATCGCATACTGTTAATTGTTTGCCGCTAGAAATTTCCGTTGCTATGCACGGGTGCTCGCCTAGCATATAAGAATGTAGGAATCATCTGTTATGGAAAATGTCAAGATAATATAGTTTCATAGAGATTGTGAATAAATAACATATTGGTAGAAACTTGACATATACTGATGAGATACACTTGTTCAAAATTTCAGTTATCTCATATTTACTTTCTACCCTAAAATTCACATTCGATGAATTGTACATCCATAATAATACTATCGTTGATCATATATATTTGTCTATAGGTATTTCTGAATGTTAAATTTATTGAGCACAAATAATTCTAGAACTAAATAGTCCAAACCAAAACTTTAGTCGGTGTTGACCACAAAATGTGCACTTAGTGTTCTTATGTCTTCCAAATAAAAAGTTCCGAAATTTCGGTTGCACATAAGACCTTGTTGCTAGAAATAAGAAAACGATTACTTGAGATAAAGGTTTCACCTTGCTAAAATTGTGTCCAAACTCCAAACAGCTTGGTCAGTTGGTCAAATCAAGTGCCAAAAAACAAACTTTTGGGCTTAAAACAACAATGGGCTATTCTTTATTTTTCAAAGTTAAGTTGGGCCTTTGGACCAACTTTTAGTACTATTCAACTCCATGCTAACCTTTACTGATGCATTTACAGGTAACTAACACATGGTCTACTTGTGCACACACCAAATGCAGACTCTACATAGAAACTAACAAAGACCTTACGGATATCGTCATCATCTTGCATCTTCTTTTGGTATTGATACTTCGGTTCTATCTTTCACTCAGGCTGCACATAACCTTGCTGTAAAAAAGTACAGAATATACATCACAATAAGCTCTAGTGTACATTTTTTAACAAATGTAACCAGCATAAGTTAATTTAGTTTGAAGGCTGAATTACAAAAACTAGTTGTTACCTGTGTGCGTTTATCTTCTTTGAAGCTCAGATTTCGAACCTTCAGCTCGCCTCTACTTGTAGTCAATTCATCTAATATTTCAGCATCGCATATTGACACATCACCTTCATCGTCCCCACGAATAGCATTATCCATTTCCTGAGTTTTCGTAACAAGTTAATGATGATTCAAAACGACAAGGCTTATTGTGATTGAGGACAGTGGAGTGTTACCCTGAGATTGAAGCTTGGAGCACGTGATGGACTACCCGCAATTTCTTCATACTCAGCTGCATCTAGTTCTCTCAAATGGTGAAGTTGGAACAACTTTGGTAGAGCGTGTTGTCGTATGCTGATTAGAAGGAAGAAAGGTACAGGGAAGAGAATTCCAGCCACTGGAATCCAAGTCACACCAAAGCATAGCAGGAAATAAACTATCTGGATGATTGTGAACATAACTATGCTTCTAAATGGTACGGATTCAACAAAAGAAGCATGAACTTTCTCAAGAACCCTGCGAAAATTTCCAAAAAAAAAAAAAAGAAGAATGAGTATACATAGTATACCAAGAAACTTGAATAAAAGATAAAAGTGAGTGTCTGAGTTTTGACACATTTACTTTTTGCTAATGGGTACGACACGGGTTGTGTTTTATAACATGGGTCAAAGATTCAAAGACATGAATTAGTAATAGGCGTAAGGGTTTTCTTCAAAGAACTATATATTATTATCGTATATATTAGTACTGTTTTTATAACAGTTAATGTGCTAACCAGCTTTTGTAGAAACTGAGAAAATGAACAAACAAGTGTTTGTTTGTCAATCCAACCCGTTGTGTCAACCCATTTTGACCCGTTACCCCACCCACCCATCGTGTCACCTTCAAATGGAATGATTAAAGAACTCACTTGTATCTCCTACCGGAGGGAACAAAGAGAAGCAAGATCCTTTCCCAAAACTGGTTTCCGGGGAGGCTGTCAATGGCCATGTAAGCAAAATACCCCCATAGAACGGATGTTGGGATTAACTTTATAAGTGGCATGGCACATATAGTTCCTGCTAAAAGAAGTGACTGCAGCAGATTGCTGACCCTTTGCTCATTAACTCGTACAGGTAAGTGGGCATCAATGTGCTCATCAGGATTAAAAGTCCCGTTTGTGTTTTCTTTTCCATTTTCTACTTTCATGACTGCATCCTGCAAGTCTTTTAGTTCTTTCACAATAGCAGTTGTCTGAAACAGATGAACACCATGTTTAAGATGTTACATAAATCGGAATTGGATTATTTTATATTAAACAAAGTTTGTAAAAGTTCATAGTAAGCAGATATACAATTGGAGAGCTGTCGATTTCTATAAACACTGTTTCCATCTTGTTGTAGATCTCAGAATTGCTAGCTTTCCGCTTTATGCTTTCCTTAGCACTCTCAACCAGCTTCTTTCTTATAAACTGGTAAGACAATTACATTTATTAGTCAGACCACGTCACGTTAACCAAAAGGTTATACCTCGTGTATTTTCATTTTTTAAAGGACTTACTTGTTTTTTAAGAACAGCTAGGCTTTTCGTGTGCATAGGTGATTGAGGCAAGACACCATTTGAAGGAGGTAGTCCTAACAATCCGCAAAGTAACGTCTGTGGGGACAATTAACAATATATAAAATTAGCTTCTGATAGCTAACAGGTTCATCCTAATCGAGAAAAATAGTATGGTTACCATGAATCCAAGCAAAAGAATGTCATAATGGTAGGCTGAAGGGTTCTTGAGATTGAACTCTTTCTGCTGAGCCAACTGTGAAGCAACGCTATGATCGAAGAAGTACAGTCCAGCTATCATAAGAGCTGGAATGATGGCTGCAAAGATGTACGCTGGAGGAACCTTGCCCATATCCTGTAATTCAAATTAAGGAGGTGTCAGAATGTTCATAATTCTTATTTTTGTTACCAATGAAGGAATTTTTTGAAAAATGTGTACTTTGATAACGGTCCAATGGTATGCAGATTCAGATTCCCATAAGAGTGGACTAAAGAGCCTTCTCGGAACTCCAGAAGGAATGTTACTTGGTACAGTGAACGAGAGTGCAGTCCATGCTACAACCATCAATGGAACCCCATAGTCTGCTATGAAACTTCTTAGTTTACCTATATTCAATACACCAGTTACATGTTAAGACATAATATGATCATAATTTTAAGAAACGTTTAAGAAAACCTGAAAATTACATATAATGATATAAATTACCTGTTCCATACCACCATGATCTGGCTTTTCTGCTTTTTAATGCAGTGTATAGAAGACCAAATGAGAACACAATCGCCAGCAGACCATTGGTGTAAAGCCATTGAAATTGATACTTCTCCCTATTCGGGTCCTCATTTTTAGGAACTTTGAACTCGCTGACCAGTCCCTATGCAACAAAATCGTAATCGAATCTTATAAAACTTGAAACAATAGTAAAAAACTTTATGATTCACATCTTTCTCCTGCATGAATGATTACCTTGATGGCTTCTTGAATGAAAAGAACAGCAATTAACATCCCAAAAGTTTCCCCTGCAATTCTCGTAAATCTATTGATAATAACACAGGCGTTGAATATTGCCAGAAGAAACAGCATCATAGCTGTCCAAAAACATACCCTGCAAAAGTTATGTCGATAGTCAAATACTAATTTGCTCAAAGTAAGGTCTTCGGATACAA
Organism: Artemisia argyi; assembly: GCA_030686995.1. Lineage (NCBI taxonomy): Eukaryota > Viridiplantae > Streptophyta > Magnoliopsida > Asterales > Asteraceae > Artemisia > Artemisia argyi. Next base: position 13,290,714 of record CM060691.1, on the reverse strand, counting down.
AAATATACTCTAAAAAACAGTATAATTAATTACCATCCGGCCCAAGCTAAGAACAGCTTTTGCCCCAAATCATCTTTTCCTTTGGCGAAGTTATACAAGTATGTGTACATTATAACAGTAGGTTCAGCAACACCTAATATCAGAAGAGGTTGTCCACCAAGTATCGAGTGTATGATACCACATATTGCAGTAGAAACTAAAGTTTCAACAGTGCTCAAGCTTCCATCTACAAACAGAACACATATTTAACTTCCAAAATCATTGACTATCTTAAATCTTCGCTTATAAATAGCATACCTGTATCTCTGTTAAGTTGCTCTCCAAATGCAATGACAGGTAGTGCAGAAGCGAAAAAGATGTAGGTAGTTGGGGCCAATATCCTACAAACACATTTTATGTTATTCAATAATGATGATTTTCATCTCGACACATATACTACCAAAACCACGAAACAAGTGAAACAAAGAAAATTACCCTATTCCGGAGCTGAGACCGGCTTTCCAATCTTGTTTATAGCACAATGCTCTTCCTCTAACATCGTTTGCAATTCCTCTGAATGGAGATTTTATATGCTCCATTCCTGAAATTATAATCAAACAGTAAAATCAAATTAATAACTATCCGAGTTGTTACAACTTCATTCAGAATGCAAATTTCACGCATACCAACTATTCACCCTAAAATCATGATCCACAAACATAGTTTTTGTATGAAACCATATAAAATCATGATATTCCATTAGACTAACATGCAGTTCAAACATGTCCGTTCGATTTAGTACTTATCAATTAAATCGGCTAAAATGTATAAGAAAGCAAATAGAATCATACTGTTTCAGTCAACTTAAATAAACTATTTAGACCTAAATACATGATTCAGAAGCAGAACTATAAAATATTACTGTAATAAACTATTCACCTAACATGCAAACAATCGATAATAAGCTAAAACTGATAATCATTCAAAACAAAAAACGTCAGCTAAATCAACTAGTTTGACCTAAAATCATGATTCATAAACACATTTATGTATTTAGATTTTAGAATCAACTAATATACAATAAATCGATAATCAGCTCAAACTCGTACACTTATTCGTAACGAACATAATTTAAAAAAAATCACCAAGTTCGACCTAAAACCGTTATTCAAAAAGATATAGAAACCTACTGTAATTGTTTATACAAATACAGTACGTCAACTAACTAATATGCAGTATACTCAATAATCAGTTATCACACAATTTGACTGTTCCGACCTAAAATAAGGATCCGCAAACACATTTTTGTAGAAGATCAATCAACTATTCACCTATTACACACGATATGGTATAAATATAAATTTATTCATAATTCACAAACACATTTTTGTATAAATTCTTCTAAAAAAACTATAGGCGCGCAATTTTAGTCAACTAAAATAGATCACACAGTTTGACCTAAAATCGATCACGACTCACAAACACATGTTATACAGCCACAAATACACAATTTAAATCAACTAATTAACATGCAATGAATTGAAGTCATGATAATATGCTTATATAGATCACACAAACATCTGATTTGCCCAAAAATAACAATTCACAAACACATTAATTATCATCCATTGGTAACAATACTTATACACGAAAATCAGCTAGTTTGACCTAAAAACACGTGTTAGTACAAATTTTAATCAATTAACATGCAATGAAGACGGTGGCATTAAGCTTTTTATGTAACACAAAAATATTTATAAATAAAAAATAAAAGGAAAAACCTGAGGAAGAATTGAAGAGTGTGAATTAATGAAGGAAAGTAATGCAGTGGTGAGTGAAGTCAGTAGTATATATTTATATAGCAAAACCCCGCGCTAATGGGCTGGGATACTCTACATGACTCCCTATTTTTGCTTATTATGCTACTACCACAATGGGGCCCACTCAGTGTAGAATAAATCTATTTATAATGACTTTAAGAGAGTTTTAGGTTTGGTAAATTCAAATAACGTATTATTCGTACGTTGCCATCAGCGTTAACTCATCACTTTCTCAAAATACGTAAATGACTAAAACACTTTCTTTAACAAAAAACCAATAATACTTATTAGGTGGTACAAAATAACACGCAAAAAATATCTACTCATTCAAAAAAAAAAAAAAAAAAAGAACGATAAAAAAAAAGAAAAAAAGATGAATATCATCACCCATTCCGCCAACTATTTTACCTATGGTGAACGAATGGCGGGTGTCTCGGTGTGAGAATGGCGCTGTTGTTAGAGCTCGAAGGGACAAACAACAACACGTTCTTCGGTTACCATACCAAGCACTCTAATACGAAGTATTACTATTGCTTATGCTACTGTAGAATCTATTTATAATGACTTTAATAGGGGTCAAACACCTATCCTCCTATATACACACCCTTTTATGCATAACGTTGTTGTACTGTGTGTATCACCAGTTGTAATTTAGGGGTGTGTACATATGATTTTTTGTACTATCAGGATGTGTGTATAGCAACAGCACTTTAATAGGGAGTTACTATTTGGCATTGTTTTACTGAGGGACGCTTCATTGTTTATTTGGTAAATGTAAAATCTGTCCACAATCGGTTTGTATTTTTGTTAGGCTTTTGTGGTTTTAGCTTTTTGGTTGTCTTGCTCTTTTATGTTAACTTTATAAAAAGATTAACAATGACTTAGCTATATATATATATTGAAATATGGCTTGGCCTATGTTTGCCAAAGCTATTAATGTTGTAAAGCATTTAAGAGCGGCTAGCATAGGCGTATAAGACTTGTTGTTTATTTTCTTTTCTAGGTACACATTTAAGAGCGGCTAGCATAGGCGTATAAGACTTGTTTATTTTCTTTTCTAGGTACGTCTTGGTGAGTTTTATCTTTAGAGGAGGTGTTTTAGTTGCTATAATTTTAAGCTTAAAAAAAAGCTAGCATGTAAAAATAAAACTTTATTTGACATTGAAAGTGTAGTATTTTGTCTTTTATAAAAATGATATTTGAATAGTGTTTAGCATTTTAACATTTAGCTTTTACGTTATTTCAAATTTTATATTTATTGATATAGTTGTGTTATCAAATACTTATATAAAGACAAATAATAAAACTGTTTGATACCTCCTTTTAGTAATTTGTGATGTGCACAAATATGTAAGGGTTGAGGTATGAATTTTTTTTACAAGTTTACATATCTTACTTCGACGGGATTGAGTATGTTGGTGGTGGTTGGTGGTTGTGGTGGTTAACTCTGACATATAAAAAAATGAAAGCTAGGTTTGTTGAAAGTCATGTGCGTGATTGGTTACTTAAATCTCTTTTGATTTTTTTACAACCTTGTATAATAAAGTTATGAGGTAAATTACTTAAAATCTCTATTGAGAATTTTCAACTTTGTGCAATGTAAAGCCATGCATGTGTGTGATATTTTAGAGATGTTTAATAGTCAACATAGAGTTACGTTATTTGAACTGGAACTGAGCACGTGAGTTGAACTATATCGACTTTTAGAATCAAAGGTCGTTTTTTGTCGAATACTTAAATGTGATTTCACATCAAGCATGACTATTACATGCATATGGTTAGAAAATTCTTAAACCTCTAAACGAATAAATGCATGCACTAGACCAAGATCACTTGAAACTTGAAAGTTGACTGTAGTTTCACATCAAGCATGACTATTACACGTAGGCCTAAACATACATGTCATTATTTGATTGGTTTGTGAGACAGTGGAGCCCTTGCTTAACACAAATAAAAGATTTACATGTAGTTTAGGCATCCTAATCATTTCTCTTACATGTATACGGTTAGAAAATTCATAAATACATGTAAATAGAGTGTGTTTGTTAAAAGTAGCTGTGAGCAGTAGTCACAACTTACCGCTCACCGCTTCTGAAACAACCATTGAATAATTAGCCTTCATAAAAAATAGTTACAACTCACAGCTACTTTGCCAAACAACCACGTAGTGAATTTATAAGAGGACAAAATGGCCAATGATTTAATCCAACTTTCTACGTTTTACTCCTGCGAGTATATGTGAGATTGATAAGATTTTCAATCATACAAGCATACAATTAACATCGATACAAGCATACAATCATACAACACTATTAGCTTAAACTTATATGGTTTGTTAAGTATTTAATGATACTACAAATCAGTCATGCAAATAACACAAAACACATTATGTAGATAAAACTTTATGGCATTATACGTCTATATATATATATATACTCATCTAACAAGCAAATAAGTCGATATATAATCGACGAATTTAGAAAACGGAAATGATCAAAGTACGTGCTTGCATTTAAACTAAAGAAGCTAGCACAGAAAGATTTTCACAGAAATAGGCAGAAAAATAGAAGTTGAGGAGAAAGGGAAACCTGCTGAGGAGGAAGATGGAATAAGGATGATTTAATGATGAAATAGAAACAGACATGAGAAAGTTTAAGATAAAATGAAGGTTTTTAAGTGAAAAAAAAGTTGTTTCTTCCACAAATGGTGATTTAGTCCACGTGCTGCCAACATTTGCATGTCATTCAACCGGACCCACACAAATACCTCATTTTTTGGTAAAACCTAATCACATTAAAAAAATAATAATAAATAAATAAAATTAAAAAAAAAAAATGTTAGCTTGAAACTAATAACGAGTTGAATACAAGTTAGTTAAACTTGATTGGCTCTCTTATTTAGTTTTAGAAGCTGTGTATACGAATTTCGGTGGCCCCTTTCTATCACCACAAATAAACCCTTAAACATACACACAAAATACACATGTATCAGTAATATATGAACTTATTAAACTCAAACTCTATATTGTGTATATCGTCAAATGATGACTCTGTACAATAACACTGCTTGCATTCCTCTAAAAACAGTCTTATATCCCCACAACATAGCACATGGTGTGATAACTGATAACATAGAAAATACTCTCACATCAACATAACACTGATAAACACTAAACTCAATTTTATTCGTGAAAGTATCACTGATAAAAAAAACCACCTAATGTCATTCAAAAACAACATTGAAGCCGGCAGTAACTTCAAAGTTAGTGGGACATACTATTGATAAAGTTACACTTGTACTACTCCCATCTTAAAATAATTGTCCCTTTTAACTTTTTCAGTATTTCTTTCTCAATTAAGACTATAAATAATTTTTGTTTGTGTTATACAATTTTTGAAAAATTATACTAATGAAAATATATTTAAAACTTAATCCGTTCGTATATTTTGTATCAAGTATTATGTAATATAAACAAAAATACTTAAGGTCAAAGTTGCCAAGTAAAGACCGAAAAAGTTAAAATGGGACAATAATTTGAGACAAAGGGAGTATAAGATATTGTTATTTAGCTCGGACATGAGACGATTTGTACCATAAAAATTAAACTCTTTGATTGAGCTCGAAAATAGATTAACTCTTTTAACCAAGGTTTTCAAGATCGAAAATAGATTAACTCTTTTAACCAAGGTTTTCAAGATCGAGATCGTACTCAAGATCGCTTTTGTTTTTGCAAGATCAAAATCGTAAGATCAGATCGAGATCTTAAGATCCTACTATAATGGTATTTTTATAATAGTCTTTTTAATATTATTCAAATATACAAATAATTGTATATCATATACACAAAATTATATGAATGTTTTATGAAAATGTTGTCCTAAATTATGAATATGAAGAAGTTAATAAAAAAGATATGTTAATAAATCAAAAGTCCAACTAATCGCCGCGGCTGTCTCATAGCCCCTGTGACCTTCACTTCACAACCTGATTAATGCACTTTAGAAACTTCTATAAACAACTTTTTATTATATTAGTCCAGCATGCTAGTGGCACTATTTCTAAAGCAAGAAGGGAAGGGAGAAAATTGACTTTGAGAAAGAAAGAAGCTCTTAGGAAATCGATCTAGACAAGATGGCACTATTTCTAAAGCAAGAAGGGAAGGGAGAAAGTTGACTTTGAGAAAGAAAGAAGCTCTTAGGAAATCGATCTAGACAAGATGATATGTCAGTGCCATTAAACTAGCAGCCAGAATGAGTTCAAGAGATGAGGATCCAAAGAATCCATAACTTTGTAGTTTTTTAGTTTGCAATTTAAGAAAAGTAAAATCGAATAGGATTAGAACTTAAGATCCTATAATGAAGATAAAGGATCTTTTAACAACAATTTTATAAACAAAATGATTTATATGTACATGAAAATTGCATGCTAATATGCTAATATTAGTATATACGTTCTAAAAATGGTTCTAGACTTTTAGATCAATAAACATAGGGGTCCCATAAACATAAGCATGAACAAAATGATAGCTACCGAACTTTGACTTTAGATTTGTCGTTAAACATAAATTCTAATTATCCTTTGGAATTTTGAATAATGCATGAAATTAACATCGCCTCTCTTTTTCCTATATATGTTTGTCACTGCTAATATATATTCTCAAATATGACTAGCAATATGTCTAATTTAATCAAGTATTGAATAACACTATAGTTTCATAGTATTGATTTATAACAGTATAAACCCTTTTTTTAAAGTCATTTATAAGAATTTTAGAAGTACAATACAAATTAGTAGTCATACAAACTATGATTTAATGAATTACTAGTTAAGAACCCGTTAGTTTCTCTTATTCAAATTTGTCCATCTACATATTCTTGCAAGACAAAACACAAATGTAAACTTGTTTGTTCATAATTGACTTTAGCGCTAGCATATTTATTTGTTAAGTGATTAGGGGTTTATATTTAAAGATTTATCGCCTTGTATAAATACATGCTTCACAACACCATAGACTTATTTCTTACATGGTTGTTTTGCCTTGTTTCTTTATATTTTCGTACTTTTATGATATTATGCTTCTGATGTCTATATTTGCTTTTGATTTATTTTTATTATATGTTGTCTTTGTATAATTTGGACTTTATATGAACCTAGATCCATATTTCTTCACTAGAACTGTACCCGTACAATGCGTCGATGGGTACCGTGTGATTATATTTTACGTTATTTGGTTACACGTTTAGTTATCTTCATGCTTTATAAGTAGATAAATTAGAGATTGTTAAGCTAAATAATTTTAGTTTGAACAACCAACCACTTCTTAACAAACTTGCTTCAGACAAATTAATTTTGAAATCTTTTCATAATAAGTAGAGAAAAAAGTCTGAATTTTAAGTTTTTCTAATTATAATTTTACACTCTTTTAAATTTCAACTATTTATTTATGTGAGTTATATCTATTACAAAATCAAGATTTCAAATCCATATTGAAGATTTATAACTCATGTTATTGTCATACAAATCTGTTTTAACTCCGTCGCAACGCGCGGGAAAGCAAAACCTTGTTAGAGGCATTTTCTACATAAATAAACCTTTTATTAATTACACTTAGACAAGAGATTCTATATATATTTATTTATAGAATTGATAAAATGTACAACATGATAAAACAACATATGATAAATGTGCAATTGCTTATTGCACAATTTAGAGTGTGCAAATCACTGGTCGTTTCTTTAGGTTGGACTACTTAGTCGTGTTTATAAAATTCAATATGCAAAGCCCCTAGATAGATAGATAGATAGATTTAGAGAGAGAGAGAAAAGAAGAGAGAGAGAAAAAAAAAAAAAAAAAAAAAAAAAAAAAAAAAAAAAAAAAACTCGAGAATGCTTTTGATATCCTGTCATTTGTTTAATAAATTGTTTTTTTAAGTACTGTTTCATATATGAAGAATCATTACTAGGAGCTTATTAATTGTACGCATAATCGAGTTTATTGTAAAATATTCAAATTTTTATTATTATGTGGTTACATTTTCTATTATCAAAGAGTGATAGCATGTGGTACGTACATAAGCAACAAATTCACTAATCCATGACATTATCAGTGACGTTCCTGATTTTGTTTCTCTTTGATTATTTATACACTCTCATAGATAAAAATATTTTCCATAGAAACAAAATAGGAAAGATTACGAATCCAAATTAATATAATTTAGGGCAAATTACCTGAAAATGTATGCAACTTGCCACTTTTTTCTGTTGTATGTAGCTTTCTTTTTTTTTCTTCCCATTGTGTCACTAAACTTGCTAAATTCGTCCATTGTGTGTAGCGGTGACTTGATTCACCTGCTGGAGCAGGTTAACCTAACGGTCGTTAGGTTTATCATTGCACCGTTAGTCCTTTATAATAACGATCGTTTATCATGGCGACATACAATGACAAAAAGTAACAAGTTAGATGACTTTTATTATTTTTAAATTTTATGTACGTTTTTTACACGTTTTTGCACACATTTTTATACACGTTTTTATATATATTTTTATACACGTTTTTATGCATGTTTTTATACGGATTTTTATACACACATTTGTATACATATTTTTATGCACGTTTTTATGCACAGTTTTACACACGTTTTTAAAATATTTCAATACATACATTTTTATACTTTTTCGTCTGTTTTTTTATATTTTCGTTTTTTTTTTATGTTTTGTTGGGAATTACAAGATTTGAAGATTACAAAACCACAAGCAAAAATGAAGAAAGAAGAAACAAGAAGGACCTAAATATAAAATAGTTAGCTAGCTTGATTAGTAAGCTAGGTTTTTATGTAAACCCTAACCTCTCTATTATATAAAGAGGGGTAGGGCGTTGGTTATTAGTATCCTTTCATAGCTAGTCTCTTCAATGAGAGTCTAGACACACGATTATAGCGTGTGTATATTAGTAGTGTAGTAGTTTATTTTATTTTCAATAAAGAAAACCTTGAAGTAACTTTGATTGTTCTTATTGTTATTCCGCTGTGCATATCATTGTTACTATATCCTAGATAGGGCTTAAACGATCTTTCACAATTGGTATCAGAGCGGGTGGCTCTCGATATCTAGGGATCTACAAGGTTTTCATTGTCAATAATGAGCAGTTTTAAAGAAGGAGCATATCTTGTAAAAGAAGTCGACAGTAGCAGCTTGAAGAAAGTATGATCGGAACTTTAAGATTTGATCGTGGGGTTGAATGCAAGTGGGGTTTATGATTGGCTAATATTAAACCTTGTACAAATAAAGTGAGACAGTAAAGCATGACAGTGGTTATTTTATTTGGGGATGCGTTGGTAATTGATGATTTGTTTGTTGAAGAATTAAGACCGGTTGGATTTAACTGCTGCTACACTTCTTGGTTTCTGCTGAGTATATTTGGTTTCTACTGATACGCTTGAAGTGTTTCTACTGATAATGATACTTTGTTTCTGCTGATGATGATTTTTCGTTTCTCCTGATTGGTTCCTACTGATGGGTTCCTGTTGATATATATGATTCTTGCTGACTTCTTTATGGTTCCTGCTGGTTTGTTGTATACTTTTTCTTTTGGTCGGTTTTAGTTCCTACTAGTCATGTGAGATTACTAATGGTTAGGGAGGACGAAGTTATCCATCATCATTATTTCGTTGAGGAGATTACTTGTTGGAGATATTTGATTATCACTTGTTTGATGTTGTAGTTGATTTTCACAGGTTTTGTGTTCTTATCATATCTCAAAGTGAGTGGAACACTTTGGAGATAACTTGTTCGTGCGTTAATGATGTGACAAAGACTTGACGAATCTAGTGAAGGGGTACGATCCATCTTATTGTGCTTAATGCGTACATTTGCTATGGCTTTAAGGAGTTACGTTATTGTGCTCAGTGTCTCATTTAGTTGAGGATTTGTCAAGAGGTCGCGGTCTACTTATACTTTTTATGGGAGTATGAGTTTGGAGTCACGTGGATAGTGCAAGACATAAGATGCAAGTTTGGGAGATTTAACTTCTTCATCAAATCAGTTATAGTTGATTTTCTTCATAAGTGATCACTCCATGGAGCCTACTGGATTAAAGAGATGGCAAGTATATATTTTTAAGGGGAAGCTTATTGTTAATATATACTTGGCCATATTGCTGCTGTTCGATACTGCTGATACTCGTTTCTGCTGCTCGTTACTGCTTATTAAAAAAAAAAAAAAAAAAAAAAAAAAAGTTTATTATTATTATTCATTATTAGTTGGTTCCTAAGATGGTTAGTCTATTCTTAAGGGGAAGCTTGTTAACCATCTACATGCATCACTTGAGGGGAAGCGTTTACGAGATGCACAAGACCCCTATTAGAAGATTACAAAAAGGGGAAGAATAATTATGATGTGCAGCTTATTATTGATGATGACATTGTTTCTTCATGCAGAGTGTTTTGTAATATCAAATAGGGGAAGATTGTTGGGAATTACAAGATTTGAAGATTACAAAACCACGAGCAAGAATGAAGAAAGAAGAAACAAGAAGGACCTAAATATAAAATAGTTAGCTAGCTTGATTAGTAAGCTAGGTTTTTATGTAAACCCTAGCCTCTCTATTATATAAAGAGGGGTAGGGCGTTGGTTATTAGTATCCTTTCATAGCTAGTCTCTTCAATGAGAGTCTAGACACACGATTATAGCGTGTGTATATTAGTAGTGTAGTAGTTTATTTTATTTTCAATAAAGAAAACCTTGAAGTAACTTTGATTGTTCTTATTGTTATTCCGCTGTGCATATCATTGTTACTATATCCTAGATAGGGCTTAAACGATCTTTCACAATTGGTATCAGAGCGGGTGGCTCTCGATATCTAGGGATCTACAAGGTTTTCATTGTCAATAATGAGCAGTTTTAAAGAAGGAGCATATCTTGTAAAAGAAGTCGACAGTAGCAGCTTGAAGAAAGTATGATCGGAACTTTAAGATTTGATCGTGGGGTTGAATGCAAGTGGGGTTTATGATTGGCTAATATTAAACCTTGTACAAATAAAATGAGACAGTAAAGCATGACAGTGGTTATTTTATTTGGGGATGCGTTGGTAATTGATGATTTGTTTGTTGAAGAATTAAGACCGGTTGGATTTAACTGCTGCTACACTTCTTGGTTTCTGCTGAGTATATTTGGTTTCTACTGATACGCTTGAAGTGTTTCTACTGATAATGATACTTTGTTTCTGCTGATGATGATTTTTCGTTTCTCCTGATTGGTTCCTACTGATGGGTTCCTGTTGATATATATGATTCTTGCTGACTTCTTTATGGTTCCTGCTGGTTTGTTGTATACTTTTTCTTTTGGTCGGTTTTAGTTCCTACTAGTCATGTGAGATTACTAATGGTTAGGGAGGACGAAGTTATCCATCATCATTATTTCGTTGAGGAGATTACTTGTTGGAGATATTTGATTATCACTTGTTTGATGTTGTAGTTGATTTTCACAGGTTTTGTGTTCTTATCATATCTCAAAGTGAGTGGAACACTTTGGAGATAACTTGTTCGTGCGTTAATGATGTGACAAAGACTTGACGAATCTAGTGAAGGGGTACGATCCATCTTATTGTGCTTAATGCGTACATTTGCTATGGCTTTAAGGAGTTACGTTATTGTGCTCAGTGTCTCATTTAGTTGAGGATTTGTCAAGAGGTCGCGGTCTACTTATACTTTTTATGGGAGTATGAGTTTGGAGTCACGTGGATAGTGCAAGACATAAGATGCAAGTTTGGGAGATTTAACTTCTTCATCAAATCAGTTATAGTTGATTTTCTTCATAAGTGATCACTCCATGGAGCCTACTGGATTAAAGAGATGGCAAGTATATATTTTTAAGGGGAAGCTTATTGTTAATATATACTTGGCCATATTGCTGCTGTTCGATACTGCTGATACTCGTTTCTGCTGCTCGTTACTGCTTATTAAAAAAAAAAAAAAAAAAAAAAAGTTTATTATTATTATTCATTATTAGTTGGTTCCTAAGATGGTTAGTCTATTCTTAAGGGGAAGCTTGTTAACCATCTACATGCATCACTTGAGGGGAAGCGTTTACGAGATGCACAAGACCCCTATTAGAAGATTACAAAAAGGGGAAGAATAATTATGATGTGCAGCTTATTATTGATGATGACATTGTTTCTTCATGCAGAGTGTTTTGTAATATCAAATAGGGGAAGATTGTTGGGAATTACAAGATTTGAAGATTACAAAACCACGAGCAAGAATGAAGAAAGAAGAAACAAGAAGGACCTAAATATAAAATAGTTAGCTAGCTTGATTAGTAAGCTAGGTTTTTATGTAAACCCTAGCCTCTCTATTATATAAAGAGGGGTAGGGCGTTGGTTATTAGTATCCTTTCATAGCTAGTCTCTTCAATGAGAGTCTAGACACACGATTATAGCGTGTGTATATTAGTAGTGTAGTAGTTTATTTTATTTTCAATAAAGAAAACCTTGAAGTAACTTTGATTGTTCTTATTGTTATTCCGCTGTGCATATCATTGTTACTATATCCTAGATAGGGCTTAAACGATCTTTCACAATTGGTATCAGAGCGGGTGGCTCTCGATATCTAGGGATCTACAAGGTTTTCATTGTCAATAATGAGCAGTTTTAAAGAAGGAGCATATCTTGTAAAAGAAGTCGACAGTAGCAGCTTGAAGAAAGTATGATCGGAACTTTAAGATTTGATCGTGGGGTTGAATGCAAGTGGGGTTTATGATTGGCTAATATTAAACCTTGTACAAATAAAGTGAGACAGTAAAGCATGACAGTGGTTATTTTATTTGGGGATGCGTTGGTAATTGATGATTTGTTTGTTGAAGAATTAAGACCGGTTGGATTTAACTGCTGCTACACTTCTTGGTTTCTGCTGAGTATATTTGGTTTCTACTGATACGCTTGAAGTGTTTCTACTGATAATGATACTTTGTTTCTGCTGATGATGATTTTTCGTTTCTCCTGATTGGTTCCTACTGATGGGTTCCTGTTGATATATATGATTCTTGCTGACTTCTTTATGGTTCCTGCTGGTTTGTTGTATACTTTTTCTTTTGGTCGGTTTTAGTTCCTACTAGTCATGTGAGATTACTAATGGTTAGGGAGGACGAAGTTATCCATCATCATTATTTCGTTGAGGAGATTACTTGTTGGAGATATTTGATTATCACTTGTTTGATGTTGTAGTTGATTTTCACAGGTTTTGTGTTCTTATCATATCTCAAAGTGAGTGGAACACTTTGGAGATAACTTGTTCGTGCGTTAATGATGTGACAAAGACTTGACGAATCTAGTGAAGGGGTACGATCCATCTTATTGTGCTTAATGCGTACATTTGCTATGGCTTTAAGGAGTTACGTTATTGTGCTCAGTGTCTCATTTAGTTGAGGATTTGTCAAGAGGTCGCGGTCTACTTATACTTTTTATGGGAGTATGAGTTTGGAGTCACGTGGATAGTGCAAGACATAAGATGCAAGTTTGGGAGATTTAACTTCTTCATCAAATCAGTTATAGTTGATTTTCTTCATAAGTGATCACTCCATGGAGCCTACTGGATTAAAGAGATGGCAAGTATATATTTTTAAGGGGAAGCTTATTGTTAATATATACTTGGCCATATTGCTGCTGTTCGATACTGCTGATACTCGTTTCTGCTGCTCGTTACTGCTTATTAAAAAAAAAAAAAAAAAAAAAAAAAAAGTTTATTATTATTATTCATTATTAGTTGGTTCCTAAGATGGTTAGTCTATTCTTAAGGGGAAGCTTGTTAACCATCTACATGCATCACTTGAGGGGAAGCGTTTACGAGATGCACAAGACCCCTATTAGAAGATTACAAAAAGGGGAAGAATAATTATGATGTGCAGCTTATTATTGATGATGACATTGTTTCTTCATGCAGAGTGTTTTGTAATATCAAATAGGGGAAGATTGTTGGGAATTACAAGATTTGAAGATTACAAAACCACGAGCAAGAATGAAGAAAGAAGAAACAAGAAGGACCTAAATATAAAATAGTTAGCTAGCTTGATTAGTAAGCTAGGTTTTTATGTAAACCCTAGCCTCTCTATTATATAAAGAGGGGTAGGGCGTTGGTTATTAGTATCCTTTCATAGCTAGTCTCTTCAATGAGAGTCTAGACACACGATTATAGCGTGTGTATATTAGTAGTGTAGTAGTTTATTTTATTTTCAATAAAGAAAACCTTGAAGTAACTTTGATTGTTCTTATTGTTATTCCGCTGTGCATATCATTGTTACTATATCCTAGATAGGGCTTAAACGATCTTTCACAATTGGTATCAGAGCGGGTGGCTCTCGATATCTAGGGATCTACAAGGTTTTCATTGTCAATAATGAGCAGTTTTAAAGAAGGAGCATATCTTGTAAAAGAAGTCGACAGTAGCAGCTTGAAGAAAGTATGATCGGAACTTTAAGATTTGATCGTGGGGTTGAATGCAAGTGGGGTTTATGATTGGCTAATATTAAACCTTGTACAAATAAAGTGAGACAGTAAAGCATGACAGTGGTTATTTTATTTGGGGATGCGTTGGTAATTGATGATTTGTTTGTTGAAGAATTAAGACCGGTTGGATTTAACTGCTGCTACACTTCTTGGTTTCTGCTGAGTATATTTGGTTTCTACTGATACGCTTGAAGTGTTTCTACTGATAATGATACTTTGTTTCTGCTGATGATGATTTTTCGTTTCTCCTGATTGGTTCCTACTGATGGGTTCCTGTTGATATATATGATTCTTGCTGACTTCTTTATGGTTCCTGCTGGTTTGTTGTATACTTTTTCTTTTGGTCGGTTTTAGTTCCTACTAGTCATGTGAGATTACTAATGGTTAGGGAGGACGAAGTTATCCATCATCATTATTTCGTTGAGGAGATTACTTGTTGGAGATATTTGATTATCACTTGTTTGATGTTGTAGTTGATTTTCACAGGTTTTGTGTTCTTATCATATCTCAAAGTGAGTGGAACACTTTGGAGATAACTTGTTCGTGCGTTAATGATGTGACAAAGACTTGACGAATCTAGTGAAGGGGTACGATCCATCTTATTATGCTTAATGCGTACATTTGCTATGGCTTTAAGGAGTTACGTTATTGTGCTCAGTGTCTCATTTAGTTGAGGATTTGTCAAGAGGTCGCGGTCTACTTATACTTTTTATGGGAGTATGAGTTTGGAGTCACGTGGATAGTGCAAGACATAAGATGCAAGTTTGGGAGATTTAACTTCTTCATCAAATCAGTTATAGTTGATTTTCTTCATAAGTGATCACTCCATGGAGCCTACTGGATTAAAGAGATGGCAAGTATATATTTTTAAGGGGAAGCTTATTGTTAATATATACTTGGCCATATTGCTGCTGTTCGATACTGCTGATACTCGTTTCTGCTGCTCGTTACTGCTTATTAAAAAAAAAAAAAAGTTTATTATTATTATTCATTATTAGTTGGTTCCTAAGATGGTTAGTCTATTCTTAAGGGGAAGCTTGTTAACCATCTATATGCATCACTTGAGGGGAAGCGTTTACGAGATGCACAAGACCCCTATTAGAAGATTACAAAAAGGGGAAGAATAATTATGATGTGCAGCTTATTATTGATGATGACATTGTTTCTTCATGCAGAGTGTTTTGTAATATCAAATAGGGGAAGATTGTTGGGAATTACAAGATTTGAAGATTACAAAACCACGAGCAAGAATGAAGAAAGAAGAAACAAGAAGGACCTAAATATAAAATAGTTAGCTAGCTTGATTAGTAAGCTAGGTTTTTATGTAAACCCTAGCCTCTCTATTATATAAAGAGGGGTAGGGCGTTGGTTATTAGTATCCTTTCATAGCTAGTCTCTTCAATGAGAGTCTAGACACACGATTATAGCGTGTGTATATTAGTAGTGTAGTAGTTTATTTTATTTTCAATAAAGAAAACCTTGAAGTAACTTTGATTGTTCTTATTGTTATTCCGCTGTGCATATCATTGTTACTATATCCTAGATAGGGCTTAAACGATCTTTCACATGTTTTCACACTTTTTTTACGTTTTCGATAATTTTTTACGTTTTCGTCCGTTTTTTTAAAGTAACAAGTTAGCTGACTTCTATTATTTTTAAAATTTATGTACGTTTTTTACACGTTTTTGCACACATTTTATACATGCTTTTATACACACATTTTTATACACGTTTTTATGCATATTTTTATACGGATTTTCATACATACATTTATATACACACATTTTTTATAGACACGTTTTTATGCACGGCTTTACACACATTTTTATACGTTTTCGCCAGTTTTTTTGCGTTTTTGCCAGTTTTTTTTTGCGTTTTCGTCCGGTTTTTCGCGTTTTCGTCCGGTTTATACACACGTCTTTATACAGACATTTTTATATGCGTTTTTATACACACGTTTTTACTTTTTTGTCTTTTTTTTTACGTTTCATCGGTTTTTTTAAGTTTTCGTCGGTTTTTTACGTCTTCGTCAGTTTTTTTTACGTTTTCGTCCGAAATAAGGGACGAAAACGTAAAAAAGCAGGCAAAAACGTGAAAAAACAGACGAAAAGTTGAAAAATCAGACGAAAATGTAAAAAAGCGGATGAAAAAATCTGATAAAAACGTAATAAGCCGGACGAAAACGCGAAAAAAACGGACGAAAACGTTAAAAGCCGGACGAAAACGCGAAAAAAACAGACGAAAACGCAAAAAAAGGGACAAAAACGTGAAAAACAGACGAAAGCGTGAAAAAACTGACGAAAACTTAAAAAATAGACGAAAACGTAAAAAAATTGGATAAAATAATGAAAAATCAGACGAAAACCCGAAAAATCAAACTAAAACACGAAAATACGGACGAAAACGTGAAAAACCGGTCGAAAACGCGAAAAACCGGAAGAAAACGCAAAAAATCTGGCAAAAACGCAAAAAAACTTGCGAAAACGTATAAAAACGTGTGTAAAATCGTACATAAAAACGTGTGTATAAAAAACGTGTGTATAAAACGTGCATAAAAACGTGTATACAAATGTGTGTATGAAAATCCGTATAAAAACATGCATAAAAACGTGTATAAAAATGTGTGTATAAAAGCGTGTATAAAAATGTGTGCAAAAACGTGTAAAAAACGTACATAAATTTTAAAAATAATAAAAGTCATCTAACTTGTTACTTTTTGTTATTGTATGTAGCCATGATAAACGATCGTTAGTCTAAAGGACTAACGGTGCAATGATAAACCTAACGAACGTTAGGTTAACCTGCTCCAGCAGGTGAATCAAGTCACCGCTACACACAATGGACGAATTTAGCAAGTTTAGTGATACATTGAAAAAAAAAAAAAAATAAAAAAAAAAAAAAAAAAAAAAAAAAAAAAACTACATACAATGGGAAAAAGTGGTAAGTTGCATACATTTTTAGGTAATTTGCCCTATAATTTATAGACATTCAAAAGTTTATATAAAATCTTATCAGGGAAATGTCTCACAAAAAAACAATTGTATTTTTTTTTTTTTTTTGTAATTTTATTGTTGTAGCATACACAAATGGTGTTTCTAGTTCATAGTCTCTTGATAAATCAATTACATTAATAAACATATTTGTCTTCACGAAACACAAACATGAACCAGCTCATGGATCGGTCGTGTTATTCGGTCAGAGTATCGAGTATGAATATCGTGAAGGATCACATGATGATTCCATAAGTTTTGTTACTTGAAGAAAAAGCATTCTAATGTTATTCGAAATAGATTACTAACTTAGTTGTACTAAACTTTTAGAACTTAATAGTTTCAGTTATAAACTAAGCTCTCATTAATATAATAACAATACTCGATCCTGATAGATAAAGGTATTAAGAAAGTAATATGTAGACGGTCACATTTCTATCGGAAGTTAAGAATAATGCTTTTAGAAGACACAATCACATGAAAGTTTTAGAAGCTTCGTTACTTGTAGAAATTGCATCCTCATTCGATTCGAAATGTATTAGTCGATTACATTTACTAAATATTAAAAAATTTGATACCATCAATTATAATTCAATAAGTGGTGTTTGATTTTGACTTAATTGACTTAATATGAAAAAAAATAATAATAAAAATAAAAAAACTGAATTAAAAAAGTCATACAAAATTTATTTATTTATGACTTAATAAAAAAAAATATGATTAAAAATATAAAATAATACATAAACTAATGATATTTGTATTAAGTCATCAATTATTTAAACACG
Organism: Artemisia argyi; assembly: GCA_030686995.1. Classification (NCBI taxonomy): domain Eukaryota; kingdom Viridiplantae; phylum Streptophyta; class Magnoliopsida; order Asterales; family Asteraceae; genus Artemisia; species Artemisia argyi. The sequence continues at coordinate 13,272,645 of CM060691.1, read as the reverse complement.
GCTTAATACAAAAGTTATAAAATTATATAGAATATGTTCGAACGTTCGAGTATTATACTATTATATTTAGTTTATGACATCAGAAATGAACTGGAAAATGACTCGTGTACTTTGTACCAACTAAATCAAAGCTGGCCAATGAGTATCAATTTAGTATTTGAGTGGTTCTAGGAATTTTGGATTTATATATCTTATCTTCCAATTAAGAAAAACTAATTCGACGTTTGACTAGAAAATGAAACATTTTCTAGAATCACATTTGATTATTTGGAATTTGGCTTTGGTTTATCGGGCTCATGATGTCACAAATCTGAATTTTGAAATTATTCTTGAGTGTAACCTCATAATTAGGAAGCTTATAAGCTTTTTATCATATAGTAGGATTAGCTTATCATTACAAGTTTATAAGCTATAAGTGTTCGGATTAACTTTAAGTTGGTAAACTCATCCAAATAAGCCACAAGAAAAGTAAAACAATAAGCTCATATGCCTAAGCTTATCCAAACACAACAATTGGCTTATTTTTACAAAACAAGCTACTAAACTCATACTATACATTTCAATTGTTTTAAATTTTCAGAAGCAATAACTAAACAAACTTCACAATTCAAGTCGACAAAAACAAAACAAACCTGATAACTTATAGTTGGGAATCGGCAAAAATGATTAGAAAAAACCGATTAACACTTGCAGAATGCAATTAGGATGACTATCCCAATCCTTCTCTAGTTGTACGATATGCCAGCCGCTTAAAGTTTTGCACAAACTCTTGAATGAAAATTTGCAAGAAAAAAACTACACAATCACAAGATATTTGTTATAAAAGTTGGTCCAAGTGACATAAATCTTAGGTATAAACTAGATACAGATAGCGACATTTACACCCCAATATTACCATATAAATTACTAGAAACGTATTAATCAGCATACCACAATAATTCAAACAAGCGAAAAGGCAGAATCCAAAAGTTGTGTCTATTTATTCCAAAAGATTGAAGTGACAACATAGGCTTACACAAAAAATAGAACAAACATATATGTATTGTTTTCTAGTTATCGACCTCTATTCCCTTCCAACTTTCAAATCCTCCAACTTTGTGCCGATTTCTTCAGCTGTTATGGGCTTAACCTCTTTGCTTGGCCCGTTTGGAACAGGGTTTTCTTTCTCCTTTGGAATTGAAGGTACTGTCTGCCATATTCTTATGGTTCCATCTTCAGACCTAGATGCATATGATTCACCTCCAGGTGAGAACCTCACACAATGAACTGGACATGGTGACCCTTGTTGCACCCTGCAACAACATTCACAAATAAATGAGCCAATTCTAATCATGTTTTATCCAAGTGCTTGAAATGGGTTAAGCTAAACATTTTACTTAAAATGGAAACACATCTAATAAAATTTTTGCATATATCGCTAAATGAGAAAGAAAAAAAAAAAAAAAAAAAAAAAAAAAAAAAAAAGTTTGATAGTTTCTGTAATACCATTTTCTAATAATATGGACAAAAAATGTGCTCACAATTACCTAACATGCCCATTTTGCCCCATATATAATCCAGTATACACACAAGGACTGACCTAGATAATTTCCAGAGTACCATGAAACAGATGTACAAACAGATTCGTGACATTTATAATTCTAAGAGGGCAGGGTACCGCTCCTCAAACAAGCTCACCACTCCTACGTGGATTCTGCTTTTGCTCCTCACGCCTCGCCACGACACATGAACCCCTCGTTGATGGGTTCCTCGTGCAGACGACGAGCCCTTTAATCTGACACAACATAATTTCGTGTGCTTTCTTTTTAATTTGAACGGTAATATTACCGTTTAAAAGTAAGTTTTCATTTTTTTTTCCTTAATAGATCCCTTATAAATAGAACATATACAATCTATCATTTCACTACAATTTTACACAACATATAAACACTTACACATATTAAAAACAAGAAACACGAGTGAATCATCGTATTCAAGTGTTAGTGACTTTGAAGAAATAACGGAGCTAGAGCTGATGCTCGCAGAATTTGAGCGCGAGCAATCGTTGCAAAACCAAGAAGCCGGTCCTTCAAAACACCGTCGATACATTCCCCGTGAACGTGAAGTTGCTGAAGCACGTCTATTGGCCGACTATTTTGGTGATCAACCAAAATATACTGAAGAAAATTTTAGACGTCGTTATCGTATGAGCCGTAAACTATTTTTAGAAATAGTCCAAGGTATTGAAATGTTTATTGAAACTCATCATCCTCTTCCCGCGCATTTTAACTTCTTTAGAAAACGATCTGATGCTAAGGGTGTAATGAGTTTTATTGTGATTATGAAATGCACATGTGCATTACGCCAATTGGCTTTCGGGATTCATGCTGATGCGTTAGATGAGTATTTACAAATAGGTAAACACTGTGCACGTGATTGTCTAGATTTTTTTACTATGTGCATAATCTAGTTGTATGGAAAGGAGTTTTTAAGAAAACCATCCGAGACTTACATTCACAAGTTATACGACGCACATAATTTGGTCCATAAGATACCAGGAATGTTGGGAAACATCGATTGTATGCATTGGGAATGGAAGAATTGTCCGAAAGAATGGCAAGGGCAATTTCACAGAGGTGGTAAAAAGTATCCAACCATAATGCTTGAAGCTGTCGCGTCGTATGATTTGTGGATTTGGCATGCATTTTTTGGTGTTGCAGGTGCGAATAACGATCTAACCGTTTTGTATAATTCGCCGTTATTCGATGACCTGATTGACGACTTCGCCGACGTGCTTCCGTTTGAAGTATACGGAAGAAAATTTAAGCATGGGTATTATCTGGCTGATGGAATTTATCCAGAAAGGGCAGCGTTCGTCAAATCATTCACGGTTGCAAGTAACCCAAAAAATGCTGCTTGGAAAGCAAAACAAGAAAGTGCTCGAAAAGATATCGAGAGAGTTTTGGTGTCCTACAAGGACGTTGGCGTGTTATTGCCCAACCAGCGCGTCAATTTAATGTGGCAAAGTTACGAAGAATCCTGTACTCGTGCATCATAATGCATAACATGATCTTGAAAGATCAACAATGTGCGATATTCGAAGCTGCCGAAATGTATATTCCTCCGCAACCACATATGTAAAAGTCATGGGTTGAACGTTGCGCAGTACATAGGAGACAAAACAAAGAACTACGCGATAAACACATACACAGAAGACTTCAACAGTGTCTTATCGAGCATGTTTGACAACAACAACAATGGGAAGAATTTAAACAAAATAGGGATAATTAATTTCGTTACAGCTTGATGTATTTTATTTCGTATCATTTATTTTTTTTCTTTTCGTATCGTTTTTTTCTTCGTATTGTAACTTTTTAATTTGATGAAATAAAATTAGTATGGTGTGGTATTTTTTATTTTTGTGAATTGAATTTAATTTATTTAGTGAAATGAATAAAAAAATAAAGTTGTAAGTGGTGGGTCCCAAATAAGTAAGTTGAGATTAGTTGTGAGTGAGGAGGGGGGTTAGTTGTGAAGATGTATTAGGGTGATGTGGCACCCGTGGGCCCCAAATGAGGAGTTTTACCTTGTCATAGCACCTTCCACTCTAAGAGGGGAAGGTACTGCTACTCGTCTGACCTCTCCACTCCGACGTGGCTTGGTTGTTTGCCTCGCTACAGCTCTTCACGACACCCCATCCCTTCACCAAAGCTCGCCAGTTTCAAGCTCCTCGTCTGCACGACGAGGCTTGGTAGCTGATATCTCGTCCTTTTTATTTATTATTTTTTTTCCTTTTATAATTCTTTTAATCAATATATGTTTTTGGGTTTAAGTGCGTGTGGTGTGTGTGTGTGGAGTGGGTAAAGAAGAAGAAGATATATATATATATATATATATATATATATATATATATATATATATATATATATATATATATATATATATATATATATATATAATCTTGTATGGTCTATGTTGGCTATGGTCAACATTGTGGGTTTAGTTGGCCCAAGTAGATATTTGGTTAAATTTGTATCGTTTTTTTTTTAAATATTATTAGTATTAATTTGAATGTAATGTATTTTTATTTTTAATGAAATTAATTTACTTTATTTGTAAATTTGAATAAAAAAATAAAGTTATAAGTGGTGGGTCCAAATGAGTAAGTTGAGGTTAGTTATAACTTATAAGTGAGCAGGGGGTTAGTTGTGAAGATGTATTAAGGTGATGTGGCACCTGTGGGCCCCAAATAAGTAATTTGAGCTAGTTGTGATACCCTTCCCTCTAATGCACTTATACAAAGTGTTTCTGAGACTCTATATTCTGATTGGAAATCTTCGGATCTGTGTGGCTGATAGTAATGCATATTTTGGTGTATAATATTAGTAATATGTAACTGGGTGAACACGCAATAAGTCCTTCAAAGGGTAAAGCATTGTATATAATAGAAACAGTAAAATGAGATAAGGGTGAAACAGGCAAAAATCGACTGTAATGCATAAAATCTCTTGTATAGCATTGTAACGTCACAGTGTATACAAGAAAAGCAGCTGAATGAAAGGAGTCAGACACGCACAGAGTCTTGTATTTTTAGTTCAAAAGGTCTTTTTATTTTAAAAAAAAAACTACTACCTTATTTAATAAAATAACATAATTTCAAAATCATATTTGACACACTAACTATTTAGAAGTAGATTCAATATTTCAAAAAAGTGTCGTGGTTACCCTTCCAAGATACGAGAATGCGTTCATGAGACCCATGAAATAGTTAACACGCAGAACTTTCATTACCGCCTTTTGCAACCAGAACTGGAAGCAACAATTTCAATAGGATCCGAACAGGTCCCATATTACATATTGCACGTGGCAGCTGGCCAGCAAATAGCCCACAAAAGTTGCCAACACCGGTCCACACTAAATGCATCTTTTATATAATATATAACATATACTGTGATAGGCATGAAGCAGCACAGGTAACCCTTTTCAGGCTCTCTTACAGTAACTTTTGCTTTTTCAACACCCTTTTGCACAAAAGCCCGCACCACGCGATTTGGTAGGGTCTTCAAACAACAAAAGGAACTGTAGTGGGAACTGAGAATGAGCAACTATGCTGAACATCTTATGTCAATATTTAAAAATAGAGAGCGTGGCCGACCATAAACTAAAAAGGCTCCCGCCGACAAACAAAATTGATCCCTTTAGATTTTTTAGTATTTTTAAAAACATTGTAAAGAAATTTAAAAATAAATAAATATATAAATCCGATGGCAACTTTGGACTTTAAAGCACCTCACATTCTTTATTTGTAAATATTGGCATACGATTTTATATGTAATCAACATAAAACTGGAAAAAATTTCAGATATACCTATGCCTTTTGGACAAGTAAACGCTCAGTATTCGACCGAGAAAAAAGATCATAGCACATCAGCAATTAGTGCAACTTTTCTACGCCAAATACCACCCAACATATTTGTCCAGCCCAATGTAGCCTGGAACAGAAAATGGCATCAATAAATCACATGCCCGTCTTTGTATATATCTGATTCACACAAAACGACCCCTCCTTCTCCTTCTTCACTTTTACCCAGCGATCCAACCCAAACCTATGAAATCAAAGCTAATAAGGTATCTTGATCGAAGATTTAAAGATAGATTGAACAGAGTATGTTTTGACTTTGGTGTTTTTGGAGTGATTCCATTCCTTCACCTATTCCTCAATGGGGTGTGATTTTTAACCCTAAATCAACATCACTCAATCTATTAATTTAAGGCATGTTTTTTGTTTCACGAACTAAAGGTATGTTAATATTCAAATTATGATTTTTGTTCTTTCTAGCGACAGTTCTTAGAACACTAGGCTATACCTAGAGAAAAACCTTGCAACTGTAGCTCAAGTAAGGAGTAATCACATTAGGTGCAAAAAGAGTTAGTTATACAATGGGATCAAGTTGTTGAAATATTGATGAATGAGATTTTGCATTAAATTTTGGATATAATGAGTAATTAGCTGACTGTTGTTTTATGTTCTAATGTGTTATGTTGTAGGTTGCTTTGGATATAGATTATCATTATAATATGTTATCTCATCATAATATGTTATCGTCTCACCAGAAGGTCAATCCCAAAGAAGTTATCGTTGGATGGTAATTTTTTCAACTCTTTGTAATGTCAATTTTGCATAATTATGTTTATGTCATAGTATTTAGATCACTTTGCATGACTAAAGATTGAACAATGATAAGCAATTGCTTTCTGATTGATTGATATGTTTTTTTTCCTAGACCGCCAAGACTTGAAAGAAATATTGTACAGTTTTAGTATCAGTTTGTGTTAGTTTGGAGTGATACTCAAGTTAAATTGGCATATATTATGTATAAGACATGCATAGCCTTCGTAAATGACAACCTAAAAAGTGTGCCAAGATTAGCATTACAACCATTTTACTGTGATAGTAAGTTTTGATATTTTGAGTTTTCTGTGTTTATATGTAGATCTTTTTTTAAGAAAATGCATTGCAGATATTAGTTTTATATGTCTGTTAGCTTAAGTTTTGTTCTTCCCGTACGCCCCTTTGCTCCGAGTTAGTTAACCTTTGCCATGATTGTGACACAATGATGATAAAAATGATTGAGGTTTTACCCATTTGTCATGATGGACCCTTTGTTTTTATTTCTTATATATGGTGATTTAAGGTCCAAAACAATGAACTAACAATAACAAAAGAATCAAAAGAGACACATCTAACAAGCTACTAATTTTATTCAACTAAAAGATTCTGTCACATGTGGTAATTCAGATAAGAAAATGACCCCCATTATGCTTTGGATCTTACTATCTTAAACTAAAACATTTTGGACCATGTACTACAGGACACTCACTAAACTAACGAAGACACTTATCATCTTATTTCTATGCATTTTCCTGAACCTAGGTAACTGAGTAAGAGCGCCCAGATCCTATAGAACCATATGCACATGAGATAATGATTGATAGCTGGACGCCGTTGTTAAGGTCTGTAAGGCAGTCGAGACCAAAAGGCTAACCAGATGCATGGGTATACGGGTTACACTTTATACGCACTAAGCTCCTCATAGATTCTTAATTAGCTCCTCTGAAATTCAACATAACAAGTTATCTTCCTTGATAGTCTATATGGGTTCATAAGTTCATTGTTTGGAACAGTGAAAGAGGAGAAAGCTAAATTTCTAAAACAAGCCAAATTTCTACAAAACACTTCAAGTGACTTTAGACCTGTTTAACATGTTTTTTTGTTTTACCCCTTTAACCTATTATAAGAAAAAGAAAAAAAACAGCCCCACTCGACCCATTATTAAGTTAACATGTTGGAAAAAAACTTCTTATTCTTTCATGTTTATTCATGATGTGTATTAATTGAGGTTTAGGCAACTGATATGATAGGCTCTTGGCTGGAAGCCAGAGGCACAAATTACTTGCACGCTTCCACCTGATGAGAGATAGAGTCGTAAGTTGTAGGATATAGAAAAATCAACAAAGTATGCTCAAATAGTAAAAGGTACTATGCTAGCAAAATCTTTTGTTGTATTATGATCTTGAAATTTTGGTTGCGATTCATTATGCTCACACATTTTATTGCTTACAGTATATACCAATTTAGAAATACCATAAACTTATTCAAAAGGACCATGTAATGTCTTAATTGTCGCAAGGTTGAGAGTGACTTAAGGTGGTTCTGCACATATAATTTTTGAGACTACTAGATGCAAAATTGATCTTCTACATAATTTGAGCTATTCGAAAATGGCGAGTACTTCACTTATTCTTAAAGGAGATTATCGTTCCTTAATGTCTCCAATCTTTTTCTTCATCTTCTTTCTTAAATCATTTAACCTTTGTAGGTATAGATATTTAGGAATTCTACTAATTAAGTTGATATTTCTAAAAATCTTCTCATGATTTTAGCATGTATTTTATTTTTTAGCATTTATATTTGAGAGCATTTGACTGAGAATTCTGATCTTGTGGGTGGTGGATACACACTTTCTGAAACTAATGTGGTTGTTTTTTCAACTTTTCACCCATATGTGTTATGTGATATTGTTATTATGTGATATTTTAGTTCACCATGGTGCTCATTGCTTTAGGTATGAACTTTGTAATGTTATTATTCTGTGAATTTCACAATATGCAAAAATCTCACTTAGTAATTTTCACTACTATTCATTATGTCAGGGTAAACTTTGTTTATCCGTGATTGTAATTCAGTTGAATTATATTGTAATTCAACCAGCAACCCCAACCCCTGAAGATGTGCAATGGAAGTATACGGTTATCGAAACTATCGACACAAATTAATTATCTCCTGAATTTTCAATCAAGCTTCATGGTAGTATTAATCACAATAAGATGCTTCGTATTTTTGTTAGTCTTTCCATGGTGAAGGTACATTAATTATTGTCATTGCTGTTACTCAATCATCAGTCATACCAATTTAGTGTTTTGAGGATGTTTGATTTTGTATTATTTTTATAAAAATCTTCATCTCAAGTTCTTGGTTGTCTACTATGATCTTCAGTTTTGTGAATTTCATATGAGCAATATTTTTTTTTGTTGGCTTGGGCTTCTTCACTGTCATATATCAAACAAACGAGTGTCTCCACAAGATGGGAGAATGGTGTCAAGAACACCATGCAACTGGTAAGTTGCCATTAGCTCCTTCATATTGAGTAGAGGTAGTAAAATAGGTAGGTCAGTGCTCTCTCAAAATTTGTACAATATAATGTGCGTTTTTAGGCTACAGACTTAAAAAAACTACTCTCTCAAAATCTGAGATATCATGGTAAAAAGTTATTATATATAATCAGTAGAAAAGATATGGAAGTAACTTCAAGGTTGTAGTATCATTAGATGCATGCTATAGATGAGTGGATAGGGTTTGGAGCGAAGTATCATATTCATTAAAGCTTACCATCTCAATGTTTTTTATAGGGTAGAAGGAGATAGGTTGTTGCAAATATTGATAGTTATGTGATTGCTTTATGCAAGCACTTTATTAGGATGATTAATGATATCGATTTGTCTCTTGTAAATATAGTATACTCACTCTTTCCTTTGAGAGCGAGTGCCCACATCTCTAACAACTACTGTATGAAAACTACATGAGGAAACTCTGATAGTATATTGAAACTTGGAGACTATGTTAAGAACTTGATTGACTTTTATCTTAATAGAATGTTATGTCTAGCATTTAAGTATACCTGTCATAAATATTGACACTTAATCAGGTGAAAGATGACATCCTTTGCACATTTTAACATTATCCAACATTGTTTTTTCATGTCATAGCTTTTAGTTTCACTTTCCAGTTCTTTTCCAAAGATGTATACATTACAAGTCATCTTATTTGGTTAACATGATGATGGGACCATTAACAGAGGTACTAATGCGGCAAGTGTGGCGATGTATGACAATTTATACAGTCCGTAAGTGGTTATTCTTCATACAGTAACAGTTTTAGTGTTTTTATGGGAATTTATATTTTATGGTTTCATGAATAGTATATTATTTCCTTTCCATTATAAATATTTAAGTTAGTTTTGTACACTAACATCTTGACAACCCTTTGACAACTACTTGAGAAACACGGTTGTAGTTGTAACACCCTCAAATTTAAGTTTGTCGCAGCGGAAAAGTAATTTAGGTGTTACGGGGAGGATCGAAGTTTTAATCTCATAAAACGGTTTAAAAGAAGCGTTTGAAAGTTATTTGTCATTCAAATAATATTTTTGATAAAATATGAACCATTTGATTTAAAATCTTATGAAAAGATATAAAGACTTGAAAGAATGACATATTTGATTTTTACACCATTTTAATTTATCAGAGTAATAAATGCCCACTCCGTGTCTTGTCCTGCTCCGTTAAATTACCTGAGATACACATGCTTAAAAGTGTCAACACAAAGGTTGGTGAGTTCATAGAGTTTTATGGAAAACCATTTATTTTGATAGATTTAAGGTATATTTGGTATTGATAAAATACAAACAGTAATGAAACAAGTTGTGGAAAACTAGAAGGGGGGGGGGGGGGGGGGGGGGGGTTGAATAGTTTTCCCCTCTTTTTCATTTTTTAAAAACTTTGTTTCAAAATGTTGATTCGAATTTATTCAATTGTTTGTTTGGAAAACCTTTAATTAGAGTTTAGTATGAAAACACCATATAATCAATACGATCAATTATATATGTAAGCTTTTGGAAAAACTTAGTTTTATGATTGGAGCTTTGGTCGGTCTTTGTGTGAATACGTTTTCCTTTTAAAATCTTAAAACGTTTTGTATCAAATTATCTATCAAGTTAAACTTAATATGAGAAGTGTGAATAATAATCTATTTGACCATATCATATAATTATACACACAATCACATTATTAACTTCTATGTACAACACAATCAATCATCACAACTATATAAGCAACAACTAAGACATATAGGCAAGCATAGATGTAAAGCGATAAATGCAAGAATAAATGAAAAGAGATAAGAGAAAGGAAATGCAAACCGGACACGATGATTTATAGTGGTTCGGCTACAAGGACACCTTCCTTGCCCTACTCCACTCCCCGAATCACCTACTCAAGAGTTTTCTTCACTACTCAACAAGCTCCCTTTTGGCGGAGAAAACCGTACATGACTTTTGCTTACACCATTTAACGACACTAAGCTAAATGTCGAGTTCTAATAGTAGCTAGAACCAATCTCACAACACTACTTCGATCACTACACAACTTCTACACGACTTCACGACTTCTTCATGGCTTCACGACTTCACGACTTCTTCATGGCTTCACGACTTCACGACTTCTTCACTACTTCACAACTTCTTCTATACTCCACTACATATTCACACATCTACTTCTTCACAACTTCATGACTTCTCCACACTACTACTTCTTCCCACTACTTCTTACTCACTCATAAACTCACTACTAAGTAAGATCATCTTGATCTACTTATTACATATACATAACTCACAACATCACATAAACACTAACTAGATCCTAATACATCTTTAGCTTTATGATAGGGAGGATTCTTCTCTTGCACTTTGAGTGGTGAAGGATTGGATCACTTGAAACAAAGACTTATAATCTTATGATCAAAGGATTTAGAAAGATGTTTTGAAGGGATTGGGACTGAAAATTTTTGTGCAAAAGGTAAGGAAAAGTTGCAGAAATGAACCAGTATTTATAGGCAAAAATTTCTGACAACTGGAGCGTGCCGGTCCCCTTAATTGTATGGCCGGTCCCCTTAATTATTAAGGGGGCCGCCCATAATTAAGGGGGGCCGCCCTACTAAAACGGTCAGAAATCTTTGTCTTTTCTGGTGAAAGTTTATTTGGTGAAAAACTAACTGATTTTGGTTAAAAATTTGAATTCATATATTTGTTATGAATTAAACATTTTCCTTTAATTGCCAAAATTGTTTTTCAAAAATATATAACATGTTTATATCATTTTATAAACTTTGTAATGTTTAAATAAAATCCATTTGATCATAAAATGTATTAGACATTTGTTTGTACATACCTTAAGTGATTGTTGAAGCATACTCGAGACGTTGAGATGTCGAGGCTTGTTGACATATGAATGCATAGATGAATTTTGATCACAAGTAACTTATGCACTTTACGTTGTATGTTGTAACTTACATCTTTTTCACCATCAAAACATGAAGAGGATGTTTAGATTAAATATCGTAATATTCATGCCAACATCAATTTCTTCTAAAAAGAGAATGACTATTGGAGAATCTATTGACTAGAAATTCAATTTAACCTAACAGTTGAATTGCTTCTATGTGAGAAGTTGGGTGTGTGTAACCCGTAAAAATGGTCGTGTTTAGCCTGAATTGAGCACCACTAGTAATAGTCTCATACTCACTCTCCTACTTGATTAAATTGCTCTTCCTATATATACCTAACGCTAGTTTACTTTTGTGAACTTTGCTTCTCATTAGATTCTTTCATTCCTAGATTTATGGCATATCGCATATATGTTGTTTCTAGATGTTTATTTGCTCCTATGTGATTTGATTGTTTGTCTTTACATGCTTAACTCTATGTCCGGATGAGCATGAATTTAGTGGGAAGGGAAAACACACTCACTCACATATATTCTTCTACCTTACACTCAAACCTCATAACCCTTCTTCAGTACTTCCTCAAACCACCCATGTGAAATGAAAAACCGAATCATCCTTTATGCTACCAATCTCGAGTCATCCACCATTTCCATGCCCTCAAAATTTACCTTCCTAAACCACATCTTTCCTACACTATAAATACATCTCCTTCATCCTTAATGATCATCCAACCAAACATATCATCCCTCAACAACCCAAGATCTAAACTCTCAAGAGTTGCTAAGATCTCCGTAAAACCCATTTGGAGGAGAAAAATTTACTCTTGTCAAAGCTCAAGTGATGTTGTTCTAAATCAACCAATACCCAAATCTCATGCTCATACAAATAACCCATCTCACAAACAAAGCCAAACACCCATGCTTGGTTCCACCAATGCTTCTTCTCATGATGAGCATGCACAATCCCAAAACAACAATCCAAACCTTATTACCAATGCTTCATTTGATGCTCATTCAACAAAAACTCCATCCACTCATTAAGCCTATCTTCCATCCATATCATGCTTTCATGATTACCCAAGCTCTAAAGTGTCACCACCACACCCTATAACTCACATGCTATTTCTATGTTGCATGTCCAATCATCCATCCCTAATTAAAACCACAATCCACCATCATCACCTTTCTCCAAACACTTGAAGTTCATTGAAGAACTCAAGGAAGCCTATGAGCTTAGTGCTCTTCTTGCCTTACACCTTGCTCAATGCAACTTGGAATAACTTCCCTCTAGCTCTCCTTCATCACCCTACAACTTGAAACAAGTTGCAAAACATGTCAACAATTTTCCTTGTTGCATCTTTCCCCTAAAACAAACCATTTCATTGAAGGAACACTTCACTTGGATTGAGTATCTTCTCGCTAGTTCTCATCCAAAATCCTTGCTTGAACAACATCTAAACTCTCAATCAACCTCTTCCGCTCCTAAATCTACACCTCTAAACTCCCTACATTCTACTAAGTGCGTCATCACCACCAAAACTTAAATCCCTAAAAGTCAAGCGAATTTCTTTATGAAATGCATCTTTTCCACTTCCTAGCAAGTGAAGAACACAAAGAAGATATCCAAGCTTCAAGTGTTGTTGAGCCATCACCACCTCATTCACATATCCATCTTCGGTTGTCAACCAACAAAACACCTGAAAATCCCATGATTCCCAATCATCCACCCTTGTCAAACGATATATTAATCTAAACCATATTTATCAACCTTTTGTCATTACCTTCCTTTTTCATTCACGCTCATCCTTTTTCATTTTTCTACGTCTTTAAAAGAACGTATCATTCTCATCTTCATTTTTTTCTTTAACCATTTTAGAATATATATTTTGGCATCTTTCGCCAAAATATGTCGGTAGAATCTTTGCATTAGGTTCTAATCATTATCATGCCTTAAGCTTTGGTCATGGTAATTTTTTTTGGAGTTAGGTTGTTGTTTTTAATACAATAATTGCATGTGTCATATTTTTAGTGCATATACCTATTACGTCCATATATTGTTCACATATTAGTATCATGCATATATTTATCTTCATCATTATATATAGTTGCACTTGTCTACTAACTTTGTTTTGAAGGACTACTTCATCGCTCGGCTCTTTGGTAGCCAAAACAACTTTTGAGCATACACCAAGGGGGAGCATACACTAAGGGGGAGCATACACCAAGGGGGAGCATTAAGGTTGTTAGGATCAAGGCTTCACTTACGATGATGCAAGCTCGCCTTTTACATTCTATCTCAAGGGTTCAAGCGTAGTAGAATTCTCGTCTTAGAGTCCACCTTTTTGCTTCGACAAAAAGGGGAGAAGAAGTGTAAACAAGTAACTTATATATTTTACTATGAGTTATAGTTTACATAGTTTATCATCATCAAACAGGGGGAGATTGTTGGCATGAATATTACGATATTTAATCTAAACATCCTCTTCATGTTTTGATGGTGACAAAGATGTAAGTTACAACATACAACGTAAAGTGCATAAGTTACTTGTGATCAAAATTCATCTATGCATTCATACGTCAACAAGCCTCGACATCTCAACGTCTCGAGTATGCTTCAACAATCACTTAAGGTATGTACAAACAAATGTCTAATACATTTTATGATCAAAGGGATTTTATTTGAACATTACAAAGTTTATAAAATGATATAAACATGTTATATATTTTTGAAAAACAATTTTGGCAATTAAAGGAAAATGTTTAATTCATAACAAATATATGAATTCAAATTTTTAACCAAAATCAGTTAGTTTTTCACAAAATAAACTTTCACCAGAAAAGACAAAGATTTCTGACCGTTTTAGTAGGGCGGCCCCCTTAATAATTAATGGGACCGGCCATACAATTAAGGGGACCGGCACGCTCCAATTGTCAAAAATTTTTGCCTATAAATACTGGTTCATTTCTGCAACTTTTCCTTACCTTTTGCACGAAAATTTTCAGTCCCAATCCCTTCAAAACATCTTTCTAAATCCTTTGATCATAAGATTATAAGTCTTTGTTTCAAGTGATCCAATCCTTCACCACTCAAAGTGCAAGAGAAGAATCCTCCCTATCATAAAGCCAAAGATGTATTAGGATCTAGTTAGTGTTTATGTGATGTTGTGAGTTATGTATATGTAATAAGTAGATCAAGATGATCTTACTTAGTAGTGAGTTTATGAGTGAGTAAGAAGTAGTGGGAAGAAGTAGTAGTGTGGAGAAGTCATGAAGTTGTGAAGAAGTAGATGTGTGAATATGTAGTGGAGTATAGAAGAAGTTGTGAAGTAGTGAAGAAGTCGTGAAGCCATGAAGAAGTCGTGAAGTCGTGAAGCCATGAAGAAGTCGTGAAGTCGTGTATAAGTTGTATAGTGATCGAAGTAGTGTTGTGAGATTGGTTCTAGCTACTATTAGAACTCGACATTTAGCTTAGTGTCGTTAAATGGTGTAAGCAAAAGTTGTGTACGGTTTTCTCCGCCAAAAGGGAACTTGTTGAGTAGTGAAGAAACTCTCGAGTAGGTAACTCGGGGAGTGGAGTAGGGCAAGGAAGGTGTCCTTGTAGCCGAACCACTATAAATCATCGTGTCCGGTTTGCATTTCCTTTCTCTTATCTCTTTTCATTTATTCTTGCATTTATCGCTTTACATCTATGCTTGCCTATATGTCTTAGTTGTTGCTTATATAGTTGTGATGATTGATTGTGTTGTACATAGAAGTTAATAATGTGATTGTGTGTATAATTATATGATATGGTCAAATAGATTATTATTCATACTTCTCATATTAAGTTTAACTTGATAGATAATTTGATACAAAACGTTTTAAGATTTTAAAAGGAAAACGTATTCACACAAAGACCGACCAAAGCTCCATTCATAAAACTAAGTTTTTCCAAAAGCTTACATATATAATTGATCATATTGATTATATGGTGTTTTCATACTAAACTCTAATTAAAGGTTTTCCAAACAAACAATTGAATAAATTCGAATCAACATTTTGAAACAAAGTTTTTATAAAATGAAAAAGAGGGGAAAACTATTCAACCCCCCCCCCCCCTTCTAGTTTTCCACAATTGGTACCAGAGCCACGTCGCTCAAATTTTCAAAACAAATGGTTTTAAAAATTGAGTACGATCCATGTATCAAATTACCCATTAAAGAGGATTAAATATGAAAAGTGTTTTGTTGATTAAATATGAAAAGTGAAATCAACAAAACACTTTTCATATTTAATCCTCCTTAATGGGTAATTTGATACATGGATCGTACTCAATTTTTAAAACCATTTGTTTTGAAAATTTGAGCGACGTGGCTCTGGTACCAATTGTGGAAAACTAGAAGGGGGGGGGGGGGTTGAATAGTTTTCCCCTCTTTTTCATTTTATAAAAACTTTGTTTCAAAATGTTGATTCGAATTTATTCAATTGTTTGTTTGGAAAACCTTTAATTAGAGTTTAGTATGAAAACACCATATAATCAATATGATCAATTATATATGTAAGCTTTTGAAAAAACTTAGTTTTATGAATGGAGCTTTGGTCGGTCTTTGTGTGAATACGTTTTCCTTTTAAAATCTTAAAACATTTTGTATCAAATTATCTATCAAGTTAAACTTAATATGAGAAGTGTGAATAATAATCTATTTGACCATATCATATAATTATACACACGATCACAATATTAACTTCTATGTACAACACAATCAATCATCACAACTATATAAACAACAACTAAGACATATAGGCAAGCATAGATGTAAAGCGGTAAATGCAAGAATAAATGAAAAGAGATAAGAGAAAGGAAATGCAAATCGGACACGATGATTTATAGTGGTTCGGCTACAAGGACACCTTCCTTGCCATACTCCACTCCCCGAGTCACCTACTCGAGAGTTTTCTTCACTACTCAACAAGCTCCCTTTTGGCGGAGAAAACCGTACACAACTTTTGCTTACACCATTTAACGACACTAAGCTAAATGTCGAGTTCTAATAGTAGCTAGAACCAATCACAACACTACTTCGATCACTACACAACTTCTACACGACTTCACGACTTCTTCATGGCTTCACGACTTCACGACTTCTTCACTACTTCACTACTTCTTCTATACTCCACTACATATTCACACATCTACTTCTTCACAACTTCATGACTTCTCCACACTACTACTTCTTCCCATTACTTCTTACTCACTCATAAACTCACTACTAAGTAAGATCATCTTGATCTACTTATTACATATACATAACTCACAACATCACATAAACACTAACTAGATCCTAATACATCTTTGGCTTTATGATAGGGAGGATTCTTCTCTTGCACTTTGAGTGGTGAAGGATTGGATCACTTGAAACAAAGACTTATAATCTTATGATCAAAGGATTTAGAAAGATGTTTTGAAGGGATTGGGACTAAAAAATTTCGTGCAAAAGGTAAGGAAAAGTTGCAGAAATGAACCAGTATTTATAGGCAAAAATTTCTGACAACTGGAGCGTGCCGGTCCCCTTAATTGTATGGCCGATCCCCTTAATTATTAAGGGGGCCGCCCATAATTAAGGGGGCCGCCTTACTAAAATGGTCAGAAATCTTTGTCTTTTCTGGTGAAAGTTTATTTGGTGAAAAACTAACTGATTTTGGTTAAAAATTTGAATTCATATATTTGTTATGAATTAAACATTTTCCTTTAATTGCCAAAATTGTTTTTCAAAAATATATAACATGTTTATATCATTTTATAAACTTTGTAATGTTTAAATAAAATCCCTTTGATCATAAAATGTATTAGACATTTGTTTGTACATACCTTAAGTGATTGTTGAAGCATACTCGAGAAGTTGAGATGTCGAGGCTTGTTGACGTATGAATGCATAGATGAATTTTGATCACAAGTAACTTATGCACTTTACGTTGTATGTTGTAACTTACATCTTTGTCACCATCAAAACATGAAGAGGATGTTTAGATTAAATATCGTAATATTCATGCCAACACAAGTATTGAGTAATGTTGACTATAATCACAAATAAATCATATAAGTATTCAATCAAAATCAAGTAAGGAATCAATAATCCTAACATGAGCTGGAAACTCATGATGCTAATTTAATAACATATACAATTCATGTATGGTCAAATTCCTATACAACTGTATCTAAATATATGTTGAAAACATACATTTCATTATAGATATTGCACCAAGCCTCATGACACACAAAGCGTTAACAAAAGAGGTGTTTTATCAAGTCAATGATAAATTTTGCCCTCTTATAATTGGTGATTTGCCAATTCCTATTTTTACTCAAATATAGTGTATCACGACTAATACGACTAACCATATGCATAATGGCATTCCGTCAAGTGTTAGTGGGATCGGAGGTCAATCCGAAAAAGGTTTCGAAGCTGTTCACTATATTCAGTGATTAATGGTTCATGATTATGGGACTTTATGGCGATAAGGTAACTTAGGCAATATCAAGGTAATAATGGGATCATTCAAGATAGCATCATAAAATCAAGTATCATACCACAGTAATCAATTTGGGAATATTATCGTCTGAGTATCAGTAATTCAGTTTAAGTATTTCGCCAGTAACATATGTATATCACATACCACAATAATCGAATTGGAAACATTATCATATGAGTATCAGTATTTCAGTCAAGTAATTCATAAGTAAAATATATATATCACATACCACAATAATCAAATTGGAAGCATTATCATATGAGTATCAGTATTTCAATTAAGTATTTCGTTAAGTATTGTATATATCACATCTTAAATCACAAACCATATTAAATAAATATCAATTAGGAAATTGATTTGAATCATGTATTTTATTCATATACTTATCAATTTATCAAAGTATATGTAAGCATGTATCTCCCCCAATGAGTTAAAAACAAGTATTGGAAATGGGGCTATGACTCACCTTGATTGATACGGGAATGATGAAAAGTAAAGTAGGATGAGATTTATGGGAATGATTATGGAAACTTCTTTGATACGGAACCTGATAAATAAATTTATCTGAGAATTTGACCAAATACTATTTGGTAAATACGAACGAATAACGAATAATAATTTATTCGTTATGACGAATAGATGATGTGCAGTGTAATTATTATACCATGCATGATATGATAAAATACTTTATTTAAAATATCCATCGAAGTTTTACCTTTTTAATCGTAAGTAAAAATATTAACTTTTGAAATATCGTTATATATATCATTAACGTTACGTTAACTATTATATATATATATATATATATATATATATATATATATATATATATATATATATATATATATATATATATATATATATATATATATATATATATATATATATATATATATATATATATATATATATAAACGGAAGTTTAAGGCAATACGGAATAAATTTACGAAAATAGAAAATAAATAAGAATGTCAAATAGATTATGTTTAGTCCTTGTCCTTTTTCCATTTTTACACTTTTTATACTAACGGCGTTAGCGTTACACCGTTAGTCCTTTTCGTATCTAATTTTCAATTATAGTCCACTTCTTGTCCAAAATAACATTCTAAGCTTGGAATATTAAATAATATCAAGTTTTATCCTATAGATTCTATTTTTACATTTTCAGTCCCTACTTTTCAGTCCTTGACAGTTTTAGTCCTCCTAAGTGTCGTCGCGTTACATTTTTAGTCCAAACGTGTAATAAAAAGTGGGAAAATTATAGAAAAATTTCCGTAGCTTATTTAAGTTTATTAAAGCTTATTTCAACTGCTTATTTGATAAAAGAGCTTATTTTCCAGCTTATGGACCTTAACGAGCAAATCAAAAGCCCATTTAGAAATTTAGAGGCGAGGGCATGGAAATTGTTTTGGGCCTGAACTTGGGCTATTTTTATGATTCTAAAAATGTTTCATATGGGCCCAGTGGGCTTATGGTTCGTTATTTCTTGTTGGGCCTTGAATGAGCCCACACGAAAATAATAAGTTTTTAACTAAATAAGTTTTGAAAATCTTGTGGTTTGTCGAATCAAAATGAATCATTTTATGTGTCAAAACGCGATTATTTTTACATGTTATCTAAATGAAATTGGTAGTTTTCTAGGTGGTCTATTGAGTCGTGTAAAAATATTGGGTGCTCGTTAAGTAATATTTCAATTTATACGTGTGTTTCTTGGGTCACATGGAACGTTTATATATTTGTGAAAAACTTAGAATATTTTCTAAGTGTTTAATGAAATTTCATACGATGGAGTATGGTTCAAAAATAGGTTTGTTTGGTGCATGTCGAATAAAACCAACGTGAAATATGTGTGCTACGTGACTCCTAGGCCTTCCAAGATAGAGGCTAGTCACGTTTGTGTTGCTACAATTGTATACGTACGTAAATATATACATAAAGCTATATATGATCGAAAAAATATATATTTGATGCATGGAACATATTTAACGTATGAAATGAATTGGCAAGAGCTTGGAATAACTTACTACACCTTCAAAGGTGTAATATACTCTAATATTAGAACATGGATGGTTTGGTGATTAGATTGATTCTAGGTTATGTTTAAGTGAGAAGTTAGAGAGAGAAAGTGAAGGAACCTTGAGAGAAACTTGTGATATATTAGATTGTGAAATGAAGGTTCAACCCTTTCCCTTGGGTGGGAAAGGGTATATATAGTTACAATGGAAACGCCCCTTGAAACGGGCTGTAGAGCGGGCTGACAGTGGGTAAGAGACCCGACCCGACTACACAAGTACTAACTAATACTACTCTATATACTAACTAATATGATAATTACTACGAGCTACAATATGCTAAACTATACTCGGGGTGACCGAGTCTTCATATGAATAATCGTATTCCTAACAATCTCCCCCTAAGGGAGGTCACCCCGGAAAATAAATGTTGAGTCATAGCATTCAGATCTTTGACGACATCTTTGTAGCTCGTAGCCTTTTGATTCTTCATTGTTGAGATCTTTGTGCTTTAAGTGGAAGACTCTAGATGACACCTTCAATGTGATGGATGATCTTTAGAAATAACTTGCATCATCCAAAAGAATGTTTGAAAGTCATCTAGAAGTAGTAATGTCTCCATGTGATATGAAACTCTTTGTGTTGGCATGCTCACACTTTTCAAGATCATGATCTTCTTCATCAGAGTTGAGGAAGCACGGGTGAAGCCCATTCAATGATCACGATTTCTTAGATTGTGATTTTGAAGTGTGAGCATGTGTTGATGGATAAGCATCTTTTCAGCAATCAACCGCAACCGTCAGAAATTCCTGCAAGTAGACAGTTAGCAACAAATCATCCGGTACTTATAGGTTTGGAATTAGAAATTGTCAACAGCATAGTGTGAAGACTCCTTCTAATCCTTACCAAGACCGTTCCCAATCGGTAAACCCTAAGAGGATTTACACGAACTACCTAAGTAGATCAACGATTGGGTGAGTCGCTGGAGATCACGCCACGACTGTTGACCGTTAGTAACCGTCGCGACCACTAAGCGTAATCCACAAGGAATTACCTAAGTGACCTGCATTCAGGGCTGCTTGATGTTGACCCTGGCAGGAATTTCCATTCACTCACTGAGAGTTACTATAGAAACATCCCTCATAAATGTTCTGGCAGATTGCTAAGATCTGCGTAGGACTCATAAGTTTACCACTAGTGTCCTTAATGTTGAACAACAAGGGTAGAAGTAGCACGTGTTCCTATGAGATCTTTTAATGTATCTCGAGGCTCTAGACTCAATAAGTGCATTTGGTATTCCTATGCGGAGATTAGGGAGAGGTCTCCTGCTTCAATATCGACCATCTCTAACAGATGAGTCGATAGATTACACCGGTTCCCCGTGAGAATGAAACAAGTTCTTTTAAGAGAACTTGAGTGGCTAGAAGGTTTAGTGCAGTGCGTCACTAGGTCCATGACGTCTTGTCTTCAATACCAATGTCGCCTTAGCAACAATCAGTTGATTATGAATTGAACCCGGTTTTTGCCCTAAGGTTGAATAATCGGAGGGCTATTTCTTTTCACCCTTTCTCATTTCATTTCTTTTTAATTCTTCAACCCCTTCTTTCTCCATTCCACATATCTCCTTTTTTCATAATCATACCTACGGACTTTCTAATACTATCTATTGGGTATTGTCCATGGGTAGATCCCTCCGGCTCTGGCGGATCATAGGACGGTTTACCTAGCCTTAGCCACCTTATAGCTCCATGACTACCCCATGTTGCCATTTACCAAATCATTGAAAATTCTCTCAATGTGTTTATGATTGAGAAACACATTTTGTTAACACATTGAGAGTTTTGTCATTTTCAAATGCTCCCCCTTAACATGTGCTCATATGTATTGATTTGAAAATTTTCACATGTCGGGAAGAGTTGCACTTTTTGAATTGATCTACCTTAAGTGATCAAGACGGGGCATTCGAGACACGCTTACATCACTAGATAAACTAGCTTGAAGTTATTACCCGGCCCGATCAGGTTCACCCAAGGTTTCTCGAAACGGTACATTCTACTTAAACTAGTCCTCTTCGAGACATGCTTACATCACTGGTTGAACCAGCTTGAAGTTATTACCCGTCCAGGACTAGTCCTTTCGATTCAAGACAATTCTGTTTCGTCAATTCATGAGTCAAGTCTGAGATGTACTCATATGAGATGCAAGGATCCTTTTTCACAAATCATTTTGCTCCCCCTCAATATGTGCATTGATATGCAAAAGAGTTTGGCACATAGGAAAGAGCAGATTATTGTTTTCATGTTCAAAAACATCACTTTTGAATCAGTTTTTCATATTTAAATCACATCTTCTCCCCCGATCAAAATTTTCAAATCAATTTGAGATTTGTGATCCCAAGTGATTTAAATAAGTATAAAGTTTTGGAGAAGGATGTGACATTTTTAAGAATGACTGATTTGGAGACGACATTTAAGCTCCCCCTCAAACCTTGAGGGAGTATGTTATGTGTTAGAGATGATGAGTTTATAAATGATTTTGAGTTTAGCGATAAACTCATGAAAAAGTCATACACTAACACATAACAATTGCACTTAATCCACTTGAAGTTATGCACAAAGATCATTGTTTTGATGATGTATAGTTTTTGAAATCATTCTCCCCCTCAATCGATGACACATTTTAAAATTAAACATTTTGCATAAAGTATTAATATTTTTATAGCATAGATTGAGTGGTAAATTTTTAAACAACTCTTCAGGTTTGTTTGATCTTCAAAAACCATGGTACCACCAAGTTTGGAGAAAATATTTTCCCGAAGAATCTTTGAAGGAAAAATATTTGAGATGTAAAGAAGGCTTCTCTTCTTTTACCAGAAATGATGCACTTAAGCGTACATCAGATCGGAAAGGCACGAATATAAAGTAATTCATGCCTTTGTTAGGAACAGTCATCTTTTTGGCGACGAACTTTCCCCAATACTAAGACCGGGTTGCTATCTGAAGTAATAGCAAACCATATTGAGAGATTTAACAAAATCAAGAACTCAACCACACATAAGTTCACATGATTATATAGTTACAGACCAACATGGTACCAAATATTACATATCAAAATAATGCAAGATTAGATGGTACGTTCCATTAGCCTGTAGTCTCCTTCGCGAATTCTCCCACCAATGAAGCATTCCAAACTGCGGAAAATTCGTCTTTCAAGCAAGAGTTTCCTGATGGCGTGAAGAAAGTGCTTGTTTCTTTGGAACATCTCAGCAGTCCAGAAGGTAGTGTACTTAACATCCTTAGCAATTCGGTATTCTTTATTCCTGACATCCAGAGCTGCTTCCACTTGTGTAAGCGTTCCATCACTGAAATGGTGGATTTCATCAAGTCTCATGAGCATTCGAGTGTTGAAGCAGTCAGTAAAGACCACTGCTTTAGGTGACTCAACGATCGAGTAATCTCTCTTGAATTCCATGTCCCTGGCTTCCCATCGAGGTCTAGTGAGATTGAGGTGAGTCTGATAGCTTTCAATACCAAGCTGGAAATCTTTAACTCTTTGTCTGATGACAAGCCCACGAATCCATTGAGTGACTGCAGATACAAGCGTTCTTCTTTCAAGAGCAGGAAGGTGATCCAGTTTTCCTTGGAGATGAAGCAGGAAAAGATCTTCAAAGTCATTAGGGTGAAGATACTTAAAGTCACCCTCGGATATGACATGCTCCCAATAACGTGATCTTCTAAGAACAATCCTTTTCAAGTAATTGTATCCACAGGTAGGAAAGATTTCAACACGAATGACACTTAGAATCCTTCTTTTAGAGTAAACAGCTTTGGGGTCACCAGCAGCTGTGTGTCTTACAATGTAGAATTCACGCTTTCTGTACCACCAGTGAGAGATATCAAAGGATGCTGCAACATCATACTTGCACTCTTCATCACACCACATTGTCTCGGGCATCATTTGTTCCAAGCCAACATTAGTGTAGCGAGCAGCTTTCATCTTATTGATGGATAGAGTTATTTTGTTGCCAGAGCACAGATACTCAAGTTCATTGTTAAAGAAGAAGTCGGCT
This sequence comes from Artemisia argyi, assembly GCA_030686995.1. Classification (NCBI taxonomy): domain Eukaryota; kingdom Viridiplantae; phylum Streptophyta; class Magnoliopsida; order Asterales; family Asteraceae; genus Artemisia; species Artemisia argyi. Next base: position 13,248,456 of record CM060691.1, on the reverse strand, counting down.
TGGAGTGTGAGACGACCTGGGGACCCTCCAAGAGGGAGTGGTTTTCCGTGGTTGAAAATAATCAAGAATGTTATCTTCAACTTTATCAGTAAGCATCTTGTGGCATTCTTCCATTTGATATTGTAGGTACACGATATCAGGATGGAAAGCTTTGACTATCTCGTAAGCGGGACCCTCTAAATCCTTTGTGGTAAGTTTGGATATTCCTTGTTTCTTACAGTACCATTAGATGAATGTACCCATATCTCCTGTATGAGCAAGTAGGGAATTAGCAGGAGGAGGGACAAAGTTATCTGCCACAGCATATGCCCAGTTGTTATCAGGAATAGATTGAGTGTTAGAGGTGATCATCTACTCAGGCTCAGGTGAAAGAGACTCTTGTTCTGCTTCATTGTGTTTCCACCATGTGCTAATTACATCATCAGTAACCGCAACAGGAGTGGACGGAGACCCATCTCTTCGTGTGAACGATTTCCACCATTGATCCCTTATAGGTTCGTGAGGAACCGTGTCTTCATTGTCATCATCTTCCTCTTCAGCAGACGTGGGGTCTTCGTGAGGAGATCCTGAATCATAACCCAGATCATGTTCTACAGAGATTGAAGGTATATGTCGGGTTTCGGTAGTAGTCCATGCTTTGTAAGGGGCATGTTGGGAAGACTTGGGTTGACCGAATTCAGTAGTGGAGTCAGGTTGACCCTTCTGAGAGGGAGGTTGTGGTGCGTGAGGTGGCTACATAGATTGGAAGGTACTTGCACCACCAGACGACCCAGGTGCTCCAGTGGATCCTGAAGGTGGAGGAGGAGGAGGTGGAAGAGGAGGATCCTCTAATGGTGGTTTAGGGATACTTTGCTTACGTTTCTTTCTTATTCGTTCTTCAGCCAAGTTTTGTTCCAGCTCATTGGCTTCATCGATCTTCATAGACCTTTCCAGTGACTCATACAACTGTTGGTGTGCCACATGTTCCTTGTGATGATCTGTTTCAAATATTCATTGCTGTAGCAGATCTTTCATGTCATACGTGGATAAGTCTCTGAATCGTGCTTTGAGTGGTGCGTCCATGGCCTTTTTAATAGCAAAGGACACCTGTTCTTCAACAGCTTCACGCACCAAAGTATCAACGTTGGTCAGCTCGAGATTAGAGATTCTAGACGCTTGATGGTGGATGACTTGATGCAGGTTGAGCTTTTGGAGATCTTTAAGAACATCCCGATGCTTCTCAAGTGTAGATTTGACGTCTAGAATTTCAACATTAGCTTTTTCAGCAGAAGATAGTGCCTTAACAACTTGAGTTGACAGGTTCTCAATCGTACTAGGTGGGATGGTGGTAGTGTCTGCAGCAGAGGTGGGATTCGGCATGGTCACTGTGGGTATAGTAGACACATACTGTACAATGGGAACATCTACCATAGAGATGACTTCGCTCTCATTGGTAGGTTTAGAGGTCTCCTTCCCTTCAGGATTGTCATCAGCATCGTGATCCCCAAAAGTGTAATCATGATCTAGCTGTTTGTATGAGGAGAGAGTTCCTGTCGACGTTTCGGGTTCAACAATCAACTTTTGTTCGTCAGATTTCATCTTAAGATTCTCTTGAACCCCAGGGTAGATAGATGCAACAAAGTCATCTTGCAGTGTCGAGTGGGGTTCAGTAGAGGGTCTGAATTCTGGTGGAGGCAAGTCCCTAGAAGATGTATCCCCGGTGGTAGTGACAGGCGTCTTATAATCCTTCTTAGAGACATTAAGATCAGATTCAGAGTCACTGGATTCGATGAGAGGTTCATGACTCTGTAGTTGCTCTAGTGTATCTTCAGAGGAAACCTTTTTAGGTTTAGATGATTCCGGGGACCGTTTTTTGAATTCGTACCGAGGTTCTTTAAGTTTTGAAGCATGTAATGAAATATGAAGGAGTGTGTGTGCAGCTTGTTCATCAGTAACAACACTATTTCCTTTCCCGACAGTATCAGGTAGTTGCTTAAGTTTCTCAGGTTCCGGCTCATTAATACTGACACCTGTCAATGGTGGACCAGGATGTGTCTCACTGGTTTTGAGACTTTCTTCGACCGCCCTTTGAATATCAGCAGCTTCAGTTGGGGACAGTATTTCATGTGGATTGTCATCTAAAACTATAGCTTTAGCTTTCTTGGGTTTCTTGGACCCGGATTTGCTAACAGTTTTGATCCTTTTATGTTTCTTTGTGCCACCAGATGCCATCTCAGTGGTTGAGACATCTTTGCGTTTCTTTGATGTAGCTTTGCTTGTGGTAGTCTTGACGGTGGATTGTTTGCGATACAAAGCAACTTTGTTCAGATAGCTCTTGTAGTAAGGTGCTTCAAGGATATTGTTGGAGACAAGAACTTCGGGTATATCCATTCCAAACACTTCATGATCCGTCCCCTTAGCAACAAACTTGAGGTTTCCCACACAGTGTTCATCGGATGCCAGGTGCACTGAGGATTCAGGTATAGGGTGTAGATTGTGACATTGTTGTAGATGAAGTATGATCAGCTTAGTAAATCTGATACTAGGAATTAGGGACTTGGATTTCCATTTTTTGCTTTCTTTGTGAGCCTCCAGCTTCATCTTGTCATCTAAGAAGGTATTAATGGAGTGAGCAAATTCCTCCCATATACGTTCAGCAAAGTCAATGTCTTTCCCCTTCACAATACCCCACAGTATTTGCAGTGCAGGGGCACGCAGTCTCTCATGTCCCGATGTCTTCCCAGTGAGACATAAGTTGATAAGCGTGATAAGGACTCTCCAGGGTTGGTACATTTCATTTGTGGACATGGATGAGAGTGTGGTGACCTCATTTGGGTACCCTCGATCATTCACAAACTGTAGGAGGGCTTCAGGGTTTGGTGGGGATGAGAAAGGTTTGTTTGGAATGATTGGGTTGATCTGGAGAGCATTCCTGAGCGTTTCTTTGTTTATTTCGAACCATTGTTCATTAGTTGACACCGATAAGTGTTGTTTTCCTTGTTATGAGTCATGGTGTTCCAGAATTGTTGGATGTATATGGATGGAATTGATGAGGAAACCGTGAATGCCTTGAAGAAAGATGTGTTTTTCAAGATATTCACGGCAATCTTGTAGGTGGGATTGTTCTGAGGTTTATCTAAGTCAATTTAGAGATTGCTCTTCCCAATAGATACCCATTCATTGTGCAGCAATATCTCATCATCTGTGCGAGTGGGAGGTGGTGTAACTGATTCCAACTCAGTAGGAATATTAGCATCCGCCATTTATCTGCACAACCACTATAACACACCACAATAGACACACATGTATAGTTAGTGGTTAGACGGGTCATCAGTAAGAGATACTCGAACAATGACAAGAGAGAGAGCAGCAGAGCATGGAATGTGACATGTAAGTAGTGCATACAACGATTGAGAATAGTAAGCACATATCCCAGATTGATGACACGTGAGTCACAGAATACATACATGCCACTAAACACCACACACCCATTAAGTGCAGCATATTCATGACATGTATATTCACATAACAATGAGACATATCTGGGTAAGACCACATATAGCAACACATGATTCAAGACAACACGCACATTGGAATTTCACTCAACTAGCCAACAACAAGAAGAAAAAAAAAAAAAAACAAACTCGTATTAACATGCAGGCATTAATATCAATCAATGCGCAATTTATGAAGCAACACGCTGTCACGACTTATGGTCAACTCGCTACTCATGAATTGAGATCATCACGCTAATAGGAATAGAAGTCAACACGCTATCAGTAAAATCTGTCAACTCGCTATTCTGTGTTTCATCAACTCGCTAATGGGATAGGTAGTCAACTCACTATGCAGTGTTTCATCAACACGCTAATGGGATAAGTAGTCAACTCGCTATCCTGAATTAGTCCAACTCTCTACCATGAAATCTTATCAACTCGCTAACAAGAAGTTTCATCAACTCGCTAATTAGAAATCTTATCAACTAGCTACCAAGAAGTTACACCAACTCGCTATAATGAATATTGGTCAACTCTCTATACTGATGAATCAGTCAACTCGCTACACTGGTGAGTCAGTCAACACGCTACCAGTAATTAGATCAACTCGCTACCCAGAAATCCCATCAACTCGCTACCAAGAAATTTTGCCAACTCGCTATGATGAACTTATACAATTCCCAATCAACATTTCACATACGCAAACAATCTAGCTAACAGGATCATCACAAACGTATTCATCACAATATTGACTACATTTTCACCCACAACACAAATAATTCGAGAGACACAATATAGGGCAAACTCACTAGGTATACATACACGCAGAGATAATCAAGGAGCAAAATGTGGAATAGTATCATACCAAATAAACAAGTAAAAACCCAGCACAAATCACACAACAACGAGCACACACCACTTAATCACCAATCGCAGGTAGGGGACGACCTAAATATAATAAGATGACCGCTTAATCAAGTGTTACATGATCAGGTAATAAGTATAACACAAGAATAAGATCAAAACCTGATAGAGCAACACGAGAAAGGATCAAAAATAGAGCAAGAGGGGGGGGGGGGGGTAGCGGGTTGGAGAGAGTGGAGAGACAAACACAACTCGCTATTACTAGTTTAAATATATATACCCCTTTTTAACTTTCAAAAAATGACAAAACAGACCCTCTACTTAATTGTATTCCTTTATCTTACACCAAATGACCTATCAGCCCCTCTACTTGCGAACGACTCAACTAAAACATATAGGAATAGTTTAATCATGACCAGAAACCACGATTGCACAAATAAAATCATGACCAGATATTAACACCACAGATGCACAAGACAAGAACCATAAGTATACCACATATTAACACCACAGATGCATAAGACAAGAACCATGCATATTACAGAAAAATACTCTCTCCCTCAATCAATGACCGTAGTGTAAAACCTACACAGAGGTTGTTGATTGAACGAAGGATGCATGAGTATTAAGTGAAAGAGTGGGTCGCTATCAGAGATAATAGCAAGCCATGTTGGCAGGTTTTCAACTTCTGTTAGAACTTCATTTAAGAACCCGTGCCATTATTGAATGACATTTCTAGGACCGTAAATGTTATCGATGCCAGAAGACATGCCAATGGAAAAAAATTGTGAAACCACAAGGGTTTATGGGTAATCTATTACTACATTTATTAGTATATGTATACTTATATATATGTACAGAGGATACCGAGTGAACGAGCTCAGTCGTTCTTACACATCACCATCGCTGAAGTCCGAGTCCTGATTAGAGAGTGACCAGGAGTCATCATGCACTTTTCAACATCGTTTGATTGCCTGAATCCCTGTCTCTGTAGAGAGAAGGCATTTAGGTCGCCAAACTTTGAGGTTATCTGATGGAGATCCTGCATATAGACCAGAAGACCCTACACCAACATAACAATAGTGCTTGTTTTGATATGAGTTAGTGTTATTAGAGTCCCGTTCAGTGGTGGTCACACAGTAACCATTGGGGTTTACCGTAATCCTCATTGGTATCCAACTACACCCAATCATCTTAAAGATTCTACCAGTAGGAACCCACTTAAGGCAAGGTTTGGAGTGCTTATAATCTGACTTTCCAAGTCCACGGGAGGACTGCCGTATAGTGAGTGAACTAAGCCCAATGAGATGTTTGTCTTTCCTGATGGGGTTCATGTGAAGTGACATAACCTTATGATGACGTTGTGAAGTGACTGGTTTTGATAATTCTTGTTTAATATCAATTTGAGGATCACACCTTGATATATTAACCTTGGATCTATTAGTACGAAAAGCAGACAATTGCCTAGTAGATCTGGGTTTTCTATGTGACAGGACCAAAGGTGCTCCCACAGTGGAAGATTTATCAAACTTAGTGTTCACATCTTTCATGTTCAGTTTGCACAATACATGTTTTAATGTGGTAATCTCGAGGCTTTTCTTCTGCAGTTTAGTATTGACCTCATTATTTTGTGCAATCAGAGACTTTGTGTGTGCGACAGTTTTAGATTTCTCTTCTTTGATAAATTCATTAAGAGTTTTTGTCACACCCCGCCACGGCGGAAACGCGCGGGTGTAACTTCATGGATATCATCACAACACCTGGTGTCTACATAAAGAACAACTACATGCACATAAATAGAGCAATGTACAAACACAAAGTATTGTAACAATACCCCAAGGTAAAATAACCAAAGCAAAACATAAATCCAAACATAAATGATAAACCACTTCCAATGCAACTAAGGTCTCGTCTATCCACATCCTTCTATCTTATCCTTAGAAAGCTCACCTGAAAATGATGCTTAAAACGTCAACATAATGTTGGTGAGATTCATAGGTTTAAGACTCAACACACAAGGCAACCGAATTCACTGTGATTACAAAATATAGCTGGACAAATAGTTATAGTTATCATATAGCTACATGCATTCGCAAATCCATATCCACACGCAAAGGCAACAACACTCATAAAGCAACCATTAGGACGGTTCGTGTCCTCCGACCCCATAATCATCAATTAGGTCACATGCACGAGTAACAGGATAACATCCTCCTAATTGGATCCCATCAAACATATCAAACATCAATTAGGTCGCATGCGCGAGTAACAGGATAACATCCTCCGAATTGGATCCCATATTGATACGTGGGAATCGCACCAGACTTTACCTCTCAAGGGATCTTGAGAAGCTTACAACCCCCACCAGGCAGTGTACCTGATCGTTGTAGTATAGTATAGTGACAAGTACCGGGGGATTGATCGTTCAGCTAGGAATAGTGTCGCTAGGATTAGAAAACCTAAATACTAGTTCTAAAGGTGAGGGATGATTATTTTTGTATTTTTATATTTTTTTAGAAAGCAAGTAAAAATCTCGGGTTTGAAGGATTTGGGCGGAATTAGTTGCTAGTCAACTAACCCAATACTAAAGATGCAATCCAAATAAAATACTAAAAATGAAAATAAACTAAATTAAACTAAGGTTGTGACAAAAAGTGGAGAAGATGTGTTTACTTAGATTTCACTACTCCCTAGATATCTTTTACACGTTAATTACTTGTTATAGTTGCGTGGATGACGGATTGTATTCTTTAATACCATTCATGGGGTGGCGCACTTAATTCCCCAATCCTATGAGTGCCTACTTCACTCCTATGTCGAGCCGACTAAGAAGCTCCTAACATGGGATCATTAGAATTTACTCATGCATTAAATACAACCAATAAAACCTAGTGCACGTCAGTTCATGTTTCCTAAGACGTTCAAGCATGTTACCAATTGGAGATCTGCCAGTTTTCTTAAGCCTAACATCGAATTCATTCATCCAATACAACCATAAACAAGTAATCAACACATAATTAACATCTAGGTTTCATTAGATCCAAGCAAACACAAGATAGATCTAGCCTAGCATGATGGAATTAAGACAAGAACAAGATATAGACAACCAACACATAGACATATTGATTGAATTAAAAGAATACTTATCTCAATTACACATGAAAGGGTTCAAGGGCTGAGAACCCTTGAAAAACCTGTAAAATTCGTACCAAGTTCGTACTTAGGGTTTCTCCAAAACTTCTCTCTTTTTAATGTGAAAATTAGAAAACTATATATAGGAAATAGGGTCTGACGGCGTCAAGAACAAATTTGTGACGCCGTCATCTCGCCGCCAAAATACTCCTCGGACTGCCTTGATCTACTTTTGACGCCGTCATGTGTTATGTGTTTCTAGGCCGTCATGCATTTTCCTCTTGGCGCCCTACCTTGTGACGCCTTCAATTCTGTACTGGGTCGTCATGGAAATTACTCTTGACGCCATCAAGATTTTCTTCTTGACGCCATCACCTACTGTTCCCAGCAAGGAAAATTAAGACTTTGACGTTTTCTTCACTTTTATGCTCCAAAAACGTCCGAATTGCTTCCTTTTCCAGATTTCTCTCCCAAAGTACCTAAAATCACAAAAGGAACGATTTAGGGCAATATTTGATCAAATAAATTCGAATTCGCGCTTAAATGACCCCCTAAAAGTGGTTCATTTTTCGCCTCATCATATACCCTTACACTTGAGATTTGCTTGTCCTCAAGCAAATGCGCTTTTATTCTAATCAAAATACAAGTTAGGGGTCATTTAATACTAATATAAAAGTAATTACAACAAATAATCATTCCACTAAAGACCAAAGACAAGCACGGAGGTCATACACAAGCACCTCACAAATAGTGTTTAGATACTCACATCTCTCGGGTGTAATAAAGTATAAATTACAATATGGAAACGGAAGATATCTCTCACTACCTGTCATAGCAAAATAGATTACCATAGGCTTGGGGAAGGATCAAACCTCCACCACATGACGTAAGCACCTACGATAAACTATCAAAGAGGTCTTTTAAAGGGTTGTAACGTTAGGTGTAGGGATATGAAATACACGGTTTTGTTGGATAAAGGAAGTTTTTACTGGTGGCGAGCTAACAATCTTGGTCAATTACATGTACAATGTGGCGTTGCTAAGCCAAGACTCGACTCGACTTAAGCTAATGAATGAAAAATAACAAAAACATAAAATGAACATAGAATAAAAAGGGATGGTAGTCCGTATGTTTTTTTTTCTCTTTTTCTTTTTTCGATTTTTTTTTTTTTTTTTTTTTTTTTTTTTTTTTTTTGCATACACTCTTACCCTACCATCCAAAATAATACATCATAGGGAATGAAAGTTCCCCTTACACTTGAATTTTTACATACTTTACAATAAACTAATCTAATGACTCGAATTAAGAAAATCAAAACACTTGGAGTACTTTTAAGATTAACGCACATCTGGGGGTAATAAGTGATCTTCCCCATTACTCCATAAAATAAGTACTTTACCCATGAGTCCCAATCGTCCCAAAACAATATGTACAAGGATATGACTCGACTTTGCAACCATGTAATCAATTAGATAGTTAACTTAGGGTTTAACAAATAACAATAATGCACTAAAAATGAGCGCATACACGGAAGGCTAAGGCGATTTGGGTGTACATTTAAGTGAGGTGTAATAAATTCTTCCTTTAAGTAAGATGCTTAAAGTTAGAAACGAAAAGATAGGCTCGGAGGGGTGTACTAGGGGTTTCGTGTACTAAAAATGAGTACAACGCTAAGGGTGTGGGAAAAATTAGTTGACTTAACTAGCCAAGTAATATGACTTAAATGGTCAAGTAATTATAATACGGGTTTAACATAAGGGTGATCCTAATGCCTCTTATCATGTAGTAAATCCTACTACACGAATGTAGTCTCACTAGCGGTCTCGGGATGCATCACTAACGCAAGTTCTAGAATCTAAATGCTACCGGTACACTCATAAGCACTAATAGTAAATGCTTTTCCTATCAAATCTAAAGGCGAACCTCACATATTTGGGTGGAAAATTTTTCTGAATAGTACGGTTATGTGCTAGTCATACAATCTCCTATCCATGAGACGCTTGCTATGGCTAAAGTTTCACTCCTAAATGTTGTAAAAAATTTTAAATTTGGCGCTAAAATTGCACTAACAAGTATTTTCTCATAGTTTTATTACACATCTACCATTAGACAAAACAAACTCAAGCGAAAGTGTACATGTAAGGTATCATCATTTTACCCTCCCCTTACACTTAAGATGAACATTGTCCCCAATGTTCAAGTAAAGAATGTAAAAGTGAAATAAGTAAAAGGAATGAAATCAAATACTCCCCTGATTCGCTCGGTATGGATAATAAGGTGACCAGGTTAAATCTTCCTCCAAGAAAATGAACAATCAAAGCTTCCCTTCCAGAATATAAATCATCTTCTTGTCATACATAACCTGTAAATCCTGAGAAAACAAACAAAGCAACCTCGCATAAAATCGGCGGCATCCTATATAAGTTACTAAATCCTAGAAAACAAGATAAGATATAATGCTTGTGGAATGAAGTTTGCAAATTTCCTGGAGATTATAAAACTTAATAATTCACAAAAACCATAAGACTCCGTTAGAAAAACAAAACCGGTAAAATTTCCAGATTTTTACACGTGACGCCGTCAAGAGTTAACTCGTGACGCCGTCAGAAGTGACCTGCAGAAATTCTTATGTTAAGTTTTCGGAAAATTTCTGGAAAAACTTGGTCCTACTTCCTGGAAAATCCTGCAAAACTTCATTATGACTCAATACAAGCATTTGACTCTAACAAATACGAATATACATGTTCATTTAATATTGTGGAGAATCATGATCGGTTTGTTTCTTAAAAACATATTTGGGGTTTCCCCTTACACTTATCTTTTGCAAAAATACTTTTAGGTGGAGTTAAGACTAGGCCAAAACAACAAAGTAAAGTATTTCCACTATTTTATTGAGAAACATGATCTACCAACAATAAAAATAAAGCATGCATACGGAAGCAAATAACAAACAAACAAAAATAAAATCACACAAAACATGGGTTGCCTCCCAAGAAGCGCTTTTCTTTATTTACGAGTCTTGTAGCTAGAATCAAGGTCATGGGTTACTACGTTTTCCTTTCCCACTTTTGTGCTAACTCAAAACATCTAACCCAATTCTCATCACGCTTGTATTCCGGGCCTAGATTCATGCAACCCGAATAGTATGTTCTCCTCCTCTCATAATAGGCTTCATCAGTGATTCCATCTTCCTTAACCTCATAGGGTCGAATTTCATCAATCTGTAGATTCTTGATGCCCTTTAATTCTTCCTTCATGTGAGGCATCATAAAAGTGACCTTCTCTATCCCATCAGTAAACTGAGCTATCCCCTTCTCATGGTCGTAATACATCTTAGTTTTCTCAACAAAAGGTTGTCCTAAAACTACTTCTCCAAGGTGTGGATCAATAATGCCTCTAACATCTTCTAGGATTACAAAGTCACATTGATAAGTAAAATTTCCTAAAAAGACGTGTACCCCGTTAACTCTCCTGACAAAGTTACATAGCCTATTAGAGTTGTAAGGGTCTTTTCTAGGGCTTAACCTTTCGTTCATTATCCAATTGTAATAAAGCCTAAACATGATATTCATGGGTGCTTTTAAGTCAATGTATGTATGCTCTCTAAACATGTACCCAATCATGCAAAGAATTTTTATGTTCCTGAAGTTATGCCTCCTAATCCATGGTGTCTTTCTATATTTCGAGGGGCAAGGATGTTGTAAGTGGAACTTGTGGTAACTCAATTCATCCGGGGTTGGAGCGAAGTTTGTAAATTCAATTTTCATTTGAAGAGGCTTAATGAATTTCTTAAATGTGTTAGCTTCTCTCTTTCTTCTTTTATGCGCAATAAGCCTCTTGCTAATTTCTAAACGGCGACTCTCTGATTCCATAAAGACCACACTAGTACAAACAAAAACACGAAGAAATAAGATAGACTAAAGAAAACCTAAAAATAAAAATAAAATCTTACTAGAAAGGAATCTAGCAAGTAGACCTAATAAAAAGAGATTCTAACCTAGACAATAACTATTCCCCTGGCTGCGGCGCCAAAAACTTGATACGTGGGAATCGCACCAGGCTTTACCTCTCAAGGGATCTTGAAAAGCTTACAACCCCCACCAGGCAGTGTACCTGATCGTTGTAGTATAGTATAGTGACAAGTACCGAGGGATTGATCGTTCAGCTAGGAATAGTGTCGCTAGGATTAGAAAACCCAAATACTAGTTCTAATGGTGAGGGATGATTATTTTTGTATTTTTATATTTTTTTAGAAAGCAAGTAAAAATCTCGGGTTTGAAGGATTTGGGCGGAATTAGTTGCTAGTCAACTAACCCAATACTAAAGATGCAATCCAAATAAAATACTAAAAATGAAAATAAACTAAATTAAACTAAGGTTGTGAGCAATAAGTGGAGAAGATGTGTTTACTTAGATTTCACTACTCCCTAGATATCTTTTACACGTTAATTACTTGTTATAGTTGCGTGGATGACGGATTGTATTCCTTAATACCATTCATGGGGTGGCGCACTTAATTCCCCAATCCTATGAGTGCATACTTCACTCCTATGTCGAGCCGACTAAGAAGCTCCTAACATGGGATCATTAGAATTTACTCATGCATTAAATACAACCAATAAAACCTAGTGCACGTCAGTTCATGTTTCCTAAGACGTTCAAGCATGTTACCAATTGGAGAGCTGCTAGTTTTCTTAAGCCTAACATCGAATTCATTCATCCAATACAACCATAAACAAGTAATCAACACATAATTAACATCTAGGTTTCATTAGATCCAAGCAAACACAAGATAGATCTAGCCTAGCATGATGGAATTAAGACAAGAACAAGATATAGACAACCAACACATAGACATATTGATTGAAATAAAAGAATACTTATCTCAATTACACATGAAAGGGTTCAAGGGATGAGAACCCTTGAAAAACCTGTAAAATTCGTACCAAGTTCGTACTTAGGGTTTCTCCAAAACTTCTCTCTTTTTAATGTGAAAATTAGAAAACTATATATAGGAAATAGGGTCTGACGGCGTCAAGAACAAATTTGTGACGCCGTCATCTCGCCGCCAAAATACTCCTCGGACTGCCTTGATCTACTTTTGACACCGTCATGTGTTATGTGTTTCCAGGCCGTCATGCATTTTCCTCTTGACGCCCTACCTTGTGACGCCTTCAATTCTGTACTGGGTCGTCATGGAAATTACTCTTGACGCCGTCAAGATTTTCTTCTTGACGCTGTCACCTACTGTTCCCATCAAGGAAAATTAAGACTTTGGCGTTTTCTTTACTTTTATGCTCCAAAAACGTCTGAATTGCTTCCTTTTCCAGATTTCTCTCCCAAAGTACCTAAAATCACAAAAGGAACGATTTAGGGCAATATTTGATCAAATAAATTCGAATTCGGGCTTAAATGACCCCCTAAAAGTGGTTCATTTTTCGCCTCATCACATATACATCCACACAAACAAATAATCACACATAGCATGCGTACGATAACATTATAAGTCCAAGCTCTTTAATACCACACACATAATCACAGTAAATCAAATCATTTAAGACAAGCATCATTCCCATCCCAAGTTTAAAACAAAGTAAAAATATGGGACTATGAACTCACCTTAAACTCCGCAGCTTCCACAAAAACAATTCACAATCTATAGCACACAAAAATAATCCACATTACACAAGGTCAAGCTAAAAGCTACAACACATGTAATACACATATGATGGATGTCTAAGACTCACATGACCCACCATGATTCTCCTAGACACCATACTAACCATTACCATAACCTAACACTCACTAAATCCCTTGCACTCTTAAAATTAGAAAATGCAGAATTTTTGGGTACATTCACCCACATGAAATCACGACAAATAAAGCTCAACAACTCACACCAAAAATTTAAAATGGTCTCCAATAAGCATAGAAGCTAATCCCAGAAGGCCATGGTCCAATAACACACACAAATACTCATAAGAAATTCAAACTTGTCAACTACTCAAATTCGGATCTGAACGCACACCAAAAAGTTTTGATTTTTAATAATTACTTCCACAAGTTTTTATAGCGAATCCTCTTCGTGGTAGTCTAATATAACCTAAAACTTAACTATTCCAGAAGGGCAAGTCAAAATACCACTTTTACAACCACATGATACCCTCAAACTTTTACCCAAAATCTGTCCCGGTTTGACAGCTTTGACACCTTAACAAAGAAAAATCAAAAGACCGACTTCCTTATCTCAAAATTGATCGTGTCTGGACTTTTTGGAAATCTCTTTCATTATACTTCAATTTAGACTTAAAATTCGTGACTTAACTCATCACCATCTATTATATACACTCACATCTTTACAGCCTTACAAATCTGTCCAAACCCTAACTCAATAACTGGCATGTTTTACGCTCAATTCTCTTATCCAATCATCATACTATTATCATTAATTTATCCCAACATGTTTAATAACATTAATTTACAAAAGTTCACACAAACCCTAATCCATCATACTTAATATTACATGAATTGGGTTAATTAATCAATTAATTGAACACAGGGTTTAAAGATTTTACCTTGATTCTTGATTATTGCTTGAAAAACAAAACCCTAACTTTTTCTCCTTCTTTTTCTCTCATAGTCGACCATAATTTGCAGAAAATAGGGGTTTGGGTCGTTTGTATAGTTTATATGGGTAGGGGTTGGGCTTGGTTGGGTTGAACTAGGATTCCTTGGGCCTAAGAGTCATATTTGGACTCAAATTGGGTTTTCTTTTTCCCCCTTATCCCTTTTAGCTGAATATATACACATATATATATATATTTTTATTAAATTTATTTATTACACTCAAAACCTCATATTTTTCATATTTTATACATACCCGTAACTAATCCTAGCATCTTACGCGATAAACCTCAGTTTTTGCGACAATCCGGAAAAATATCATTTCCAAAAATAAAGTCTCCAAAAATAGAATTCTACACTCTTTTGAAACATAACTCATAAAAACAAACTCCTCGTAACCCGTTAACGCTCAAACACTTGAACGAAGACTCGTTACGCAAAAACACAAAAACACCAAAACTACACAAGTCATTTCTACACCACAAAGGTGATCAAAATGAACTTTTTCAAATTCCAAACTTTCCAAATCACAATAAAACCATTTACGCAAAGGGATTTAGTGCTAAAACTCACCTATATCATTCATATATCACTTTAAACACCTAATACACACCAAACAAACGTCAACCGAGTCAAGACTATCAGTCAAACTGACCAGCTAAAACCACGGTTGTTACAGTTTTTCTGTGTCTTTTCAAAGATTCATTTTCATTCTGCAACACTTTTACCTTGTGTACTAGCTCAGCATAATTTTTAGAGCCAGTGTTGATGTTGTGTGTGTCATTGACCTTAAGATTACTACACATGGCATTCATAACATTAAAATGTTGCTTGAGGCGGTTGATTGTCTGATCCTTGGTTTCAATTTGAGCTTTTAACTCGTTAATCATGAAATATTCGCGAAGTTCAGGTAGTTCTGAATACTTGCGTGGTTGGTTGATTAGAAATTGTTCTTCATTTTGTTGCATTGCAATTTCAAGAGAAATGCAGTGCTTTTCTAATTGAGAAAATCTGTTGGACAATTCTTTAAAAACATGCATATCAACCGTTTCATTGATTTTGTGAGTTTGTTTGAAACCAAAGGATTTGACACATCACCTATTGTAGTATCCTGATCACAATTCTCCCAAACAGGATTCGTGTAGATTGAATTAGACGTGACATTATTATCAGTCTCTTCCAGTGGACACGAATCATAGATGGGTAAATCCCGATCAGGATCCTTGTCGCAGTTAAAAGCATGAACCTCTGAGGCAGGATGTTGACCTGTGACCTGTTGATGTGAAGTATTCACCTCATGTGTAGAGAGGATATCGGGAGATTCAATGAAAGTGCATTCAGCTGCAGCATTCTCACTTGTTGATAGGAGGTGTGTACGTTCTTTGATAAACTTCTTGACATTCCCCGAAATCTGAAGTAAAGTGACTCTGAAGGCATCCACATCTAATCTAGTGTGATCAACAAACCATTTACTCGTCATATGAGAGTCATGGTCATACTCCATTGTGAATATTGAGTCAATGAATGCTTGGAATTGCTTAAGAATCACCCCCAATGCAGCAGTACACATGTTTCCAGAGAAGTCAGCTTTGTTTATTTGTCGTTGTAGTTGATCTAAGTACAGATTCATGGTGACTGTGAATGATTCAATGTCATGTCCAAAGAGTGTCACAAATGCACGTTGATACCCTCCTGAGTAGCCTGATTTTTCAAATAGTCTTTCAATGTGGGAGTGAAGTAGCTTGAAGCATTCAGCACCTCCTTCAGAGATTTGAGGCAGTCCAGTTGAATTCAGAACATCATTAGATTGAGTACTTGTCATGATGAGGTGAATAGATAAGACTTAGTAACACAAATTACACACGTTTGATCAACAACACGCTACTACTGTCACCAACTCGCTGAACAGGAACCAACTCGCTAGAATGTATCAACACGCTAGTGTAACAACTCGCTAATGTGACAAGTCGCTAATCCGACAAAACGCTGACTGCTTAATTCGCTATTCTCAAATCGCTAAAGCCTCAACTCGCTAGAGGTAGTAACTCGCTAATCTGATCAAATCTTTAGTTATGCCAACTCGCTGGTTACTCAACTCGCTAGACTAATAAGACAGAAACGTCACTGTCTAGCGTTTTGTCTTAAAGTCCAAAAATAGCAACCCGCCAAACCTCTGACCTCAACTCGCTACAAAAATATGCCAACTCTCTACCAGGAAATACCAACTCGCTAGCAAGAAATAACTTTCGAAATGCCACCAATGTCCAGACAAGTGATGAAATGACTAAACCAAGGTTACTACAAGGTGTCTATACTACTTTTAAGCTAGAAAGTACAACAAGAATGCCAAGAGAAACGCCTAACGAGATCAAACAAGTGAGAAAACTACTACAACCATACGAACCAAACTAAACTCATAAACCACACTATAAATTCGAGTATACCATGAATCCTAGGATAGAACCATGGCTCTTGATACCAATTGTAATATACTCTAATATTAGAACATGGATGGTTTGGTGATTAGATTGATTCTAGGTTATGTTTAAGTGAGAAGTTAGGGAGAGAAAGTGAAGGAACCTTGAGAGAAACTTGTGATATTTTAGATTTTGAAATGAAGGTTCAACCCTTTCCCTTGGGTGGGAAAGGCTATATATAGTTACAATGGAAACGCCCCTTGAAACGGGCTGTAGAGCGGGCTGACAGTGGGTAAGAGACCCGACCCGACTCCACAAGTACTAACTAATACTACTCTATATACTAACTAATATGATGATTACTACGAGCTACAATATGCTAAATTATACTTGGGGTGACCGAGTCTTCATATGAATAATCGTATTCCTAACAAAAGGTGGTAGAGAGTCGAGAGGGAGGAAGGAAATCACAAGAAATAATTAAGTTCGATTAATACCCAAAGTAATAATCGTATAACTTAACCCGATACTCCTTGTTTGCTTCCAAACGATTTCACAAATGTTCCTGGTCACTTGGAGGAGATTTTGAGAGTATATTTTGGGATTGTATGCATGTAACGAATGATAGAAATGGATGTGAAGCATGAGGTACATATAGCAACTTTTCTATCACACGTAATGTAAAACATTTGATAGGACATCAACTACTGTAGTGTCAGTAGTTAGATGAGTTTATTTCCGTTCTTTACTTCTTAGAAATGTTAAATAATTCGTTTGTGAGAGCTTCTTTTAGGGAATGTGTTGTTTCTTTTATTTCTATGTCGACTAGAGTTTAAAACATGTGCACGAATTGAGTTTTTGCGAGAGACTTGATCAAAGTTGTTAAATATAATATCTGAACATCAAACTATCCTAGAAATAATATTTAGAAGTCGTAGAAACAAAGAGTCGAAACGGTTGAGTTTTGAGGTTTTTCTTATATCGGGTTAAATCGATATGGACCAAACACTTTGGCCTTCGTTCTATTAGTTAAACTCGACATAAGATCTTGGGATTTTGCGAACTAGTAGACAGCTAGGTGGTACAATAGGTTGTGCAAAAACATTCGTAGGTTATGTGTCGAATTTGAGAAAACACGAGTCGTTTTGTGGCTTTGGAAACCGTTCGAATCACATGAAATAATAACATTTGGATCGGGCTTGTGGACTGGGCTGTGAACAGTAACGGGCTAGGAATAGGGTTGGGTTGATGGATTATAATTAAGGGCCCGGTTAGTTTTGTTAATTGTAATTAGAGATAATTATTTAAGTTTAGTAATTAATAATTAGTATTAGTAAATATATTAATAATATATTTATATTTTAGATAATGTGTCGAGATTTGTTTTGTCGTTTGGTGAATTTTGCAATATCGTAATCGTGACCATTTTAATATACTAAGAAAACTTTAAATTTCCTCGTAAAAATGGTGATTACAATAATGACAGAGATTAATATATAATTAAACGTTTTTAATTATATGAATTTTTGCGAGGTTTTACAGTAGTTTATAGTTTCATACCTGAACAACTAATGTACACAACTCGGTGTTTATAATGTTCCGACTAATCGGTGGCCTGCTTAAAAAGTTATGTAGCTGATACCAATGAAAAAAGTTCTAATCAAGGCCGTTCATCATTCATATTTGTGGTGCAATTGGATGTGATAAAAGTTGGATGAAGTCAAAGATAAAGGATGATTCGTAAATACAATTGGTTGCAGGAATCACCATTCGTTGCTAATAAATCGAAATTGATTGTTCCAATAGTAATTTTATTATAGTGAAGGTTTATTTATTTATTTATTTTTTATTACTATTTTTTTTTTGAAAATTTGTTCCAATAGTAATTTAATTAATAGTAAAAAAAAATTTGAACATTTTTTATTTTCTATGTCTTATTTACGTTTAACATTCTTGCTGGCGATAAGGTGTTGGCTGGAGCCATAAGGCAATAAATGGCCTTGAAAGAGTTTTGCACCTAACAACACGCTGATACTATACAACTTCGTTAGGGGATGATACGCAGTGCTCATGTCAAGATCGGTCCCCAAAATGTTGATATAAATAATGTATAAAAATGTTATTAATATCTTTCGATATCTTTAAGTTTTGATGATCACAAAATATAAGAACATTAAACGCAAAGTTAATACGTAAACAAGTTCTAAGCAAGTTTATATCATCTCATCCAACATAATCACTTAAGGTATGAATAAACAAGTGACTAATACATTTTATTATCAAAGGGATGTTTATTTAAATAATACAAAGTTTATAAAATTAAATAAACTTATTATATATTTTTGAAAAACATTTTTGGTAATAAAGGAAAATATTTTATTCATAATAAATATATGAATTCAAAATTTTAACCAAAATCAGTTAGTTTTTCACCAAATAAATTTTCTCCAGAAAAAGACAAGAAAACTGCAGTTTTCTTCTGGGCGCCCCCCTTAATTATAAGGGCGGCCCCCTTAATTTTAAGGGGGCCGGCACACAATTAAGGGGACCGGCCACGCTCCCCTGTCAGATTCTGTTAGAAATTTTTCCCTATAAATACCACCTTAAATCTGAAATTTTTCCCACCTCTTGCACGAAAATTTTCAGATTCAAATCTCTCTAAACATCCTCCGAAAAACCCTTTGATCATATAATTGTTAATCCTTGTTTCAAGTGATTCATTCCCTCACCTCTCATCTCTGAAAGTGCAAGAGAAGAATACTTCTTCAACATCAAGTTGCGAAGTATTGTAGATTTGTGTATATAGTCTAGTTGTTGTGTACATTCATTGTAAAGGTGTGATAGTAGTGTAACTAGATAGATCTAGGAGTAGAAGTAGTGAGATATAAGTAGTGGTGTGAAGAAGATTGTTGGAAGGTAGATTGTTGTGAAGTAGATAGTTGTGAAGATAAATAGTTGTGAAGAAGTAGAGTTGTGATTAAGTAGTGACTAGGTGTGAAGAAGTTGTGAAGAAGGTGTGAATAAGTTGTGACGAAGTTGTGGTGTGTATATTGGTGTGTAAGGTTTTCTCCGCCATAAGGGAGCTTGTTGACATAGTGAAGAAAACTCTCGAGTAGGCGACTCGAGGAGTGGAGTAGGGCAAGGAAGGTGTCCTTGTAGCCGAACCACTATAAATCCTTTGTCACGCGGTTAGATCTTTCCATATCTTACTTATCATCTTGCTTATATCGCTATTACTTTTGTAGACGTAGACGTATATATATATATATATATATATATATATATATATATATATATATATATATATATATATATATATATATATATATATATATATATATATATATATAGTTGCTCATATGGTGCTAGTATTGATTTTACTTAAAGATCAAACAAAAGTTTCATTCACAAAACAAAAATTTTTACAATCAAACTAAAAAGGTACATTACATATAATTGATCATTTCGATCAAGTATAGTTTTCATACAAAATATAACTAATGATTATAAAATAAACGTTTACTTACATATCTCTCGTATATAGCTATAATTGTTTATATTATGCCTGTGTTGATTTCACATACTTAGTTTACATTATTATTATTGTTATACTTAGATATAGTTGTTCATATTGTTCAAGATTTGAGTTCACATAAGATCGAATCGAAGTTTTTAAAACAAACTTGTTTTTATAAATTTTAAAACGGACGTAAAACTATTCAACCCCCCTTCTAGTTTTCCACAATTGGCATCAGAGCTACGTTAAACAAGATTTTTAAAATATACTGTATTTTAAAACTTGTATCGATCTATGGAATCGGAAAAATATTTAGAAGGGCAATCTATGCAAAGACCACCACTATTTGAAAGTGATGGATTTTTATATTGGAAAAATAGATTCGAAACTTATGTGAAATCGAAAGATCTTGATCTTTGGCATGTCATTACCTTTGGTGATTTTCCCCCTATTCAATATAATTTTGAAACTAAAATGGATGAAATTGTATCTTTTGAAAAACAAAATGATGATTTAAAAAGGAAACTAGCAAAAAATAATGAGGCTAAAATGGTTATTTATAATGCGTTACCACGCAAAGAATATGAAAGAATTTTTATGTGTAAAACCGCAAAAGAAATTTGGGATTCTTTACTAATCACTCACCAAGGTAATAGTCAAGTTAAAGATAATAAAATAGATCTTCTTGTTCAACAATATGAACAATTTACGATTCCGGAGGAGGAATCTATAGATAATGCTTTTGCTAGGTTTAACACTATAATCACAAGTTTAAAAGCACTTGATGAGAATTTTTCTAGTAAGAATTTTGTTAGGAAATTTCTTAGGGCTCTTCATCCAAAATGGCGAGCTAAAGTTACGGCGATTGAAGAATCGAAGAACTTGTCAACTCTTCAACTTGATGAGTTGATCGGCAACCTGAAAGTCTACGAAGCAATAATAAAGAAAGACTCCGAGATGGTTAATGGAAAAAAAGAGCAAACCAAGTCAATTGCATTGAAAGCTAGGAAGGAATCTAGTAACGAAAATAGCTCATCTTCCGAAAGTGATGACGAAGAATACGCCATGGCCGTAAGCGATTTCAAGAAATTCTTCAAAAGGCGAGGAAGATTTGTTAAACAACCACACGATGAAAGGAGAGCACCTCAAAAGAATAAAGATGACAAGTATAGCAAGAATGAGAGAAAGTGCTTCAAATGTGGTGATCCAAATCATCTCATCGGAAAATGTCCAATGATGCCAAGAGATCAAAATCAAAAGGCGTTTGTTGGAGGAGCTTGGAGTGATAGCGATGACGATGAGAAAGAAATCACAAATGAGGAGAAGTGTCTTATGGATAAGACATCAAGCGAGGTACATTCTGAAACCGAATACTTTAGTGACGAAAATTTATCATTAGACGAAAAAGACCTAGATAGTGAATATAATAGGTTATGCAAATTAGGTCAAAAGGTTATAGCTAAAAATAAGTCACTAAAACATATTAATAACCTATTAGAAAATGAAGTACTCGAATTAAAAATTAGACTACAACATTTGGAAAAAGGAAAAGAAGTTTTTATAGAATGTAAAACATGCATAGAGGTTAAAAATGAAAACAAAAAACTTAAAGATGAAATTTTCAAACTTGACAAGTTTAAAAATAGTAGTAACCCACTTAAGAAAATAATAAGTGTTCAAGAAACTTTGGGAGATAAAACCGGTCTAGGATTCGACTTAACTAATGTTTCAACTAGTGAAAATAAAAATAAAAAGTTTGAATGTGAATCTAGTAAACAAAAACCATTAGACTCAAAACCTAAGTATGTACCTATAAAAGATAGAAAAATACCTATTGCGAGTGATGAGGAAGTAAAAAGTTTCTATAAACCATCATTAAAAGCCAAAACCGGATTTTCTAAACTAAAATTAAGATCTAAAACTCCACCTCCAAATAGACCAAATAATCCTCATCCTCGGTCTAAAACCCCTCAACATATGAGAAATCAAGGTAGACAAAACTTTTCTAATAATAGTCACCCAATGTGGATTTATCCACATCAACCAAGCTTTAGCCCATGGAGAATATTTTCACCATACATGCATCCTAGTCAATTGCAAACCATGTTTGGTTCAAACAACTTTGGACCAATGAGTCCATGGGAACCAAGTGGCTAAGTTATCACTTTTCGAAACTATTGGAATCTCATCTACAAATGGCTTCTATAAGTCAACATGGCAACTTGAAGTTTTTTGAAGAAAATTTATTGAAGACTAAAAGGTACGCATTTCTTTTAAGTTTATCGTTAAAATTTATATTCTTAGATTAATAACTAGTTAGAATAATGCTTAGTTATATAGCTAGTACTACTTACTTGCTCACATATTATGAAACCCTCTTAGTTGGCTTTCCTAGGATTTAAATTAAAATTGTTCGTTGTCGAACGACATAGAAAATGGAAATCTTCTATGTCCACTAGTAGAAAACTCATGGTGATGAAGTGAAATGAGTTAAGTGGATTAATCGTTAATATAGAAGTAAGACTAGATCCCTCGCGTAAGAAAATTATGGATGAAACAAGCTCTCGAAGACTATGGCATTAAGTTAGAAAATATTCCTATTATGTGCAATAACAAAGGTGCTATAGATTTAAGTAAGAATCATGTTCAACACTCTAAGACTAAACACATAGAAATACGTCATCACTTTCTTAGGGACATTATACAAAAAGAAAATATAACAATAGAGAAGGTAGCTTCGGAAGGTAACATTGCCGATATAGTCACTAAGCCTCTTAAGCGTGATTTACTTAACTACTTACGTTTAGGATTAGGAATGATGGAGCAAATTGATTAAATTCTTGTAATACTTAACATCTTCTGAAAAATCAAACTTCTGAAAAAATTTCTTTGTCAGATGGGCGGACCCCATAATTTATAAGGGCGGCCCCCTTAAAATTAAGGGGACCGGCCTCACTTTAAGGGGGCCGGCTATCTGAGCATAAAATTTTAAGTTTTCTTTCTTCTCAAATCTTAGTCTAGGATTCTATTTTGCACAAAATCAAGAATTGAGATATTTTGTTTTGCATAAATATATTCTCAAATAAAATCTCAATTCATTTTGAAATTATTCTCACGTTTAGAATACTCATTGTTGAATAATGATAAAAACGTTTTTCCTCAAATCATGCACAATAGTCTCACTCTCGTTGTCTATATATATATAATCCAATATATACATATACATGACACTTAGAAGTGAGCAAAGCTAAATTAAGGAGAACAAGGACCGTTTCTTAGGAATAGTTGCTTAGGAGTCGAAACGATCTTAACTCCATAATTGTTTCATATAGGCATACACTAGAACAAAACCAAGAATTACACTATCACATTTGTTCCATCACTATTTTCTCACTAACTAGTTGCCTTACACTAAGATAGGAGTTTTAGGTTGAATGATTTGCTAAATTGCTTATTAGTCTTATTGGTTATGCATGCATGCTATCTCTGTCGGAGATGATGGAAATCAGAACACCATGTCGTGCAACGATCTCCTTTACGTATATCCGTGCGAGTTTATCCATGCTGTCATTTTCTTTGATTGGTAAAAAGTGGGCGGACTTTGTGAGACAATCAACGATTACCCATACAGTGTCGTAACCGCTTGATGTCCTCGGTAACTTGGTGATAAAGTCCATAGTTATGTGTTCCCACTTCCACTCGGGAATCTTTGGTTGAACAAGTAAACCCGATGGTCTTTGATGTTCGGCTTTAACTTTTGAACAGGTTAAGCATTGACTGACATACATAGCAATGTCAGCCTTCATGTTGGGCCACCAATATAGTTTCTTCAGATCGAGGTACATTTTGTCGGCTCCTGGATGGATAGAATATTTAGACTTGTGGGATTCGTGCATAATGAGGTCACGCATCCCTCCGTAGAGTGGCACCCAACTCCTGCCCTTGAAACACAACATTCCACCTGATCTCTTAATGAACCCGTTTTTGTTTTCTGGCATACCATAGATCTTCTCGTGAGGTCTTTTCTCTTCCTTGAGTGCCTCGGCCTGAGCCTCAAGGATTTTCGATGGGAGGGGTGAAACGATTGTCATACCCAACGATCGTACCCTCAGAGGTTTTGGTCGTTCTTTCCGGCTAAGAGCATCGGCTACCACGTTGGCTTGGCCAGGATGATATCGAATCTTACAATCATAGTCGCTTAGTAATTCTAACCAACGGCGTTGTCTCATATTAAGCTCCTTTTGGTTAAGGATATGTTGCAAGCTCTTATGGTCGGTGTAAACTACACACTTGGTGCCATAGAGGTAGTGCCTCTAAATTCTAAGTGCAAACACTACTGACCCCAATTCCAAGTCGTGTGTAGTATAATTCTTCTCATGCTTTTTCAATTGCCGAGAGGCATACGCTATCACTTTCTCTCGTTGCATGAGAACAGCTCCCAAGCCTTTGTGTGAAGCGTCGCAGTAAACTACAAAATCTTCACTACCCTCAGGTAAAGCCAAGATAGGTGCACTAAAAACTTAAGGAGTTGGAAGGCTCCATCTTCCTTTTCTCCCCGGTCAAACTTCACATTCTTCTGGGTCAGTTTAGTTAAAGGTTTTGCTATCTTTGAGAATCCTTCAATAAACCTCCTGTAGTAACCAGCAAGTCCTAGGAATTGGCGTATTTCGTTGGGAGTTGTAGGTGTCGCCCAATCCTTTATTGCCTTGATCTTTGCAGGATCCACGTGAATGCCTTGACTATCAATCACGTGACCCAGGAATTGAACAGTTGGTATCCAAAATTCACACTTTGAAAATTTAGCATACAACTCCTCCTTCTTTAGCAACTCTAAGATTAGTCTAAGGTGTTCTTCATGCTCCTTCTCGCTCTTAGAGTAAATTAAAATGTCGTCAATGAAAACGATCACAAACTTGTCCAAATACGGCTTACACACCCGATTCATAAGGTCCATGAATACTGCTGGTGTGTTAGTCAAACCAAATGGCATAACTTGGAACTCGTAGTGACCGTAACGAATTCTGAATGCCGTTTTCGGGATATCCTCTTCCCGAACTCTAAGTTGATGATATCCGGACCTCAAGTCGATTTTTGAGTAAATGCACGAAGCTTGAAGTTGGTCAAATAGATCATCGATCCTGGGGAGTGGGTATCGGTTTTTGATAGTTAGTTTGTTCAGTTCTCGGTAATCAATGCACATTCTGAAAGACCCATCCTTCTTTTTAACGAATAAGACCGGAGCTCCCCACGGCGAGGAACTTGGCCTGATGAATCCTTTCTCCGAGAGTTCCGACAATTGGTTCGATAGTTCCTGTAGTTCCGTTGGAGCTAATCGATAAGGCGCTCGTGTCACCGGTGCAGCACCAGGTATTAAATAGATTCGAAATTCGACCTCTCGGGTTGGCGGGAGTCAAGGTAAGTCTTCAGGGAAGACCTCCGGGAAGTCTCTCACGATTGGTACATCTTCCAAACGTTTTCCCTCTGGCTCCTCCTTTTTCTTCTCGGTTACTTGTGCTAGAAAAAGGTGACATCCCTTTTCGATGTATTTCTGGGCCTTTGTGCAAGAGATGATGTTTAGTCTTGACGCATTTCTTCTGTCCCTTCGGTCGTCTTCAATGATTAGGACTTCGTTCCCATAAGGCAGCCAAACGATTTTCTCGTCGCAAATGATGGCGGCATGGTACTTTGACAACCAATCCATACCGATAATAGCGTCAAAACTACCCAATTCCACCGGCATGAGGTCGATGTTGAAAGGGTGATTTAACAGGTTTAGAGTACAACCTCTTATAATAGTGACTACCCTTTCTACATTCCCATTGGCATCAGAATCAAGGTTATAGAGAACTAGGTACATATAAACCCTAAACTATAACCGCTTTTACAAAAACAAGTCCCTATGACCGCCACTTGCCTGCTTGCCTTGTCTGTCAAATTACTTGTCGATTGTTTATCTTAATTATATGATACACTTTACCGTTATATATATATATATATATATATATATATATATATATATATATATATATATATATATATATATATATATATATATATATATATATATATATATATACTATAAGTATTTCTATATACTTACACACTTATACCGTCTTTGTCACAGACCATGCCTTCCTTTGACATCATTGAGGATATCTTACCCACTCGCACTTCATCATCTCCTCTGATCGCACCACATTCCGATGATCCATACATGCAGGTGCTTGAGGGATATCATGCACCAGATCCTGACACCATAGAGCCCACACCTACTCCATCGTTGCTTACTCAGTCAGTACCTACTATCATTACTGATCATACCTCTACTCAGCCTACACCCACTTCCATTACTGATACTACTATACTGCCCACTCAGACCCCTACTACCAGGCGTCGAACTTCTTACACAAGGGTCCGAGGGCGTCGCATCCAGTCACCATCTGTCTTCTTATCTGTATCCCGTAGGAGGACCCGAACTACATACGAGGGTGCCCCCACTTCACCATTACCTCACTCACCCATTCCATCCCCTGACCAGGTACCACTTCGTCAAAGGCTCAGGATGGCTGATGACTCCTACTCAGCAGAGGAGGAATCTGAGGAGGAGCCAAAAGAAGAGACAGATCCTGAGGAAGACCCTGATGAAGAGCCTTTACCAGTTGGGTTCGCACCAGATGAGACTGTACCGGTTGAGCACACCACTGGGTGTGCATGGGCAGACAGAGATATGAGATTACCGAATCATTCTTGAGGATGTACCGAGCACTTTCGAGGCAGGTGAGAGCTCGAGAGATGCACAGATTCAAGTAGGGGATACGGATGTTGATATACCTTCAGAATTGGGTCAGAGAGCTGCCATGCTCCGTGCTAGAGAGGAGGGTTTGGATGTTGTTCCCACTACTTTTGAGATTGGGCAGTGCTCTAGGGGAGCTCATCAGGAGGAGATTAATGGGGAGATATGGAGGGGCATTGAGTGCGTGCTCAGTACCGCACCTCGTGCTGCGAGTCCCGATTACACACCTTCTTCTCCATGTTTTGTACCACCTTCCCCAGCTCCAACATCATTTTATTTACCATTTCCATCTCTACCGCCTTCCCCAGTTCCGGTTGCCTCACTATATGAGGAGGGGGACGCGACTAGCATTGAGCAGATTTTCATTCAGTTAGGGGCACATGCTACCCTACTTGATGTTCACACAGATCAGCTGGAGAGGCTAGGGAGACTTGATGAGCGGACAGATGGATTTGGTAGAGAGATTACAGGTGTGCTTCGCCAGATGGAGGATATCAGGAGGGATCAGGAGAGAGCTTGGGATGCGGAGTGGACCACTTGGCATAGGATGCATGAGATGGAGTCAGTTATTGATGGAGTGATGAGATCAGAGCAGGAGGACCGTTGGGAGGTCTTAGCATCCAGAAGGCGCATTGCACAGTTGGAGTCCACTGTAGGATGATTGGAGTTCACTGTAGGACGATTAACAGCAGAGTTGGAGCAGCTACGCCTTAGGCGTAATTGATTTTAGTTCTTGTAGCTTATGATGTATCTTACCACTAAACTGAGTAGTCATCAGTCAGTGGCAGTTGTACTTCCTTTTATGTATTCGAAACTTGTACTTTTCCTTTATGTACTCGCAGCTTGTACTTTCCTTATATGTACTCAAAGCTTGTAATTTTGTGGGCATGTATTGATCTTAATCTATGACAAGCTTGGTTGTATACTCTATCGTGTCATGAATCTTATTCATATACCATATTCATGATGACTTACTCGTGCAATACATCCCTTTTAAATGATATTCACCTTCTTCTCATTTTGTGCTTATAGCAAAATGCCTCCCAGAAAAAAGTTAAACAGAGCCACACGAGCCAACCCAGGCCCAGCTAGGGCTACAACCACTGCTCCACCTACTGTCAACCAAGCAATGCTAGACCAACTGGTGAACAAGAGGGTTGCGGCAGCTTTAGCCGCAGCCAACGTAAACACCTCCACCACCGATGTTGGCACTTCCAGACAAAATCACGGCAATGGCCGAGGCTGCAACTACCAAGATTTTCGCAAGATTATGACTAGGAGCTTTGGAGGGACTGAAGGAGCAGTTGTATTGGTCCGATGGATTGAGAAGTTGGAAACGGTGTTTAGGATAAGTAGTTGTGCGGATGAGGATAGGGTTAAGTATGCATCTTTCACCTTCGTATATGCTGCTCTAACCTGGTGGAATAACTATCTAAAGTCTGCTGGTTATGACACTGTTTACTCGATGCCATGGGAAAACTTTAAGGGAATGGTGCTCAAGAAGTACTGTCCCCGCACTGAGGTCATGAAACTAGAGATTGAATTTTGGAACCTCAAAGTTCAAGGAACCAACATGGCTGCCTACAACCAACCTTTTCAGGAACTAGCTTTATTGTGTCCTGAGATGGTTCCGACTGAGACCCGACTACTAGAAAGGTACATCGGTGGGTTACCTACAATTATCAAAGGGAATGTCACTACTGCTAAGACTACTGATCTCCATGAGACCATGGAAGTGGCAAACCAGTTAATGGATCAGATAGTCGAGGATATAAAAATGGGAGTGACTGATAACAAAAGGAAATGGGATGACTGTTCTGGCAACAACAACAATCCCAACACCACTTCCTCGAACAAGAAACAGAAAGGCGCCAAGGTGTATGCGGCAGGAACCGCTGAGAAGAAGGCTTATGCCGGGAAGCACCCGTTGTGCAATCGTTGTAAACTCCACCACAGCGGACAATGCACAGTTGTATGTCGCAACTATCAGAAGGTTGGGCATATGACCAAGGACTGTAGGTCAAGAACCCTCGCAACAGCACAAACAGCACCTGGACAAAACTCGAAGGCTAACGTAACTTGTTTTGGGTGCGGGAAAAAGGGGCACTACAAGAGTGAGTGTCGTGGACCAAGGAATCAAGGTACTGGGGGAAATCAAGGACCTGTTGACAACCGGGGAAATCAGAGAACCGGTGGTAACCAAGGAGCTACAGGGGATCAAGGAAATCAAGGCAACGGTGGAGGAGCCCGTGGGAGGGTCTATGATGTGGGCAAGGTGGAAGCTCAAGAGGACCCGAACGTTGTAACGGGTACGTTCCTTTTAAATAACCGTTATGCATCCATATTATTTGATACGGGGGCGGATAGAAGTTTTGTTTCAACCGCATTTAGTCCACTACTTGGTATTGCCCCGACCACTTTAGACAATGTGTACGATGTAGAATTAGCCAATGGGAATGTAGAAAGGGTAGACACTATTATAAGAGGTTGTACTCTAAACCTGTTAAATCACCCTTTCAACATCGACCTCATGCCGGTGGAATTGGGTAGTTTTGACGCTATTATCGGTATGGATTGGTTGTCGAAGTACCATGCCGCCGTCATTTGCGACGAGAAAATCGTTCGGCAGCCTTGTGGGAACGAAGTCCTAATCATAGAAGGCGACCGAAGGGACAGAAGAAATGCGTCAAGACTAAACATCATCTCTTGCACAAAGGCCCAGAAA
Source organism: Artemisia argyi (assembly GCA_030686995.1). Classification (NCBI taxonomy): domain Eukaryota; kingdom Viridiplantae; phylum Streptophyta; class Magnoliopsida; order Asterales; family Asteraceae; genus Artemisia; species Artemisia argyi. The sequence goes on along the minus strand of CM060691.1, from coordinate 13,218,908 downwards.
TACATTGAAAAGGGATGTCACCTTTTTCTAGCATAAGTAACCGAGAAGAAAAAGGAGGAGCCAGAGGGAAAATGTTTGGAAGATGTACCAATCGTGAGAGACTTCCCGGAGGTCTTCCCTGAAGACTTACCTGGACTCCCGCCAACCTGAGAGGTCAAATTTCGAATCGATTTAATACCTGGTGCTACACCGGTGGCACGAGCACCTTATCGATTAGCTCCAACGGAACTATAGGAACTATCAAACCAATTGTCGGAACTCTCGGAGAAAGGATTCATCAGGCCAAGTTCCTCGCCATGGGGAGCTCCGGTCTTATTCGTTAAAAAGAAGGATGGGTCTTTCAGAATGTGCATTGATTACCGAAAACTGAACAAACTAACTATCAAAAACCGATACCCACTCCCGAGGATCGATGATCTATTTGACCAACTTCAAGGTTTGTGCATTTACTCAAAAATCGACTTGAGGTCCAGATATCATCAACTTAGAGTTCGGGAAGAGGATATCCCGAAAACGGCATTCATAACTCGTTACTGTCACTACGAGTTCCAAGTTATGCCATTTGGTTTGACTAACGCACCGGCAGTATTCATGGACCTTATGAATCGGGTGTGTAAGCTGTATTTGGACAAGTTTGTGATCGTTTTCATTGACAACATTTTAATTTACTCTAAGAGCGAGAAGGAGCATGAAGAACACCTTAGACTAATCTTAGAGTTGCTAAAGAAGGAGGAGTTGTATGCTAAATTTTCGAAGTGTGAATTTTGGATACCAACTGTTCAATTCCTGGGTCACGTGATTGATAGTCAAGGCATTCACGTGGATCCTGCAAAGATCGAGGCAATAAAGGATTGGGTGACACCTACAACTCCCACCGAAATACGCCAATTCCTAGGACTTGCTGGTTACTACAGGAGGTTTATTGAAGGATTCTCAAAGATAGCAAAACCTTTAACTAAACTGACCCAGAAGAAAGTGAAGTTTGACTGGGGAGAAAAGGAAGATGGAGCCTTCCAACTCCTTAAGGATAAATTGTGCAGTGCACCTATCTTAGCTTTACCTGAGGGCAGTGAAGATTTTGTAGTTTACTGCGACGCTTCACACAAAGGCTTGGGAGTTGTTCTCATGCAACGAAAGAAAGTGATAGCGTATGCCTCTCGGCAATTGAAAAAGCATGAGAAGAATTATACTACACACGACTTGGAATTGGGGTCAGTAGTGTTTGCACTTAGAATTTGGAGGCACTACCTCTATGGCACCAAGTGTGTAGTTTACACCGACCATAAGAGCTTGCAACAAATCCTTAACCAAAAGGAGCTTAATATGAGACAACGCCGTTGGTTGGAATTACTAAGCGACTATGATTGTGAGATTCGATATCATCCTGGCAAAGCCAACGTGGTAGCCGATGCTCTTAGCCGGAAAGAATGACCAAAACCTCTGAGGGTACGATCGTTGGGTATGACAATCGTTTCACCCCTCCCATCGAAAATCCTTGAGGCTCAGGCCGAGGCACTCAAGGAAGAGAAAAGACCTCACGAGAAGATCTATGGTATGCCAGAAAATAAAAACGGGTTCATTAAGAGATCAGATGGAATGTTGTGTTTCAAGGGCAGGAGTTGGGTGCCACTCTACGGAGGGATGCGTGACCTCATTATGCACGAATCCCACAAGTATAAATATTCTATCCATCCAGGAGCCGACAAAATGTACCTCGATCTAAAGAAACTATACTGGTGGCCCAACATGAAGGCTGACATTGCGATGTATGTCAGTCAATGCTTAACCTGTTCAAAAGTTAAAGCCGAACATCAAAGACCATCGGGTTTACTTGTTCAACCAGAGATTCCCGAGTGGAAGTGGGAACGCATAACTATGGACTTTATCACCAAGTTACCGAGGACATCAAGCGGTTACGACACTATTTGGGTAATCGTTGATCGTCTCACAAAGTCCGCCCACTTTTTACCAATCAAAGAAAATAACAGCATGGATAAATTCGCACGGATATACGTAAAGGAGATCGTTGCACGACATGGTGTTCCGATTTCCATCATCTCCAACAGATATAGCTGCTTCACATCAAATTTCTGGAGATCACTTCAGGATGCTTTGGGGACCGATCTTGACATGAGCACTGCGTATCATCCCCAAACAGATGGTCAAAGTGAAAGGACAATTCAAACTTTAGATGACGTACTGCGAGCGTTTGTGATAGACTTTGGAAATGGTTGGGATAGGCATTTGCCACAAGCCGAATTCTCTTACAATAACAGCTATCACACTAGCATCAAAGCTGCACCATACGAAGCACTTTATGGCCGAAAGTGTAGATCACCAATATGTTGGGCTGAAGTCGGAGAAAGTCAAATCACTGGTCCTGAATTAGTTCAGGAGACCACAGAAAAGATTGTACAAATTAAAAGCCGAATGCAAGCGGCACGAGACCGTCAGAAAAGTTATGCTGACAAGAGACGGAAGCCACTCGAATTCAAGGTTGGAGATCGAGTCATGTTAAAAGTTTCACCTTGGAAAGGTGTGATTCGTTTTGGAAAATGTGGAAAGTTAAACCCTCGATATATTGGACCTTTTAAAATCCTCGCTAGAATTGGGTTGGTGGCCTACCGACTCGAGCTACCTCAAGAGCTCAGTTCTGTACACAACGTGTTCCACGTGTGCAACCTTAAGAAATGTCTCTTAGACAAAACTCTTGCCATTCCCTTGGAGGAAGTGGCAGTTGTACTTCCTTTTATGTATTCGAAACTTGTACTTTTCCTTTATGTACTCGCAGCTTGTACTTTCCTTATATGTACTCAAAGCTTGTAATTTTGTGGGCATGTATTGATCTTAATCTATGAAAAGCTTGGTTGTATACTCTATCGTGTCATGAATCTTATTCATATACCATATTCATGATGACTTACTCGTGCAATACATCCCTTTTAAATGATATTCACCTTCTTCTCATTTTGAGCTTACAGCAAAATGCCTCCCAGAAAAAAGTCAAACAGAGCCACACGAGCCAACCCAGGCCCAGCTAGGGCTACAACCACTGCTCCACCTACTGTCAACCAAGCAATGCTAGACTAACTGGTGAACTCCAATCGTCCAACAGTGGACTCCAACTGTGCAATGCGCCTTCTGGTTGCTAAGACCTCCCAACGGTCCTCCAGCTCTGATACCAATCTGTAACACCCCCAAAATTGGGTCCAGCGGAAGCATACATGTCACTGGAGTGCTACTAAATTGGAATCACAACATAAGGTAATAAAGAACGGAATACATGCTCCGTTTAAATACATTCATCCAAATCAAATAGCATTTACAATAAAGTTTTAAGTTCAGAAAATAAGGCCCATAAGTTTAGTTGTCCCATACAAACAAGTCATAGTTATGTGTAAAAACACTTCAGAGATAGTCTATGACCCTTGCCATGCCAATACCTTACACAAATCAAGAAGATTACAGACCTGAGAAAATATACTAAAAGTCAGCAAAAAAAGCTGGTGAGTCTATAGGTTTAAGGTTAAGTAGTAAATCATGAGTTTGGACCAAGAGTTTAGCATATGAACATTACAACGCATATAATGTCATAAAAAAATATAGTCTATTACGCTAGCACTAAGTTCATGCAACCGAAGTTATAACAGTGAGCATGCTCAGAGAGCATGGAAACAAATAGGGGCCCGACAAGTGTTTATCCCAGACACTTGTGTTTCGACATGGTATACGTTCGCGTTTTCCTATCCGGTCAAACCGAACAGGGGAGTCACCCCCAATAGATCTATTTATAACATTCGCGCTTCCCAGCAGGAATTGACGGATCATGAGTTGGGCATAATGGGACATAACAGGGCTTAGGCTAATCCACGTAATAGCATAGACAATAGTTTTTGGTCCATAAAACAGTTTTGCATGTTTCTCACCCCAATTGTAAAACAAGAGTAAATAGAGTGGGGCTATAAACTCACCTCATAAAGTAGTACTCTGAAATGAAAAGTCAAGTAGTAGCAGTGTGTGGCACCAACACGCGACCTAAATTAGTATGGCAATTCTTAGTTTTAAAAGCTTGTCATGTATAAGCATGCATTATATGTTTGACATAATTAAGGTTTAAGAAAAACAAGGAAAACACAAGTAATAGAGGATTGAATCCTTACAGTGGGTGAGAGAGTGTGATGTCGAGCAAGAGAAGAGAAAACAATGCCAAAATGCTACCCAAATTTTCTAACCCAATACTCCAAGCTTGCTTCCAATTTACCCAAGGTTTTCCCAAACTTAACTCTTGAATACACTTGAAATTTTAAGAAGGTTTTGAAGGAGATTTGTATAAGGAAAGGGGTGTGTGTCGTATTGATAACGCTCAAAGTTAACATGTTTTTATAAGCGTTATTAGTGTTTTTGTGTATGTTATTTGGTTTTTTTTATATGCTTTTGCCACTAAATCGTATCAAAGTATGTTTTTGTAGCATATGTAGCCAAATGCAGGAAAAATGGAGAAAAAGTGAAGGAAATGAAGTATACGCGATTACACGAAGATTCCCAAGCTCAAAAGTCCAATCTATGAAGTAATTCATATGAGAACCTGAGTTTTGTCATCTCAAAGTTCCAAGTTCAGAAGTTAATCAAGTTTGGATAGTACATAAAAACTACACAAGTCAAAGTCAAAGTCCAAAGCTGTCAGAAATTACCATCCGATCGGTTGGTGTGAAACCGATCGGATGGCCATAATTACCTCTCACCATCCAATCGGTACCAACCCGTAACCGATCGGATGGTCAATGCTGCATGTTTTTGCCAACTTTTGTGCACGAATCTTAGTCTTTTGTCCCTTGGTTCTAGGCCCTTTTTAGTGTCTTATTATCCAAGTTCAAGCATTTAAGTTCCTATTTATTACCATGAGTGTTGGACAAGCCTATTAGGGACCTCAAAAGTGCACAACTCAACACCATTCAACACACAATTGAAGATACCATTTACTCTCATTACTACACACAATTATTATCATCTTCTAGCTCTCTAAGGAGGAAAATTTGTGCAGAAAGAACCAGGAACTGTGGAGGACTGACTCCTCCCAAACCAACCAGTCAGCCTTGTGAAGCTGTTAGGCCCACCTGGGAGAAAGTGCAAGTTAATATTGATCGTGGAAGTATAGGGAAATCCCCGGATCGTTAAATCCCAACGAGATTGAAATTGTATTTGTAAACGGATAGGAAATTGAGTGGTACTGAGGACAGTAACAAATATGTTTTGAGGGTTGATTACACTACTGATTGCTTGATATTTGGAAAATATGAAATTATAACAAAAATACAGAAATAAACACAAAATCAAATAATCAGATAACAGACAGAGAAAAGTGGTATTTAACAAGTTACAAACTACAGGGGTTAAAAGTGAAACTTTTAAAAACTTAATTTTAAAGAAAATAGAAAATGAAAATTAAACTATGAAAATGATTATTATAATATTTAATTACTATTTAATTAATAAAACTAATTAAAATCTAATTAAAAGCTTAATTTAAATTAACTAGAAATTACAACTATTACAAATAAACCTAAAAACTTATAACAATAATTTCTAAACCTAAATAAGAACTTGAAGAAAGTATAAAAAATGAAAATAAATATTTTTGTCTTTTTATAAGTATTTTATTAATTAATAATTATTTAACTTAATTAAACTATTTTAACTATTTTAAGTTATTATTAATACTAAATTACTTTAGAAAATTATGATACAATTTATAAAACTATTTAAACACTACAGGAATACTAAAAAATTATAAAAACTTGCTAAAAATTATATTTAAGCTAATTGACTAATTAATTATTTATTAATTACTTTTAAGCTAATTTAATTAAATTAAATTAGAAAATTAGAAAATGAACAGTGGAAATTATGAAACTATTTTTTAAAAGTCTTAACTAATTTATAAAACTTAGGAAAAATATAAAATTCTACTTTAGTTAATTAAAATTAAAGAAATCTATTTAATTATTAATATTACCTATTTAATTATTTAAATTAGTTTTGAATCTAATAAATAGTAAACTGCTTAGGAAAATTCTAATAAATTTATTTTAACTACTTTAAGGTACTAAGTAATTTATAAAATTATAAAATTTGACAAGTGCTTATTAATATGCTAAAATGAAAATTAATTAGATAATTTTTATTAAATAGAAGCTATCACTATTTTTATGTTTGCTTTTTCTGGTTTTTCTTTTATAAAACTACTTAAATACTTAAATAATGAAACTTTAATAAAGACAACTACTTTAGAACCTTGAAATAAGCACTGAAAATGCTTATAAGCTTAAACAGTTGACTAAGGTTGACCAAATGAAGAAATAAGCTAAACTGAGGTTATGTGGGGTCCACTATGGTGAAATCTAGTTTACCTAAGTTATTTGAACTATATTAAACTAAACTTAATGAGATAAGCCCCTAAAATAAGCTGAGAAGCTCAAATAAGCACTTGCTTATTTGAGTTCTGACTCAGAAATGGGACAGAGTTTGGGGACAAGTTTAGGTGGGGTCCACTGATTTATATGTCAAACTAATGGTCAACTATTGAACCTGGGTAGGAGGGGGGTTATAATAAGCTAAGTAGAAGGTGTGGGGCCCACTGAGTTGGCCACAAATCACCACCAAAGTGGTGGTGATGGCTGTGTATCTGATGTGCAGGGTAAGGCTTTGCCTTGCAGTCCACTTTCAATGAGTTGTGGGGTCCACAATAGTGAAATAGGGTTCAAGCTAAGCCTAGGGGTTCAAATATGGGTTGATAAGCTACAGATTAAACTAATAAGATACCTTATTGGTTCACTAATAAGCTCTGTGTGAGCCTTTGGATTGGTGATCAAATACTGAGTACTCAGTATAGCTTGTTTTACAAAGGTCACAAGTTTGATCCTAAAAGCTATTCTATAATAAGCTAAAGTCTAAATTAAACCTAGATGTGAAAAGATGGTATATTAAGCTACAATTAAGCTGAAACCTAGGGTGTGGGGTCCACTGAGTTGATAAGAAATCACCACCAAAGTATTGGTGATGGACTGGGTCTGAATGAGCAGGGCACACCTTTGCCCTACAAGTGAGTTTGAGGGTCTGTGGGGCTTAGGGTAAAAATCTTAAAAATATAAAACTTATTGGTAACTTAAAGATGGGCTGGTAGAGTATTACTATAACAAATTTTAAGTCCTAGATCTTACTCTATAATTCTAAACAAATCTTGGAATTTTTGAGAAAATCTGAGATGTGCACTTTGACTATTTTTGAAATTAACTACTAGTTTGACTTTGTTGAATTTCTAACTTATCTTACTGATTGATTATATCATATTAAGCTATAATAAGATTGAAATAAGCTAAATTACTAACTTGTGAGTAGATTTGATGAGTTATGGACTCAAATTCCACCACAGTTAACTGTGGTGATGAGATGAGTTTGATTTTGACTTTTGGGTGCATGAACTCACAATTTTATGCCTTAATTAACCTATATTATACTACTGCAGTCTATTGAAACACAATTGAACATTAAATAACAACAAGAACTCAGCTCACTAGCTTATTCCAAACACTCCCTAATCTAGACTGTTTTGTGAATTGTGAAGTAAATGGTTACAAGAGCTTATTCTACTGATCCAACATAACTTATTATGCTATATTAAGTATTAAAAAGTGCTTAGAAACAGGTTTTAACCACAGATATGCAAGAACACAAAATAAACTATGTTGACTGATTGATTTTTATTTTTTAGTTGCTATTAATTCCAACAAACAAACAATTAATTCTAGACTATATTATGGTTAAATAAGACTGAATAAACACAATTAAGCAATATTAAGTACTTAAACAACAATAACATAAGAAATACTAAAAATTAAGAGTTGAACTTACAATTTGCAATCCTGCTTTAAACCATGAATCAAGAACTCAGAAACTTTTCCTAATATCCACCAATGGATTCTAACCCAAGACCATCCACAATATGCCTTGCTCCAATTGCTTATCACCAAAGAACAACCAGTTTGACTTTCATTGACTTTTTTGGTATTTTTGAGTTTTTATTATTAAACTGATTTCAATGATATCTAATAGCTTCAATGAACTTCTTAGTAGCTTATGTGAGCTTATTTATCTTTTGTATCATAATAATAACAAGTACACAGCTTAATGAGAATTTTGATATGAAATTGAAAATTGCATTCACTAAGATAATAATACAAACTTGCTTTTTATTAACTTAAAAGATTACTGGTACACTGAGAATACTTGAAATGAAACTTGAAAGCTTTAGATTACACTTAAACTTTTAAAACAACTAATTCGACATACAATTATTGAAAATAAACTAGATATTCTTCTCCTCTGCTTCTCTTGGTCTTTATAGGCTTCAATTAGGTTTAGAAATATCTTCTGAGCCTTTCCCACTTCATCTGAGCCATTGATTTAGTCCAATTGATCAAAACCGTTCAAACTCACTTTTGGCGCCAAAGTCCTCCACGTTAACGTGGAGGCAAAGGGTTGTAATTAAAGATTGTTGGGAGCTTGTGGAGGTGTCAGGGGGCAAGGGGAATGTTTGGAGGCCAAGTTGGGACTTTAGGGAAGAAAACAGAGGTATTGATGTGGTTTGGGAGTGAAAAATTGTGGAGAAGGCATTAAATGCCCATCTGGTTTGATGTGTGAGGTGGAAAGGAGGTGAGGGTGAGCTGGAAGGTGGTGAGGTGGTGGTAAAACCACCTGGTATTGGTGAATGCAGGGGTGAACAGTGGGAGTGGTTTGGCGGTTTTGGGTGGTCAACGCGGGTCAACGCGTTTTTTAAATAACGCAGGGTTGGGTTTGGGCTTAGGGTGGAATGGGCTTAGGGGATAGGTGGGCTAGGTAATTAAGATGGGTTGGATTTGGTTTTGGATTTATTAAAATAAAAAGGGTCCGGATTGGTTTAAGTGAACAAGGACCAAAAATGTAATTTTGGCAAAGGTGAGGGACTGAAATTGTGATATTTCCCAAACATTCATAAGGGTGTAATTTGCCAAGAACCAATAATACAAGGACCAAATTCATATTTTACTATTTTTCAAAATTACCGGGGACCTTTTCTGCCAATTCCACAAACTCCAGGGACCATAATTGAAAATTTGGATTTTTAAGGGACTGTGTTTGTAATTTCTCAAAAGTTTATCAAAATTGTTCCATTTTGTCATGCATGCATAGTACAAGGGTATTATTTGTAAATTTCCAATTTTGAATACCCAGGGACCATTTTGCCAATTTTGTAACTTGAGGGGTAAAAATTGCCAGTTTGTGTAAACTTTTATCCAGGGATGTTTTGTGAACATTTTTGGTTTCCCAAGGACTTAAGTTGACTTTTTATTCATTTAAAACCTTCAGGGACTAGTTTTGACAATATTTGAAACTTGAGGGACTGAAACTGCCAATTATGCAAACTTTGTACGTTTTTCATTTGTTTTTGCATATTTTGTATTTGAAACATATAAAACACTCTTCTGAGATATTTTAAGTATTATGATGCATTTTTGAGTGTTTTTGTATGTTTTGGCAGTTCAGAATGGTACAAAATGATGAGTATTTAGACACTCATCAATCCCCCACACTAAACTATTGCTAGTCCCTAGCAATCTTTTGAGAAAAACTTAATGGATTTTTACTCTTTACCAAAAGCCATCACTTCTGGAGTAGCCAGGTGTAAGAACTGTGGCACACCTGATAACCGTGTGATTTTTAGCAAACCACCAGCTGTCAACGGATTTGATTTGTCTTTACCAGAAGCCGTTTGCTTCTGGACTAGCCAACTCTTGATGGAATAGTCAACATCTTGGTGAGCTGATTACCAATTATGGTTTTTCCACGGCCTTTACCACAAGCCATAATCTTGCGGGCTAGCCAACTCATTTGTTTTCGGGGAGTTGAGGAACCATACAATTTTTGGCAAATTGCCAGCCATAAACGGATTTGAGATGTCTTTACCAAGAGCCGTTTGCTCCTGGACTAGCCAATCCTGTTGTGGGTTAGACATGGAGGATTGATACCATTATTTGCATTTCTAAGTGTGAAAAAACTGGTAATTTTGATCAAATGGGGTTCTTGATGGAACATGTGTTTTGCATTCGTGAGAACGCTCCCCCACACTTAGAACTGAATATTGCCCTCAATATTCACAGTACTTGGTGTCCCACCAAGACTTTAGAACGTAAGGAGGCAATACTATTAACCTTTTTATTTTACTCTATTTACATACAAACTCACTTTTTTCTTTTTATTTGTCTTACACCATTTTTTTTTTTTTTTTTTTTTTTTGAAAAAATATTTTACATATGTACAACATGTGGATCGTCTCCCCCACACTAGGGTGTTAGAAAAGAGAAAGAAATCAGAAATATGAGTGAAAACCCATATTGCTACGCTTTTGATTACCGAGTCACTAGCTTGTCTCGACCTCGAATTGATTTGTCCATGAGGTAGCTTGTTTTTGATTCCCGAGTCACTAGCTTGACTCGACCCCGAATTAAAATTGTCCTTGGGGAAACTAGTTTTTGTTAACCGAGTCGCTAGTTTGACTCGACCCCGAATTTATTGGTCCATGGGGTAAGTTTGGAGATCTGGGATAACCATTGGTTGTATGTCCCCTCCAAAATAGTGTTTTAACCGATGTCCATTTACTTTAAAATTGGGACCGTCGGGTTGCAATAACTCAACAGTTCCATATGGGTATACTTTGGTTATAGTAAATGGTCCAGACCAACGGGTTTTTAGTTTACCCGAGAAAATTTTTAACCTTGAATTGAAAAGAAGAACTCTGTCACCAACGTTGAAAACGCGGTTCTTTATTTTAGAGTCATGTATCTTTTTAGTCTTTTCTTTATAGATTAAAGAATTTTCATAAGCTTGATCACGTAATTCATTTAGTTCGTTAAGTTGAACTTTACGATGATCACCTGCTGTCTGAAGGTCGAAATTTGCATGTTTTAAGGCCCAATAGGCCTTATGTTCTAATTCGATCGGAAGATGACATGCTTTCCCGTACACTAGCTTATATGGAGTACACCCGATGGGTGTTTTGTAAGCAGTGCGGAAAGCCCATAATGCATCGTCCAGCTTATCCGACCACGAGGCACGGTTTTCACCAACCGTCCTCTCGAGAATTCTCTTAATACCCCGATTTGAGACCTCCACCTGCCCACTTGTTTGGGGGTGGTATGCTGTAGAAAGACGGTGAGTTACACCATATTTCAGCATTACTCTCGCAAATTGTTCATTGCAAAAGTGAGTACCACGATCACTGATAATGGCACGAGGATTCCCGAATCTGGCAAAGAGAGATTTTAAAAATTTACAAACTACTCGGGCATCATTGGTGGGTAAGGCTTTTGCCTCAACCCATTTTGACAGATAGTCGACAGCGACGAGTATATACTTATTCCCTCGTGAAGACGGGAATGGCCCCATAAAATCAATGCCCCACATATCAAATATTTCACAGACTTGGATGGCGTTTTGTGGCATCTCATTCTTTTTAGAAATATTCCCGTGACGCTGGCAAGCCTCACAGGTTTTGATAAGTTCATGGGCGTCTTTATATATCGTGGGCCAAAAGAATCCTGAATCAAACACCTTTTTGGCGGTGTAGTTTGGGTTATGATGTCCCCCCGTGGGTCCATCATGACAAGCTTTAAGAATTTCCATGGCTTCTTGGCCATGGACACACCGTCGGATGACTTGATCCGCACATATTTTAAACAAGTAGGGGTCGTCCCAGAAGTAATGTTTTACATCTTTAAAGAATTTTCTTTTCTGTTGGGACGACATCCCTTTCACAACGAAATTTCCCGCACGGTAATTTTCAAAGTCGGCAAACCATGGGGTGGTGGTATCATCCCGGGTAGAGATTAGATTTAAAGTCTCCAGAGGAAAAGTTTCATTTATTTCTTTTCTCTCGAGAATATCCTGATGAGGATTTTCTAACCGGGACAAGTGATCAGCAGCAAGGTTTTCTGCTCCTTTTTTATCTCTTATGAGAATATCGAATTCCTGGAGGAGGAAGACCCAACGGAGTAGTCTTGGCTTTGCATCCTGTTTAGTGAACAGGTATTTCAAAGCCGAATGGTCTGTATACACCACGCTTTTGTTCAAGATTAAGTAAGACCGAAATTTTTCGAAGGCATATACCACAGCTAATAATTCTTTTTCTGTAGTGGTATAGTGTGTTTGAGCTTCATTCATGGTCTTACTTGCGTAGTGTATTGGCTGAAAATGTTTGGTTTTGCGTTGCCCCAGAACTGCACCAATAGCGAAATCGCTAGCATCGCACATAAGTTCAAAGGGTAAGTCCCAGTCGGGGGCAACAAGGATTGGTGCTTCGGTAAGCCTTTTCTTTAAAATTTCAAAGGCTTCAATGCACTCAGTGGAAAAGATGAAAGGAGCATCCTTTTCAAGAAGATGAGTCATGGGCCGGGCTATTTTGGAGAAATCCTGAATGAATCTCTGATAGAACCCGGCATGGCCGAGGAAACTCCTAATTCCTTTAACAGTGGTGGGATGAGGCAGTTTAGCAATAACATCAATTTTGGCCTTATCGACCTCAATCCCACTTTTTGAAATTTTATGGCCTAGGACAATCCCTCTTTAACCATAAAATGGCTCTTCTCCCAGTTTAGACAAAGATTAGTGTTTTCACAACGTTGAAGCATTTTTTCTAAGTGGGAGAGGCACGAGTCGAAAGAATTCCCGATGACTGAGAAGTCATCCATAAATACCTCCATGGTTTTTCCGATCATGTCATGGAAAATAGCCATCATGCACCTTTGGAAAGTGCCCGGAGCATTGCATAACCCAAAAGGCATACGACGATAGGCAAATGTCCCGTAAGGGCATGTGAAGGTAGTTTTATCTTGATCCTGTGGATCAATGGGAATTTGGAAGTAACCCGAGAAGCCGTCAAGGAAACAATAATACTCATTTCCCGCTAGTCTTTCGAGCATTTGGTCCATAAAGGGCAGAGGAAAATGGTCTTTGCGGGTGGCTTCGTTAAGCTTTCTGTAATCAATACATACTCGCCACCCTGTAACCAAACGAGTTGGTATTAACTCGTTGTCCTCATTTGTGATAACCGTGATGCCACCCTTCTTTGGAACACAATGTATTGGGCTTACCCAAGGACTATCTGATATAGGGTAAATCAATCCCGCATCAAGAAGTTTGATAACCTCTGTTTTTATGACTTCGTGGATTTTTGGATTTACCCTTCTTTGATGCTGCACGGTAGGTTTAAAGTCCTCTTCCATTAGGATTTTGTGTGTACAAAAATCCGGGTTAATACCCTTTATGTCTGAGAGTTTCCAAGCAATTGCTTGTTTGTGGGACTTTAAAACCTTGAGCAGCGCGGTTTTCTCCTCATCCTTTAAGTCTTTTGCAATAATGACCGGTAACTTATCGTTACCTTCCAAGAATGCGTATTCTAGATGAGGAGGCAGGTCCTTAAGTTCAACCTCTGGGAAGTCATCATTTTTCTCAACATATTTGACTTCCACCTTATGAAGTTGTGGAGGCAGAACAGGAATGGGAAAAGGATCTTTGTTCAATAACTCCTCAAGGAGAAGTATATCCCCCTCTGGGTCAATCTCTTGGTAATCAATTCCTTCGGGAACTGAGTCACTTTTGAGAAAGGCCTCTAATTCCTCAAGGACGAAATCACTTCCCCCAAACGGAGTGAGGGAAGGAGAAGAATTAGCGATTATGGGATCAGAAGAAATAGTGGGATTACCACTCGGAAATTTATCAGTGAATCCAAGGAATTCCTGAGCATACTCCTCGGATGCAATGTCAATGACATCAATTCGGTTGACCGAATCAGCATTATAATTCGAGGAGTATCTCGAGGTTTGATCAAGGTCGAACGTTATTGCTTCATTTCCAACTCGTAACGTGATTTCCTCATCGAAAACGTCGATTAATGCACGTCCTGTTCTTAAGAATCCCCTCCCAAGAATGAGAGGAACTCTTAGATCTGCATCGAAATCAACAACAACAAAGTCCGCCGGAAAATGGAACTTTCCCACTCTCACAAATACGTCCTCGGCAATACCGAGGGGACATGAAATTGAACGGTCTGCAAGCTCGAGAGTCATGCATGTGGGACTAAGTGCCTGAAGAGAGAGCTTTTTCCAAACTGAATAAGGCATTAAATTGATGCTTGCACCAAGATCGGCCAAGGCAAAGCATTCAACCATACCCGGGAAAGTACATGGTATTAGAAATTTCCCGGGGTCTCCTAGCTTTTCGGGAAGCTGTTTTAACAGAACCGCAGAGCAGTTCTCATTAAGTGGAGTTCGTGCCATTTCAAACATTTTTTCTTTATTGCTCAACAGGTTTTTGATTGTCGATGCGAATTTGGGCATTAAAAGAAGAGCGTCCGCGAAACTAATATCGAAGTGTAGTTCTTGGAAAATCTGAAAGAATTTTTCCATCTGATGATTAGCTTTTTCACGGAGCTTTTGGTCTTGCAATCGTGAGGGATATGGAATTGTTGTTTTTGGGTTGGCTTTTGGATATTCAACAGGACCCTTGGTAGTTTCAAACACGACTCTTTTAGTGGGAGTCGGGACCGGGATAACTGGAGGAGGGATGTCATTGGTACCTCCGTTATTATTAGGAAGTACCGTATCCGTGGTATCCTCAGTTTCACATTCCTCTACAGGGATAGGAGATGAGGTAGAGGGAGCTGTAGGTCCTTTGTGAGAAACTCCACTTCTTGTGGTGATCGCCTTTACATCGCCCCTCGGATTAGCGATCGTGTTGCTAGGTAAAGTTGTACCTGAGCCCGAGGGTCGATCATTTAAAGACTTCTGTAAGTTGGACATTTGATTTACCAGCATTTTGTTCAGTTCTTCTTGGGATTTCATAAATTGTTTTAATAACTCATCATGTGATGGTCCAGTTGGAACAATGGCTTGATTTTGGTTTTGAAAATTTTGAGCCCGATTGTTTTGGAAATTCCCATGTTGCTGATTGTTGTTACCTTGGAAGTGGTTTTGTTGTTGAAAATTACCCTGTGGGTAGTTGTTCTGACCTTGATTACGATTATAGTTCCCTTGGTTTTGATTTTGAGGAACCTGGTTTTGACTAGAGTTGAAATTCCCTTGGTTGTTATAACCTTGGTTCATCCGGTTCTGGTTCTGATTCTGGTTAAAGTTTTGGTTCCTATTCTGAGGTTGATTAAACCCTGGTGGTCCAATATAGTTGTTAGAACGGTAGCTCAAAAGGTTTCGGTCTCCTTGCGGTTGGTAAGAATTACCTCCCGTATTATAGGAACCTTGAGCTGCGGATATGTTTTCACGAGCAAAGCCACTGGAGTGTGGGCACTCTGTGTAGGGATGTGGACCACCGCAAGTTTCACAACTCGGGTTAACAGTTTTGACCTGATTAGGATTATTCTGATGGATACGCAAAACTGCTGTAGATAAATCATCCAGCTTTTTAGCTAGGATTGATATTTCATTGCTTGCCGGAGTGTCTGACTTAAATGAATCGTTCCTCTCAGCAGAGGAGTCCCAAAAATTATGATGGGCAGTCATGTTCTCGATTAAGTCATAGCACTCTTCAGGGGTCCTTTTCATAAAGGTGCCCCCAGCAGCAGCATTGATGGTGTCACGATGACGGAGTGTCAAACCATTATAAAAGGTATCAATAATGGTGACAAGAAGCATGTTATGATTAGGACACCGATCAATGGCAAGTTTGTAGCGTTCCCATGCCTCAAATAAGGACTCTTCGGGAAGCTGTCTGAAGTTGCTGATATCATTCCTCAGCTTTGTGACCATAGATGGTGGAAAGTATTTGGCCAGGAATTTAGTGATCATCTCATCAAAAGTGTGGATCGAATTCTTAGGAAGTCGATCGAACCATGAAGTTGCATGATGAGTGAGAGAATAGGGGAACAAGTATAAACGTAGGCCGTCTTCGGTGACGCCATTTTGTTTCATGCTTTGGGTGACAGTTAAAAATTTGTCGAGATGCCTGTTAGCATCGTCACCTAGCAATCCGTGGAACTGGCACGTATTCTGGATCTGTTGTATCATGTGGTGTTTTAATCCAAAATCCGTGGCTCCAATAGTGAGTGGTGCAATTGGTCCACCCCTACCTTGCATGGTAGGTTGACACAGTTCCTCCATAGTTCGGGTGTCAGGAACTGGCTCATCCTTGGGAAGGAATGGGGGCTCGTCGTTCATTTTTAGTGTGTGTTCTTCTTCAACAATACGTAACTCGGGTACGTTTTTCTTCTTTTTATTCTTTGTTTGTGAACGAGTGCGCATGCACAAAAATTAGTTTTCAACACAAGATCGAGGCAAAACTACAGCGAACTTAAACCCAATAATCACAAATGAACAGCTCCTTTAAAAAAGGTACACTATTCACAAGGATTCAATGGTAAGTTTTTAATCTTTTAGGTTTGGGAACTTATTATGTTCACACCCCCAGTTGGTAGGTGTTCTGCCTTGGTTTGCGGTGGTAAACTTTTATGTAATTATATTCACAGTAAAATGTTTTTGGCTTTTCGTGTATGGGTGAAAAAACTTGGACAATATTTTTGAAATTGATTCGTTAACCGAAATCGTTCCTTTAAGATTACTCGCAGGCTGGCGGGAGGAAATAAATGGATCCCTCTTAAGTTCGCAATTTAATGTCAGAACTTACCTTAAACCAACTGTATAGGTTGTAATCGTAAAGATACGAAGTAATTTAACTTCACAGTTTTGTTTTGTTGTTTATGATTTGTTTGGTGTTGTTAACACTTCAGGAGAAATGCTAATGAACGTTTTCAGATATGATTTGAAAAATTTACAAAGTGGTGATATTTGTACAGGAGGGTTTTTGAAAACCACTAAACTTTTACCGTTTTGAAATACGCAACAACCTCCCCGGCAGCGGCGCCAAATTTTGACTCCTCCCAAACCAACCAGTCATCCTTGTGAAGCTGTTAGGCCCACCTGGGAGAAAGTGCAAGTTAATATTGACCGTGGAAGTATAGGGAAATCCCCGGATCGTTAAATCCCAACGAGATTGAAATTGTATTTGTAAACGGATAAGAAATTGAGTGGTACTGAGGATAGTAACAAATATGATTTGAGGGTTGATTACACTACTGATTGCTTGATATTTGGAAAATATGAAATTATAACAAAAATACAGAAATAAACACAAAATCAAATAATCAGATAACAGACAGAGAAAAGTGGTATTTAACAAGTTACAAACTACAGGGGTTAAAAGTGAAACTTTTAAAAACTTAATTTTAAAGAAAATAGAAAATGAAAATTAAACTATGAAAATGATTATTATAATATTTAATTACTATTTAATTAATAAAACTAATTAAAAGCTTAATTTAAATTAACTAGAAATTACAACTATTACAAATAAACCTAAAAACTTATAACAATAATTTCTAAACCTAAATAAGAACTTGAAGAAAGTATAAAAAATGAAAATAAATATTTTTGTCTTTTTATAAGTATTTTATTAATTAATAATTATTTAACTTAATTAAACTATTTTAACTATTTTAAGTTATTATTAATACTAAATTACTTTAGAAAATTATGATACAATTTATAAAACTATTTAAACACTACAGGAATACTACAAAATTATAAAAACTTGCTAAAAATTATATTTAAGTTAATTGACTAATTAATTATTTATTAATTACTTTTAAGCTAATTTAATTAAATTAAATTAGAAAATTAGAAAATGAACAGTGGAAATTATGAAACTATTTTTTAAAAGTCTTAACTAATTTATAAAACTTAGGAAAAATATAAAATTCTACTTTAGTTAATTAAAATTAAAGAAATCTATTTAATTATTAATATTACCTATTTAATTATTTAAATTAGTTTTGAATCTAATAAATAGTAAACTGCTTAGGAAAATTCTAATAAATTTATTTTAACTACTTTAAGGTACTAAGTAATTTATAAAATTATAAAATTTGACAAGTGCTTATTAATAAGCTAAAATGAAAATTAATTAGATAATTTTTATTAAATAGAAGCTATCACTATTTTTATGTTTGCTTTTTCTGGTTTTTCTTTTATAAAACTACTTAAATACTTAAATAATGAAACTTTAATAAAGACAACTACTTTAGAACCTTGAAATAAGCACTGAAAATGCTTATAAGCTTAAACAGTTGACTAAGGTTGACCAAATGAAGAAATAAGCTAAACTGAGGTTATGTGGGGTCCACTATGGTGAAATCTAGTTTACCTAAGTTATTTGAACTATATTAAACTAAACTTAATGAGATAAGCCCCTAAAATAAGCTGAGAAGCTCAAATAAGCACTTGCTTATTTGAGTTCTGACTCAGAAATGGGACAGAGTTTGGGGACAAGTTTAGGTGGGGTCCACTGATTTATATGTCAAACTAATGGTCAACTATTGAACCTGGGTAGGAGGGGGGTTATAATAAGCTAAGTAAAAGGTGTGGGGCCCACTGAGTTGGCCACAAATCACCACCAAAGTGGTGGTGATGGCTGTGTATCTGATGTGCAGGGTAAGGCTTTGCCTTGCAGTCCACTTTCAATGAGTTGTGGGGTCCACAATAGTGAAATAGGGTTCAAGCTAAGCCTAGGGGTTCAAATATGGGTTGATAAGCTACAGATTAAACTAATAAGATACCTTATTGGTTCACTAATAAGCTCTGTGTGAGCCTTTGGATTGGTGATCAAATACTGAGTACTCAGTATAGCTTGTTTTACAAAGGTCACAAGTTTGATCCTAAAAGCTATTCTATAATAAGCTAAAGTCTAAATTAAACCTAGATGTGAAAAGATGGTATATTAAGCTACAATTAAGCTGAAACCTAGGGTGTGGGGTCCACTGAGTTGATAAGAAATCACCACCAAAGTATTGGTGATGGACTGGGTCTGAATGAGCAGGGCACACCTTTGCCCTGCAAGTGAGTTTGAGGGTCTGTGGGGCTTAGGGTAAAAATCTTAAAAATATAAAACTTATTGGAACTTAAAGATTTAAGACTACAGAGGTACGTAAAGTAGAGATCCCTCAATTCCATTATCTCTGAATACTTTTCTTTCTGGGTGACCAATCAATTTTTCTACAGAGGGCTTGATGCCGGTAGAGTATTACTATAACAAATTTTAAGTCCTAGATCTTACTCTATAATTCTAAACAAATCTTGGAATTTTTGAGAAAATCTGAGATGTGCACTTTGACTATTTTTGAAATTAACTACTAGTTTGACTTTGTTGAATTTCTAACTTATCTTACTGATTGATTATATCATATTAAGCTATAATAAGATTGAAATAAGCTAAATTACTAACTTGTGAGTAGATTTGATGAGTTATGGACTCAAATTCCACCACAGTTAACTGTGGTGATGAGATGAGTTTGATTTTGACTTTTGGGTGCATGAACTCACAATTTTATGCCTTAATTAACCTATATTATACTACTGCAGTCTATTGAAACACAATTGAACATTAAATAACAACAAGAACTCAGCTCACTAGCTTATTCCAAACACTCCCTAATCTAGACTGTTTTGTGAATTGTGAAGTAAATGGTTACAAGAGCTTATTCTACTGATCCAACATAACTTATTATGCTATATTAAGTATTAAAAAGTGCTTAGAAACAGGTTTTAACCACAGATATGCAAGAACACAAAATAAACTATGTTGACTGATTGATTTTTATTTTTTAGTTGCTATTAATTCCAACAAACAAACAATTAATTCTAGACTATATTATGGTTAAATAAGACTGAATAAACACAATTAAGCAATATTAAGTACTTAAACAACAATAACATAAGAAATACTAAAAATTAAGAGTTGAACTTACAATTTGCAATCCTGCTTTAAACCATGAATCAAGAACTCAGAAACTTTTCCTAATATCCACCAATGGATTCTAACCCAAGACCATCCACAATATGCCTTGCTCCAATTGCTTATCACCAAAGAACAACCAGTTTGACTTTCATTGACTTTTTTGGTATTTTTGAGTTTTTATTATTAAACTGATTTCAATGATATCTAATAGCTTCAATGAACTTCTTAGTAGCTTATGTGAGCTTATTTATCTTTTGTATCATAATAATAACAAGTACACAGCTTAATGAGAATTTTGATATGAAATTGAAAATTGCATTCACTAAGATAATAATACAAACTTGCTTTTTATTAACTTAAAAGATTACTGGTACACTGAGAATACTTGAAATGAAACTTGAAAGCTTTAGATTACACTTAAACTTTTAAAACAACTAATTCGACATACAATTATTGAAAATAAACTAGATATTCTTCTCCTCTGCTTCTCTTGGTCTTTATAGGCTTCAATTAGGTTTAGAAATATCTTCTGAGCCTTTCCCACTTCATCTGAGCCATTGATTTAGTCCAATTGATCAAAACCGTTCAAACTCACTTTTGGCGCCAAAGTCCTCCACGTTAACGTGGAGGCAAAGGGTTGTAATTAAAGATTGTTGGGAGCTTGTGGAGGTGTCAGGGGGCAAGGGGAATGTTTGGAGGCCAAGTTGGGACTTTAGGGAAGAAAACAGAGGTATTGATGTGGTTTGGGAGTGAAAAATTGTGGAGAAGGCATTAAATGCCCATCTGGTTTGATGTGTGAGGTGGAAAGGAGGTGAGGGTGAGCTGGAAGGTGGTGAGGTGGTGGTAAAACCACCTGGTATTGGTGAATGCAGGGGTGAACAGTGGGAGTGGTTTGGCGGTTTTGGGTGGTCAACGCGGGTCAACGCGTTTTTTAAATAACGCAGGGTTGGGTTTGGGCTTAGGGTGGAATGGGCTTAGGGGATAGGTGGGCTAGGTAATTAAGATGGGTTGGATTTGGTTTTGGATTTATTAAAATAAAAAGGGTCCGGATTGGTTTAAGTGAACAAGGACCAAAAATGTAATTTTGGCAAAGGTGAGGGACTGAAATTGTGATATTTCCCAAACATTCATAAGGGTGTAATTTTCCAAGAACCAATAATACAAGGACCAAATTCATATTTTACTATTTTTCAAAATTACCGGGGACCTTTTCTGCCAATTCCACAAACTCCAGGGACCATAATTGAAAATTTGGATTTTTAAGGGACTGTGCTTGTAATTTCTCAAAAGTTTATCAAAATTGTTCCATTTTGTCATGCATGCATAGTACAAGGGTATTATTTGTAAATTTCCAATTTTGAATACCCAGGGACCATTTTGCCAATTTTGTAACTTGAGGGGTAAAAATTGCCAGTTTGTGTAAACTTTTATCCAGGGATGTTTTGTGAACATTTTTGGTTTCCCAAGGACTTAAGTTGACTTTTTATTCATTTAAAACCTTCAGGGACTAGTTTTGACAATATTTGAAACTTGAGGGACTGAAACTGCCAATTATGCAAACTTTGTACGTTTTTCATTTGTTTTTGCATATTTTGTATTTGAAACATATAAAACACTCTTCTGAGATATTTTAAGTATTATGATGCATTTTTGAGTGTTTTTGTATGTTTTGGCAGTTCAGAATGGTACAAAATGATGAGTATTTTGACACTCATCAAGGACCAAGGAAGCAACATTTGGAATCCGAAAATCTCAAGAAATCATCACCAACTCTTAGGTTATCAATACCTTGTCATTTGTTATCAATTTCAAAGCATTGTAAGACTTATAACCATAGATTCTTATGTTAAATATTCTGAGTTTATTTGCATGTTTGTCATGAGTGGCTAGTAATCTTTTTACACATGTTATGATGATGTTTTATACTTAGTGATAGTGATGATTGTGATAACATGTTTTAATTCAATTTCAAGTCAATCCAAAGAACCAATTGTACCTTAAGTTTCATCGTGACATTTGTTTAGCCAAGGTTAACTAATTGATAATAGTTTCAAAGGTCGAAAGATTTGTTATTACTCAACTAGTTATAATCATTTGTCTATGAATGATTGTTTTTCACCATAATTATTCTTGACTAAACAAAGAAACAAGAAGTATGATTGTAATAAGAATTCTTTTATAACGTCAAATCGGATTGTTTGTAAACCTTTAGTAGGACGAAAGTTTAAATGTTTATAAACGATTGTGACCTTTTTGTCTATGAAGAGGTTACCTTTTGTATTGACCATTTCCTAAGAGAATTTGATGGGTAATAAAAGTTTGTCTTGTGTTTAAGATATCCACCATACCTTATGAACCTTGGATAGATCTTGAATTGATTGGTTTACACCTAAAGCTTGTTTTTATGAACTAAACTCTTGGCCGAAGTTTAACTTGTAGAAACAATAGATTAGATCACCATCTAATTATTTCAACCAACATGTCATCAAAAGTTATCACAATCATGTGTGTCACTAAGTAGAAAACTAATCTAAACAAGTGTATTTTTTAATTTATTGAATTTGCTTATTATCATATTTGCGTACATTAGAGATTTACTTTTAGACTTATATTTCGATTCACTCACAAATCCCTGCGAACGATCCCGACTTACCATCATATCTTGCTATAACGGACGAGTACACTTGCTCGTATGTGTTGTTTCTAGATTTGGTAACTCATCCTTATAAATTTAAAACTTGCACTAACAAATAGCACATCAAGTTTTTGGCGCCGTTGCCAGGGATTTTGATCGTGTTTCTTTAAGTTTTAAAAGTCCGTTTCTTTTCGTATTCTTTTTCTAAAATAAAAAAAAAAAAAAAAAAAAAAAAAAAAAAAAAAAAAAAAATCCGTAGCAACCAACCGATCGGTTTCTCTTCCAACCGATTCGGTTACATTTTAATTTTACCGTAGCGTCCAACCGATCGGTTTGATTCTCAACTGATTCGGTTTGATATTTTCTGTTTTTTTTTCTTGTTCTTTTGTTTAGGTAATTGATTCGATTCTCTTGATAGTTGTATGAACACTCGTTCTACTACTAAAAAGCTTAGTACACCTTTATCCGATCCCGAAAGTTTGTTTCGTAAGAAGAGATCTTCAACTATTCTTAATTGGTTTGATAATCTTTCCGAAGAACACCCAATTTCTAATCTTTTTGAACCATTACCCATGGCTGACGATTTACCCATGTAGGCCGCCAATAGAACCGTAGCACCCACTCCTGGAGCTGCTATTGTTGTCACCGACCTTGATGAAAACTTTACCGTTAAGGTCACCATCTTTCTATGATCAAAGACCGTCAATTCGATGGCCGTTCGCGGGCCGATCCGCATAAACACATTACCGAATTCATTGAAATTTGTGGCATGTTTCGTTATGGAGACACTAATGTCGATGCTATCAAGCTCAAACTTTTTCCATCATCACTCGCTGGAGATGCCAAAGTATGGTATAACGAATTAACCCCAGGAACTATTAATACTTGGGAGGAGATGAGGCAAGCTTTTGTAAGCCGATTCTTTCCACCTGCCATGTATGATAGGTTAATGGGAGAAATCCGTGCTTTTTCACAGAATCCTAATGAATCTCTTGTTGAAGCTTGGCTTCGCATGAAAGATTTGCTTCGCAATTGTCATGGTCATAATTTAGGACGAGGAACAATAATCCAAATCTTTTATCATGGTCTTGATGAAGCATCTCAAGCAATCCTTGATGCCGGAGGAATTTTCCTTTACAAAACACCAAATAAGGCATATCAACTTCTTGAAGATCGAGTACTTCTTAAACTCGATTGGTCAAAAGATTCCAAAACCAAACCCTTACGGAAAACCGTTGCTTTTGCCGAAAGTTCAGATAATTCAAAACTCATGGACAAAATAGAAGCCTTGTCTTCTAAAATGGACTCGCAATACAAAGATATAAAAGGAGAAATGAAAGAAATGCGAGATGGCTGTAATAATTATGGAGGAAATCACACATCATCCGAGTGTGATGACCAACCTATGAATGGACCCAACGAAGGGGAAGCCAATTATGTCCAAGGAGGATATCGTGGAGGAGGTTTTCATGGTAATTATTACGGAAGAAGTTCTGGAAATTGGCAAGATCGCCAACAAAGGGATAACAACCGTGATTTTCAACCTCGAACAAAAAATCCAAACCCAACAAATTCAGATAAAAAGGAAGAATCTGATTTTGAAAAAATGATGCGAGAATTCGTAAATGCTCAAAGAACCACAAATGAGTTTGTAAAAACTCAACTTTTCAATCTCAAAACCAAAGTTGAGCAAGGTCAGAAAAATCATCAAGCTTCTATTCAGGATCTTGAACAAAAAGTTTGTAGACTTTCTGATCAATTTTCTTCTCGAATTCCTGGTACATTACCAAGTAACACCCAATTCAATCCAAAACCATCTGGATCAAACGATAAGAATTATCGTCCACCCCACAACAGAAATGAGCATATCAATGCTGTATTCACTCGAAGTGGTCTCTCATATGATCCACCACCCATTCCTACCGATAATACTCTTATTCAAGAAGAGGAGGAAGAGCTGAGGAAGAAGAAGTTGAAAAAGAACCAACCCAAAAACCAACCGTTCCACCAATAAAGCCTTATACACCAAAAATACCATATCCACAAGCCCTAAGAAAAGAGAAAAGAGAGGAGCGAAATAAGAAGTTTTTAGAGATGATCAAAGAAGTTAGAATTAACGTACCCCTCGTTGATGTTCTAGCTGGAATGCCCAATTATGGGAAATTTTTGAAAGAATTTCTTAATAATCGAAACAAGTTAGAACAAATTTCCGCTACCGTTCTCAATGAAGAATGCTCTGCTATAATTCAAAACAAAATTCCACCAAAACTTGGAGATCCCGGAAGTTTTCTGATGCGTGGGATTTGCACCAGGCTTTACCTCTCGAGGGATCTCGAAAAGCTTACAACCCCCACCAGGCAGTGTACCTGATCGATGTAGTATAGTATAATGACAAGTACCAGGGGATTGATCGTTCAGCTAGGAATAGTGTCGCTAGGATTAGAAAACCTAATTACTAGTTCTAGAGATGAGGGATGATTCTTTTTGTATTTTTATATTTTTTGGAAAGCAAGTTAAAATCTCGGGTTTTGAAGAATATGGGCGGAATTAGTTGCTAGTCAACTAACCCAATACTAATATGCAATCAAAATAAAATACTAGAAATGAAAATAAAACTAAATTAAACTAAGGTTGTGAGCAATAAGTGGAGAAATGTGTTTACTTAGATTTCACTACTCCCTAGATATCTTTTACACGTTAATTACTTGTTATAGTTGCGTGGATGACAGATTGTATTCCTTAATACCATTCATGGGGTGGCGTACTTAACTCCCCAATCCTATGAGTGTCTACTTCACTCCTATGTCGAGCCGGCTAAGAAGCTCCTAACATGGGATCATTAGAATTTACTCATGCATTAAATACAACCAATAAAACCTAGTACACATCGGTTCATGTTTCCTAAGACGTTCAAGCATGTTACCAATTGGAGATCTGCCAGTTTTCTTAAGCCTAACATTGAAATCATTCATCCAATACAACCATAAACAAGTAATCAACACATAATCAACATCTAGGTTTCATTAGATCTAAGCAAACACAAGATAAATCTAGCCTAGCATGGTGGAATCAAGACAAGCACAAGATATAGACAACCAACACATAGACATATTGATTGAATTAAAAGAATACTTATCTCAATAACACATGTAAGGGTTCAAGGGCTGAAAACCCTTGAAAAAGCTGTAAAATACGTATATGGTTCGGCCTTAGGGTTTCTCCAAACTTGTTCCTCTTTTAATGAATGAAAATTAGAAAACTATATATAGATAATTGAGGCTGACGGCGTCAAGAACAACCTTGTGACGCCGTCATCTCGCCGCCAAAATATTCCTCAGACTGCCTTGATCTACATCTGACGCCGTCATGTATACCATTTTTTCAGGCCGTCACATATTTAACTCTTGACGCTCTTCTTTGTGACGCCTTCATTTCTGTACTGGGCCGTCATGATCTTTACTCTTGACGCCGTCAAATCCTTCCTCTTGACGCCGTCACACACTGTTCCCAGCTTGGAAAATTAAGTCTTTGGCGTTTTCTTCACTTTTATGCTCCAAAAACGTCCGAATTGCTTCCTTTTCCAGATTTCACTCCCAAAGTACCTAAAATCACAAAAGGAACGATTTAGGGCAATATTTGATCAAATAAATTCAATTCCGGGCTTAAATGACCCCCTAAAAGTGGTTCATTTTTCGCCTCATCATTTTCTTATACCATGTACATTAGGAAACAACATCACATGTGATGCTTTAGCCGATTTAGGTGCAAGTATCAATTTGATGCCTTATTCGTTGTATTCAAAACTTTCCATCAATACATTGAAACCTACTAAGATGAGTATACGATTAGCCAACCATACATACCAATATCCTGTTGGGGTTGCTGAAATATGCTTGTTCAAGTTGGTAAATTTGTTTTTCCTGTGGATTTTGTCATCTTGGAAATGGAAGAAGATAGTCGAGTACCCTTAATCTTAGGAAGACCTTTCTTAAACACTGCTGATGCAATGATTAAAGTTAAAGGTAAAGAACTAAATCTTGGAGTAGGAGAAGATCGAATCACATTCTTAATCGATAAAGCAATGAAATATCCAAATTCCAGTGATGACACATGCTATAACATCGATGTAATTGATGAAGTCACTGAAGAAGAATTGGATGCATTACTTGATGATTCGAAACCATTCATGACTACTTCAGAAAAGATTAGTGAAACAGATTCTGATAAAGAATTTGAGGAATTCATGGAAATAAAAGTAGAAGAAGAGGAAGAAGAGAAATTTGAAGATATCATTGAGAAAGATCAATTGAAAATCAAATCATCTCTAGAAGAACCACCCACTGATTTGGAACTCAAAACCCTTCCCAATAATCTCGAATATGCTTACTTAGAAGAAAATTCACTTCTTCCAGTAGTCATATCGTCGTTGCTCGAAACAAATCAAAAAGAAAGACTCGTTTCTGTTCTTAAGAAGCATAAACGCGCTTTTGCGTGGAAAACTTCTGATATTCCAGGAATTAGTCCTGATTTTTGCAAACACAAAATCAATTGTGAAGAAGGTTCTAAACCCGTTGTAGAAAGACAACGTCGACTCAACCCAAATATGAAAGAGGTTGTTAAGAAGGAAATCATTAAACTTCTTGACGCAGGAATTATTTATCCTATCGAGGATAGTCCATGGGTGAGTCCAGTTCATTGTGTTCCAAAGAAAGGAGGAATGACTGTAGTGACAAACGAAAGGAATGAGTTAGTTCCTACTAGAACTGTCACTGGATGGCGAGTATGTATTGATTACAGAAAACTTAATAAAGCCACCAGGAAAGATCATTTTCCTTTACCCTTCATGGATCAAATGCTCGAAAGATTAGCAGGAAACAAATACTTTTGCTTCCTTGATGATTTTTCGGGATATTTCTAAATTCCTATCGATCCAGCCGATCAAGAGAAAACCACATTTACATGTCCTTTTGGAACTTACGCTTACCGGCGTATGCCTTTTGGTCTATGTAATGCACCTGCAACTTTTCAAAGGTGTATGATCGCAATATTTCGAGACATGCTTGAAACATCTATGGAAGTTTTCATGGATGACTTTTCAGTTTTTGGTGATTCTTTTGAAACTTGTCTTTCCAATCTCGATAAAATGCTTGAAAGATGTGAAGCTGCACATCTAGTTCTTAATTGGGAAAAATGTCATTTTATAGTAACAGAAGGAATTGTGTTAGGACACAAGATATCAAGTTCAGGGATGGAAGTAGACAAAGCTAAAATAGATGTTATCACCAAATTATCACCACCAACTAACGTTAAAGCCGTTAGAAGTTTTCTAGGACATGCCGGTTTTTACCGCCGATTTATCAAAGATTTTTCAAAAATATCACGTCCTATGACTAAACTTTTAGAAAAAGATTATGTATTTGATTTCAATGCTGACCGCATTAAAGCTTTCGAAACATTGAAAAGTCAATTGACTAGTGCCCCAATTATGGTTGCACCTAATTGGTCACTACCATTTGAAATCATGTGTGATGCAAGCGATTTCGCTGTTGGAGCTGTTTCAGGACAACGTGAAGGAAAACATTTTCGTCCTATTTACTTTGCTAGTAAAACACTCAACAATGCTCAACAAAACTATACGGTTACGGAGAAAGAATTATTAACCGTAGTTTTTGCATTCGACAAATTCAGATCTTATTTTGTGCTTTCAAAAACGATAGTTTTTACCGATCATTCCGCACTCAAATATTTGTTTAACAAACAAGATGCAAAACCACGTCTTATCAGATGGATTTTATTACTGCAAGAATTTGATATCGAAATAAAAGATAAAAAAAGGAGCAAAAAATCTTGCAGCAGATCATTTATCACGTCTTGAGAATCCAAATTTGGAAGAATTAAAAGAAAATGAAATTAATGATTATTTTCCAGAAGAAACTCTCATGACGATAGATAAAGACAATGATGAGGAAATACCATGGTTTGCAAATTACGCAAATTATCTTGCAGGAGACATCCTTAAAAAAGGGATGAGTCACTACCAACGTAGTAAGTTCTTTTCAGAACTAAAACACTATTATTGGGAGAAACCTTACCTTTTTAAGATGTGCAAGGATGGAATGATACGAAGATGTGTTTCGGGTGCCGAAACAAGAAAAATTCTTGATGAATGTCATCATGGCCCAACTGGGGGACATTATGGTCCTTCCACTACAGCTAGAAAAGTTTTTGATGCTGGATTCTATTGGCCTACAATTTTCAAAGAAGCGTATACTCTTGTTCAAAACTGTGATGCGTGCCAAAAATCCGGTAACCTTTCTCGAAGAGACGAAATGCCTCAAAAGAGCATTCAAGTCTGTGAAATATTCAATATTTGGGGAATTGATTTTATGGGACCCTTCCCTAAATCACACAAATACAAATATATCCTCGTTGCAATCGATTATGTTTCCAAATGGGTTGAAGCTGAAGCTCTTCCTACTAACGATGCACGAGTTGTTGTCAACTTTCTCAAAAAGCTTTTTGCTCGCTATGGAATTCCTAAAGCTTTAATAAGTGATAGAGGGTCCCATTTCTGTAATAAACAAATGGAGAAAGTAATGAAACAATATGGAGTTCATCATCGTTTTGCTACAGCTTATCATTCATAAACTAGTGGTCAAGTCGAAAATACCAATAGAGCTATAAAAAGAATACTTGAAAAAACGGTTAAAGGCAATCCTTCCGTTTGGTCAAGGAAATTAGATGACGCTCTATGGGCATTTTGTACGGCATATAAGACACCAATTGGTACGACACCGTACAGACTCTTGTATGGGAAAACATGTCATCTACCGTTCGAACTTGAACATCGTGCTTACTGGGCGTTAAGAAGCTGTAATCCTGATTTAAAGATAGCTGGAGAAAAGAGATTTTTGCAATTACATGAACTTGATGAGTTAAGACTTCAAGCTTATGAAAACTCCAAGCTATACAAAGCAAGAACCAAAGCATATCACGATAGAAAGCTGAGAATTCGAAAACAATTCAAAGCTAGAGATAAAGTTCTGCTTTTCAATATGAAATACAAGTTTAAAGCTCCGAAACTCAAGCCAAAATGGTTTGGACCATATATAGTGAAACATGGATTTCCTTCAGGTTATGTTGAACTTTATGACAAACATGGTGGAAGTTTCATTGTAAATGGGCACCGAATTAAACTCTATTATGATAAGGAGCAATTAAACATGATTTTTAATGAAGAAATTTCATCCGAATTTGAATATGAAGCTATCACATTCATGGCTCCACACAAGGAAATGGTTCCTTGGGCACACAGTAATGGTTTTATCTATGATGCTCTTCCTAGAGCATGGGAAAATGTTAAATTGGAAAACATAGATGAAACAGGAGAGGGAATTGTGATAGGAAATGTGTTGTATATCCCTAAAAGGAAACATAACACTAAAACTTCATAATCTATTTCGAAGTTTGAGTCTGGCTGAGGACTCGTTAATAATACAAGCGCTTCTCGGGAGGCAACCCGTGTGTTTTATTTTATTATTTTTTTTTAGTGTTTATACCCCAAAGTTTTACTACTTGGTCGAACTTAAGTGTGGGGGTGTGCCACTAATTTGAATAAAACTGCAATGTTTTTTGTTTGTTTGTTTTTGTTTCTAATAATACAGGTGTTGACTACAAGAAACAGAAGATTGGATAACACCGAATATTGCGGTTTATTTTCTCATTTTCTCTATTTTCATGCTTTTTCGTTTATCACATTGAGGACAATGTTTAACTTAAGTGTGGGGGGTGGGGGGTGAGTAGGTAAAATAAGAAATTAAGTCTAATATCGATTTAATTTTTAAATTTTGTTTGTCCTTGTAATCTAGTTGTTTTCACGCTTTTAGGAATAATTTATTAGAATAACTGGATCCATCCACTGGTGAAATTAGTAATTTTTGAAAAATTTGAGATGTGTCCTGATTAATATTGCAATCCATTCTGGGATTGATAACATTTGCTAGCGCATATTATAACCCGTTCCACTAAATTGTGAGGATTTGAGCCTATTTCATATCTTGCATACATCTTTTATGTTTGAATCTTTTGTTATTAGTGTGCCGGTGATTTCATTTATTCTAGAATTTGTACTTGTAAATCTTTACAAGACCGTTGTGAGATTACACTTTTGTAATATAAGAATACATACGTGATAAGAGGCAACTTTAGGATTTCAACCAAATAGCCTTCATTATTGATTTTTAGCTAGTCACATTGATTAGTTAATTTCCAATCTTTAACCCTTTTGTTAGCGTTCATTTTTAACGCTAGATACCCTTAGTTACACCATTCGAGCCATCCTTTTCGTTTTTGATAAATCCAGAAAAATACAAAAATATTTTACACTTTAAACCTTAGCCTAACCCTTGTCAAAGTCTAAATGGTGGGTTGCTAGTTGCTTGGTTGTTGGATAGTTTCTGATGATTATTAGTTAGCCACACTTCACCAATCATGTGTGTGCCATTCCGACAAAGACGGAGACTGCAGCTTCTTATTTGTATTGTTGTGGTGATGCTTATGCGAAGTGTGGGGGAGTTTACTTTCTAAAAAAAAATTAAAAATAAATAAAAAAATAAAAAATAAATAAGTCATCGTAACTATAAGGTGACAATTATAGCAAATGTGCTATATATGTGAATAAAGGAAATCTTGTGATATGTTGTTAGCCAATGTTCTATGTATGAAGAATATTGTTATGGCAAATCAATGTATCGATATATGAAAGTTTGAAGAGGAGGAAGTTAACTATAATCATTTACAGGTTTGCGGTTTGTTTGGTGACTAGCAACAATGAGACTTAGACTTTACTTTATTTTTCTTTTAAAACAAATTTCGTAAATATTCCCATGCCTTATCCCTATCCTTACCAAATTACTTTATCTATCCGGATATTGTAATGGCTTTGTGAGAATATCAAGTGCAAGAATATTGTAGTGACCATCCGATTTTTGAGTAATCAAGAACTCGCGCCAGTAATCTATTATGTTTTTGTATAAGATGTTTAAACATAAGCCTGGTACAACCCAAAGCCTTACATTACAACCCGAATAAAAGACCTCTTTGATATGTAGACTTGGTGCTTACGCCATGGCGGTGTAGTTTTGTTTCTTGTACAAGTTTATGGTAATAATTAGATCATGACTGAGCAATGAGTGTGATTTCTCTTATTTACTCCACTACCTAAATAAATGAGTGATTGAGTGAATTATACTTCGTTCCTTTTTTGTGAGGTGTTTAGAAATGTTAATCAAGCAAGAAAATCAATGGGTATTGTCAAACATCTCGAATTTTCATCATTCAAGCTTAAAAAGAATGAATCTTATCTTGTACTTGTACTTGGTGGATTTGCATCACATTTTTCTAATCATTTTTGGTTACCATGTGGATATTTAGTTTTCTTCTAGATTTGCTTGAGGACAAGCAAAGTTTAAGTGTGGGGGATTTGATAACGCTCAAAGTTAACATGTTTTTATAAGCGTTATTAGTGTTTTTGTGTATGTTATTTGGTTGTTTTTATATGCTTTTGCCGCTAAATCGTATCAAAGTATGTTTTTGTAGCATATGTAGTCAAATGCAGGAAAAATGGAGAAAAAGTGAAGGAAATGAAGTATACGCGATTACACGAAGATTCCCAAGCTCAAAAGTCCAATCTATGAAGTAATTCATATGAGAACCTAAGTTTTGTCATCTCAAAGTTCCAAGTTCAGAAGTTAATCAAGTTTGGATAGTACATAAAGAACTACACAAGTCAAAGTCAAAGTCCAAAGCTGTCAGAAATTACCATCCGATCGGTTGGTGTGAAACCGATCGGATGGCCATAATTACCTCTCACCATCCGATCGGTACCAACCCGTAACCGATCGGATGGTCAATGCTGCATGTTTTTGCCAACTTTTGTGCACGAATCTTAGTCTTTTGTCCCTTGGTTCTAGGCCCTTTTTAGTGTCTTATTGTCCAAGTTCAAGCATTTAAGTTCCTATTTATTACCATGAGTGTTGGACAAGCCTATTAGGGACCTCAAAAGTGCATAACTCAACACCATTCAACACACAATTGAAGATACCATTTACTCTCATTACTACACACAATTATTATCATCTTCTAGCTCTCTAAGGAGGAAAATTTGTGCAGAAAGAACCAGGAACTTTGGAGGACCAAGGAAGCAACATTTGGAATCCGAAAATCTCAAGAAATCATCACCAACTCTTAGGTTATCAATACCTTGTCATTTGTTATCAATTTCAAAGCATTGTAAGACTTATAACCATGGATTCTTATGTTAAATATTCTGAGTTTATTTGCATGTTTGCCATGAGTGGCTAGTAATGTTTTTACACTTGTTATGATGATGTTTTATACTTAGTGATAGTGATGATTGTGATGACATGTTTTAATTCAATTTCAAGTCAATCCTAAGAATCAATTGTACCTTAAGTTTCATCGTGACATTTGTTTAGCCAAGGTTAACTAATTGATAATAGTTTCAAAGGTCGAAAGATTTGTTATTACTCAACTAGTTATAATCATTTGTCTATGAATGATTGTTTTTCACCATAATTATTCTTGACTAAACAAAAAAACAAGAAGTATGATTGTAATAAGAATTCTTTTATAACGTCAAATCGGATTGTTTGTAAACCTTTAGTAGGACGAAAGTTTAAATGTTTATAAACGATTGTGACCTTTTTTCTATGAAGAGGTTACCTTTTGTATTGACCATTTACTAAGAGTATTTGATGGGTAATAAAAGTTTGTCTTGTGTTTAAGATA
Organism: Artemisia argyi; assembly: GCA_030686995.1. Classification (NCBI taxonomy): domain Eukaryota; kingdom Viridiplantae; phylum Streptophyta; class Magnoliopsida; order Asterales; family Asteraceae; genus Artemisia; species Artemisia argyi. Next base: position 13,185,577 of record CM060691.1, on the reverse strand, counting down.
TCCACCATACCTTATGAACCTTGGATAGATCTTGAATTGATTGGTTTACACCTAAAGCTTGTTTTTATGAACTAAACTCTTGGCCGAAGTTTAACTTGTAGAAACAATAGATTAGATCACCATCTAATTATTTCAACCAACATGTTATCAAAAGTTATCACAATCATGTGTGTCATTAAGTAGAAAACTAATCTAAACAAGTGTAGTTTTTAATTTATTGAATTTGCTTATTATCATATTTGCGTACATTAGAGATTTACTTTTAGACTTATATTTCGATTCACTCACAAATCCCTGCGAACGATCCCGACTTACCATCATATCTTGCTATAACGGATGAGTACACTTGCTCGTATGTATTGTTTCTAGATTTGGTAACTCATCCTTATAAATTTAAAACTTGCACTAACAAATAGCACATCACGTATGGTATATAAGGACCAAAATAGAGAAAGGTCTTAGTTATTATCTAAGAGATTATGTTTTACTTAGTTACATGTGTCTTGGTTAAGATATTCACTAGGTGGTATCAAGAGAAAACCAACAAATAGTAGTGTGGTTTGAGGTGGTTTTGCAGTCGATTTGACAAAAGGTGAGGGGAGAAAACCATGCAAGTTGACCTTCCTAAAGGTTTAAGGGTTACACAATGGTTAGTGAGGGCTTGTGGAGAACAAGAGGTGATAAGGTTGTACTTATGCATGTGATTAGTATCAAATGTTTAGATTTGTATTTGAGTTTGAAAATATAAAACGTGTGTGTTTTCATCAGGGTGCGTTTGATATGAATTTTAAAAGGATGCGTTTGTGTTATAATTAAAAGGGTGTGTTTGGGTTTATAATAAGCTCGTTGAATATTTAATGATTTACGGAGTGTGTTGAGTTTAAATGTGAGTCGCGGAATCCTGGTTTGACACTACAAGTAAAAATGTATAAAGTACATTTTCGTGAGTGTTTTTATACAATTATAATAAAAACATTTTATGGACTCAAACATGAGTTAAATAAATTATTGCCATAACTAATAGGTGTCGGTATGCGTGTGTGGTCATTTACTAGGAAAAGCGAGATAACTTCTCGGTTTAATAAACAATAACTAGTAATAGTCAGAAAGTGATATACTCACACTTTCTGGTAAAAATAACGTTGTAGTGAATTACTGTAAGCCACAGTGTGCGGGTTTGTTTCCCGAATTAGTTATGTAAGCTCATTAATGCTTATCCAAATAGTTTGGTAATAATAAATTAACATTTATTATTAAAATATTAAGTGGAAAATTACCGTTTGTCACACCTCGGAATCATCTTGGGTCTCATTTGGCTAGAGAAACTACCGCGGCATTGGCTTCAAAATCATTATATGAAAACAATAAATTAAAACAATACATATATGCATAAAAATTTTAATTTCTAATCCAATAAGTAAAAGCATTTAGAACACACTAATTTGTTTTCATTTCAATCTATAATAATACATAGTTAAAAAATTTAGAAAAAAAAAATCATACGTGCACGTATATTATAAAAAATAATTATAACCAATTAACGGACTACACTTGCAAATTTGAAAACCCATGTATAATCATATACTTATTAAATTAAAATATATATATATATATATATATATATATATATATATATATATATATATATATATATATATATAAATAAATTATTTGTCTTTTAATAAATGAAAATATAGTATTCAAAAAATGAGAAAAAACCCCGTGCGTGCGCGAGCATTGTAACTAGTACTGAGATACACTTGTTCAAAAATTTCAGTATCTCGTATTTACTTTAATTTGTACCCTAAAATACACATTCGATGAATTGTACATCCATAATAATACTATCGTTGATCGTATATATTTGTCTATTGGTATCATAACTCTAGAACTAAATAGTACCAAACCAAAACTTTGAACTACGTGGTTAGCATGTCAAAAGTTGGTGTTCAACAAACATGCAGTTAGTATTCTTATAATCTTATGTCTTCCAAGTAAAAAGTTCTGAAACTTCGGTTGCACACAACCTAGTAAGATATAAGACCAATTGCTAGAAATAAGAAAACTTTTACTTGAGATAAAGGTTCACTTTGCTATAAAAAGCAAGTATTTGGGCTTATAAAACCCAATGGGCTATTCTTTATTTGCAAAGTTAAGTTGGGACTTTGGTCCAACTTTTAGTATTCAACTCCATGCTTATTGCTAACCTTTACTGATGCATTTACAGGAAACTAACACATGGTCTACTTGTGCACACACCAAATGCAGACTCTACACATAAACTAACAAAGACCTTACAGACATCGTCATCATACTTCGGTTCTATCTTTCACTCAGGCTGCACATAACTTTGCTGTAAAAAGTACAAAAATTAAATCACAATAAGCTCTAGTGTACATTTTTTAACAAATGTAGCCAGCATAAGTTATTAAGTTTGAAGGCTGCATTACAAAAACTAGTTGTTACCTGTGCGCGTTTATCTTCTTTGAAGCTAAGATTTCGAACCTTCAGCTCGCCTCTACTTGTAGTCAATTCATCTAATATTTCAGCATCACATATTGACACATCACCTTCATCATTCCCACGAATAGCATTATCCATTTCCTGAATTTTCATAAGTAGTTAAGATGATTCAAAATGACAAGGCTTATTGTGATTGAGGACAGTGGAGTGTTACCCTGAAGCTTGAAGCACGTGATGGACTACCCGCAATTTCTTCATACTCCGCTGCATCTAGTTCCCTCAAATGGTGAAGTTGGAACAACTTTGGTAGAGCGTGTTGTCGTATGCTGATGAGAAGGAAGAAAGGTACAGGGAAGAGAATGCCGGCCACTGGAATCCAAGTCACACCAAAGCATAGCAGGACATAAACGATCTGGATGATTGTGAATATAACTATGCTTCTAAATGGTACAGATTCAACAAAAGAAGCATGCACTTTCTCAAGAACCCTGCGAAAATTTCCACAAAAAAACATGAATATACATAGTATACCAAGAAACTTGAATAAACCATAAAAGTGCGTGTCTCAGTTTCGACTTTCGACACATTTACTTTTTGCTAATGGGTACGACACAGATTGTATTTTATAACACGGGTCAAGGATTCAAAGACATGAAGTAGTAATAGGGGAGAGGATTTTCTTCAAAGAACTATATTATTATCGTATATATATTATTACCATTTTTATAATAGTTAATGTGCTAACCAGCTTTATAGAAATTGAGAAAATGAACAAACAAGTGTTTGTTTGTCAATTCAACCTGTTGTGCCAACCCATTTTGACCCGTTACCCAACCCACCCATCTTGTCACCGTTAAATGAAATGATTAAAGAACTCACTTGTATCTCCTCCCAGAGGGAACAAAGAGAAGCAAGATCCTTTCCCAAAACTGGTTTCCGGGGAGGCTGTCAATCGCCATATAAGCAAAATAGCCCCATAGAACAGAAGTTGGGATTAACTTTATAAGTGGCATAGCACATATAGTTCCTGCTAAAAGAAGCGACTGCAGCAGATTGCTGAACCTTTGCTCGTTAACTCTTACTGGTAAGTGGGCATCAATGTGCTCATCAGGATTAAAAGTCCCGTTTGTGTTTTCTTTTCCATTTTCTACTTTCATGACTGCATCCTGCAAGTCTTTTAGTTCTTTCACAATAGCAGTTGTCTGAAACAGATGAATGCCGAATTAAAGATGTTACAGAAATCGGAATCAGATTATTTTATATTAAACAAAGTCTGTTAAAGTTCAAAGTAAGCAGATATACAATTGGAGAGCTGTCAATTTCTATAAACGCGGTTTCCATCTTGTTGTAGATTTCAGAATTGCTAGCTTTCCGCTTTATGCTTTCCTTAGCACTCTCAACCAGCTTCTTTCTTATAAACTGATAAGACAGTTACATTTATTAATCAGAACACATCACGTTAACCAAGTGGTTATACCTCAGAAAACTTCTGTTTGTTTTCATTTTTTTGAGGACTTACTTGTTTTTTAAGAACAGCTAGGCTTTTCGTGTGCATAGGTGATTGAGGCAAGACACCATTTGAAGGAGGTAGTCCTAACAATCCGCAAAGTAACGTCTGTGGGGACAATTAACAATATATAAAATTAGCTTCTGATAGCTAACTGGTTCATACTTCATACTAATAGAGAAAAATAGTATGTATACCATGAATCCAAGCAAAAGAATGTCATAATGGTAGGCTGAAGGGTTCTTAAGATTGAACTCTTTCTGCTGAGCCAACTGTGAAGCAACGCTATGATCGAAGAAGTAAAGTCCAGCTATCATAAGAGCTGGAATGATGGCTGCAAAGATGTACGCTGGAGGAACCTTGCCCATATCCTGTAATTCAAATTAAAGGAGATGACAGAATGTTCATAATTCTTATTTTCGTTACTATTTAAGGGATTTTTTGAAAGATGTGTACTTTGATAACGGTCCAATGGTATGCAGATTCAGATTCCCATAAGAGTGGACTAAAGAGCCTTCTCGGAACTCCAGAAGGAATGTTACTTGGTACAGTGAACGACAGTGCAGTCCACGCTACAACCATCAATGGAACCCCATAGTCTGCTATGAAACTTCTTAGTTTACCTATATTCAATACACCAGTTACATGTAAAGACATAGTATGATCATAATCCTAAGAAACGTTTAAGAAAACCTGAAAATTACATAAAATTTACCTGTTCCGTACCACCATGATCTTGCTTTTCTGCTTTTTAATGCAGGGTATAGAAGACCAAATGAGAACACAATCGCCAGCAGACCATTGGTGTAAAGCCATTGAAATTGATACTTCTCCCTATTTGGGTCCTCATTTTTAGGAACTTTGAACTCGCTGACCAGTCCCTATGCAACAAAATCGTAACCGAGTGTTACAAAACTTAATAATAACAAACGATAATATTCACAACTTTCTCCTGCATGGATGATTACCTTGATGGCTTCTTGAATGAAAAGAACAGCAATTAACATCCCAAAAGTTTCCCCTGCAATTCTCGTAAACCTATTGATAATAACACAGGCGTTGAATATTGCCAGAAGAAACAGCATCATAGCTGTCCAAAAACATATCCTGCAAAAGTTATGTCGATAGTCAAATACTAATTTGCTCAAAGTACTATCTTCGGATACAAAAATGTACTCTAAAAAACAGTATATAATTAATTACCATCCGGCCCAAGCTAAGAACAGCTTTTGCCCCAAATCATCTTTTCCTTTAGCGAAGTTATACAAGTAAGTGTACATTATAACAGTAGGTTCCGCAACTCCTAATATCAGAAGAGGTTGTCCACCAAATATCGAGTGTATGATACCACATATTGCAGTAGAAACTAAAGTCTCAACAGTGCTCAAGCTTCCATCTACAAACAGAACACATATTTAACTTCCAAAATCATTTCTTATATCCTATCATCAACTATCTTAAATCTTCGCTTATAAATAGCATACCTGTATCTCTGTTAAGTTGCTCTCCAAATGCAATGACAGGTAGTGCAGAAGCGAAAAAGATGTAGGTAGTTGGCGCCAATATCCTACAAACACAATTTATATTATTCGATAATGATGATTTTCATCTCGAACACATATAAATATAGGAATGTTTGAATGCATACATATTCGGATCATTCAAGTAAACGAGTGAAACGAAGAAAATTACCCAATTCCGGAGCTGATACCGGCTTTCCAATCTTGCTTATAGCACAATGCTCTTCCTTTAACATCGTTAGCAATTCCTCTAAATGGAGATTTTATATGCTCCATCCTGAAATTATATCAAACAGTAAAATCAGATTATACCTATCAGAGTAGTTGTTACAACTTCATTCAGAATGCAAATTTCACGCATATCAACTATTCACCCTAAAATCATGATCCACAAACACAGTTTTTATATGAAACCATATAAAATCATGATATTCCATTAGACTAACATGCAGTTCAACATATCCGTTCGATTTAGTACAGAAAGCGAAATTATTTACAGCACCATCAGTTTAAACTTATAACTATATTATATCTGTTCATTCAGAACAAAAATCATTCATGCAGATCAATTAAATCCGCTACAAGAAAGCAAATAGAATCATGCTGTTTCAGTCAACTACTGTACTAATATGCCAACAATTTAACTTAAACATTCATTTAAAAAATCTATATCATTCACATAAATAAACTATTTAGACCTGTAGTACATGATTCACAAGCAGAATTATAAAATATTACTATAATAAACTATTCACCTAACATGCAAACAAAACAATCGATAATAAGCTAAATCAACTAGTTTGACCTAAAATCAAGATTCATAAACACATTTTATATAAATCATCCAAACAAATAAACTAACTTGACCAAAAAAATCTGATTCACAAACACATTTATGCATTTACAATCAACTAATATGCAATACATTCGATAAACAGGTCAAACTCGTACAATTTGTTACAGATTCATTCATGACGGATATATATTTCACAAAAATCAACAAGTTCGGCCTAAAATAAGGATCCGCAAACACAATTTTGAAGAAGATCATCTATACTTATACAATTTCATTCATTCATAACGATAATAATACACGTAAATTGACCTAAAATGCATGATACAATTCACAAACAAATTATGGTATCAAAATCAAACAGAATGATAGAACATCAATCAACTATTCACCTAACATGCAACCAATCAGCTTAAAACAAATTTATTCATAATTCACACACAAACACATTTAAACCTGAAAAAAACTAAACAGTTACTTACAGTAAACTAACATGCAACGAAGCCGATATTTGTTATATACACATATTCGTAACGACAATATATAACAGATGACACAAACACATTTTTGTATTAAATCATAATAGACATAAAATCACGACTCAAAAACAAATGTTAGTGCAAAAACATCCACATTTGAATCACTCAATCAATATTTTCTTATAAAAACTTATAAATAAATAAAATAAAATTTTAAAAAAGTAAATAACCTGAAGAAAATTAAAATTAATGAAGGAAACAAATACACACTCACTACACTAGCTAGTATCAAGTGTCGTCAGTATGCCTTTCAAAAAAAAAAAAAAAAATGTGTCGTCAGTATGTATTTATAAATTTTTGGAAGTCAAACTTTTTATAGCAAAACCCCGCGCTAATGGGCTGGAATACTCTACGTGACTCCTATATTTGCTTATTAGGCTAGGCACAACAATAATACGGAGTAACTAATAAGGGTCAAGGTCATGTTTGGCAACACCTTTTTGGAAGCATTTAAGAGCAGCAAGCGACAAGCGTTTCAGTCTTAATGCTTGTTTAGAAACACTGCTGCTAGCGTTTAGCAACACCTCAACAACTTGCAATCTTAATGCTTCCTAAAGAAGCTTTCCAATATACCGCTAGCATTTTACTTTTAATATTACCAATTTACCCTAAAAAAATAACATTCATTCATAAGTATATGCCCTTTTTCGTAATTTTACATATTATAATTACAACTACAGCTACGTTACCAAACACGTTTTTTTAAACAAGCAGCTAATGCTTACTGCTACAGCTTACTGCTTATTGCTACTGCTTACTGCTACCTGTCGCCAAACATATCCCAATTCACTTTATTTTCTCTGCCACGTCAGCTTTCTCTCTCCAGCAACCTGCAGGCGATTCAGTGCCGCAATAAGGGCGACCAAGTTTTTTTTTTTTTTTTTTCTTAAAAAAAAATATATTTTTAACACAAACTAAAAATTTCATTCATAAATTGATGCTTGGTGACACACCGGTTAACCGGAAAGTCGAATCTGGTGATACTTGCGGGATGTTTTGTGGTACTCGGGATTTTCAGCCTTTTTCTTTTGGTGTTTTCTTAGACATTTTTAATAGAGATACTGTGAATTGAAGTGTTGTTATGTTAGGTATTTATAAGATTTTTTTTTTTTTTTTTTTTTTTTTTTTTTTTTTTAGCCAAACGTTGCAACCCAAACGGTCAAATTTTTTTTACTATTGTTGGTTTCTAGTTCAAACGGTTAAAACACATTTAATTCATGTTCAACGGATCAAAAATACAAAGTTTTGTAGTTTCAGGTCGAGCTTAGGACCGAATTCATTTGTGTTTTGGGTTTATCTCGGTCGCGACCGACTGCTTATAACAAGGACGACCAAGTCCTTTTGCTCGACCGACTCGGTCGATTTGATTATTGTGGCCAGTCTTATGCTACTACCACAATGGGGCCCACTGACTTCAAAATATTTACTACGTATAAAAATATGACCACGAACGGTTTGTATTTTTGTTCAACTTTTGTGGTTTGAGCTTTTTGCTTGTCTTGGCCATTTATGTCGAGTTTTAGTTTTTTGGAGTTGCAATGATATTGTTTAACTCTTTCCGTCTCAAAATAATTGTCATGAGACAAAAATCACAAAGTTTAATAAAAGTAGGACCGCTATACTTTTCAACCGCTCATATAAAATGTTCCCCACTAAATTCCCTATTTATTACTTAAAATAGAAAGTGAACAATCTTTTTGAGACATCCCAAAAGAGAAATATAGACTATTAATTTTAGATGGGTGAGTATAAAAGATTCAGTAGGTCATGGTTGAAATCACGTTAGGTAAGAGCATTGGGTGTCTTAACACCGAGTTAAAACTTAACTCAGTGTCACGTCAGCCTTATATTAGCTTTAAATTTTTCACCTTAACTCGATATTTTGGAGGGCTGTGTGTTAACATTTTTGAATTAAAGCTTAACTCAACATTTTGAGCCCACTGTTATCATATATATATATATATATATATATATATATATATATATATATATATATATATATATATATATATATATATATATATATAAAGGTTAACTTGGGGCTTAACTAAAAAATGTGAAGCTTTAACTCACCTCATACGTTAACACACCAATTGCTCTAATGATTTAGGAAAAAAAATTAAAAACGGCTAAGAAAATATTGGTTAGGCCCCGTACATCAACTTTGACTCAATCTCTAGTTTTAGGCTTTAAGCTTTTTTCGACAATGGTTAAAGACCATCACTCCTCAATAGTAGAGTAACTTTTTTTTTTTTTTTTTTAATTTTTTTTTTTCCTATTATGTATATAAAAAGAAGTTTATGGGGTTAACACATTAAAAAATAAAATAAAAAAATTTGATCAGAAAAGATGGGGTAAAAGTTTGTTGGCTAAATCAAAGTATCAAACATATAGAAAGAGTTATATTATTGTTAAACAAAATGCAAACGAAAGATCCAAAGAGCTAATTTGTAAATTACTTTAATTTTGGCTAAAGCCATATGGCGGATTAGAGATGTTTATGAGCCAAACATAAAAGTAGAACTGATCGAGCATGTTTTAAATTAGATGAAAGATCATTTGAATTCTAAACATTTTTTACATACCAAGGGACTAATCTCCACCCTTCATCTTCCCTTCATCTTTATTTGATCTAATTGATGAGATTAATCACAACAATTTAAAAAACACACTTTCATTCTTTTTTTTCAATTAAATATCTTTCAAACCGTTAATCGTTAAGCGGAAAAAATATACTGTTACGACGAGCATTTAATTATCTTTCTATAGAGTATAGATATGCACTTTGACATATTTTCGACAAATTTTTTTTCATGGCCGAAAAAATCACATGTGATATTACATATCACATGTGATATATCACAAGTGATTTTTTCGGTTACGAAAAAAAAGTGAAAAAAATGATTTTTTTTTTTTTTTTTTTTTTTGTCAAAAGTATATCAAAGTACCCGTCTATAGAAAGATAATCAAATGCTCGTCGCGATGGTGTAATTATTTTCGCTTAACAATTAACGGTTTAAGAAATATTTAAATTATAAAAAATGAGTAAAATATTAAAATACTTTTAATCTCAAACATTGATTTATTTTTAGATGAATGGTGAGGATAAGTTTTGGTATTTAATATCACTCAACTCTTTAAATTAAACTTGATTGACTTTTCACACCAAACATTAATTGTTTCTGTTAAATAATTAAAGCCCTTAAATATGGTGGCAAAAGCATGACTTTTATGTGGTTTAGACAATCTTAAACTATATCGACTTTTAAAAATCAAACGTTGTTTTTTGTCGAATACTTAAATGTGGTTTCACATCAAGCATGACTATTACGTGCATATGGTTAGAAAATTCTTAAACCTTTAAACGAATAAATGCATGCACTAGACCGAAATCACTTGAAAGTTGACTCCAGATTTCTTTTCTTAAAAAGTTATATATAGGCACGCATATATAGTGAGAGTTGAGATCCATGAATAACCCATACATGTCATAGAACCTATCAACTAATCATATTCACCCATTTATCAACGGTAAATCTTCAAGCTACAAAAAAAATACCATCGCGACGAGAATTAAATGATCTTTCTATAGATATGCATTGTTATATACTTTCGACGAACTTTTTTTTTTAGTTTCCACCCAGAAAGAATCATATATGATTCGTAAAAATCATATATGATTCGTAAAAAATCATATATGATTCGATTCTTGCGAATCATATATGATTCTTATGAATCATATATGATTTCTTAAGAATCATATATGATTCTTACGAATCATATATGATTTTTCTGAGCGAAAAAAAAAATTCATCGAAAAAAAAGTCCGTTGAAAGTATATAACAATGCATATCTATAGAAAGATAATTTAATTCTCGTCGCGATGATATTTTTTTGTAACTTGACGATTTACGGTTTGCGAAATATTTAAGTTTTAAAAAAAATTGTGGAAGTTTATTTTTTTTATTTTGATAAAAAAAATGAGTGGCTAAAATTGATTGATTGGTTCTATGGTAAAAATTAGATCTATAAAGAACTTTTGGCTATATAGTGAATTTATAAGAGGACGAAAATGGCCAATGATAAGTTTAATCCAACTTTCTACTTTTTACTCCTGTGAGTATATGTGAGATTGAAACGATTATTGTTTAGACATATTCTATATCATCATATAAAGATTTTCAATTAACATCGATGCAATGATCATACAATGATACAACGCATGCACTTAGCTTAAACTTATATGGTTTGTTAAGGATTCAATGATACTACAAATCACAATGTGGATAAATTTATGGCATTATACGTCTATACTCATCTAACAAGCTAGCAAATAAGTAAATAATCGACGAATTTAGAAAACGGAAATGATCAAAGTGCTTGCATTTAAACTAAAGAAGCACAGAAAGATTTTCACAGAAATAGGCAGAAAAATAGAAGTTGAAGAGAAAGGAAAACCTGCTGAGGAGGAAGATGGAATAAGGATGATTTAATGATGAAATAGAAACAGACATGAGAAAGTTTGAAATAAAGGAAAATGTTATTTCCTCCTACAAATTGTTTCTACTTATCTTTCTACTCATAGGATACTGACAAGTGTCAGAATTAACGGTTTAAATACAGAAAAAGAATGAGTGAAATATGTGTGTGTGTATATATATATATATATATATATAATATTGTTGAAAATTTTTCCAAATTTCCAAAAAAATTTCAAATTTTTTTTTCCAAAAAATTTGAAAATTTTTTTCCCGAAATTTTTTCTAAAATTTTGAAAAAAAAATTAAAAAATTTTGAAACTTTAAAAAAAAAAATTGAAAATTTTCAAAAAAAAAATTTTGAAAAATTTTTTCGAAAAAAGTTTTTTTGTAAATTTTTTTCGAAATTTTTTTTTTGAAAACTTTTTTCACGATTTTTTCACATGTGACGAAAAAATTGTTTTCACATGTGACAATTTTTTTTTCTTCAAATGTGATGAATTTTTTTCACATGTAAAGAAAAAAAATTATCTTGAAAAATTTCAAAATTTTTTTTTTCACATGTGATGAAAAAAAATTATATTTTTTTCACATGTGACGAAATGTGAAGAATTTTTTTTTTTTTTTTTTTTTTTTTTTAGATGTGGCGAATTTTTTCCCGATTTTTTTCTTCATATTTGATGAATTAAAAAAATTCGCGGAAATATCTAAATTTTTTTTCACATGTGACGAAAATTGAAGTTAGAAAAAAAAATCGACAAAAATATTTTGGAGAAAAAAATTTCAAAAAAAGTTCTTTTTGAAAAAAAAAAATTGATTGTTTTTTCAAAATTTTCGGGAAAAAGTTTTTCAAATGTTTTTTCAAAATTTTTTTAAAAAAATTTTAAAAAAAATTCAAAAATTTTTGAAATTTTTTTGTAAATTTTCGAAATTTTTTTGAAATCTTTTTGAAAAGTTTCAAAAAGTTGGTTGACTAATATTAGCTATTAGAATAAAGCTAAAGAAGATAAATGAGTGGCTAAGATTAGTTCTCGCGTTCTCACAAAAATTAGATTTCTCAAATAAATGACCCAAAATTAATTACATATAGGGTATGTTTGGCGCACGAGCTTATTAGAGCTTATCATAGCATAAACTTATTTTTTTAGACAAATAAGCTACCATTTAAAATAAGCCTTGTTTGGCTGACACGGCTTGAAGTAGCTTGTTCAAAAATAAGGTACTAAATGAAATGCTAGTTGTACTAGCATGTAAAAAAAAGCTCCAGCCACATACTACAGTAACCAACTCCAACAATCGGCTCCAACTCCTACTTGTGCCAAACATACCCATAGTTTATGACATAAGAAATGAACTGGAACATGACTCGTGTATTTTGCACCTACTAAATCAAACCTGACCAATTGAGTATCAATTAAGTATTTTTAGTGGCTCCAGGAGTTTTGGATTATCTTCAAATTAAAGAAAACTAATTCGACATCTTTTATATAATAAAACAAAACCTCAAGTGGTAACTTTTCCATTTAAAAAAAAAAAATCAAATCATACCTTATTTAGTAATAATTTTATTTAAAAAAAATATTATTTTCTTATTAGGTAAGATTTTATATTTATCCACAACACAAGTAGAAGATAAATACAAAAAATATAGATAAGATATGATTAAAATTTTTAAATAATTATCTTTAATAATAAAAAACTATAATTAAATATCATAAATCAAACAAAACAAAGATTAAATTATTTGTTTTTTAATAAATAAAAATATATGATTAAAAAAAATTCTAAAAAAACCCGCGCGTGCGCGGGCATTATAACTAGTTTGACTAACAACAGAAACATTTTCTAGAATCAAATTGTTTATTTGGAAATTAGTTTTGGTTTAGCGGGCTGACGATGTCACAACTTTGAACTTTGAAATAAATTTCTTCCCCATCTTTAGTGTAAGACTGTAAGCTTATGATCAGGAAGCTCATAAGCTTTTGTTACATGTTAAAATTAGCTTATCATATAAGGTAAGGTGTTTGGATTAACTTAAGTTGGTAAAATGACCCAAAAAAAAAAAAAAAAAAAAAAAAAAAAAAAAAAAAAAAAAAAAAAAAAAGACATTTCTAAATATGGTAAACTCTTCCAAATAAGCCACATGAAAAGTGCTGTAGCACAATAAGCTCATAAGCATAAGCTTATCCAAACACAACAATTGGCTTATTTCTACTAAACAAGCTACTAAACCCAAAAACTAATCTAGTTAACACACGTATAGTGCCAAAAACTATACATTTCATTTGTTAAGTTAAGATCAATTATAGATCTAATATTTAAATCAATCTTAGCCGTCTATTTTTTTATCAAAATTAATAAAAACTTTTTTCTATCAAAATTAATAAAAAATCATTTTAATTAAAAAAAATAAAAATAAAAACATATCTTGCAAACAGTAAATTTTCAAGTTAAAAAAAATACACTATCGCAACTAGAATTAAATTATATATCTATAGATATGCACTTCTCTAAACTTTCGACGATTTTTTTTTTTTTTTCCCTTCCAGAAAGTCCGTCGAGAAAAATCACATGTGTAATTTTTACAAATCACGTGTGATTTTTCTGGGAGGAAATTTTGTAAAAAAAAAAATTCGTTAAAAGCATATAGAAGTGCATATCTATAAAAAGATAATTTAATTTTCGTCGCGATTATATGATTTTTTTCACGTAATGATTAACGGTTTGGAAGATATTTAATTTTAAAAAAGAAGAGTGAATTTTTTATTATTATTATTTTTTAAAATCAATAAAATGAATAGTCAAAATTGGTTTATTAGATCTATGACAAAAATAAGATCTATATTAAAATTTTGCTTTAATTTGTGAAGTGAAGTAGAAGTGTTCCCTTGTGTCCCACACTTGTTTTAAATTTTCAGAAGCAATAACGAAACAGACTTCACAATTTAAGTCGACAAAAACAAAACAAACCTGATAACTTATAGTCAGGACTTTCAGCAAACATTATTAGAAAAAAGCGATTTACACTTACAGAATAATACAATTAGGATGACTATCCCAATCCTATCTGAGTTGTCTGATACACCAACTGCTCCAGTGAAAAATTGCAATGTAAAAACTACGCAGACATGCGATATTTGTTTGAAAAGTTTGTCCAAGTAACATGTACCTTATGTACAAACTAGATACTGATTACGACATCTAAACCCCAATATTACCATATATGTTACCAGAAACGTATTTGTTCAGCATACCACAATAATTCAAACAAGCAAAGGCAAAATCCAAAAGTAGTGTCTATTTATTCAAAAGTTAAGTGACAACATAAGAGTTACACAAAAGTAGAACAGACATATATGTATTGTTTTCTAGTTATCGACCTCTATTCCCTTCCAACTTTCAAATCCTCCAACTTTGTGCCGATCTCTTCGGCTGTTATGGGCTTAACTTCTTTGCTTGGCCCGTTTGGAACATGGCTTTCTTTATCCTTTGGATTTGAAGGTACTGTCTGCCATATTCTTATGGTTCCATCTTCGGACCCAGATGCGTATGATTCACCTCCAGGCGAGAATCTCACACAATGAACCGGACCATGGTGACCCTTGTTGCACCCTGCAACATTCACACATAAATGAGCCGATTTGAAATTTGTTTTTATCCCAATGTTTTACTAAAAAATGGAAACACATCCAATAAAAACTTTCATATAACGCTTAATGGAAAAAAAAGGTTTGAAATTTTCTGTAGTATTGTTTTCTAATAACATGAATGTACTCAAGTTTACCCAAGTGTAATGCACTTCTACCAAGTATTTGATATTTACAAACGATAAAATATGAAGATTGGTGACATTTATAATTCTAATGCACTTATACCAAGTGTTTCTGAGACTGTATATTTTGATTGGAAATCTTTGGATCCGTGTGACTGACAGCAATCAAAATTTGGTGTATAATAGAAGCAGTAATATGTAACTGAGTGAACACGCAATAAGTCCTTCAAAGGGTAAAGCATTGTATATAACAGAAGCAGCAAAATGAGATAAGGGTAAAACGGGCAGAAATCAACTGTAATGCATAAAATATCCTGTATAGCATTGGAACGTCATAGTGTATACAAGAAAAGCAGCTGAATGAAAGGAGTCAGACATGCACTTATTTTTAGTTCAGTCTTTTTATTTAAAAAATACTACTACCTTATTATTAAAATTATATAATTTCAAAATCATACTTGACACACTAATTATTTAGAAATAGATTCAAGAGCCCAGACAAAAAAGTGTTTCAGGTCAACCTGCTCTGTACCAAATAATTACCCTTTCTTACCCCACCCATTTTCTCCCATTATTATGTTAAAGAACACGTTACAAAAAGCGTACCGATTTCTTCACCAGTGTTGAAATCAAATAGGCGAATCCACATGTCTTCTCCTCCAGCAATAAACTTATCACCAAGCTTTGGCTCCAATGAGGCTGACTCCACATTGCAAGGCATCTCATAACTTTTCACCAATCCAAAACTATAAAACAGAAATAAAATTGTAGTTTGAATTACAAGCAAAATAAATAATGATGCAACAGCCATGCCCACGATGATGAATTGGGTAGAAAACATACTGGTTTGCATCCCAGAACTTGACAGAAGATCCATCCGCAGTGGTTATATAACGACCATCCTTACTGACTTCAGCACTGGTCACAGGTGATTTTGTTTCAAGAGTATGGGCAATCTTTCCACTTCTCACATCCCATAGTCTGCCAATATAGTTGGAAGAGCATAAAATATGTAACTTTTAGTTACAACTTCAAGAAACAAATGATTTTAACGATAACTATGAAAAAGTTGGGTAATCACATACCTTACTCCTCCAGAATCAGAGCAGGAACTTAAGATTGTTTGGTCACTGTGAAGGTACGCAACAGTTCTGACAGAACCTGGAGAATGCTCAATTTCTATAGGAGGTGCCTCCGGTCGATTCAGATCAAATATGCGAAGCAACTTTTCAAAACCACCAGTCAGCAGAGAACGTGTATCCTGCATAATTATACAAAATTTAAATCCATCCATTAACAATGGACGAAAGATATTATAAAAACAAAATTCACCCATAGGTAAATAATCTGATGTTGTCTAATTATATGCATAAGCCCTAGTCAATAAGTATAAGCCGAGAAAACACCAACAAGAATGTGCAACCAATTTGATATGAAATCCTTGTAACGAGTAGGATCAAAGGTTTTCGAATGTTGAAACTAAGCAATACTCGTTATGTGGTTTGATTCAGATTTTGTAGAAGATAAAAAGGTGATTACTAAAACAGAGATGCTCACTAAGTATTTATGTGTGCCCTAGCCATCACTTATGACTTAACAATCATACACAGAATCCCTTCTATGCTCTACTATATGTTCAAGCACGAACTTAATACATACACTCATACAGATGACTCAGATCATTCGTAAATATTTTCAAATTGTCATGGAATCAATAATAATGCAAAAGTTCTTTTATTTTGTGTAAGGGGCTAACGCTAAGTCGCTAAGCAAACTAAAGGGTAACAATAAAAAATGTCAAGCCTAGCTACCAACTTTCAGCGCATTTACATTTGAGGTTCTGTTCGAAGTTTTTCAAACTCCAGAGGCTAACTTAACCGCGAAAACTGCTAGCAAAAAGTAAGCACCTACACGGAATTTCTCACAACGCAAAACATTATATATTTTAAGTACGAAGGCATCCCTATGCATCTAAGGTTCCCTTCTCTATTTGACATATTCAACAGTATAGTAACTTTGCTTTTTTTGCAGCAAAGGAATTTAAAGAGAATAAATCTCAGAAAAACCAGCTATGTAACGTGAAAGACGAACCCACCTCAGAGAAGGAACATGCTCGAACGATATGTTTGTGATCAAAAGAGTGCAAGACATCGCCAGTTAACGCATCCCACAATTTCCTGCAAATAAAATGGCCATCAGAACATTCAAGTATTTAACAAGATACAGAAAAGAAAAGCTATTGATATAACAGAAATAAAGAAACACAAAAAAGTGAAGTAATCCCATGATAAGAACCAATAACGAATAAAAACTTCACCACATACGCTGAGAAATCAGCAGATGCTGATGCAGCACGCAGAGCATTAGTATCTAAGCAGCAACTCCAGACGGCACCTTTATGCCCCTCAAAGGTACCTATCCAGTCTCCAGTTTCACCGTTTCTAAGCATAGGGGTGGAATCTGTATAGCAAATTTTTCAGCGTAAGTAACAGACTCATGTACATCCATCTAGTCACTAAAATAACACTCATATAGCATTCAACAATTCTTATTGTGACAAGACTATATATCTTCCTAAGCCTAATATGCATTTAGGATCTGTTATGGGGATACAAGTACACATAGTTTAATTCGTCAACTGCAGTAAAAAATGACATACATTAACCTTTTTCTTGTTCTATATATCTCTCATAACATTCTTTCATTTTTATGCAATTGTATATTTGTCTGTACAAAATGCAGCATACATTAGTTCAAATATTTTCCATTATAAATTATATACAGCTTAGTTAACTTTTATTAAATTCTATATAAGCCGTATCATACTTGAATCTTATGGGCTATTTAAACTATACATCTTCCTAACAACCAATATGCATTAAGAATCTGTAAAGGCGATATGAATGGACATACTTTAATATGCTAATTGCACAAAAATGTGACATACATTCACCTTTTCCTTGTCCTACGCATCTTACAAAACATTCTTATGTATTCGCGTAATTGCATATTTGTATGCACAGTAATTGCACCAAAAGGAAACAAACTTTGATATTTTCTTACAGCCCATAGGCTAATCGCATGAAAATGCGACATAAATTAGTTCAGCTATTTCCTATCATATACATCTTACTTCATTTCTTTTACCATTCTATATAAACCATATAATACTTAAAATTTCATGAAATATATGAGGTAGCTGCCCAACCATTAATGAATAGCCTAGTGGTATGGCTCCTCACAAGATGTCTAGGGTTCAAAACTCACTAGGTAAACATTCAGGGTTGGCCGAGGGGAAAGGGTCGGAAATGGCCACGTGTATATCTGAGTCAAAGACTCGCCCTCCCCAGGGTACAAGAAGTTTTTATATAAACTAATTGCCCCAAATTGCATCACACACTTCACGTTCCTATTAGTACCACTTTAGGGGGTGTTTGTTTCGGCTTATATAGCCGGCTTATGGCTGATTTGATTTTGGGCTTATGTTTCATAAGCTCACATTTTGTGGCTTATTTTGAAACTTTTTGGCTTGTATAAGTTTATTATGTCATAATAAACTTACACAAGTTTCAAAAAAAGCCACAAAAAAATGAGCTTATGAAACATAAGCCACGAAACCAAATAAGCCATAATCCGGCTACATAAGCCGAAACAAACACCCCCTTAACATATAACATAATGTTACACACAATTGCAAACAAATTATCTAACATTCAGATCAAACTACCATACAAAAACTTAAATCAATCAATAAAAACCCGAAACACCAAAAATCGCCAACCAACGCACCTTTGCTGGCACTAATAAGAAATAAACCATCAGGAACAAGAGGACTATAATGCAAATCAACAACAGGCCTTGAATGACCATGACACACCAACGGCACACTCATCTTCTTCTTATCCATTTTTACCAAAATCACAAACCCTAATTTTATAAATCAAAACTTACAAATCCACAATTGATCCCCAAAAATAACGAAAATTGCTGATTTGATTATTAAAATATGTAAAAATAATGGCGGCAAATAACACAGGTGTGAAACCCTAGATGAATGAATCAACACCTCCTAACCCCAATGATAACAGATTAACAGATTTGTTTATTTTTTATATAAAAAAAAATAGATAGATAGATATTATTATAATTATTATTAAACATATAATAGACGACGGACGGACACAGGGCTAGGCGCAAAGCTGCCGTTGATGTAAGGGATTCATTTTATAGCTCCGATTGGTTGGTCTTTCTAGATGGTGGTCCTTTGTGTTTTTTGGTTTGGCTGTTTTGGTCCCTGTTGTTCCGGAATATTCGGATGGATGCCTTCATTTCTAAATTTTTCTTATTTGTAAATTAGTCCTTGTAAGTTGTGATTTTAATCAACAATACACAATCTTCGTTAGGGCTGAGCAATCCCGACCGACGCAAACCGAACTTAACTCGGGTCAAGACTCGGTTTGGATTTTCAGCCTTGTTGGGACTCGGGTCGGGAGTCGGGATTACCCGAGAAAACACAAAGAATACCATACAAATCAGTTTGTTTCGGGACTCGGGTCGGGATTCGGGATTACCCGAACTAGAATCGGGTCGAGATTCTGTTAGGATTTTCAGCCTTGTCATTTTCGGTACTTGTCAGGATCGGGTCGGGACGGGTCGGTTTCGACCCGATGCTCAGCCCTAATCTTCGTGATGCAGGATATGTGAGGTAGGATATGTGAATGGAATGTGTTTCTAGAATGACCTCAGGCAAGACATCTTACTAAGGTTATAAATAGCGTGAGGATGGTTTGGCGGCATAGCCAAGCCTCGCGTCTTATGAGCTATTACGAAGCCATAGCATTTTCTAAGGCGTGATTTAAAGCGGCACAAAATATAAAAAATATTTATAGATTTATATATTATATTATATTTTATATATATCGAATTTATAAAAAGTGTTATACACAAGAAATTTAGTTAAAAAAACTATCATTGTATGTAACCTTCTTCAATTCTTTCAAAAAAATATTTTTAATAGGAGTTAAATTCAAAAAAATCCTTACACCTTTTCACGCTACACCTTAAGCCAACGCCTTGGTATATTGCGTAGCGTGAAGGTCATGCCTTGCGCTGTTGCGGCGCCTTAGTGCCGTCATGGCGCGCCTTTTAAAACCTTGCATGTTATGCATTATAAATGTGATTTACCTTTTTTTTTTTTTTTTTTTTCAAATCCATCTAGATTAGGGATGGCAAAAGCACCCGAAACCAATGGGGAAAACCAAAACCCGAACCGGTTGGGTCGGGTTCGGGGGCGGGTCGGCGGGTTTGGATGCGGGTTTGGGTATTGATATAATTTTTTAGCCGGGTACGGGTTCAGGTACGGGTTGTGGTAATACCCGCCCGATTACCCGTACCCGTACCCTTATCCGTTTACCCGAATTTACATCCGCTTTATTGATATTATATTTAACTAGAATATATATACATTATATATAATTTCTTCCATTATATTTTTATATACGTATCTTTATTACATAATATATTCTATTTTGTACATGAATTATTTAAAAGCATTAAATCGTTTGATGCGATATTCATTTTCTTTAACTTTACAAAAAATGGATATATTAGGGTGTTTTCCTTTGTTTTTTCGGTGGATTTTAGTGTGTGACTTAATCATAATACCGTCATTTTGTCCATATATTATTCAATTGGGGATAACCGAAACCCGCGGGAAAACCCGAAAAACCGATGGATAATATTAATCGGGTACCCGGCGGTTAATGGGGCGGATACGGGTATGGATATTATAAACGAGTACGGGTACGGATACACTAAAACCCGCCCCGAACCCGACCCGTTGCCATCCCTAATCTAGATTAGTACCCGAACCATGAAGAAAGCCCCATATAGTTTTGTGCCTTGTGAACATGAGGATGTATTCTTTGTCCTACCTTTGACTATTGAGAATTTTCCATATGTATGGAATAACCCCATTATTTGAAAGTAATAACTCAAAGTTTAGGTGAACATAGGTACATATTTTTTCTCGTTCCTGCCATTAGAACAAACTAGTTGCAATCCTTCTTCTTGTGGTCTTTTATAGCTACCAGGCTCAGAAAACATACCACCCGGTCGACTTAGTTTCGCTCCTTTATTCCTGTTGTGGTACTTATTGTCCTTTTTGGACCAGGGACTAGCTCATGGAACGCGACACGAGCAAGCTTACAGGAAGTGTGTTTTTTGTGTCTTTAACATGAGATGTATTAAAAGTCAAAATAACCAATTGAAGTGTGAAGTAAAAAGTAGCATGAGAATGGTCATTTATGCCTATGAGAATTGGTGAGCATTGAATCACCATACAACCCAAACAGTTTTTGTTCATTCCAAAAGAATAATACCATTCCATTCTTTATCTTATTCCAGCATACCAAACGCTACAACAAATTACACAAACATTATTTCTCATAAATCTGAAAACCTTATAGCTACTACATATGGTTCACAAAAGTGTTTTAAATTTAAACAAAAAATAACATAACAAAACAACATGGGAGGCATATAAGCAGCAGAAACAAAAATAATGAAGGATTCTTCATACAAGATCTCACGCCTTAGTAGGCCATGTTGCTTGAGCAGACATTATGATCCCCACGATAACTCCAAACAGCCCAAGTGCACTTCCAAAGATTTCTATTACGAGGATCTTTACAAAAAGTGTCGAGTTTTGGGCGTCTGATAAAGCACAACTGCTTCCAATGATTCCGACACATAAACTGTGAACCAGAAATTTAAACAAAGGAAACGTTACATCACAGTTGTAAACCAGAAACAACGTAATAACTAAGATTGACTCTGTTATAAACTGAAAAAATGGGACAACAGTCACCGATATGATGTCTTAAGGTAAAAGTGGCACTTTCGACCTGTTTACTCAAACGGCTCATATTAAAAAAAAAAAAAATGGGGGGTAAAAGGGATCAGGTTAAAAGCTGCCAAAGCCAACTGTAAATGCAAACAACCTCTGAATTAGTTGTATTCAATGATTTAAGCTATTGTTGCATCAATATTGTTGTTGTAATCATAAATAACGAGCTAAATATTTATAAAAAGATTATAAAGAAAGTGTTAGCACATCAATCCAACCCGACGGGACCTTTTGACCTGTTACCCTGAATCTTGCCACGTCTACTTTTAGATGAATGTTTCAGGTTTTGAGAGTATACTAGTATAGTGCTATACTGCTATATATCTTAAAGTTTTCGAACATGGCAAGTACTATATAGAAGTACATATTCAGCAAAAATAATTGAGATAAACATGTAGATGATGTAGTATAGTAGCCCAATATAAAGGTAGACAAGTAAAAGGTACATACCCACAAACAAGGTTCGCAAAGCCCACAATTATGCCTGATGCAAATATGGCATATCCTGCTCTCATGGATTCTGCTGCATATATCTGTGATGATGGGACAGCCTCGAGTTTTGTTTGGAGAATGATAGCCACAATAACTCCATATATAGCAACAGCCTCGCAGAAAATTACACTGAAATGTATAGTGTGGAGTAGTGGTTAAACAAATGTGAAAGGAACATAATATCATATTCATATCAGGAAATGTAATAAGATGGTTATTGTTTCAATGCCGTAGATAAAGTTGCATAATACAGTGTTGATGACTCAAAGAGTTACAGTTACAGACTTACAGTTACTAAAAGGTGAAATATGGGAAAATCAAGTAGGATTAAAAATTGAATCACAAAAAAGGAGTTTGGCAATCATACTAAAAAATATGACTTGAAATTTATAGATTTGTCTTTGAGTTAGAGCACCAGAGCAACACAATTTTGAATTATCATGCAAGAAATTTATTCATACCCCACGTTAGCAAACTTGGGATATTTAGTTACCTTTTAAGGCAACTTTCCCGATAACTTAAAGGTAATAAATTATAATTACAATTATCATTTAATTTGAGTTCTATACTTTCAAATGGACCCTAATGGCAGTTCGATCCTAGTAACCAGGAGCTTGACATTATCCACCTTGTAACCGCGTTATTGGAAAGATAAAAAAGAACATATGGGCTGGGGCTGGGACTTATATTATAAGCCGAAATTAAAATTTGTATTTTTATAAACTTGTTTGGCAAATGGGCTGGGCTGGGGCTTATTATTGCAAAATTACTAAAAATGACATAATTAAATGAGTTTTTGTATATGTTAGATATATTTTTGTGGGTAAATAAGTAATTTATTATTCAAAAGCCCCGGGCTAAAGTTTTTAGCCCCTTTTATGAGGCTAAAGTTTTTAGCCGACTTATTTTATAAGCCCTTCCATAAGCCCTATGACAAACGAGAGTTATTTTATTAGCCGGTTTATTTTAAAAGCCCAAGCCCCTATAAGCCCCCTATAACCCATTGCCAAACACAGCCATAATATGTGGCTTTGTCAACTAGAGAAATAGACATATTTGTAATGAAAATCATTTTTCATGGGACCTTTCAAAGTAAATATAGAGAGAGAATTTTCCGCTTTTGATTATCAAAACGTTCATGCTGGTGGCAAAAGTTACACGAACATTTATTCTACAGAATCCCTAGGACTATACCGTATAAAAGCCCCTAAAGAGTTGAGTAAGGTATCGACCAAATATATATGCTTGAGAAGCTCCTAAATTTGAAGGAAAATGAGGTGGCGGCCATGACCAAGCATGGCTTCACATTAACATATGCATATCTTCATGGTCAGCATAAGCCTTTAATGGGTCCATCTCTTTTAGATTTGGATCCAGTCATGATGTTAACGCCCGTTCACACATTAGCGATGAGATGTATTTCACACTAGGATACATTTTTCACGTCATCATTGTATGTATTATATTCATGTATAAGCACATGAGTTCGCAAACTTTGTGGCTTACATATTTATTGCATATATATGATGTTCTCGACTAAATAGAGATCTTCAATGGAAATGACATAATTTATGATGACACGAACCAAGCATATGAATCACCCGCCCAAGCTCTCGAATATTTATATATTATTTTTAAAGGAAAGTTACACAACCGGACCCCATACACCCAACCATTTCACAATCCGGACACTCCGAATACCTATATTTGGGTTTGGACCCATGATAGCGAACCATTCGAGACCCATAGAAAAATATAGATTTAAGCCAAATTTCCATTTATATGCGTTTTTTTTAAAGATTTTAGGCCAACTTAAATGATTCTTAAAAAATACTTGAATGAATCTCGTATTATGAATTGGAGTTTCGAGATTTTTATAGATTTTCAAACTTTTGTTGCGAATGTTGCTAGATTAGATTACATTACAAAATTACTAGAATTTTTTTATATGCGTGTGTGTAAAAAACTATGGTTTTTATTTCTAGAAAAAACATGAATTTCGAATCCAAAATGAATCTCTAGCTATGAGCCATTGAGCCTATAAATAAAGGTTGCGAGATTCTCTAGTTTGGATCTTTACGAAAAACTAGTCTAAATCTCAAAAAAAAAAAAAAAAAAAAAAAAAAAAAAAAAAAAAAAAAAAAAAAAAACTTATACATGAATCTCAAATGGTTTGTGATTTCAGGTCCAAACCAGATACACTCATTCAAAGACGCCAGCTTCTGATGTGGATGGGTGTATATGATCCAAATGTGTGTTTTTCCCTATTTTCAATGTATTTGTAAAGACGACATTGGAGTGAGTAGCTTTTGTTGCAAAATATATGAATGAAGCAAGGATGTTTCAAATGTAACGTCCTTATTTCATACAGTGTTGTAAAAAGCGGTCTAGGCGGTCACTTACCGTGGCGATTTGAAGCTAGGCGGTCGAATAAGGCGTTTTGGTCAAAAGGCGGTCAGCATCCCGGCTAGGCGGGTCAAATCGGGCTACGCAGTCAAATCAGACTAGGCGGGTCAAATCGGTCAACACTTATGAAAACTTCAAATTAGGGTTTTTTTTTACCCAATTAACCCCTCTTTTCACACACTCTGACCAAATACGCCTTTGGATCTAAAATTGAAACGACTCATGTTGATAAAAACACAACAATCACAATTAAACACACATAATCGAAGATTTGAAGGTATGTTGGCCCATTAAAAATACATATTGGCCCTAATAATATATAGTTTTCTTGTAAATTTTGCAAATATATACAAAAGATATATAATTAAAAATAATAAGAACATTAATAAAATTATTAAAAATATACAAATTATGCAGATTTTATATCAAATATACATAATTTTAAAATTTTTATATAGAAAAGTTCAATCCGCCTAGGCGCTAGGCGGTGGTCAACCCCCCGACTAGCGCCTAGCGCATTTTACAACCTTGATTTCATATGTAACTTAAATGTCAGTTTCACAACGAAAGCTACCAACTTAAATTTTATCTTTAAAAAAACATACGAATAATATATAATTTTTTGAAGCTTCGTCAAGTGACTCCTCTTATTGATCTCGCTACATTTTAAACTATATGACTTCTGTTGAACGAATTTATGTGGTCAAGAACATGAGATATGTGCAATAATTGTGTAAGCCACAAGGTTTGGCAAGCCCGTACAATTGTACATAATATACAACATACGATAATGTCATGAAAAAGATACCATACGTTAATAATCTAGGAAAGAGAGCATTTATGATGAACTAATGAGCATCAAAACAAGCCTTGGGATCATATTAGGCCAAACGAATAAGTACTCTAGGCAAACATTGATGTAGATGGTACCTAAAAGGTGTAATTGACATAAATTCATATATTTTAGTATTCTCCCACGCCCCTATTTCGGAAATTTCCTAGCTCTACCATTGTTTGCTAAGCAATGGCGTATTCAGCACATGAAAATCTACAGTATGATTGAAAACACGGCAGATGCTATTAAGATGAAAGCCCCTAAATGTGAGCAAGTCAGTGTCAAACAAATCAGGTTCACAAATGAATCCGTCAACGATAAATTTAAAATTGGAATCATAGTGCAAGTAAAATGTATCAGTTACGAAGCAATCTTCCATTCAATAGCACTTATCAACAGTTCATAAAACACCTTATACAAACCGCCACCAAATGGCCTAGTGGTAAGGTCCTTGGCTTTCAAATAAGAGGCCAAGGGTTCAAACCTCACTAGGTGTGTACATTTGGGGTGGCCAGGGAAGGTTCAGAAACGGTCCAGGGATTAACCCAGTGAGGCCGCGTACATCTGAGTCAAAAAGACTCGCCCCGGGCAACCTGAATAGGGAAAACCACATCCGTTTATAAAACACCTTATATAAGTAAATCCTAACCTATCTCAATTCTCCCTATACCTGGTTAGGGCGAGTCTTTGACTCACAGTTTCCGAACCCTTAGTGATGGTTGCTCTCTAATTCTATTAGTCTATTACAATTTAAATTTTGCGAAGTAAACATAACCATATAACTAAATTCAAATAAAAAAATATAATTATTAAAAAAATAAATAAATAAAAGAAAAGAACCTGATGAGGTTTTTGGAAGTGATCCTAGGGGCTTTAATAGCAGCACCAATTAAACTACTTCCAGTTATATAAATCCCCCTGCGGTCAAACAAAACCAACAAATCAATTTACATTTTTTTTATAAAAATTAATATATTATATAAAATGAAAGAGATATTTTATAAAAAAAAGAAAAACAAACAGACCAAGCAGCGCCGAGAACAGAGACACCGATGGAGAGAGCGATACCGATGGCGGAGAAAGTGTAAGGAGAGATGTGAACTAAGGCTCGTGCCCATGAACTTGATGCTCCGATCACGATTGCTCCTGTCCCTGACATCTTTTTTTTAGATTTGGAAATATCGTTTGTGATCAGGAGGAGGAGGAAAATATTATTGATTAGTTATGCTTCACATGTTTTTATGCAAACGGGTCGGGTCGGGTCGGGTTATGAGATTTTGTGGGCTGTGTTTTAGAGTGTGAAATATGGACTAGTTTGGACTTGATGGTAGCCCATTTAGTGTTTTTTCATATTTTATGTTGACAAAGTTTTGTAAGATAAAATGTTGCCTACTCTATATTAGGGTGTTCGTCGGTTCGGTTACTTTGTTATTCTGTTCAGTTAGTTTAGTTGATTTTCTTTTGGGTAAAACCGAAAACGAAGCCGGACCGAATTTAAATCAGATTAAATCAAACCGAAAACCGAATTTAAATTCGGTTTGATTTTCTGGTTAACCCGAATTGCATAGTTTATATTACTTTGTAAATGCTATAAGTTTTGTGATCAAGAAAGGGATTTGGTGAGAAAATTAATTAGAATGAGAAAAATGATAAATAATTTTAATCATATATTTCAAATAAAAAAACATAAATTAAATAGATATGCATCTGTTTTATAAGTGCATCCGAAATATGTAATTTGTTTTTTTTTCTCATCCTTCTCGTTTTAATTTCACTTCACATTTCATTCTAACTCTTGTGATCAATATACACTTAACTGTTAAAAAAAATATATCAATGTGACTAAAGGGGCGCAACGAACCGTATGCATTATTTGCTTGGATATTTAGAAAGAAGTGTGCTTGATGTGATTATGTCAACGTTTAAAAGAGGGTGCGTTTGGTATCCTCTTATGGGAATGAGGGAATCATACTGGTAATGATTTTAAGGGGCCGTTTGGTTTATAAATGAGATTGGATTAGGATTTGGATTTAGTATCGGATTTGGATTTGAAGTAGGTTTAGGAGAGAAAAATTGTATTAATTTAAAATATTTTATAATAAATTTTAAGGGCAAATCGCATAAAAGTGTACTCAACTTATACTTGATTTCAATTTAAGGTACTCTACTTTTTTTTTTCCCAATTTAATGTACCCAACTTTTTTTTGGTTGCAAATGTAGACAATCAATAGGTTAGCAGTTTACCTTCTTCTTTGAACTGATTTTCCGGCGACCCATTTTTCCGGAATCAAATCTTTCCAGTAACATAAGTTTTTGAAACAGACAAAAAAGTTGTCTAGCATACATGTCAAACTCAAACAATTATAGACAAGTTCTTTATATGTGAAAAGTTTACTTGACTCTAATTATAAGCAATTAATACGAGAGCTACAAAGGTACCCACAAGCAATAAGACATGCCATACTATAAAGTTTGTATAAAGAAGCTTTAGTTTGTAGTGGTTTTAAATACTTTTAGTGGTTTAAGAAGTTGCAAGGATGGAAGTAGCAGTGGAGTATCAACGACCCAAAATTTATTCAGTTTGGAGTATCAACGTCATAAAGATTTGTTGCTGGAAAAATAGGTCGCCGGAAAATCAGATGGAGAAGATGGTGACCTGCTAACTGGTATAAGGTGACTTGCTAACCTAGTGATTGTCTACATTTGCAACCAAAAATAAGTTTGGTACACTAAATTGAGAAGAAAAAAAAAGTAGAGTACCTTAAATTGAAATCAGATATAAGTTGAGTACACTTTTATGCTATTTGCCCTAAATTTTAAATAATAAATATTATTTAAATAATAAAATAATAAAATTTATCCACATGTATAGAGAGAAACAAATAAAGTTGGCCCACAAAGACACCATTCCACTTAAAACCACCCAAATTGCTCATCTATCAATATTTGATTCCTCATTCCATTACTCCTCCCAAAATTATTAACCAAACACATGTTTAATGTCAAATCAACCCGAAACCCATTCTAAAGTGACATACCAAACGCACCCTAAGTGTTTGGCTAAGATGAGGGGCTCACATTACATGGGAATGAAACATGGATATTTTACATACTCTATAGAAGTCCAAGAGGGAATGAATGACTCTATCATAAGCGAGAGGCTCACCACTATTATCAAACTCATACCCATTGTGATTCACGAGAGCATACCATACGCACCCATACAAGAACATCCATCCCAATAAGTTATTCAAAACCATGACTGCTAAATGCATTCACTATCTAGTACTTTTCCCCTCAAAGACTTGTTAACGTGTCATGTTATATCCTATATCAAACAACTTTATTTATATAGCTTTGTTTTAATAAATCAACCACAAATAATGGTCAGAAAAAAGCAAACCACAAAAAAATTGAGTGACCAAGTCGTGGTAAATGCTCCACCGTCAAAAATAGAAAAAGTGACAACACACTCGTCTCGTGCATCTCGCTGACCCAACGTTTAATGCACTTTTAGGCCATGTGATATTTTATAGGGTCGCCACCTTCCCCAAATTTTTATAGTCAATTACTCAATTCTGCCTCCCTTATTATTTATTTATTTTTATTTTTATTTTTATATTTTTAAAATCACACGAAACTTTAAAATAGATATAACTAGGTATAAATCCAAAAATAAGAAAGCAGTTTGGCCAAACTACAAGCTCATAAATATAAACAAAATAAGTATCATATTACTCTGTTCGTCTCAAAATTATTGTCTCCAGACAAAAACCATATAATTTAGAAAAAGAAAAAAGCATTACATTTTTCAACCAATCAAATTTTTTCCCCAACCATTATACTTTTTTTTTTCTTTTTTTTAATTGTTTGAAATAAAAACTGAACAATTATTATGAAATATTTCAAATGAAAAGGTGAACAATAATTTTAAAACGAAGAGACTATTATACTAGTAATAAGTTTCGCACAACAAGCAACATGTAACTTTCGTAGTTTTATTTCAAATACACTTCTCGACCGTTTGAATTATACAAGATACACAAAGCAAAATCAGAACCACCTTCTTTATTATTATTGTCATTTTGCATATATACGAACCTACACAACAAGTAGAGTATGAATGTAGTTCACCGTTATTGTTTTATTCAACTAGCTTACCACGATTTTCAAATCTATTACAGTTATGACAATGTATTGTTGAATTGAATTTTATAAATCTATTACCATTCTTGGTTAAGTTTTTCCTGATTTAAATATATTTATAAAATATTATGTAATAAAACCAATTTGACTATAATGAAAATTAACGTTCTGCATAGATTTTGGATATTTCTTTTTCAGTGAGAAGCAAAGTAAAAGTTAGCAAATTGACTATTATTTCTGTACTTTAAGAAAATTGTCAAATTAATAAATATTCGCTATTTAACTTCTTAACTTGTAGCATAAAAAATAATGGCGGCGATTAGCATGTGCAAGTGGTGCAACCGCACCGGGCCCCCTTTATAAAGGATCTCCAATTTAGTATACATCAATTAATATTTATAGTTTCATACATAAACCTTTTGAATTTTAGTGTCTTTGTTAAATATTATCAAAGTTGAACCGGGCCACATACAAAAAATAGAAGATAAACTTTAGACCATATACAAAAAGAGTGAAAAACTTGGATTAAAAAGAGTGAAAGACTTGACTTTTGTTAATGTTTTGCGTAATGTCAAAGAACTTTTTATTTTCAATAATAGGTAAACGTTTCGTGATTTATGAGTGTCTCATTTGTGATTTCGCACTGGCCCCCCAAATCAATGAGACGGCCTGATAAAGTGATATGTGTATAAAAGAAAATTGTAAAACACTAAAACATGATTATTTACAAACTTTGCATTGATTTTTTTTTTTTCTTTCTGAAATAAAAACTTTGCATTGATAACCAAACTATATTTTGGGTTAAATAATATTGCATTTTTATTAAAAAAAAAAAAAAAAAAAAAAAAAAAAAAAAAAAAAAAGTTAAAAATAGCTTAGTGCCGAAAGGTTTATAAGTTGTGACTAATATAGTGTAAATAGAGGGGCTCAAAAGATATGCAACATCTCGCCGTACAGGGTCTTAAAAAGGGTCATATTTTTCTTAGTATTGTACATAAATACATTAGATATTAAACATAGATGATGCATGTAATTTATGTTTACATGCAATTTCTTTTAATTTACAAGTGTAATGGAACATTATTGTTGTTATTAGCTAGAGTCACCGAAAACCACAAAATGGCTATGATGTGAGGTTACATGTTTAATTCTTTCAGGGCGCAAACATCTCTGAAGTAAAAACGACAATCTCTTTAAAATGAAAGACTTCTGCCAGTTTAAATATGTGTAACGCTGAGTTAAAACAACTTATGTGGTGTTTGGTTGGGGCAATTTCAAGGAATCTGATAGGATTTAAAACTAAAATTGCTTGAATTTGCTTGTTTGGTTCAAAATAAGATGTGAGCCTAGAAAATTATAAATACATGAATGGAGCCTTTTATATTTTTTCCGGGAGTGAGGAATTTATAATTCTAATACCAACTAGTTTTATTTGATATAAAAAGACAAAAATGACCCACTAGTTTTATTTGTGATGGTGCAAAAGAAAAAGGGTAATTGTGTCATTTGTCATTTAAATTGCTATGACGTGTTGTTTGTGTCCAAACACATAAAGAGATTTGAGAATTTAAAATATGATATTTCTAGCTTTAGAATTTTAGCAATTTTAATTTTCTGTATTTTAAATTCACGAACCAAACTCTCATTAGAGTATTCGCCAAAAAGTCAGAAACATAAGAAAAAGTTAATAGAGAAAACTTGAAAATTAATACTGTTCACAACTTTTATAAAGAAAAAAGAAATGAAAACGAGAGGTGGCAGGTTACCAACTTTGATGCGATTTCTGGGGATCGAGGCTAAATATGTCATTTCAACTCAACCCACCTTCTTCCAGTCACATGATTCTTTTGCA
The DNA here is from genome assembly GCA_030686995.1 of Artemisia argyi. Lineage (NCBI taxonomy): Eukaryota > Viridiplantae > Streptophyta > Magnoliopsida > Asterales > Asteraceae > Artemisia > Artemisia argyi. Next base: position 13,153,867 of record CM060691.1, on the reverse strand, counting down.
CTTTTTTGATTCTTTTGATTTTCATTTTTGTTTTTTCAAGAAAAAATACCGAATTTGGTGCAAGATTTTACATTAATACACGTTCTAAACATTTTTAAGCAAAACAGGAACTAGAACCGTCAATTATATAAACACACGGATTAAGAAAAGTAGGATCATTACATTCTTCAACCAATCAAATATCATCCTCGTCTACTAAACTTTTTTTTTACTGGTTGAAACAAAAATGAGACTATTATTTTAAAATATTCTAAAATGGAAATGACGACTACAGTTTTGGGGTGGAAGAAGTATCATTTAAACCGTTAACACACTCATAACCTTGTCGTTTACATACATAAACAATATATCGACGTGATTATCTAAGTGAGTTTGTGTATTAAACAGGTCAAACAAGCTAAACCGTTAGAATGACAATCTATCTGACTTGTAAAATTAATTATAAATTAATTATAAATGGAGTTCTTATTAAACAGGTCAAACAAGCTAAACCGTTAGACCCGCTAGCTTTACTCTTTTCTAACAAAAAATGCTCTCTACGAGGGATCCAAAACATGTATAAGTGGTGGACTTAGACACGACCCGAAATCTATTTACACCTAACTTTAACTTGGGTATATACATACTGGTTTTAAATAGTGTTTTATGTCTTGTCAAGAATTAAGACTAGTTTTTATGGTCATCACTATTATCACTTCTACGTCTGCGTCACATCACCATTCAACATATCACAAGTGTCATTATTTTTTACCTTTTATGATCACCACCAAACCAAAAATATAAAAGTATCCACGTTATACAAAAATAAATGGAATAATGAGGTATTTTACGGTGAGATGAATGGTGTGAAATTGATGCTTCACCCCTCATAAAAACCACACAACCCCGCTTTTTATATGGAGTCTTTAAAAAAGGTTAAAGACTGATAAATACGTAGTACTTAAAAAGTAGTTCTAACTAAACATCTAGTTTACAGTTTTGTCCCAACACCACTTGAGGGCTTTTGCTTCTTTGACGCAAAACTTTCCTCTTAAAGCAAGCAACAGTTGTAGTTAGCTGCAACTTCAATCCACACACCTTATCTCCCAATCTTAAACTCATAGATTTCATGTTCTTAAAGTTCATGACACACTAGAAAAAAAGCTCCAAGAAAATGGAAAGAATTATACAAACAAAAGGCCTTCTACCATTCCCACCAAACCCGAAAACCAAGTTTTTAACAAACCCATCACACCAATCTCTTAGACAAAGATTTCATCTTGCAAGTACATTAAAACCCAAGTCCCATAATGGGTTGTTAAGTTTTTCTTTGAATCATGATGGGTTAAAAAATTTTCATGCAAAAAAAGTTTTTGTTAAAGCTTCTGCGTCAGCTGGCTCTGTCTCCGTACCAGACGGAGATGGGAGCCAGCTGTCGCAGAAGTTTATGGGTGTTGAAGTTGTGACACTTAAAAAAATTGTACCTCTAGGATTAATGTTTTTTTGTATACTTTTTAACTATACTATACTTAGGGATACCAAAGATGTGCTAGTTGTGACTGCAAAAGGTTCTAGTGCTGAAATTATACCATTTTTAAAGACTTGGGTTAATTTGCCTATGGCTATCGGGTTTATGCTTTTATATACAAAGTTGGCTAATGTGTTATCTAAGAAGGCTCTTTTTTATACTGTGATTCTTCCGTTTATCGCGTTTTTTGGGGCGTTTGGGTTTGTGTTTTATCCGCTTAGTAGCTATATTCATCCAACAGCTTTGACTGATAGGCTTCTTGAAATGTTGGGTCCTCGGTTTCTTGGACCGCTTGCGATTTTGAGGATATGGAGTTTCTGTTTGTTTTATGTTATGGCTGAGCTTTGGGGGAGTGTGGTTGTTTCTGTTCTGTTTTGGGGGTTTGCTAATCAGGTATTAACTTAGTGTTGTTTGGTTCTTCAGATGTTGTTGTTTTTTTATGCTGTTAGTCATTAGATTAGATGCGATGGTTTAGTTGATTACAGATGTATTGTGTTTGAGTAATCATGTGTATAACTTCGAAATTAGTTATCTGCGATTGATGGAGGTGTCGGATTTCATGTGATTTATATTAAATATCTAATGTATTAAGTTTGATTACGATGTACTTTTTGGAGATCACAGGTCTAAGTACAAATTAGGCGGCTTTTGACCCTTCAAACCCATTTGACCCATTTCACTTGATTAGGCGACTTTTGCCTATTTATGACAATGTGCCATTGAAGAAAGTCCTGCATTTCACTTGATTATATAAGAAAATGTCGAGTTTTATGTGCGGGTCAGAACAGCTAACCACTTTCTTTGTTCATTTGTAGTAATGTAAGTATTTGATGTATTAAGTTTGATTACGGCTTTTGACCCGTTCAACCTACCTGTTTTACTATTTTGAAATATTTTACCCGTTTGACCTATTAACAATACAATACAACACAAATAATCCAGTTTTGATACAAACAGATTAAAATTGCTGTCTGTATGTTTACATGCCAAGATCACACCTGAGAGTTGAAACGTAAATTTAGTGCTAGAATCATGAAAACAAGGTGAGCAAGTGACAAGACCAGGTGTTCTCCCATAACGTGAGGCTTATACATTTTTACCCTCATAAAATGCAGATAACAACTGTAGACGAAGCCAAGAAATTTTATCCTTTATTTGGACTAGGAGCAAATGTGGCTTTGATCTTCTCGGGTCGCACAGTGAAGTACTTTTCAAACATGAGAAAACATTTGGGTCCCGGAGTCGATGGATGGGCCATTTCTTTGAAATATATGATGAGCATTGTTGTCATTATGGGGTTTGCTATTTGTGGTCTTTATTGGTGGGTGAATACTTATGTTCCACTTCCAACCCGTAGCAAGAAGAAGAAGGTAACACCTCGAAATGGATTTAAATGACGCTGATTTCTGATATAAGCCATTGATTGTGTTTCTTGATTTTTATTTGTAGGAAAAACCAAACATGACTACAATGGAGAGTTTGAAGTTCTTGGCATCGTCACCTTACATTAGGGATCTAGCGACATTGGTGGTAGCATATGGTATAAGCATTAATCTTGTTGAGGTTACGTGGAAATCAAAGCTCAAAGCCCAGGTAAAACATTCGAAGTTTAAACAACTGTTTAACAAGCTTTTTTGGTTACAAAATAAGTAAATAACAAATACAGTATTGATTTGAAAATGAGCATAGAATTTGGAATTTCTGTGTATAAAAGTCATTGGGGATGCAAACGAGTTGAAATTGAGCCAAGTTGATCACATGATTAGCTCGTTTGCATCACTAGCTATAGATGCACAATCAGTCTTGGGCACGGGATTAGCTCGTTTGCATCACCAGAATTATATACTTCCAAAAATTTACTCCTAACACCTGTTTTGGTATCTCAGTTTCCCAGCCCGAACGAATACTCCGCTTTCATGGGTGATTTCTCTACTGCAACTGGAATAACAACCTTCACGATGATGCTGTTAAGTCAATGGATCTTCAACAAATACGGGTGGGGTGTTGCAGCCAAAATCACACCCACAGTTCTGCTTCTAACTGGGATCGGGTTCTTTTCCTTGATTTTGTTTGGGGATCCACTTGGACCAGGTCTCATGAAGTTTGGCATCACTCCACTTTTAGCAGCTGTTTATGTTGGTGCAATGCAAAATATATTTAGCAAAAGTGCCAAATACAGTCTGTTTGATCCCTGCAAGGAAATGGCCTACATTCCTCTGGATGAAGACACCAAGGTTCGATACTTCAACATTACAATAACTTCTTAACACTCAATATCTGAATTAGATGGTACAACGGGTATGTCTAATGAGGTCAAAACAGTTTTATATTTAAACGGGTTGTTTTTGGTATTGGTTGAAACGGTTTGGGTTAGGATGACCACAAAACTTTTTTGTGCTTGTTCATAAATATTTAGTGTGTTAAAAATACTAATTTATTATAACTTTAATCTAATATCTAAAAATACACGAATTTGGAGGCTTTATTACAACTTTCATTTGTTCGTTTCCTTTTACCCAATTTTTTTTAACTGACCCCAACTGACCCATTTAGCTATCTGCAAGTACATGGGTCAAATTACCACCTCTTACTGTTTCATTTTATGAGCTAGAGGTGGAAAGATGGTCAAGTCGGGTGGGTTGTGGAACGGGCAAAAACACATTTGGGTTGAAACTGGTTGTTTCTTAGTCGGGCTCGGGACGGGTTGACCCACAAACATATTATGTCTGCCTTTTAAAGATCTTAATGCGCTAATAACCTATGAAGAGGTTGTAAACATTAGCATACTTCTTGGGCAAATTTCATAATATTTCCCTGTTAGCTAAACTTTTTTAGTCGGCTTATTTTTGTTGGGTAAAAGGCTTATGTTTTTTAGTCGGCTTATTGACCACCTTACAACCCAAATCGATCCATTTATAAGTTATCGAGTTTGCAACGTCTGTCATGACTTTTCTAACAACTCTTTGAATCTCTTTCAGGTTAAAGGCAAGGCAGCCATTGATGTGGTGTGCAACCCATTAGGGAAATCTGGGGGTGCTTTGATCCAACAATTCATGATCTTGACCTTTGGGTCACTTGCAAACTCGACACCATATCTTGGTGGAATACTACTAGTGATCGTTTTAGCATGGTTAGGGGCAGCAAGGTCACTAGACACGCAGTTCACAGCTTTGAGAAAAGAGGAAGAGATCGAGAAGGAAATGGAGAGGACAGACGTCAAAATCCCATTGGTGTCTTCAACCGAGGATGATAATAAATCTGTTGACATTTCAGCAGAAACATCTGATCTTCACGAATCATGAAAAACAAAACATTAGAAGGCGTGGGCATTATTATTGTTATACTAGATTTTAATCTTCATAGTCCATAGATATGATGTTTACTACATTATTTTATTAGTTTTATTCATCCAAATCTGTATTGTAACAGCAATTTGATATCAGTTTCATGGAATTTATCTGTTGTTGCTTCACATATTAATTTATGTTAGGAACATGTAAAGACTTATCGGGTGCAAATTCCTGACAATTTATTCTCAACCAGGGGTGTTCACGGATCGGGTAATATCCACGGTAACCGAAAAAACTGAACCGAATTCGTAAGTGAACCGAATTGGTCAAAACCGAACCGAACTAAATATTCGGTTATTGCTTTGAATATGGTTTTGGCAATGAAAACTGAAAACCAAATTCATATAAATTTATTTTTTTTCTATGTATTTATATGAAAAAAAAGTCACTAAAACTCTTTTTTAGTATAAATAAAACATTATTTAAGCTTAAAAAAGATTTTGTGGTAAAAAATATATATAATTAAAAGAAAAATAATTAAAATTACGTGATTCTGGTTATTCGGTTCGATTTTCGGTTATAAAGGTTCGGTTTTCAATTATTCGGTTTGGTTCAATCGAATTCGGTTCGGTTCGGTTTTACCAAAAAAAAATTAACCGAACTAACTGAACCAAATAACCCAATAACAGAACCGATAAACACCGTGTAATCTCAACAAGTAATGCATTTTGATAAGGATGACATATCTATGGCCTTATAAATAAGAGCAGATGCCCAAAGCCTGAAGGGCCCAAGTAAGTACGAGTTCTCAAAACTCTCAAAGATCCATCTAGCATCATAAGTTCATAACCAAACATTTCTCAAAGATTCTATTGATAAAACCGTTTAAGAGGTTGTAACTTGCAAGCATAGGTTTTGCTTCATAATTCTTCGACTGTTTGACTCATTTGATTGTCCTTTGTTAGCATGATATTGATTTTTTTCCTTCTTCAGAAAGAGGCGTTTATATCAAAGATAAATTATATTTCAGATCGACGTGTTGATTTTTTTTTTAACGGCAAAATATATATATAGATAAATGAGCTTCTAGTAAGGCACTAGAAGCCAAAAGTACAAATACAATCTAGAAAAGAAACAAAAACAACATATTCTAGACCCTATCCGAGACTTTAACTGCGAGGCTAACAAAAATGATGAAAAAACTCTTGCCAATTACAGCGAACCAAGATAAGAGAAAAATCCCCACGGAGGCCGAGCCACCGGTTTTCACTCCGGGGTGTTTTTGATGCCAACCCAAACAAGTCCCGGGGAAAAAACGATGCAAGAAGAACCTTAAAAAAACAATACATGCTTGAAACTCAGTATATGGAAAACAACGAACATCAGCTGTCAAAATTATTTGCGGGCGTCAAAGGGGATTTGAACCAATTCAACCAGCTGCAAGACATGTGTCCCTTATGAAAAACCAAGAAAAAGAAGAAGAACGAATGTTATCGAGAACATGTCACTTTTCCTCAACGGGTGTGGCCAAAACAAGACACTGTTGCGAAATCTCCAAATCCACTAAAGAGAAGCCGCAACAATAATGGATAAACTAAGAGACTTCTCTTTAGAAGCATGCCACGAAATGAACCACCAATGATCATATGAAGTAAAAGTAGGAAGAGGAATGTCACACCAAATGCGAACCAGTCTCCAAACCTCCTTAGCAAAATCACAATCAAAGAAAATATGAGAAGAAGATTCCACATTACTATTGCACGAAGAGCATGAAATTAAAGGAATATCAATGCCCTGAGCCGAAAGATTCAATCTATGAGGTAAGCGATCTAAAGCCAATCTCCATATAAAAATGTTGAATTGTGTTACGATCCCATATCGGGCAAGTATGAGATTGGTTGGTGGTTTATAAAATCTGGGTGTCATCTACTCTTTTGAGTTAGCTTTTTGGAGTGAGTTATACACCTAACTTATTGTTTGGTTAACAGTATTTTATTTCTTAAGTGATTTCTGTTATGGAGTATATCAAAGTGTTGATTAATACGATGAAGTATGAACTCTTCTTGGCAATTTTTCTCCATGGTTCAACTTATGAATAGGATTTTTTTTTATTCAATTTTGATTTCGTCTTTCTAACATGCTCGTCATGTCACATTCATGTCATCAAACAAAACTGTGTGTACACAGTCTCATTATTCGGAGAATATAATGCATGAAAACATATTTTCATAAATGCATGAAAATAACAAACAAGACAAAAATTTGGGTGGTATGTATTAAATAGCTTGTCAGAGTACAAAAAGATGTATGTGGTGAGTTAACAAGAGTACAATGTGCACTCATTGCTCTGAATGCGATGCCAACGTGATAACAACCGTTAACGTTATCTCTTCGATCCGTTTAAATAACATTAATAATAATTCCTACGACTTCTTCCTCGGATCCAAATTGTTCCATAAAGCTTTGTTTTCATTCATTTATTCTTCTCTTATAATAAATGACAAGTACAGTTTTTATATAGTTTAACAACATGAACATAAGTATAATCAACTTGAGAAAGAGCAACTAGCAGGTATTGTAGATTGTAGACGGTACGTATAGAATGAACTCAAGTGATATATGTTTTTAGTTGCTTACTGATATTGTCATAATGATCTATAGCTATTCACTAAGGGAAATTCTAACTTGTGCCATGGTGATAGATGTTAAGAGGCATTAAATGAACTCACATTATCATGTTCTCATGTTTGTTGATATTAATAATTTTCTAAATTTATGATGTCTACTAAAATTATCATTGTTTGATATGGAAATTAAGTTATTTAAAGTATTAGAAGGATAAGCTCCAGCTTGAAACACATGGGTCTTAATGTAATATTCTCAAAGTTGAAGCTATAAGTGTTCCCTCCCAAATATCAAAGGATTAAAGTGAGCTTAATTGAAGACTTGAAGGGTCAAAGTGGAACTTTATTAGTGATAGCTATATAAGCTCACTTTCACCTTATTTTCATTATTCTACTTATTGTATCTCTGTGTGTTTTTCATCTCTCCTCTCTCATTGTTCCTGAGTTAAAGAGAAACCCTAGTTTTGTAATTTATTTATCTTTTTTTTCTGTATTGTAAAACTTTGCTATTCTTTAGCTGTTTGATATAATAAAAATTAAAAAGTGAGACAAGGGGAGGTTGGCTGGGTTCACCCTAAAACTGATTTTGTGATTAATTTGGCTTTGGTTTATAAGTTTATACATGGTATCAGAACCAGGTTGCTCTATTCCAAAGCTTTTTTAAACGATTTTAAAAGATTTGAAAAATTAGGGTTTCTCAAGATTTGGGCGTTTTGATATATATATATATGTGTAGATCTTGTTGTTCTGAGGGTGGATATTGTGTTATTGATATTAGATCTTGAAGATCTGAAGTTTAATTGGTGTTTTCTAAAAATCAGGGTTTCTAATTTTTGTGGGTTTTTAGATCCTGGTGGTTCTTGTGTCAATTACTCTCTGATTTAGTAATCTTGTGAGTTAATTGACCTTCAGAGAGTGTTAATTTTGATTTTTTGTCAAAATTGTTTAAAATAGGGTTTACTGTATCAAACTCTAATTCAAGTTGTTATTGTTTGTTTTTGTTGGTTAATCTGATTGATTGATTCTAATTTCAAGATTCTCGAAATTAAAATAAAAAACCCTAAAATAATTTTTTGGATTTCTAGAATCAGATTGTTTATTTTCAATTGTTTTGTTACTAATATTGTTCTTATCTTTCAGGTATTTTCCGCTGTGCTGATTGGTTATTTGTTTGGATCTTCTTGATCCTCGGGCATTTTTTGTGGAAGCTTGCGTGCATTGTAACTACCTCTCACGCCCTCTCTAGGTTTTTTTGTTTAGGTTTTTTAGAATTGCATGTGACGACAAGTAGGTTAAGGGATTTGTTGTTGAGAAGTTGTTGTTGTTGGGATTATATGTGCTTGAGGAGTTATAAGGTGTTCTTGGTGTTGGTTTCTTTGTTTTGTTCTGTTTACTTTTGTCTGCTTGTTTTAAGTGTTTGTTATCTTGTTTTGATTATTTTTAGTCTTGAAAAATGTCTGGTGAAGATGATAAAAATAAAAATAAAACACATGAAAGTGGTAGTAGTGAGTTAAAATTGGATATCTATGACCCTTTATATCTGCACCCTCAGGACATTGGTGCTCAGTTAATTACCTTCAAACTTGAAGGAACTGAGAACTATAAGGTCTGGTATGCTGTTGTGTAGTTGGCTTTACACACTAGAAATAAATTTGGTTTTATTAATGGCAAATGTTTTAGAGATCCCACTGATGTTCTTTATTAGGTACAATGGGATAGGTGTAATTCTGTTGTTCTGTCTTGGATTTTAGGATATATTTCTCAAGACCTTTATAAGGGTCAAGTGTTTTCTAAAAATGCTAAGTCCGTTTGGGATGAATTAGATGAAACTTATAATAAAGAAGATGGTTCTGTCATCTATCATTTGCATCATAAAATTCATACATTAACACAATCTGGTATGAGTCTATCTGAATACTATCATGAGTTTAATGTATTGTGGAGGCAGTTTGATTCTCTTGTTGATGTGCCCACATCCACATGTGTTTGTGATACTGCTACCAAGTTGAAAAAGCATTCAGACCTTCTTAGGCTAATGCAATTTCTCATAGGACTGGATGATAGTTTAAGTTTAGTGAGAAGTCTTATTCTCACTACTGGCACTTTACCAGATGTTAAGTCTGCTTTTGCTACTCTTTCTAGAGATGAATCTCATAGAAATAGTCATGGTGCTAATAAATCTGTTAAGAATGGAACAGCTGCTTTGCAGCTAGACCTAATACTAGCACTTCACAAAACAATAACTGGAATTCTAATAGAAACAATAATAATAATAATAGAAGATTTGGCAGGGTGTCAAATTTTGTTTGTAAGCATTACAATATGAATGGGCATACTATTGATAGGTGTTTTGAACTTGTGGGATATCCCCTGGTTTTGTTAAAAAAGGAAATGTGAATCAAAACAATGCTAATAATGTGACTAATACTAGTAAGAGTACCACTCATACTCTTACTACTAGTAGATTTTTTAAATTTCAATTCTAATATAAGTACATATAGTACTTATATTGGATGGATTATTGATTCAGGAGCCAGTCAACACATCACCTTTTGTGAAGCCATACTTTTTGATATAATGTATGTTTCTCATTTAAATCTTACAGTTGCACATCCCAATGGGACTGTTGCACAAGTTAAACAGAATAGAAGTTATAAATTTGGAAATAATCTAATTCTTAAATATGTGTTGGTTGTTCCTGGTTATCATGTGAGTCTATTGCCTGTTCATAAATTGTCCAAGGATAATAATGTCATTGTTAGTTTTAATGATAAGATTTGTAAAATTCAGGATTTAACTCAAAGGTTCCTGATGGGTTGTGTTATGTCAAATTGTATTTGGCATATCATACTTGGACACCCCTCTGATCAAGTTCTAACTGTGCTAAAAAATAAACTTAAAGATATTAAAAGTACCAGTTCTGAACCTTGTGAAATATGTCATAAAGCTAAACAAACTAGAGAACCTTTTCCGTTAGGTGATCAGAAAACTGAAAACATGGGTGATCTGGTTCATCTTGATGTTTGTGGACCTTATAAAGTTACTAGTAGAGATGGATTTAGGTTCTTTCTTATTGTTGTTGATGATTACACTAGGTCTGTTTGGGTGTTCTTAATGAAAAATAAAAGTGAGGTTTTTGATCATATTGTCAGTTTTTTTAACTTGATCAAAAATCAATTTGAAAAAACTGTTAAAGTTTTTAGAAGTGACAATGGAACATAATTTGTAAATAAGAAGTTTGAAATTTTTTGTTTAAACAATGGTATTTTGCATCAAACAACTTGTCCTTATACACCATAACAGAATGGTGTAGCAGAAAGAAAGCATAGGCATTTGTTAAATACTGCTAGAGCCCTCATGTTTCAGGGGGGGGGGGGGTGTTTACCTTTGAACATGTGGACTGAGTCTATTCTAACTGCTACTTATCTTATTAACAGGATTCCTACTGTTGTGTTATCTGGTAAAAGTCCATTTGTAATGGTGTATAATACTGAACCTAATCTTTTAAATCTAAAATGTTTTGACTGCTTATGCTTTTCAACTGTTCTGAATGAGTCTGATAAATTTGGATCTAGATCTGACAAATGTGTGTTTGTTGGATATGTGGACTGAGTCTATTCTAACTGCTACTTATCTTATTAATAGGATGCCTACTACTGTGTTATCTGGTAAAAGTCCATTTGAAATGGTGCATAATACTGAACCTAATCTTTTAAATCTAAAATGTTTTGGCTGCTTATGTTTTTCAATTGTTCTGAATGAGTCTGATAAATTTGGATCTAGATCTGACAAATGTGTATTTGTTGAACATATGGACTGAGTCTATTATACTGATGTGTTATCTGGTAAAAGTTGTATAATATTGAACCTAATCTTTTAAATCTAAAATGTTTTGGCTGCTTATGTTTTTCAACTGTTCTGAATGAGTATGATAAATTTGGATCTAGATCTGACAAATGTGCGTTTGTTGGATATGCTTTTGATAAAAAAATATATAAATTGTTTAATATTGATCAAAAGAAGTTTATTTTTTCTAGGGATGTAAGGTTTTATGAAACTGTTTTTCCTTTTAAAAATAATTCTTTTTACTAAAGAATTTGTATTTGAAGAAAATGGTTTAAATAATTTGAACTTTTTTTATTATGAAATTGAAAGCCTCAAAATACTTTTAGATCTGATGAGCCCTATGATGATAAAACAAGTAGTATGGATAATAACATCAAATTTATACCTGAAACTAGTATTCCTATACCTAGTGTCAACACTATAGATGGAGCAGCTAGTGTTGATGAGTCTTTGCAAGCTGAAACAGCAGAAACTGCTAATACAGCTGATGTAGATGTTAATTTGCCAGTAGAAACTTCTGATACACCTGATGTAGACAACATTAGTGGAACTTCTAGTAGGAAGGACACTGGAATTGATGAGTGTGCAACAGAAACTACTGTTTCTAAAGGTATACAAGATACTAGTGTTAATGATGATGAGTATATATCTGCGGGTGAGGATTTAGATATGTTTGGTAAAATGTTTGAGTCACCAGAACCAGCAGGTGCACAAACTTTTAGGAGGATTAGTAGAATGACAGGCTTACCATCTAAATACAAAGATTATGTGCTTAACAAAAATCATAAGTATGGAATTGATAAGGTTGTTAAATATTCCAACTTAAGCTTTGATAACTTTGTTTTTACTGCTAGTCTTAATAAGATTCATGAGCCTGCTACCTATGAGTAGGCTGTTAAAGACAACAGATGGAGAGAGGCTATGAATCATGAAATTGAGGCTTTAAATATAAATGGTATCTGGGTAATTGTTGAATTACCTGCAGGTAGAAAAGCTATTGTTTTTTCAAAGTTAAGTATAAGGCTAATGGTGAGGTAGAAAGATTTAAGGCAAGATTAGTTGCCAAAGGATTTAACCAAAGGGAAGGTATTGATTATGAGGAAACTTTCTCTCCTGTTGTGAAAATTGTCACTATAAGATGTGTGTTAAGTATTGTTGTTAACAATAAATGGCGTTTGTTTCAACTTGACATTAATAATGCATTCTTATATGGTGAATTAGAAGAGGATGTATATATGGAATTGCCAGAAGGGTTTTCTGATAAAAATGATAAAAGAGTTTGTAAAATGGTTAAGTCTTTATATGGTTTAAAATAGGCTCCTAGAAAATGAAATGAAAAACTCACTTCTGTGCTTAAAGAGAATGGTTTTGTGCAAAGTCCTAATGATTTTCTTTGTTTAACAAACATGATAATGGTGTTTTGTTAGTCTTATTAGTTTATGTTGATGATATAATCATAACTGGAAATAATACTAATGAAACTAACAAGTTTAAAAAGTATTTGAGTTCAAATTTCTTGATAAAAGAGTTAGGTAAATTTAAAATTTTTTTGGGTATTGAGGTTTTGGATATTGTTAATGGTATTTGTCTTACACAAAGAAAGTATTGCACTGAGCTCTTAACTGAGTTTGGTATGCTTGGTTGCAAACCATGCAGTACTCCAATTGAAACAAATCCTGATAACAAAAAACTTGTTTCTAAATTTGGCGATGATGAACCATTGACTAGTATAACACTTAGGGTTAATGGCATATAATAGCAACGAACTTTTTTATTTGTGCCATTATCAGATACGAACCCAAAAAATTACAACAATCAGATACGAACTTTCAAAATTTGTTTTATCAATGTAAAAATCTCATCTCATTGAGTACGATAATGGAAAAAAGATTCAAAGTTGGATGGTTATTGTGGTATTTTTTTTAAAGTTCGTATCTGATAATAAAACAAAATTTGAAAGTTCGTATCTGATTATTGTAATTTTTTGGGTTCGTATCTGATAATGACACAAATGAAAAAGTTTGTTGCTATTATATGCCATTAACCCAAAATTGATCTATTTGACTTTAACAAGGCCAAATATTTCATATGTTGTGCATTGTTTAAGTCAAGTTATGCATAAACCTATGACATCTCATTTAAGACTTGCATTCAAAGTATTGAGATACTTAAAGAAAGAACCTGGACTTGGTATCACTTTTAAAGAAAGTGAAAACAATAATCTAAAGTTTTTGTTGATTCTGGGCAAAATGTAAAGTGACCAGGAGGTCTGTTACTGGTTATGCTGTATTTCTGGGAAATAACTTGATTTCCTAGAAAAGTAAAAAACAAGCTGTGGTTGCCAGATCCTCTACTGATGCTGAGTTTAGGGCAATGTGTAATGTTTGTTGTGAGGTTATGTGGATTACCAAGATTTTGGTAGATCTGCATGTGAATGTGAAGTTGCTTGTGGAAATGTTGTGTGATAACATTTCTGCTATGCAGATTGCTGTTAATTTAGTGCTTCATGAAAGAAGCAAACACTTTGAGATTGATTTATATTTCTTGAGAGAAAAAGTGGCTGATGGTTTTATAAAACCTGTTAAAGTCAAATCTGAGGACAATATTGCAGATTTGTTCACCAAAGGGCTTAATATTTATGACCATAACCATTTTTGCAAGTGTCTTGGTTTGTTTAATGTGTTTCAGGATCATTCTGGTGAACAAGATAAAGATGATGGGGGAGTCTCAGGAAGCTAAAGCTTATGGGGGAGTGTTAGAAGAATAAGCTCCAGCTTCAAACACGTGGGTCTTAATGTAATATTCTCAAAGTTGAAGCTATAAGTGTTCCCGCCCAAATATCAAAGAATTAAAGTGAGCTTAATTAAAGACTTGAAGGGTCAAAGTGGAACTTTATTAGTGATAGCTATATAAGTTTCAGCCTATTTTTATTATTCTACTCATTGTATCTCTGTGTGTTTTTCATCTCTCTTCTCTCATTGTTCATGAGTTGAAGAGAAACCCTAGTTTTGTAATTTGTTTATCTCTTTTTCTGTATTGTAAAACTTTGCTATTCTTTAGCTGTTTGATATAATAAAAAAGTGAGCCAAGAGGAGGTTGGCTGGGTTCAATCTAAAACTGATTTTGTGATTAATTTGGCTTTAGTTGATAAGTTTCTACATAAAGAAATATTTGTCTTCACTAAACACTTCTAAGCTTGTGACACTATGGCACAAGTTAGAAAAACCCACTTTGTAAGGTAAACAAAAACTTGAATAACTTTGAGTCTTTGACTGCACATAAGTTCCATATATACGCATATATAATTTCCGTTTATAACGATTGTTTTAATATCCAAATTAATTGACTTCCTATCCTTTTGACAATTATTAGTTGGTGAGATTGATTTTGGCATAATTACAAAGAAGAATTTAATATGATTTTTATATATGATTTACGCATATGATTTTTTCAAAAGCACATATGATATTGAAACGAAAATCTAAAAGTAACTGAAACCCAATACATCTAGCTGAACACCGAAACGTGTGACCCAACACGAATATCTACATGCTTGATCAAAATCAATTCTTAGCTCCAGTCGACAAAATGTACTTTATATATCTTGCATCTCACGAACACTCGAAAGAGTATACGTATATATAAGAGATAAACTTGCTATTAAATACGGAGTAATAACTTCGTAAAAGCATCTATAAGGTACGTAGTTTGACAAAGATGTGAAGATGAGGCCATAGCCACCCTTAACAGGCCAGCTGGTTGATAGACCGGCCAAATTCGGGTCCTCACAGACAAGATAGTGATAGTCTTAATGAAATTTTGTTGCATTACTACAACCCGACACAAGCAATTGTACGAAGTTAGACGTTAGAAAGAACTACATCAGCATAAGCAATTGAGACATCCGTTATGTCAAACACAATAACATTTTCTGACTTTAGTTTTGGATGACCTGTTTTTAACCCGTGTTGAATTATTTGTCGACGTCTATTTTGGCCTACTTTTATGATCTTTAATTGTCGTCTAGATGCATATTTAGATACATGAATTATCTATTTTATCTCATCTCTGTTGAATAATGATGTAAACCCCGTAGGTTATGATTTTCATTGAGGCACAATATATAAAGGCAACCTTAGAAACCCAAAACCCACAAACGGGCTTAGGCTTATTTATCTTCTAATAATCTCAACTACTCAAAACATCAAATTTTTATTCCTCTTCAGTCTTAGGAACCCTGTCTTATCTCATCTCGACTACTCCAAGCATCACCACTCGAATATGCATTGGTGCAAACAACATCGTCTGATTACAGAACCAACAACCTCTAACTTTCGATCTAATACAATTAACTCAAATCGTTCACATGGGATTGTGTTGTCGTTGATGTTGTTTACAATCGTGATAATGTTTTTTCTTTAAAATGATTTTGTTGGATTTTTTAAATTCCATTTGATTTATTTTTTGAATTAATTAAAAGTTAGTTCTTAATAAAACAAATGATCTTCATGGTTTAAGAAAAGTGCTTTCTAACATCTCTTCTCAATAAGAGGTACGTGGAAAGAGTGATTACATAGTTTACAATTGAAAAATCAAACATAATTTTGGTTTGCTGAGTTTAAATTTATTGTTAAACCACTTAACCATTCTCAAATATAAACTAAGTCTTGATAAAAGGAAATAAGGATTGGACCATTGTTCAATTATTGTGGCACTGATTGACAGGCTTTTTATGATCGTTACATGGAATATTTGATGGTAAAGAAAAATACAAACCATGCAAACATGTGAATTAACTAGGGTGTACGTACCGAGTATATTATTTACTCTAGCTAGATACATGAGCTACACCTACACTACTATGAATAGTTAAGTTCTTTGTTTAGAGCACGGCCCACTATGCTAGCTGCCTCAAACCATTCTCACTTAGGTTTTAACATTCTTGGCACAGCCACATTTTGTCACTATGGCGCCATAGTGCACCAGCACCGGCGTTATAGGCGCGCTCGCCATCACAACAACGGCCGAGTTTGTGTGTGTGTGTTTTTTTTTGGTTTTTAGTGTGAAGCGGGACTTTTTTTGAGGTGTTATAAGAATGTTATAAGGGAAGATGATTTTTTGGTTTTCTATTATAGATATGTTATAAGGTAAAAGCTGACATAGTGACGTGTACAACCTGCACCTATAGCTCGATGCACCTAGTGTTAGATTATGGACATTATTTTAGTAGTTGTATGTTAGGATCGAACTCGAGATCACGGGATTGCACACTTTACGTATGAAAAGTAAATGAATAATAATTATATATAAATGTTATATTAATTATTAGAACGTAAACACGTAATGATCGTTAACATTTAATGGCAAAGGCTAACGAACATTAGACGAATAAAAGGAAAGGGACTATAGATGAAAATTGGAATGTCAAGAAGGCTCTAGAACCCTTGTGGGTTGGTTAGGGTCGATTGGATAAGGGTAGCCCACATCGCTTTGTGAAGCTTTTGTTCCAAGTTTTCTATCCTATATAAACACACAAGGTTTCATTGTTTTCTCATAACTTGAACACATAATCTTGTGTGTTTTCTCCTCTCTTCTCCTTGCAATTTTTTGACACCCCATTAAAGTTTAAGGGAGTCGAAACTTTGTATTCTATAGTGTTTGTGCTCGCTTTACTTGCATAAACGTTTACTTGAAGTAGTACGTGTGTACAAGATCATGAATCAAACACATCATTGTTTGTTTCTTGGATTTGTTCACTTAAACCCTAATTAGGGTTCTTGAGTTGAAGATTGCATTTGATTCTTGTTCAGGCTAGAATCACAAAGGTACGTTTACATTTATATTTGATTAATTAATTAATTACATGTTATATGATCTTGTTATAATTGTTTCCGCTATGCTTACTTGATGTATTTGGTTTATTTATATGATTGTCATGTTATTATAATTTCAACACCTAGCACTTAAAGAACTGCATATATTCTATTGTCAATTTTTATTTGATCATATTTTTAGCCTAGTTTCTTATAAACACATTCTCTCACGTGTCTTTTAAAAAAGGATTATGATTCTCTCATGTTTTAATCAATATGATAGCTTATGTCGTTAAAGTTTGTGAGAGTAAGTATAAAAGTGTGCCATATTTTTCCATTAAAAACTTTATTTAATTCTATAGTTTGTGATTAGTGAACATGATATATCATGTTCATTTGAATTTTAAAGAGTTTTTATCTTTTAAAAAACTATAAAAGGTTTAGACCAAAAGAAAAAGAAGATGGAGACAAATGTTGGAGCAGCGAATCCTTCGTGCTGACCGCCAGAGGCGAAGCTTCATAGGGGGGGGGGGGGGCGCCCGACCCCCCGAAATTTTTTTTGCGATGTAGGGGGTATATAGTTTTCGTGTAGAAAAATTTCGGTATATTCGGTTTCGACCCCCCAAAAATTTCGGTATACCTGAAATATAGCCTCAGGAAAAAAAAATTTAGATCCCGACCCCCCACTTACAAAATCCAAGCTTCGCCACTGCTGACCGCCAACACTAGTCGACCAACCATGAGGACGTCGGTTGTCGTTGACCTCGAGCCCCTCACACAAAACTCAGACCCAAGAGCAAATGCTCATATATCATAATGTAGCTAAATTCTTTTATTATTTACAACTCTTAAATTAAAGCATGTCCAATGCTATTCTTTACTAGTTGAAAAAGCCTTTTTCCTAATAATAATCCACTTCGTTAAATGATTTCTATTTCATAAAGATAGATATAGAATCTATGAGGTAATTACTTAAAAATACACTTTGTGCTACAACCCTTCCTATTTGGTAGAAAACGATCCTATGATCTTGGACTGATCTTACTTGAGATTGAAAATCTTAAATTTGTCTATGATGAGCGGATCTAACTGTATTAATATTTATAATTGATTTTTCTCTGCAATACTATTCGATAGGGCAACATTGGTAAGTGCTACAAGATCTCGTGCATTGAAACCAATGGTTATGGACCCAAATCCATCATTATGAAACATTTTATTTTTCAAGTGCAATCGGGTGCCCTAGTGTAAAGCCTTGTGACTAATGTTACCCCGTAAGTGTATTACATTATTAGTCAAAATTATATAAAGAGTACACATAGCATGAAACCTTAATAGGCCCAAACACACAATCGGGCTTGAGCCATATTTATCGTCTAATAACTAATACCACCAAAATATGTGAAGTCTTAGGTTCAATTGCAAACAATCATGAAGTGGTTACATCAACCTCCTGAAAAGGAAATATTTTATCCTGTTTAAATCTGTATAACAGTAGATTCAAGGGTAAAACCAAGCTTTTGAGGGGAAAAAAATCTTATTGTAATAGAGTTCTGAATATATTTTGACAAATTATGATGAGTTAAAAGATAATTTAGCATTGTAAATGTTATTAGGCGCCCAAAACCCAACGAAACATCTTGTTGGATAGTTTTCTTATAATCAAAGAAATAATAATAACATTGATGACTCATATTAAATAAAGTAAAAACATTGATGACTCATATAAATGTAGGTCTATATATATAATGAGTGTGTAAAGTGCAAACATATGCACATTCACAAAAAGTTTTGCAATATGAACCTGTGGTCCGTGTTACTTTTTATCCACATGAGGCACATATATACCATGTAGAAACACATAAAGATGACCACCACCTCATTCCTCACAAGATCACACCATCACTACACCAAAATGGACCATCAATCCTTTCCTGACTCGACCTCCCCCTCTCCTCTAGACAAACCAAACTCGTTCGCCGCAAAATGCTGGCTAGACGACGCTTGCATTGTCGATATTGACCAGTTTATCACAACTCTATCCGGTATTAAATCAAAAGGTGTACGACCTGACCTAATAGGGTCCATTATCACACATTACGCGTGTAAATGGATCCCGGAACTCTCAACAGACTCACCTTCACCATCTCCATCTACGATAGCTAATAATAACCCCTCACCGCCACCCGAAAGCGCCACACAGTCATGGCTTAAAAAAAGGTTTTTCATAGAAACAATAATAACTGTCCTCCCATATGAAAAAAACGCGGTCCCATGCAGCTTTCTCTTACGTCTTCTTAAACATTCAAACATGGCTGGTGTCGAGTCGAATTACAGGATTGAGCTAGAGAAAAGGGTGGCATGGGTGCTTGATCATGCAACTTTGAAAGAGTTAATGATACCATGTTTTAGTCACGTCAAAGGGACTTTGTTAGATGTTGAGTTGATGTTAAGGTTGGTTAAAATGTTTGTTGAGTTGGATATCGATGGTTTAAGAAGTGGTGTTGGAATGTTTAAGGTTGCAAAGCTTGTTGATAGTTATTTAGCCGAAGCTGCCGTTGATTCGGAGCTTGGATTGTCGGAGTTTATGGAGCTTGCTCAAGCTGTACCGGAGCAAGCTCGTGCTAGTGATGACGGATTGTACCGTGCCATTGATACTTATTTAAAGGTAAGTTATTTCTAATTAAGCTTTTAGTGAATTGTTTCAAATTTAAATACAATTAGAACGTAAGTTTGAAGACATTATTGACTTCCAATTATTCCTATGTTTTTCAACGTATAAAATTGGTTAAGATACAATAATGTACTATGCATATAATTTAGCAGTATTCGTTTTAAGGTGTTTTTTTTTGTTAGTTTTCCTATTTTTGACTTTTAACACGTCTATCAAATCAAAAGATATGTATCATCTCTATATTGGGACAGCTTATACTTCTAGATAATATTCAGTAATTAAGTATTTTATTACTATATCACATGTTAAAAATAAATAAATTGTCATTTGTCACCAGTACATGATATGAAAAAGGAGAATAAAAGTGGTGGCACATTAGCCTTTTGTTTGGCCTCCCGTGATGAATATGACTATTTGGTGTTATATATCAGGAATTTCAGAGACCATTTATTATACTGTAGTAGTTTGGTAATGTGTACATGGATACATGTTTCTTTTGTTCAGATTATCATTTTGGTTACTGTTTTCGAACATTTAACTGGAAATTATTCCAACACGTGTAACTACTAATCAGTGAGTTTTGAACATGAGAAATTTTGTGAGGACGTAGGTAGGGGCGGCAATTTGGGCCATGTTCTGATTGACATGTTTAAAACTTTTAAACTCAAATCTGACCTGTTTAGTTAATTGTGTTGAGAAGCTCAACTCTAACCTTAACACATTTATTAAACGAGTTAGTAGAATATTAAAAACATTTTAAGCAACATGATAAATATTTTGATATAAGTATATACTATTATCAAATATTTTGAAAAACAACATATATCATAAAATAGAAATACAGAATATTTGGGTCATATTATAATGAATTAAACACATAACTTCAAATATTTAATATTTTTTAACTTATTTTTAACCGGGTTAACAGGTTGTAATCGGGTTGAGAATCTTAATCCAAACCTAACCTATTTATTAAACAGGTCAGTCGCGTCGACCTATTTTCGACCCGAACTTGTTTGACCTCAAATGTAACCTGTTTATTTTCATGTCAAATGTCGGGTCGTTTTTCGAGCGTGTCAGAAATTGCCACTCGTAGACGTAGGTATATGACTACTAAGTTACGTTGTTGGTGTTATAAATGAAGTAATTTTGTCTTTATAACGTAATTATGAAACATTCAAATATAATCTTTGACAATTTGCAGACGCATGCAAATGTGACAAAACGAGAAAGAAAGACGTTATGCAAATTAATCGACAGCCAAAAGTTATCCATAGAAGCATCCTTACATGCTGCCCAAAACGAACGTCTACCAGTCCGATCCGTCATTCAAGTGCTCTTCTCGGAACAAGCCAAGCTCCATTCTCACATGGACTGGAGTCGATCATTTAGCACTAGCAAGAGCCCGAACCTTGCATTGGACTCACACGAGCAACGTTGCCACTCATCTAGAGATGTTATGACTCTACAGCAAATAGAAATCAAGAAGCTAAAAGAAAATGTGACAAAGCTAGAAAGACAATGTCATATGATGCAATCACAAATAGACAAGTTGTCAGAAAAGAAGAAAGGGTTTTTCAACTGGAGGAAATTAGCAACGTCGACGACTCTTAGATCTATGAGCGTTGAAGTGGTGGATGAGCGGGTTGAAGGAAAAGGGTTTGATTTGGGTAGTATCGGAAAGCAAACTCCTCTTAAGGGAAAACAAGGAAGAAGCAAGCAGACTCCTAAAAGGTGGAGGCAATCCTCATCATAATTAAGTTATCGTAATATTGTTTTTAGTCTAATGATTTGTATTACGTAGTATAAAATAACGAGGTTACTAATAATAATTTGTATACTGTAACTTCTATTGCTTATACTTGTGTTGTAGTATAGTACATACATATAGATGTTTATACTCGTCATTTTCTTTTCCTATAATATCAATATTAACTATTCTGGGGTGAAAAGTTACTCACATATTTATGGTTGTACATTCACAATCTACTAAAATGAAAATTACAAACTCCTCTTTTATCCGTTGAACATAGAGGTAAGATAGTGTATGTCTACTGCAACTTTGGGTGGGGGGGGGGGGGGGGGGGGGGGGGGTCGGGACCCTCCCTGCCCCTTAAAAGTTCCGCCTATGGGTAAAACTACAACATACAAGCATAGGACCATTCGTGAAAGATCTTTATGTCCTCGCGCAAGTTCTAGCCAGAAACACCAACAGGCTATAGCTAAACACTGAAGACGAACTTATTTTATCTAATGTCATTTATGTAGAAATAGGAAATATGATACAAGAAGTTACACAACTTGATGTGTAATATCATACATCAATGATCAAACCGAAGAACACTAAATTATCTCTTCTGGAAATTAAACCTCGAATGGAGTACACAAAGATGAATGCAAAGATCAAAACCAACACATTGTGCACCGCAGCAATAGGGCCAAGAAAACTATGCTTGTAAGCAAAATAACGGTCTAAATATTCTTTAATGGTTTCACCGTTTGTAAGTTCATCCGTGTAGTCCCCGAACTGTGAAATAACTATCCCGTAAATAGTCCATGCCATCGGATTTCCCCAATAGTACCATCTCCACTACACGGGAATACTCTGTTGTGTGTTTTAACATACTGATCGACATTATCGATCAGTACTAAATAATGCTAAATATCAAAATACCGAGTATAAAAGTTTTACTTTTGGAAAGGAAAAATATTCCCACGTCTTATAACACACCTAATAATACCTCACAAAATATTTCAACTGAAATATAAAAGTCATATCAAGTGAAACTTACGGGCCGTGGGATGATGAACCCCGTGAACAGATTGAACAGTATTGGAGTTTTTGAATTATTCAAACTTAGTTTATCTCTTAGTCAAGTTAGTAGTCAATAATTTTAGGGATATTATAGCTGTTATGCTTCCTATTCTCTAGCTGAAGTAGGGTGAGTCAGTTGAGTCTTTTTAGCTAAGTTTGGTTATAGACGTTGTAATCTTTGCCTATTTAAAGGCCTCAAGTGAAGTCAATAAAGCACAACAAAAGCAGTAGTATCTTTTCTCTTGCAAAAGCAATCTTTCTTTATTAATTTATCCAACAAACAGTCCGTTGCATGAGGCTGTGACAACCATAAAATGCCATGTAAAGGAAACAAAAAATTGGAAGAAATTATACCAAAAGAATTTAGCAGCAGTCCACTCGAACCCAATCATGGAGTATACCACCAAAACCCAATCATGTAGACTACTGTTTGCAATAATACATACGGGATTTCAACCAAAACCTGACTAAAAGCGTATGGCAAAGCAGAGTACATTTCAACCAAAACCACGGGTTGCACCGCATATGCATTTTGGACTCCTAAGAAAAGGACCGCAGCATATATTGAACTAGTCGCGTTAATCAAGTCTTGTTCAATTTTCCTAGAATGCATAACACAGTTAAGTATTGCAAAATTAAGACACTGAAAGCGCGTGAGAGGTGTCTTTCACGTTGCCTCACAACGTTTTGGTTTTAAATTAATCTTACCTTCAATATACTGTTCTAGTACATGCAGACGAAAAAAAAAAAGGTTTATAGTCCAAAGTCAGATTGGTAGCAATATTTCAATGTTAACATTTTTGTTTTTATAAATTCTACTTAACAACAGTAAAAAATGATGTGATGTGGTAATGGCATTCATGTAGTTAGATTCTAACAAAAGTTCGATATATTAAGCCAGAGATTTATACTACCTCCGTCCCATTTTAATTGTCCGCGGGCCCGAATTTGACCGTAAATATTTTTGTTTGTATTATATAACACTTGATGAAATTTATATCATTGAAAAGTTCGTTTAACGAAGGACTGTGACACAATGTTTACCTTTTACCACCGAGGTTCCAGAACACAGCACCAAAAAGAGCCCTAGTGACAACAAAACATAAAGCAGTACGTAATTATGGCGGGTTTCGCCATTATGACAAATGTTGCTTCCATAGACATGCTATGCATTGTATAAGGTACCACTGCGAGTATTGAGTTGGGTAGAGATCTTTTGTGCCGGGACTTGTACACTTAATTCAGTTATTAAGGCTTTGTTTCTTCTGTAAACTAGACATAAAAGTTAATAAGAGATCGACCTAGCTAGGTGCCGTGTGGGACGAATAACACTAATTAGTGTGCCACCTGGGCAAGGACAAGATAAACAACCATGTGTTCTTACAATCTCTTAGACACTCCTAGTACCATACTCCTCTTGTCCTTCCCCTCTTACACTCTAAATCGGTCACCTCCTTGCTTTTGTTTCTTCCTTTAGTCGACTAGAACAAGCAAGTACAAGAGCAAAGTCCATGTGAACTCTTACAACTCTTATGACACAAACTCAACCATGCTTTTGACTTCTCTTCATTTTAACACTATGTACAAGACTTTAAAAACAAACCGACCATATTTATTTTGTTCCTATGCGTCGACTAAACCAAAGAGAAACCAAAAACATGTTACTTCTTACACAACATCATCGCTTCCCCACTCTTGTCTGCCTTGTACGCCACTTCCCCTTCATCACATCACAATTAATGTTTAGAGTCAACATGTACAATCCGATTATAAAAATCTCCTTATAAACTCTACTTCCCATCTCATTCATACGTACACATTCATAAAACAAACACAAATACTATTTCCCTTTTGTCTATGTCGTGTAAAGATGAAAAGAAAGAAGGAAAAACAAGAGTAGAAGCCAAGGTTTTAGAAGCCAAGAGTTTAGAAGCCAAGTCTTGTTCATAAGCTACACCATTCGATCCCCTCGAAACCATCTCGACCAGTGGCGGAGCCAGGATATGTAATCACGGGGGCATTGAGCAACAAAACATGTTGAGAAATGTTACCTTTTAATTTGAACCGGCTCGGGTCGGGTTTGCTTTAAATGTAAAAAAAATCAGTTTACATGATTAAGACTATTTTAAAAGCATTGGACTCTATATATAAAATGAAAAATGATTGATAGTTCGACCATTAGCACTAAATGAACCGACTTAGGATGTATATTATACATTGCTCAAATATCAAGCGAAATAAAAGAATAAATCGAAAGTAGTTGCATTGTTTTGAAACACAATGTATGTATGTTTATTTTTCTTATACAATTGGCTTTCACAAATTACATACGCTAGGTTCAAAAAATATTAGATATTAGAAGATATAATAGGTTCAAAAACGTAGGCATGTACTATTATATATTTTAATTACATTAAATGAAAAAACGTAGTTATCACAACTTTTGACTTTCCTTTTCACATAGCACCACTTTCCCATAATCTCATTTACCCACTTTCCATTTTTCCAACACTATCATACCACCATTTTTTCCGATATCAAACCATTAAATAGGATTTTCCGGCCGCCACATATGCTTTACTTGTTGGTCATCAAAGAATGGTGAGGGCACTCTCAATATTTTGGTGAGGGCAATGAGCCTTTCTTCTACCATTTCGACTGTTATTTTCTATATATTTTGTGTCCCTCCAAGAGCTTCGTTGGGGGCAAGTCCCCCCGCTAGTTTAAGGGTGGCTCCGTCCTTGATCTCGACCCACCTTTAATAGGTGTTGTAAGTGCTTAAACCTTGTTCAATAATCTCTACTTAACCATGATGTGTTTGACTCCATTATAAGCTTTGTTTAAACCACTCTTATAAACTAGAACTCTTATAACCATGTCATGAATCTAAAGCATAAACCTGAACCACCACCTTACTGTAACGATTTTAAATCCCACTTTTAAGGCCCTTCTGGTCCGAATCAGGAAAAGTGTAAAACACTAAAGTTGTCCGAAATAATGTTTTACGTCTAGACTCGCGAGATTTTAATCCAGAAATGCAAAACAAAGGCTATTTTCTGTAAAAACTTGATGTAAACTGTTTTAACCCGAAGTTGCTAAACACAAAACCAAACACCCCTTTTTGAGTTGATTTAAAAGCTATAAGCTTAAACCAATAAGCTATGACTTATTACCATTTGAAAAGCTCCTATCAAAGTTTCATAAGTCCCAAAATATCAAGTAGGTGTATTTTTGTTTTGCGTTTTTTATTCTAAGTTTTTCTTAAAGATCAATGACGGGTGTCGTTTCAAACTCATATGATCTTTAAAGATCTTTGCATATGTTGAACTAATCTGAAGTTTTTAGATAATTTCTATTTTCGAGTCTTGATGAGTTTTTGTATGGAGTTGGATGTGTTATTTTGAGACGGTTTTGTTGTTGGCATTGGTGGCGGAATTTAGATAGTGTTAATGGAAGCAATAGGTAGCTTTCTAGAGAGTTGTGTTTTTATTAGGTTTTCCAGCGAGAGAAGATGGAAATAGAAAACGAAAGTTCAAATGGTTGTTGTGTGTTGGTGGGGGTTCTTATACCCGGTGTTTGATTGTGTGTTTTACGTGTGTTTATATATGATGTGAGGTTGTTTTTGAAATGGACTCTATTAATTTATAGGACTGTTACAAGTTTACGAATTTAATACACTTAAATTTCAAGATGTAACGTTTATTTGTGTCTATGCAAGAAGCTATTGAAATGGGTTGTGTTAGTGCAAACGTTACGACATTTAATCTATACAATGTCTTTGTGTTTTAATGATGACAAACACGTAAAAAGTGCACAAGTTACTCGTTCACACATCAACGTGTCTCGACATCACTTCAGGTATGTACAAACACTTTACCAACTTTGTTAAGTGATCAAAGAAAAACTTTTTGTCCTTAAACCTTACATTTTATAAATGTGACAAAACATTTTTTACAAAAATAAACTAGACAAATTATTTTTGTATTTATAAAAAATGTTTAATTAGAAAAATAAAGTTGAAATTTGAATTTCAAATTGTCCAAACGTCCTTATTTCCCGTCCAAATCAGATAAAATTTCACTAGGTAACATTTCACGACAAAAGGACAAAAACTGTCGGGAAGGTCCCTTAAATAGGTGACGGTCCCTTATTGATAAGGGACCCTGGCATCTCGATCTGGCTATAAATACTGACCCATTTTCACCAGAAAAAGTGATATTCTTTGCACAAAAATTTCCTTTTCCTTTTCATTCTTTGATCACTATAACTCTTTGGTATGTGTTTATAAGTGATCCCGTCATCCACTACATCATGTGTAAGAGATGAACACTCGAAGTCGTCAAGAATCGAAGTGTTATTGAGTCCACACACAACTAGTCTTATGATTTTCTTTTTCCTCTTCTGTCAAGTGCAAGAGAAGAACTCTCGACAACTATGAAGATTCGAGATGTTATAGGTGTCCACACATAAACGTAACATGTGTTACGTGATAGGATTTATATCATGTCATTGTTTTCCGACTTGTGTGTGAGTCGAGGATGGGGTATAAACTTGGATAGTGATGTAGTTTCAAGTATTGTATTTGTGTGAGCTTGGATGGTGATGTAGTTCCAAGAAGTCTTGTAACTAGATTAGTTCATGTATTCATTGTAAGGAGAGTGATGTCCTAAAGTGTAGGTTAGGATTTGTTGAGTCATTATGTAAAGACTTGGATCGGGGATGATCAAGTGTGTCAAGTGTGTAAAGACTTGATTCGGGTGAAGAATCAAGTGTGTCGTGTGTGTGGACTCGGATTGCATGAAGATTCAAATGTATCTAAGTGTGAAGATTCAAGTGAAGGGGAGTGCTCGTTCTTGTGAAGGCTTAGATCGTGTGTCGATCTAAGTAGGACAAGAGTGCTTGTTTGTGTGGCCATGTGGGCTCTTGTGTAGATTGGTTCTAGCTAGGATTAGGACTCGACATTCCGCTTAGTGTCGTTAAACTTGGTGTAAGCTTGTGTATGGTTTGTTCCACCATAAAGGAGCGTGTTGATTAGTGAAGTAACTCTCGAGTGTGGGACTCGGGGAGTGGAGTAGGACGAAGAGGTGCTTCGTGCCGAACCACTATAAATCATTGTGTCCGATTTGCGTTTTCTCTTCCATGCTCTTTAATTTCTATGTTTGCATTACATTTATATTTGTGTGACTTGGTGTGTATATGCTTGTAATATCAACTAGTTAACTTAGATACATAAAACATAAGAAAACTTAATCAGATGAAATGGACACGCCCACTAGTGACGGCCCCTTATACAGGGATGGTCCCCATACATTTAAGGGACCGTCGGTGTATTTAAATGACCGTCCACAATGAAATCAGAATTGGCTAAAAACGTTTAAACCTCACGTTATGTTCAAGTCTATGTGATTGCTTGCATACTTGTTATTAAGTGACATATATGTTTGTTATGAATGACATAACCACTATTCATATTTAGTCAAACTTGATCGGGAATTTGATACGAAATATTTTAAGTTTTAAAGAGGAACGTATTCACCCCCTCTACGTTTCTACAGGTTGTTACAAGTCAATTAAATATATTTAATTTTCATGTGTATGTACTAACTTTCACAAGTTTTATTTGACTGCATTGTAAGCGTGCGATATTGTTTGTACATTGCGAATAAAATTTTTTACCACTTTAATGCGGATGAACAATATTGGCTGAATTGTTTAAAACTTCATTTAATAGTAATGTTTTTTGTCTTAGAAAATTTAAGACTTTTTTTAATAGAAAGTCTCAAATGCGTTATTATGTAGTATAGATTGCATCTAACGAATTAATTAACAACTATTAAGTAAATCGTGAAATAATAACTAATATAATTAATATAATTACTATAAACATATTAATAACATTATAAATGGTAATATCTCGGTGTATACGTGTGTGACCCCATATGCTTACGTGTTTTCAGCCGTATAATTATTTAGGTTATGTTTGGCGCAGAGCTTTTTGGGACGACGAGCGGTGAGCAGTGGCGGAGCTAGAAAAAAATTTGTGGGAGGGCCGAAACAAAAATTTTTTGGGAAAAACGTTTGATGGGAGGGCTGAGATGAAAAAAAAATTTTAACACATCAAATCATGAAAAACTACACTAACGGGCTTAGGCCTAGGGGGTCGGGACCCTTCCCGGTCCTCACTAAGCTCCGCACATGGCGGTGAGCAATGAGCTTTTTGATTTTTAGTATTCGTTTGGAAAAAGAGCGGTGAACTTTGCTATTTTTTAAGAAAGCTCATTTTTTCAATGCTTCTTTAAGAAGCTGTGAGCGGTGAGCAGTTAGCTGTGGTTACAGCTCACAGCTAATGCTCACAGCTACTTTTGCCAAACATAGCCTTACTACGTATGATATGAGCACTTCCCAATATTTTGTTTACTTGATGATTTGATGTGTTTATGGTGGTGTTGTGTTACTTTATGGTTTATCAAGAACAATCAACGGTTTTAGGCAATGATATTGTGGTCCTTGCTCGTTGGAAAAATAGTTTACTTTTTCAAGTTTTGCATATATTAGTTGCTTGTGTACTCAGCCACACAACACAAACATACGACTCTCATTTTTTTTCTTAACAATCTCCGCCATACACCACAAAGTACTCAACCAATGAATTTCTTTCAATTTTATCTCATCTAAGAACAAACATTTTGATTTGTTTTTGGAAAAGACATAGGTTAAAGATCTTTTTAAGGTATCGGGTAGGTTTCTATTTTGTTTTGATGTTGTGTCTTTGTAAATCGAAAAAAAAAACCTTGAAACTGATTCTTATTATGAAGTTGTTGTAATGTATGGTCGGTTGAAATTGTTGTTAGCTTTATGGGGTCTTTGTTTTAAAGATTGATGATTGTTTGTTTCGATTAGATCTTTAAGGAAAAAAACCCGTTGATCTTGTTAATAATTTTCGTTTTTGGTTTTGATATCAAAAGATATAGATCTATAATGACTTTTCTCTTGAATTTGGATCTAAAATATGAGATATATGGAGAAAATAGTGAGATCTTAAGTTCGAATTTTGTTGTGTTTTGTGATGTATAAATCTAGGGGGATTAGTTGTGCTAATCTCAAAGAAAATAATGAGATCTTCACTTTGATTTTTGTTGTGTTTTTTGTGGCGTATAATAAGATCTTGATTTCGAATTAGTTGTGATGTATAATAAATGATTTTTCTTGGATTAGTTGTGTATAATTAAAAGAACACCATGGATTTGGGTGGAGATGTTGGTGGTGGTATGGGGTCAATGGTGATACAGTAGAGATATTAGTGGTGGTATAGTGGTTATGTTGGTTCTAGCACAATGAAGATGTTGGAGGTGGTATTGTGGTTGCCGGATCGACTGGTGGTGGCCGGATCTGTTCGATGATAAATGTATAATTTTGCGAAAAAGATGAATAATTAAAGGAGATTAATATAAAATTTTATTACATTATATTAATAGGTATACAAAACACGTTACATTAATATAAAAATAAAAAACATATTACATTCATTACTTTTCGTCGACAGTATGTGAAAGAGAACATTGCATAAAACTTTTTTGTGTGATTAATTTGAGATTGAGTATAGAAAATGGGTTGAAGTGGTGATGATTTATGTAATAAGATAGGAATTTATAGCAATTTTTAAAAAAAGTTTATAAAACGTAAAACATAACGGTTTGAAAAGGCTAAATTTTGAATTTGATAACTCGAAATTTTGGGGACCAACGGTGTAACAGAGAAAAATTGGCAATTACCGAAACACCCATCACAATTTACTCACGTGTGTTGACTAACAAGAAAGGTAACGAACGTTACCAGAAAAAGACCAAATTTGTAATTAATAAAAAATGTTGGGACTAAATCTGGGATTTATGAGAAATTGAGACTTAATTCGCGAATTTTTAATAGTTTAGAAACCAATGGTGTAATTTACTCAAGAAAGAATTAATAAAACTAAAAAATATTTGTTTAGTGGATTATTAGTAAGTTTAGTAGGCGTATTTATTTTAAACACGTTACACTTTATAACATGATAACCACACAAAGATGACCGATAAGATGGAATTTATTATTTTTAATCAGATGCACAATTTCGTTTCTTTCACTTTGCAACCAAATTGGAGCTAGCTCCCACCCATTGGTCCAATTAGAGCTATCCGACCCTTGATGTAATTGAGGAGCTGTTTTCTGCTTCTAATCATTGGCCATCTCTATATTTTATGGATTGGTAATTGGTATATCCTTTAAAATGATACCGATATTCTTTTATTTTTTGTTTTTCTAAAATAATTTTATATTTATTATAAAACTGTCAATTCAAAGTTACGAAATAAAAATTATATAGTTTGACAAGTTAAACGTAATAATAAAAACACCAAAAATACAGAGCAAAAAATAATAAAAATTTGTCTTGTACTGTTAATAGTGTGAGTAAAACTCCGAAAAAAGTACTTAACATAAAATATAAAGTTTAACAAGTCAAAAGTAGTAAAACACAAAAGATACAAAACGATATAACTGATGAGCTAAAGAACACACATTATGCGTGTTTTGTATGTACATTTGAAGTGAAAAAATATAACTGCTTCACACACATTAGCGAGAGTTAATTTGCACACCATCAAAGCTGCTACTACTTATAGTATTAAACATCTTAAAGAGATTGATGAGTTAACCTTACTACAAAATACCATCTGTACTAAAGGGTTCTTATCATGTCGGGGTCAGTTACAAAATTGCCGTTAAGTATTTCGCGTATAAAAGTGATGAATATTGTTTATTGAGTCAAACTTTTAACTTATACATATAAAAGTAATCTTGAAAGGAAAGTTTACGAGTGAAGTGAATTACTAAAACGCTAAGGAGAAAACAGTAACCACACTGTAGCAACAACAGTGCTTGCTACAGTTGTAAAAAAAATGGTCCCTGAGCTTATAGATCAGTTGCGAAGTTAGTCTTTAACGACCGTTACTTAACAGTCGTTACTTAACTTTGCAAGTGGCCAATAACCTCAGGGACTGTTTCTATACAAATGTTTAGAGAGAATTTACAAAAAAATGTCCTTAGCGTCATCAAGTTACGAGAATAGTCCCTCGGGTTATCTGTAAGTTTCAAAGTTAGTCACGAAAGACTAACTTTGCAACAGTCCAATAATTTTAGGGGCTTTCTCCGTAAAAAAACTCAAACTATTTTCAGAAATAATTTACGAAAATAATACTTGGGGTTATCAATCTTTTGCATATTTACTCGTTAATGAATAACTTACTATACATAAATAGTCTTTGGGTAATTGTTTCGTCTCAAATTTAGATTTAGCACGCCATTTTCGCAGCAACTCGTTTACTACTATTACTTATGAGAGTAGTTTGAGATATTTTAAATACCCAAAGGCATCACTCTCATTTCCCGGCAAACATGGATGAAGAATCACCACCACCACAACAACCACTCCTCAACCACAACAACAACCACCACAGTCGTCCATGGTACACCCGCATCCGAACCAACATCACCACCTCCCTAACCCTCCACAAAACCACAATATGGTCAGAGCTAGGAGGGTCAGTAGGCGACTTAGGCACTTACATCCCAATAGTCCTGGCCTTAACACTCGTCTCAAAACTCGACCTGGGTACAACCCTAATCTTCACAGCCTTATACAACATAGCAACAGGTCTACTCTTTGGAATACCCATGCCAGTCCAGCCCATGAAGTCCATCGCATCCGTCGCTATATCTGAACAACCGTTGCTAACTCTGTCGCAAATCGCTGCTGCTGGAATATGCACTGCCTCCGTGCTCCTTGTCCTTGGAGCTACTGGTCTCATGTCGTGGCTGTATCGTTACATTCCGCTGCCTGTTGTACGTGGTGTTCAGCTCTCGCAAGGACTGTCCTTTGCTTTTACGGCTATTAAGTATATTAGATATGAGCAAGATTTTGCCAAGAATCAGCAAGGTGGTGACCGGAGCTTGTTGGGTTATGACGGGGTTGTGGTGGCGTTGACCGCCGTTGTGTTTCTGGTGATTACTACTGGTGCCGGAGAAAGTTATGATGGGGAACCTAGTAGGGTTAGGGTTAAGATTTGGAGGAGGTTGAAGATGATGTCATCTATACCGTCAGCTTTGATTGTGTTTATTTTAGGTATTGTGTTATGTTTCATTATTGATCCTTCTATTTTTGGGGATTTACAGTTTGGGCCCTCGAAGTTTCATGTTTTGACTATCACCTGGGATGATTTCAAGACCGGGTTTCTGCGAGGGGCTGTGCCTCAGATTCCGTTATCTGTTTTGAACTCGGTTATAGCTGTTTGTAAGTTGTCGAATGATTTGTTTCCGGAGCACGAGGCTTCGGTTACTGCAGTTTCGGTGAGTGTGGGGTTGATGAATTTGGTTGGGTGTTGGTTTGGGGCGATGCCGGTTTGTCATGGGGCGGGTGGGTTAGCGGGTCAGTATAGGTTCGGGGGGAGGACCGGGGCTTCGGTTGTGTTGTTGGGTGTTGGGAAATTGGTTTTGGGGTTGCTGTTTGGGAACTCGTTTGTGAGGATATTGAATCAGTTTCCTGTTGGGATTTTGGGCGCGTTGTTGCTGTTTGCGGGGATTGAGTTGGCAATGGCGTCGAAAGATATGAATACTAAAGAAGAGTCGTTTGTTATGTTGGTCTGTGCGGCTGTGTCGCTTACAGGGTCTAGTGCTGCGTTGGGCTTTGTTTGTGGGATTGTGCTGTTTGTCTTGCTGAAATTGAGGGAGGTTGATTGTGGTTCTGATGACGTTGATGAGTAACCGGTCTAAGCTTGGTTGATTGTGGGTCTGTTATTCTTTGGGAACTGAACAATTTCCCTCTAAATCGACAACCATACGAAAGCGTTTGAGTTTATTGACCATTTATCTATGGACCAATATCACATATGGACTGTTACCTGTAAATTATAAACCACTCTAAATGTGATGTTACTATGTGTTATTGGATTCTTGTTTAATGATTTCATTGTGACTTCCTTTTTGTTCAGTTGCTTGAATTTTGTCAATCATAAATTATAGACTTTGAGTAAGATAAGTGAACCAGAATACCAGATGTTTAGTACTTGAGTGTTCGTATTTGGGCTTGATTGCAAAAGTTGCCCACTGGGCTATCATAACTCAAAATTACAAAATGTGACAAATAATTTCATTTGAATGTTACAAGAATACAGGTTAGAAATTGAAGGATAAAAAAACACAAAATTACATTTACTAGCTGTCATTACAAATTCGAGACACGCTCATGAAACTGAAACAAACTAAAATTCTTTTGCCAACGTGCTAAAACGAGATTAAATTAATAACAAAGATGAAAATATATTTAAGTTTGTTTTGAAAATTGATAATAATAAAATTGTCTTAAGTCACGTGAACATTTTAGGTATATATTGCTTTAAAAAAAAAAAAAAAAAAAAAAAAAAAGGTATTCAGCTCGACTTTACAATATCATGATGCTAGTTCATGCTTATTGCTTTATGATATGTAAGACTGCTCATAACGGAAGCCATATTCACGCGTGGTTGAGTTAGATGTCACCACCATCACGCGTCGACAACCAGTACACTCGTATACCATAACCCGTGGTCAACCAATTTTGAAGATGGTTTGATCATCCGCTTGCTTCACCAACCCAAATCTTGGTTATTTCGTGTGCGCGAGTGTATTGCGGCCTTTTAAGACATGTTTATTTGACGAGGTTAGTGTTAACCGTTACAGAGGGTTTAATGATCATATGATGATTTTGTAGAGGTGGCAATTTCTGACTCGACACAAAACTCGATATAAAACTAACACGAAAATTAACAAGTTTGGTTGAGTCTAAATATGTTTCAGGTCGCGTTCGGGTCAACTTATCTATCCCGTTTATTAAACCAGTTAAAAAAAAACCCACCATTTATGTTCCTTTGTAAATTTGAAGCCAACTAACTTCTTCCCCACCAAAGTTCGTTATGCAACTACCAAGTCCTCCATTGATTCCCAAAACACACAACACAAACACACTCTTCACACTTATTCAGCATCATCCCCACTTCACCAAATGGGCCCCACCAAAAACCCTCAAAAAACCCCACCAAATACAAGTCACCAATTCATCACCCAACACCACTGACCCAAACTCACTAATCCAACACCTTTGCCATCATGGCAACCTTGAACAAGCTCTAACAACCTTAAAAAACATGAAACAACACAAACACATGGTTGACGAGGACACTTTTATCCTACTTATTGATCTTTGTGAGCGTATGCGTGCAGAGCGATTCGCGTGTCAAGTTTACGAATTGATCACAGATTCGAGTACCCTTTTGAGTTTAAGAACTGGGAATTCGTTGCTCAGTATGTTTGTTAGGTTTCGAGATTTGGGTAATGCGTGGTATGTGTTTGGTAAAATGTCTGAGAGGGATTTGTTTTCTTGGAATGTTTTGATTGGCGGGTATTGTAAAGGGGGTTGTTTTGATGAGTGTTTGGGGCTGTATGATCGGATGCTGTGGGCGGGTGTGAGGCCCGATGTGTATACGTTTCCTAGTGTTTTGAGGACGTGTGGGAGGGTTAAGGATTTGGGTAGGGGTAGGGAGGTGCATGTTCATGTGTTGAGATACGGGTTTGGGGATGATGTTGATGTGAATAATGCGTTGATTAGTATGTATGTGAAATGTGGTGATTTGTGTAGTGCGCGGTTGGTTTTTGATGGGATGGGTGTGAAGGATACTGTAACGTGGAATGCGATGATATCGGGGTGTTTTGAGAATGGGGGGTTTTTGGAAGGGTTGAGATTGTTTCGTGAGATGATTGAGTCGTTTTTTGTTCCGGATTTGATGACTATGACTAGTGTAATATCGGCTTGTGAGTTTATTGGTGATGAAAGGTTAGGAAAAACTGTTCACGGGTATGCTGCAAAGAATGTTTTTAGGAAAGATGTTTCTATAGATAACGCTTTAATACAGATGTACTCGAGATTTGGAGCTTGGGAAGAAGCTGAAAGAGTGTTTAGTACAATTCGTACAAAAGATGTTGTATCATGGACTGCCATGATTTCAGGTTATGAGAAAAACGGGCTACCAGAAAAGGCTATAGAAGTCTACAAGAATATGAAGATGGAAAATGTTGCACTAGATGAAATCACTATTGCTAGTGTTATATCTGCATGTGCTTCATTAGGTCTTTTAGATATGGGTGTCGAGTTGCACAAGTATGCCAAAAGGACTGGTTTACTATCCTATGTCATAGTCACCAATGCTTTAATTGATCTATATTCTAAGTGTAAACTTATTGATAAGGCTTTGGAAGTCTTCCAACGTATTCCCGACAAGAATGTCATATCTTGGAGTTCAATCATACTTGGTCTCCATATCAACAATAGGAGTGTCCAAGCGATTTACTTTTTTAGAAAGATGAAAGTTAGATTAATTCCTAATTCAGTTACTTTAATCTCCGTTCTTTCTGCGTGTGGTAAGATTGGGGCTTTGATGACAGGAAAGGAGATACACGCCTATGCTTTAAGAACAGGGCTCGGGTTTGATGGATTTGTACCAAACGCACTCCTTGACATGTATGTAAAGTGCGGGAAGATGAAAACCGCATGGAAACAATTTAATTCAATTGAAAAAGACATTGCTTCTTGGAATACAATGTTAACTGGGTATGCTCAAAGAGGAAATGGGCCAGGCGCTATCGAATTGCTTAACAAAATGGTGAAATCAGATGTAAAACCCGACCCTGTTACATTTATTTCTTTATTATGTGCTTGTGGTAGTTCCGGTATGGTAGAAAATGGATTAGAGTATTTCAAGATTATGACAGAAAATTACTATATTGTCCCTAACCTCAAGCATTATGCTTGTGTAGTTGATTTACTCGGGCGTTCAGGGAAACTTGAAGAAGCTCATGCCTTCATTATAAGTATGCCTATACAACCAGATCAAGCGGTATGGGGGGCGCTGTTAAATGCTTGTCGGATCTATAGGAACATTGAGTTGGGAGAACTTGCTGCCCGGAATATAATTAATATGAATGAATCAGAAAGTTTACGGTATTATACACTTTTGTGTAATTTTTATGCTGAAATTGGTAAATGGGATGAAGTTGCCCGTTTGAAGGTTTTGATGACAGAAAAAGGGGTGACCGTTGATCCTGGGTGCAGTTGGGTGGAAGTGAAAGGAAAAGTCCATGCTTTTTTAACCGGTGATCAAACTCATCCTCAAGAAAAAGAAATAAATGCAGTTTTGGATGGTTTTTACTCAAAGATGGGATTTGATGAGTTTAAGAATGATTTCGGAAATGACATTGATGCCTCTAAAGCGGATATTTTGTGTGGGCATAGTGAAAGATTGGCGATTGGATTTGGGCTTATAAATACGGCTCCTGGCATGCCTATACGAGTAACAAAAAACCTATACATGTGTCAAAACTGTCATAATATGGTAAAGTTTATTTCAAAAGTTGTTAGGAGAGAGATTGCTGTTAGGGATACCGAATGTTTCCATCTTTTTAAAGATGGCTTGTGTTCTTGTGGGGACACTGGTTATAAGCTAAGAATTTTAAGATAAAAGAAACATCGTTGTGGTATTACACTCGGCATTTCATATATGTACATGATTATTGTGTATACTTAAATCTTATTTAACAGAGCTATGTTTAAACACTGTTTTATGAAGACTCTTATGGCAGATTCAGTTAGAGGCAACTTACACCGTTTATTTCAGGTTCATTGTCCCCGTTTGTTTTCATATTATATATCATTACCTTTGTTTTATGTTGCAAAGGTATTTTAATTTGCTTATTTTGTTTCAGTTTCAGAGTACTATCTGTATAAATACGAAGGCTTCTCTTGAAGTTTATGTGCTTTCATTCTCGATTCATGGACGAAGGTAAAGTAAATAGATTTCTCAAGAATATGTATAATAAGTATCTAGCAGTAAACTTATCTTGCTTTTCAGAATGATGATCTACAAAGTAATCATTCTGGTTGGTTAGTTCAACTTGAAGTCTTTTTTTGGTGATTTGTGTCACTTTAGAACCTGCATTATATTTCATATATCATACAGTAGATGATAACTTCTTATAACAGAAAAAAAAAAAAAAAAAAAAAAAAAAAAAAAAAAAATTGAGGGGCAAATGGGTTTTAATTTTAGATTTATTTGGATGCTCCTCCAATATGTTAATATTAATATTTTCCAGTTTTTCTGTGTGTTCCTTTTGTTTCTTATTGTTTTAAAGGTTAGCTGTCATATTAGAATGCCTAAATAGGACCCATAAATATAATCCAAATTAACTTATTTCCGTGTATATAAGTTGATGTGCGTGTTAAGTCTAGTGATTGGTACAAAAAGTCCTAACAAATTAGTATCATTTAATGGGTGTGTTTTTTTTTAATAAATTTTTTTGACACTTATAGATGTTTTATTACACAATTAATATGTATCTAAGACAACGTTAAATGTTTACACTGTACATTCACTGAATTTAAAACATAAGCCATGTCGACAGTTTGAAAGCCATGTCGACAGTTTGAAAATCAAGAATTGCACGTTTACAAAGTTTAGCCGTTCCATGAATATGGGGAGTTGAAAAAGATTCATTTTGGATTTCAACCATCAATTATTATTTTAACCATAACATGGTTATATTTTCTAATTTGCATTTAACCAATAAGCACAATAAAGTCATATATTCAATTTGTTCCACAAATTCAATGGCTTGGTAGTATTATTAAGGAAATTTGAGTGTGTACCTCTTGATACCACTTATGTGCCCAAAATAGTTAAGAATCACAATAATTATGTCTTCAGCATATAACCACCTGCACTGCTGGTGGGTAAAATGGTTTGGACAAGTCAACTAATAATTAAATTCGTGATTTTTGTTTGTGTGGTGGTTGTATTAAGCATCAACTTCCTATTTCTGTAATAAGGGAACATTTAAAGAAGTTTAAAATACCAAAGGGCTTGTGTCCTAATGGTATCTTTTGTTGTGTGAGAAGCTCCCTGGGTTCAAGTCCTAGGACATATGAGATAGTTTGTGGTATATTGTGAGATAGTTATTTGCCGTTAAAAAAAAAAAAAAAAAAATCACTGTCACTATGAATGTTTTTTTGCACATATCAATCAATAAATGTTTGCTAAATAAGGCGTCGTTTGTTTTTTTTTGCACATATCATTCATATGCAAATGTTTGCGGAAGAAGAGGTACATCTAAACTCATAATATGCATGGAAGAGGACCATTTGTTTTTTGTGCTATTGAAATACCTTTTTTTTTTTTTTTTTTTTTTTTTTTTTTTTTTCACTAGTATTTTGTGATTTGAGAATATAAATCCTTTTATCAAATGATACTAAAATGTTGAGTGCGAAACAAAAAATTGCTTAAAATACGGAGTATTAAAGACAAGTTTACGTCCGTTTATATGCTTTCATTCGTTTTGTACGTTTTTTTACGTTTTCATCTATTTTTATACGTTTTCGTCCATTTTTATACGTTTTCATCCTTTTTAATACGTTTTCGTCTGTTTTTATGCGTTTTCATCCGTTTTCGCCTGTTTTCTTACGTTTTGTCCGTATTCATACATTTTCGTCCGTTTTTATACGTTTTCATCCGTTTTCGTCCGTTTATACATGTTTTCGCCTATTTTCTTACGTTTTCATACATTTTTGTCCGTTTTCGTCCATTTTTATATGTTTTTCTTACGTTTTCATACGTTATTATCCGGTTTTATCTGTTTTTATACGTTTTCTTACGTTTTCATCCACTTATATACATTTTCGTGAGTTTTTCATATGTTTTTATCCGTTTTCATCCATTTTTATAGGTTTTCGTCCGTTTTTATATGTTTTCATCTGGTTATATACATTTTTGTCCGTTTTTCATACATTTTTATCCCTTATTCATCTATTCTTATACGTTTTCGTCCGTTTTTTTATATGTTTTCTTACGGTTTCATCCGTTTTTATACTTTTTCATCCATTTTTATACATTTTCTTATATTTTCATATGTTTTTATATGTTATCGTCTAGTCTTGTACGTTTTCTTACGTTACAATGGTTAATAACGGATAAAAATGTATGAAAACGTACAAAACGTATTAAAAAGCATAAAAGCGTATAAAAGGTACAAAAACGGATAAAAACGTAAGAAAACGAACAAAAACGTATAAAAACGGATGAAAGCGGATAAAAACGTATAAAAACATATAAAGACGAATGAAACATATAAAAACGGACGAGAACGTACAAAAACGGACGAAAACGTATAAAAATGGAATAAAACGTATAAAAGCGTATAAAAACGGACGAAAACATATAGAAACAGACGAAAACGAATAAATAGTATTAAAAACGTAAGACAACATGTAAAAACAGACAAAAACATATAAAAATAGATATTGAGAAAGAGATGGTGGGTTTGTGAAAAGAAGAGGCAAGAAGTGAAAGATAATGTCTGAAATTTAGAAGATGAAAGAAGTGAAATAAAGCTCTTTTGTCTGCAAAAAAACAAATGGAAAGCTCTGCGCTTCCGAAGAGGAAATAAGTGAAAAGAGGTGAAAAGTGCTTCGTTTTAAAAAACAAACGAAACCTAAGTCAACATATAGATGATTAAACAAGGCCCTCCACGAGGCGCATAACCCGTTTAAAGCCATTAGCGACCCGACTGTTTCACCACCTTTAACTCCATTAGTAGTCTCTCATAACCTTCATCAATATAAAGGTCATATATCCTCACTCAAAATCATACATCATTGTTCATGTACTTTCACAAACCACATTGAGTGATGTCAAGGTTTTTTTTGGCTTGAAGAACAAATTCAACAACCATTTTCAGTTCTTGTTCTTAGCTCCCGAATAAATTTTGAATTCCAGGTTATTTTGGCCTAAAGAACCTAACCATCAAAGATCTTCATTTCTTGATCAACATTTAGTTGGTGCTGATTAATCCTTTATGACAATGGATGGAAGTGATATATATAAAGCTGCTAATAGCATGAGATTAAGGAGTCTTAGAGCAGTTAGTACATCAAGTTTAAGACATGAAAGTGCTTCTGCATGGAGTAATTCTGGTATGGATATTTTCTCAAAATCTTCACGTGAAGAAGATGACGAAGAAGCTCTTAAGTGGGCTTCACTTGAAAAGCTACCAACTTTCGACCGGTTGAAGAAAGGTTTGCTTTTTGGATCAACTGGACCATCTAATGTAGTTAATGTTGATAATCTTGGAACCAACGATCGAAGGCATTTGCTTGATAGACTTGTTAAAGTTGCTGATGAAGATAATGAGAAGTTCTTGTTGAAGCTCAGGGCCAGACTTGATAGGTACCGATTTTTACTTTAACTTATCGTAGGCTTTAACTAACTAGAGGAACATGAGATAAATAACATATTATGGGTTAGAAAAATATGTTGAAAGATTTTCCTGTGATTAAAAGTTGTTGTTGTTGTTGTTGTTGTTTTTTTTTTTTTTTTTTTTTTTTTTTTTTTTTTTATTTTTTTATTTTATTTATTTATTTATTTATTTATTTTTTAAAGAATAAGTAAAGCATGTTGTTATAGTAATTGGTAAAAGTAATACTTTTAGAATACGGTTGATGTTATTGATAAAGAGTACAAGTATTTCTTTTTTTATGCAATCATCCTTTTAATATTTTGATTGTGGTTATGGTTTAGCTGAATGGCCTTGAGTTGATATGCTTATAGGGTTGGAATTGGTTTGCCAACGATTGAAGTTAAATTTGAGCATGTAACTGTGGAGGCTGATGTTAATACTGGAAGCCGAGCCTTACCTAGTTTTATAAACTTTCATATTGATCTTCTTGAGGTAAGTAATAGAAACCATAATCAACAAACATATCAAATAATTCATGATGTCTTTTAATTTATCTTAATTCTTGTTCTTATCTATGTCTTATAGGGGTTATTGAGTTTATTTCATCTACTTCCGAATTCAAAGAGGCATATAACTATCCTTGATGATGTTAGTGGTGTCATTAAGCCTAAAAGGTGAGAAGAAAGAACATAAAACCCCATGAATAAGCAAATTGCATAAAAATGTAACCAACTTTGATTCACGTTTGATATAGGTCAACTAATTTTTTATATGCTGGAAAAAAGCTATCCTAATTTCAGAAAAAAATGTTTTAAAGTAATCACCTTCTAGAAGTTTCGATTTAAAATCCGGTCAAAGCATTATATGTGGGTAACTGTTCACGTTGATTTTTTTTGCGTTGTGCCTGAGAACCGGTTATCTTATGGCTGATTATAACTTATGACATAAGTTGGTTAACTAAAACATAAATCAGCCAATATGGGATTAGCAGTCTTCATCTTACCGTTTGGCGATTGCTTTTCAAGTTACTTGTAATAACTTTTTGCATAATAACATTTGTAGAATGACATTGCTTTTGGGACCTCCAAGTTCCGGAAAGACAACACTCTTGTTGTCCTTGGCTGGAAAGCTTGCCAAGGAACTTACGGTAAAAAGAAAGATCCTAAGTTGACTTCATTTCTTAGTCACATATTCAGTTTTTTCTCCCATGACAGAATTCTAATTTTAATTTTCATATAATCTAGATATCGGGAAAGGTAACGTATAACGGCCATGAGTTACATGAGTTTGTACCTGAAAGAACGTCTGCTTATATCAGTCAACATGATGTCCATATCGGAGAGATGACTGTCAGAGAAACATTGGCTTTTTCTGCTAGATGTCAAGGCGTCGGACCACGTTACGGTTAGTTTTTAATCATTTCTTTGTCATTATTTTTTTATAAAGTTCTAGAGTTTTGTATAACATGTTTATGTACATAAAATTGCAGAGATGTTAGCAGAGTTATCAAGAAGAGAAAGAGATGCAAAAATAAAACCTGATCCTGATCTCGATATATACATGAAGGTAAAAATTTTATCCTCCACACCAAACAAGCATTTTGAATCCTTTATGGTTGAAATCAAAGTTTTAAAATCTTAATCATTATTTTGTTGTTATTCAGGCTGCTGCAACGAAAGGTCAAGAAGCCAGTGTGGTCACAGATTATACTCTCAAGGTATGACGAATAAAATTAGCGGTGGTACAAAGGAAGGTTGGGTAACGGGTCACAACAATTTGGGTCAAAATGGTGGGTCGTTTGGTTAACCAACAAATATTTTTTGTTCAAATCTTTTACATACTTGAATATTGTTAGAAATAAAGATTCACAGCTGTAAGTATGGTGTAGTTTGGCCGTAAATGAGTTGTTTATAGGCTGAAATTAGTCTGCATGTTAATTACTTTCAATTGTTATCTAGTTTCCAGTTTTTTTTATTCTTGTATATAGAGAGGTCTTCATCTCTCAATGAAATTACACTAAATATATTCCTTTGAATCTGTTTACAAATATGATTTACCTAATCGGATTATTATACAGTTATGGTTGTCCAGTATTTTGAATAACGTGTCAAAATGGGTTATTCAATATAACACACTAGGAGGTTGTATGCATCAAATACATTTTGGGCAACTTTCAACCCGTTTGATCCGTTTTTCTCCTGGCTAATTAAGTAAATGGTCGAAATTTCCATGTCTAACGTAATTTGTTTGTTGTGCAGCTGCTAGGGTTAGACACGTGTGCAGATACGATGATAGGGGATCAAATGATACGGGGAATATCGGGTGGACAAAAGAAGCGTGTGACAACAGGTGAAATGATAGTTGGACCATCAAAGGTTCTTTTTATGGACGAGATATCTACGGGGTTGGATAGTTCCACAACTTTTCAGATTGTCAAGTCACTCAAGGAATTTCTTCACATTCTCGAAGGAACTGCTGTCATTTCACTCCTTCAACCAGCACCCGAGACTTATGATTTGTTTGATGATATCATACTAATGACCGATGGTAAGATTGTATATCAAGGCCCGCGTGAACATGTTCTCGATTTTTTTGAATTTATGGGATTCAGATGCCCTGAAAGGAAAGGTGTTGCTGATTTCTTGCAAGAAGTAAGTATTCCAATAAGTTTTCCTGTATAAACCCAATAATGACGACTGAGTGTAAATTACCGTTTTATCCCTCACTATCTTGAAATCCTG
The DNA here is from genome assembly GCA_030686995.1 of Artemisia argyi. Lineage (NCBI taxonomy): Eukaryota > Viridiplantae > Streptophyta > Magnoliopsida > Asterales > Asteraceae > Artemisia > Artemisia argyi. Next base: position 13,110,209 of record CM060691.1, on the reverse strand, counting down.
TTCCACAGGTGACATCAAAAAAAGATCAGCAACAGTATTGGATGAGAAGAGACGATCCTTATAGATTTGTGACGGCAGAGGAATTTGCCAAAGCATATCAATCATTTCATGTTGGAATGAAATTGGTAAATGATCTCACGACTCCATATGACAAGAGTAAAAGCCACCCTGCTGCTTTGGCAACCAAAAAATATGGTTTGAGTAAGAAAGAACTCTTGAAAGCTTGCACGGATAGAGAAATATTGCTCATGAAAAGAAACTCGTTTGTTTATTTCTTCAAATTGTTTAAAGTAAGTGTTCAAATTGGTTTGAAAAAAATTGTTTATTTCTAATCTTGCATAATATTTATATCGAGTTTTATTTAAGCTCTAAACCTTATCATGATTTCAGCTAACGATCATGTCGTTCATTGTTATGACGGTGTTTCTACGAACTGAGATGCATAAACGTGATCTACAAGATGGAGGGTTTTATACTGGTGCTTTATATTTTGGCGTTCTTATGATTATGCTTAATGGATCATCTGAGATACCAATGACGATCGCAAAACTTCCTGTATTCTATAAGCAACGGGACTTCCTTTTTTACCCCTCTTGGGCGTATGCTATTTCCTCTTGGATCATCAAGATTCCCGTTTTATTTCTCGAAGCTGGTGTTTGGACTATTATCACATATTATGTCATAGGATTTGATCCTAACGTCTCAAGGTAATTACTTTTCCAGACTAGATAATCGAAGTTTATTACCCTTCTATATGTTACATTGATTATTTTTACTACCTTTTTATTAAACCTTGCAGATTCTTCAAACAGTATTTCATCTTCTTTCTTGTTAACCAAATGTCTTCTGGATTGTTTCGTTTTATTGGAGCAATGGGAAGGAGCATGATTATTGCAAACACATTTGGTTCATTTGCAATTCTTTTAGTGTTTGCATTGGGTGGTTTTATCCTTTCACGAGGTATTATGCTGTTATGTTTACTAGTTCAGAAACTTATAACATGATTTATTTTGCTCATTTAGTTAACTAACAAAACGGGCTCTAATATTCTCTTGAAGATGAGGTCAAGGATTGGTGGTTATGGGGATACTGGACATCTCCCTTGATGTATGCAATGAATGGAATAATCGTGAACGAGTTTCTTGGGCATAGTTGGAGAGCAGTAAGTCACATCAGACTTTTATTTATTTATTTATTTTTATGTAAAGGTGGCAAGATGGACGGGTTGGGTAATAAATTAAAATGGCTTATGTGGAAAAATGTCATTTTTTAGTTGTCGACTGGCTAGGCTAGGTCGGGTTGATTAACAAATACATGTTTGTCCAAAAACTTCTCAAAGAATCAGTGCATTAATACCAAGATTAAATTATTCCCTTAATAATCTGATTTAAATCTTTGAATAAAATAGTTGTGGGGAAAATAAATAATTGGCAACTATTATCCTGTTTAACTATTTCTTTTATTTGAACCGCTTGAGAAATCGACCACTCTAGTTATATGTGCTTTTTCTATCATAAAGCTTACATTTTGAATTGTAGCCTTTGAATGGTACGACGCTAGGGAAACAAGTTATTTTGGCCAGAGGGTTTTTTGCAGACGCTTACTGGTATTGGATTGCAGTCGCGGCCTTGATAGGCTTCATTCTCGTCTTCAACTTCTGTTATGCTTTGTCTCTCTCCTTCCTCAATGGTTTGTTTACTTTTTCTCTGGTATTCTATAAATTACAAGAAGTAGCTCCTTAAAAGCTGTAAAGTGAGGAATATTTGTTTTCTGCTATATAGCTTTTGGAAAAGCGCAAGCTAATGTATCGTCACTAGATGAAAGTGATGTGTCCATTGAGTTATCATCTATGGATATGGAAGCTGAGGGAAGTCAAAATAAGAACAAAGGAATGATCCTTCCATTTGAACCACATTCAATCACCTTTAATGATGTCAAATACTCTGTCGATATGCCACAGGTAATAAACTGTACTTGAAAATTGCTGAAAACTCAAAATCCCACAAAAATATTGATGGGTTGGACAAGTTGGGTAATGGCTCATAACGGTTCACATTGAACCGGGTCATTTTTCAATAAAGGCCAAAACGGGTTGGATTGATGTGCCAATACTTTTGTCAAATTTTTTAACTTACGTAAATTATTAACATAAATCTTAGTATAAAAACAACTTCGTATACATTAAAAATAGACTGTAAACAACTTTTTACTTTGTTTGACATATTTGGCCCTTAGAGATAAAAATAAATGCAGATCGACCCACGAAATGGGTCAAATTCCCATTGCTTAACGAAATCGATTGTAGGAAATGAAAGATCAAGGGGTGGTGGAAGACCGATTGCTACTACTTAAGGGTGTTAGTGGAGCTTTTAGACCTGGTGTTCTCACAGCTCTAATGGGTGTGAGTGGTGCCGGAAAAACTACTCTTATGGACGTGCTTGCCGGACGGAAAACCGGCGGGTATATCGAAGGTGATATTAAGGTTTCTCGGTACCCAAAGAAACAAGAAACATTTACCCGGATCTCTGGATATTGTGAACAAAACGACATCCATTCTCCTCATGTTACCATTTACGAGTCTTTGCTATACTCAGCCTGGCTTAGGTTAACATCGAATGTTGACGAACATAAGCGAAAGGTTGGACCATTTTACTCATTAAAACCCCCCTTTTTGCGTTCTTAACAATGTTGCATGTTTTTCAACGGATGTTTGTTGATGAGGTTATGGATCTTGTGGAACTGAACCCATTGAAGGATGCATTAGTCGGGTTACCTGGTGTTAATGGATTGTCAACAGAACAACGAAAGAGGTTAACAATAGCGGTTGAGCTCGTGGCTAACCCGTCCATAATATTTATGGATGAGCCTACATCAGGGCTAGATGCCAGAGCTGCTGCTATTGTGATGAGAACCGTTAGGAACACCGTGGATACAGGAAGAACAGTCGTTTGCACTATCCATCAACCAAGTATCGACATTTTTGAAGCATTTGATGAGGTACAAAGAGGCACTTCATTATATTGAACCTGACATCTTGTACATACAAAATGTATGTTCTAATAACAATCGGTTTTGCAGTTGTTCTTGATGAAAAGAGGAGGACTAGAGCTATATGTTGGACCCGTAGGTCGCAATTCCTGCAAGTTAATTGAGTATTTTGAGGTATTAAACTGTAAATAGGACCTCCTAAATCTAATTTTCACGACAAAAAGAAAGTGTTCATAAAATGTGGTTTTTGCAGTCGTGTTTGGCATACTATTTGTAAGGTATATTGATATTTTTTTGGGTTCAATTACCCTCATGGTACATTTGAGAAATTATGTTGCTATTAATTGGGCTAAACCCTTGACTGGAAGGGTATGAGTGGCTATAATCTACACAATGATGCCTTTTGCCTTTTTCACCATGATCATTGTGGATGATGTTTGAATGGTCTTGGTGAAAAGGTGAAAATGGAAATGTAGTTGTGAGATTATGATATTGGTGCATAATAAGGGTGATTGCAAGACTGAACAATGAGTTTGGATGGAAGATTGACATATGGGGAAAAGAGTTTTGTCAGATATAGTAGTACTATTGTCTGATATTGGTTGTTCTTGTTAGTATTGTATCTGATTTGGGCTTGTCCGATCAGTTTATGTTTTATTCTGATATACAATTGTGATATCATTAATATAATTCATCCTTTGCACCAAAAAATAAAAAAGAAAAAATACTGGGATAAACCCATATAAGTAACACATGCCCATATTTTACCCATTACCAAAAATTTCAACCTGTTTCGTCACCTTTCTGAACAGGCAATTAATGGCGTGAGTAAGATTAAGGATGGATACAACCCTGCGACGTGGATGATGGAAGTTAGTACTTCAGCACAAGAAATCGCTCTCGGAGTTGATTTCACGTCAATCTACAGAAATTCCGAACTTTATATGTACACATTCCATCAACAGTCTATACGTACGTCCCAATTTTTCGAATTAAAAGTCTATCACATTTTTAACCTTCGTGTTAAACTCACAGGAGAAACAAAGCTTTAATTGCCGAATTAAGTGTCCCACGTCCTGGCACAAAAGATCTCTTCTTCCCTACTCAATACTCGCAGTCGTTCCTCGTACAATGCAGAGCATGTTTATGGAAACAACGTTGGTCATACTGGCGAAACCCGTCTTACACAGCCGTACGTTTTGTGTTCACTACTTTTATCGGGATCATTTTTGGTACTATGTTCTGGAACCTCGGTGGTAAAAGGTAAGCACTGTCTGATATACTCGATTGGGCTTTAATATTTGATGTCCTGATTTAACAATATTTAGCGGGTTTCAGGAAAAGCCAACAAGACTTGAATAACGCCCTCGGTTCAATGTACGCTGCGGTTCTATTCTTAGGAGTCCAAAACGCTGGAGCGGTGCAACCGGTTGTAGGTATCGAACGAACTGTGTTTTATCGAGAAAGAGCCGCTGGAATGTATTCTGCTTTGCCGTATGCTTTTGCTCAAGTTTTGGTCGAGATCCCATATGTGTTGGTGCAAACAGTAGTATACACTGTGATAGTGTACTCGATGATCGGGTTCGAGTGGACTGCTGCTAAATTCTTTTGGTATCTTTACTTCCAATTCTGTTGTTTCCTCTACATGACATTTTATGGTATGATGACAGTCGCCATCACCCCCAACGCCAGCATGGCCGCCATCATTGCATCCTCATTTTACGCAATGTTTAATCTGTTTTCGGGGTTCATCATTCCACGACCCGTAAGTTTAACTAAATATTACTTTCTTTTTCCTTTGTTTCACTGTTTAGCATATTTTTAGTAGTATAATGTTATGTTTAAAACACAACAGAGTATTCCCGTGTGGTGGAGATGGTACTATTGGGGGAATCCGGTGGCATGGACTATTTATGGGATGGTTATTTCACAATTCGGAGACTATACGGATGAACTTGCAAACGGTGAAACCGTGAAAGAATATTTGGACCGTTATTTTGGTTACAAGGATAGCTTTCTTGGCCCTGCTGCTGGGGTGCATATTGGGTTGGTTTTGTTCTTTGCATTCGTCTTTGCTTACTCCATTCGAGCCTTCAATTTCCAGAAGAGATAATTTAGCGTTCTTCAGTTTGATATTTAATTTCCACAAGAGATATTTAGTGTTTTTCTGGTTTCATTGATGTATGATATTACATCAAGTTGTGTAACTTTTGGTATTGTAACACCCCAACCCGACAAGGGTAAAGATATTACAATAAATGGCGTCATTCAGAGCATACATAACCAAAACAATGCAAGTCTAGCATAATAATCAAAAGAGTAAGTCAACATGACTTAACAATACAAAGTTCCGAACGGAAAGAAATAACCAACAGTTTACAAAAGAAAAATCCAAAGACATAATATAAAATGTTCCATAGCTCAAGCTAAGAAATCAAAGGTTTGTCCACACTTGTTGCTCATCCCAGCTAAAAACCCAACTCCTAGCTTAAGTACCTGCCGCGGAAGAAAAGAAAACGCGGCTGAGCTTACAAAGCTCAGTGAACAGATATACAAGTAATAAACAACAAGAAAGAGAACAAATGAATAAGGAACGAAACAATCACAAGATAACACTTACGAATTTAGTATAAGTGATGAGGAAATAATGCAAACGGTTATAAATAGATTAAGAACAGGTTAAGATTTAGATTTAGGAAAAGTCAGTATTTCAGTCCCGTGCCCAGAACAAAACAAAGCATAATATAAATGGTCTCATATGAAATTCAGAAGGGAGACCTCCAGAATTATCACAACGGAAGGGTGGCCTCAATGAGTTGTGAAGGACGTGCATGCACGCAACATCAATCACCAGATAGTACATATCAATAACAAATAACAGATCTAGGATACACCCATATGCCCCCACAGAATTCAGTTGGCCATAATAAATAAATAAATAAAGCGCGCATAACATATATCAAAAGGGGACGGTGTGGAAAATCACTCGACCACACAGGAGTCATAACATCAGTTATGGACATGGAACCCCATGCCTAGTGATAGCCCGGGTCTTAATACTGAACAGGTCAAATGTAACAAATAGTTTCATAGCATACAAGTTCAAATAGTAACAGGGTATCATAGCAATGGCTTAGGGAATCCTAATAACAAAGGTTCATATCAATGGTTCAAGGTTTTCAAATGTTAAAGTGGTATAAGAACTGATTTGGAAAACTTAGCAATTTATCATAAATCATGTTCATCATAAAGTAATTACATAAAACAGGTTTAGCAAAGTTTATTTAAAACCTCCATTTAGGAAACAACATATTATCATATTTTCAGAATTTAGTTACCACTTAGGTTTTCACAAAGAGTTTTAGAAAATCATAAAATCAATGAACCAATGATGTCAGACATACAAAGGTCTAAGGATCATAATGTGATAAAGAGGAAGGAGCAGTAGTCAAAGGAAACATTACTCAAAGGTTGGAATATATGTACCTTATTCGGGAAAACAAAAGATCAAAGAAATAAACACAGGGACAACCGGATCACTCCTTCTTCACACCCAAAGGAGTAGAAGTCATAATTACAAAAGGTTCTTATAGTTCTGATAACTAATTTTAGATAATCTTTCCATTTTAAGAAGCTTTCCATATTTAGTAACTTTCCATAATTAGTAACTTTCCATTTTCAATAAGTTTACTCATTTAAGTAACTTTCTATTTTTAGCAGGTTTCCAAAATTAGTAAGTTTCCATTTTTAGAAGGTTTCCTTATTTAGAAAAAGTTTCCATAAATAGCAGTTTTCCATAATTAGAAAAGTGATATATCAAGAAGTAAGTTAAATCATTTGTTTGACATTATTATAGATTTTAGGGTTCATTTTAGCAAGTCATAATAACTTTAGGGTTAAAATAACTAACTTTCCATATTTTAGGGTTTAAGTTGTAATTATGCCTTAGTTAAGGGTTTATTATGCAAATATCACAAGTTTTCACATTTGGCACAAGTTATTCATAAGTTAACAATATCAACCCTCAAGTTTACAAATGTTACATTTTAACCCTTTATTTAACATAATTTCAAATATAACCTTATTATATATTTAATTTACAAAAATAACAATAACAATTTCATATTAGAACATTAACCCCTTAATTTCCAGAATTTACACAATTTATCCTTCACATAAAAATATATACGAAACACCCTTAGATTATTTAATTTACAAAACAGGCCCCTCTATTTTAATTATTTGCAATTCGAATTACATATTTATATATTTAACATTTAACCCTTCCAAAATAACATTTACACTTAATACCCTCATTTTTATAATTTTTACATTTTTCCCCTGGTCCAAATTAACTTATAAAAATAACCCATAATTTTAGAAAATTACAAAACACCCCCTACTATTTAAAACTATAATCGGTTTAAACAAAAATCCCAAAGCATGAACCCTAATTTTTCCCACCTCATCCAATCATTATTACTCAATAATTACAGCATTTATTATCCCACAAAATCAAAAGAAACCCTAACCCTAGCCAATTCGATCCCCTTTTTATTTTCTTTAATCCAATATAAAAACATAAATCAAAACAATGATTTTAGGCTTCAATTAATTACATAAAAAATTTATTAAGATCTCATGTATGTTATAACATGCCAAAAAAATTAGATCTAGCCCTAGAAAATTCATATTAGCCGATTTGTATATTTCCCATAATTTTAGGGTTTTATTTATCTTAAATTCGCAAGCCCTATAGAACATGCATGGATCATTTTTTTATATATTTTATACTGATAACATAGAGTAAGAAGGAAGATACAAAAATACCAGAAAGCTACCAATCGAATGGAACAAGGATTTGTGATTTATTGCTTCTCGGCCCAAAATAACGAGACAAAACAATTGCCCAAGAACCCCCGATCACTCCACAGCCTTTCCCACTATTTTTCTAGCCTTCACCACCTTAGAACACGCCCAAGAAAAATAGCAAAAGCCCTTGGAAAAACTTTTATGCCGCCGTTTTTTTTTTTTTTTCTTTTTTTTTTTTTTTTTTTTTTTTTTTTTTTTGTGGAATTAGGGTTTTCAAAAATGTATAACAAAAGATATGGGGAATAAATGAGATATATAGGGAATAATGGGGAGGGATGGCCGGTTTTAATGTGATAGGGTGAGACCAAATCTTCTTATTTATCATTTTCCAAATTTACATATCATTTATTTTTAAATTTTTAAGTTAGGAACAATTTTTATTTCATTTTGGACTTGTACTAGTGATTTAGGCGTGTAACATAATTTTTATATAAGTTCAAATGTTCAAAATATTCATACAAAATAATGGTGGTCATATGTTGTTCATTTCCAAGTTTTTGGGATTTAATTTGTATTTTATTTAAATATTTATTTAAGTTTTAATTTATAGTGGTATTTTGGTCATTTTGCATGTTTGACAAATTTTAGGTTTTACAAGTATTATAGGTAATAATGTTGTTTCTTCTAAAAACATAGTATACATGTTAGTGGATGTTGTCTTCCGCATGCAGTTTTTACCGGCCAGAACTTCGATCATGTGAAAGCACAAAGATCCTTCATAAATGGTCTGGATCAAGATGCGTCTCTTGATTAGTGATTACGACCCTCAAACCTGACATCTTTTTGATACCATACATGATATGACAAATACCATTAGAAGGGGCCGACCTAGGGGGTTTGGTATATGTTTTCCGCCTAGTGTTAAATTTCGTTAAAACTCCCAATTTCTTCGAAATGAATCTGGTCTCGAAATTTTGTGTCACATATATACATGCATTGTTTAGCTAGTCTACTAATATGTTAAAAGAAATACACATTTCTTAAATTTGTTTATTGTTTGTTTAAAAAATCGTTTCTTTTAGTTTATTTTTATTTTCTTTATAATCCTAAAAAGAAATTGTGCACATGTTGACTTCCGTCCCTGCCGTTAGACCCATATTTAGGGGTGTGTACGTTCGATTTGGGTCGGTTTTTGGTTAAAACCGAAACCAAACCGAAATGTTCAGTTTATATAGAACCTAAAACCGAAACCGTTCGGTTTTTTCGATTTATTATCAATCAGACCTAATAATACGAGAAATACTAATTTTTACGCGTTAAACAGACTAGCAGGGTACTCGCGCGATGCGACGATGGATATCCTGTGACTATGTTTTCTGAAAAAATATGATGTTATGTGGCATACTTTTCTATTAAAAATTAATTTACAAATAATAATAACTATAGTTTATATTGCGTTTGATAATTGCATCCCAACACACCACACCACTCCAGTCCAAATGATAACAATACCCCGGACAATATTTGAACACAACACACCCTAATCTTTTATACAACCCTAATGTTACATTCTATCATAAACTCACTACCTGACTACCCCACACTTAAAAAACCCGCAGCTATCCTGTCCTTCTCTCCCAACTGAAAACACAACTACCCCAAAGACAAACCTATCTCAAACAAGCTATCATCTTCTTGTATAAACGAATCAAATCAAAAGAACCTTTCTTTTGATAAACCGGCTCCGTAACTCGTAAACATACAAGAATCACCCAGACCCACAAGAATCTCTTATGTTTTCTTTGTGCGAATAAGGCTTCAAGATCTTGAATAAGTCTCGGCTAGATATTTTATGTGGTTTCTTGTTCTTGTGTTTTGATATCCGAAAGAATGAAGCCTATTGTTTTGTTCTTTCTTTATCGCTTTCGAAGATTATCAAAAGATCGATGATGTGTTTTCCCTCGTGTTCCACACGAAAAAGGGAAAATGAGATCTTTGGTTATTTTCATATTATGAGTTCGAGTCTAGATGTTGGTTGATGAGAGTTGAAGAGAGATTGGTGTGGGTATTTGGTTGTGTATAGTTTAGGATTGATGTGGTTTTTGTTGTTGTTGATTTGAAATGGTTAGGACAGTAGGTTTTTTGATTTTTGAATCTTTTACATGAGTGGCTAAGTGACAGTGGGTTGTTGTTGTGTTGGTTTATTGAATTCGGACTACTTTATCTGTGTTGAATTCGGATGTGTGAGGTGTTCGGTTCTAAGATGTTGTCTGTTTGGTTTTTGTTTGTGGCCTGTTTTTGGTCGCCAACAATTTTAATCACAGGGTACTCACCACAAAATTTAAAAACAAGACGTGTTATTTAAAAACAAGACGTGTTGAAGCAAAAGATTTAATTTTGCTTTACGTACTTGTGCTTTGTGCTTTATGACTTGTATTAATTGGTGATGGTGTGTATTAATTGTATGTATGTAGAAAATATTGCTGACCTTAAAATCGTTGTGCTTTAAATATTTGTGCTTTTGTCTTTTATAACTTGTATTTACTTAAATTCTATTTAAGGAAATCTTAAAAATTAAATAAGAGAGAGGGTATTATATGTTTTATAAGTAGTATAGATTTAGATGTATTTATAATCATTTTAACGAAAAATTAAATTATAGAACAATGGCACAACCCAGAAAATTTAACGGATATTTTTGGTACGTTAAACGAGGCCAGGAACGTTTTTATTAAAAGTTTAACAAGATTACGACTTTAGTCCTTGAGGATAAAACCGGCGCCCCCATCTTTTGAGTATTTACAAAATCGGCCCAAACTAATTATAATAACTCTCACCCTCCCCATTTGCAAACCACAAAACAAACATGAACCCACCCTTACATCACCTCCCATGTGGTTTTATTTCAAGATTGACTAGATCCGTAGGTAAAGAAGTCGGACCACACCGATTCACACCTTGTGTGACTCGGTGTGAGTCAAAACTCGTCCTAATGGGTTGTTTTGTGTTTTAACGTTTGGTTTGGGACTGAAAATGAGGGGATAACAAAGTTTAACAAAATAAAAACGAGTATAGCAGGTTTGGTATCATTTTGTGATCATGGTATGGGTTTTGGGTTGGTGATTTGTTGTGTCGTGGTCACCAGAATGTGGTCCATTTGGTTACCTGGATGTCGAGAACCTTAGCCGAGACTATAAGGTCTCGGTGATACTCCCTCCGTCTCAAAATTATTGTCCATATTTTTTTTCGAGATATCTCAAAATAATTATCCACTTTCCTTTTTAAGTAAAAATTAGAAAATATAGTAGAGAAATATTCTTTTTGAGTGGTTGAAAACTAAAGCGGCCACACTTTTATTAAACTATGTGCTTTTTGTCTTCTGAGAATTATTTTGAGACGAAGGGAGTAGTTGTTTTGGTTAGTTAGGATTAGGTGTGAGATTGGTCTCATTTGGGATGGATCTAGTTGGTTATGATTGATGTTTGTTATCATTTGAGTCTGTTTGGTTCGTTCACTTACGGCACTGGTTCACAACCGAGACCTTATGGTCTCGGCGACGTAAGATTTGGTCCACTTGGTAGTGACTTGGAACTTTGATTACAACTGTGATGTTATGGCTATGGGTGTTAGCCGAGACCTTGTGGTCTTGGTGCGACCCCGGCGTGCCCAAAATTGATTATTATGGACTTGATACTTGGACATATTGGCATGTGGACTTTTAGCTTGACCCGTAGGTAAGTAGTGGACGTGACTCGAAAGGGAAAACAACCCGTGCGTTTGGTTAGACTTAGACAAAAAGTAAACAATTATAAAGAGGATTAAAAGTGTTTAATTTTAATAAATTGTGTTAATTACTTTAGTGGTTAAAACTTAAAAGGAAAAAAGTGAATTTTATAGGAATTAAATACGTATTAAACTTTTAATAAAACGGAAAACCACGAGGGGTTGTTAGACATTTCGAGACGCGTGACCTGTAGATTAAAACATTACTTAGACGAGACATGCAGAACCCGTGCTACGCACGGGCTAAGAATGTAATTGTTAATCGTGTATTTTTTCTGTATATTGGCGAGTGTATACTTAATTATTGTTTACTATATTGTATGAATTGAAATGTTTTAACTTTCTTGTATAAAAATTTAAAAGTGTTTGATGTTGTTTTGGTTTTGTGGTGTTGTATTCTATATATGGGTTTTTTCTTATTAAGTTGTGATGCCTTTGTTTCTTTTATCCTATTACTTATTTGCATGATAAAAAAATTGTTTTGTTTCTTTTGGTCTATTACTTAGCCCTACAATACTTGTCTATTAGATTGTTTTTGCATGGTAATATGAAGCACTCGGGGTCTATCTAATTGGTCATAATTTAATGTGCGTTAAATATTTTCTTTATTAAGTTTGTAAGTTAAAGTTTGTGTAATAATGTATATATAATAAATGCCATATAAACTGTATAAAATCGTTACAAACCTTTTTAGCTTCATCTCATCTTATTGTACAACTAATTTCATTGAAAATTAACATTGAAGTCTAACTAATATTAATAAATTTTATCAATAAACTCAATTCTAAATAGCTAACTAAATGAATATTAATTAACACGCTATTAATAAATCCTAAAACATTTGGACTCGACTATTATGTCTTAAACTTAATTTTTTTTAATTTACAAATGGGTTTGAGCAAAAATTGTATACTTTTTCTTTCATATTCATTATTCAAGTTACATGCTTACATAAACTAATCATGATAAAAAGTATCATTTAACCATTTAAATGTTGCTTTACATACATGCTCGTGCACATTTTCTTTAATCAATTCGCACATGTGAGCTATATCAATAGAAAACACAAATAAATTACTTGTATATGAAAATGCATTAACATAATACATATATCTATATATATTGCATTAGGTTAAATCATCAATTATTCTTGCAACCTTTTCAACTTCATCTCAATCAATAACCGACTTTTAATTGTATACTAATTACTAAATATCATGTGGTAAATTCCGGCAAGCCTTGCAGTTCCATCTCGATGTTGTATATACTTCACATTAAATGCACCAGTTTTGTTTTTCAATAAAAGTTTGAACTTTTGCTTATGTTTAAAACTCAACTTTTTTATTTGATATTATAATTTACAAATGGATTTAAGTCAAAATTATGTATTTTTTTCCTTTCTATTCATTACTCAATGTGATATTTTTAATATGTCGTATTTTACTATTATGGCAAACTCATTTAATTTGCGTAAATATTGGTTTCTCACTAATGATTCTACATATAGAAAAAGAAAACACTTTGCGATGCGCGGACCTTCTTCTTTCAATAATGATTCAATTGCACACGATAAATTCATTCTAATATTTCTCAAAGAGCATTCGAAAGCAAGTACTTACATAAAATAATCACGCTAAAAAGTATCATTTAACCATTTAAATGTTGTTTTACATACATGCTCGTGCACATTTTCTTGAATCAATTCGCACATGTGAGCTACATAAATAGAAAACGCACATAAATTACTTGTATATGAAAATGCATTAACATAATATATATATTTATATATATGCTTATCTATAACAATCACCTAAATATGTAAGAAACAAAGAAAATAGTTTGTATCCCAATCTTTGGTTCCATTTATCTGAGCATGCATGATCTTGTGTGATTTTGATGGTACCTGCGTATGATAACTAAATTAAAAAGAAAAAAAAAAACCAAGTTAATTACAAATATCTAAAAGATGTGTGAATCATCTCCAAAATATTGCAAAAGAGAATTTACATACCGCTACCAACAATCAAAGATCTAAAAGATGTGTGAATTATCTTCAAATGTACTTACTAAATGTGATTTTGGCCGGTTTATATAGGCATGAATTAGGTTAAATCATTAATTATTCTTGCAACCTTTCGCAACTCTTGCACTTCATCTAACCGACTTTTACTTCTATACTAAATGCCATGTGATCAATTCGAGCAACCCTTACTTCACCTCCTTTCATGATTGTATAGTTATTATGAGACTGCATTGAATTCCGAGCATTGGCTATCTTGTACTCTATGCAACTACTAAACGACTCTAACTTGTTTCTAACTCTAAAAACCCTATCATCATAACTCCACATTAAATTTAGGGACTGAATCTTATAGTATTATAGACTAATTGGGTTATTTATTTATTTGGAATTTGGATGGTTATAGTTGACTTGTTGACTCAAGAATGTTAAAAACTCCGAAACAGAAAATAACTCGAGACCTGGGTTATATTTTGACGCAACAAAAACTAAAAAGAAAAAGAAATGATGACAAAAATGGATGACAAAAATGGAAACTTAAAGTGTGAGTACTAAATTATAGAGTAAATTACATTGTTCATCCTTATACTTTTCCCAAATTTCATACGACATCTAAAAACGTTGATATATTTTTTTCCATCCAAAATCAAGATTTTATTACGCCGCTAGTCCAAAATCCTGATGGTCGTTAAATTTCCCAGTTAAGTCTGTCTCACGTGCATGGCACGTGAGGGCAATTTCGTTCGAAAACTTTTTCTTATCCTCTTCCTCTGTGCATGTTACTGTAGCACGTTTACTTTTTAGTACTTTTTATATTTTTTTCACTGTTAGTCTTTTTTTTTTTTTTTTTTTTTTTGGAACTTTATTTATCTCACTTTAATATATTGTCCTCTGTGCATGTAATTTACTTTTTTTTTATAGGTTACTATGTTAGTACAATAACTAGTTTATGTATGGTTTAATTTTTTTTTTTTTTTAATGCTTTTTTTGTTTTTTTTTTGTTTTTTTTTTTTTTTTTTTTACTTTAGTACTTAAGTCTTGTATCTATATATATACACAACTTACTTTCATATACTTACACACATTAAATCATTCTTTCTCACTTTAAACAAAATCTCACTCTAAACAAAATATGGTGTTTGTTTTTCTTTTTGATTGGCTTTTTGCCAACTTGAAATGTTGAAGATGATTAAACTTTCAAGTTGATTGCTACTTAATTTATAGTTGGACAAAGTCAATCAAATAGAACATTAACACTTGAATTATAATTCAATAAAACAACTACACAATATATGTTTTCATTCAACATCTCATTAGTATTATTGTTCCTTTTGGTGAAGTTTTGCAAAAGTGTATAAAGTTTAAACTATACTATGAAAGGTATGTATGAGAAGTCCCTATGGCACGTTGGTAGAGTTTGTGTGTGGTGAGCTGGGTTGCCAGGGTTCGAATCCCAACAAGAACATTTTTCAAATTTTTGATAATTTGATTATGTTTTTGCAAAAGTGTATAAAGATTAAACAAAGCAAGGTATGTATGAGAAGTCCCTAGGGCGCATTGGTAGAGTGTGTTTGGTGAGCTAGGTGGCCAGGGTTCGAATCCCAGCATGAACATTTTTCACATTTTTGATAATTTTTATTATTTTTTTGCAAAAATGTCAAACAGGTATAAACTAGAAGCTTTTGTGAAGATATTTTCCGGTAGTGAAAAACTTTTGTTGCATAAGTTTGAATTTTGACTACAAGTTTCATTTGCATGAGTTGATATGAAAATCTTGATTTATTGTTTCTTATTAACTTATTAATAGTTCGTGTGTTTAAGATTGACGTGTTGGTTTTTGTTGGAAATGAATAAAGATGAAGATAGTATCGATATGGAACAAGATTAAAGACTTGAAATCGAATTTGACAAAAAAAATTACCAGAAAATAAACTTTTCATTCCATTAGGAAGACAAAAGCAACATTACATTGACCATTAAAATGATCATGCAAAAGATACAAGCAAAAAAATAGAAACAAACTACAAACGAAACTTGGGGGATTTATCCGGATCAAATGACAAATGTAGGTTGTCATAATCGTAAAACTTATCATCAGATGAGTCTTCCTTTTGCTCCGAAGCAAGTTTTCGTTTTTTGTTTGCCTAAAGCTGCTTGCATTTAGATATAGTCTTTCGCTTAGTAGCTTTGTCCTTCAAAGATTTTTCCTTTGCTTCTTTTGCTTTTGCTTCTCTCTCTTCAAACTCTCTAAACTTTTTCTTATGTATGTCTGACCTTTGCTCACAATACCTTCGGAGTTGTTCTTCAAAGGTTTCCTCTTGCGCATTGACTATAGGGTTTGTTGCCATTGTTGGTTGTTGGTATAATGCAAAGATGAAATAGTGTGGAATGATTTTTGTGTCTACAAGTCTTACAATTTATAGCCAAGAAACGTTAGGCAATTGAACGGTTTTTTTTTTTTTTTTTGTTGGAAAAGACTCACGGTTGAGTGATATAATGGCTAAATTAGTATAGGAACTAATGGTGTAATCTACTAGGAAAGTAGGTCAAACAGATATTCAAGGTAGTATATGCTTATTATCAACGCAAGGGTTACTTAAATAGGAGATAAGTAATGAACGTACATAAGTAATTACTCATCGAGACACTCAAAATGAAAAGTTAGTAATCATGGCATTAGCTACCCCAATCAACCTATCATATCAATATGGAACAAGTTGATAAAGTTACAACATTGGTCCCTGAAATGTGTACAACTTATCATTATATGAGATACAAAACCACAACTTATCATTATATGTTGCAAATATATAGACACGTGAAGTCCAAATTTGTGGTGGGGTTACTCAGGTTTATTACCTTTTTGTTTTCATTTCCACTTTAGACCATATCCATCTAGAAGACTGTACAGTTATCACTTGTTGCATAGTTACGCGTTGCATGGATAGTGGCAAATTTATAGTTCATTACAAATACCATAAAAAACCATCCACACTAAAATAGATACAATCACAACTAAAATAGATAAAACTAACCATATATGCTTCTTAGCAAATAAACATCAAACTTACTTAATAAGTTCATAATAACTACACAAAATACTATTAATAATAACTTGACAACATAAGAAATAGAGTAAAACCATCGCAAAATAAGTGGTGAACCACAACCAAAATGCTATATTCTTTGGAGCATGGACCTGAACGTTTCCATTTTGTCGATGGAGACCCTAGTTGTCTCAACATGTTCCATGATAGCCCGGCAGTGCAATCTCCTCTCTGACCATCAACCTCTCAAATGCAATGCTCAGTTGTGCAGTTTCAGATTCTGGCAGCATTTCCATTTCAGCAATGTACTCTTGTCATTTTCTAGAGTCTGCTAAAATGTTGGAACACTGGGTCAGCAGATCTGATCGACGCCGATATGCACGCTCGATGTCCCTCTGCAGTTTCACTAGCATTTGGTCTTTGAATATGTATAAACCAGATGCGGCTGTCAGCTCATCAAGAAGGTTGTAAGTTCTAACCCTTTTTGGTGCCATATTGTTGATTGTTGAGTATTGTATTTAGGGTTTGCTTATTTAGATAAGAGTAAGAGTATGAGAGACTTTTTGTGTCAAGTGTGTTTGATTGTGACAAGTGTGTGGCAAACGAAAATGTTAAGTGTTATATAAAGGAAAGAAATCCCTCTTAATACACTCCGATTTCAATAAGTCTTATGACATTACATAGAGATACGAAATTGAGATTTATGGCTATACTTATTTGACATGACCATTATACATCATTACACTATGTGTACTATTTCCTCTTTAGTCCCCAAAGTTATAAAGAAACTAAAATTTTACAAGTAATACTATCAAACTGACACGTGTATGTTCGTCATACTTTAACAGTGTTGTGTGTAAAATACTTTGGACTAGCGGTGCAATTTACATAAACTATCAACTATCTACATTTGCAATCTAACCTATCTAGTTAAAAAAAAAAATCTATCAGTGTCCATGTGGCCAACTTTTGTGGTCTTTCTTTAATGAGTTGTGTTGACTTATTGCCACGAAAAGAAGCGTCTCAGGGAAGCCTTGCAGGCTTTGCAATAAAACCTTCTGACCACGTGCGCGTCTTGTCATACATTTGTCTTGTACTTTTTTATTTTTTCTTTTTTAGAGTAACAAAGCTTAGACCGTGTACTACTTGTATAGTTCATTAACATATTTATTGTATTTTTTTAGAATACGTATAAGGTTTTTGATGACCATAGCCTTGTCACAACTTGCAACATGCAACTTGCAAGTTCTTGTATCTTCTTTATTGAAGTTTCTGGTAACACTGTACTTGTTATTTAACACAATAGCAACACAAGATAAATGAAAATTATGAACAATGATTGTTATTAAAAATACAAATTACATATTAATCTATATAATAATCTGAATCTGAATCACTCTCATATATATTCATACCAATCTCAAGCAACATCAAGTGATGATCTCTCACTTTCTTTAATACTATTTCCTTTAGTTTTTTTAGCCCTTGCCTCTTTTGCTAGTGCTTCTCTTATTGCCTCTTCATCTAATTTGAGTTGCCATGCCTGTTCCTCACTAAAAAAATCCTTCACCATTCCCATTTCCATAAAGTTCTGCGTCGTATTCATAATAAACCTGTTGGTAAATCTCTTCCTTTTCTGTTTCATCAATTTTATCCTCCACCACCACCTCTTTTAAACAATCTGTTTCGTCTACCACCACCACATCTTTTGAAGATTCTGCTTGCATAAAGGGTTTAAACAAATTATTAGATTTATAAGTAACTTATATTAACTTAAAATGAATGATACAAACATAAGAAAATGGTTTACCTTTAGACATTTGAGAAGGAATAATATTGGCTTCAAAAACTACGTATATATGTGTGATAGTTCAAAAAGAAGTCGTATATAAAGCTGTAATATTTTAACTCTCAAAAAGTTAACTCAATAAATAAAGGGGTGTAAAAAAAAAGACAAAATGGACTAACGGTGAAAACAAATATAAAAAGTACTAAAAAGTAAACGTGCTACAGTAACATGCATAGTAACATGCACAAAGGAAGAGGACAAGAAAAATTTTTCGGACGAAATTGCCCTCGCGTGCCATGCACGTGAGACAGACTTAACTGGGAAATTTAACGACCGTCAGGATTTTGGACAAGCGGTGTAATAAAATCTTGATTTTGGATGAAAAAAGAAAATATCAGCGCTTTTGGATGTCGTATGAAATCTGGGTAAAGTATAGGGATGAACAGTGTAATTTACTCTAAATTATATTTATATAAAAATGGAAAAAAAAACCCGAGAGTTATTGGATGTTTCGAAGCACATTATTACAGGATACCATATTAGGATGATTAGGACTTGTTGGATTATTTCGTTGGGTGTTGAATGGTAGTCGATATACTATGGGGATTTGCAACACCGAACTTGGAATATATTTTAACTTGAGATATTATTGAACTTTGGACATTTTCGACTATTGGGACACGAAACGTCTACAATACATTAGACTCAACATGAATTTAATATGTTTGAGTCGTAACGGACGAACAATATGAAAATGATGTCTAACGAACAATAATATTATAACCCCGTCGATAATTAAAACATGTTTGGAAAACAAATAAAGTTATTGGGTTTAGAACGTTCCATTAGTGAACGAGACATGACAAATTTCTATTCAAATATATAAAACAAGTATGTCTGTACGAAACTTAATGGGATTACGGGATAATACCGACGACTACCAATCCTCTCAACTACTTGTTATTATGATTAGGGTAATGTTTGTGAGTTATTGTTTGTCGTCACTTGTCTTGTGGTGTGATCACTCGAGTCAATGTTGGGTCGCCACCACACACACGATGATACCAAATGCTAATAACCGGATTTAATAAGGATATTTTGGAATTATAAATGGAAAACACTTGGGAATGGGAATAGTTCACTTCGGAAACTCTTACATTCTTGGCATATACATTAAGAAAAGTTTTAAATCATTAGGTTGTGCCGAGTCCGTTGTGCTGTGCCATCCTAGTTGCTTGTGCTACCGTACCATTGTGCTACTTTACTATACTACTTGTGTATTGTGCCTGTTACTTCTGATATCGTTGTGTTGTTACAATTTCTGGACTGGGGTGAGTTTCATAGCCCCACTTTTACTCGTAAGTATTCTTTATTTAAACTTGGGGTGAGAAAACATGTGATTCGTGAAAATCAATATAGTATATATATCATATAAGTCCAAGGAAATCCGAATGAAATACGGATGACCCGAGTCGTAGTCCATGTGAAGGATGAATGGAACCGTGGTTAACGATTCGTGAAATCGTGTTGTGAAAAAGTGAAATTTGTGATTTTAATTCTAAACTATTATCGAGAAACAAGTTACAATGCTAAATGTACAAGCTTACAAAGAACAATTAACTAGAAACATAAAACTATTTAACAAACGCGAATTAAACGTCACGTTACGAACTAAAAAGTGAAACTAAATGAAAAAGGCTCCTAAGAATTTGAAATAATTTTCTAAAAATCTTAAACAACCAAAAATAATTTTGAGAAAAAGAATTTTATTTTTTTGACTTTTTATTTATTTTCTATGAATTAATTTCTAATTTTGATTTATTAAAAATGATTAAAAATAAAAGAATATATGAAAACTAATTTTAAAAGTACAAAATTAATTCTAAAAAATCTAAAATAACCAAAAATAATTTTCTAAACTATTTTTGGATTTTTAAAGGCTTTTTCTGATTTTTTTATGGATTTTTATTTATTTAAAAAGTATTAAAATCTAATAGAAAAAAAAAAAAAAAATAGCAAATGAAATTAGAAAAATATGAAATTTTCTAGGAAATTCTAAAATTATATTTGAAATCTAGGAAAAATAAAAAATGGAAAAATAAGCTGAAAAAGTGCTTAATGGCAAAAAGCAGTTTGAAACAAGTGCTTATTAATAAACACTTGCAACCAAACATTCTAGAAACTCTACAGTAGGTATATAATACTCAAACAAGCATTCACAAACTAATTAGATCAGGAATCACTCAGAATCATTCAACTCAATCAAAAAGCAATTCTAATAAGCACAAGCTATAAGCAAATAAGCACCAGTAAAAGCCAGATGAATAAGAACCAAATAAACTACTTAAGTGAACTTAATTAAACTCAGAAAATTCAAATAAGCTCAGGTTGCAAACTACTAGGCTCAAGTGCAGGCTAAGTGCCAATCAGCAACCAGGTTCTATACCACTACTTTACAGGTTCTAATAAGCAGTCCAAATAAGCTCCAAATTTGAAACTAAGTGGGGAAAAGACTAGCCTACACTACTGAGATCACTAAAAACCCAAAAAACCCTATCAGAAACTATCAATTGCTATCCCAAACTAGACCTAGATCAGATGTCATTAATGCTTAAAAGCTGAAACAGTTGACTTTTTCAATGCACAATCAAATTGACCAAATCCAATTTCTGCTTATCAAATCTTATCCTAAATGTTATATTAAGCTAATATTACACTAGATTAAACTAACTATCACTAATTTGTACATATCACTACAATTGTATTAACTGATGTTGATTTAACTAGCAGTGAATTAAAGTTAAGCCTAGTTTTGACTATTTATGAATGTACTAACTAATTTTATGCACTAACTAACCTATTCTATTCTTATGTGCACTAATTGTGCAGATTTATCAATACAATAACCAAAACTGTTCCTAATAATGAACTGATCCAAACACCCCTTTGAAATATGATAACACTACAACTCTAATGATCAAGCTTAAACAATCCAATCCTATGATCAATCTCACTCACAGAAGTATAGATGAGAACAAATGATCAGGAAATTCAAGCAAATAACTACAAATACAATATATTGCAGATTCAAATTCTAGTTAAGCTACAATATGCAAACTGTAAGAAATTTAACTACTAAACACTGAATCAAAGAAATAATACTCACAAATGAACTACACAAGTCTATGAAACAGTAAACATTTAGAATCCAATCAATTAACTCTACAATACACTATTATGCAACTTTGAGGATTGAAAATATAAAGTAGAAACTTACAAAAGCCACCTCAGCTAAACAGAGGTCTCATTTGAACAAGCCTATCTTTAGATAGGCCATCTCAACCACAATAACCATGGTCTATCATTATTTAACCCAAATTCTTCATTATCACCCTACTATTGACTTTCGTTGACCAGTAGTGAGATTTGATTGAATTGACTGTTTAAGCTACCAAATTAACTCGCATAAGCTAAAAAGCTAATGTGAGCTTATCTATACTATAACAAGCTTGTTTGCAAGCTGATTTAAGAAAATGAAAACATATATTTTTTTTTTTTTTTTTTTTTTTTTTTTTTTTCTGATTTTATATTTTTATGAGTTTATATATTTGTAAATGAAACAATAAAGAGATTAAGTATTTGAGTAAAAGAGATCTTATTAAAAGCTAATTAGGAACAGTAGAAGCTTAATAGCACGAGACTCATCATAAATCGGGGACAATCTTGGATAATCATACACAAACAACCACGAAGCACGAGAATGGAAGAGGTCGCCCCCTTACGTTATTTGTTAGAAATAAGAATTTTAAGAAGATGAATTGAATAAGCGTGGGGTGCCTCCCACGAAGCGCTTTGTTTTTGGTAACCGAGTCACATAGCTTGACTCGATCCCCAAATTTAGTTATCCCTGGGGAAAGTTTGGAGATCCGGGACTACCTTTGGTGGTATGTCCCCTCCGAAGTAATGTTTGAGTCGATGACAATTCACCTTAAAGTTGGGACCATCGGGTTGAGCTAACTCAATGGTGCCATAAGGAAATACTTGAGTGATGGTGAATGGTCCAGACCAATGGGTTTTAAGCTTACCTGAGAATATCTTCAATCGAGAATTGAAAAAAAGAACTTGATCACCAACGTTAAATTCGAGGTTTTTGATCTTAGAGTCATGAATCCTCTTTGTTTTCTCTCTGTAGATTAAAGAATTCTCGTATGCTTGATCACGAAGCTCAGTTATTTCATTCAATTGAACTTTTTGGTGATCACCCGCGGTCTTAAGGTCAAAATTTGCATGTTTCAAGGCCTATTAGGCCTTATGCTCAAGCTCGATGGGAAGATAGCACGCCTTTCCATACACCAACTTATAAGGAGTACACCCAATAGGTGTTTTATAAGTAGTGCGGAAAGCCTAGAGTGCATCATCTAATTTGTCAGCCCATGAGGAACGGTGTTCTTTTACGGTCCTTTCTAATATACGTTTAAGCCCACGATTAGACACCTCAACTTGACCGCTTGTTTGCGAATGATACGTGGTACTAAGTCGATGTGTAACACCATACTTAAGCATCACTTTTGCAAATTCATCATTACAAAAATGACTACCGCGATCACTGATTATAGCACGAGGTGTACCAAATCTAGCAAATGGGTTCTTAAGAAATTTCACAACTACTCGGGCGTCATTAGTGGGGAGCGCCTTTGCTTCAACCCATTTCGACAAGTAGTCAACCGGCACGAGTATGTATTTATTCCCTCTCGAAGACGGGAATGGACCCATAAAGTCTATACCCCAAACATCAAAGATCTCACAGACTTGAATAGCATTTTGAGGCACTTCATCCTTCTGTGAGATTTTCCATTGACGTTGGCACGAGTCACATGACTTCACTAAGTCATGTGCATCTTGGTATATTGTTGTCCAATAAAAACCGGAGTCAAAAACTTTCTTTGCGGTGTAATTGGCACCATGGTGTCCCCCCCCCCCCCCCCCCCCCCCGTGGGTCCACTGTGACATGCCAAAAGAATGTCATTGGCTTCTTTGCCATGAACGCACCGCCGGATCACTTGATCCGCACACACTTTGAACAAATAGGGGTCGCCCCAGAAATAGTGATTAACGTCTTTAAAGAATTTTTTCTTTTGTTGGGACGGCATCCCTTTTCTTACAAAATTCCCTGCATAGTAGTTCGCAAATTCGGCGAACCATGGGGTACTTGGATCACTTTGTGATATCATCCCAAGTTTCTCGAGAGGAAATGTTTTGGTAATTTCTTTTTTCTCGAGAACACTTTGATGGGGATTTTCTAAACGTGAAAGATGATTGGCGGCAAGGTTCTCAGCTCCTTTTTGTCTCGAATTTCGACACCGAATTCTTGAAGGAGTAGAACCCACCGAAGTAATCTTGGCTTAGCATCTTGCTTTGCCATTAAATACTTAAGAGCAGAATGATCCGTATACACTATGCACTTTTTCAAAACCAGATAAGGTCGGAATTTTTCAAAAGCATAGAAAACGGCCAACATCTCTTTCTCAGTAGTCGTATAATGAGATTGAGCGTCGTTCATTGTCTTACTTGCATAGTGTATCGGTTGCAAATATTTAGTCTTTCGTTGCCCCAAGACTGCACCAATGGCAAAATCGCTAGCATCGCACATTAGCTCAAATGGCAGGTCCCAATCGGGGGCAACTAAAATCGGTGCCTCCGTTATGTAAGACCCGGAAGTTTTGAAGATCTGAAATACCCAAAATACCCCTTAAATTAAAACTTTTGAAAAAAACGCTAAATAATCTCAAACATCTCATAGTGATTTTAACCTATGAAATTAATTCGTTAGTATTTGAACGATAAACGTAATAGGAATAAAAAGAAATTTATATTAAATTGATTTGTACACGCCTTAACATATGTCACATTTATAAATCCTATAGCCGAATGACTATTTATTTTGACACATATGAATGAGAACGAGGAAAGCGTACAGGTTCGTGATTTTATTAATTATGGCAAGTCTTCTATATTCACCTCCACAATCACAATTTATCTACCTAAAATAAATTCACATTCGGTTTTAGTTTAACCATGAATCACAAAGAATTATTCAACTCATACCTAAAATCTTGGCCCATTTTACTCTCCAATCACCTTTCATGTTACTCGGCCCCATTTGATTCCCATATATCACGATACACAATATTTGACAAAAGAAAAAAAAAAACACAAATAAAAACCCTAAAACTATCTAAACGTGTATGGCGGCTACCACCCCTCTTCCTCCATTTCCTGTTCGGATAAAAGGCAACCAAGGAGGCTCGTATGTACGTGGTGGTTTTGGTGGACGTGAACGTAGGTTGATCGTGGGTGTTCGTTCGTGAATTGGTTTCGTTTCGTGTTTCGGCATCTATTTCTATTCGATCTGTCCTCATACCTCCATCCTAAAGGTATAATCTATCTTCATTCTTGTACGTTTTGCTTCGCGACATGAAACTCATATAAGCATATATGTAACATATAAAATATTCGTTTGTATCGTCAAAGATAAGTATACGAATGTCATAGAATCATGAATCTTATGGGTCAACTTATTATGTTTGGTACACACGTATGATATATGTAATAGGATATGAAAGCTGATCATCGAACTAACATAAGAAATGTTACATCTATGCATGCATGGAAGTTTAGATACACCACATGAAATAATAACTGAAACCTGAGATGCTTAAATATTTGAATTTGGTTTTGGTACATGAGTTAGAAAATGAAGAGCATGCATGTTTTACGTGTGGAATAATAAACAACCTTGCATGAAATAATGTTTTCGAAAGCCGACCTGGTCGTGTTGTTACATAAAATGATAGAAAGGAACACATAAAATCATGAGCCTATAACTATTATATGAGTCGATTTATTTTCTGTTTGAAGACTTTCGAATACGTTATAATATACGTTTTTAATCTGGTCAAGTGAGTCCTAATTAATTGTTCATGTGAATCGACCTGAATATGTGTTTGTGTATACATGATAATAGTCACATGAAATCATAATATCTAATGATCATTAAAGAGGGACGATTAAATTCGGGGTTAGGAATTGTTTGTGATTTGGTGTCGTGTATGTTTATTTTGGGTGTAAACCCATCATGGTTTGAACATATAAATTCATGGGTCAATTGTATATAATCTCTATATAGCATACAAGTAAATTGTATTAAAATGTTGGTCGGTGATTTTATAAGTTGTCACATGTGTGTCTTTTATTTGAGTGTGAGTTGTGTGAACATGCATAATAACATATTTTGGTCGACGCGGTTTAAAATAATGTCAGGAATACATTAATATAATTTATTAACGACGGGGTCTAAAATTGTCATTTTGATATAATTTATAGTATAATCCCACATTTAATTATTTGGCATTTTTAAATATTAAAATTTGATAATTTACATTTGTGACCATAAACTCTATTAAATTGACATATTTAACCCTAAACTATTATATTGGTTATTTTAACTTTTAAATATTATTTAATTGTTCAATTATAACCTTAAAGTATTAAATTACTATTCTGTGAAACTTACTAAATATGAAAACTTACTAATTCGGGAAACCTTCTAAAAATTGAAAGTTATTAATAATGGAAATTTACTATATTTGGCAAGTTACTAAAAAGGAAAGCTTCTAAAAAAAATAGAAAGAAACCTAAAATGAGTAAATTGATTTACAATGAGCTTATAAATAATATGACGATCATTAATTCGTGTAGATTCGCTGAAGAAGGAGTAACTTCCTATCCTAATATTATGATATGGTTTCATCTACGATTTGAGGTACAGATATTCTACCCTCTTTCAGTAAGGGTGTTCTCTCTCTCTATCTCATGACTTTTTAATCCTTGACTTTGATTTGTTTGCTATGATATGATTCATTGATATAAGCCTTTGCTATGATCCCTTAGATATGATTCGTTGCTATCCATTTTGTTGATTACCTGATTACTATCTCCTGGTTGAGATTCTGTTTGATTATGATATGATTCGTTTGTTATGGATATGCTTTGTTTGATATGATTATGTTCTTATGCCCGAGTCTTTATTCTACTCATGGAGGTACCATGGGCGTGTTAGTGATGGCACCACTGACATGACACTTTCTGGGGAGGTGTTATTGATCCCTGGCATTCCCTTCTGTTTGATATATGTGCACTATGGCCAATTAGTTATATATGTGTCCAGTCATGAGCTGGCATGTGTATTTTGTTTGTTTCAGGGAGTGTATGGATGCATCCTATGTTCTGTTTTGTTCTGAGAAGACAGTGATTGGCTGTACGTGCCTTGTACCCCTTTCACTTCTGGTACATTGGAGTTAGCTACTCTATGTACACCATATGAATTGACGGATATGTGGTTATGTGATTTGAGACCTATTCGAGTATCTCGTTAGGTCGGCTCGTGGCTTTCCTATGTTTCTTGTGTCTATTCGAGTATCTCGTTAGACGCGCCTTTGTTGATACGTGCTCTTGATTCTCTTATGATTTGTCTATGCTTGATATATCTATGATGCTTCATTTCATTTGACTTATGATATTCGTTCAGTTATTCGTTGATCACTTATGCATTTGACAGATGATATTCCATCCAGCAAAAACTTATGATCTCCTACTTCTTATACTTATACACATTTCATTCATTCGTTTGCTTTGTTATATATTTGTTCACTGGGCTTTTTAAGCTCAGCCGCATTTCCTTTCCTACGGCAGGTTATAGGTTGGAAGCTGGGGTTGGGTGAAGAGAGAGCGTAGAAGCTTTAGTGGACTAGCCCATGGACTAGAAGCCCATTACATCTGGACTAGTTTGGACTTGGATTAGATTAGACTTTGTTTAGTTTGTATTTTCCTTTCTTTTATAGTTTTAGTATTTCTTTTGTACTTTTAGATTTTTCCCTTGTAACCTTTTGTTTTAAGTCTTCCGCTTGCGTTGTATGCTTTGATATGTCACCATACTGTAGCGCTACGGACCCATGTCGGGTTGGGGTGTTACACGTTAACTTCTTCTTCAAGAAATTAAATACATCGATGCATTCATTCGTGAAGTTAAATGGAGCATCTTTTTCTAAGATATGGGTCAGAGGTCGGGCTATCTTAGAGAAATCTTGAATAAATCATCGGTAAAAACCAGCATGACCAAGGAAACTTCGAATTCCTTGAACGGTGGTAGGATGAGGCAGCTTTGCGATTACATTGACTTTGGCACGATCTACCTCGATCCCAGATTTTGAAATTTTGTGCTGAGGACAATGCCATCTTTAACCATGAATTGGCACTTCTCCCAATTTAGAACAAAATTAGTGTCTTCACACCATTTCAGCATTCTTTCTAAATGGGAGAGGCAAGTAGTGAAAGAATCTCCATAAACTGAGAAATTGTCCATGAATACTTCCATGGTTTTTTCAATCATATCGGAAAATATGGCCATCATGCACCTTTGGAACGTGCCCGGAGCATTACATAAGCCAAATGTCATACGTCTATAAGCAAACGTTCCATAAGGGCAAGTGAAAGTGGTCTTTTCTTGATCGTGCGGATCAATGGGAATTTGAAAATACCCGGAAAAGCCATCAAGAAAACAATAAAACTCATTTCCCGCTAGATGTTCTAGCATTTGGTCTATAAAAGGGAGCGGAAAATGGTCTTTACGAGTAGCATCGTTCAATTTACGGTAGTCTATACAAACTCTTCATCCGGTAACAAGTCATGTCGGTAGCAGCTCATTATCTTCATTAGTCACAACAGTCATACCGCCCTTTTTGGGAACACAATGAACCAGGCTAACCCATGAGCTATCTGAGATTGGATAAATCATTCCAGCGTCAAGGAGTTTGATTATCTCCTTTTTGATAACTTCATGGATTTTTGGATTAACCCGTCATTGTTGTTGGACGGATGCCTTGTAGTTATCTTTAAGCAGAATCTTATGCGTACAAAATCGAGGGTCAACGCCCTTTATGTCGGAGATTTGCCAAGCGATGGCACTCTTATGCTTCTTGAGCACATCTAAGAGTCGGGTCTTCTCCTCATCTTTTAGGCCTTTTGAAATGATGAAGGGCAATTTATCGGTCTCTTCTAAGAAAGCGTATTCAAGATGAGGAGGTAAATCCTTGAACTCGAGCTCTGGAGGATTCTCAATAGACGGCTTACGGTCCATCGGAGGGGAAGAAGGGTTCAGGTCTTCATTTAAAAGTTGTTCAAGTAAAAGAATTTCCCCCTCCGGATCACGATAGGAATCATCAACTTCCGGTGAAGAAGACTTATCAACAGCAAGAAATTCATCGACATCTTCCAAATTAAATTCACCTCCCTCAAACGGAGTGAGGAAAGGGGAAGAGTCGGAGACGATTGGTTCTGAAGAAGGAGTGGAATTGCCACTCGAAGCATTATTTGTAAAACCGAGAAGCTCTTGAGAATACTCCTCCGTAGAAGCATCAATAACATCAATTCGATTAACGGAGATATGATTATAATTGGAGGAGTATCTCGCGGTTTGGTCAAGATTGAACGTAACAGCTTCACTTCCAACACGAAGGGTAATCTCCTCGTCGTAAACATCAATCAAAGCACGGCCAGTCCTTAGGAATCCTCTCCCGAGAATGAGAGGAACCCGTGGATCGGCATCAAAATCGACTACTACAAAATCGGCAGGGAAATTGAACTTTCCCACATTGACAAAAATATCCTCGGCTATTCCCATTGGACGGGAAGTTGTTCGGTCGGCAAGCTCGAGGGTCATGCCAGTTGGAGTCAAATCGGGAAGAGATAACTTTTTCCAAATTGATAATGGCATGAGGTTAATGCTAGCACCAAGATCGGCCAAGGCGAAGCATTGAACCATCCCCGGAAAATTGCAACGAATAAGAAACTTGCCAGGATCTCCAAGCTTTTCGGGAAGCTTTTTCAGAAGAACCGCTGAGCAATTCTCATTTAATGGGGTTTTTTCCATTTCAAACAATTTCTCTTTATTATTCAAAAGACTCTTGATCATAGACGCAAATTTTAGCATCAAAAGAATAGCATCCGCGAAGCTAATATCAAAATACAAGTCTTGAAAAATCTGATAGAACTTTTCCATTTGATTATTAACTTTCTCACGGTGCTTTTGATTGTTTAATCATGACGGATAAGGTAATTTGGTCTTTACAGGAATTTCTTTTTCAGCTTCATAATCAAGTTTTTCTTTACCTTTTGACGATTGGATAACCGGAGGTTGGATGTCTTCGGTCATTCCATTATTAATAGAAAGTTTCGTATCCTTTGTAGCCTCGGTTTCACGGTCGACTACCTTAGGAGGAAGAGAAGAAGAGGTAGTCGGAGCCGTTGGTCCATTGTATGAAACACCACTTTGAGTTGTGATCACTTTAACATTGCCCCTCGGGTTAGCGATCGTGTTGCTTGAAAGAGTTCCCGAGCCCGAGGTTCGATCATTTAAATGCTTATTCATTTCGTTCATTTGGTTAATCATCATTTTTTTCATTTCCTCTTGATTCTTCATAAATTGCTTGATTAACTCATCCGAGGATGATTGATTTTGATTCACAACTTGATTTTGATTTTGAAAATTTTGTCCTCGGTTGTTTTGATTAAAACCCTGATTTTGATTTCCATGATTTGCATTTTGAAAATTCCCATGATTATAATTCCCATGATTTTGAAAAGCATTCCCTTGATTCGGGCCTTGATTGCAATTCCCCGGATTTTGATGAAAACCTTGATTTTGATTCTGAAAACCATTGTTCACCCAGTTTTGATTTTGATTTTGATTGAATTGATTGTTCCGGTTTTGCACATTGTTATTATGATTCACTTGATTCACTTGGTTCGGTTGATTGAAACCGGGTGGTCCAAGATAATTGTTTGAATGGTAGCTAAGAAGATTACGGTCACCTTGTGGTTGGTAACCATTACCTCCCATATTTTAGGTTCCCGTAGTAGCATACACGTTCTCGTGAGTGAAGCCACCGGAGGCTGGTGTAACAATTCGCATTTTCAGGTTAATTACTTTTCCCGGAAAATTTCACTATTCACTTTTACTATTCATTTTTCCCGAAAATTTCCCGAAATCTGATTTTTTGTTTCTTGGCCTCGAGTGATAAATCATTTTCATGGCAAATTAAAAGTTTAACTTTCATAAGCTCATTTTCGTGAAAGTTATTAAGGAATTACACGTTTTAGGGTAAAACGTCATTCAGAAATTCTACGCGCAACGAAACTCGACTGCGTTAAGTGACCCCGCATCAGAAAAATGTTTGACACACTCATGATTTATTTGAGAATAAATCATGACTGTGAAAAACGTGACCAAAATAAGCCTCGGCCGTGAAAAAACTGGAATTTTCAGTTTTAAGCGTTTTTACTCAGCCGTAACCTTAGCCTATACCTGCACCACATTTCTAAGACGATTTGAGTTTTCAACTTTTTAGAAAAAGTCAACATATTT
Source organism: Artemisia argyi (assembly GCA_030686995.1). Taxonomy (NCBI): domain Eukaryota; kingdom Viridiplantae; phylum Streptophyta; class Magnoliopsida; order Asterales; family Asteraceae; genus Artemisia; species Artemisia argyi. Next base: position 13,079,289 of record CM060691.1, on the reverse strand, counting down.
TTCCCTCCTCCTTTGACCAAAAATCATTCCTTGATTTTATAAGTCATTCCTTGATTTTTAGGCTTACGGTTTGATGTCTAAAAGACATTTAATACCAACCGACACTAGACTGAGCCCAGTCTAGACATTATAAGTCATTTTAAATCATTTTTATCCTATTAGAAAAGTAACATTTTACTTTTCTCAATTTTACGCAATATTCGTACGTTTACGTATTACGCGTTTTAGACCCGTGTTTCCAGTTTTAGCAGGGTTTTATCACCCCAATGGAACCTACCACTCATTTTATATTTTATTATGGAGTATAATAACATGTTTAACCATTCTTCCAAGTTTCGTATTTTTACGATACCCGGTTTTGCGTTTCGTGGCTTAACCATTTACGGTTAGCATTTTACGGAGCCAAAACTATCTCCATAACTTGGATAATATCATCAAAAAGACAACCCTTCCTCCTCAAGCTTTGCAAACCGCCACTAGGGGGGGGGGGGGATTCACACTAGGTGGCTTAATCTCATGCATTTAGCCTTAGATTGATTACAAGTGTAGAACTTGGCCTCCAAGGGTTGACAAGTCAACATTTCTAACCTCCTCCAAGCCATATAAATACCCCCTCCCTCCTTATGCCGTCCACCATAACCACACACCAACACCATCTCCTTTGCTCATTTTCTTCCAAGTTTCATGCAAGATTCAAGAGCATAACAACACATAAACACTAGTTAGGTTTTGATTCATCAAAACTACTTCCAATCTTTAGAACTTTGGTGATTTCTCTTGAGTTTGAATCCACTCAAGTCACCTCAACTTTCATCATCCATCTTTCAAGATTACAAGAGTAGAAAGATTGCATGAAGTGAAGTGGGTTGAAGCAAGTCTATCAAAGTCCTATCCTTACATGTTAACTTTCCTTTCTTTGTTGAAAGCCAAAAGTTGTAAGCCAAACCCTAACATGCTTCTTGTTAAATAATCATGTTCATGTTATTTACATATCATTCATGCTATATATTGTTTTGTTATCATGTCCATGATGTATAAAAATGAGTAAAACAAGTTATGATATACATATGTTAACTTATGATCTTTAAACAAATAAACTAGTGACTTTTATGGAGAACCACGACCAAAATAGTACAACTATGATATTTGAAACTTACTTACTGTTAAAGAGGACTTAACAAGGAAAACATAGCAATTTGAATCACCCAAAACGAGTACCCGAGTCAAAAGTTATGGCCATAAGAAGTTAGCGAAACCAAAACGCCGAAACTGCCAATACCCTACTGTTTGCATTCTGCCATTTTGAAAGTCACCCTTCTGGTCCGATTCATCAAAAAGTTAAAACACGAAAGTTGTCCGGAACGACGTTTTCGTTCAGGAACAAAGAAGCTCGAGCCCTGAAAACGCTTTCCGAGTGATAATTTCTTCAAATTCTTAACAGCCCATTTTTTAGACCAAAGTCATTATATATGGGTTATGGTTTATAAAGACCAAAGAGGTCTTATGACCTAGAATCAAGACCACAACCATGGCTAGAGCCAAGGTTGAGTCTCATGACCATGGAACAAGGACCAAAGGTCATGGCAAGGCCATGACGAAATGACCATGTAAGCTTACTTAGGCGTAAACATGAAACAAGGAATTGGCGATAACTTGAACAAGCAATTTGGATCTACTTCACTTAAAAAGAACCATGAGTTATTACAAAGAAAAATGGTCATACAAGTTATAAGAAACTTCCCCTAATAACAATCTTCATGTACAAATAAACTTTCCTAAGTTTATTCAAATATTGGACATGTAACTTTTCGGGTCAAAACTTATATCTATATACTTTATCAACTACTACAATAGTAGGGAGCCTCATGTGAGGAGTTCATTATGTAAGCCGTCGAGATTGAGTTGTGGATTTACGAATTAAAGTGTCCTGGCTCCTCGAACGTTTACTACATGACTTCTGAATTATGTCGGCCCGAACGGTAGTAAACGATATATAAACTATACATGTTTCATGAATCATTTCTTTTCAAAGACTTACACTATACATTGTACCACATCATGGACTAAGTGCAAGACATATATATTGGCTTGTTTATGTTTCCTTAGACATTATTCCAAACCTAAGTTACAACAATTATTCTAGGTTGCTCGTAGAAGTTCTTACGGCATATCCATCATTCTCATTATACATCATCCAACTCAAGGTGAGTTCATAGCCCCACCTTCTATTGTTTAACTATTTTACAAACCCTTGGGGGGAATACATGCTATTATTTTTCTACTCGAACACAATGCTTTCTACTATATGCTATTCGACTATGTTTTATTATCACTAAGTAACATCCTTGCCAAACCAAGATCCCTTATTATGAACCATTTAATCACTTGCGAGGGTTAATTGCGAGTGAGCGCGAATATTGTGAATAGGCCTATTGGGATTGACGAATCCCATTTGTTTTGACTAAGTTCAAACAAATGCATTAATATTTGAGACATTAAGTATGACGGCAAAGTACCTACCGGGATAAATCTGCCGATAGATATTGGTACACGTTAACGTTTTGGTGTCATAAGCTTAGTGAATTAATAACCTTTCCGGGCATATAACAACGTAGCCCATCTTTGTTTTCTAACTATGAGTGTGAGTCTATAGCTCACACTACGATTATTGTGTTCAAACGATTTAACTACAAACACTACGATTATTGTGTTCAAACGATTTAACTACAAACACTACGATTATTGTGTTCAAACGATTTAACTACAAACACTACGATTATTGTGTTCAAACGATTTAACTACAAACACTACGATTATTGTGTTCAAACGATTTAACTACAAACACTACGATTATTGTGTTCAACGATTTGACTACCAACACATTGTGTTCAAACATTAAACAAACTCTATGAATATCACTCAACCTTTGTGTTGACCTCTCAAGCATGTATTTCAGGTTCATGACGATCAAGGATGGCACGGAAGGACACGGATACTCAAGAGGGCTATAAATTTTATTATCATTCAAAAACTCATTTAATGTGAATTGTAAACATGGAACCATTTGGGACCTCATTTTGTAATCTCTGATATTTATATAATTTGAATGATAAATCTTTTAAAAACGACTCAATTGGAGTTCATTTTCTATTATTGTGACTATTGTGCCGTCGAGTAACACCCAGTTTGAATTCCGCTGCAATCATGAATTGGGGGTGTTACAGCTGGGCACTCAAGATACGAATGAGGACAACCACAAGTCTCACAACTATGGTTAACCATATTGATTTTCTGGCTTTTGACTTTATTCTGATTCAATTGATGCATTTGTAACATAGCCGTAGACAAATCATCGAGTTTCTTAGTGATGGGAGCCAGCTCGGAATTATAAGAGAAGAATTATGAGCCGTGGTCGATCCTGTTGACTCATTCCTCTCAGTTGAGGAATCCCAATAATTGTAATGGGTAGTCATATTCTCAATAAGTTCGTAACAATCTTCAAGACGTCGTTTCATAAAAGTACCACCGGCGGCTGCATTGATCGTGTCACGATGTCGGAGGGTCAAACCATTGTAAAACGTATCAATTATCGTAACAAGAAGCATATTATGATTTGGACACCGATCAATACCAAGCTTATAACGTTCTCAAGCCTCGAATAAAGACTCGTCGGGAAGTTTCCGGAAATTGCTAATATCGTTTCTTAGTTTCGTCACCATCGACGGTTGAAAATATTTTGCCAAGAACTTCGAGACCATCTCTTCAAAAGTATGAATCGAGTTCTTAGGAAGACGATCAGACCAAGCGGTAGCATGATGCGTCAAAGAATAGGGGAAGAGAGAAAGACAAAGGGCGTCATCAGAGACCCCATTTTGTTTCATACTTTGGGTGGCGGTCAAGAATTTATCAAGATGCTTATTAGCATCGTCACCCGGTAAACCGTGAAATTGGCACGAATTTTGGACTTGTTGGATCATATGATGCTTGAGTTCAAAATCCGTAGCCTCGATGTTAAGAGGGGCAATCGGGCCACCTCTTACGTGCATTTTCGGTTGGCACAGCTCCTCTGTGACAAACGGTAAGTTTTTATCATTATTTTAATAATAAATATCGATTTATTATGTTCTAGCTATTCAACCTAAGCATTCATAAGCTTACATATCTCACTCGGGAAAACGAACTCGCACACTGTAGCTTACAGTAACTCATATCATGGTTTATCTTATCAGAAAACGTGAACATGTTGTTTTCTGACAATTAATGATCATTTACGAAAGGTATCTCGCACACAACACCACACGTGTACCAACACAAATCCTAGTAATGGCATAAACTCAATATTGGTTATCCGGAATTAATAAACTTTGTTTTTATATTTCCATTATAAAAACGTCCTTGTAAACAATATTACTCGTGGTCACGACAACTCGGATAACACTAAATTACACCAGAGCTCAACGAAACAAGGAGTAAAGTTAGACTCACTAGTCAACTACTACCTTTATATAAATAAACCCTTACATTTATATTCATTATTTACTTTCACTTTTAAGTAAGTAAGTAAAAAAAAAAAAAAAAAAAAAAAAAAACGATAAATACGTGTTTCTCTCTCTCTCTCTCTCTCTCTTACCCCCACTTATCCTCACCCAATTTACACGTCTCCTTCCTTCACTCCACTGCTACGCTTCAATATCTGATCCATGGCCAGATCTGATCGACTGTGGCTATGGCTACAAAAGAGTATCAGGACCATGGTACTTCCCCTTCTGTCCAAAAGATGATGGTATTCCTCTGTCGAGTATCTCGCGGTCAACATAACCCACCAAAATAGTGACGAGGCAACGGGAGTACAATTTCCATAATCGAATTCAAGTCCGACTGATGCCCACCCTTGTTTACATTCTTAAAACCCAACTCGGTTCACAAGGTTCCACACACTCGAACAAACTATCAAAGCAAAAATAGAAATATTGTAATCGGATTCAAGGTGGGAACGAATGAAAGAATCAAGGGTGTGTGGGAGATTGCTTGTTGAATCGGGTTTGGAGCTTTTACTTCCATGTTTTCTTGAATCATTGTAACCTACTCCGTTTGTTGTAATAACCCTAACTCTTCTTCACTTCTTTAATCCGAATCTATGATTATGTGTTATTTGATTTTTGTTGCTGATATAAGTTGTTGGACAATTAAAATGGTATGCGTAGAACTCAAATCTTAAGTCGTTTTGGCAAACTGATAAGTGGGTTTTGGTTAATGAAATTGGTTTTGTTGAATATTGATTTTGAAATGATGGACTGGTTATGTTGAAAGCCTTCGTGTGGTAGCAAGATTTTAAACAAGTCAATACTAGGAAGAACTAAAATGGTCTCGGCTCATAATTGGTTCGTTTCCTGCCCTGGTTTCAAGAATATGCGTAGACGAGTTTTTCTTAATGTCGTGACTTAAGTCATAGAGTTGTTGGAAATACTTTTGCATCGTTTATAGCTAAACAGAAAATGAATGAGTCAAACGAGAGTTTTCAATCACTCGTTTGGTGTCATTACACCTTTTAAACTTGCTCAAGTAGTTTGATAGCCATTGGTTGCGCTTCTTATCGAGTCAAGAATAGGCAAAAACTAAAATGGTCAAAGTACTGGTGTCATTTGCAGTAGTAAAAGAACATACAAGTCTACATTTTTTTGTCACCCATTTGTTGTTCCGAAACGCAAAAGAAAACTTAAGGGCTTAAGGCTGCACAAAATTTTTGCTAACTGTGAATGATTTTTAGGACAAGCCCAATGTACCTTGAATTAATTAAATTATGAAAACAGCGCTGGGCCAAGGCCCAAGTCGTATAGCATGTGTAATCCACTCTATTGTGAGCATAAATCCTGAAATGAAATACAGGACAAGTCTGTTATCATGCTCGATATTTCATACGCGTACCGCACCACTACGACTCGTGTTACTTGTTCGGTAGCAAGCGTCACGGTACCTAGTAGATTATAAAACAAACGACACAACTTTTTATATAAACACATATTGCGATCAATTATAAACTAGCAATTGCAACTTAATGTTAAAACTAAAAATTGTTTTGAGATCATTAATTTATACCCATGGTTTATTTAAGCTAATGTAACACACTTAAACTTACCAAAATATTATTGGATTCTAATAAACAATATATCACGGTTCACTATTATATTATGAAAACTTTAACTTTTAATCATCACGGTAACACTAAATGTATACCCGGGTCATGCCCATCTTTTGTCAAAATATATACTTAGCTTACATAATTTTTATAACCAACAATGAGGAGTCTCATACATCATCCATCAAGTTATTTAAATACAAGGGTATTAAATGGAGCTATTGCTTAAACTTTTGATACTTTTATATTTGTGATAAAGGTATATAAATACACACTTAGTTAAACATATACTTTCAACAAAATCCGTCAACGCCTAATAATTATTTGTCGTATTTTTCCAAACTTCAGTTATTGTCGGACCGACGATTTATTCGTCTTTGATACTTTTATTATTGTCTACTTATATGTACTTACGCACTTCCAAGAGCCAATACACTCAAACGTTTAGAAAACCGTTTTCAAACTCAAATGCTACCACACTATCAACAATAATGCAACACTTTAAAACTTTCAAGATTAATTAAACTTCGTTGAGTTTTGAACTTAAACTATGAACTAAATCATGCCTTACTAATCTAGGTCGCGTGTTGGTGCCGAACACTATCTGATTTGTTGCACTATATGACTGCTATTCACTGAGGTGAGTTTATAGCCCCACTTTTACTCTCATTACTTATTTACTAAACTCTGGGGGTGAGAAATGTGGAAAACTAGAAGGGGGGTTGAATAGTTTTACGTCTTTTTAATTTGTTATGAAAAATTGTTTGAGTGTTTTTTTTATTTTCAAAAATTTAGATTCGATAATATGTGATCTAAAGTCTTGCACAATATAAACAACAATAAATATGTATGATATAGCAATAATAATGTAAGTAAAGAAATAAATGAGAGATGGAAAGATTGAACCGCGAGACAAAAGATTTATAGTGGTTCGGCTACAAGGACACCTTCCTTGCCCTACTCCACTCCCCGAGCACCTAACTCAAGAGTTTTCTTCACTATGTCAACAAGCTCCCTTATGGCGGAGAAAACCTTACACACCAATGTACACACCACAACTTCGTCACACCTTAATCACAACTTCTACACAACCTCTTCACACCAATCAATCTTCACACCAATCTACTTCACAACTTTCTACTTCACACCTATCTACTTCACACCAATCTTCTTCACTACAATCTACTTCCTAATTCTTCTCCTTCACAACAAACTACTAACCAATCACACTATTTATATACCTAGCTAAACTATCTACTATCAAATATTCACAACTAATTAAACAAAGAGATAAATACAATTGATGATGCTCTAACAACTTGGATGTGGAGGTCACAACAAGTTGTAATACATCTAGTCTTGGAGGATAGAAGTATTCTTCTCTTGCACTTGAGAGGATGATGTTTGGATCACTTTGAAACAAAGATTTATGCATGTATGATTAAACGATTAAGAGAATAGAGATGAAGATCTAGAACAGAAAGTTTAGGAGTGCATAAGGTGAGAAAATTATGTGGAATGAACCAGTATTTATAGGGAACAGACTTACTGTTCTGGAGCGTGGCCGGTCTCCTTAATAATTAAGGGGGCCGCCCCTCCAGAACGTTGGAATCTCTTGTCCTTTTGTGAGGAAGGTTTTTCTGGATAAAATTTTCTATTTTTGGTTGGAAATTTGAAATCATATATTTATAGTGATTTAAACATATTCTTTTAATTCCAAAAATGTTTTATAAAAGATATTAAGTGTTTATGACATTTTATAAAAGTTCTAGTGTTCTAGTAAAAATTTCCTATGATCATAGATTGCAATAAACACTTTGTTTATTCATACCTTAAATGATTTGGATGTAAAGAGAATATTAATCACTAAATATTTGTTTACGTCATAAATTTTAGTTCAATGGGTTTATGTTTTGTAACAATCAAAACCTAGAGATATTGATAATATGTTAATAATGTTTTTAGACATTATTTATGTCAACAATCTCCCCCTTTTTGATTATTACAAAACTTTAAACTCATTAGGTCTAAAATTTATTTTTAGACAAGTATTTTAGAGTTTAATATTTTCTTCTCCCCCTTTTTGTAAGATCAAAAAGGTTAAACCGAGTAAGCTTCATAAAAGAAGTTAAACGGGTAGAAAGCTCTCCCTTGATGTATGCTCCCCCTCATTTGAGAGCACCATGGAAACGAGCTATGGAAAGCTTGGCTACAAAAATATGTAAAGAGAACAAGACATATATATGCAAAGCAACAATTATGCAAATAAAAATAAATTCATTCAAGCATATATGAGACAATCATAGAAATGATTATCATTACAACATTCAATATGCTAGAAGCCTATTGATTACAATAAAACAAAAGAAAAAAATAGTCCTATATTGCCTAAGAGAGCACTTGGACTTGCTTGCAACCCATGGTTGAGTGTTTTATTTGCTTGAAGAGAACATAAGCATAGAGCTTAGTTGTTAGATGGAGAGGGATATAGGGTGGAGTATGGAGCGGAAGAGGTGGATCTCACTATGTTGTATCGAGTTAAGGGTGGTATTGGATGAGGACGAGTGAGAAGATATTCAATCCAAGAAATATCTTCACTCAAGTAGAGGATTTGTTTTTGAAGGAAGATGCAACAAGGGCAAAAGTGAGTGTGGTTTGTAACTTGATCCAAGTTGAGAGAGTGGGGTAGGCAATTTGCATAGGGTGATGATGGAGGTTACCCTTTGTTGCGTTGTGCATGATGCATAGCAAGGAGAACACTAAGATCATGGAGTTGGTTTATTTCATCACAGAACTTTTGCTTTTTCGTGATAATGTGGAGAGAATCATTGTATTGGTATGGATGAATTGGGTTTGTGTAGTTGAAATTGTAGTTTGATGGTTGATCAAACTTGTATGGATCATTATAAGTGGTTGGAGCATGAGATGTGTAGTTTGGCATGAAAGATGATGTTTAGCCAATGTTGTATGGTTTGTAAATATGATCAAATGAATGTCCTTGTGGGTTTGTTGTAAAGTTTGGGAAGTAAGTGGTTTGAGGTGTTGAGTGATTTTCAACTTCATTGGTTATGATGGATTTGTTTCGAGGGCTTTTTCTTCGCCAAACAGGTTTTTCCGTCATCTTTGCTAGCCTTGAGGCTTTTGGTTTTGGTTTGTTTGGAGAAGTCATGATGGGATGAATAGAGAGTTTTGAAGATTGGGGATATTTATAGTCTAAGATTTGTGTGTTTATGGATGGATAAAGTTTGTTTGGGAGATTAGGACAAAATATGTTGGTGAAATTTGGGAAATATAGGTTAAAATGGGCTAAAAAGCAGAAAAGATTCTGTAAACCCGACCATCAAATGGCCGGTCCCCTTAATTAGGAGCGGTCCCCTTAATGATTAAGGGGTGCCGTCTTACATAATTAAAGGGGCCGCCCATCTCGTGATTTCCAGATTGCCAGAATTGGGTTTTTTTTTTTTTTTTTTTTTTTTTTTTTTTTTTTTTTTTTTTTTTTTGGCAGAAAATTTGCAGAAAGGTTGTGTTTTTGGATTTGGATTCAAACAAGTTCAATTCCTTGAGGCAATATAGCATTTAATCTAAACATAATATAGCATGCATGCAAAAATACTTAAGTAAAAGGACAAACAAGCAATTAATAATAAGCTAGAGGAGACAAGCAAAGGCAAGAGCACTCAATCTTCCTAGGGCAACTATCTTAGATCAAAGGCAAAGGTAACTAGTGAGTCAAAAACTAGTGATGAAACAAGATGACAACATTATGAGTGATTTTGTCCTAGTGTGTGCCTATATGCAACAAATGTGGAGTTGTGATTATTTCGACTCCTAAATGCAAAGAAAAATAAGTTTCCTAAGAAACAATCAAAAATCTCCTTGATTCGATTTTTGCTCGATTCATGAATGTCAATGATATATATTAGATTATATACTTTGGCAATTTATGTGAGAGTTATGCATGATTTAGGAAAAATATTTTTAGCATTTGTTAACAATGCAAGGAAAATGATGTTCATGTAATTCCTAAATGTGAGAATAGTTTTCAAGAAACTTTGATTTGGTTTTACAAGAGAGTATATGCAATGAAAATGAGGTTTCCCAATCTTTAATTTTGTGCGAAATAGATTCCCAGACTCAGAAATGGAGAAGTGGAAGAAAAGTAAAATTAAAAATTTTTTTTTTGTCTAAATGCAATAGAATTTAGTCAACTTGTTCCATCATTCCTAATCCTAAACGCAAGTGATTGAATAATTAACGCTTAAGGGGTTTAGTGAATATATCCGCAATGTTATCTTCCGATGCAACCTTTTCTATGGATATGTTTCCTTTTTGTACATTATCCCTAAGAAAGTGGTGGCGTATTTCTATATGTTTAGTCCTAGAGTGTTGCACCGAATTTTTACTTAAATCTATCGCACCTTTGTTATCGCACATAATGGGAACATTTTCTAACCTAATGCCATAGTGTATGAGAGCTTGTTTCATCTACAGTGCTTGTTGATATGCCTTTCCAGCACTTACATATTCGGCTTCGGTGGTAGAAATAGCAAGAGCGGTTTGCTTCTTCGAAAACCAAGATGTTAGACAACATCCCATAAACGTGCAAATACCGCTAGTGCTTTTTCTATCTACGTAGTCTCCCGCATGATCCGAATCCGCATAGACGATGGTTTCTATACCGGATCCCTTAGGATACCATAATCCTAAGTGTATAGTGCCTTTAATGTATCGGAAGATACGCTTAACCGCTTCTAGGTGAGAGGTTTTTGGATCCTCTTGAAAATGGGCACAAAGGCAGACACTAAACATGATATCGGGTCTACTTGCCGTCAAGTATAGTAAACTACCTATCATTCCTCTATACTTGGTGTTTTATACGGACTGACCTTCATCATCCTTTGTGAGTTTCACTTCCGTAGACATGGGAGTTTTCATGGGTTTTGAGTCTTCTAGGCCAAATTTCTTAAGCATTTCCTTAATGTACTTAGATTGGTTAAAGAATATTCCATCTTCTAATTGTTTTATTTGTAATCCTAGGAAGAAGTTTAGTTCACCCATCATACTCATCTCAAACTCATCATGCATGATTTTGGCAAATTCATCACACATGTCTTGACAAGTCGATCCAAATATAATGTCATCAACATATATTTGAACAATGATGAGATTTGGGTCTTTCTTTTTAGTGAAAAGAGTGTTATCTACCATTCCCATAAAATAATCATGTTTAATAAGGAAAGCTTTTAATCGATCATACCAAGCTTTGGTAGCTTGTTTAAGTCCATACAAAGCTTTCTTTAACTTATAAACATAATCAGGTTTTGCGAAGTCAATGAATTCTAGAGGTTGTGCCACATAAACCTCCTCATTGATAAAACCGTTAAGGAATGCACTTTTCACGTCCATTTGGAATAACTTAAAATCTAGGGGCGCATGCAAAGGCAAGTAATATCATAATAGATTCTAGTCTAGCTACGGGGGCATAAGTTTCGTCATAATCAATTCCTTCTTGTTGATTATAACCTTGGGCAACTAACCTAGCTTTATTCCTAGTTACTATTCCATTTTCATCTAACTTATTCCTATATACCCATTTAGTTCCTATGATGGTCATATTCATTGGATTTGGGACTAATTCCCAAACATCATTTGCCTTAAATTGATTTAATTTTTCTTGCATAGCTATAACCCAACTTTTATCTTTTAAAGCCTCATTAATATTCTTAGGTTCTATTGCTAAGAGGAAACAAAAGAAGTTACTTTCATCTTGGGCTTGTGACCTAAGGGTTCTTTGGTTAAGATGTCCTATTATATTATCTAATTGATGTGATCTAGATTCTTTAATATTTACAATTTCGTTATTTCCTAAGTCAATGTCTTCATTATCATTTCCTATGGGTTTTGTTTTACTAACCTCAATAGCTTCATCTTCGACTAAGTCATCATCTTCTAAAGGTAATGTTTTAGGAGGTGGTGGTGTTTCATCAAATGTTACATTAGTGATTCTTCTACTTTCATAGAGTGTTTGTTAAGTATTATATATGCTTTACTATTTTGTGAGTACCCTAAAAATATTCCTTCATATGATTTTGGATCAAACTTAGTGAGGTAATCCTTAGTGCTTAAAATATAGCATTTACTTCCAAATACCCTAAAGTAGCTCAAGTTTGGTTTTCTACCTCTTAGTAACTCATAAGGAGTTTTCCCTAGAATTCTCCTAATTGATACCCTATTGATAATATATGTTGATGTATCTACATCGTGACACCAAAATTTTTGTGGGATGGATTGTTCGTTTAACATTGTTCTACTCATTTCTTGTAGTGACCTATTTTTTCTTTCTACTACGCCATTTGATTGAGGAGTACGAGGAGCAGAGAAATTGTGAGATATTCCATTTAAATCACAATATTTTCCGAATTGTACTTCATTGTCAAATTCCCTACCATGGTCCGTCCTAATGGCTACTATTATGCATCCTAATTTATTTTGAATCATTTTACTAAATATTTCGAATTTTTCAAAGGCTTGGGTTTTGTCACTTAAAAACCTAGTCCACGTGTATCGTGAATAGTCATATACTATTACTAAGGTATACTTGTTTCCTCCATAGCTCCGCACAGCGGATGGACAAAAAGATCCATATGTAAAAATTCTATGCACCTAGTAGTGGATACTATATTCTTAGCTTTGTGACTAGCATGAGCTTGTTTTCCAATTTTACATGCATCACAAAAATGCTTGTCATATTTTAGGTTAGAAAAGTTTCTAACTAGTTCTTTAGAGGCCAAAGATTGTATTTGTTGCATGTTTACATGTCCTAATCTCATATGCCACAATGTGGAGTTTTCGTCTAGGGTCGTTAGGCACATTGCAATGGGAATATGAAAGTTAATTATTTTGATTTTCGTGTGTTTACTACTTTCACTTTTATTTTTATTTCTGAGATCCGTACGTCAAAGATTATTTTTTGGATTTATTATAATCGTGAGATTGTGAAATTTTACACCTTTATTAGTATTGCAAGTTTTTGAAAAGAAATCAAAAAATACGAAAAAAATTGTAAGTGAGATGAACAGGAGAGGATTGTGTGATAATCGGTTCGTCTAAACTTAACAAATTTTATTTTACGCGCTAATCGATTATTCGTTGGTGCGTATTATAAACCAACGATGTAAACTATTATTGTATAAGTTGGTCGTAACTATGTATTAGTGGTAGATATCGCAAGTACTGTTGTATTTTTATGGAATGATTGGGAGTTCGTTATTATTGGGAATGCCAACTAGGGATTGTTTTGTCGTCTAAGACATCTTAGAGTTTAATTCGTGTCTACCAAATAAAGCATGCATTTTCCGTGTTAAAGCGTGAGTTAGTCTATGATTTGTGTCTTTTTCAAGGTTTGTGGTTTGATAAGTAACTAGTAGCATTGGTTGTGTGGACTTAATCTATCTGTTTTGTTATTTTTATTTTACACCAATTATAAATATTTCTCATGCCTTATTCCTACCCTATATTGTTCTTCATCTTGACCTTTAGCTTACTCGAATAAGGGAATTGAGCAATCATGTGGATCTCATTCATAGATTTGGATATGTATATGTGGTTTTGTCGCCTTCGTTGGTGTAGGATTATTGGAAAAGGTTACTTAGTCCAATCTTTTGTTTATTCGAGGTAAGGAATTGAGCAATCACAAGTGTCGCATTCATGGATTTGTCGTGCATTTGTAGTTTTGTTGTCTTTTATGGAATATTGGTATCGATAGAGATTAAAAAGAATGATCAACCATTAAGCCTTTATCATTTTAACCTAATTTAAATTTTTAGATTTTTTACTCTTAGACTTTAGTGGTTGAGATATGTATCCTTGCCAAGCTTATGATATAATATTCATTACGACCGAGCAATTGAGTGAATTACTAAAATTTTTGCCACATATATTAGTTGAGTGATTTGAGTGTTTTCATTTTCCTATTTCATGAGGTGTTTGGTTGTGCACTTTTGATTGAGTAATAAATTTAAAAGATTATTCCTAGACTCTTGTTTGTGATATGTTTTCATAAGTAAAATCTAAGGTCTACTTGAGGACAATTACAATTAAAATGGAGGATATCTGATGACATCAAATAAGGATGAATTATATGCGTCATTTATCCATATATATTGCTTATTTTATGTTATATATTTAAGATATGACATTTAATTGCTTACTTTTGTTAATTATAGTAAATAACAGAGCAATTGATAAAAGTTATGAAAATGGACGTGATATGGAGCTTCAAGCTAAGTCCAACAGAGATCCAATATGCTGTATTAATTCACATCATATCCAGTTCAAGACTTCATCAAATCCACAAGTTGTGAAGGGCATTAATATGGCGTATCCAATATAGCCAATACGCCGTATCCAGCGGCAGTTCGTACATATTTTAAAATATTTTAATCGTGGGGCCTACATGAGGTGCATGGTTTTTTGGTCACGTAGATACTAGAAAATGTACGGTGCATTTCCAGGGACCAAAAGGAGGTAATGTCACATCAAAGTTCGTTATGCAGCTACCAAGTCATCCTCCATTATCAGTGACTCCCAACACACACACACACACTCATCACTTCCATCTTCACACTTATTCACCATCACCGCAAAACCTACAAAACCAAATTCACCCCACCAAAAACCCTATCAAATACAACTCACCAACACCACAGACCCAAATTCACTAATCCAACACCTTTGACATCATGGAAACCTTAAACAAGCTTTAACAACATTAATCAATATGAAAAAAACTCAAAATTATGGTTGATGAGGAGACTTTTATTGTACTTATTGATCTTTGTGAGCGCATGCGTGTAGAGCGATATGCATGTCAAGTTTATGGCTTGATATAGATTTGAGTACCCTTTTGAGTTTAAGAACTGGGAATTCATTCCTGAGTATGTTTGTTAGGTTTCGAGATGTGGGCGGGTGTGAGGCCCGATGTGTATACGTTTCCTAGTGTTTTGAGGACGTGTGGGAGGGTTAAGGACTAAAGGATATGGGTAAGGGTAGGGAGGTGCATGTTCATGTGTTGAGGTTTGGGTTTGGGGATAATGTTGATGTGAATAATGTGTTGATTAGTATGTATGTGAAATGTGGTGATACGTGCAATGCGCAGTTGGTTTTTGATGGGATGGGTGAGAAGGATACTATATCGTGGAATGCGATGATTTCAGGGTGTTTTGAGAATGGCGAGTTTTTGGAAGGGTTAAAGATTGTTTCGTGAGTTTTTCTATAGATAACGCTTTAATACAGATGTACTCGAGATTTAGAGCTTGGGAAGAAGCTGAAAGAGAGTATTTAGTACAATTGGTTCAAAAGTAGTGGTATCATGGACATCTAGGGGTGGAAATGAGCCGAGCCGTGTGAAAAGCTCGGGATCAGATCGGTAAAAAGCTCGAACGAGCCGAGCCTAAACGAGCTCGAGCTCGGGTTGCAGCTCGTTTATTAATCGAGCTCGAGCTCGAGCTTTACATAAAAAGCTCATTTGGGCTCGCGAGCCTAAACGAGCCTAAACAAAAAGATGATATTTTAACTTATATACGAGCCGAGCTTGAGCTTATTAACGAGCTCAATAAAGATATATTACGAGCCGAGCTCGAGCTCGAGCCAAGCTTTAACTTTTCATGGCCAAACCGAATAAACGAGCCGTGCTTGAGCCGAGCCCGAGCCTATATAATATTCCACGAGCCGAGCTCGAGCTTAAAGTTTAAGGCTCGAAACGAGCCGAGCTCGAGCTCGAGCCTTTTAAAACTTAAACGAGCCGAGCTCGAGCTCTGGCAGGCTCGGGCTCGGCTCGGCTCGTTTCCACCCCTAGACATCCGTGATTTCAGGGTATGAGAAAAAAGGGCTACCAGCCTACCAGAAAAGGCTATCAAGAATATGAAGATGGAAAATGTTGATGAAATCACTATTGCTAGTGTTATTTCTGCATGTGCTTCATTAGGTCTTTTAGACATGGGCGTCGAGTTGCACAAGTTTGCCAAAAGGACTGGTTTGCTATCATATGTCATAGTCACAACGATTTAATTGACCTATATTTCAAGTGTAAACTTACTGATAAGGCTTTGGAAGTCTTCCAAGAATGTCATATCCTGGAGTTCAATCATACTTGGTCTCCATATCAACAATAGGAGTGTCCCAAGCGATTTATTTTTTCAGAAAGATGAAGGTTAGATTTGTTCCTAATTTAATTACTTTAATCTCCGTTCTTTCTGCGTGTGGTAAGATTGGAGCTTGGATATATGACATGAAAGGAGATACATGCCTATGCTTTATGACCAGGGCTCGGGTTTGATGGATTTGTACCAAACACACTCTTGACATGTGTGTAAAGTGCGGGAAGATGAAAACCGCATGGAAACAATTTAATTCAATTGAAATTTGAAAAAGTGTACATTGCCTCTTGGAATACAATGTTAACAGGGTATGCTCAAAGAGGAAACGGGCCAGGTGCTATCGACTTGTTTAACAAAATGGTGAAATCAGATGTAAAATACGACCCTGTTACATTTATTTCTTTATTATGTGCTTGTGGTAGATCCGGTATGGTAGAAAATTACTATATTGTCCCTAACCTCAAGCATTATGCTTGTGTTGTTGATTTACTCGGGCGTTCAGGTAAACTTGAAGAAGCTCATGCATGCCTTCATTATAAGTATGCCTATACAACCAGATCAAGCGATATGGGGGGCGTTGTTAAATGCTTGTTGGATCTATAAGAACGTTGAGTTGGGAGAACTTGCTGCTCGAAATATAATTAATATGAATGAATCAGAAAGTTTACGGTATTATACATTTTTGTGTAATTTTTATGCTGAAATTGGTAAATGACGATTGGATTTGGGCTTATAAATACGGCTCTTGGCATGCCTATACGAGTAACAAAAAACCTATACATTTGTCAAAACTGTCATAATATGGTAAAGTTTATTTCAAAAGTTGTTAGGAGAGGGATTGCTGTTCGGGGTACCAAATGTTTCCATCTTTTTAAAGATGGCTTGTGTTCTTGTGAGGATATTACACTCGGCATTTCATACATGTACAAGATTATTTGTATACTTAGTCTTATTTAACAGAGCTATGTTTAATTTTAAACAATATATGGACAAGACCTAAAGAAATTTAATACACAAGTTTTGTGGACTTTGTACATGTGGTCATGTGCAACCACTTGTGAGTTGTTACCCGTTTGTTTTTATTCGCACCTTATATATTAAACAATGGACAATTCGGGTTTGAAATATTTAGTCAGTAGTTTAAATTAAAAAAAGAAAAAGACTTTGGTTTATTGTTTTTGGTGTATATATATTAACTAATAGTTTTTGAAAAAGGTTAAAAAGCTGATTAACAGGTCGTATCAACTTCAAAGATGAAGAACTAATAAAAACGTCAGCATGTCATTCGAGAAGAGGCAATTTCTTATAACTCATCTGTTTAATGCAATTTGCCGTTTAAACTGAAAATATCCCTCTATCATCCTTTTTGGTATGTAAAACTAACAGAGCTATGTTTACACTCGGTACCAAATGCTTACATTTATTTCAGGTTCATTGTGCCCGTTTGTTTTCATATTATGTATCATTACCTTTGTTTTATGTTGCAAAGGTATTTTAATTTGCTTATTTTGTTTTCAGGTTCAGAGTATTATCTGTTTGGATACAAATGCTTCTCTTGAAGTTTATGTGCTTTCATTCTCGATTCATGGACTAAGGTAAACTAAAGAGATTTCTCAGGAATATGTATAATAAGTATCTAGCAGTAAACATATCTTGCTTTTCAGAATGATGATCTACAAAGTAATATTTCTGGTTGGTTACTTCAACTTGAAGTCTTTTTTGGTGATTTATGTCACTTTAGAACCTGCATTGTATTTCATATATCATAGATGATAACTTCTTAAAACAGAACAATAATATTTGAATGCTCCTCCTATATTTAATATATATTTTTTTTTAGATTTCCTATTATTTATTTAAATGTTTTTATAAATTTGTCATATAATTCGAGTTGTTTAACTGTCAAATGGTAAATTAATCAAACACATATAATCAGATTTTAGTTGTGGGCACACAGAAAATTTCTAAAAGCAAACACTCCCTTCCTAACCACAACTAATCCTTTGAATCACCCGAATCATCTAGGTTTTTTGGTTTTCATTTCATTTTTGTGCTCTTTTTCTAATCACGTTGTTTGAGTTTTCAATGGTTTAGCATCAGTATATCCTGCTTTTGTGTGATTTGGTTTATTCATCTGTTTTAACTTATTATCTTGTCATGTGTCTTTTGTAATATTGTGTGTTTCCCATATATTGTATTTCAGGATAGAGTGAAAATCTTTATGGAATTTGCCTATATTCAGGTATCTCAATTTTAAACTATGCTAATCACATACTTTAATTTTCCAGTTTTTCTTTGTGTTTCTTATTGTTTTAACGGTTAGTTATCATAATAGAATGCCTAAACCTTATAGGACCCATAAAATCTAATATAAGCCAAATTAACTTATTTCCGTGTATATAAGTTGATGTGCGTGTTAAGTTTAGTGATTGGTACAAAACAGTCCTAACAAGTTAGTATCATTTAAAGGAGTCATATACAGATATAAGACAGTTCCTATTCAGACAGTATTTGTACGGGTAGTGATATGCACATATACTATTTTACTTTATACACATAAATTTAGTGGGGCCAACATAAATTTTACAAATAAAATTTATGTGAGCCTCACTAAATTTATGTGTATGAAGTAAAATGATATGTAGAGATATCACTTCCCTATTTGTACTAGTAACTAAAGGGTGGTTATGGTTTTTTTAATCTATTTGATACATATAGATGTTTTATTACACAATTAATGTGTATCTAATACAATAAAGGATAATGCTCATCTCAAATCATGTAGCTCTCTAAAGTCTAAACTCCTTTAGTGATGATGACGATGAGCATCGAGCAGACGGAGACCGCAAACCGAAACTTATACCATATTGACCACAAACCGAAACTTAACTTGTGTTTGAAGTTAAATGTTTACACGTACGTACATTCACAAAACTTAAAACATAAGTCTTGTCACCAGTTTGAAAATAAAGAATTGCACGTTTACAGTTTCGTCGTTCCATGAATATGGGGAGTTGAAAAAGATTCATTTTAGATTTCAACCATCAATTATTATTTCAAACATAATATGGTGTATTTTCTAATTTGCATTTAACCAGTAAGCACAACAAAGACATATATTCAGATTATTCCCACAAATTCAATGGCTTGGTATTATTATTAAGGTAATTTGATGCGTACCTCTTGATACCACTTATTTGCCCAAAATAAATAAGAATCACAATAATTATGTCTTAGCTACATCTATTTGCCCAAAATAACCACCGGCAGTGCACAGTGGCGAAGCTTGAGAATTCAAAGTGGGGGGTCGGGATCTAAATTTTTTTTTCCTAACGCTATTTTTCGGGTAATATGTTCGGGTCAGTGATTCGATTCGGGTCGGGTCAAAAATTAAATACTATTATTATATAAAAAAAAAGTTCCAATCACTAAAAAACTAAACATTTGTCCAAGACAACTAAACATTAAAAAGGAGACAAACGGTTGGTACCTGGTTCGATTGATTGGAGAAATTAGAGATCAGCCCTTCGACCTTTAAGACCCTTGAATTCTTCGATTATGGACTCCGAATCAAACTTGTCAGCAATTTCTTTTTCTATGTAAATCACCATACTGTTTGCTAGATTGTCATCTGACATCTTATTACGTAGGCGATTCTTTGAAATTTTCAATGTGTGCTTCTTGATTCACTAAATTAGACACAAACACAAATGCCTTTTACAAATAACATAGAAAACAATAAGCCTTGTGTGTTGTTGGAGAATACTCTAACCAATTAGGGAACATACCAAACCAATCAATTTTGACGTATCATTTACGGAGTATATAAATTCCACATTAGTACATTACACAGAACAATTTTTTTCTGATGTTTTAAAATATTTTTTTCGCCTAAAAAAACATGAGTTTTTATGCTTTCTAATAATTTTTAGCTAAGAAAAACATGAATTTTACGCTTTTTAATAATTTTTCGCCTAGAGAAACATGAATTTTTACGCTTTTTAATAATTTTTCGCCTAGAAAAACATGAATTTTTACGCTTTTTAAAAAAAAAAATCGCCTTAAAAACAATTTTTTCTATAACTTTTTTTTGCCCTAAAAAAAAATTCCACATAACATAATTTTTTATTTTTTATTTTTGAATCAAATACTATTGCATAAACATGAAATTTACATCAATCACTAATAAATAAACATAAACAATTATAAAAGATCTAACAATAATAATAGCTTAGAAACAATATGAGATTGATGGATTTAACAATTAACATACCAAGGACCAAGGAAAATAGAGAGAAAGCAGCCAAGCAGTTAGCAGCCAAGCAGCCAAGGAGATGAGCAGCCGAGCAGGGGCCAGCCGGCCAGGGGCACTTCGAACTTCGAAGGGTCAAGGGGACAGCCGGACAGCAGTGGCGCGATTGTGAGGTGGATTTGAGATTTGGTTTCTCAGTTTCTGGGTTTGGGAGGATGGATTTGAGATTTGGTTTATTTGCAATGTGGGGGTGGGTTGATTGTGAGGTGGGAGGGTTTATTTGCAATCCGGTTTTTGTTTTCTTTTTTTTGTTTTTTGTTTTTTTTTTTTAAATGGGCTAAATAACTAAATAAGTAATGGTAATGGATCAATTTTTTTTTTAAGATGGGCTTATATAAATGTAATGGATCAATTTTTTTTTTCTAAAACTATGGGGGGTCGAAACCGAATTAAAATGGGGGGGTCGAAACCGAATATACCGAAATTTTTCTACACGAAAACTATATACCCCCTATATCGCAAAAAAAATTTCGGGGGGTCGGGCGCCCCCCCCCCCCCCCCCGCCCCTATTAAGCTGCGCCACTGGCAGTGCAGGTGGGTAAAATGGTTTGGACAAGTCAGCTAAATAATAAAATTCGAGACTTTTCTTTGTGCTGGTTGTATTAAGCATCAACTTCCTATTTCTGTAATTAAGGGAGCATCTAAAGAAGTTTAAAATTTCCAAATACAGAATCACTGTCCTATGAATATTTTTTGCACATAATAATCAATAAATGTTTGCTAAAAAATTCAACATATCTATACCACATATAATGCACAAATGAATCTCTCTCCAAAATTTTCAGACTTACAAGAAATAAAGCATGATTTACAACACTTTAATGCACCAAATGTTGAGAATTACAACAAAACAAGCATATGGTACAACAAAAATAAGCTTGGAGTAATTTTCAGACCACTTTTCTATCAAACAACATTAATGCAATTAAATAGTAGTCATTAAAATACCCCTTAAGTGAAAAATACTACCTTATAAGCATTATTTACAAGGATTCAAAGCACACATAAAACTAAAAAAATAATACTCATCTAATACAATTAATACACTATTAAAAACACCCCTTCATCAAAAAAATACAATTTTTTAACCACAAAGTACAATATAATTAACACATTATTCGAGATCCAGCAGCGGCCTAAAACATAAATATGTTACTTTTGCTTTACGAGTGGCTTATGGTTTAAATTTATACAAATATTATAAAAATTACGAAACAAAAAAGCTACAATAAAAAAAATGAAAAAAATACGTTGGCTAAAAATCAACCTCGTTGCAACGCGCGGTATAAATGAAAAATATTTACTCGCCACAAAATTAGTCACCAGGTACCCACCGCCGCATTGCGCGGGTACGCTGCTAGTAGATCATTAAACAAGTCCCCCCACCAGGCTCATAACCCGTTTAAAGCCATTAGTGACCCGATTTCACCACCATTAACTCCATTAGTAGTCACTCATAACCTTCATCAATATAAAGGTCACATCCTTACACAAAATCATACATCAATGTTCATGCATGTACTATCACAAACCACATTTTGTTTTACAACCAATAGTTTGAATACACATAAATTTTTTTGACTCCATTGAATGATGTCAAGGTTTTCTTGGCTTGAAGAACAAAATCGACAAACATTTTCAGTTCTCGTTCTTAGTTCCTGAACAAATTTTGAATTCCAGGTTATTTTAGCCTAAAGAACAGAACCATCAAAGATCTTCATTTCTTGATCAACATTTAGTTGGTGCTGATTAATCTTTCGTGACAATGGATGGAAGTGACATATATAAAGCTGCTAATAGCATGAGATTAGGGAGTCTTAGAGCAGTTAGTACATCAAGTTTAAGACATGGAAGTGCTTCTGCATGGAGTGATTCTGGTATGGATATTTTCTCTAAATCTTCACATGAAGAAGATGATGAAGAAGCTCTTAAGTGGGCTTCACTTGAAAAGCTACCAACTTTCGACCGGTTGAAGAAAGGTTTGCTTTTTGGATCAACTGAACCATCTAAGGAAGTTAATGTCGATAATCTTGGAACCAACGATCGAAGGCATTTGCTTGACAGACTTGTTAAAGTTGCTGATGAAGATAATGAGAAGTTCTTGTTGAAGCTCAGGTCCAGACTTGATAGGTACCGATTTTTATTTTTTTCATTTCGTCAAATATCAAGTTACCTTCACTTATTATCTTTAACTAACTAGAGGAACATGAGATAATATATTATGGGTTAGAAAAATATGTTGCTATAATTGATAAGAAAATAAAGGTATAAAAGATTTTACTTCGATTAAAAGTTTTCTTTAGAATAAATAAAGCATGTTGTTATACTAATTAGTAAAAGTAATACTTTTAGTAACTTTTAGAATACAGTTGATGTTATTGATAGATAGAGTGTACATGCAATCATCCTTCTACCTCGCCCTGTCTACATCTCACCTCCCCCATACCTCGCCCTGGCGGGATTGGGTATTGTTATTGTTGTTGTTGTTGTTGTTGTTGTTGTTGTTGATAGAGTGTACATGCAAGTACTTCTTTTTTATACAATCATCCTTCTAATATTTTGATTCTGGTTATGGTTTAGCTAAATGGCCTTGAGTTGATATGTTTATAGGGTTGGAATTGGTTTCCCAACGATTGAAGTTAAATTTGAGCATGTAACTGTGGAGGCTGATGTTAATACGGGAAGCCGGGCCTCACCTAATTTTATAAACTTTCATATTGATCTTCTTGAGGTAAGTAATAGAAATCATAATCAACAAACATATCAAATAATTCATGATGTCTTTGAGAATTAATTTACCTTAATTATTTTTCATATTTATGTCTTATAGGGGTTATTGAGTTTATTCCATCTACTTCCGAATTCAAAAAGGCATATAACTATCCTTGATGATGTTAGCGGTGTCATTAAGCCTAAAAGGTGAGAAGAAAGGATATAAAACCCCATGAATAAGCAAATTTCATGAAAATGTAACCAACTTTGATCCACGTTTGATATGTGGGTAACTTTTCACATTGACCTTTATTTATTTATTTATTTATTTATTTATTTATTTATTTATTTTATTTTTTGTAGCATTGTGCCTCAAAGCCGGGTAATTATCTTATGGCTGTTTATAAGTTATGACATAAGTTGGTTAACTACAACATAAATCAGTCAATATGGGATTAGCAGTCTCATCATACCGTTTTGCAATTGCTTTTCAAGTTACTTGTAATAACTTTTTGCATAATAACATTTGTAGAATGACATTGCTTTTGGGACCTCCAAGTTCCGGAAAGACAACACTCTTGTTGTCCTTGGCTGGAAAGCTTGCCAAGGAACTTACGGTAAAAAGAAAGATCCTAAATTGACTTCATTTCTTAGTCACGTATTCAGTTTTTTCTCCCATGACAGAATTCTAATTTTAATTTTCATATAATCTAGATATCGGGAAAGGTAACGTATAATGGCCATGAGTTACATGAGTTTGTACCTGAAAGAACCTCTGCTTATATCAGTCAATATGATGTCCATATCGGAGAGATGACTGTCAGAGAAACATTGGCTTTTTCTGCTAGATGTCAAGGCGTTGGATCACGTTACGGTTAGTTTTTAATCATTTCTTTGTCATTATTTTTTTATAAAGTTCTAGAGTTTCGTATAACATTTTTAGGAACACAAAATTGCAGATATGTTAGCAGAGTTATCAAGAAGAGAAAGAGATGCAAAAATAAAACCTGATCCTGATCTCGATATATACATGAAGGTAAAAATTTAATCCTCCACATACAACAAGCATTTTGAATCCTTCATGGTTGAAATAAAAGTTCTAAAATCTTAATCATCGTTTTGTTGTTATTCAGGCTGCTGCAACCAAAGGTCAAGAAGCCAGTGTGGTCACAGATTATACCCTCAAGGTATGACGAATAAAACTAGCTGTGGTACAAAGGAAGGTTGGGTAACAGGTCACAACAATTTGGGTCAAAATGGGGGGTCGTTTGGTTAACCAAAAATATTTTTTGTTACAATCTTTTACATACTTGAATACTGTTAGAAATAAAGATTCACAGCTGTAAGTATGGTGTAGTTTGGCAGTAAATGAGTTGTTTATAGGCTGAAATAAGTCTGCATGTTAATTACTTTCAATTGTTATCAAGTTTCCAGTTTTTTTTTATTCTTGTATATAGAGAGGTCTTCATCTCTCAATGAAATTACACTAAATATATTCCTTTGAATCTGTTTACAAATATGATTTACCTAATCGAATTATTATCCAGTTATAGTTGTCCAGTATTTTGAATAACGTGTCAAAATGGGTTATTCAATATAACACACTAGGAGGTTGTATGCATCAAATACACTTTGGGCAACTTTCAACACTTTTGATCCGTTTTTCTCCTGGCTAATTAAGTAAATGGTCGAAATTTCCGTGTCTAACGTAATTTGTTTGTTGTGCAGCTGCTAGGGTTAGACACGTGTGCAGATACCATGATAGGGGATCAAATGATAAGGGGAATATCAGGTGGACAAAAGAAGCGTGTGACAACAGGTGAAATGATAGTTGGACCATCAAAGGTTCTTTTTATGGATGAGATATCTACGGGATTGGATAGTTCCACAACTTTTCAGATTGTCAAGTCACTCAAGGAATTTCTTCACATTCTCGAAGGAACTGCTGTCATCTCACTCCTTCAACCAGCACCCGAGACTTATGATTTGTTTGATGATATCATACTAATGACCGATGGCAAGATTGTATATCAAGGCCCGTGTGAACATGTTCTCGATTTTTTTGAATCTATGGGATTCAGATGCCCTGAAAGGAAAGGTGTTGCTGATTTCTTGCAAGAAGTAAGTTTTCCTGTATAAACCCAATAATGACGACTGAGTGTAAATTACCGTTTTACCCTCACTATCTTGAAATCCTGTTCCACAGGTGACATCAAAAAAAGATCAACAACAGTATTGGATGAGAAGAGACGATCCTTATAGATTTGTGACGGCAGAGGAATTTGCCAAAGCATATCAATCATTTCATGTTGGAATGAAATTGGTAAATGATCTCACAACTCCATATGACAAGAGTAAAAGCCATCCTGCTGCTTTGGCAACCAAAAAATATGGTTTGAGTAAGAAAGAACTCTTGAAAGCTTGCACGGATAGAGAAGTATTGCTCATGAAAAGAAACTCGTTTGTTTATTTCTTCAAATTGTTTAAAGTAAGTGTTCAAATTGGTTTGAATAAAATTGTTTATTTCTAATCTTTCATAATATTTATATCGAATTTTATTTAAGCTCTAAACCTTATCATGATTTCAGCTAACGATCATGTCGTTCATTGTTATGACGGTGTTTCTACGAACTGAGATGCATAAACGTGATCTACAAGATGGAGGGTTTTATATTGGTGCTTTATATTTTGGCGTTCTTATGATTATGCTTAATGGATCGTCTGAGATACCAATGACGATCGCAAAACTTCCTGTATTCTATAAGCAACGGGAGTTCCTTTTTTACCCCTCTTGGGCGTATGCTATTTCCTCTTGGATCATCAAGATTCCCGTTTTATTTCTCGAAGCTGGTGTTTGGACTATTATCACATATTATGTCATAGGATTTGATCCTAACGTCTCAAGGTAATTACTTTTCCAGACTAGATAATCGAAGTTTATTACCCTTCTATATGTTACACTGATTATTTTTTCTACCTTTTTATTAAACCTTGCAGATTCTTCAAACAGTATTTCATCTTCTTTCTTGTTAACCAAATGTCTTCTGGATTGTTTCGTTTTATTGGAGCAATGGGAAGGAACATGATTATTGCAAACACATTTGGTTCATTTGCAATTCTTTTAGTGTTTGTATTAGGTGGTTTTATCCTTTCACGAGGTATTATGCTGCTATGTTTACTAGTTCAGAAACCTATAACATAATTTATTTAGCTCGTTTAGTCAACTAACAAAACGGGCTCTAATATTCTCTTGAAGATGAGGTCAAGGATTGGTGGTTATGGGGATACTGGACATCTCCCTTGATGTATGCGATGAATGGAATAATCGTGAACGAGTTTCTTGGGCATAGTTGGAGAGCAGTATGTCACATCAGACTTTTTTTATGTAAAGGTGGCAAGATGGACGAGTTGGGTAATAAATCAAAGAGAATTGCTAGACCTACAAAAGAATTTTCACAAAAAACATCCACAAAATAACTTGTCGTTATTTGATTGGTGGATTTGGCAATAGTTCTCTCTCTTCTTTTTTGTTAAGCCAATCAAACAATGCTAAATCATTTTGTGGATGTATTTTGTGGAAGTTCTTTTGTGGATTAACAAATACATATTTGTCCAAAAACTTCTCAAAGAATCAGTGCATTAATTACGAGTACCAAGATTAAATTATTCCCTTAATAATCTGATTTAAATCTTTGAATAAAATAGTTGTGGAGAAAATAAATAATTGGCAACTATTATCCTGTTTAACTATTTCTTTTGTTTGAACCGCTTGAGAAATCGACCAATCTAGTTATATGTGCTTTTTCTATCATAAAGCTTACGTTTTGAATTGTAGCCTTTGAATGGTACGACGCTAGGGAAACAAGTTATTTTGGCCAGAGGGTTTTTTGCAGACGCTTACTGGTATTGGATTGCAGTCGCGGCCTTGATATGCTTCATTCTCGTCTTCAACTTCTGTTATGCTTTGTCTCTCTCCTTCCTCAATGGTTAGTTTACTTTTTCTCTGGCATTGGTCCTTAAAAGCTGTAAAGTGAGGAATATTTGTTTTCTGCTATATAGCTTTTGGAAAAGCGCAAGCTAACGTATCGTCACTAGATGAAAGTCATGTGTCCGTTGAGTTATCATCTATGGAGATGGAAGCTGGGGGAAGTCAAAATAAGAACAAAGGAATGATCCTTCCATTTGAACCACATTCAATCACCTTTAATGATGTCAAATACTCTGTCGATATGCCACAGGTAATAAACTGTACTTGAAAATTGCTGAAAACTCAAAATCCCACAAAAATATTGATGGGTTGGACAAGTTGGGTAATGGCTCATAACTGTTCACTTCACATTGAACTGGCTTTTTATTCTTTCACCACAACCATACAACTTTTACAAAATGGTGTGCGAATCAATCCCTTTTCAATAAGGGCCAAAATGGGTTGGATAGATGTGCCAACACTTGTCAAATTTTTTTAACTTTCGAAAATTATTATAATATCAACATAAATCTTAGCATAAAAACAACTTCGTATACATTAAAAATAGACCGTAAACAACTTTTTACTTTGTTTGACATATTTGGCCCTTAGAGATAAAAATAAACCCAGATCGATCCACGAAATGGGTCAAATTCCTAATGGTTAATGAAATCGGTTGTAGGAAATGAAAGATCAAGGGGTGGTGGAAGACCGATTGCTAATACTTAAGGGTGTTAGTGGAGCTTTCAGACCTTGTGTTCTCACAGCTCTAATGGGTGTGAGTGGTGCCGGAAAAACTACTCTTATGGATGTGCTAGCCGGACGGAAAACCGGCGGGTATATCGAAGGTGATATTAAGGTTTCTCGGTACCCAAAGAAACAAGAAACATTTACCCGGATCTCTGGATATTGTGAACAAAACGACATCCATTCTCCTCATGTTACCATTTACGAGTCTTTGCTATACTCAGCCTGGCTTAGGTTAACATCCGATGTTGATGAACACAAGCGAAAGGTTGGACCATTTTACTCATTAAAAACCCCCTTTTTTCGTTCTTAACAATGGTGCATGTTTTTCAACAGATGTTTGTTGATGAGGTTATGGGTCTTGTGGAACTGAACCCACTGAAGGATGCATTAGTCGGGTTACCTGGTGTTAATGGATTGTCAACAGAACAACGAAAGAGGTTAACAATAGCGGTTGAGCTCGTGGCTAACCCGTCCATAATATTTATGGATGAGCCTACATCAGGGCTAGATGCCAGAGCTGCTGCTATTGTGATGAGAACCGTTAGGAACACCGTGGATACAGGAAGAACAGTCGTTTGCACTATCCATCAACCAAGTATCGACATTTTTGAAGCATTTGATGAGGTACAAAGAGGCACTTCGTTATATTGAACCTGACATCTTGTACATACAAAATGTATGTTCTAATAGCAATCGGTTTTGTAGTTGTTCTTGATGAAAAGAGGAGGACTAGAGCTATATGTTGGACCCGTAGGTCGCAATTCCTGCAAGTTAATTGAGTACTTTGAGGTATTAAACTGTAAATAGGATCTCCTAAATTTAATTTTCGCAACAAAAAGAAAGTGTTCATAAAATGTGGTTTTTGCAGTCGTGTTTGGCATACTATTCGTAAGGTATACTGATATTTTTTTGGGTTCAAGTACCCTCATGGTACATTTGAGAAATTATGTTGCTATTAATTGGGCTAAACCCTTGACTGGAAGGGTATGGGTGGCTATAATCTACACAATGATGCCTTTTGCCTTTTTCACCATGATCATTGTGGATGATGGTTGAATGGTCTTGGTGAAAAGGTGAAAATGGAAATGTAGTTGTGAGATTATGGTCTTGGTGCATAATAAGGGTGATTGCAAGACTTAACAATGAGTTTGGATGGAAGATTGACAGATTGTGTTCTGTCTGATATCGGGCAAAGAGTTTTGTCAGATATAGTAGTAGTATTGACTGATATTGGTTGTTCTTGTTAGTATTTTATCTGATTTGGGCTTGTCCGATCAGTTTTATGTTTCATTCTGATATACAATTGTGATATCATTAATATAATTCACCCTTTGCACCAAAAAATAAAAAAGAAAAAATACTGGGCTAAACCCATATAAGTAACACAGGCCCATCTTTTACCCATACCAAAAATTTCAACCTGTTTCGTCACCTTTCTGAACAGGCAATTAATGGCGTGAGTAAGATTAAGGATGGATACAACCCTGCGACGTGGATGATGGAAGTTAGTACTTCAGAACAAGAAATCGCTCTCGGAGTTGATTTCACGTCAATCTACAGAAATTCCGAACTTCATAGGTACACATTCCATCAATAGTCAATACGTACGTGCCAATTTTTCGAATTAAAAGTCTATCATATTGTTAACCTTCGTGTTAAATTCACAGGAGAAACAAAGCTTTAATTGCCGAATTAAGTGTACCACGTCCTGGCACAAAAGATCTCTTCTTCCCAACTCAATACTCGCAGTCGTTCCTTGTACAATGCATAGCATGTTTATGGAAACAACGTTGGTCATATTGGCGAAACCCATCTTACACAGCTGTACGTTTTGTGTTCACTACTTTTATCGGGATCATTTTTGGTACTATGTTCTGGAACCTCGGTGGTAAAAGGTAAGCACTGTCTGAAACAGTCGATTGGGCTTTCACATTTGATGTCCTGATTTAACAATATTTAGCGGGTTTCAGGAAAAGCCAACAAGACTTGAATAACGCCCTCGGTTCAATGTACGCTGCGGTTCTATTCTTAGGAGTCCAAAACGCTGGAGCGGTGCAACCGGTTGTAGGTATCGAACGAACTGTGTTTTATCGAGAAAGAGCCGCTGGAATGTATTCTGCCTTGCCGTATGCTTTTGCTCAAGTTTTGGTTGAGATCCCATATGTGTTGGTGCAAACAGTAGTATACACTGTGATAGTCTACTCGATGATTGGGTTCGAGTGGACTGCTGCTAAATTCTTTTGGTATCTTTACTTCCAATTCTGTTGTTTCCTCTACATGACATTTTATGGTATGATGACAGTCGCCATCACCCCCAACGCCAGCATGGCCGCCATCATTGCATCCTCATTTTACGCAATGTTTAATCTGTTTTCGGGGTTCATCATTCCACGACCCGTAAGTTTAACTAAATATTACTTTGTTTTTTCTTTGTTTCACTGTTTAACATATCTTTAGTAGTATAATGTTATGTTTAAAACACAACAGAGTATTCCCGTGTGGTGGAGATGGTACTATTGGGGGAATCCGGTGGCATGGACTATTTATGGGATGGTTATTTCACAATTCGGAGACTATATGGATGAACTTACAAATGGTGAAACCGTGAAAGAATATTTGGACCGTTATTTTGGTTACAAGGATAGCTTTCTTGGCCCTGCTGCTGGGGTGCATATTGGGTTGGTTTTGTTCTTTGCATTCGTCTTTGCTTACTCCATTCGAGCCTTCAATTTCCAGAAGAGATAATTTAGCGTTCTTCAGTTTGATATTTAATTTCCACAAGAGATATTTAGTGTTTTTCTGGTTTCATTGATGTATGATATTACATCAAGTTGTGTAACTTCTGGTATTATAGGTAATAATGTTGTTTCTTCTAAACACATACAGTAGTATATATGTTTGTCGATGTTGTCTTCCGCATGCAGTTTTTACCGGCCAGAACTTTGATCATGCGAAAGCACAAAGATCCTTCATAGATGGTCTGGATAAAGATGAGTCTCTTGATTAGTGATTACGACCCTCAAACCTAACATCTTTTTCAGACCATACATGATATGACAAATAGTGTTAAACAGGGGCAGACCTAGGGAGTTTCCGGGGTTCACGGGAACCCGATGGATGTTTTCCACCTAGTGTTAATTTTCGTTAAACTCTCGAGCTCTCCGAAATGAATCTGGTTTCGAAATTTTTTATCACATAAATACAGGCCTTGTTTATCTTATCTACTAATACGATAAAAGCAATACACATCTTCATAATTTGTTTACTATTTTTTTGAAAATCGAACTTTTTAGTTCATTTTATTTCCTTTATACTTGTACGTTTGAGTTTTTATTGTTTACCAAAACAAATGGGCTTTCTTAAGTAATAAGGTTGGGCTTAACCAAATTCTTGCCATTACAGTTTTTTGAAAATGATATATTTAGTGAATTAGTTTATGTCCTTTTTTAATGAGTAACTAAAAATGTATTAAACATGAATTCAGTTAATATTGTTTGTACTAAAATGTCAATATTGAATTAAAGTATATCTTCTAGTAATTAACCCTTTTTCATTATACTTTATTTCTTAACTATATATATATATATATATATATATATATATATATATATATATATATATATATATATATATATATATGGGGTCATTCATGTGAGAAATCTAATTTTTGTGAGAAGGTGAGAACTAATCTTAGCCACTCATTTTATCCTTCTTTAGTTTTGAAAAAAAAAAATTCACATGTGAAAAAAAAAAAAATCGGAAAAAAAAATTTCGAAAAAAAAAATTTCGGAAAAAAAAATTTTGAAAAAAAAATTTCGATTTTCACATGTGAAATTTTTTTTCATTTTTTTCACATGTGAAAATTTTTAATTTTCACATGTGAAAAAAAAATTCACATGTAAATTTTTTTTTTTCATTTTTTCACATGTGAAAATTGAAAATTTTCTCATGTGAAATTTTTTTTCACATGTGAAAATTGAAAACTTTCACATGTAAAATTTTTTTTCATTTTTTTCACATGTGAAAACAAAATTTCACATGTAATTTTTTTTTTCATTTTTTTCACATGTGAAAATTGAAAATTTTCACATGTGAAATTTTTTTGACATGTCAGGAAAAAAAATTTCGAAAAAAAAAAATCGGAAAAAAAATATTCGAAAAAAAAAATTTCGGAAAAATTTTTTCGGATTTTTTTTTTCACATGTGAAAAATGACGGAAAAAAAATCAAAAATTTTTTGAAATTTTTTTTTGAAATTTTTTGAAATTTTCAGAAAAATTGGTTAACTAGTATTAGGCATTATATCAAAATTAAAGAAATATAAAATGAGTGGCTAGGATCCCTTCTCACCTTCTCACAAAAATATGACTTCTCATTTGAACGCTTCACTATATATATATATATATATATATATATATATATATATATATATATATATATATATATATATATATAGGGTGAGGATCAGGTACGTTTTTGTCTTTTAGTGCGGATGGTACGGACGAATCTCAGCCCTCCATCTAGTCAACCATCTGAAAAAAGCGGAGTGGCAATATCGTAAATATCCCGTCTTTTTTTAAGATCGTTACTATCGTATTAGCTTTTTTTCTGAAAAAAATTCAAAAAAATTTGAAAAAATTAAAGAGGACAACAAATAATTAAGAATCGCTGAAAAAAATATCAAAAAAAAATCGTTTTCATCGTTAAAGGTATTGTGATATCAGAATCTGATTTTGACTTTTGTAAAAAAGTCAAAATCAGATTCTGAAAACTTTTTTTTTTTAATAAAAAATTTAATATCACAATAACTTTTTTAATATCGTAAAAACTTTTTCTTAATAAAAATTATTAATATCGCCGTAAAGTCAAGATCAGATCTTGACTTTTGTAAAAAAGTCAAAATCAGATTCTGAAAACTTTTTTTTTTTAATAAAAAATTTAATATCACAATAACTTTTTTAATATCGTAAAAACTTTTTCTTAATAAAAATTGTTAATATCGCCGTAACTATCATGCTTTCTTAATATCAAAGTTAATTTTTTTTAATATCACTTTAACTTTTTCTTAATATCGTAATATCACGGTTCATTTTTACATGTAAAAAAGCTTAATATCACGGTACCACTCATAATATCGTTAATAGCACATTACCACTCATAATCAAAAAAGAAAAAAGTGCTCAGAAAAATCTGAAAAAATAAAAAAATAAAAGAACACAACTAGAGTAAGGATCGCTGAGAAGGAAAAAAATCAAAAAAATCGTTTTCATGATCAATTGGTACCGTGATATTAGCGTCAGATCTTGACTTTTTTACAAAAAGTCAAGATCAGATCTGGAATGGGCGGTCCAGATCCATCCGCACTAAAAACTTGTATCCGCACGTGATCCTCACTATATATATATATATATATATATATATATATATATATATATATATATATATATATATATATATATATATATACCCAACAAACAAAAACATTCACATTTGCACTTACCCAACAAAGACAATAAAGTCACATGCAAACTTCTACTTTTGGTATTAAAAAAAAATAAAAATAAAAATAAAAATAAAAATAAAAAATGCTTAAAATTGGTGGATTGTGGCTGCTAACATATATACGATTGCTAATTTTGGATTGCATTTTTTTATCATTTATCATTCATCATAATCAATAATGCATTTAGATGAAAGTTAAATAATATAAGGTAGATCCCACATTGTTATTGGAAATTCAAGGTAGGGTAAAGTGATTAGTTAATAGGTATTGTATTGATGTTATTGTGATTTGTGTATTGTACATTAGATAGCGTATGTATATATACTAATACTATCGCTTGGAGACCAAGCAACTACCATCTATATAATTGGACCGACCCATGTAATCTAGTTTGGCCTAATACGCCCCCGCAAGCTAAGGGCGGGCAACGACCTGTAGCTTGGATCTTAGAAAGAGAAATCTCGGAGTTGGTAGTGGCTTTGTAAAAATATCTGCAATCTGATCATGTGTAGATATGTGTTGAACCCGAAGATCTCCTTGAGCAACCTTTTCCCGAACAAAGTGGTAGTCTATTTCCACGTGTTTTGTACGTGCATGGAAGATAGGATTAGCTGACAAGTATGTTGCACCAAGATTGTCACACCATAGTATTGGCGTTGAAGATGAACGTATGCCAAGCTCATGAGGAAGAGCTTGAAGCCATGTGAGCTCAGCAACTGTGTCAGCAAGAGCTTTGTATTCAGCTTCTGTAGAGGAACGTGAAACCGTACGCTGCTTACAAGCGGTCCACGATATAAGGTTGGAACCAAGATATATAGGAAATCCCCCCGTGGACCGTCGATCATCTGAATCCCCAGCCCAATCAGCATCTGAGAAAGCTTCAAGAGAAGTATTGGGACTACCTTTCCATAGGACATCAGTAAAAGCTTGAAGGGTAGAACCAGAAGAACGACGTATGAGCATACCATATTCAACTGTGCCATGAAGATAACGTAAAATTCGTTTAACGGCAGACCAATGATTCTCGGTCAGATCAAGTAAACGAATTGCCTGGTTTAGGGGGTGTTTGTTTCGGCTAATACAGCCGGCTTATGGCTTATTAAGTTTTCGGCTTATGTTTCATAAGCCCACTTTTTGTGGCTTATTTCGAAACTTTTCGGCCTACATATACACTTATTATGTCATAACAAGCTTAAAAAAGCCAAAAAGCTGCAAAATAAGCCATAAAAAGTGAGCTTATGAAACAAAAGCCGAAAACCAAATAAGCCATAAGCCCAAAAAAACACCCCCAAACTATATTCCTTTAGAGTAGTACTTACAGTTCCAAGTGTATTGTCTAAGTAAGAGGTATAAGTCATAACCGATGACTATATATTTTGAGATATAATACAACTGATTATACTCCGTCTTTGTTTCATTAGTTAGCGTTTAATAACGAAATTCATTTCCCTAACAATAACTCTGTAACTATCTATATCTAAGAGAGAGTAATTAGTGTTCGATTTCGAGTAGTACCAGAAGTAACAATCTAACAGGATTGCTTATTATTTCTGCTTGTCTGCTTAATTTTTAAGTAAAATAAGCAGTTTCTATTACGGAGTTGCTTATTTCAAAGTGCTTATTTGAAATTATATCTAGGTTCTTTTTTTTTTTTTTTTTTTTTTTTTTTTTTTTTTTTTTTTACAAATAGCTAAAAATAAGCAATCCGTAAGTTCATATCCTACAATAATAATAGAACATCAGATACATAGCGTAAAATTAAATATAACTAACAGTAGCAAAAATGAGACTAGATCTATATGAAACCCTAATTTCGATTATGTGGTTAATTAATTGAAACTGGTGAATTAAATTGAAGTGAATAAGTGGAATTAAAGGAATTAGGGCTGACGTGGATACCTGGTTGGATGAAGAAATGAGAGAGAGAGAGAGATATGAAATTTTGGGGAAGAAGAAATGAGCGGGAAATAATAAACACACTTCCTTCCCTCACTCACTTTCGCCCAATTTTCAAATGCCTGAAATTTTGC
Source organism: Artemisia argyi (assembly GCA_030686995.1). NCBI lineage: Eukaryota > Viridiplantae > Streptophyta > Magnoliopsida > Asterales > Asteraceae > Artemisia > Artemisia argyi. The sequence goes on along the minus strand of CM060691.1, from coordinate 13,043,723 downwards.
TAACATAAGATGAAAGTATTTGAGGAGTAGGGCCAAGCTAAACTGACCAAAACCGAGCCGAATCGAAAAATCGAGTTGAACTGGTTTGATTAAAATCGAACTGATCATATTTGGTTCGGTTTCAGTTTTATGTTTTTATAATTTTTGGTTTCGGTTTGGATCGGATCAGTTCGAGCCAAAACCGAAAAATAGGCTGCTCATCGGGTGAAAACCGGGGAAAAAACCGACCGAACCAAGACCGAATCCGGCAAAAAACCTAGACCGAGACCGGACCGAATGTGGTCGGTCTGGTTCAGTCCGGTCCGGTATCGGTCCAAATAGCCTAAATGTCCGGTTTTTAAGCCGGACCGGACCGAGACCGAAATTATAAAAAACCCTAGACCGAGACCAGACCAAATGTGGTCGGTCCGGTCCATTTGCTCACCCCTAACCGAAAAAACACACCAAAACCATATAAACCAAACCGAACTGACACAAAATTGAATCGAGTCACTTCGGTTAAGTTCTCGGTTCATGTCTTTGAAAAAATCGATTTTTCAGTTTGATTCGGCTCATTTTTTACTCAATATGGACACTTTAGTTTGGTTGTATACATCTAAGAGGGTATTTGTTTCGGCTTATCTAGCCGGCTTATGGCTTATTTATTTTTAGGTTAATGTTTCATGAGCTCACTTTTTGTGACTTATTTTGAAATTTTTCGGCTTATATAAGTTTGTTCATACTGAACTTATATAAGACGAAAAATTTCAAAATAAGTGACAAAAAGTGACCTTATGAAACATAACCCCAAAACCAAATAAGTTATAAACCGACTATATAAGCCGAAACAAATACCCCTAAATCAAAAGACCACCCTAATCGGATACTAGTAATTTGAATGAGAGAACCTCGCTGTCTACTACTACTTATGGAGTTAAATCTTGAACATCGGGAGCTGTGTTTACAATTTTAGGAAAACTACGAGAATCATTTGTGTAGCTTACTTTACTTGGTATTTAGTTGTACGGGACTTAATTGTTAGATTAACAAGTTCGCGTTGATGTGTTCGCATTTCACACGGCTCAATCCAAACATGACATGTTTAACTATATGGACCGATTAAATGCGTCAACCTTAATCAACTTACTCACCATCTAGCGGATTACACATTTATACACACAGCTTATACAAGCTAAACGAGATGGTAGATAATCTTGTTTACCCTACCACCAACACGAATACGGCATGTTTGATAAACAACTTTTTTTTTTCTTTTTTTCCGAAAGGCTTTGATAAACAACTTATGTGGGTTGACCATAAAATTTTTTAGACTAAACCATAGGATAATTTTTTTGGGTTTTGAATTAGGTTTTGTGCGTGTTAGAAACTAATTCTCGGCCGCTACTTTTAACTCATTTTGCTAAAAATAAGAATGACCGGAAAATATAATGCAAAAAATATTTTACATTGTTTTCACATTTGTTTAAATCTTTATGTTTTCTTTTGACTTGAGTTAATAGTCTAATCAAATAAAAACCTCAAGTAGTACTTTTAAAAATATTTCCAACTTGTCAAAGTTAACTTTACTTACATATCAATTTTTACATTGAGTGATTGAGTCATTCAAACGTTGGAAATAACTTTTATTATACGAGTAATAAAATTTGAATGACTTTATTTGTAAAAACTATTACTTGACCATCACTTAATTTTAATTTTAATTTTAATATCTCTAAAAGTTGGTTGCTATTTATTAAATTGTCACTTTGCAGATTCATGTCGGTATTCTAGTTCTATGTTTTTAGGAGTAAATTGCAAAAATTGTTCATGTGGCTTTGTCAAATTGCAGGTTTAATGACTTTAATCTCTATTGTTACGAAAGTGCACTGATTGTCCTTGTGACAAACTTACATATGTACATTTGGGCCTGGCTAAAGTTAAATTACTAAAATACCATATTTGTCTTCATTTTCAGTTTGGTCCATGTGAGGGTAATTTAGTCCTTTAATTTTTACAAAGGACCAAGAGTGCACTTGTAAGTTTCTTAGAAAGACGTTGAGTCCACTTTCGAAAAGATAGAGATTGAACCTGCAATTTGAACAAACTGGGACAATTTTTGCAATACTCATGTTTTTAGCTTCAATATCTTTTCAAGAAAGCTTGCACCGATCAACAAAGTTCAACTAACAGTCATAGCATGAATATAAACTCAAAAACCTCGACTAACTTGTAATAGTATGCAGGGGCGGAACTAGGAGCCAAGTTTAGGGGTAGCGAAATACGAAAATTTGTTTAGGGGTAGCGAAAATTTGCTTCAGGGGTCGCGAAATCGCCAAAAAATGGCAAAAAATCGCCAAAAATCGCTAAAATTACACTACCGGGTAAAAGTTCAGGGGTAGCGACCGCTACCCCTGGCTTCTACATACATCCGCCCCTGATAGTATGGACAACCATTTTATGTATTTTTCTAACATATGTATGAGTAAAGACCAAAAAAAGTAAGGCCCATTTTTTTTTCCCCCTTAGCTGTACATGTTTTATTAGATTAACAAAACCTCAATCCACAACACGCAATCTCAAACATCTACAAAATACACAATAACGTTTTTTATGTCGATACAAATCTAAATAACTAAATAGCATGCGCATTGAACGTGACCCGAGTACTCGACAGGAACTTCAACTTTTGTCCAAACACGTTCATTTAACTCCATTTTGTAAGCGTTATAAGGCTTGCTATCTTTGGATGCACCAAATAACAACATATTTCCTAGGAATGGTATCATATAAGGTGTCTTTGCCGCGTCAGCCGGTAATTTTGCGACAAACTGCCATGTGTCATCTTTTAAAGTAACCACATCACTACCGTGACACATGTACAACTCTTTATTGGTACCTTCGACACAGATGTTTGGGAAATGTTTGGTCTCTAAAAACTCGTCTTTAGTTTCGTGCCACTGACATGTTGACATGTCAAATACTTCGACGTTTTCGTGGAAGTGACCTTGCATATTCGTGGGATACCCGTTGAGGACATGAAATCTGCCATGATGAAATAAGCCTCTACACTCGTCACGCTCTTTTGCCATGTCAGCTAATTGTGCCCACTTATTTAATGCCACATCATACATCCATGTGGATTTAAGTGCATTTTTTTCAAGATCATGCCCACCCGCAACAAACACCGTATGATCACTATCACTAGCACAACCAAACAATGACCTGGGCCCGCCTGGCATATTAGCACCACGACGCCACGTAGACGAAAGAAAATCATAAATAAAAACCAAATCAAGACACTCCCAACCCCGTGGGTCATACCCACCTATTACAACCAAATTCGATCCAACACTAACCATTTCACAAAATAACGGTAACCCGTTTTCAAACCCCGGTAAAGGTGGAATTTCCCACCAAAAACCCGTCTCGGGGTCCAAAACCACGAGACGATACACATGAGTATCCAAACCCTTTCGCTCTCCGTTCGGATTCACACGAGCCTGGGACATAACAACGAGAGATTGAGCTTTTCCAGTGGATTTTCTAAGAGCAAGTAGCTCGGGCAACTCGATTTCATCTTTCCATGCTTTACATACCGATCGTAAACTATGAAACTGATAAAATGGAACTCGAATTAAGCACTGAAGTGCAATATCATAAGGAAGATATTGTAATAGATCCATTGAGAAATTATAAGAAGGAATTGGATACGACTGTAGGAGATTGCAAAATATTTATATACGAAACTTTTTTTATAAAATATTGCTAGTGGATTGAGTACCATCAATAATGTTACTATCGATTTTTTAACCTATTGGCTATGAATTTAATAAGATCGATTAGAAGGTCAATGAAGATATGGATAATGTATTGCCCCATTTGGCCATCTACGTAGGATGACATCGATGGTTTGATTTTCTCAACTTTAGTTTTTACATGTTGCGTACTTTTTTAAGGTATAAAATCATCTTCACATGAGGCGCTTGTCGTTACTTGTAAGAACTTTTGAATGTTACCAAAAGATTATGGCTAATTAAACTTGGGTTAGTGAAAAGCCATAGATGTTAACCGAAGAGTTATGTTAGGCCAAGTGTGATAAGCGAGCTCTATGACCGCAGTCATCACTGGCGCATTAGTGTCAACAAAATTTTCTCTCTTTACAACCAACTTAACATAATAAGACAACTCTGGTCACCACAAAAAATATATCACACTTATATGCATATATACCTCACCAAGACACACACTCACACACAAGCAAAAGAACACATTTAAGACTCGATAGTGCAGTCGACCGAGTCTTGCATTATTTTGGTTGAAAACGTGTCCTACATAGGAGGTGTAATAGTGACGATCAGGGCCATAGTGGTCCAAGACTCGGTCATTAGACACTCATTACGGATGGTCTTATGTAGTTATGTTCTATGTGTAGGGTTGCAGTTAAACAAAAGAAGGTCATGTGTTAATCTATAGAGGGAATTGCAAAAATCGTCCTTAAACTTTGGCCAATTTGCATGTTTCGTCCCAGAACTGTTGAAACTGCAAAAACCGTCCCTGTGGCAAACTTTTGGGGCAAATATCGTCCCTGACCAACATCAAATGACTAAAATACCCCTGTTCAAACTTTAGGGACGATTTTTGAAATTTACTCTTATTCATTTCATTTTTAGTTTTTTACGCAAATGGTCCCTGGGTTGCGTCAAGTTTTACAATTAGTCCCTAATTTTGTGCAGTTAGTTTACCCGTTAAGTTATTTGCACAGTTAGTCCTCAGTTAATATTCTTTGCAAAGTTAGTCCTCATTTTCTAAAGAAATCTTATTTTTTGCACCGTTAGTCCATCCGTTAATATTTTTTACACGGTTAGTCCATCCGTTAAGTTATTTGCAAAGTTAATATTTTGCACCTTTGTCAATCCGTTAATATTTTTTACGTTCTCGTCCATCTTTTTACGTTTTTGTCAATTTTTTTACGTTTTCGTCTATTTTTTTTACGTTCTCGTCTGTTTTTTTTACGTTTTTGTCTATTTTTTTTACATTCTCGTCCGTTTTTTAAAGTTTTCGTCTATTTTTTACGTTTTTGTCCGCTTTTTTACGTTTTCATATGTTTTTTTATCCGTTTTCGCCCTTTTTGTGATTAGGTAAGTATACTAGAAGAAAACTTGACATTTGATAAAAAAAAAGTTTTTGTTTCGATTTTAACTGACGGTTTTGACCCCTTTCTGATCCGAATCATCAAAAGTTGTCCGGAATGATGTTTTAAAAAACGGACGAGAATGTAAAAAAAATAGACGAAAACGTAAAAAAAATTGACAAAAACGTTAAAAAAAAAATAGACGGGAATGTTAAAAAAAACGGACTAGAACGTAAAAAAAATAGACGAAAACGTTAAAAAAATCGACAAAAACGTAAAAATATAGACAAAAACGTTAAAAAATAGACGAGAACGTAAAAAATATCAACGGATTGACATCGATGTAAAAAATATTAACGGATGGACTAAAGGTGCAAAAAATAAGGACTTTTTTAGAAAATGAGGACTAACTTTGCAAAAAATATTAACTGAGGACTAACTGTGCAAATAACTTAACGGATAAACTAACTGCACAAAATTAGAGACTAACTGTAAAACTTGACGCAACACAGGGACCATTTGCGTAAAAAACTAAAAATGAAATGAATAAGAGTAAATTGCAAAAATCATCCCTAAAGTTTGAACAAGGGTATTTTAGTCATTTGATGTTGGTCAGGGACGATATTTGCCCCAAAAGTTTGCCACAGGGACGATTTTTGCAGTTTCAACAGTTCTGGGACGAAACATGCAAATTGGCCAAAGTTTAGGGACGATTTTTGCAATTTACTCTAATCTATATGAACTAAGTGTATGTTTCAAAAAGACTTCAACGATATACCTTCAACTTTTGTTATGGAACCATCATCATTCTTGATCATTCTAATCTCTAAGTACTAGTTATAATGCCCGCGCACGCGCGGGTTTTTAAAAAAATTTTGAATCATATATTTTTATTTATTAAAAAACAAATAATTTAATCTTTGTTTTGTTTGATTTATGATGTTTAATTATAGTTTTTTTATTATTAAATATAATTATTTAAAAATTTTAATCCTATTTTTAATTGTATCTTATCTTTATTTTTTGTATTTATCTTCTACTTGTGTTAATTGTGTCTTATCTATATTTTTTATTTATCTTCTACTTGTGTGATGGATAAATATAAAATGTTACCTAATAATAAAATAATCTTTTTTTTAAATACAATTATTACTAAATAAAGTATGAATTAATTTTTTTAAAATGGAAAATTCCCAATAGGGGTTTTGTTGTATTATATAAAAGATATATAGTCTATTACAGTACTACGTAAAATCTATATTGTTAACATTTTTGTTGGATGTGACATTTAAAGCCACATGTATACAGTACGTTTTATATGACATGTTCTTGTATTCATTCCTACGATGACATCATATTTTTTCATTCATGATTCAAAAGTTGATTTATATAAAAACAAAGATAAAATGACCTTAAAAAATGTTTGTGTGTCGGTCCAGCCTACATGTAGCAGCCCTGTAAGTGTACTTTGAACCTTCTATCATTGAAAATTTGAAATTGTTTTGACAAAGACAATATAAGAAATCAAACAAAAACAAAATGCAAGTTGACACAATGTTTAAAAGACAATACTATATTACTATAATGATAATTCAAGACTTTGTATTCTAGCAAAAGAAATGATACATAGACCTAAAAGTGAATCTAATTGTGGACTTAAAAATATATGACATGATATTGATACGTTGTAAAATAAGTGAGTACTTGTCTGCAGCTATCAGGATGATGTCACGTATTTTTAGGTCCACGTATCATTTTTCTTCTAGCAATTGTTAAAAAGATACAATGTTTCTAGACATAGCTAGCTAGGGAATCTAGCAATTGTTTAAAATAAGTGAGTCCTTGTCTGCATCTATCAGGAATTCAGGATGATTTCACGTATTTTTAGGTTCATATATCATTTCTCTTCTAGCAATTGTTTAAAAGATAAAATGTTTCTAGACATACCTAGCTAGGGAATCTAGCACGTAGCACAAGTTAGTAAGGTTAAGGTTTGTGATACTTATTAGTTCAAGTTTCAAACCTTCCAAGATGTTTTAATACCTAAACAAAAGTCAAGTTGCACATAATTGTCCTTTAGGGTGTTTCAATTAGAGAATTTCATAAGTTCGCATTTAACTTTTCAAAGATTTATGTTTTAATGGAACATTTCTCATTTTTTAAGATTGGATCGTATAAAATATTAAAAGATGACAATTGGTCTTTAAAAATGATGACATATTCTTGCACGTCATAAGAGTTTTGTTTATCTTATTAAGACATAGAATATGATGCAAGATACACATATTTTCTTGTGATATATAGAAAGCCATGAACATGGCCATTTGGTTTAAATATTGTCTAAGACTTGGCAAGCGAAAAAGTTTGTGGTACCATATTTTAATTGCAAAATGCAGAAAAGGAAAGACAACTAAAGGGCATGTAGTTTAGCAGGATGTGAATGACCCATTAATCAATCAATCATGCGTTTAAATCTCACCAAAAGATATACTAAAGTTACAAGGCAATTGAATTTTGAGTAGATAGATTCACAAATTGATAAGATGACGATGACATACAAACCCATAAAAACATAATAACCGAAGTCAAATATTTTACAGTTACCATCTTGTCTCATTTACTATCTTCATTGCTCTTTTGATAAACCAAAATCAAAATATTTTACATTTTATTATCGTCATCACTCTCTTAAGAAAGATGATAAACAATATTACCTCTAATGTGTAATTATAGTTATTTCTTATCCTTCTTATTTTAATGATTCTCATTTGATCCTTAATCAATATGAAACTATGAAGAAACGCAAAAACAGTTACTAAGTTTTTACGAGTACATAATAATAAAATGGGATAGTAAAAAAAATAAATATATCTAACTTGCCAGTTTTTATTGTTCTATGTAGTCTTTATTTTTTTCAATTAAAATACAAAACTTTTGAATTTGGATTTTTTAAAGTAGCTGAGTGACCTGACCAACCATTAGCTGGTTATCAAATATGTTTTTTTTTTTTTTTTTTTTTTTCAATAATCCCTTCCATGTCATTTAATGCAACACATCACTTACCTTAAAACCATTATCAAACACCTCTTCTTTTTAAAATAAGTAATCCCAAACACTAATAAGAGAATGAAAATATATATCATATATATAGCATAAATAATAAATAAAATGAACATAGATCTATGAAATTAAAGACGAAACCCTAATTTGTTTATACGGTTAATTAATTGAAATTGGTGAATTAAATTAAACTAATTAGGTAGAACTAAAGGAATTAGGGCTGACGTGGTTACCTGAATGAAGATTTGGTGTTTGGATGAAGAATTGAGAGAGATGTGAAATTTAGGGGAAAAAGAAATGAGCGGGAAATAATAAAAATTCCTTCCCTCTCTCACTTTCGCCCAATTTTCAAATGTCTGCACCCAAAAATTTGGTAACATAACAACAAAGTAAACACGGTCTCTTTGCAATCATGTTTGACTAGTTAGTAGTTCTAGACGTGCAGTGACATTTAAGTGTCCAGTATGTATTTCTCGAACTTTCGTCTTTGGAGAAAAAACCCCACTCTTTTTTTTCCGCTTCGCCCAGGAAAACCCCATTGGCAAGCCTCGAACCTGAGACCTCCAAAGGGGTTTTCCTGGACATACCTAGCGAGGTTTAAACCCGGGTTTTTCTTTACACTGCGTTTCGAGTTTTACTTTTGAATGAAAAGCAAAGAAGTGAGAAGAAAATAAAATAAAAGTGTGTTCTCGAGTTTTTTCAGGAGATAAAGAGAAAAGAAGAGGATACAAAATTTAGTTAGATTTCTCTTTAAAACTTTATTCCTAAACGTGAGATGATTTTGAAGGAAAGTATATTTAAAAACCTTTTCTTTTCTTTTCTTTTCTTTTTTTTAAACGTAATCTAATAAATTTCTCTCTTTACAAAACCCTAAACCAAAAAACACCTGTTGCCACCACTTTTCTTCCTTCTCTGGTCGTCGGCTTTAGAAGGCGGTCCGAAGGATCTCCCTTGTTCACTCTCTTCTAGGGGTGAGCATCGGTCTAAAACTGGACCAGACCGATCAAGACCGAGAATGAAATAGCCTAAAAACCAAGATCGAGGACCGGAAGGCAAAATGATCGGTTTGTACGACGAACCGAGACCGAAATAAGGAAAAATTGAGGACCGAAACCGGACCGCTGGTCCTTCGGTTCGGTCAGTCCTCTTGGTCTCGGCCGGTTTTAGGTATGCGATGCTCAACCCTACTCTCTTCAATATATACTTTCTTCTTTTTTCTAAGAGTTTTTCTCTTATTTGGTTCGGTTCGACTGAAATCGTCCTGATCATAATTAGTTTTGGTTTCAGTTCTATATATTTATCATTTTCGGTTTCAGTTTGGATCGGTTCGAGCCAAAACCTACAAAAAACACACCTAAACCATAAACCAAACCGACACAAAACCGAATTGAGTTACTTCAGTTAAGTTCTTGGTTCATATCTTTCACAAAATTGGTTTGTTGGTTCAATTCGGTTTTGGTCGGTTCAACCCATTTTTTACCCATGCTCAGCCCTGTCAATAACAATCTTCTTGCACTCGGGTTTTTCTTAAGGTAAAGATATTGGCTATTTACATTTTATCTTTTTCATACCTCTTTTTTTTAAGATTAGATATTGCTATTTTGTGTTGTACTCAAAGAAGTATAAAAACAATGTGGACACTTTAGTTTAGTTGTATACCCTAATCACATAATTTGAATGAGATAACCTCGCCTGTCTACAACTATATATTTCAACAAATTACAACTTTTGGAGTTAGTGTGCATACTTTTGGAGTTTAAGATTGAATATGGGGAGCTATGTTTACAATATTAGAGAAACTACAAGAATTTTTGTGTAGCTTACTCTACTTGAAATTTAGTTCTACGGGACTTATTAAGTCATGTTCATGTTGATGTATCCACACGACTCAATACAAACATGACATGTTTGATGTATCCACTTACTCACAATCTAGCGGATTGCACACTTGTACACAAAGGTTAAACAAGCTAAATGAGATGGCAGATAATTTTGTTTACCCTACCACCAACCTAAATACGTCATGTTTGACTAGCAGGGTACCCGCACAATGCGGCGGCTGGTACCATGTGACTATATTTTGCAGCGAGCATAGAGACTGAGGCCACAAGCCAATAAAGGCGGTTTGAGGAACCTTGTTTTTGAATGTAGGGGTGGAAGAGGATGAGCTTCGTGCCACAATTATCCGAGGAACCTAGAATAGATGAATCTATTGTGCGTGAAGTATTATTAGTTTGTGTTGTAGCTTTTTTATTCTTTCATAAACCAAATGAGTTCTTTTTATATTACTAGTAACATTTTATAATTGACATCTTAATGTATATCAATATTTTTTTTTCTAGATTCATATGTTGCAAGTACTGATTACGTGGTTACATGTTTTTTTTTTTCCATTAAATCACTTTATTGATCATTAATATTACGGTTACAAACTATGAGGTTACAAGTATTAATCAAGTTTTGAAATGCTTCTATAACAAGCAAGTAGTGAAGTCTGAATTTAAGCTTTTCTAATTATACAATAGTTTTAAATGCATTATAATGTTGTTTAGATAAACAACTTATGTAGGTTGACTATAACATTTTTTGTGTTGTGTTAGAAACTAATTATTGGCTGCGACTTTTAACTCATTTTGCTAAAAATAAGAATGACCGGAAAATATAATGGGAACAATCATTTAAATCATTACATTGTTTTCACATTTGTTTCAATATTTATATTCACTTTTGAATTACTCGTAATAGTTTAATCAAATAAAAACTTCATGTAGTACTTTTAAGAGTATTTCCAACTTGTCAAAGTTATAGATTCAATTCTTGATACGTCACAAGTTGCATACAACTTGTACATCGAGTCATTGAAACGTTGAAAAAAACTTTTATTAATAAAATTTGAATGACTTTATTTGTAAAAAACTATTAGTTGACAATCACTTAATTTTAATTTTAATGTCTCTAGAACTTGGGTTGCTATTTATTAAAATGTCACTTTCCAAATTCACGCCGTATTTGCTACTAAAAATCAAGCAGCAAATTGCATCATACCACTGGGGTGCAAACAAGTTGAGAACAGTCACGAATTGATGGATCTGAGTTTAATTTAATAGCTCAAATAAGCTTAAATAGTTAAAAGATATTGCTTGATTAGTCAAGTCTTATTTGAGCTCAATAGAAGAGCTATATGTGGGTTGACTTGAGTCGAGTTTGAAATATCGTAACTTGATAGAAAATTCAATGCAGGCTTTGAATCGTACATACATGTGTGTGCAGTTTTTCTTGTGCCTCATGAACTTAGGTAAACGATCGAGTTGGGTCACTACAAGCCTATATTTAACTAGTTCTATGTTTTTAGCTTCTATTTCTTTTCAGGCAAGCTCGAACCGATCAACAAAGTTCAAACTGAACAATCATATTATGAATACAAACTAAAAAACCTAGACTCACTTGCGAACAATCATTTTATTTATTTTCTAACACATGAATGAGTAAAAACATATGAATGAGTAAAGACCGAAGAAGTAAGGCTCACTTTAGATTTTTCTTAGTTGTACATGTTTTATTAGATTATCAAAAACTCAACCCACACAACACGCAGTCTCAAACATCTACAAAATACACAACATCTAGTGTTTCTTATGTTGTTATAAATCTAAATAATTAAACAACATCCAGATTGAACATGACCCGAATACTCAACAGGAACTTCAACTTTTGTCCAAGTACGCTCATTTAACTCCATTTTGTAAGTGTTATAAGGCTTGCTATCTTTAGATGCACCAAATAACAACATATTTCCTAAGAATGGTATCATATATGGTGTCTTTGCGGCGTCAGCCGGTAATTTTGCGACGAACTGCCATGTGTCATCTTTTAAAGTAACCACGTTACAACCGTGACACATGTACAACTCTTTATTGATACCTTCGACACAAATATTTGGAAAATGTTTGGTCTCTAAGAACTCGTCTTTAGTTTCGTGCCACTTACATGTTGACATGTCAAATATTTCGACATTTTCGTGGAACTGACCTTGCATATTCGTGGGATACCCGTTGAGGACATGAAATTTGCCACGATTGAATAAGCCTCTACACTCGTCACGCTTTTTTGCCATGTCAGCTAATTGAGCCCACTTGTCTAGTGCCACATCGTACATCCATGCGGATTTAAGTGCATTTTTTTGGAGATCATGCCCACCCGCAACAAACACCGTATGATCACCATCACTAGCACAACCGAAAAATGATCTAGCCCCACCTGGCATGTTAGCACCACGACGCCACGTAGACGAAAGAAAATCAAAAACAAAAACCGAATCAAGACACTCCCAACTTCGCGGGTCATACCCGCCTATTACAACCAAATTCGACCCAACACTAACCATTTCACAAAATAACGGTAACCCGTTTTCAAACCCAGGTAAAGGTGGCATTTCCCACCAAAACCCCGTCTCGGGGTCCAAAACCACGAGACGGTACACATTAGTATCCAAACCCTTTCGTTCTCCTTTCTGATTCACACGAGCCTGAGACCTAACAACGAGAGATTGAGCTTTTCCATTGGATTTTCTAAGAGCAAGTAGCTCGGGCAGCTCGATTTCATCTTTCCATGCTTTACATACCGATCGTAAACTATGAAACTGATAAAAAGGAACTCGAATTAAGCACTGAAGTGCAATATCATAAGGAAGATATTGTAATAGATCCATCGAGAAATTATAAGAATGAATTGGATACGACTGAGGAGATTGCAAAATATTTATATACGAAACTTTTTTTATAAAATATTGCAAGTGGGTTGAGTACCATTAATAATGTTACTATCGATTTTTAGAAAGTAAATGAAGATATGGAAAATGTATTGCCCCATTTGGCCATCTCTACGTAGGACGAAATCGATTGATGCATGTTGTGTACTTTTTTAATGTATAAAATCATCTTCACATGGGCACATGGGGCGCTTGTGGTTACTTGTAAGAACTTTATTATCGTTTAACATATTTTAATACCATAGGTGTTTGAATGTTTCCAAAGGATTATTGCTAATTAAACTTTGATTAGTGAAAAGCGATAGGTGTTAAGTGTTAACTGAAGAGTTATGTTATCGATGCGGGCCAAAGCTCGAGGAACGAGCCATTGTGTATCTAAAGGCCCAAGATCGCATCAGAAAAGGGTCTCACTAAAAGGGGCATAGATTGAGCTACGGGATCATTTTTAGGCTCAGTCAAATTGAAGCTTGTAACGAGGAGAACGGAACTTTCGGGCTCCAAAACGCTCTATTTTATAAGTTATTTGCATTTTTATGCTTTTTCCTAATTTTGTCGAGCTTTGTTTTTTAGCTAGTTTTTTGCCCGTATGTCTTTTGAGGCCCATTTCGATTTTGTATGCCTATTTAATAAGTGTATTGCCATTGTAGCTAATCAGTTCCAAGTAATAGGAAAAGCCTATTTTTAGCAGTTTTGCTAAGAATTATCCTAATTGTCGATATTATGTGAATTAACAATTATTGGAAGAGTTATCCTCACATTCGTCTGAATCAGCTGGTTCAATCTATGTTATCTCGTTTTTTAGTCTCCGTCAGTTATGTTCTATGTTATGTGTTAAGCTGTGCACACTGGGCTAGAAAAAATCGGTCGAGCAAAACATTTGACTGATATTCAAATTGGTCGAGGCCTCTGTGGGAATGAAAGCAAATATCGGCCGAGTTGCAAAAAATAAACAATCGGTCTAAATATTGACCGACTTTGCACATCACAAAAGTTCAAAAAATCTTACCGTTCGCATATTAAAAATAAAAATAAAAATAAAAATAAAAACTTTACCACTTTACAACCTTATAAATACAACCTCAAACACACTTATAAACACACTATTCAAACAACTTCTCATCCATATTCACAATGTCAAAAAAAGTACTCCCACATCAAAAGACCGACTACCCCAAATTTGAATTTCTCGCCGGAAAACAACTTCGAATTAAGCGGCATAACACCACCACAAAATCGTGCTATTTGCTTTCGTACACCCGCTTTTGCATATCCATCACGACTACCACAACCGGCATAACACCACCACAAATATTTGGATTAAAAAAAAAAACAAAAAAAAAAACAAAACTTGGTCATCGACTGTGACAACTTAGGCGTGTCTGGTTAGTGGAGAGAGAAAACTGATGTGTTAAGTTGATGACCTGGTCACGATTGTGACTAGCCATAAGGTTGTAGCTGACAAAAGTAGGTCATTGAACTAAGTGTAGCTATTGGGGTGCGTTTGGTATTGTACTAAGGGAATGAAACTATGACTATCATAGTGATTAATGATGTTTGTTTTAGTTGAGAGGGCCCACAACTATGACTATGAAAGTTTAATATTATACATACTCCATATACCTCAAACTAGAGGGGAATGGAACTTTCATAGTTGAGGACCCACCACTACTATCAAACTCATATCCATTGTCATTCCTCGCAGCATACCAAACGCACCATTGATAAAAACATATCAATATAGCTTATTTAACTGATAAAAACATTGGTAGTACTTTAGGGATATACCTTTAGGGTGCGTTTGGTACTCATTCCTGGAAATCAACTATCACTATAAAAGTGATAGTTGGTGTTTGTTTAGGGTGTCTGAGCCACAACTATGACTATGAAAGTCTATTATTTTCCATACTCCATATATGGCTAGAGAGTGGGGAATGGAACTTTCATAGTTGAGTACTATCAAACTCATACCAATTGTCATTCCTCCCAGCATACCAAACGCACCCTTAACTTTTGTTTGAAACCATCATCATTCCTGACAATTCTAAGTATATAGTCCATTAAATATAACCAGAACGCAAAATCACATATTGCTAACATTTTTGTTGGATTTGACCTTTAAAGCCTCATGTATCATATATGGAAGTTTATACGGACCCTCTCATAGAGGGTTTTGTGAGGCCTTGTGCATTACGAATTTGTACAATGTGCATCGCGGTTTGTACATTTTGATCAAAACTTCTTATTGTCACATTATAGGAGGTCTTAATAACATGACCCATCATCATGGTATACTATTTTTTGGGGTCACTTGAACTTAAGATTACCCGTAATGCGCTGGTCGATACCAATTTAGACGCATCTTCCTTATTACGGCATGTTGGTCCGTCATGTTTAACCACCACCACCCCACACCCAAAAAAAAAAAAAAAAAAAATTGGTCGAAATAAAGATCGAATTGTATGCATGTTTGTGTGTGTGTGTGTTTATTTAAAATTTACTTTTGTGATGTATGTTTTAGTGGTGTCCTCCTTTATCCCAATTAAAGTAAGTTGGTCACGAAGTTGTTGTAGAAAGAGAAAGTTGGCGTGTAAATGATGTATTCAGTCATGAGGTGGGTTGCATTACGGGTATTCTAAACGCTCTATATGATTTCACAGTTGGTACATCCTCGTATGCATGTATGTTCTTGTATTCACTCCTACGATGATATCACATCTTTTCATCATGATTCAAAAGTTGATTTATGCAAAATCAAAGATAAAAATGACCTTAAAAAATGTTTGTGTGTCGGTCCAGCCTACATATAAGCCTCCCCCCCCCCCCCCCCCATGTGTATGTGTCGGGTCCAGCCTACATAAACACCACCACAAATATTTGGATTAAAAAAAAAAAAAAAAAAAAAAAAAAAAAAAAAAAAAAAAAAAAAAACAAAAAACTTGGTCATCGACTGTGACAACTTAGGCGTGTCTGGTTAGTGGAGAGAGAAAACTGATGTGTTAAGTTGATGACCTGGTCACGATTGTGACTAGCCATAAGGTTGTAGCTGACAAAAGTAGGTCATTGAACTAAGTGTAGCTATTGGGGTGCGTTTGGTATTGTACTAAGGGAATGAAACTATGACTATCATAGTAATTAATGATGTTTGTTTTAGTTGAGAGGGCCCACAACTATGACTATGAAAGTTTAATATTATACATACTCCATATACCTCAAACTAGAGGGGAATGGAACTTTCATAGTTGAGGACCCACCACTACTATCAAACTCATATCCATTGTCATTCCTCGCAGCATACCAAACGCACCATTGATAAAAACATATCAATATAGCTTATTTAATTGATAAAAACATTGGTAGTACTTTAGGGATATACCTTTAGGGTGCGTTTGGTACTCATTCCTGGAAATCAACTATCACTATAAAAGTGATAGTTGGTGTTTGTTTAGGGTGTCTGGGCCACAACTATGACTATGAAAGTCTATTATTTTCCATACTCCATATATGGCTAGAGAGTGGGGAATGGAACTTTCATAGTTGAGTACTATCAAACTCATACCAATTGTCATTCCTCCCAGCATACCAAACGCACCCTTAACTTTTGTTTGAAACCATCATCATTCCTGACAATTCTAAGTATATAGTCCATTAAATATAACCAGAACGCAAAATCACATATTGCTAACATTTTTGTTGGATTTGACCTTTAAAGCCTCA
Source organism: Artemisia argyi (assembly GCA_030686995.1). NCBI lineage: Eukaryota > Viridiplantae > Streptophyta > Magnoliopsida > Asterales > Asteraceae > Artemisia > Artemisia argyi. The sequence continues at coordinate 13,027,071 of CM060691.1, read as the reverse complement.
TGTATCATATATGGAAGTTTATACGGACCCTCTCATAGAGGGTTTTGTGAGGCCTTGTGCATTACGAATTTGTACAATGTGCATCGTGGTTTGTACATTTTGATCAAAAATTCTTATTGTCACATTATAGGAGGTCTTAATAACATGACCCATCATCATGGTATACTATTTTTTGGGGTCACTTGAACTTAAGATTACCCGTAATGCGCTGGTCGATACCAATTTAGACGCATCTTCCTTATTACGGCATGTTGGTCCGTCATGTTTAACCACCACCACCCCACACCCAAAAAAAAAAAAAAAAAAAAAAAAAAAAAAAAAAAAAAAAAAAAAAAAAAAAAAGTTGGTCGAAATAACGATCGAATTGTATGCATGTTTGTGTGTGTGTGTGTGTGTTTATTTAAAATTTACTTTTGTGATGTATGTTTTAGTGGTGTCCTCCTTTATCCCAATTAAAGTAAGTTGGTCATGAAGTTGTTGTAGAAAGAGAAAGTTGGCGTGTAAATGATGTATTCAGTCATGAGGTGGGTTGCATTACGGGTATTCTAAACGCTCTATATGATTTCACAGTTGGTACATCCTCGTAAGCACGTATGTTCTTGTATTCACTCCTACGATGATATCACATCTTTTCATCATGATTCAAAAGTTGATTTATGCAAAATCAAAGATAAAAATGACCTTAAAAAATGTTTGTGTGTCGGTCCAGCCTACATATAAGCCCCCCTCCCCCCCTGTTTGTGTGTCGGGTCCAGCCTACATATAAGGCCCCCCCCCCCCCCCCCCCCCCCCCTTCCTATCATTGAAATTGTTTTGACAAAGACAACATAATAAGAAGTCAACCAAATAAAGTGCAAGTTGACACATGGCTTAAAAGATACAATGTTTAAAAGATAATACTCTAATGATAATTCAATAATTTGCATCTTGCAATTGTTTAAATCAAGGTTTTCAAGATCGGGATCCTACCCAGGATCGTTTTCGTCTTTGCAAGATTGTGATCGTAAGATCGGATCGGAATCTTAAGATCCTACTATAATGTCATTTTTCTTAATAGTTTTGCAATATTATACAAATTTACAAATTATTATATATCATAAAGACAAAATTATATGAATGTTCCATCGAATAGTTGTCTTAAATTATGATTATGAAATGTTTAATAAGATTAACATGTTGTTTTTCAAATTCTACAAAAAAATAATCCAGAAATTTGTAGTTTTTTAGTTTGTTATCCGAGAAAAGTAGGATCGGATCGGATTAGATCTTAAGATCCTATGGTCAAGATCGAGATCCTATAAGATCTTAAGCTTTCAAAGATCCTATGTAAGATCCGGATCGTTTTTGCTTTGCAGTATCGTAAAATCGTAAGATCCTAAGATCAGGATCGGGATCCTGACAACCATGGTTTAAATGATACAATGTTTCTAGACAAAGCTAGCTAGTGAATCTAGCACGTAGCACAAGTTAATAAGGTTAAGGTTTGTGATACTTGGTTCAAGTTTCAGACCTTCAAGATGTTTTAAGTCCTAAACAAAAGTCAAGTTGCAGTTAATTGTCTTTTTGGGTGTTTCAATCGATATAGAATTTCATAAGTTCGCATTTAACTTCTCAAAGATTTATGTTTTAGTGGAACATTTCTCATTTTTTAAGACTGGATCGTATAAAAGATGACAATTGGTCTTTAAAAATGATGACATATTCTTGCACGTCATAAGAGTTTTGTTTATCTTATCAAGACATAAAATATGATGTAAGATACACATATTGTCTTGTGGTATATAGAAAGCCATGAACATGGCTATTTGGTTTAAATATTGTCTAATAGAAGTACTTAGCAAGCGAAAAAGTTTAGCAATATGTGAATGACCCATTTGTAGAAATAAAAAAGGAATATTAAAAACATATATTATTGATCAGATTCAACTACAATGTTACAATCCAAAGACATTAAATAAAAAATACAAAATAAATCCTAAAACATAAACGGGCCTAAATAATTAAGTCGGACCAATAAGCCTTTATTATCTAACACCATTAATCAATACGTTTAAATCTCACCAAAAGATATACTAAAGTTACAAGACAATTGAATTTTGAGTAGATAGATTCACAAATTGATAAGATGACGATGACATACAAACCCATAAAAAAATAATAACCGAAGTCAAATATTTTACAGTTTACCATCTTGTCTTATTTACTATCTTTTTAAAGATTGTTCTCATTTGATATTTTGTTAATATGAAACTATGAAGAAAAACAAAAATGGTTACTAAAATTTTTACGAGTACATAATAATAAAATGGGATAGTAAAAAAATAAATATATCTAACTTGTGAGTTTTTATTGTTTTATGTAGTCTTCTTTTTTTCTATTAAAACACAAACCTTTTGAATTTTGATTTTTTAATGTAGCGGAGTGACCTTAGCACGTTATTAAATATGTTTTTTCTTTTTGATTAAATCCCTTCCATGTCACTTAATGTAACACATCACTTATCTTAAAACCATTATCAAACACCTCTTCTTTCTGTGTTCAAAAAACACGTCTTCTTTCTAACACAAGTCTCTCTCTATCAATTTCATATAGCAATGGTGCCATTTGGTTTGCTTAGATGAATCACTATGGATATGGTTTGAGGATAGAATATAGTGGCTATAAGACTAATGCTAATGGGTGTTGCCCTCCAACCACAACCCCATAAAAGCAATGCGTTGCCCTATTAGCTCATCTCAAAGCGACGCATTGTTTGATGACCATTTCAATGTTTTGGTTGATTGAGTGACCGAAACATTTAACAAAGCAACTCCAATTTTTGTTACTCTTTATATGTATATTTTACGGGGTTACTTTTGTGATCACCACTAGCTATTTATAGTTGGGGTGGAGTTGTGAAGAGAGAAAGCTGAAGTGACGGAGTTGATTGAGTGAAAAACTGGTCACCACTAGCATTAGTGTTGAATCACTATGGATATGTTTGAAAAATGAATGTCTACTTTTTCAAACAAAAATATAATTAAAAGTACAAGTGGCAATGTAAAGCACAATTGGTGTCCACAAGTGGCTGACATTGATTTGTTTTCTTTTATTTTGGATAGAAAATGACAATGGTATCCACAAACAAAAAAAAAAGCTAAATAGTAGGGTGAGCAAACAAACTCGATTACAAAAAACCGACCTAAAAAAATTGATCGAAACTAAAAATCGATGGTTTGATTTTTAATTTTTCAAAAACCAAAAAATACGGTTCGGTTTCAGTTTTCGAAATACGGTTCGGTTTCAGTTTTCGTTCAAAAACAAACCGAACCGATTTTATTATATAATAATATATAATTAATATAATTTAAATAAATAACTAAATAAATTAAATATATAAATTTATATTCATTTGTAAGTAGATTTATAATATATTTATCTTAATGTTTATGTTTATATGCGTGTTTGTTCTGTCGTGTGTTTACTTGGGAATATATCAATAAATATATGACGATAATCATACTATGTGTATGTTCATTTGTATGTGTGTCTCATCTATATGTGTAATTATAAAATTATGCAATAAACATTATTAATTTATTATTCTTAAATTGACATAATAATAATAATAATAATAATAATAATAATAATAATAATAATAATAATAATAATAATAAATTTTCTATGTAATACAAGTTGGTATAAATTTGCTATGCCTAAATATAAATGGTTAGAAAACGAAAAAACTGAAAAATCGAACCAAAACCGACAATAAACCAAAAAAATCAAACCGCCAAAAACGTTTCGGTTTTTGGTTCTATAAAAACCAAACATTTCGGTTTGGTTTCGGTTTTAGCCAAAAACCAACCCAAACCGAACCATGTACACCCTTGCTAAATAGATAGGTATACACATACCCTTGTTTGAAGGGTTTTCTCATACCCATATCATCAAAGCAAACATATTATATAATTCTCACACCAATACCATAATTTCATATCCTCTTAACAAACACCACCTGATCACGTATAGTACCCCCAGACCCAAAAACATTGGGCCGGATGCGCCCTACTTAAAGCAGCCCAGACCGCGTTCATAGTAAAGAACACCCGGACCGGGATAAGGCCCGACTCCCCTGAAACCAGGCCGAGCCACAACACTCCGCTAAGGAGTTTCGCGGTTTAGGAACCCAGCCGCGGACGTACTCCGCGCCTGGATCAATCTACATGTCGGGACCACGGACCAAACCAAAAAGAGTAAGGAATATTATCAGCTATCATATAGCTAACCAAGGCAGATCCAAAACAAGAGAGGCGACAACCCTTTCTAAATGAAGCGCCACTCACGGTGAAAAGACAAGAACGAGAGGGGACCTGAGGGTTTGCCGCCTAAAAACATCACTATCATAGTACGGAGTTCCAAGAAACCGACAACAAATGTTGTGGTATAAATAGAGGGCATTCGCCGCTCTCAAACGGTAACACATACATCACTCTCACACTCTAAATACTTTATCTCTCTAAAAACTATTACTTACTCTCACACCGGAGGTTGACCACGGAAGTCCCTCTTCTGCGGTGAGGCTAACGGTGTTTTCTTTCTTATCAGCTCATCACCAACCTTAAAGTCCGAAATTCACTCTATCAAGAGCTAACTTAAACTAGGTCATGCATTGAGCCCAAGTTTTGGATTAACACCACCTAAGTTAACACAACCTGCACATTGAGTCATTGAGACTTTTATTAATAAAATTTGAATGACTTTATTTGTAAAAAGTATTAGTTGGCCATCACTTAATTGAAATTTTAACGTCTCTAAAACTTGGGTCGCTATTTATTAAATTGTCACTTTGTAAATTCACTTCGTATTATTATATATACTAAAAGGGGAACCTCCACTGTAGCAAATCACTGTAGCTACAGTGGACGAAATAGTGCTCATGTGCATTTTAGTCCATGAGGTGAAACTGTCGTTGCAAGATAGGTCCTTTGAGGACTAACGAAGCAATACACTGGGGACTAACGATGCAACACGTCGAGAATTTTAAGGACTTTTTACGTAAAAAAACATATTATTTCCAGAATTATTTTGTACCTAACGGATTTACAAAAATGGTCCCTCAGGTTAGCTGTAAATAGCATCGTTAGTCCCCCGTTAGCGATATTTTGCAAATTTAGTCCTTAATAATTTTTTTCCCGATCGTTTTATTTCGATTTTAGATTAGACACAACATTCTCGCAGCAACGCGCGGGTGCCCCCACTCGTTTGCTACTAAAAATCAAGCAGCAAATTGCATCATATACCATTTGGTTGCAAACAAGTCTTATTTGATGGATATGAGTTTAATTTAATAGCTCAAACATCAAATAAGCTTAAATAGTTAAATGATATTGCTTGATTAGTCAAGTCTTATTTGAGCTCAATAGAAGAGCTATATGTGGTTTGACTTAAGCCGAGTTTGAAATATCGTAACTTGATAGAAAATTCAATGCAAGCTTTGAATCGTACATACATGTGTGTGCAGTTTTTCTTGTGCCTCATGAACTTAGGTAAATGATTGAGTTGAGTCACTATAAGCATATATTTCACTAGTTCCATGTTTTTAGCTTCGATTTCTTGCCAGTCAAGCTCGAACATATCAACAAAGTTCAACTTGAACAATCATAGCATGAATACAAACTCAAAAACCTCGACTCACTTGTAACAATATAGACAACCATTTCATGTATTTTTCTAACATGTGAATGAGTAAAGACTAAAGACCAAAAACAATAAAGCTCAGTTTTTTTTCTTAGTTGTACATCTTTTATTAGATTATCAATAACTCAATCCACAACACGCAAAAATATCTACAAAATACACAACATCTAGTGTTTTTTTATGTCGTTACAAATCTAAATAATTAAACAACATGCAGATTGAATGTGACCCGAGTACTCAAAAGGAACTTCAACTTTTGTCCAAACACGCTCATTTAACTCCATTTTGTAAGCGTTACAAGGCTTGCTCTCTTTAGATCCACCAAATAACAACATATTTCCTAGGAATGGTATCATATAGGGTGTTTTTGTCACGTTAGCTGGTAATTTTGTGACAAACTTCCAAGTGTCATCATTTAAAGTAACCACGTCGCTGCCTCGACACATGTACAACTCTGTATTGGTACCTTCAACACAAATGTTGGGAAAATGTTTGGTCTCTAAGAACTCGTCTTTAGTTTCGTGCCACTGACATGTTGACATGTCAAATACTTCGACATTTTCGTGAAAGTGACCTTGCATATTCGTGGGATATCCGTTGAGAACATGAAATCTACCACGATGAAATAAGCCTCTACACTCGTCACGCTCTTTTGCCATGTCAGGTAATTGAGCCCACTTATCTAATGCCACATCATACTTCCACGCGGATTTAAGTGCATCTTTCTCGAGATCATGCCCACCCGCAACAAATATTGTATGATCACCATCACTAGCACAACTGAAAAATGACCTGGACCCACCTAGCATTTTAGCACCACGACGCCACGTAGACGAAAGAAAATCAAAAATAAAAACCGAGTCAAGACACTCCCAACTTCGCGGGTCATATCCGCCTATTACAACCAAATCCGACCCAACACTAACCATTTCACAAAATAACGGTAACCCGTTTTCAAACCCCGGTATAGGTGGCATTTCCCACCAGAAACCCGTCTCGGGGTCCAAAGCCACGAGACGGTACACTGGAGTACCCAAACCCTTTCCCTCTCCTTTCGGATTCACACGAGCTTGAGACATAACAACGAGAGATTGAGCTTTTCCAGTGGATTTTCTAAGAGCAAGCAGCTCGGGCAACTCGATTTCATCTTTCCATGCTTTACATACCGATCGTAAACTATGAAACTGATTAAAAGGAACTCGAATCAAGCACTGAAGTGCAATATCAGAAGGAAGATACTGAAATAGATCCATTGAGAAATAATAAGAATGAATTGGATATGACTATACCAGATTGCAAAACATTTATATACGAAACTTTTTTTCATAAAATATTGCTAGTGGATGAGTACCGTTAATGTTACCATAGATTTTTATACCTATTGGCTATGAATTTAATAACGAACACTGATCTTCGGTTATTTTCTGTTGGCGGCTGTCACAATTAATAAGTATTAAAGTAAGATGGATTAGAAGGTCAATGAAGATATATGGATAATGGATGTCCCATTTGGCCTTCTACGTAGGACGACATCGATAGATAGATTTTCTCAACTTTTGTAAGCACTTTTTTAATGTATAAAATCATGTTCATATGTGGTTGCTTGTAAAACTTTATTATCGTTTCATATTTTAATGCCATAGGTTTTTGAATGTTACCAAAGGATTTTGGCTAGTGAAAAGCCACAGGTATTAACTCAAGAGTTATGTTATGTTCTATTTCTATGTGTTAGGGTTGTAGTTGACAAAAGAAGGTCATGTGTAAATCTATGTGAACTAAACTGTGGCTATAAAAAATATAGCAAATTGCCTATTTTATTGATAAAAACATATATAGTACCTTAACGATGAACCTTCGACTATTGTTATGATAATTCTTGACCATTCTAAGTATAGTCTACTAAATAACATGATCACCATGATCAAATATAGTCTACTAATTCTTGACCATTCGACTATTGTTATGATAATTCTTGCTTTTTTTTTTTTTAAGCCCCCTGGAAAAATACGCTACTATCATGATCACCATGATCAAAATTAAATCATTTTCAATTCACTAAAATTCAATTCCTTCAAAACACTCATTCAAAATCACCAATTCATCACTTCCCCTAATTCAATTTTTTCAAATAACACCATTACTTTTCCAATTTACCTGCTGTTATTTTTAAACCCTATTTTGTTTTCGATTACCATGGGGGATCACCGATCAAAGGAGGACGAGGTAAGGAAACTTTCCTCATCAATTTTTATCACGAATTTTCCGGATAAGTTTACTGCTAAGGAGCTTTGGACGGTATGTAAGCAATATGGGACTGTTGTTGATGCTTTCATTCCAGACAGGAGATCCAAATCGGGTAAAAGGTTTGGTTTTGTTCGTTTCATTAAGGTTTTCAACATTGATCGCTTGGTTAATAATATTTGCACTATATGGATTGGGAATTTTAGACTTCATGCAAACATTGCAAGGTTTCAAAGAACACCACTGCATAAAAACAACTCTCAATTTTCGTTTAATAAAGGGGATATGAATGTCTCAAAGGAAGTCCACAATGAGAGGGGGGTGAATGGGTACCCTAAATCATATGCTCATGCTGTTAATTCAGGATCACAACCTTTGCATAAGAAAGACGATATACCAGCGATTGTGCTTGATGAAACGTGTGTTAATCAAACAAACTACACTACAGCTTTGATGGGTGAAGTTAAAGATTTTACTTCTTTAACTAATTTGAAAAAGGTTCTAGCTGTCGAAGGTTTCGATAACATCAAGCTAAAATACATGGGAGGATTTTGGGTGATGATTGTATTCAACACAGAAATTGCTAAAGAGAGGTTCAGGTCCAATGTGGGTATAGGTTCATGGTTTACTCAAATACTGCAAGCATCAAATGCATTCTCCATTAAAGAAAGAGTTACGTGGGTAGACATTGAAGGAATACCACTTAAGGCGTGGTCCAAAAATACTTTTTTACGTATTACATCTAAATGGGGTGAGCTAATTTATTTCGATGAACAGGAGGAAGGATATCTTCACAGTAAAAGAATCTGTATCAAAACGAATTTAGTTGAGAACATTTACGAGTCGTTTAAAATTATTATTCAAGGTAAAATATTTTGGGTGCGTGCTAAAGAGGTTTCTGGTTGGGTCCCTGACTTTGAAGAAGAAGAAGAAGAAGACGACGATAGTAAGTACGATGATGAGGTGAGTAAGGAAGGCACAAATGTTGAAATTGAAAGTGTGAATGGAGCAAGCGATATTGAAGAGGTTGCTGAAACCGTTTTTGAGAAAGAACAGTCATCTTCAAATATGAAGGAGGGTGGTGACGATGACCAGAAGGGTACTCGTTCTGAAGATCCGTTCAATATATATGAGCTACTCAATAAGAAAAAGGAGAACAACAATGGCGTTAATAATTCCGAGGACAGTTTGAAATACCCCCCTGGATTCACTCCCGTAACTGATGAAGACGTTCAAAGTAATCCTATAAAAGAAAAGGAGATGGAAAGTGACCTTTATCCCCTGAAGGTTCAAGACAACAAAAGTGATTCGGATGCAAACAAGAATTCTTTATCAACATGCTCAGGTCATTTCAAAAAGTGTGAGTTACCACGTTCTGGAGGTTCAATCCTACAACTCATGGAAGAATTAATTAGAGTTGGACAAGTCATGGGTTACAACATGGAGGGATGCACGAAAAACATTGGCGATATCATTGATTATCAAGGAGTGAATGATGGTAATCGATGAATTTTTTGTCTTTGAACATACAAGGCCTTTCCCAGAAGGCTAAAAAAGACTGGGTTCGGGAGTTATGTGATAGAAACAAGGTGAATTTTTTATCGTTACAAGAAACTAAAATGGAGGATATCGAGCTAGTTAACATTAAGCTGTGTTGGGGTAATTTAGGATTCGAACATGTGTATAGTCCTTCTGTTGGAAATTCGGGAGGTATTCTTTGTATTTGGGATCCAAGGATGTTTCGCAAGACCAATTCCACAATTTCAGACTACCTCGTGATGATTCAAGGCGAATGGATGCCCACTGGTAAGAAGATTATTATAATTTCTGTCTATGCTCCACAAGAGTTACCGGAAAAAAAGATGTTGTGGGATTACCTGAGTTTAGTTCTTAATAATTGGGATGGTGACGTAGTCATTATGGGCGATTTTAATGAAGTTCGTACACAAGAAGAAAGACATGGTTCTATTTTTAACGTCCAAGGTGCAGATGCTTTCAATTCGTTCATCTCAAATGCCGGTTTGGAGGACATTCCTTTAGATGGGTGTAAGTTCACTTGGTGCCATAAATCAGCCTCGAAGATGAGCAAACTCGATCGTTTCCTTATTTCGGAAGGTCTATTGAATTCGTGTCCTAACATTTCAGCTATTACGTTGGATCGATACTTATCAGATCATAGGCCCATTTTACTCCGTGAGTCTCATTTTGATTATGGTCCTACTCCGTTTCGGTTTTTCCATTACTGGTTTGAGTTGGATGGTTTCGATAACTTTGTGGAACAAACATGGAACGATGCTCAAGTGAACGATTTGAATGCTATATCAAAGTTAATGAAAAAATTAAAATACCTCAAAGAGAAAATACGCATATGGATTAAAGCCTACAAAGACAGATCAAAAAATCATAAACAAGGAATAAAAGATGAACTTGCTGAAATTGATTTGTTGTTAGACAGCGGGGAGGGCAACTCGGATATTCTTACTAAACGCATGAATGTCTTTAAATCCTTACAAGATTTAGACAAGTTAGATTCATTGGAGATGGCGCAAAAATCAAAGATTAAATGGGCGATTGAAGGAGATGAAAATTCGAAATACTTTCATGGGGTCCTAAATAAAAAAAGAAACCAATGTGCAATTCGTGGTATCTTGGTAGAAGGCAGATGGATTGAAGATCCTAAATTGGTTAAAAGTGAGTTTTTCTCTCATTTTGCTTGCCGTTTTGACAAACCTCCTCATGATCGCCTTCACATCGACATGGACTTCCCAAATATGTTGACTCCTGATCAACAAACGGACCTGGAAAATACCATAACTAGAGATGAGATTAAGAAAGCAGTTTGGGATTGTGGGGTTGATAAATCCCCTGGCCCAGATGGGTTTACATTCGGCTTCTATAGGCGATATTGGGCTTTTATGAAAAACGACGTGGTTGAGGCTGTTCTATACTTCTTTCAACATGGAAAATTCCCCAAAGGTAGTAATTCCTCCTTCATTGTTTTAATTCCGAAAATTCAAGAGGCTAAAATGGTGAAAGATTTTCGTCCTATTACTTTAATTGCAAGTTTATACAAGATCATAGCCAAGATTTTGGCAAATCGTCTAGTGACTGTTATGGGGGATATAGTGAACGATGTTCAATCTGCCTTTGTTGCGAATCGACAAATTCTAGACGGTCCATTCATTTTAAATGAGCTCTTTCAATGGTGTAAGAAGAAAAAGAAGCAGACAATGATCTTTAAGGTAGATTTCGAAAAGGCATACGACTCGGTTCGATGGGATTACTTGGACGACATCTTATTAAAATTTGGTTTTGGTGATAAGTGGTGTGGTTGGATACGTAACTGCCTTCTTTCTTCTAAAGGTTCGGTTATCGTGAATGGTAGTCCAACCAATGAATTCCAGTTCCATAGAGGACTCAAGCAAGGCGACCCGCTCTCTCCTTTCTTGTTTATTTTGATCATGGAAAGCCTTCATATCTCGGTGCAAAGAGTGGTAGACGCAGGTATGTTTAAAGGTATTGAGCTCGGTTCTTCGCTTCAAGTGTCTCATCTTTTTTATGCGGATGACGCGGTTTTTATGGGCCATTGGAGTGACTTTAACATTGATACTATCATTCGTGTATTGGACTGTTTCCACCGGGCCTCAGGTTTACATATTAATATGTCCAAAAGTAAATTAATGGGGATCTCGGTTTCTAATGATAGAGTGGAGCAGGCTGCTAGGAAAATTGGATGTGCGAGTCTTAAAGTTCCTTTTTCATATTTAGGATCGAAAGTAGGCTGCTTAATGTCTCGAATTCAATCCTGGAATGAGATTGTTAATAATATTTCAGTTCGCTTATCCAAATGGAAGATGAAGACGCTATCGATTGGTGGGAGGTTAACTCTTCTTAAATCTGTTCTTGGTTCGTTACCGATTTATCATATGTCTTTATTTAAAGTTCCATTGAAGGTCCTTCATAAAATGGAATCCATCAGACGTAATTTCTTCAATGGTATAGATCATAATGGCAAGAAGCAGGTTTGGGTTAAGTGGAGTAAAGTGTTGGCGTCTAAAGATAATGGCGGTCTTGGAGTTTCAAGTTTCTATGCTTTAAATCGAGCCCTTTTGTTTAAATGGGTGTGGAGGTTTCGTACTCAACAATCGTCTTTATGGGCTAAGGTTATTAAAGGGATTCATGGTGATGACGGCAAACTTGGTAAGCATGTTAAAAATCATATTCCGTCCTTATGGTTGGATATAGTTTCAGAGGTCCATCATCTTATGAATAAGGGCATCGACTTGATGGGTTTTCTTCACAAAAAAATGGGTAATGGGGAAGATACTCTTTTCTGGGATCATGTATGGAGGGGTGACTCCACTTTCAAATCTCTATATCCAAGAATGTACGCTTTGGAGAGGCTTAAGAATGTGACAGTGGCTAGTAAGATGTCTCATGCTTTTTTATCTTCCTCGTTTCGTAGAGCCCCTAGAAGTGGCGTTGAACAAGACCAATTTGATCAACTTTTGAAGAGTGTGGAGGGTGTTTCTCTTGTCGACATGAACGATAGGTGGGTGTGGTCTTTGGCAGGTAATGGAGAGTTTCCGGTTGCTTCTATTAGGAAGGCTCTTGATGATAGATTTTTACCTATGGTTTCTTCCAAAACCCGTTGGATTCGTGCCGTTCCTATCAAAGTTAACATTCATGCTTGGAAAATTAAGATGGATAGCTTACCTACGAGATTGAACATATCTAAAAGAGGTATGGATATCGATTCGATTTTATGTCCTATGTGTGATAAGGAAGTGGAATCAAGTAGGCATATTTTCTTTACATGTCATGTTGTTAGAAATATCTTCCAAAAGATATTGTCTTGGTGGGATATTAACTTTTCGGAGGTGTCTTCTTATGAGGAGTGGCTAGAGTGGCTCATTAATATCCGTCTCAACTATAAACACAAAAAGCTGCTAGAAGGAGTTTGTTATGTTATGTGGTGGTATATTTGGATCTTTCGTAACAAGAGTATCTTTGGTCCAACTCGACTTTCGAAGGCGATTATTTTTGACGAGATTGTGGCCCGTTCCTTTCTTTGGTATAAGCATAGATGTAACTTTTCTTTTAGTTGGATAGATTGGCTTAAAAACCCTCATTTTGTTAACTTGTAATTTCTAGCTCCTTGCTAGTTTCTTTAATTATATCCGCCGTTCAAAAAAAAGTATAGTCTACTAAATAACTAGAACGCCAAATCATATATTGTTAACAGTTTTGCTGGATGTGATCTTTAAAGCCTCATGTATATATATAGCATGGTATACTACACGTATGTGATTACCGGTTATTAACCTTTTACCGCTTAACTACACTTTAGGTTCCCTCAAACTTAAACGCTTTATATGACTACTGCACAGTTGGTACACGTATGCATGTATGTTCTTGTATAGGACTTTCACTCCCACAATAACACCATATCTTTTCGTCATAATTCAAAAGTTAATTTGTACAAAATCAAAGATAAAAATGACCTTAAAAAATGTTTGTTTGTCGATCTAGCCAACATATAGCCGCCCTCTAATTGTAACTTCTATCGTTGAAATTGTTTTGACAAAGACAATATAGGAAGTCAACCAAACAAAATGCAAGTTGACAAATAACTTGAAATCCATCTTTTAGACCCTCGTATGTGTTCTACTTAGGGGTGTTGATCGGTTCGGTTTTCGGTTATTCGATTAATTCGGTTAAAAGTTTTTTTAAGGTCAAACCGTGAACCAAACCAAACCGAATTCAAATTCGGTTTTCGGTTCGGTTTGGTTAAATTCTAGTACGGTTTGGTTCGGTTCGGTTTTCGGTTTAACCGAATTACACACTTTATTTAAAAAAAAAAAGAAAAATATACAAATATATTTAGCCAAAAAAGTTATTTCAAACATAAAAAGTACTTTTTAATATTAGGATAAAATTTTATTCTTATTCATATATATATAAATATAAATATATATATAATGTTTTATTGATCTTTTATATATATAAATATATAAAAAATATATAAATTTATATGAATTCGGTTTTCGGTTTGGTTTTCGGTTTTGATTACCAAAACCATATCCAAACCAAGAACCGAATTAAAAGTTCGGTTTGGTTCGGTTTTGGCAAATTCGGTTTGGTTATTAGTTCGGTTCGGTTATTTTCGGTTCGGTTCGGTTTTGGTTTCCGGTTTATTCGGATATTTCGGTTTTTCTGCTCACCCCTAGTTCTACTCTAATGAGAATTTAATAAATTGCATTCTTGCAATTGTTAAATACATACAATGTTTCTAGACATTTTTCTAATTCTAATTCTATATCTATATATTATTTAATAAATAAAAACTTCTTTAAATTCTAAAACCTCCTTTAACGATGTCATGTTAACATGTGGATATTTTAATTACAGGATAATAGGATATAGACGATTGTTAATTCTCTCTTTATGATAGTGATATATTTTTTTAGTATAAGTTACGAGCAAATTCAACTCATTTATATGTGATGGATTTGATTTGGGTTGTTTGCTTGTTTTTTATGATCGACAAGTTACAATAAGATTCACCTATGTGTTACAAGTTCATTTCAAAATTTCCAAAGCATATCACTTTATTAGAAAAATAAATGTCTATTATTAGTCATGCTATCAATTGTTAATTTTAGCGTCATATCGATTTGAAAATTGTTTATCCGTATGATAGACGATTTGTACAAACATATAGATTGGGCATAGTTTCCTGGCAGCGCATGCGCTTTGCTTTGCTTTATAAAAGAGAGAGCCTTGTCTTGAGAGTGAAAAGAAAAGGCAAGCGATAGAAAGGATAGTCCCTCGTGCGTTCATGAGAACTAATAGAAAACATCCTACTTTCTCTATTGCCTTCGTCCTCTTTCTCACAACACAAGATGGTGTCTTAGAGGAGGTTTCCTCGCTTTCTCGCTTCTTAGAGATATAGATAATGGACTTTTTCCATCCACACGCAAGTTTTCTTTTATCTAGAGCAAAAAAAGTACTTAAAAGGGGCAACTTGGATTCGATTCTCTTTTTTATTTATTTATTTATTTTTTTTTACTATTCATTCTTTTTCTGCAAGGAATGAATTCTGCATGACATGGGTTGGTTTTAGCTACATAAGCTGGTATACAGTCATTGGGGTAAATGATAGTGTATAATCGTATATTATTTTTTAGAGTAAAGTTCAAAATACATCCTTATGGTTTGTCCATTTTCCCGCTTAACATCCTTTTTATTATTATTATTATTATTATTATTATTATTCTTTTTTTTTTTTTTTTTTTTTTTTTTTTTTTTTTTTTTTGCACACATACATCCCTTGTTAGTAAAGTTGGCCATCATACATCTCTCCGTTAGTAAAGTCAGTCATCATACATCAATGAGGACTAACGGTGCAAATTATTTCTCCATGATCTTCTAACGCGAGAGAAAAATATTTGTATCGTTAGTCCTCAGAACTAACGAGGACTTAAGGTGAAAATATTGTTTAAAATTAAAATCAGAAGGGGATAAATATGATCGAACTCGCGCCTACACGCTACAACAACAGAGCGCCAACCACTGGACCAAGCATCGATCCAGTATTGATATTATATCAAAATAAGTATGTTTTAACATTTTTTTTGCTTTTATAGTATATTAACTTATTTAAGTTTGGGACGGTTGGTTCATGGTGAACCGGGCCGGTTCTTGGGGCGCGGCTAGATCCATTGGAATCGACTTTTCGTGCTCTTTTTCTGGTATCTTCAAAGATTTATTTAGACTTCATTTGGAGTTCGATAAAAATATATACGCTGACGATACTTGTCCGAAACTTCACATTTTTGCTCCATTTTTAATTCTTCATACCTACAAAGTAAAATACTCATCCGAAAATACATTATTTTACTTTGTAGGTTCGAAGAACCAAAAACGGTCCAAATGAATTTTAAATGAAACTTCGAACAAGTATTGATCACGTATATATTTTTATTGAAGTCCAAATGAATTTTAAATGATCCCCGAGGATCCGTTGGACTCGGTTTTTTTTGTTTTTTGTTTTTTTTTTTTTTCCGGTTCTTTTTATTCTGGTATCCTCGGAGATTCATTAATTAGGACTTCATTTGTACTTCAATAAAAATAAATACGTGAGCGATACTTGTTCGAAATTTCACGTTTTTGCTTTGTTTTCAGTTCTTCGTACATACAAAGTAAAATACTTATAAGATATTGCTTGATTAGTCAAGTCTTATTTGAGCTCAATAGAAGAGGGGAGGTGATTTGCACACTCAAAAAAATGATTGGGACACTCCAATCTATTGTGTATGGACATTTATACCCTCACAGTTATCCTTACACTTTTACTTATGTGAGGTTATAAAAGTCCAAACACAATTAATTGGAGTGTCCCAATCATTTAATGGAGTGTGCAAATCATCCCCATAGAAGAGCTATATGTGGTTTGACTTGAGTCGAGTTTGAAATCTCGTAACTTTATAGAAAATTCAATGCAGACTTTGAATCGTACATGCATATGTGTGCAGTTTTTCTTGCGCCCCATGAACTTAGGTAAACGATTGAGTTGAGTCACCATAAGCCAATATTTCACTAGTTTTTTGTTTTTACTTTCGATTTTTTGTCAGGACTCAAACATATCAACAAAGTTCAACTTGAACAATCATAGCATGAATACAAACTCAAAACCTCAATTCACTTGTAACAATATAGACAAACATTATGTATTTTTTCTAACATATGAATGAGTAAAGACTAAAGAAAAAAAATAATAAAAATAAATAAAGCTCAATTTACTTTTTTTTCCCTTAGTTGTACATATTTAATTAGATTATCAAAAACTAAATCCACAATACGCAATCTCAAACATCTATAGAATGCACAACATCTAGTGTTTTTTATGTCGTTACAAATCTAAATAATTAAACAACATCCAGATTGAATGTGTCCCGAGTACTCGATAGGAACTTCAACTTTTTCCCAAACACGCTCATTTAACTCCATTTTGTAAGCGTTATAAGGCTTGCTATCTTTGGATCCACCAATTAACAACATATTTCCTAGGAATGGTATCATATAGGGTGTTTTTGCCGCGTTAGCTGGTAATTTTGTGACGAACTTCCAAGTGTCATCACTTAAAGTAACCACGTCACTACCTCGACACATGTACAACTCCGTATTGGTACCTTCAACACAAATGTTGGGAAAATAATTGGTCTCTAAGAACTTGTCTTTAGTTTCGTGCCACTGACATGTTGACATGTCAAATACTTCGACATTTTCATGGAAGTGACCTTGCATATTCGTGGGATAGCCGTTGAGAACATGAAATCTGCCACGATGGAATAAGCCTCTACACTCGTCACGCTCTTTTGCCATGTCAGGTAATTGAGCCCACTTGTCTAATGCCACATCATACTTCCATGCGGATTTAAGTGCATCTTTTTCGAGATCATGCCCACCCGCAACAAATAGCGTATGATCACCATCACTAGCACAACCGAAAAATGACCTGGGCCCACCTGGCATGTTAGCACCACGACGCCACATAGACGAAAGAAAATCAAAAATAAAAACTGAGTCAAGACACTCCCAACTTCGCGGGTCATACCCACCTATTACAACCAAATCCGACCCAACACTAACCATTTTACAAAATAACGGTAACCCGTTTTCAAACCCTGGTAAAGGTGGCATTTCCCACCAGAAACCCGTCTCGGGGTCCAAAGCCACGAGACGGTACACTGGAGTACCCAAACCCTTTCCCTCTCCTTTCGGATTCACACGAGCTTGAGACATAACAACGAGAGATTGAGCTTTTCCAGTGGATTTTCTAAGAGCAAGTAGCTCGGGCAACTCGATTTCATCTTTCCATGCTTTACATACCGATCGTAAACTATGAAACTGATAAAATGGAACTCGAATTAAGCACTGAAGTGCAATATCATAAGGAAGATATTGTAATAGATCCATTGTGAAATTATAAGAAGGAATTGGATACGACTGTAGGAGATTGCAAAATATTTATATACGAAACTTTTTTTATAAAATATTGCTAGTGGATTGAGTACCATCAATAATGTTACTATCGATTTTTTAACCTATTGGCTATGAATTTAATAAGATCGATTAGAAGGTCAATGAAGATATGGATAATGTATTGCCCCATTTGGCCATCTACGTAGGACGACATCGATGGTTAGATTTTCTCAACTTTAGTTTTTACATGTTGCGTACTTTTTTAATTTATAAAATCATCTTCACATGAGGCGCTTGTCGTTACTTGTAAGAACTTTTGAATGTTACCAAAAGATTATGGCTAATTAAACTTGGGTTAGTGAAAAGCCATAGATGTTAACCGAAGAGTTATGTTAGGCCAAGTGTGATAAGCGAGCTCTATGACCGCAGTCATCACTGGCGCATTAGCGTCAACAAAATTTTCTCTCTTTACAACCAACTTAACATAATAAGACAACTCTGGTCACCACCAAAAATATATCACAGTTAAACGCATATATACCTCACAAAGACACACACTCACACACAAGCAAAAGAACACATTTAAGACTCGATCGTACAGTCGACCGAGTCTTGCATTATTTTGGTTGAAAACGTGTCCTACATAGGTGTAATAGTGACGATCGGGGCCATAGTGGTCCAAGACTCGGTCATTACTCATTAGACACCCATTACGGATGGTCCTATGTAGTTATGTTCTATGTGTAGGGTTGCAGTTGAACAAAAGAAGGTCATGTGTTAATCTATGTGAACTAAGTGTATGTTTCAAAAAGACTTCAACGATATACCTTCAACTTTTGTTATGGAACCATCATCATTCTTGATCATTCTAATCTCAAAGTATATATAGTCTATTAAATAACTAGAACGTAAAATCTATATTGTTAACATTTTTGTTGGATGTGACATTTAAAGCCTCATGTATACAGTACGTTTTATATGACATGTTCTTGTATTCATTCCTACGATGACATCATATTTTTTCATTCATGATTCAAAAGTTGATTTATACAAAAACAAAGATAAAATGACCTTAAAAAATGTTTGTGTGTCGGTCCAGCCTACATGTAGCAGCCCTCTAAGTGTACTTTGAACCTTCTATCATTGAAATTGTTTTGACAAAGACAATATAAGAAATCAAACAAAAACAAAATGCAAGTTGACACAATGTTTAAAAGACAATACTATATTACTATAATGATAATTCAAGACTTTGTATTCTAGCAAGAGAAATGATACATAGAACTAAAAGTGAATCTAATTGTGGACTTAAAAATATATGACATGATATTGATGCGTTGTAAAATAAGTGAGTACTTGTCTGCAGCTATCAGGATGATGTCACGTATTTTTAGGTCCATGTATCATTTTTCTTCTAGCAATTGTTTAAAAGATACAATGTTTCTAGACATAACTAGCTAGGGAATCTAGCAATTGTTTAAAATAAGTGAGTCCTTGTCTGCATCTATCAGGATGATAGCACGTATTTTTTGGTCCTTATATCATTTCTCTTCTAGCAATTGTTTAAAAGATACAATGTTTTTAGACATAGCTAGCTAGGGAATCTAGCACGTAGCACAAGTTAGTAAGGTTAAGGTTTGTGATACTTATTAGTTCAAGTTTCAAACCTTCCAAGATGTTTTAATACCTAAACAAAAGTCAAGTTGCACATAATTGTCCTTTAGGGTGTTTCAATTAGAGAATTTCATAAGTTCGCATTTAACTTTTCAAAGATTTATGTTTTAATGGAACATTTCTCATTTTTTAAGATTGGATCGTATAAAATATTAAAAGATGACAATTGGTCTTTAAAAATGATGACATATTCTTGCACGTCCTAAGAGTTTTGTTCATCTTATTAAGACATAGAATATGATGCAAGATACACATATTTTCTTGTGATATATAGAAAGCCATGAACATGGCCATTTGGTTTAAATATTGTCTAAGACTTGGCAAGCGAAAAAGTTTGTGGTACCATATTTTAATTGCAAAATGCAGAAAAGGAAAGACAACTAAGACTTAGGATCAAATGAGAAATATAATTAAAATAAGAAGAATGAGAAGAAACCACAACCACAAATATTAGATATATCCACAAAAAATAGATGCATCTCTTATTATTTCTCTTTCCTTATTTAAAATATGTGGCTACAATTTCTTCTCACTCTTCTCATTTCAATAATTCTTCTCACTAGATCCATACTCAGACAACTAAAGGGCATGTAGTTTAGCAGTATGTGAATGACCCATTAACCAATCAATCATGCGTTTAAATCTAACCAAAAGATATACTAAAGTTACAAGGCAATTGAATTTTGAGTAGATAGATTCACAAATTGATAAGATGACGATGACATACAAACCCATAAAAACATAATAACCGAAGTCAAATATTTTACAGTTACCATCTTGTCTCATTTACTACCTTCATTGCTCTTTTGATAAACCAAAATCAAAATATTTTACATTTTATTATCGTCATCACTCTCTTAAGAAAGATGATAAACAATATTACCTCTAATGCGTAGTTATAGTTATTTCTTATTCTTATTTTAATGATTCTCATTTGATCCTTAATCAATATGAAACTATGAAGAAACGCAAAAACGGTTACTAAGTTTTTACGAGTACATAATAATAAAATGGGATAGTAAAAAAAAAATATATCTAACTTGCCAGTTTTTATTGTTCTATATAGTCTTTATTTTTTCAATTAAAATACAAAACTTTTGAATTTGGATTTTTTAAAGTAGCTGAGTGACCTGACCAACCATTAGCCGGTTATCAAACATGTATTTTTTTTTTCTTTTTCAATAATCCCTTCCATGTCATTTAATGTAACACATCACTTACCTTAAAACCATTATCAAACACCTCTTCTTTTTAAAATAAGTAATCCCAAACACTAATAAGAGAATGAAAATATATATCAGATATATAGCATAAATAATAAATAAAATGAACATATATCTATGAAATTAAAGACAAAACCCTAATTTGTTTATACGGTTAATTAATTGAAATTGGTGAATTAAATTAAACTAATTAGGTAGAACTAAAGAAATTAGGGCTGACGTGGTTACCTGAATGAAGATTTGGTGTTTGGATGAAGAATTGAGAGAGATGTGAAATTTAGGGGAAAAAGAAATGAGCGGGACATAATAAAAACACTTCCTTCCCTCTCTGACTTTTGCCCAATTTTCAAATGCATGCACCCAAAATTTTGCTAACATAACAACAAAGTAAACACAGTCTCTTTACAATCATGTTTGACTAGTTAGTAGTTCTAGACGTGCAGTGACATTTAAGTGGGCAGTATGTATTTCTCGACTTTCGTCTATGGAGAAAAAACTCCACTCTTTTTTTTCTGCTTCGCCCAGGAAAACCCCATTGGCAAGCCTCGAACCCGAGACCTCCAAGGGGGTTTTCCTGGACATACCTAGCGAGGTTTAAACCCGGGTTTTTCTTTACACTGCGTTTCGAGTTTTACTTTTGAAAGAAAAGCAAAGAAGTGAGAAGAAAATAAAATAAAAGTGTGTTCTCGAGTTTTTTCATGAGATAAAGAGAAAAGAAGAGGATACAAAATTTAGTTAGATTTCTCTTTAAAACTTTATTCCTAAACGTGAGATGATTTTGAAGGAAAGTATATTTAAAAACCTTTTCTTTTCTTTTCTTTTCTTTTGTTTTTTCTTTTTCTTTTTTTAAACGTAATCTAATAAATTTCTCTCTTTACAAAACCCTAAACCAAAAAACACCCGTTGTCACCACTTTTCTTCCTTCTCTGGCCGTCGGATTTAGAAGGCGTTCTGAAGGATCTCCCTTGTTCACTCTCTTCTAGGGGTGAGCATCGGTCTAAAACCGGACCAGACCGATCAAGACCGAGAATGAAATAGCCTAAAAACCACCGGAAGGCAAAATGATCGGTTTGTACGACGAACCGAGACCGAAATAAGGAAAAATTGAGGACCGAAACCGGACCGCTGGTCCTTCGGTTCGGTCAGTCCTCTTGGTCTCGGCCGGTTTTAGGTATGCGATGCTCAACCCTACTCTCATCAATATATACTTTCTTCTTTTTTCTAAGAGTTTTTCTCTTATTTGGTTCGGTTCGACTGAAATTGTCCTGATCATAATTAGTTTGGTTTCAGTTCTATATATTTATCATTTTCGGTTTCAGTTTGGATCGGTTCGTGCCAAAACCTACAAAAAAACACACCTAAACCATAAACCAAACCGACACAAAACCGAATTGAGTTACTTCGGTTAAGTTCTTGGTTCATATCTTTCACAAAATTGGTTTGTTGGTTCAATTCAGTTTTGGTCGGTTCAACCCATTTTTTACCCATGCGCAGCCCTGTCAATAACAATCTTCTTGCACTCGGGTTTTTCTTAAGGTAAAGATATTAGCAATTTACATTTTATCTTTTTCATACCTCTTTTTTATAAGATTAGATATTGCTATTTTTGTGTTGTACTCAAAGAAGTATAAAAACAATGTGGACACTTTAGTTTAGTTGTATACCCTAATCACATAATTTGAATGAGATAACCTCGCCTGTCTACAACTATATATTTCAACAAATTACAACTTTTGGAGTTAGTGTGCATACTTTTGGAGTTTAAGATTGAATATGGGGAGCTATGTTTACAATATTAGAGAAACTACAAGAATTTTTGTGTAGCTTACTCTACTTGAAATTTAGTTCTACGGGACTTATTAAGTCATGTTCATGTTGATGTATCCACACGACTCAATACAAACATGACATGTTTGATGTATCCACTTACTCACAATCTAGCGGATTGCACACTTGTACACAAAGGTTAAACAAGCTAAATGAGATGGCAGATAATTTTGTTTACCCTACCACCAACCTAAATACGTCATGTTTGACTAGCAGGGTACCCGCACAATGCGGCGGCTGGTACCATGTGACTATATTTTGCAGCGAGCATAGAGACTGAGGCCACAAGCCAATAAAGGCGGTTTGAGGAACCTTGTTTTTGAATGTAGGGGTGGAAGAGGATGAGCTTCGTGCCACAATTATCCGAGGAACCTAGAATAGATGAATCTATTGTGCGTGAAGTATTATTAGTTTGTGTTGTAGCTTTTTTATTCTTTCATAAACCAAATGAGTTCTTTTTATATTACTAGTAACATTTTATAATTGACATCTTAATGTATATCAATATTTTTTTTTCTAGTTTCATATGTTGCAAGTACTGATTACGTGGTTACATGTTTTTTTTTTTTCCATTAAATCACTTTATTGATCATTAATATTACGGTTACAAACTATGAGGTTACAAGTATTAATCAAGTTTTGAAATGCTTCTATAACAAGCAAGTAGTGAAGTCTGAATTTAAGCTTTTCTAATTATACAATAGTTTTAAATGCATTATAATGTAGTTTAGATAAACAACTTATGTAGGTTGACTATAACATTTTTTGTGTTGTGTTAGAAACTAATTATTGGCTGCGACTTTTAACTCATTTTGCTAAAAATAAGAATGACCGGAAAATATAATGGGAACAATCATTTAAATCATTACATTGTTTTCACATTTGTTTCAATATTTATATTCACTTTTGAATTACTCGTAATAGTTTAATCAAATAAAAACTTCATGTAGTACTTTTAAGAGTATTTCCAACTTGTCAAAGTTATAGATTCAATTCTTGATACGTCACAAGTTGCATACAACTTGTACATCGAGTCATTGAAACGTTGAAAAAAACTTTTATTAATAAAATTTGAATGACTTTATTTGTAAAAAACTATTAGTTGACAATCACTTAATTTTAATTTTAATGTCTCTAGAACTTGGGTTGCTATTTATTAAAATGTCACTTTCCAAATTCACGCCGTATTTGCTACTAAAAATCAAGCAGCAAATTGCATCATACCACTGGGGTGCAAACAAGTTGAGAACAGTCACGAATTGATGGATCTGAGTTTAATTTAATAGCTCAAATAAGCTTAAATAGTTAAAAGATATTGCTTGATTAGTCAAGTCTTATTTGAGCTCAATAGAAGAGCTATGTGGTTTGATTTGAGTGGAGTTTGTGTCGAGTTTGAAATTCCGTCGCTTGATAGAAAATTCGGCTTTGAATCGTACATACATGTGTGTGCAATTTTTCTTGTGCCTCATGAACTTAGGTAAACGATCGAGTTGGCTCACTACAAGCCTATATTTAACTAGTTCTATGTTTTTAGCTTCTATTTCTTTTCAGGCAAGCTCGAACCGATCAACAAAGTTCAAACTGAACAACCATTTAATGTATTTTCTAACACATAAAACCTCGGCTCACTTGTAACGGTATGAACAACCTCGACTCACTTGTAACGGTATGAACAACCATTTTATGTATTTTCTAACACATGAATGAGTAAAAACTGGGAAAAAAAATAAGGCTCAATTTATATTTTTTTTAGTTGTACATGTTTTATTAGATTATCAAAAACTCAACCCACAACACGCAATCTCAAACATCTACAAAATACACAACATCTAGTATTTCTTATGTCGTTACAAATCTAAATAATTAAACAACATCCAGATTGAACATGACCCGAATACTCAACAGGAACTTCAACTTTTGTCCAAACACGGTCATTTAACTCCATTTTGTAAGTGTTATAAGGCTTGCTATCTTTGGACGCACCAAATAACAACATATTTCCAAGGAATGGTATCATATATGGTGTCTTTGCGGCCTCAGTCGGTAATTTTGCAACGAACTGCCATGTGTCATCTTTTAAAGTAACCATGTCACTACCGTGACACATGTACAACTCTTTATTGGTGCCCTCGACACAAATATTTGGAAAATGTTTGGTCTCTAAGAACTCGTCTTTAGTTTCGTGCCACTGACATGTTGACATGTCAAATACTTCGACATTTTCGTGGAACTGACCTTGCATATTCGTGGGATACCCGTTGAGGACATGATATTTGCCACGATTGAATAAGCCTCTACACTCGTCACGCTTTTTTGCCATGTCAGCTAATTGAGCCCACTTGTCTAGTGCCACATCGTACATCCATGCGGATTTAAGTGCATTTTTTTGGAGATCATGCCCACCCGCAACAAACACCGTATGATCACCATCACTAGCACAACCGAAAAATGATCTAGCCCCACCTGGCATGTTAGCACCACGACGCCACGTAGACGAAAGAAAATCAAAAACAAAAACCGAATCAAGACACTCCCAACTTCGCGGGTCATACCCGCCTATTACAACCAAATTCGACCCAACACTAACCATTTCACAAAATAACGGTAACCCGTTTTCAAACCCAGGTAAAGGTGGCATTTCCCACCAAAACCCCGTCTCGGGGTCCAAAACCACGAGACGGTACACATTAGTATCCAAACCCTTTCGTTCTCCTTTCAGATTCACACGAGCCTGAGACATAACAACGAGAGATTGAGCTTTTCCATTGGATTTTCTAAGAGCAAGTAGCTCGGGCAGCTCGATTTCATCTTTCCATGCTTTACATACCGATCGTAAACTATGAAACTGATAAAAAGGAACTCGAATTAAGCACTGAAGTGCAATATCATAAGGAAGATATTGTAATAGATCCATCGAGAAATTATAAGAATGAATTGGATACGACTGAGGAGATTGCAAAATATTTATATACGAAACTTTTTTTATAAAATATTGCAAGTGGGTTGAGTACCATTAATAATGTTACTATCGATTTTTAGAAAGTAAATGAAGATATGGAAAATGTATTGCCCCATTTGGCCATCTCTACGTAGGACGAAATCGATTGATGCATGTTGTGTACTTTTTTAATGTATAAAATCATCTTCACATGGGCACATGGGGCGCTTGTGGTTACTTGTAAGAACTTTATTATCGTTTAACATATTTTAATACCATAGGTGTTTGAATGTTTCCAAAGGATTATTGCTAATTAAACTTTGATTAGTGAAAAGCGATAGGTGTTAAGTGTTAACTGAAGAGTTATGTTATCGATGCGGGCCAAAGCTCGAGGAACGAGCCATTGTGTATCTAAAGGCCCAAGATCGCATCAGAAAAGGGTCTCACTAAAAGGGGCATAGATTGAGCTACGGGATCATTTTTAGGCTCAGTCAAATTGAAGCTTGTAACGAGGAGAACGGAACTTTCGGGCCCCAAAACGCTCTATTTTATAAGTTATTTGCATTTTTATGCTTTTTCCTAATTTTGTCGAGCTTTGTTTTTTAGCTAGTTTTTTGCCCGTATGTCTTTTGAGGCCCATTTCGATTTTGTATGCCTATTTAATAAGTGTATTGCCATTGTGGCTAATCAGTTCCAAGTAATAGGAAAAGCCTATTTTTAGCAGTTTTGCTAAGAATTATCCTAATTGTCGATATTATGTGAATTAACAATTATTAGAAGAGT
This sequence comes from Artemisia argyi, assembly GCA_030686995.1. Taxonomy (NCBI): domain Eukaryota; kingdom Viridiplantae; phylum Streptophyta; class Magnoliopsida; order Asterales; family Asteraceae; genus Artemisia; species Artemisia argyi. The sequence goes on along the minus strand of CM060691.1, from coordinate 13,000,719 downwards.
TATCCTCACATTCGTCTGAATCAGCTGGTTCAATCTATGTTATCTCGTTTTTTAGTCTCCGTCAGTTATGTTCTATGTTATGTGTTAAGCTGTGCACACTGGGCTAGAAAAAGTCGGTCGAGCAAAACATTTGACTGATATTCAAATTGGTCGAGGCCTCTGTGGGAATGAAAGCAAATATCGGCCGAGTTGCAAAAAATAAACAATCGGTCTAAATATTGACCGACTTTGCACATCACAAAAGTTCAAAAAATCTTACCGTTCGCATATTAAAAATAAAAATAAAAATAAAAATAAAAACTTTACCACTTTACAACCTTATAAATACAACCTCAAACACACTTATAAACACACTATTCAAACAACTTCTCATCCATATTCACAATGTCAAAAAAAGTACTCCCACATCAAAAGACCGACTACCCCAAATTTGAATTTCTCGCCGGAAAACAACTTCGAATTAAGCGGAATAACACCACCACATAATCGTGCTATTTGCTTTCGTACACCCGCTTTTGCATATCCATCACGACTACCACAACCGGCATAACACCACCACAAATATTTGGATTAAAAAAAAAAAAAAAAAAAAAAAAAAAAAAAAAAAAAAAAAAAAAAACTTGGTCATCAACTGTGACAACTTAGACGTGTCTAGTTAGTGGAGAGAGAAAACTGATGTGTTAAGTTGATGACCTGGTCACGATTGTGACTAGCCATAAGGTTGTAGCTGACAAAAGTAGGTCATTGAACTAAGTGTAGCTATTGGGGTGCGTTTGGTATTGTACTAAGGGAATGAAACTATGACTATCATAGTGATTAATGATGTTTGTTTTAGTTGAGAGGGCCCACAACTATGACTATGAAAGTTTAATATTATACATACTCCATATACCTCAAACTAGAGGGGAATGGAACTTTCATAGTTGAGGACCCACCACTACTATCAAACTCATATCCATTGTCATTCCTCGCAGCATACCAAACGCACCATTGATAAAAACATATCAATATAGCTTATTTAATTGATAAAAACATTGGTAGTACTTTAGGGATATACCTTTAGGGTGCGTTTGGTACTCATTCCTGGAAATCAACTATCACTATAAAAGTGATAGTTGGTGTTTGTTTAGGGTGTCTGGGCCACAACTATGACTATGAAAGTCTATTATTTTCCATACTCCATATATGGCTAGAGAGTGAGGAATGGAACTTTCATAGTTGAGTACTATCAAACTCATACCAACTGTCATTCCTCCCAGCATACCAAACGCACCCTTAACTTTTGTTTGAAACCATCATCATTCCTGACAATTCTAAGTATATAGTCCATTAAATATAACCAGAACGCAAAATCACATATTGCTAACATTTTTGTTGGATTTGACCTTTAAAGCCTCATGTATCATATATGGAAGTTTATACGGACCCTCTCATAGAGGGTTTTGTGAGGCCTTGTGCATTACGAATTTGTACAATGTGCATCGCGGTTTGTACATTTTGATCAAAACTTCTTATTGTCACATTATAGGAGGTCTTAATAACATGACCCATCATCATGGTATACTATTTTTTGGGGTCACTTGAACTTAAGATTACCCGTAATGCGCTGGTCGATACCAATTTAGACGCATCTTCCTTATTACGGCATGTTGGTCCGTCATGTTTAACCACCACCACCCCACACCCAAAAAAAAAAAAAAAAAAAAAAAAAAAAAAAAAAAAAAAGTTGGTCGAAATAACGATCGAATTGTATGCATGTTTGTGTGTGTGTGTGTGTTTATTTAAAATTTACTTTTGTGATGTATGTTTTAGTGGTGTCCTCCTTTATCCCAATTAAAGTAAGTTGGTCATGAAGTTGTTGTAGAAAGAGAAAGTTGGCGTGTAAATGATGTATTCAGTCATGAGGTGGGTTGCATTACGGGTATTCTAAACGCTCTATATGATTTCACAGTTGGTACATCCTCGTATGCATGTATGTTCTTGTATTCACTCCTACGATGATATCACATCTTTTCATCATGATTCAAAAGTTGATTTATGCAAAATCAAAGATAAAAATGACCTTAAAAAATGTTTGTGTGTCGGTCCAGCCTACATATAAGCCCGCCCCCCCCCCCCCCCCCCCCCCCCCTATCATTGAAATTGTTTTGACAAAGACAACATAATAAGAAGTCAACCAAATAAAGTGCAAGTTGACACATGGCTTAAAAGATACAATGTTTAAAAGATAATACTCTAATGATAATTCAATAATTTGCATCTTGCAATTGTTTAAACTTTAAATGATACAATGTTTCTAGACAAAGCTAGCTAGTGAATCTAGCACGTAGCACAAGTTAATAAGGTTAAGGTTTGTGATACTTGGTTCAAGTTTCAAACCTTCAAGATGTTTTAAGTCCTAAACAAAAGTCAAGTTGCAGTTAATTGTCTTTTTGGGTGTTTCAATCGATATAGAATTTCATAAGTTCGCATTTAACTTCTCAAAGATTTATGTTTTAGTGGAACATTTCTCATTTTTTAAGACTGGATCGTATAAAAGATGACAATTGGTCTTTAAAAATGATGACATATTCTTGCACGTCATAAGAGTTTTGTTTATCTTATCAAGACATAAAATATGATGTAAGATACACATATTGTCTTGTGGTATATAGAATGCCATGAACATGGCCATTTGGTTTAAATATTGTCTAATAGAAGTACTTAGCAAGCGAAAAAGTTTGTGATACAATATTTTAATTGCAAAATGCAGAAAAGGAAAGACAACTAAAGGCCATGTAGTTTAGCAATATGTGAATGACCCATTTGTAGAAATAAAAAACGAATATTGAAAACATATATTATTGATCAGATTCAACTACAATGTTACAATCCAAAGACATTAAATAAAAAATACAAAATAAATCCTAAAACCTAAACGGGCCTAAATAATTAGGTCGGACCAATAAGCCTTTATTATCTAACACCATTAATCAATAAATCATGCGTTTAAATCTCACCAAAAGATATACTAAAGTTACAAGACAATTGAATTTTGAGTAGATAGATTCACAAATTGATAAGATGACGATGACATACAAACCCATAAAAAAATAATAACCGAAGTCAAATATTTTACAGTTTACCATCTTGTCTTATTTACTATCTTTTTAAGGATTGTTCTCATTTGATATTTTGTTAATATGAAACTATGAAGAAAAACAAAAATGGTTACTAAAATTTTTACGAGTACATAATAATAAAATGGGATAGTAAAAAAAAATATATATATCTAACTTGTGAGTTTTTATTGTTTTATGTAGTCTTCTTTTTTTCTATTAAAACACAAACCTTTTGAATTTTGATTTTTTAATGTAGCGGAGTGACCTTAGCACGTTATTAAATATGTTTTTTTCTTTTTGATTAAATCCCTTCCATGTCACTTAATGTAACACATCACTTACCTTAAAACCATTATCAAACACCTCTTCTTTCTGTGTTCAAAAAACACGTCTTCTTTCTAACACAAGTCTCTCTCTATCAATTTCATATAGCAATGGTGCCGTTTGGTTTGCTTAGATGAATCACTATGGATATGGTTTGAGGATAGAATATAGTGGCTATAAGACTAATGCTAATGGGTGTTGCCCTCCAACCACAACCCCATAAAAGCAATGCGTTGCCCTATTAGCTCACCTCAAAGCGACGCGTTGTTTGATGACCATTTCAATGTTTTGGTTGATTGAGTGACCGAAACATTTAACAAAGCAACTCCAATTTTTGTTACTCTTTATATGTATATTTTACGGGGTTACTTTTGTGATCACCACTAGCTATTTATAGTTAGGGTGAAGTTGTGAAGAGAGAAAGCTGAAGTGACGGGGCTGATTGAGTGAAAAACTGGTCACCACTAGCATTAGTGTTGAATCACTATGGATATGTTTGAAAAATGAATGTCTACTTTTTCAAACAAAAATATAATTAAAAGTACAAGTGGCAATGTAAAGCACAATTGGTATCCACAAGTGGCTGACATCGATTTGTTTTCTTTTATTTTGGATAGAAAATGACAATGGTATCTACAAACAAAAAAAAAAAGCTAAATAGTAGGGTGAGCAAACAAACTCGATTACAAAAAACCGACCTAAAAAAATTGATCGAAACTAAAAATCGATGGTTTAATTTTTAATTTTTCAAAAACCAAAAAATACGGTTCGTTTCAGTTTTCATTCAAAAACAAACCGAACCGATTTTATTATATAATAATATATAATTAATATAATTTAAATAAATAACTAAATAAATTAAATATATAAATTTATATTCATTTGTAAGTAGATTTATAATATATTTATCTTAATGTTTATGTTTATATGCGTGTTTGTTTTGTCGTGTGTTTACTTGGGAATATATCAATAAATATATGACGATAATCATACTATGTGTATGTTCATTTGTATGTGTGTCTCATCTATATGTGTAATTATAAAATTATGCAATAAACATTATTAATTTATTATTCTTAAATTGACATAATAATAATAATAATAATAATAATAATAATAATAATAATAATAATAATAATAATAATAATAATAATAATAATAATAATAAATTTTCTATGTAATACAAGTTGGTATAAATTTGCTATGCCTAAATATAAATGGTTAGAAACCGAAAAAACTGAAAAATCGAACCAAAACCAATAATAAACCAAAAAAATCAAACCGCCAAAAACGTTTCGGTTTTTGGTTCTATAAAAACCGAACATTTCGGTTTGGTTTCGGTTTTAGCCAAAAACCAACCCAAACCGAACCATGTACACCCTTGCTAAATAGATAGGTATACACATACCCTTGTTTGAAGGGTTTTCTCATACCCATATCATCAAAGCAAACATATTATATAATTCTCACACCAATACCATAATTTCATATCCTCTTAACAAACACCACCTGATCACGTATAGTACCCCCAGACCCAAAAACATTGGGCCGGACGCGCCCTACTTAAAGCAGCCCAGACCGCGTTCATAGTAAAGAACACCCGGACCGGGATAAGGCCCGACTCCCCTGAAACCAGGCCGAGCCACAACACTCCGCTAAGGAGTTTCGCGGTTTAGGAACCCGGCCGCGGACGTACTCCGCGCCTGGATCAATCTACATGTCGGGACCACGGACCAATCCAAAAAGAGTAAGGAATATTATCAGCTATCATATAGCTAACCAAGGCAGATCCAAAACAGGAAAGGCGACAACCCTTTCTAAATGAAGCGCCACTCACGGTGAAAAGACAAGAACGAGAGGGGACCTGAGGGTTTGCCGCCTAAAAACATCACTATCATAGTACGAAGTTCCAAGAAACCGACAACAAATGTTGTGGTATAAATAGAGGGCATTCGCCGCTCTCAAACGGTAACACATACATCACTCTCACACTCTAAATACTTTATCTCTCTAAAAACTATTCTGCGGTGAGGCTAACGGTGTTTTCTTTCTTATCAGCTCATCACCAACCTTACTCTCACACCGGAGGTTGACCACGGAAGTCCCTCTTCTGCGGTGAGGCTAACGGTGTTTTCTTTCTTATCAGCTCATCACCAACCTTAAAGTCCGAAATTCACTCCATCAAGAGCTAACTTAAACTAGGTCTTGCATTGAGCCCAAGTTTTGGATTAACACCACCTAAGTTAACACAACCTGCACATTGAGTCATTGAGACTTTTATTAATAAAATTTGAATGACTTTATTTGTAAAAAGTATTAGTTGGCCATCACTTAATTGAAATTTTAACGTCTCTAAAACTTGGGTCGCTATTTATTAAATTGTCACTTTGCAAATTCACTCCGTATTATTATATATACTAAAAGGGGAACCTCCACTGTAGCAAATCACTGTAGCTACAGTGGACGAAATAGTGCTCATGTGCATTTTAGTCCATGAGGTGAAACTGTCGTTGCAAGATAGGTCCTTTGAGGACTAACGAAGCAATACACTGGGGACTAACGATGCAACACGTCGAGAATTTTAAGGACTTTTTACGTAAAAAAACATATTATTTCCAGAATTATTTTGTACCTAACGGATTTACAAAAATGGTCCCTCAGGTTAGCTGTAAATAGCATCGTTAGTCCCCCGTTAGCGATATTTTGCAAATTTAGTCCTTAATAATTTTTTTCCCGATCGTTTTATTTCAATTTTAGATTAGACACAACATTCTCGCAGCAACGAGCGGGTGCCCCCACTCGTTTGCTACTAAAAATCAAGCAGCAAATTGCATCATATACCATTTGGTTGCAAACAAGTCTTATTTGATGGATATGAGTTTAATTTAATAGCTCAAACATCAAATAAGCTTAAATAGTTAAATGATATTGCTTGATTAGTCAAGTCTTATTTGAGCTCAATAGAAGAGCTATATGTGGTTTGACTTAAGCCGAGTTTGAAATATCGTAACTTGATAGAAAATTCAATGCAAGCTTTGAATCGTACATACATGTGTGTGCAGTTTTTCTTGTGCCTCATGAACTTAGGTAAATGATTGAGTTGAGTCACTATAAGCATATATTTCACTAGTTCCATGTTTTTAGCTTCGATTTCTTGCCAGTCAAGCTCGAACATATCAACAAAGTTCAACTTGAACAATCATAGCATGAATACAAACTCAAAAACCTCGACTCACTTGTAACAATATAGACAACCATTTCATGTATTTTTCTGACGTATGAATGAGTAAAGACTAAAGACCAAAAACAATAAAGCCCAGTTTTATTGTTTTTCTTAGTTGTACATATTTTATTAGATTATCAAAAACTCAATCCACAACACGCAATCTCAAATATCTACAAAATACACAACATCTAGTGTTTTTTATGTCGTTACAAATCTAAATAATTAAACAACATGCAGATTGAATGTGACCCGAGTACTCAAAAGGAACTTCAAATTTTGTCCAAACACGCTCATTTAACTCCATTTTGTAAGCGTTGTAAGGCTTGCTATCTTTGGATCCACCAAATAACAATATATTTCCTAGGAATGGTATCATATAGGGTGTTTTTGCCGCGTTAGCCGGTAATTTTGTGACAAACTTCCAAGTGTCATCATTTAAAGTAACCACGTCATTACCTCGACACATGTACAACTCTGTATTGGTACCTTCAACACAAATGTTGGGAAAATGTTTGGTCTCTAAGAACTCGTCTTTAGTTTCGTGCCACTGACATGTTGACATGTCAAATACTTCGACATTTTCATGGAAGTGACCTTGCATATTCGTGGGATAGCCGTTGAGAACATGAAATCTGCCACGATGGAATAAGCCTCTACACTCGTCACGCTCTTTTGCCATGTCAGGTAATTGAGCCCACTTGTCTAATGCCACATCATACTTCCATGCGGATTTAAGTGCATCTTTTTCGAGATCATGCTCACCCGCAACAAATATCGTATGATCACCATCACTAGCACAACCGAAAAATGACATGGGCCCACCTGGCATGTTAGCACTACGACGCCACATAGACGAAAGAAAATCAAAAATAAAAACCGAGTCAAGACACTCCCAACTTCGTGGGTCATACCCGCCTATTACAACCAAATCCGACCCAACACTAACCATTTCACAAAATAATGGTAACCCGTTTTCAAACCCCGGTAAAGGTGGCATTTCCCACCAGAAACCCGTCTCGGGGTCCAAAGCCACGAGACGGTACACAGGAGTACCCAAACCCTTTCCTTCTCCTTTCGGATTCACACGAGCCTGAGACATAACAACGAGAGATTGAGCTTTTCCAGAAGATTTTCTGAGAGCAAGTAGCTCGGGCAACTCGATTTCATCTTTCCATGCTTTACATACTGATCGTAAACTATGAAACTGATTAAAAGGAACTCGAATCAAGCACTGAAGTGCAATATCAGAACACTACAAGAAAAAAGCCCTATAGCGACTTTCTTAGGGACGTATTTTATGATTGCGACTTTAGGTGATGGGTCGCTGTAAACGAGTCGCAAATTTTTTGCGACTCGTGGCATGTTTCACTAAAAAGAGCGACTAGTATAACGACTTCATAAAATAAGTCGCTATAAATTTGCGATTTCAGTATTTCTTGTCGCCATTTGCATCGCTGTTTCAAAGAGATGTTGCCATCTAAGTCGCTTAACGTGACGCTATTTCTATAAAAGTCTCTATTTAAGTCGCTAATTAAGTTTCTAATTAGCGACTTAATTAGCGACTTAAATAGAGACTTTTACAGAAATAGCGTCGCGTTAAGGATTTAGATGGCAACATCTCTTTAAAACAGCGATGCAAATGGCGACAAGAAATACTGAAGTCGCAAATTTATAGCGACTTATTTTATGAAGTCGTTATACTAGTCGCTCTTTTTAGCGACACATGTCACGAGTCGCAAAAAATTTGCGACTCGTTTACAGCGACCCATCACCGAAAGTCGCAATCATAAAATACGTCGCTAAAAAAGTCACTAAAAGGCTTTTTTCTTGTAGTGGAAGGAAGATACTGAAATAGATCCATTGAGAAATAATAAGAATGAATTGGATATGACTATACCAGATTGCAAAACATTTATATACGAAACTTTTTTTCATAAAATATTGCTAGTGGATGAGTACCGTTAATGTTACCATAGATTTTTATACCTATTGGCTATGAATTTAATAACGAACACTGATCTTCGGTTATTTTCTGTTGGCGGCTGTCACAATTAATAAGTATTAAAGTAAGATGGATTAGAAGGTCAATGAAGATATATGGATAATGGATGTCCCATTTGGCCTTCTACGTAGGACGACATCGATAGATAGATTTTCTCAACTTTTGTAAGCACTTTTTTAATGTATAAAATCATGTTCATATGTGGTTGCTTGTAAAACTTTATTATCGTTTCATATTTTAATGCCATAGGTTTTTGAATGTTACCAAAGGATTTTGGCTTGTGAAAAGCCACAGGTATTAACTCAAGAGTTATGTTATGTTCTATTTCTATGTGTTAGGGTTGTAGTTGACAAAAGAAGGTCATGTGTAAATCTATGTGAACTAAACTGTGGCTATAAAAAATATAGCAAATTGCCTATTTTATTGATAAAAACATATATAGTACCTTAACGATGAACCTTCGACTATTGTTATGATAATTCTTGACCATTCTAAGTATAGTCTACTAAATAACTAGAACGCCAAATCATATATTGTTAACAGTTTTGCTGGATGTGATCTTTAAAGCCTCATGTATATATATAGCATGGTATACTACACGTTTGTGATTACCGGTTATTAACCTTTTACCGCTTAACTACACTTTAGGGTCCCTCAAACTTAAACGCTTTATATGACTACTGCACAGTTGGTACACGTATGCATGTATGTTCTTGTATAGGACTTTCACTCCCACAATAACACCATATTTTTTCATCAAAATTCAAAAGTTAATTTATACAAAAATCAAAGATAAAAATGCCTTAAAAAATGTTTGTGTGTCGATCTAGCCAACATATAGCCGCCCTGTAATTGGAACTTCTATCGTTGAAATTGTTTTGACAAAGACAATATAGGAAGTCAACCAAACAAAATGCAAGTTGACAAATAGCTTGAAATCCATCTTTTAGACCCTCGTATGTGTTCTACTCTAATGAGAATTTATTAATTTAATAATTTGCATTCTTGCAATTGTTTAATACATACAATGTTTCTAGACATTTTTCTAATTCTATATCTATATATCTTATCTTATATACTAAAAGCTTAAGTAGCCTTATAAATGTAAGTGATCATAATAAACGGCTCATGAATTGAAAGTGAAATGTGGATGCTTCATGTGTTAGTACATTGATTTAATAGTCATGCATAAGCATAAGTACATAGGAGATAAAGTGTTTGGTGCCATGAAAGCTTAAGTAGCCTTATAAATGTAAGTGATCATAATAAATGGCTCATGAATTGAAAGTGAAATGTGGATGCTTCATGTGTTAGTACATTGATTTAATAGTCATGCATAAGCATAAGTACATAGGAGATGAAGTGTTTGGTGCCATGAATGCATAAATTAAAAATACCAATTAGTGCTTAGTCTTTTTACCTTCCCGTTCATGAGTTACAAATATTTTATCAATTATATAATGTGTCAAAAATCACACATAACAAACCACAACTTCCTCCACACCGCGTGCAAATTGGGCTACAACTTATTATGGTGGTAAAGTAAGCATCATATCGTCTTACTTATTTAGCATATTGATTTATATTGTTTCATGTAAATTTCACGTGTGTTTTGTGTGTGTAACAATGTAGGACATAAAGATGGCGTTTAGGAGGTTTGGTAGTAACATCATCTTCTATAATGGTTTAAGAGAACCTACACATCGTTGTCTTATCAATTAAGTGAAACATGCACGGACATTTTTACTTTGATCGAAAGTGCAATATATTGATTAATTGTATTTAAGTTACTAATGATCAACTATATCTAATTATTTTTTGTAGCACGTCAAGAATCATTAAAGAAAGAGATTGAGAAGTTACAAAAATTGTATTAAGAACAAAACATGCAAAAGGCCAACGAACAACAACGACAAAGACAACAACAACAAGAAAAACAACAAAAACAAGAACAACGCCACGGCCATCAGTGGAATGAATACTTAGCATTCATATTAATTGTACGTTACAAATTAAACATACAATATTTTACTTCATGTAATACCGATAAACGGGATAATACTATTGATTCGTTAACAAGTAAGTTTTTTGAAAATAATGTGACGAGCATTCAATTTTAAATCAATAATTATTACTACACTTTGTTGGTGCATTTTAATATTTTTGCTCTTAATGTAGTTTTTTGTCTTGCGGTGTGTTAATATCACTATAGAGATTAATTGATTATCTTAATATGATTTTAGTTTCATTTGTAGAATGACAAAAAAATTTGGCAAAATAAAATTGTTATATTAGTTATTAAGAGTAGAAAAATTATATGTTGAAATTGATGTCTTCAAATATATCTATATATACAATATGCTACAAATTAAATATACTAACAATATTGGACCGATTTTCACAACAATAAAAAAATATTGAAACTTAAATGGTTTTTGTGGATAAAATAAAGTTCGAGTAACTAAGCATAGTAATTTGGAGTTACCGTATTTGATATGATAAACCAAAATGATAATTCATTGACACAAGTTAGATCTCAAAATATAGAGAATATCACTTTATTATGATTTTATATAAGGGTTACATTTATTTTGAAAGAACCGTATGCGTTTAACCTCCCTTTGACATTTAGCATGTAACTTATACATATTAAAAAATTACATGTGAAGAGACTCTTTTAAATGTAGCATCTTGAAAAAAGTCTCTTCACATATACTATTTTAATGTCAATAAACTATTTAAATGTGTGTCATACTTAGAAAAGGTGTGATAACATCACAACTTAGAAATATAATGACGAAAATAAGCCAAAGATTACGCTATGAACACTTATATACAGCCCATGTAATGACAAAAATTAGTGTTGAACAATACACTAACGAACATTTAGATTAAGCCCGTGTGCATCGCACAGGTTTGAATTACTCGGTCTAAATATAAAAGTCACCAAACAACTAATTAAACTCATTCATAAACTCATGCGATGGTTACAAAAGTTGTGATACCATCACAACTTACAAACCTAATGACGAAAATAAATACCACACATTACACTATGACCACTTAGATAAAGCCCGTGTGCAACGCACGGGTCTGAATGACTAGTTATTTAATAAATAAAAACTTCTTTAAATTCTAAAACCTCCTTTAACGATGTCATGTTAACATGTGGATATTTTAATTACAGGATAATAGGATATAGACGATTGTTAATTCTCTCTTTATGATAGTGATATATTTTTTTAGTATAAGTTACGAGCAAATTCAACTCATTTATATGTGATGGATTTGATTTGGGTTGTTTGCTTGTTTTTTATGATCGACAAGTTACAATAAGATTCACCTATGTTACAAGTTCATTTCAAAATTTCCAAAGCATATCACTTTATTAGAAAAATAAATGTCTATTATTAGTCATGCTATCAATTGTTAATTTTAGCGTCATATCGATTTGAAAATTGTTTATCCGTATGATAGACGATTTGTACAAACATATAGATTGGGCATAGTTTCCTGGCAGCGCATGCGCTTTGCTTTGCTTTATAAAAGAGAGAGCCTTGTCTTGAGAGTGAAAAGAAAAGGCAAGCGATAGAAAAGATAGTCCATCGCGCATTCACAAGAACTAATAGAAAACATCCTACTTTCTCTATTGCCTTCGTCCTCTTTCTCACAACACAAGATGGTGTCTTAGAGGAGGTTTCCTCGCTTTCTCGCTTCTTAGAGATATAGATAATGGACTTTTTCCTTCCACACGCAAGTTTTCTTTTATCTAGAGCAAAAAAAGTACTTAAAAGGGGCAACTTGGATTCGATTCTCTCTCTCTCTCTCTTTTTTTTTTTTTTTTTTTACTATTCATTCTTTTTCTGCAAGAAATGAATTCTGTATGACATGGGTTGGTTTTAGCTACATAAGCTGGTATACAGTCATTGGGGTAAATGATAGTGTATAATCGTATATTATTTTTTAGAGTAAAGTCCGAAATACATCTTTATGGTTTGTCCATTTTCCCGCTTAACATCCTTATTATTATTATTATTATTATTATTATTATTATTATTATTATTATTATTATTATTATTATTATTATTATTATTATTATTATTATTATTTTATTTTATTTATTTATTTTTTTTTTATTTTTTTTTGCACACATACATCCCCCGTTAGTAAAGTTGGCCATCATACATCTCTCCGTTAGTAAAGTCAGTCATCATACATCAATGAGGACTAACGGTGCAAATTATTTCTTCATGATCTTCTAACGCGAGAGAAAAATATTTGTATCGTTAGTCCTCAGAACTAACGAGGACTTAAGGTGAAAGTATTGTTTAAAAATAAAATCAGAAGGGGATAAATATGATCGAACTCGCGCCTACACGCTACAACAACAGAGCGCCAACCACTGGACCAAGCGTCGATCCAGTATTGATATTATATCAAAATAAGTATGTTTTAACATTTTTTTCGCTTTTATAGTATATTAACTTATTTAAGTTTGGGACGGTTGGTTCATGGTGAACCGGGCCGGTTCTTGGGGCGCGGCTAGATCCATTGGAATCGACTTTTCGTGCTCTTTTTCTGGTATCTTCAAAGATTTATTTAGACTTCATTTGGAGTTCGATAAAAATATATACGCTGACGATACTTGTCCGAAACTTCACATTTTTGCTCCATTTTTAATTCTTCATACCTACAAAGTAAAATACTAATCCGAAAATACATTATTTTACTTTGTAGGTTCGAAGAACCAAAAACGGTCCAAATGAATTTTAAATGAAACTTCGAACAAGTATTGATCACGTATATATTTTTATTGAAGTCCAAATGAATTTTAAATGATCCCCGAGGATCCGGTGGACTCGTTTTTTTTTTTTTTTTTTTTTTTTTTTTTTTTTCGTTCTTTTTATTCTGGTATCCTCGGAGATTCATTAATTAGGACTTCATTTATACTTCAATAAAAATAAATACGTGAGCGATACTTGTTCGAAATTTCACGTTTTTGCTTTGTTTTCAGTTCTTCGTACATACAAAGTAAAATACTTATAAGATATTGCTTGATTAGTCAAGTCTTATTTGAGCTCAATAGAAGAGCTATATGTGGTTTGACTTGAGTCAAGTTTGAAATCTCGTAACTTTATAGAAAATTCAATGCAGGCTTTGAATCGTACATGCATATGTGTGCAGTTTTTCTTGCGCCCCATGAACTTAGGTAAACGATTGAGTTGAGTCACCATAAGCCAATATTTCACTAGTTTTTTGTTTTTACTTTCGATTTTTTGTCAGGCAAACTCAAACATATCAACAAAGTTCAACTTGAACAATCATAGCATGAATACAAACTCAAAACCTCAATTCACTTGTAACAATATAGACAAACATTATGTATTTTTTCTAACATATGAATGAGTAAAGACTAAAGACAAAAAAATAATAAAAATAAATAAAGCTCAATTTACTTTTTTTTCCCTTAGTTGTACATATTTAATTAGATTATCAAAAACTAAATCCACAATACGCAATCTCAAACATCTACAGAATGCACAACATCTAGTGTTTTTTATGTCGTTACAAATCTAAATAATTAAACAACATCCAGATTGAATGTGTCCCGAGTACTCGATAGGAACTTCAACTTTTTCCCAAACACGCTCATTTAACTCCATTTTGTAAGCGTTATAAGGCTTGCTATCTTTGGATCCACCAATTAACAACATATTTCCTAGGAATGGTATCATATAGGGTGTTTTTGCCGCGTTAGCTGGTAATTTTGTGACGAACTTCCAAGTGTCATCACTTAAAGTAACCACGTCACTACCTCGACACATGTACAACTCCGTATTGGTACCTTCAACACAAATGTTGGGAAAATAATTGGTCTCTAAGAACTTGTCTTTAGTTTCGTGCCACTGACATGTTGACATGTCAAATACTTCGACATTTTCATGGAAGTGACCTTGCATATTCGTGGGATAGCCGTTGAGAACATGAAATCTGCCACGATGGAATAAGCCTCTACACTCGTCACGCTCTTTTGCCATGTCAGGTAATTGAGCCCACTTGTCTAATGCCACATCATACTTCCATGCGGATTTAAGTGCATCTTTTTCGAGATCATGCCCACCCGCAACAAATAGCGTATGATCACCATCACTAGCACAACCGAAAAATGACCTGGGCCCACCGGGCATGTTAGCACCACGACGCCACATAGACGAAAGAAAATCAAAAATAAAAACTGAGTCAAGACACTCCCAACTTCGCGGGTCATACCCACCTATTACAACCAAATCCGACCCAACACTAACCATTTTACAAAATAACGGTAACCCGTTTTCAAACCCTGGTAAAGGTGGCATTTCCCACCAAAAACCCGTCTCGGGGTCCAAAGCCACGAGACGGTACATTGGAGTACCCAAATCCTTTCCCTCTCCATTCGGATTCACACGAGCCTGAGACATAACAACGAGAGATTGAGCTTTTCCAGAAGATTTTCTGAGAGAAAGTAGCTCGGGCAACTCGATTTCATCTTTCCATGCTTTACATACCGATCGTAAACTATGAAACTGATTAAAAGGAACTCGAATCAAGCACTGAAGGGCAATATCATAAGGAAGATACTGAAACAGATCCATTGAGAAATAATAAGAATGAATTGGATATGACTATACGAGATTGCAAAACATTTATATACGAAACTTTTTTTATAAAATATTGCTAGTGGATTGAGTACCATCAATAATGTTACTATCCATTTTCATACCCATTGGCTATGAATTTAATAAAGAACACTGATCTTCGGTTATTTTCTATTGGCGGCTGTCACAATTAATAAGCATTAAAGTAAGATGGATTAGAAGGTCAATGAAGATATGGATAATGGATGTCCCGGCCTTCTACGTAGGATGACATCGATAGATAGATTTTCTCAACTTTTGTAAAGCCATAGGTATTAACTCAAGAGTTATGTTATGTTCTATTTCTATGTGTTAGGGGTTGTAGTTGACAAAAGAAGGTCATGTGTAAATCTATGTGAACTAAACTGTGGCTATAAAAAATATAGCAAATTGCCTATTTTATTGATAAAAACATAGTGCCTTAACGATGAACCTTCGACCATTGTTATGAAACCATCATCATTCTTGATCATTGTAACTTGTAAGTATAGTCTATTAAATATCTAGAACGCAAAATCATATATCGTTAACATTTTTGTTGGATGTGACCATTAAAGCCTCTGTATATATATAGCACGGTATCCTATTGATTTGGGTGACGCGGTGTGAAACTACGAATGGAGGCCCTTTAAATCACGAAAATCTTGACTATTATGAAAAATTCAAATCATAATATACTTAGACATGTATAAATACTAATGGATATATATTAAATCGTAGCCCCCCTCACATAATAATTAAAAATGGCTGTAAAATTTTTAGATATGTATAAATATACTTAAACATGCATAAATACTAATGGAAATATATTAAATCGGAAACCCCTCACAAACGATGGCCAATGCGGTTGCCTCACTGATGACCGCACAGTTGGTACATCTCGTATGCATGTATGTTCTTGTTTTCAGAGACTGACCTACATGGGAGTCGGGTGAGGCACCGGGTCACACCCAATTTTGAGCTACGAAGTGTATTTTTTTTTAAAGTGTTACTTTTTTTAGTTTGTGCTATCACCTAAAAATATTTGTGTTATTTTAGTTTAGCTTAAAAATTATTTAAGGTGCAAAATTTGTAGTTTATGATAAAGAAAATTATATCCAATATCTTCTAAAAAAATTATGCAGCACCAAATGAAAAATCCTAATACTGTCCCTGCTTGTATTCACTCCCACGATATCACCATATTTTTTCATCATAATTCAAAAGTTAATTTATACAAAAATCAAAGATAAAAATGACCTTAAAAAATGTTTGTGTGTCGATCTAGCCAACATATAGCCGCCCTGTAATTGGAACTTCTATCGTTGAAATTGTTTTGACAAAGACAATATAGGAAGTCAACCAAACAAAATGCAAGTTGACAAATAGCTTGAAATCCATCTTTTAGACCCTCGTATGTGTTCAACTCTAATGAGAATTTAACAATTTGCATTCTTGCAATTGTTTAATACATACAATGTTTCTAGAGATTTTCTAAATCTATCTATTCTACATATTTGACAAATGAAAACTTTTTAAAATTCCAAAACCTTCTTAACGATGTCATGTTAAAATTTGTCCACTTCTTTAGGCATGTGCGATTCTTAATACAAAGTCATCATGTAGATATTTAATTACAGGATATAGACGATTGTTAATTGTTTATTTATTATAGTGATGATATAATTTTTTAGTATAAGTTACGAGCAAATTCAACTCATTTATATGTGATGATGGATTTGATTTGGGTTGTTTGCTTGTCTTTTATGATCGACAAGTTACAATAAGATTCACCTATGTGTTACAAGTTTAGGGCATCCACTATGGTGGACCTTTTAAAAGGTTTATAAAATTGTCACATCTTAAATTGTTATTAATGTTTAAAAATTTTCATATCATGAACCTATTCTCACTATGGTTAAAGCTTTTAAAATTTATAATTGTTCCAACATAAATTAATGCTATTAAATAAGAAAAATCAAAAAATGATAATAAATACTTCTTGGACCTCTCCAAAATCCTAGACCTTTTCATGCCACCTAGACATGAAATAGTCCCTCACTATGGTACACAAAATCTTGGACCTCTTCATAAGTTTTTAGACCTATTCTTGAAATACCATAGTGGATGCTCTTATTTCAAAGAGCTATGATTGGGAGGTCTAAAGTTGTGCCTAAATCTATATGGCATCATCCTGATGGTTGCAGCTAAAGACTCATTTTTTTACAAACTATCAGGATCATGACACATATATTTAAGCATAAATTTAAACACATATTTTAGGGCTCATAATATTTTCCTATTTCAAAATTTCCAAAGCATATCACTTTATTACAAAAATCAATGTCTATTATTAGTCATGCTATCAATTGTTAATATCAACATCATGTCAGTTTGAAAAATGTTTATACGCATGATATACGATTTGTACAAAAATCAATTATTAGTCATGCTATCAATTGTTAATTTGATAGTGTATAATCATTGGGAAGTGATACTTACATCACATTTTTTGATGCTCACACAACACTTATGCATATATCATGTTGTAACTTGTGCATTAATGATGTGATATTGTGGTGAAAGAATAAAAAAATGTGGTGTAAGTATCACCTCCCATAATCGTTAGGGTGTCATTCGGGCTGACCCGACCCGAGTTAATTCGGGTCGGGTCAATCATGTAAAAAATTATATTCGGGTCAATCCGAATTGAACTGAGTTCTAAACAAGCTAAGGACTCATTTTTTTACAAACTATCAGGATCATGACACATATATTTAAGCATAAATTTAAACAATATTTTAGGGCTCCTAATATTTTCCTATTTCAAAATTTCCAAAGCATATCACTTTATTACAAAAATCAATGTCTATTATTAGTCATGCTATCAATTGTTAATATCAACATCATGTCAGTTTGAAAAATGTTTATACGCATGATATACGATTTGTACAAAAATCAATTATTAGTCATGCTATCAATTGTTAATTTGATAGTGTATAATCGTTGGGAAGTGATACTTACATCACATTTTTTGATGCTCACACAACACTTATGCATATATCATGTTGTAACTTGTGCATTAATGATGTGATATTGTGGTGAAAGAATAAAAAAATGTGATGTAAGTATCACCTCCCATAATCGTTAGGGTGTCATTCGGGCTGACCCGACCCGAGTTAATTCGGGTCGGGTCAATCATGTAAAAAATTATATTCGGTTCAATCCGAATTGAACTGAGTTCTAAACAAGCTAAGGACTCATTTTTTTACAAACTATCAGGATCATGACACATATATTTAAGTCTAAATTTAAACACATATTTTACGGCTCCTAATATTTTCCTATTTCAAAATTTCCAAAGCATATCACTTTATTACAAAAATCAATGTCTATTATTAGTCAGAGTTGCGATCCCTTACAAAGTAAACAAAATTAAAAAGGCTAAAAAGCCACTCAGAATGTGACAAGTGTCCTCCACTCATTCCCTCAATTTTTTCTTATTAAATTCTGTTAGGGGGTATTTTTGTCATTTTAACCTCTTTTTTTATTCCACCTCAAAACTTCAAACGTAAATAACTTTCAAACGATAAACTTTTATGTAAAACCGATTTCACCATAATTTTTTAAATTCAATTCTCTTTAATTTGGTATGCATTATGATATATGAATCACAACTTTATTTTTCAACTTTTTAAGTGTTAGTTGATTTTCTTGAAATTTTTTGCATTTTTTGCTCTAATTTTGTCTAGTTTAATGGCCGAATTTTGCAAAACTTAAAACACGAAAGTTGTAGTTTCTTGGCTATTCTTTACCCAGAAATTTGAATCACTCAAATCCGATATGATATAAGTGAGATATCGCGCGTTAAAGATGACGTCTTAGTCATATTTAGTGCACAAAAAGTGTTTGATAAAATGACTAAAAGAGATTTTTCATATAAAAATACATTTAAATGCACTAATTGTCACGTTATTTTCAGTTTAACAAAACTATCAGCTAGTTTTGTTAAATAGAATTGATGAACCCAAACATTTGATCAAATTGATGAACCTGAAAATATTGATTAACCTGGAATTTGATGAACCTGAAAAAAGATTTGATCAATTTGATGAACCCAAACATTTGATCAAATTTGATGAACCTGAATTGATGAAACCTGAAATTGATGAACCTGAAATTTGATGAACCTGAAAAAAATGATAAACCCAAACATTTGATCAAATTTGATGAACCTGAAATTGATGAATCTGAAAAAATTGATGAACCTGAAATTGATGAACCTGAAAAAAATGATAAACCCAAACATTTGATCAAATTTGATGAACTTGAAATTGATGAATCTGAAAAAATTGATGAACCTGAAATTGATGAACCAAAATAACTGATGAACAAAATGTCTTTTTTAAAAATCAGTTAATAAGGTTCATCAGTTATTAATAAGGTTCATCAGTTAATATGGTTCATCAATTAAAAAAATAAATAAATAAATAAATAAAGTTTGAATCTTACATTAATTGCTTAACATTATAAAAAATAACTGATGAACGTTATTTTTTCAAAAATTGCTGAACATTATAAAAAATAACTAATGAACGTTATCAAAAACTACTGATGAACAATATAAAAGATAACTGATGAACGTTATTTTTTCAAAAACTGCTGAACATTATAAAAAATAACGGATGAACGTTATCAAAAATAACTGATGAACAATATAAAAAATAACTGATGAACGTTATTTTTTTCAAAAAACTGCTGAACTTTATAAAAAATAACTGATGAACGTTATAAAAAATAACTGATGAATGTTATCAAAAATAACTGATAAACAGTATCAAAAATAACTGATGAACGTTATTTTTTCAAAAAACTGCTGAACTTTATAAAAAATAACTGATGAACTTTATAAAAATAACTGATGAACGTTAACAGCAGTAGTTATCTCAACTATCCCCAATGCAATCGCCTCCCCTTTCGTCGTCATCAAAACAACCTCCTCACCATTCTCAACCGCATTCTCAAACCTCAACAACCGAAGAATCATCAACTTAGCTATATGGGGGAAATTACATAGAGATCAATAACTGTAATCACTTGTTCATTAGTAAATATAAAGTTGCTTTAGAGAATTTAGTCTCAATAAACAAATCCACCAATTCCATTATGCTAGAGCTTGCTAGAAGGTACCCCAGTAGGTGCAGATCTAGTGCGTTTTTTTAGTAGCCGAAATGTTTGACCATTGACTCCATAACTCCTTTTGCATCCTCCTGATTAGGGCTGGCATAACAGGTCACACGAACCTGTTAAGACACGAACCTGTTAAGGTCAAACACGAACACGACCTGTTAACTAATCGTGTCATTTTTCTCAAACACGAACACGACACGAAACTTAACAGGTGCACCTGTTAAGACCTGTTAACGACCTGTTAACATGCATATTAGGATTTTAGGGTTTCTAATTTTAAGCATTATATTTTCTGGCACCAAATACAACCAATCATCAATCCACAATTTCCACAATTTTTAGTCCTAATCTCTCGGCATCAACAAAACCACAATAACGATTACAATCAAATAACGATTACAACCACAATAACGATTACAATCAAAATTCGAATCAAAATAAAAACAACCACCATAAAAATAACGATTACAACCTCTTGGGTCCTTGTTCCCAGTCACGACAACAACCTGAACAACAATAATATACATAGATCCTATTACCCACGGCATCAATCCAACATCGACATAAACTAATCAAATCCGAACCAAATGATATCAACACTTAACCAAATCCAGTACACAACAAAATAAACAACAACAATGACAAGAACATCATTCATACCGTGAGCTTGAGCTCACGGCTACCAGACTCGGCACGGTGCGTGACTCGGCACCTACCTTTTTCTTCTTCATAAAAATGAGATATGATGATGATAGGACAAAAGAAAATGGCGCGTGTGATGTAAAGATGAGTTGGTGTTGCGTTTTTGAGCGCGTGTTGTTATAGATCGAAGAGAGGAGGTTGTAGGGAGTTGAAGAGTGGTGGCGGTGTGGCTCAGTGACTGGCGGTGTGGCTCAGTGAGAGGATGGAGTATATTATTTGTTGGGGAAGAGATGATAAGATGAAATGAGATTGGGGTGGGGTGGTACTGAGAGGATAAGATGGAGTATATTATTTGTGGCTCAGTGGGTACTTTATATATATATATATATATATATATATATATATATATATATATATATATATATATATATATATATATAGGGAGTCATTCATGTGAGAAATCTAATTTTTGTGAGAACGCGAGAAGAGATCCCAGCCATCTATCTAATCCCTTCTTTTTTTAGATCTAATGGCTAAGATTAAACTTCAATTAACACTAACTAAAGATATTTTTTAATATCCTTCCTATATACCTGCTATAAAAATAAAAAAACACACACAACATAAAAAGTGAAGGTGAAATACGCACAATTCTCTCCCCGGAATAAAATATCTTACACACCGTGGTTCAACAACCACAACTACAGATCTTCAATCATCTCCCACTTCAGATCACCTTCATTCAACCACCACATACACCATCGTTCAACCACCGCATATCACAATCGTTCAACCACCGCAGATCACCATCGTTCAACCACCACATCACCGTCATTCAACCACATCGTATAACCTTCATTCAACCACGGCATGTCACCGTCATTGAACCGCCGTATGTCACCGTCATTCAACCACCGTATGTCACCGTCGTTCAACTACAATAATCACCGCAATCGGATGAATAAAATGTGAATTTGGATGAAATTGAACCAGAGGAAGCTGAAATTAGTGAAGAAGATGATTTGTTTAAATCAGACTACATAGAGGTTTCAAGTAATTGTTATATTTTATTATTATTCAATTAATTTTTATAAAATTTCCCCATACAGCCAAGTAGTTATTATTTTTATAAAAATATAATTAGGGCCTTTAGTGGGAATGATCAAATGTATTGTTTAATATAACAAGGAGTGTATATTTGATTTGTTTATTTAGCATGTGATTCTTAGATGCTAAGATTTCTTTTTGATACATATAGTGGGTTAAACAGCCGGTGATTTATCTTCTGTATTACTAAGAAGTGTTTCTGCAACTGAAGTTTTATGTATCCGTGGAAGCACTACTGAATGTGATGATGCTATAAGTTGCTCTTAAAAAGTACATAGAAGTTTTATGCATTTATTTTGATAAATAATATCTTTATCCATTATGAAAGTAGGCACATTTATGTGATTTAGCGGTTGTTGTTTTGCTGATTCTTACACCTCTTATATCACCGAATTCATCTAAAGGAGGGGTAAGTATGTGCACTATTCATCCAATTGAAGATATATACGCTTATTTTATCTCCTATGCTGTTGTATTATTTGACATTATCAGTTGTATGCATTCTACTAATGATAGTAACTTGATCAAGTTGGTGAGATAATATTTTACTTGTAACTTCTTATGTTCCATTATCTGATGATAGTAACTTGATCACAAATTTGCAACTCTCTTTATTAATTTTATTAATGAGCATTTAAAAAATATCAGATTGCCTTCTTTGCGATTGCTGAAGCTCTTGATTTGGCTGTTGTAAAGGCATTTGTTGCTATCAGTGCCATTATCGTTGGAGGACGGTTGGTAAGTTCTTCGCATTGCTGAAGTGCCCATGATAGATTTGGGTTTAGATAGAGGTGGAATATTAAGCCCATATACTTTAAACTGGGTCGGTTTGTGTTGTTTATATCTCAACTTGATCAAACAAGAACTAGTTAAAATAGGAGCTGTCAGACAGGTGGTAAGTTGCCCAAAGTCTATTGATAAAACCCTCTTAAACTTATTATTTAAGGATTTAATTGTGATAGTTTTTTAAAACATATGCAATGAGTGTTGCGTGTCAATTTGACCCATTCCATTTTGACATCTATGAAAAATGAACTGTTTCAACCAGATCGTTTCACCCGTTACCCAACCTGCTGGACTCATCCATATCTGTGGACCCGGCAAGTTTGTAAATGTTGTCACTCACTTGAGATAAGTTTAAGAATAATCATAATGATCCATATCTGTGGACCCGGCAAGTTTGTAAATGTTGTCACTCATCCATATCTGTGGACCGGCAAGTTTGTAAATGTTGTCACTCACTTGAGACAAGTTTAAGAATAATCGAGCTCTGTGCAAAATTAACTCATTTGAATCGTAATGATCTAGATACTAGAGATATCAATATGGCATGGGTCGGGTTTAAGGCCATATTTGGCTCTGCAACGGGTTGGGTTTACCCATAAACACTTTCTATGTCAACATTTGAGTTATTTGGTAAATAAGTTATGATTGCAAAAGCAGTATTCTGACAAATAATCTAAATCCTTGAATAAAGTGAAGTAGGAGGTTGTATGCATTATGAAATTGGCTTTGGGGTGACTTCTAACACATTCAACTTGTTCCCCTTTAGTCTAACCATTCTATTTGGTCTTTTAACCTGGGAAGCTCGGACTCGGCTAACATCCCCGGCGTACCGGTGTCGACCCGGTGCGACGCGGGTACCGGTGCGGAATCCGGACGGGACGCGGGGAGGTGAAAGTGGACGCGGCTGTTCCCCGAAGATGAGTTAACATGGATACCATTTTCATCTTTACTCATTTTTATTCGACAATACACAAAAAGAGATGTTGGAGGTTTGATTTTTGGGCGCGTGTGGTATCTCAAACGAAAGAGGAGATAGTGGAGGTTTGATTTGTGGTGGCGGTGATGGTGATGGCAGGTGTGCCGGCGGCGGATGTCAAAGAGAGGGAGAGAGAGAGAGTTGGTTTTTAGGGTTTGGTTAAATGAAAATGGGGAAGAGATAGAGGTGTAGGGTTAAAGTATTGTTTAATTTTCAGAAATTGCAAATGAGTCCTTATTGTGTTATCTATTTTGATGTTTGTCCTTGTAGTGTTTGTTGTGTTAAAGTATTATTTAATTTTCAGAAATTGCAAATGAGTCCTTGTTGTGTTACCCATTTATATTGAGTTCCCCGTGTCCCCGAGTCCATATTCAAAATTTGAATTCTTTCAAAACGAGTCCACGAATCCTTGAAATCATATCTTGAAAGGTCCGACCCTTGGACACGTACCCGAGTCCGACACCCGTACCCGAGTCCGAGCATCCTAGCTTTTAACTATAAAAACACAACCCAAATCAACCCAATAATAACTAATGGGTGTATCTCTATTCGATATGTATATGGTTTCATGAAATTATAATAACTATCAAGCTTTGTGTGGATTTTGTAGGTACCTGCTCGAACCAGTTCTGCTCCACCAAACATGGATGAGCAGAAACGGGGCCAGGTATATATCTGCTATTTGTCTCACACGTATATGTTAATGTGGTACTTATCTATAGCTGAGATAGATAAACTGAATATGAAGCCAAGAGTGGTTGAAAGTTTGAAACTGATCACTATCTTTGCATTAACGCATAAAAGAAAAATGTGATCAGAATATTGAACTTTTTAATGCGAGTTAGTCCATGTTCTAGCATCCTCAATACTTGGAATTCAACTTATTAGATTTTTATTTGAAATAGAGTATTTGCTATTAGTATACATTTTCTTAAGGAATATCAGATAGTCTTACTAGCTAAGAAAGAACAAACACATCCTTTTCTTTATGTCAACGCAATAAAAATTATTGGTTCAGTGTAAGTAACGGCATTTGTTTATTTGCAAAAGTATTAGATTATAAATATAGGTAGAACAGGAACTGGTTTTCGTAAAAAGCAAATTTTGATTTCTATAAGAATAATATGGCATATATTTGGAAAGTTGGGCAGTAGTGTTATTTTCTTTGAAGATTTTTGCCAACTATATTGATCACCATGAAACTCATTGCAAGTGCACGGCTCATTAAGTAGTAAGTAACTTATAATTACATTGTCAGTATGTAGAGGTTTAATTATCCAAGTTTAATTTTTATTTTATTTTTTTTCTTCACATGTACATTGGGTGCATTGAAAGCTATGACAAGTATAATTGTTAGCCAATCACACGAGACCCTTTTTTTTTACCTCAATCACGCTAATATGTAAGTTTTGTCATGATGCAAGTGAGCGAGTAGCAGTGGGGCGTGCACTTGACCTTCCTGTGTATATTGGTGATGCGGGTAGTCGAGAGGTGAAGTTACCTAAATATGATGTTAACTAAATTATTAACCTTATCAAATATCACATTCTGAACCGATTAGTCTGTTCACTTAATTTTTCAGGTATTGCATAAAATTGGGGCTCATGGAGCATGTGCTACAGCAATAACATTAGATTCACCTGGTGCAAATTATAGAAAAGTTTGGGCTCTCAGCAAGTATTTCCCAAATGTCAAGACATTTGTGCGTGCGCATGATGTTGATCATGGACTCAACCTGGAAAAGGCTGGAGCAATTGCGGTAGTTTACTGTTACCATCTTATCTTTGTTACTAAGTACAAAATGAATTGAAATGTGCAGTCATGATAATCATTAAACACACCTTATATAAGGCGTTTAACTTTGAGTCAAAAACTGCTGCAGGTTGTGCCAGAGACATTAGAACCAAGTTTACAGTTAGCATCTGCCTGAAATTAATAGTAGATGTAGATAATCTGTTAATCATATAAACTTTGTTAATTTTTGCCACACATTGTTAATTTTTGCCATACAGTTATAGCTATAATAACCGTTTAAATTAAAACTTTCCACCACCATCTACGACCGTCTTCCACAATCTACCATCTTATACCGCCGTCTACTACCAGAATATCCACCGAAATCACAACCTGAATCATCACCGATCATAAAAATACATACAATTCGACAAAATGTGAGTGAAGAAGATGTTAATGGAATTACGTCAATTGAAGTTCATATTGATGAAGAAGATGAACTTTTCAACTCAGACTACACATAAATTTCAAGTAACTATTATTTTTGATAAAATTTTATTGTAGAATTCTGAATTATTATGTGTTTGAAGTTAGTATCATTGTTTAGTTTGTAAATATGTCACATGTGAACGTATAGATTACTAATTAGGTCTTGAGTAGAATATCAGAGAGATTTTTTTATCTTACTAGCAGATTTTTAAGTTTAGTAAGTATCTTCGCGTGTGAAAATATCATCAAGGAATGAAATTTTGATATTATTAGGGGACTTTTTGATAATTTAAGTATAGTACGAGTATCTTCGTATGTGAAAATATCATCAAGGAATGAAATTTTGATGTTATTAGCGGACTTTTTTTGATTATTTAAGGATAGTTGTGTATCTTCGCATGTGAAAATATCAACAAGGAATAAAAGTTTTGATGTTATTAGTGGAATTTTTGGTGATTGAAGTACATTAATAGTATCTTCTCTTGTGAAAAATTTTAGTTAGAGTATCTTCACGCGTGAAAATATCAGCAAGGAGTAAAAGTTTTGATGTTATTAGAGGAATTTTTGATGATTGAAGTACAATAATAGTATCTTCGCGTGTGAAAAAGTTTAGTAAGAGTATCTTCACGGATGAAAATATTAGCATGGAATAAAAGTTTTGATGTTATTAGAGAAATTTTTGATGATTGAAGTACAATAATAGTATCTTCGCGTGTGAAAAAGTTTAGTAAGAGTATCTTCACGTGTGAAAATATCAGCATGGAATAAAAGTTTTGATGTTATTAGAGGAATTTTTGATGATTGAAGTACAATAATAGTATCTTCGCGTGTGAAAAATTTTAGTTAGAGTATCTTCACGCGTGAAAATATCAGCATGGAATAAAAGTTTTGATGATGATATCTTATTCTTACAGGTTTTCTTTATATCTTTTATCCCTGGTCGTATCTATTAAACTCATACTAGTCGTGTCAAATTACACTTATGACTAGGCAACTCAGTAGTCAGTACTGCAACTCAATACACTTGACTCAAATTCCAAACTCATGTGTTTGATGATCCACTCATTCTTAATCAGTATAGAGTTGTAGTATTAGTACTCATTTTTGGAACCTTATATATACATTTTATTTTGTTGCTGTAAGTAAGTCCATTATATTCATTAACTCGGTTTTTGTGTTTTTGTATTGAAACATTTCATATTACTACAGGAACTAGACAATTATGATAATTTCTACAAAGAAAAAGTAGGGCAGTATGATTACTCTAGCATCTATGTTAAAAGAGGTGGGACGAAAAAAGACGGATGTGGGATCTTCTACAAGCGCAAGAAGTAAGCTTTATAGAAACAAAACCATTTCATTGATATTGAATTTTAAGTATTCATATCAATTGTAAATGTATATCATGTACTATTTTTACCCTTTTGTTTCTTTGATTTCCAGATTGGAGTTGGTCATAGAAGAAAAAAATTAACTATAATGACCTTGCTGAGTTGATTCTAGACGAATCAACACGTGCAAAACCTGAAGAGAAAGCTCTTGATTCTGATATGAATGGTACTAACAGTATTATTTTAAATTTTTTGTATATTGTAAGACTCTGGGCTGTCGAATATAATGTTGTTTCTATTTTTTATTGTAGCATAGGTCAAGGAACTAGTTCAAAGGACCATGGAGATCCTAATGATCCATATTTACGGTTGAAACGTGATTGTGTTGGAATCATGGCCGCTTTCAAGTTTAAAGAGCCTTACGAACACTATGTCATTGTGGCAAACTCACATATTTACTGGTAATGATGATTCCTGTTCTATCCTTATGTTTAAAGGATTCAATTTGGTAGATAATTTATTATTTTGTGTTGAATGTGGACAATAAAAAATTCTAATTTTGTTTCTTAGGGACCCAGAATGGGCTGATGTGAAGCTTGCACATGCGAAATATTTGTTATCACGTGTAGCTCAGTTCAAGAAAATGGTGTCTGAAAAGTTTGAGTGAACTCCTTCGCTGCTTATTGCTGGGGATTTTAATTCAGTTCCTAGAGATAAGGTACACATAATGTCATTAAATTTAGCGCTAATTGGATAAAAAAAGTTACTAACTTTAGTTTGGTTTCTATTGAGCAATGAGCTCCTTTTATAGGCTAGAAACAATGATCCAACTTTCAAAAATTCAAATTTAAGGTTATTGACTTTTATAAAATTTCGGTTTAAGGTAATCTGTCCCTGTAACTATTAGCAAAAGATGACATGGCAGCTGACATGCCTGTAAGTCTTAACTGTGAATTTTTTTGGATATGCCACCAGGAAACCAGCTCTACATGCAAAAGATGACATGACAGTTTGAAAGTTTCATGGTTGTCTAGCCTGACATGTAGGTTAAATGGAATAAAACTAGGACTATATGCAAATTTTCCTTTTCGTTACATAAGTTTACGTTTACACTAAAGTTTCATGAAACCTGCAGTTTCTATTGTATATGCAAAAACATCTATCAGAAATAGCCATTTTCCAACCATGAAATAGTTGATTGAAAACTGAATAGTGAGTCAATTGAAACCAAATTAAAAAAAGCTTTAATATCAGACACTTAATGGTTCTAATGGGGGTTAATTTTATTCACGTTTCAGGTGCACCAGTACCTTGTTTCAGTTGGTTCAATGGCAGAACCTTCAGCAGAATTCTCACAAGACCTAGCAATGCCTCTGAGGGAATCAAGCCAATTGGGTACGTTGAGCTCCCAGAAGTAGATTCGGTTAGTATAAAAGGCTTATTACCTAATCATTCACATCCCAGTGATCATCTACCCATCGGTGCTGAGTTTGTAGTTGTCTAAGGTGATTGAGCCTTTTTTGCGTCACTGCTATGTTGCGGTCGAAATTAATCATGCGGATGTGTAATGACATTGATTTTAGTTATTAGTTGATCATAGTAAATTTGTCTTTTCTTTCTTATCTGATCATATTGCCAGTATTTATTTTTTTTCTGGTCTCATTACTCGGTATCTATCATTTTGCCATTCGTGATGGTGGTGCCACATTAGATGACCCCTCGTGATGGTGGTCACTATGGCAGTTCGTAAACAAGTGAAGACTAAAGAAATTATGAGCAAAATAAGGCACAGACCCCTTTTCGTAAGATTTTATTTATCATTTTATTTCTTTCTTGATTAATTGAATAAACCATATACAAATAAAAAGACTATTTTAGTTACTGATTTCCTATATGAGTACAATAGCCAATACCATACAAAAAGTTAATATGCAAAATAAGATGCTCATCATACATTACTATGGGTACCAACATTTGTTACGGGACCCTTAAACCAGTGTCGTGCACTCACTATCCAATACAACACAACGATAATGAAGAGACCACCAACTGCAACAGGCGTATAGTCGAGAGTCTGATTGGTAATAGGGTAAGCTATTGGCAAAGAAAATAGCACAGAAATGGTAGCAACCCAAGCAACTGATATCCAATAGTCTGATTGGTAATAGGGTAAGCTACTGGCAAAGAAAATAGAACAGAAATGGTAGCAACCCAAGCAACTGATATCCAATTTGCCTAAGTTGAAAGGCCCTGGTACAAATGATTTAAAAGCCAATGTAACCCTAAAGAATATTGGCAATGCGTAAGCAATGTATAACTCGATGACAGCTATTGATGTCATGGCTTGAAATGCCATTATGCTCCCAAGAGACTGCAAGCAAGTTTGATTAAGCAAAGTTAAGATCATGTTTGAATCAGAATTTATGCTCCCAAGAGACTGCAAGCAAGTTTGATTAAGCAAAGTTAAGATCATGTTTGAATCAGAATAATTGCACATGTGAAGAAAAAACTACATATTTCATTGAACACCTAATGTGCATTAAAAAAAATTGCACATGTGAAGAAAAACTACATACTTCATTGAACACCTAATGTGCATTAAAAAAAATTGCACGTGTGAAGAAAACCTACATACTTCATTGAACACCTAATGTGCATTAAAAAAAATTGCACGTGTGAAGAAAACCTACATACTTCATTGAACACCTAATGTGCATTAAAAAAAAATTGCACATGTGAAGAAAACCTACATACTTCATTGAACACCTAATGTGCATTAAAAAAAAATTGCACATGTGAAGAAAAACTACATACTTCATTGAACACCTAATGTGCATTAAAAAAATTGCACATGTGAAGAAAAACTACATATTTCATTGAACACCTAATGTGCATTGAAAAAAATTGCACGTGTGAAGATAAACTACATATTTCATTGAACACTTAATGTGCATAAAAAAAATTGCACATGTGAAGAAAAACTACATATTTCATTGAACACCTAATGTGCATTAAAAAAAATTGCGCGTGTGAAGAAAAACTAAATATTTCATTGAACACCTAATGTGCATTAAAAAAAATAGCACATGTGAAGAAAAACTACATACTTCATTGAACACATGTGCATTAAAAAAATAGCACATGTGAAGAAAAGCTACATACTTCATTGAACACCTAATGTCCAATAAGAAAAAGTAGCACGTGTGAAGAAAATCTAACATATTTCATTGAACACCTAATGTGCATTAAAAAAAATTGCACATGTGAAGAAAACTACATACTTCATTGAACACCTAATGTGCATTAAAAAGAATTACTTATCCCCGTTGCAGCGACAATGCACGTAACTCGATATCATGCCAAATTTAAGGATAAGTAAGCCTGGCACTTTTATTGCCACGGTCACCTAACGAAATTGGATTAGGACTGTAGTAGGTGATTTGGTGCAAGGAAGGATGATACGAACCAGAATCGATAAAGAAATAAAGATAACAAACGCACAAGATAAATGGTTTATACTAAGGAGATAACCCATCCCCCCAATGCGTATGCAAGAAAATGACAAAGAAATAGCGAGTTATGATCGTGTATAACCTTAGTTGGTTCTACCAAAAAATGCATGTTCAATGTAACAAGACTGAACTAGATGATGCTACCCAATCCCTAGCAATTGGTGGTGCTCAAAGCGCATGTTATATCATAACATGATAGGACAACTGAACAAGAATATTGCTTGTCAGCAAAAATCCATGATATATTCAGAAAAAATTATGGCCTCAGTTTTTCAACACCTGATCTATACATTCATAACGAAGTAGCATAAATGCTATTCTTAGTAAGTTACTAAACGAAGTTGTGCCAAAGTTGTAAATTCGTAATTGTAAAACTGGTATATTCCTTTATTGTTTATATTCTTAAAGCTTTCATTGTGGGTAGGTTCTTTTTGTTTACACCTTACAGTCATCTGCAACTTCATCTCACATTCTAGAATAATGTTATTTTAAAGATAAAATACAAACAGTCTTCATGAATGAGAGCCCTTTATGTTGCATGGAGAAAAACACATGTATTTATCTATATTAAAGCAGTATCCACCACATGCATACATGTTCTTGTACAGGGATGCTCCACAACAGTTCCTTCTCTAGGGTATACTCATTGTACCATCATAATCAGAAACACATTATAGAAACACCAAAATCTCATAGTTGATCATTTATTTTGCAGTAATCAGATACTCTTGAATTATGATGCACATCCAAATATACTGATAAAAGGCCGTAATTTTCCATTCAAACAGATTGCGGACAGAGCATGCATCTATACATACCTCTGTTAACAAACAGCAGTTATTCATATATCTTTGCAAACAAGCCACACGACTCTTCTTACCTTTTCAAGGTCAGATCACATCCTCATTTGGACACCTCCCTAAAAGGGAAAAATGTGGTTTTGGACCATCTGAGGACTGCATTTACAATGCGACTCTCGGCACCTTAAAAATCTAAAGTTCTACTCAATTTTCACATTCTATTGATAAGAACCAAACTGAATTATTAAACAACATTAACTAATAACGAGTGGACTGTCACTCAAAAAGTTGGTTAATCTAAAACTAGAATCAATGTTAAATCAAATCAAGCATGAAAACGATCACATGTACCACTCTACCTCATGCATCTAAACTAGGGTATGCAATATCAGATTATGTGATGTCGGTAGTACATAAATAACAAACATTTTGCACTTTTTCTAATTTCTACAAGTGAAGTGACTATTAATAGGTACCTGCGGATAGCCTGATTGCATTCAATTTGAAGCGCCTCAAGTTCCTTCCATTTTGTCCCAATGACAGCGTTAAGATCCCAACACTTCTCCTCCCACTTATTCTTCTCAAAATCAGCCTCTCCAATATCTCTCTCCACCGCCTGCAACTCCCCTTTCATCCTTTCCGCATCCCTCATATTAAAACCCTGCTCCTCCACCTTCTTCTTCAACTCCTCATTTTCTGCACAAATCCTACTCCTTTCCTCCACTTTAACCCAATGCTTTCTCTTTTTCCTCCATTTGCTTCTCAGCTCTCAGCTCGTGATCCAGCAATTGCTCGATCAAATCATTAATCTTCTTAAGATCTTTTTCCAATACACTCTTCTCCTCCTTCTTTACTTCCCTCAGCGATGGCCCCGGCCTCATCGCCTCCAGTTTTCGCTCCAACTCCTTAGCATTTTCTTCCTTTGCATTGATCTTCTCCTTCACCGTATTCAACTCCTATCAACATATCAAAAAAAAAAAAAAAAAAAAAAAAAAAAAAAAAAAAAAAAAAGAAAAAGAAAAAAAAAAAGAAAAAAAAAAAGAAAACCCAAATCAGCCTAGTTATAATCAATTTACTCCCTTCGTCCCAAAATAACATCGGACTAAATATTTAAAGACCCAACTGTGTACACTTTTTCACATGTGAAAGATCTTTAAAGATCAGTCATTTGCAACAAAATTATTTCATCATTGAATACCTTTTCAAACAAGTAGCCAATAGATTAACTCTCCAAAAATTTCTTTAAATCAGAATAACGAGTATCCTAAAACCAACCTCTATGAATTCCGGGGTAAATCCTATGAAGGGTGCCCACATGTGAAAAGAAAGCTTGTTCACATAGAAAAAACATAGCTTTGGCAACCATTTTTTCACCCGAGTACATGAAGGAGTTTGGATTACTTTCAACACTCCATTTGCACCCAGACGTTTTGCTTTATGCTACAGATATATTTCTATGACCTTAAAATGCGGGCGATGTTATTGGTACATGAACTCAGATAATAATAGGTACCAACTTCAAATTTCAACCTATAGTCACATGTGAAGAAAAACTACAGATTTTCATCAAACACATAATATGCATAAAAAAAAATAGCACAACACGTAAAGAAAAACTATACATTTCAGCCGACCTATAGTCACATGTGAAGAAAGACTATATGTTTCATCAAACTCCTACCGCGCAATAAAAAAATAGCACATGTGAAAAAAAAAACTACACATTTCATCAAACACCTAATGTGCATTAAAAAATAATAGCACATGTGAAGAAAAACTACACATTTCAGCCAACGTATGGTCACATGTGAAGAAAAACTATACATGTCATCAAACACCTAATGTGCATTAAAAAATTGCACATGTGAAGAAAAGCTACATACTTCATTGAACACCTAATGTGCATTAAAAAAAATTGCACATGTGAAGAAAACCTAGATATTTCATTGAACACCTAATGTGCATTAAAAAAATTGCACATGTGAAGAAAAGCTACATATTTCATTGAACACCTAATGTGCATTAAAAAAAATTGCACATGTGAAGAAAAACTACATATTTCATTGAACACCTAATGTGCGTTAAAAAAAGTTGCACATGTGAAGAAAAACTACATATTTCATTGAACACCTAATGTGCATTAAAAAAAATTGCACATGTGAAAAAAACTACATATTTCATTGAACACCTAATGTGTATTAAAAATAGGGATGAGCATTTCGACCCGAATCCCGGAACCGAACCGGAACCGTACCGGTACCGTACCGAAACGGTACCGTTCCCGATATACGGTACGGTACCGGGACTACGAAATAAGGTGAAAAAAAAATCGGGACCACTAATTCGGTACGGGACCGGTACCAAATCGGGAAATTCCCGAATAAAAACGGGAAAAACCTGATTTCCCGGTACCGGTACCGAAACCGGTACCGGTACCGAAACCGGTACCGGTACCGGTATCCGAATCCCGTTCGGTACGGTACCGGTACCACTATTTATGCTCGGGAAAAAATCGGTACCACTAATTCGGTACGGGTTCGGTACGGTACCGGTACCGTGCTCATCCCTAATTAAAAAAATTGCACGTGTGAAGAAAAACTACATATTTCATTGAACACCTAATGTGCATTAAAAAAAATTGCACATGTGAAGAAAAGCTACATATTTCATTGAACACCTAATGTGCATTAAAAAAATTGCACATGTGAAGAAAAACTACATATTTCATTGAACACCTAATGTGCATTAAAAAAATTGCACATGTGAAGAAAAACTACATATTTCATTGAACACCTAATGTGCATTAAAAAAATTGCACGTGTGAAGAAAAACTACATATTTCATTGAACACCTAATGTGCATTAAAAAAATTGCACATGTGAAAAAAAACTACATAATTTCATTGAACACCTAATGTGCATTAAAAAATTGCACATGTGAAGAAAAACTACATATTTCATTGAACAACTTTGAACCAACAAGTCATATTCGAGTCGCTATCTACCGTCAATATTGTCATCTTCAACTTTGAACCAACAGGCAAAGAGATGGTAAAAAAACATAACAATTAGGCCAAAGCAAAATGCCTATAGTAAATACTCTTTTTTGCAGCTTTTAAATACCTATTTGGCTAGCAATATAGACATCCATATTCTTCTTAGGGGTGTGTGTGTGTGTGTGTGTGTGTTGTGTTTGCATGCCTTTAACTAAGATATCATCGACAAGTTACATGCTCGGTGCTTTTAGTGACATTTCCTAACATAATTGCTCAAAAAACCAGACGACTTACACTGGCATAGGCTGACTGAGGGTTTTCCAATTCTTCGGCACGTGCACGTCCACAAGTGCACTTTTCATCCTTTGAATCCCAAAACACCTAAAGAAACGTATAAAGTTTCCAGTAACATTATAATTCACATTATGAAATTGGAAAGATAAATGGAGGACCTTAAGAGTTCTCAAGAACAGTATCATTTTTGTAATATTACTTTAGCATATTCGATAAGATATACAATAGAGATGATGCCATATTAATAAAACTTACAACGAATTATAAGTGAAGTTATGAAGCATGAACAACAAATCACCATTAACATATAGTCTCTCATAAGCTAGCTAGTCTCTCATATGTTAGTGTGGCGTGCCAATTGTGCAAAATTGATTACATGGTCTCAGCCTTACTGTTTAAAATTTGCTATTTGTTTATACAGTATAAGCAACTTTTAAATAAGATATTCCTACGGTCTATACTACTAGTTACATATGTTAGTGTGGCGTAAATGAAACCTATTCACCAGTTTTCATCGATCCTATAGCATAAAACCACAAAGTGCACCTGGTGTAACAGCATCATACAAGTACACTTATATCTTAGAAAGGTCCAAATAAATATCAACATATCGTTTCTAAAGCTTATTAATTCCACGAGTAGAAGGAGAGCAACAAATCCTTCTGCAATATATAGGGGAGAAAACGATGTCTTTTATGCCCATAATTGCTGATATTTTTCTAGCCTACTATTTAGCCCTTGATTTGGATTTTGAACTCTTATAGCACTTTATTATACTATTGTAATTTTTCTTAGCCTTACTCCTATAATTTAAACCAATGCCATGCATCAATATGGTAAGACTGGTGTCTCGAAAATCAAGTAGCATATGCAAATAATGTTTAAGGAAACCTTACATGAATCATCTCTGTGATTTCGGCAATAGATTGTTGTCTTGTGCGCAACTCAGTTGAGAACATATCTACCACCCCTCCTGAAGCTGGTTTAGGAATTTGAACATTTAAAGTTGTTGCCATCAGTAAAATAAACTGCAAAAGATACATTTTGGTAAATATTTTGAACATAATAACATAACAAGATACTTGAAAATTTCTCTGAAATGATAATAGTTCTCAACTTCTTTCCTTTTGGTACAATAGTATTATATAAACATGGACATGCATTCACCATTCTGATGATGAAAACCCAATTAATGGGAAGAATCTCAGTTATCAAAGAATGAAAGCAATAAACTTACAGTAGGTTGAAACCTCTTCCCTTCAACGCCCATCTTAAAGAAGTACTCGGCTGCTGATGCAAGCTTTGTCACCTGTAAGATCACACATTTGAAGTCGGTAATATATTCAGAAAGAAATAGTTTCTTAAATGTCATAAAAGTTAGTTCCAAATACTTGGTTTGCCATATACTTCCTCTGCCCCCCATAAGAACTGCAACACTATCCATTTAAGGACATCCCATTGTATTTGTCTTTATTAACTTTTGGTTACATATAGGCGGCAATTTCTAATTGACCTGAAGTTATGTCAATTTAGGTTTTATTTCATCTTCAACGAGTCGAACCTTTAGAATTTTAGAAATGGAAAAAAGATTGAACAAGCCAAATAAGTGAGGGTCAAGAATCAACCAATGGGTTTTCAGATTCTTACCTTCTAAATTTGTTTTCCACAAAATAGATAAATTTAATTAATTGTATGGTTTTTGTCATCACATTCAATACAATAACTGTTCATAACATCTCAAATAGTATAGAAAAAGTTGTTCATGGGTAGCCCAAGCTGACTTGTCTAGACTCGTATTGAAAAACTTGTATGTAGCACGACTCTAAACAAGTCAGCGTGGGTAACCCAACCTGGCCACTTTGCCACTCCACTAATTATATGTAGTCACAGGGTATTGATAGACTGATTTTTGTCCACTAATCCATGTCAGATCGAACATTTATCCTAATCCATGTGGCCAAATATTTATCCATGTCAGGCCAAACATTGCAGTTTTTATGAGAGCCACAAAGTATGAAACGTCATCTCATAGAAATTTCACATACAATGAAATTACATACCTCCGTTAGAGCTACCAGTTTGACCATGCACCAAGTTTAACTGAGTTAAAAATTCAAGAAACTTAAGGATCGTAATCTGGATTCGCTCTTTCACTGACTGTAGAACCATAATTTGGCCCACCCTTGCGATACTGGATAAGAAACTCGATAGGGTATCCCTTCACCTTATGTGGCACGATGCCAAGATCATTGAACGTTAAAGCTTCAAAAACAGGCAGGTACTAATCAAGCCACTATAAAATACATAATATAGGTGGCAATTTCAACCCATTTTACTTATTAATTGGTCTATTCAGGTTGTGTTTATCTCAAACAGGTCAAATTAATATGTGGCTAAAGGGGGAAATAGGTCAAATGATTCGAACATTGTTGTAATAATGTTGTTTTGGTATCATCATTAACCCATTACTAATTTATTATTGGTTTTTAAACAGACAAAAAAGAGTTGTCGGGTCAAACCCGAACTCGTATAATGAAAAGTATTCTAAAAATTTTATAATATTTTATAATCAAGAATTACTACTATTTTATGCAAACAGTATTCTAAAAATTTCCATGAGTTGCTATAGTTTTTAAAAGTGTGGAAACAGTATAATGACCTCAGAACTTGACATATAAACCTAATGACCCCCTACCACATACAACAAACTCGTAGATACATTTTAAATGAAAAGGAATGGGAAGAATGATGTACATTAGCAAAGATGGATCTAGTAGACCATGTGACACCGTTATAGAGTAACTTCCAACTATCATTTAAAAGAAAACTTGAACCAAATCTTCGTATTTTCCGTTTTCAACTTATTATTAAATAAGATATAAGAATTCATGCATTCAGTAACAACAACAATACCCAATCCCCGCCGGAGGCAAACTAATAATAAAAGTTTTGTAAATCTGGATAACACCGTGGGTTTAAATAGGGTGTGTGGTAATTTTGTTTAAATAAAGTAGTATTTATTTTTTAGGTATAAGGAAGTTAGACTCTTAACCATAGCCACAAGGGTATATCACTCTTATTAAGCAAATAACGGTCTCACCTGCCTACCACGCCCCTTGCCCTCGGAAGCTCCTTCAATGATTCCAGGAAGATCAAGCAATTTAATTTTGGTACCATTGTAGAAAATAATTCCAGGAATATAGGTAAGAGTTGTAAACTTGTATGCTGCAGCTTCTGATTAAGTTCCAGTCAACATGGTTAACAGTGTTGACTTTCCCACACTATAAAAAACAATAATACCAAAACACAAAAATGAGTTAATGCGATCATTTTTAGCTCTAGTTCAGCTCTAAATTTAAGAAAAACGCAATTACACAAGACCTAAACAAAGCAACTACACCCCCCCAATATCTAAAATCAAAGTTGACTATAACTTGGTTTCAGTTTGTATTATTAAATTCAGTCCTAGTAACAGACCTGGGAAATCCTATAAGTGCAACACGACTGGGAAATCCATGTTTGTGGAGTGACCCTTGCAAGTATTCTTGATATTCGACACTTACTGAACGTTTTTGCGGAGGCGCTTTTGGTTTCAATATGGTATGTGGCTATTCTCCAATTTGAGTGCAACTGAGCTTGGTTTTGTTACAGCTATCCGCTTCTGATGTTGACTTTTTTCTTGCTTCTTTGATAGTAATATATCCTTGCTTGATTCATAGCTTTCTAATCGATTATTCAAGTATTTAAGATTAAAAAGTCAAGGATGGGTCTTTCTAGATGATGATTAAGCTTTTCAACTAGAAAGTTACCTTCCAATATTCTCAACACCTGTAAATATGATACATTGTTAAACTTAATATTGAAAGGAAACATGAAGATATCTAGTCTTTGACTTTTGAGGTCAAATCGATTAGGTTCGAACTAGAAGTTATTATGGACTATCTACATATCAAGAAAGACCAGTAACAAATTTAACCCTGGACTAAACACAACAAATTAAAGTTAATGAATGGCTAACCTTAGACATCCTTGGCCTTTGTTCAGGGTGAGGTGATATACATAAGCTGGCTGCATGCATCATGTACTCGACTTCTTTCACATCATACTTGTTTCCTAGTTTTGGATCGATAATTTCTGCACATTCCTTTTCCTCTACAAGTAAACGACGGCCCTGAAAAGTACAAGAATCCAAATTTATTAATACGGAGTAATAGGTATGATCATGTTGTTCTTGGCAATGCACAATTAAAATAAATTCTTACCCAATCAGGAAAGTACTTCTGCCTCGAGGTTCTTGAGAACTCGATAGTTTTGATCCCAGTTAAGATTTCCAAAAGGACAACTCCAAATGCATATACATCAGCTTTCTCAGTTATTAAGCCAGACTCTCAGGAGCCATGTAACTGAAAAGGATTTAAAAAATGCTTAGTCTCTGTTTATTTTTTATTTTTTATTTTTGTCGATCCAATCACTTGCTAAATTACTCGACTATAATAAATTTTGAAAATGAGGACCGACAAGCACTACTAACAGAGTGCTTAAAAGGACTTCTAATATCTAGGACAACCAGCTGCATTAGAGTGCCTTTTGTGCTACTTCTAATTGTAACACAAGCTGTAACAAGAGTGTTTAGGTAACCTTCTTCTACTTATGATTGGATGATCAAATTTTCAATTGTTTGACAATATGAAAAGAAAAACGAATTTATACACTAGAAAATAGGATGATTCATGTAGTTACTAAATTTGATATATTTATCAAACGTTAAGTTTAAAGACATATGCACATGATGAAAAGTTGTCTCATAGGATAAAGAATGAGAACATAATTTAATATTATTACCCAAATGCGCCAACAACACGTGTTTCTTCTTCCAGTTGTCCATCTGCTTGCCAACGAGCCAGTCCAAAGTCTCCAACCTTTGTTTGAAATGGGCTTAATTTGTATCTATGAAGAAATTAAAAGCTAAATACACCAACCGAGGGACTTACAAGACATTTCATGACTTACCAGTGGCTCAAAATCATGCGTTAAGAGAACTTGTAAAGCCCAAAATCCTTATTATTAGGCTTGAAGTCTCTATGAACTATGCAACCGACCCTACAATCTTCATGAAGATATCTCAACGCTCTTGCTGCACCACATGCGACCTTCATTCTGTTCTTCCAGGTCATCACTTCACCATCCTCTGTTCCTGTTCCATCATTTCCATAAATTTCAACCTTCCTCTAAATTATTCATTTTCCAATAAAGAGAGAAACTTATGTAATCTTACTATATAAGTGTATCTAAAGATCCATTACAAGCAAACTCGTATACAAGTAGCCATTCATTCTCAATGCAATAACCAATTAGCATGACAAGATTCTTATGTTGCACAGATTTCAACACTTCAACTTCAGAACAAAACTCAGCTGCACCTTATGCACTTACCATCTTGCGTTTTTTGACCGCCACAACCTGTCCATCACTCAAAACCCCTCTATATACCTGACTATAACCACCTTCCGCCAAGAAGTTGCTTTCTGAAAACGCATCAGTTGCTTTCTCAGTTTCTTCATGAACGAACCTTCGTGGTGATCTACCTATAACAGGAACACTATGCTTGCAGATGGAGCAAAGAGGAGGTGGTGTAGGTGGTTTTTTTCGAGAAAGAGACATTTCCCTTCTTATGCGGTTCGGTCTATTGTTGGGGTATTTGCGTGGCTGAACGATACCCTCCTTAAAGTTTGTTGGCCTAACTGCTTCTGATACTCCCTGTCTTGTTGGCGTAATCGTCTAAGATCAATTGTTCGCCTTGCTGCAAATGGCACTGTTTTTGTTTCTTTCTTCATATCTGTTCTAGATACAAATAAATATAAGAATAACATGGAACATATAGATTAAAAACAATGTAACGAGGGATTCCACAGCTCAAACGATTCCTAATTTCTTCACATGTGAAGGTATTCGATACCTAATTTCTTCACAAGTAAAGGTATTCGATACCTAATTTCTTCACATGTGAAGGTTTCGATACCTAATTTCTTCACATGTGAAGGTATCAATTTGGGCGGATTCAAGTGAGAAGTCCCTACCAAATCAACATTTTTCGAAACTAACAAACTAACAAGTGAAGGTATTCGATACCTAATTTCTTCACATGTGAAGGTATTCGATACTTAATTTCTTCACATGTGAAGGTATTCGATACCTAATTTCTTCACATGTGAAGGTATTCGATACCTAAATTCTTCACATGTGAAGGTATTTGAAACCTTATTTAAAGACTCTAAAATATCAATACCTTATTTAAAGCCATCGACACAAATAGAGTTATAAGCAAATTTCTTCACATGTGAAGAAATAACTATTTGCCTCAGCTGATGTAGACAATACAACAATTAGCATTTCAAGGTCTTCTAGCATTTCAGCGAACACCTAGTGTGCGTTGACAAAATTAAATTCGACTTGAAAATTAAATTCGAACAACTTGCTCACATGTGAAAATTAAATATTAAATCTTGAAAGACATATTCATCTAGATCTATATCTTCAATTTCATCATCAGTTTATAGAATATATAGCTAATTACTAAATATATAGAACACAAAAATTAATTTATTTATAATCATTGAATCAAAAGAAATTATGAATCAAAAGCTTAATTAGCACTTACTGATGATGATGATGATGATGATGATGATGATAATCGATGGAGATGTTGGTGATCGGTGATGATTGTGGTGGTGGACAGTGACGTGGTGGTTGATGGTGCTGATGAATCTTAAGAGAGTGTTAGCTATTTGTTTATCTGGTGGTTCCATTGTATTTTTACTTGATGAAAGCTATTATGAGAGCAGGTAATATGGAGATGATGGAGATGAAGGATCTGGTTTGCTATTTGAGGTTGTGTGTGTTTACTGTGTGTTTATTGTGTGTGATAGAAGGAGAGAGAAAAACTAGATAAAATTTAGGGGTGTGAAAGCAAATGAGAATAATACACTTAGACCCTTAAAAATTTTGTCCAATATTTACAAAAATGCCATTCCGCCCAAAATCAGATTAACTTGATCCTACGGTCCAGATCTCTTCTCGCGTTCTCACAAAAATTAAACTTCTCATTTGAACGCTTGTCTATATATATATATATATATATATATATATATATATATATATATATATATATATATATATATATATATATATAATATTAACAGGTCACTAACAGGTGTTAACAGGTCTGACCTGTTAAGACACGAATATTAACAGGTCTTAACATGTCTGACCTGTTAAGACACGAAACATGTTAAGGGTAAACACGAAACCTGTTAAGAACAGGTCGTGTCGTGTCGTGTTAACAGGTTTCGTGTCAAAATTGCCAGCCCTACTCCTGATTCCATACATCCACAGCAAAACCAAAAGTATATTCAATTCACTTTATTATCCAAAAGTATATTCAATTCAATTGTTAAATAAATAAATTAATAAATAAATAAAGACTATTAGATGTAATAGAAAGAAAGACCTGTTCAAAAAAAGAAAGAAAGACAGACCGGGATGGGATAGATGGATTGAACGGCGGAGTCAACGACGGACTTGCGACGGCCCTTGATGGTGATGGGTCGGATTTATGATGATGATGGATCAGATTGACGATGGTGACAGATCATAATGATGGTGGATCATTTTTGCATTTGAGATTGGGATCTGATGATAGAGGAGATGTGAAATAAAAAAGTATTTGATTGAGGTTAGCATTTACTAATTTATTATCAAATGACAAAGATGCCCCTAATTAAAAAAAACACCCATCTTGCTGTTGATCTAACTGTTTTTGATCCAACGGTGTATAATACTTTTTACGCTTTTTAAAATACTATTACTTTTTAAATGATCCTCCACCTTATTAGTCATGCTATCAATTGTTAATTTCAACATCATGTCAGTTTGAAAAATGTTATACGCATGATATACGATTTGTACAAAAATCAATGTCTATTACTAGTCATGCTATCAATTGTTAATTTGATAGTGTACAATCGTTGGGAAGTGATACTTACACCATATTTTTTGATGCACACACCACACTTATGCATATATCATGTTGTAACTTGTGCATTAATGATGTGATATTGTGGTGAAAGAATAAAAAAATATGGTGTAAGTATCACCTCCCATAATCGTTAGGGTGTTATTCGGGCTGACCCGACCCGAGTTAATTCGGGTCGGGTCAATCAGGTAAAAAATTATATTCGGGTCAATCCGAATTGAACTGAGTTCTAAACAAGGTCGAGTTATGATATGTTTTTTTAGTCTCAACTCGACCCGGACCCGACCAACCCGATTAAACTAACACTTTACAATGTAAAAATACTCGGGCTGACCCCGAACCCGTATTGACCCGACCCAAGTTGACCCGAACCCGAATTGATCCGACCCGAGTTGACCCGAGTTCTATACATGGTCGGGTTCGGGTATGTTTTTTGAAGGCTTGACCCGAACCCGGCCGGGTCAACACAAATGACAGTATATATTTTTTTTAAGTAAAGTCTAAAATTCATCCTTGTGGTTTGTCCATTATCTTGCTTTACATCCTCGTGGTTCTTTTTTTTTGAACACACACATCCCTCCATTAGTAAAGTTGGTCACCATACATCCATCCGTTAGTAAAGCCAGCCACCAACATTAATGAGGACTAATGGTGCTAATTATTTCTCCATTATCTCTAATGCGAGAGAAAATATTCACATCGTTCATCCTCAGGACTAACATCATTAGTCCCCAGAACTAACAAGGACTAATGGTGAAAATATTTTTTAGAAATAAAATCAAAAAGGGCATAGTTAGGATCGAACTTGGGCCTACACGCTACAACAACAGCGGGCCAACCATTGGTACTATTATATCAAAGTAAATATGTTTTAACCTTTTTTTTCGCATTTATATTATATTAACTGATTTAAGTTTGGCGCGGTCGGTTCATGGTGTAGACTATTAGATTTTTTTTAGAAAACGAGTGGCAACAATTGCATTAAAAGATATGTATCTGTAATTGGAACTAAACAACGCTAAAACTGAGCGCTTCTTAGGATGTACCCGTGTTGCTTAAGCCCATCCTTGTTATAAG
The DNA here is from genome assembly GCA_030686995.1 of Artemisia argyi. Lineage (NCBI taxonomy): Eukaryota > Viridiplantae > Streptophyta > Magnoliopsida > Asterales > Asteraceae > Artemisia > Artemisia argyi. The sequence goes on along the minus strand of CM060691.1, from coordinate 12,956,448 downwards.
TTGTTACATAAAAGATGTCCCCACCTTCTTTCACAAAGTGTATGAACCTAACATCCCTATTTATGTTTAGCCTAACAAAGTCATTCCATCTAGGTCCCTTTATACACACACTAATTCTGTCACTTTTTTTACACTGACTTTCATTTTACACCATTACAGTTAACCAGGTAAATAGAACCATTACTATGGTATGAACCTCCTAGCAGTTGTTGTATGTCAAAATTATTTTTGAAACATTATGAAATTCTTAAAAACTAGTTTGTTACTGTCGATGCATAATCTGGCGCGGACTGGATTCGACGACTCTCCTTGGGCCGTTAGTCGTCTTCTCAAGCCCTGAGTAGACATGTTATGTTGTATCAAGAAGAGAATCCCAGCCCTATATTTATAGGGCATGGATTAGGGTTTAGGCGTAGAGTGGGCCGCTGTATGCCGGGCCTGGCCCATTCCTGGCCCAGTCCGGACCATACGTCCACAAGCCCCCCAAGTTTAGTATGACATAGTGCGTGGCTATGTTATGCTAGACTTAAGTTCTGTTCATGGCCGCGTAGGCCCAATCAACCATGACAACATGTGTGCGCAACTCAGGCGTGCGCCTAGGACGGACCATACGGCGCAACTCACATGCGACAATGCACACTGGGATTGCGATTGTGATTGTCTCACAATGGTGAAGGTGGGTCTCGTATGTTGCATCCTGGGTAAGGGCATACCTTTTGTACGAGTAGCGATGCAGCATGGTGCGACAGAAGACGTACTTCTGTGGCGCAAGTGCGCGCTGTGCGCGACAAGGATGCGCGCTGTGCGCGAACATTACATTCGTCTTTACAACCGACAGAGGACGTCTCCCCTGCGGCAAGATGGTGCGAATATTTAAATCCGTCTTTGTACCGGGCTTGTAATACCTCTTACGTACAATCTGCTTCCAAATATACCTGAGTGACGCGTACGAAAACAGTGGTATTATATACCCTGGTAGCCCCCTAAGTTGATGGTGCTACTCGTGTAGGAGCATTAAACTTAGTTATTCAAATCCTGAAAAACACTTAATGCAAATATTAAAAGTATATGCCGCGAATCACAACATATAAAACCTAATGAGGTAAAAGATTAGCGTGAAACAATATATAGCACTTAGCATATATAATTAACACATAAGAAAAGTAGTAGTGCGAATTACACCTATCGTGAGGTTTTACAAACTATATAAGAGAAGTAACACGTAGCTAATCTGCGAACGCAGTATGCTCATGGCGATTTATTGATCTTTTTCTTTTTTATTATAATAAAAACAATGGCGCGGATGAAAACACCGTGACCGCAACTAATAGTTTCAATTGCGCGGACAGACGCAGATGGATGTATCGTGACCGCATAGACTCAAACGTGCGTGAATGATCGCAGATGAACATAACATGACCACGGCTTTTGCCCAGTGCGCTCATGGCGATTGGCTAACATCGTGGTGCCTGTACGTGACAGTGCTCTCATGGCGCTAATCTGCGAAGATGTCCGGACGCATGGCCTAACGCGGGTAGATTTATCGTGACTGCGTTGTTTGCGGCTAAAAGATAAAGCAGGTCCAATCGTGCGGACTTATTGCGTTATATGTAAAATCGTGTTTACCAAATTTAAAAGATTTACATAAAATTTTCTCAATATTTAAAAGATATGCGCAAAAAATTGGGATATCTTTTTAAATTTTAAAAAATATTGTTCCAAACCGACAGAATATTTTCAATATTATAGTTCGAACGGTCATAACTAAAGAGTAGTATCAAATAAACAAAGATGATAATCTTTGTTAATATATGTTGTAACGAGGAGAACAAAACAAAAACCAGTAAATGTTTTATCTTGTAGCCGCAATATTAGACCAAAGAAAAATAAACGAATTGCTTTTAGGTTAATTGTGTCAGTGTATATCTTGTGTGCCGTGCACTAGCAGACAGGTACACGATCAAAAAATATATTGGGAAAGAGGTATCGGCTTTTGAACTCAATGGTTGCTTTCCGGTGATGTGAGAGCACAAAACTTGTCGTGGTCCCACGGATGGCGCCAACTTGTTGATGCATAATCTGGCGCGGACTGGATTCAACGACTCTCCTTGGGCCATTAGTTGTCTTCTCAAGCCCTGAGTAGACCTATTATGTTGTATAAAGAAGAGAATCTCAGCCCTATATTTATAGGGCATGGATTAGGGTTTAGGAGTAGAGTGGGCCGCTGTCTGTCGGGCCTGGCCCATTCCTGGCCCAGTCCGGACCATACGTCCACAGTTACTAAAATAACACTTAGATTCGTTTATATGGGGTTAACTTACAAATTCATCCAAAACATCCTGGCGTGATTCCACTGTGCACAGAAATTGATTGCCAAACATTGTCACTGCATTAACAATTAAGATTAACACAAATAATGCTGAATGAAATAAAAAAATAAAATATTGAGAAAGATTACCGCAGTTTCTCCGTAGATCTGATTTAGTGGTTATGTGTTTGTGTGGTTTGATTTTGATCAGCAGCTAAGTTCCATTTAATTTGTGTATGCGATTTGATCAGCTGAAACAAGATTAAATGTGTTTGTGTGTATGATTTGATCGAATATATACACAACTAAGTTTAGTTGCAAACTATGTCCTTGTGAACTAGTTATAATACCTGTGCACGCACAGGGTTTTTAAAATTTCGTTTTAATTATGTATTATTATCGATTAAGAAATGAATCACAAAGAGGTTAACACATAAATCATAAGTATAGAAGAATGGTTGTATCTCACATCCGTGACTACCAACTCAATAACATTATCGCAGTATAGTAACGTAATAACCTGATTAAAAACCATATATTCTTGCTTAATAATTCTCATGTACATACTTTAATTCCTTAACGGCCAATTATTATGTTTTCTTTTTGTTTTTTTTTTTGATGAAACATCACGTCAATGAATAAAGTTAGGCTATCATCTACGTAGTATTTCTTTTTTTGATTTAGAAGGTGATTGTTATCAAATAAGGATTGTGATAAGTGCATTTTTTTTTTAATTTAAGGAAAACACCTTCTACATTAAAAAATGAATATCTAACCCATGTGTTTGTTTTTTCTTAATAATTAGCTTTGTATAACGTTTTTAACTGACAGACATGCCGAGGTTGATGTTATTGTTTAACTTTAACTACTAATATAATTTTGTACAAAATGTGCGAGTTTAGTAGCACATAATAAGCGTTAATGAAGTTAAATATGTTCCATAAAGTTTTTAAAATGTTTTTATGGATTTTCATATACAAATTTTAAATAACAATTTAATGAGTCGTTGTTATAAGTAGAATCGCGTATATTTTTTTTTCATATCACAATAACTCGTGCTTACCATTTGATATTTATATTCCCGTTACTAATAATTTAGTCGTATTTAATATTCAAACCCGTGTACGCATAAATTAGATTTTAAATAGAATAACATGAGTCGTTATTTAAAAAATATTATAACAGATGAAAGTCTACAATTAACAATATTAAAACTAATTCGCAAATTTACAAAATTTTGTAATTTAAATATTCGAAAGTCTGAAACAAATACTAATACTCATGTAATTTTAAATAAAGTTCATATTATAAAGTATAGGGTATAAAGTGTAAGGGGTTATTTGTGTTTTTTTATAAAGTTATCAAAAAACATGAAAACTTGTAATTTTACACTTTACTCTATATAAATTATTTAAAATTCAATCATTAAAGTTTTATTAATTACTCCATCTTTTTTTAAGTTTTTGTTTTCATAAATCTGACACCTATATTTTTATGAATTTTTTTCTTAACCAATTTTTTTCACCAAATTTATTAAGTTTGACAAAAATCAATTTAATTTTGACTTTTTATTGACTAATTACGTTGCTCGATTTTGCCTACGTGGCAAAATCGAGCTCTGCTATTGGTCCAATTTTTTTTCAATGAGAAGGGATTTGCAAAAACACTTCGAAATGATGTAATTCTTTTATTATATAAAAGAAGACTTCAAGAAGTGCTTAAAATATGCAAATCTCAAACGTATATTGTGTTTATTTCTTATCTAAACTTATATGGTTATCGGGTTTTCTAAAAGCGTTTATGAATAATTGTGTTTGTTTATAATTTTTGGTTAGATAAGGTGTTTTATGTGAATAAGACGTGTTGATGGAATCAAAATAATAAGTTTACCTTAAGGGAGGAAGAAAATTGTTTTCAATAAGCTTATTACTTGCTTTTTTGTGTAAGCATAAGCTGTTTAAATCAGTCAATCTCAAACGCTAGCGGAATCTGTACTTTTAATTGTTTCCGAAAGTTTATCTAAAAGATCAAGTGGAAGGTCACAATATCTTGTTTGACTATCTTCCAAACATACCGATTAGGCGATTGTATGATGTATCTAATTTGTAGATAAACTTCACTCAATGGATCAATTCTAAAGCCTGAAGTTTCGGGGACGTATTTTCATGTACTCAACCCGTCACTTAATACTTACAATCATTTCCATTCTATTGCACAGTTTAAAATTTGAACGACCTGCTGTTAGCATTCATCAATATAAATCGTACTCGTATAGGTTCTAATCCAAACATAAATTTTCTATCATGTCAATATCAAACTGTATTTTAGGCATTTGTAAATAGTCAACCTTTGTATTGAATTGTTTGAAGAGACGATTAATGCAATTTTGTAGTTATGTAATGCGTTCTTTAAGAAGGGGTTCATGGCTGTTCCTTTATGGTTTCTATTGTTTTTATATAGAATCTCGACATGCCTGATTCCGGAAGTCATAAAGCCAAAGGGCGGAATCTTCCTTCATGGATGAGCTCACGGGATTCCAATAACAAATCTGACCATAGCAAATCGTCTGACGAGAAAGATAAGCCGAATGTTGGCCAAACATCAAAATCTAATAAATCTTCCAAACCCTTGGTATGAGAAGGTTTATACTTTATATCGTACTACTACCTCCGTCCCAATTTATTTGTCCACTTTTAATTTTCAAAGTCTTCGTTTTTCAAATTTGACCTTAAATATATTTGTTTGAGTTATTTAATATTTGATGCAAAATATATGAATGGATTGAGTTTTAAATGTATTTTTAATTTGTATAATTTTCACCAAGTATTATATAACACAAATAAGAATATTTACGGTCAAAGTTGACAAAGAAAGACTCAAAAAGTCAAAACTGGACAAATAAATTGGGACGGAGGGAGTAACGTTTCCTTTTGGTAATTTTTTTTTGACCATAAGTTGGATATTCGTAGGAAGGGGTAGTATTTGTACTATCGGGGTTTATTAACCCTGAACGTGGCACGTTAAGGTCTCAAGCGTTGGAAATGGGGGCCGAGTATCAAGCTGATTGGAACTCTAATTGCACTTTGCTGGTGTGTGCGTTTTCTAATACCCCAAAGTTTCGACAAGTCGAGGCTGAAAATGGAACCATTGTTTCAAAGGTTTAGCTTCATATATCATTTACTCCATATCATTTAAAATTTGTTTATTCATTATTGTTACTTGTAATACATATAAGCTTTTCAATTTAGGAGACATCTCATTCAAGTGAATTTTCTTTCATATGTCCCAAAAAACGCGTGTTTAGATATCAATGCATGTATAGAAGGTGGTCTGGTTATGGAGCATGAAACATTCAGTGTTACGTGATGGTATATATAATATCTAGTATACGATTGTTAGTCTGTTACAGAGTATCTTACAAATTTGATGTTTTTTTTTTTGTAGGATTGGATTACTGAATGTTACAACCAGAAAAAGCTTGTTGGCATTGAACCTTACCTTCTACATGCTGGTAAACCGTGGAAGCATCAAAGTAGCTCTACTGGACCAAGCCAAGGTAGCCGTATGTGTTTATTTGTAATTTTTACTATATAAGGTTCTGTAAAATGTTTATGTTTTACCTCTTCTAGTGAGTATATTATTGTCATCTGATGTAATGGTGCTTGCAGACCCACAAGTATCTTCATCAAAGAACTCTAATAAGCAAGCAGATAAGCCGCCTGCAGAGTCAAAACCAAGGGCTTCTTCCTCGAGCAAGGTTAATTTAGCTAATCTTAATTTTATGTATTGAGCAATGTATTTGAAATGTTAGTAGCACTGACTTTTTTGTATGTGATATCTGAAACAGGCGGCTCACAAGCCTGCTAAAAAAGAGTTTTCGACTTCTGAAGTGAAGAAATGGGCAATAGATGACATGAACAAGACGATATCGTGGTTGGACAGTCAAGAAGAAAAGGTAAGCAAAATTGGTCTTTTGTGTTTGTAGTTGCACTGCAATAAGACTGAGCTAACTCCCCCTCCCACCCCCCGAAAAAAGGGAAATAAGCGTTTACTCATTCGTGTGCATTACACAGCCTGATCCAAGTGAGATGAAGAATATAGCAGCCGAAGGAATCTTGACGTGCTTGCAGGATGCCATAGATTCTCTTAACAAGGGAGAGGTATGAAATTTATTCGCGAGTTTTCTAGTAAATTTATGAATAACCCATGCATGTAGCATATAGGATTATTGCATAAATGGGTACCATGCTTTAGTCTGATTTCCGAGAAAGGTAAATTCTCACAAGTTCTCATTTAGTGTAATCTTGTAACTTAACTGGTTCTAATATGCCACATCAGGAAAAATAACGTATGCGATCTGCCCTTTTCTAGTGTATGCTGTCAGCTTTCAAAAATGGGTGGAAAACATACAACTTGCATTCTATGAATCCAAAATCTCCCAACTTCTATTTTTAACCAATAACTCGTGACCATCAACATTTTCTATAATTTTTGGCCTTCTAATATTGGTGTTTATAGGGCCTGGATAAAATAATTGAAGAGTGGAGTTTTGTCCCACGGGTTGTTGAGGAGTTGAACAAGCTTGACACAGCTGAAGAGAGTCCAAATTCCACTTCTAAAAAAGACATCTACCACCAAGCTATCGTGTGCAAGCGAATCTACGAATTTGAGGTTGGCAATTTGAAAGATGACACAAGCGATAAGAATAAACGACCAAAGATAGAAAAAGGCAAAGAAACCAAAAATTATGACAGTGATGATACAATCGAGATGACAGAAGATGAAATAAAGGAAGCATTTGATAGCGTTGCATCTAGCATTGTAAAATAACGATAACCACTTTGATCATAGTTAGTTCTAACTTCTAAGCTGTCACATGTTCTTTTCATGGTTATAAGATTACTTTGTATTATCTGCTAATAGGAAAGTTGTTCTTTTGGTCCTGTATGTTTGACATTTTTTTGTCAAATGTATAAATTAAACAAGTGGCCCGTGTACTTTTCAACAACTTTGTTTTAGTGGATTGATACATTGAATTCGATTTGAGACATCCTTTTCTTAGCACTTTGCTCTATAGTTACCATGGCCGTGTCTTTTTGGAGTTGTATGTCGACCGTGGATCCCATAGGTTGTGGGTGTAATCAGTCGATGGATTGTTTAACTGATCAAATAGTTTCTTCATGATATGATTTGTGGACTTGCAAAATGTGACTTTGTCGATAACCTGTTTGAACAAAATTATGTGTAGTAATTTACTAATTTCACTATCTTCAAAGTTTCAAAGTGTGATACAAAGTCTGAGTAAATACTATAGTTCCATTATTATCACATCATACTGTACACATTTTCTGAGTGGTTAAAGCCTTTATTTCGTTATAGTCGCATTTCATCGTCAAAATAACATCAAGAACTTGATGAACAAAAGCTAGATTTAGACGTTGTTCGGCTTAGCTTATTTTGGGTTTTTAACTTTATTTTGCTTGACTTATTTCTCATAACCTCATTACTTTCGACTTTTACAATTACAACAACAACAATACTCAATCCTGGCAGTGTGAGAATAATAGGTAGTAGACAATCACATACCTATTCAAAATAAGTTGGTGGTAGACAGTCACATCTATATGAAGATAAAAAGTGTGCTTGTAGAAAAAAATACTTAGACTTTTAGTAATTGTGACACAATAAATAAATAAAAAGTAAACATTTTCAGCTCAATTTTGGAAGGAAACATTTTACCTTAAAATTAATTAAATCACTTTTTATTTATTTTTTTTTTTCAGCTATTATTTTTTTTCTTTTCCTTCTTAAGTGATACTTGAAAACACAAATTATTTATTTATTTATTATTATTATTATTTCACTTCATTTTCTTTACTTTCTTTATTTAAATAATACTCGAGAATACATCGCAAAATTTGTTACTTTGGTACTTAGGTTGCGATAACTCTAGGAGTATGATCCATCTACATTATACATTTATACCTCTCATATACCCCGCTACGGCGGAATTAGCTACCGGATAAAAAAAGTGAAAAAACATAAAATTTGACTTAAAAAGAAAGAGAAAATTACAAAAACACCCTTCCAAAGTAAAGCAACAGTCTCATCCGAAGAGTTAGCTAGCAGCCACCACTTTCCATCTTCTCTAAAGTGTAAACCCTAACCCCTCACAACTCAACTTAACTAAATAACACACCTTACTGTGTGTGTTTGTGCGTGTTTTTTTAACTTTCAACGATAAAAATGGGCGTTCCACTCCCTCCTAAAGAGGCTAACCTCTTTAAACTCATCGTCGTAAGTCCTTCAATCCCTCCATACTTTTTTTTTTTTTTTTTTTTTTTTTTTTTAATAAATAAATTTCGTTGCCGTTGATTATAGTGATGGTTCGTATTTACGTGAAAATGTATAGATGATTAGTGTAGCCGTGTAGCGATTTACGTAGATATTATTGCGCCTTAGGCGAATGCGGTAATCCGTGAAGCTAACGAGGAGGCGATGGTTTCGTATTAACTGTTAGCTCATTTGACTGTTGATTAGGTTTTTGCCAGTGTTTATCAACTTTTTATTGCTGTTGCGGTTAATTTATGTAATTTTACTAATGCGTGTTGCGGTTTAGGCGAATGCGTTGATCCGTGAAACTAACGAGGATGAGATGTTTTTGTATTAACCGTTAGCTCATTTGACTGTTGAATTAGTTTTTGCGTAGTGTTTGAATATGTATTTGTGTAGTTAATTGTAGTTATCAACTGTTTATTGCTGTTGCGGTTAATTTATGTAATTTTACAAATGCGTGTAGCGGTTTAGGCGAATGCGTTAATCCGTGAAACTAACGAGAACGAGATGTTTTTGTATTAACCGTTAGCTCATTTCACTGTTGTTTAGATTTTTGCGTAGTGTTTATCAACTTTTTATTGCTGTTGCGGTTAATTTATTTAATTTTACAAATGCATGTAGCGGTTTAGGCGAATGTGTTGATCCGTGAAACTAGCGAGGACGCGATGTTTTTGTATTAACCATTAGCTCATTTGACTGTTGATTAGGTCTTTGCGTAGTGTTTAAATATGTATTTGTGTAGCTAATTGTAATTAGCAACTGTTTATTGCTGTTGCGGTTAATTTATGTAGTTTATAAATGCGTGTTGCGGTTTAGGCGAATGCGTTGATCCGTGAAACTAACGAAGACGAGATGTTTTTGTATTAACCGTTAGCTCATTTCACTGTTGATTAGTTTTTTGCGTAGTGTTTAAATATGTATTTGTGTAGTTAATTGTAATTAGCAACTGTTTATTGCTGTTGTGTTTAATTTATGTAATTTTACTAATGCGTGTAGCGGTTTAGGCGAATGCGTTGATCCGTGAAACTAACGAGGAGGCGATGTTTTTGTATTAACCGTTAGCTCATTTGACTGTTGATTAGGTTTTTGCCTAGTGTTTATCAACTGTTTATTGCTGTTGCGGTTAATTTATGTAATTTTAAAAACGCGTGTGGCGGTTTAGGCGAATGCGTTGATCCGTGAAAATAACGAGGAGGCGATGTTTTTGTATTACCCGTTAGCTCATTTGACTGTTGATTAGGTTTTTGCCTAGTGTTTGTCAACTGTTTATTGCTGTTGCGGTTCATTTATGTAATTTAGCGGTTTAGGCGAATGCGTTGATCCGTGAAACTAACGAGGACGAGATGTCTTGTGTTAACCATGACCTCTTTTGGCTGTTGATTAGGATTGTTAAGTGTTGGTGTATATATTGAACGTTAGGTTTTTGTGCAGTGTATAATTATCTCGTTAATTGTTGATTAGGATAGTTAATTGTAATTATCTAGTGTTTGCTGTTGTTGCTGTTAATTGATGAAATGTATACGTGCAAAAGTATTTACATAATAGTTCAGGCGTGTAGCGCTTTAGGCAAATGCGGTAACGAGTAATCCGTGAAACATAACGAGAATGAGATGTATAGTTATCTAGTTAGGTCTATAATTATCTCGTTAGACCGTTATTTAGGATAGTTAATTGTAATTACCAAGAGTTTCTTGTTGTTGTTGCTGTTAATTGATGTAATTATACAAAGTTTACACCGAATTGTTCGTATTTACGTGAAAATGTATTACATAATAGTGCAGCGTGTTAGGTGATTGCGGTGGCCCGTGAAACTAACGAGAATGAGATGTTTTTGTGTTAACCGTTACCTCATTTGACTGTTAATTAGGATTGTATGTTAATTCTGTTAGTGTATATGAATTAGGATTGTTACTAATTGTGATTAAGAAGTGCTTGCTGTTACCATTATTTGAAATTTTTTATAAAAATTTCATTTGAGAAGCATATGATATTTCACATTGAATTTATAATGAATTCTTCATATGAGTATAAAATGTGAGATTGTGGGAACGTGCAAAAGTATGTAGGATACTGTATCAAGTTACAGAGACATTTTGTTATTTTAGCGCCTAATACATTTAGGCGAATGCAGTAGTCAGTGAAAGTAATGAGGACGCAATGTTTATATTATCCGTGAGGTTAGGGTCGCGATTTTTGTGACAAGAGGATAATTTCACTATGTTGCCGTAGGTGTTGCAAATATTAATATTTGTATACACTAGTAGAAATGACATACAAGGCCGAATAAGCTCTTCTTATATTATATCAATATTATGATTCCAAAGCGTCTTGTTTTTTTTTATGGGCTGATGTGTGGTTTGCTAATGAAATGATTATATGTTTGGCAGAAATCATATGAAACTAAACAGTATAAGAAGGGGTTGAAGGCTGCGGATGCTATATTAAAGAAGTTTCCAAATCATGGAGGTTCGTTAAAATTTAATGCAACTTTAAGTTTAAGCGTTGATGGGGTAATTAGGAGATGCCACTTGTATTTTCAATCTAGTCGAAGTTACATTTTGCTATTTTGAAACATCGATCCCGTTTTAGTGTAAATACAGGCCTCTGTTGCTAATGTATATAGCTATGTTGGTTGTAAGAAATAGAACCAAGTTAGGTATAGCTCTTATATAAAATGTATTTCCCTAAACTGGATGGTAGATATTCAAAGTTTGAGTTGGTGTCTATTACTGAATCACCTCGCCCGACAATACCTGTTTTTGGAATGTCTACTCGTAACCTAGAGCAGCTACTAGCTAGCCAGTTAGTAACTTAAATCACTACTCACACACAGGCTACAACAATTGAAGAATGAGTACCCTTTTTTTGTGACTTCTGTTTATTAAGATTCTGTCGTTTTTGATACTTCGGCTTGTAGAAACTCTTTCGATGAAAGGATTAACGCTGAACTGTATGGATCGTAAGCCGGAAGCATACGAGCTAGTGCGATTGGGATTGAAGGTCAGAACTGTTTTTCTCGTATCTTTTGTTAAACTTTTCTGATGGCTGCAGATTTTTAAATAGCTTATTTTGTTGTAGAATGACTTGAAAAGCCATGTGTGCTGGCACGTGTATGGTCTTCTCTATCGATCAGACAGAGATTATAGAGAGGCAATAAAATGTTACCGGAATGCTCTGCGGATAGATCCAGACAACATCGAAATACTGAGAGACCTATCACTACTACAGGTAGATATTCGTATGTATAACACAAATTTTACCTTGGCCCATTCTTCTTTTTCATAATTTTTTATTTCGTGTAAAGCAATTACGTGTCATGCATGCCAATATGGGAAGTGCGGGGTTGAACATCTTAGAATATGACCAAATGGGGTGTTTAGCTTTGTATTCACAACATTGACACTAAAATTGGTGTTTGATGTTGATTTTTCTTTACCCGTTTTTGGACCTTACCATGTTTATATTAGTTGTTTTATCAGTCTTTTCGGTTAACAGAATTATTTGATTTGCCTTTTGGTATGCTGCTGAATGTAGGTGTAATATTTTGTTATTTTGAAAATAGGGAGTAAACTATAATTATCTCATATTTGTGGTTATCGCTTCATAAGTTGTTAATTTGGGGTTTGGCTATTATTAATAAGATGAAAGGGGTTAAGCTAGCACACTTACATATGATCTGTTGGATCATAAAAAACTTGTAACTTAAAATTTTACATTTAGAGAGGGAGGTTATGCCCGCCTGATATGTACAAAAAAACTGTTGAAGTTATTGAGAGTAATTCAAACTCGAGATGGATATAGGTAATGCTATTGGAATGCATTAGTTTGATGCGAATAAAAAATGCATGCTGGATGGATAAGAATTCATACTCATGATTCTATGTATGGGATGTGAGCAATGCTATGTGTTCTGTTACCATGTTCATGCCCTTCAAGCATGTGACGATTCATGGGGTTTTCTTGAAGGATGCTTTGCATTTAGCGGTTTTGATTTTTATGTCTTTGTGTGTGTGTAAATGTATGTCTAAACCTTGACTAATTGTCCAAGCTAATTGCTGTTAGTTGTTGAAGAAATAAAACCGTTTCCAAATAACATTCATTTGATGCTATGATTATATCATTCTGGTTGTTTGGGATGCCTCTAAAAGTCGCAAGCATGAGAAAGTAGATAAGATTTTTATATTCTAATCAAATTATCATTTCATTTTCTATATCGTGCATCTCTTTTAATGTCCCTTAGTCTCATGTCCTTTGTATCTAGTTTTTGGTGGTTAATGATTCTTTTTCTTTTCCACTTGCAGGCACAAATGCGGGACTTGGCAGGTTTTGTTGAAACTAGACAGCAATTGTTGACCTTGAAACCAAATCATCGAATGAATTGGATCGGATTTGCAGTTTCTCAGCATTTGAACTCAAAGTAAGCTGTGATATTCTATTATACTGCAATCTGAAATGTTTATCCTTCCTTAGTAGTGATTAGTGAATCTAGTAAACTATCAATTTGCTTAGTTTTCTAGCTTATATGAACCTCTGTTCGTCTTTTGTGGTTAAGCAACATTTTTGTAGTGTACACACTTGCTTAGTACCATGATTTCTTGTCTTGTTTCATGACAGGGAAGTTTGAGTACTGCTAACATTCACCTTTGTGCTCTTTTGCCAGTGCATCCAAAGCAGTTGATATTCTAGAAGCATATGAAGGGACTCTCGAGGATGATTATCCTCCAGATAATGAACGGTGTGAGCATGGTGAAATGCTGTTATACAAGGTAATAGCTAATAGCATATTTGGAGATATAACTGGTTTATCAGTTGAGCTGATAATACCATGCATGCTGAAAATATGCTTAAGAAATTTGGATGTTGATATGTGCTTGCCTTATCAGGCAAAATGGTACGATACTAACTTTTGATGGCTTTTGTGTGTATGTTTTTTCCTCCAGATATCTTTATTGGAGGAATGTGGATTGCTTGAGAAAGCTCTTCAGGAGTTGCAGAAGAAAGAATTCAAGATTGTATGTTCATTGTCTTTTTGCATTGTTGTGGTATGAATGTTATGAAATAGCTGGCTTCATTTTCACCTTCTATGGATTTCTGTATAGGTTGATAAAGTATCGTGCAAGGAAGTGGAGGTTTCTCTTCTTGTGAAGCTCAATCGCCTTGAAGAAGGTGAAAAATTGTATAGAGTTCTTCTATCAATGAACCCTGATAACTACAGGTAGTCGTTAATACAAGCATATAGCCATATATTTTAACAGTCATACTAATTAGGCTCTTGCTCAATTAGATACTATGAAGGATTGCAAAAGTGTCTTGGACTACATTCAGAGATTGGCCAATATTCGTCCGATGACATTGATAAGTTGGACACGTTGTACCAATCACTTGTGCAGCAATACACTTGGTCTTCTGCTGTTAAGGTGACATATTGTTTCTGTACTTATTTTCTTTCATAATTAACTTGAGATTAACGTTTTTTCTTGCGTTAAGATAAGTTTGATGTTTGTAAAATCCCTTTCCAAACTTTGACATTACTACTTTCTAGAGGGGGAATTTCCGCATTGGCGTTAGGAAATAGTTCTCGTCTATTAAGTTTTGATAGTGTAACATATCTTTGTCTTACTGTGATGTTGGTTTATTGCCCAACTTATTAATAATTTAAGCATCATAATGATCTTTTTGTACTAATCATACGATCTCTCTTTTTCTATATCTAAAGTACAACACTTTTTTTTAGAGGATCCCGTTAGATTTTCTGAAAGATGTAAAATTCCGGGATGCAGCAGATAACTATATCAGGCCACTCTTAACAAAGGTACTTACAATATTCTTTTTTGTTACTTTGCTGACCCTTATTATACTCAAATTCTTACTTTCATTAATGGTTTATGTAGGGAGTTCCTTCACTGTTCTCTGATCTTTCTCCTCTATATGATCACCCTGGCAAGGTTTATTTTAGCTATCATCAAATAAACTTACAGTTCATGCTTTCTTCTATTACTGTGACAAAACTTTTAACTTTTTCTGTAGGCTGATATCCTGGAAAAGTTACTCCTTGGTTTGGAGGAATCAATTAAGACGACTGGTGGATATCCCGGAAGGTAATTATATGAATGGTCCATCTGGTTTACTTGAAACTACATATGTGGCCCTGCCAAGAAATTGCAGATTTCTTCCCTCTGTCTTTTAAGCGACAGCATTACACTTTTAAATCTTACACTTTTGCCCCCTCAACATTATAAACTAGTTGGAAAACAGCGCGTCGCCGCGGGGTGTTTTCCGAATAGGGAAAGTGTAATAACGGCCGGTAGCTACTTAACGTCAATTTAGTGACTAAGGACTAACTTTGCAATGGACGTATAACATGAAGGACCAATCATGTAAATTATGCGAGGACTAAATATGCAACGAACTTTTGAGATGAATGACCAATTTCGTATGGATTTTTAAAGAAAATGTTAAAGATAACGACCGTTAGCTAACAGCCGTTAAATATCTAACGACCGTTAGTTATTAACTAACGACCGTTAGTTCCGACCCGCCCCGCCCAAACCCGACCCGCCCTAAAATGGTTTCTACAGTGGTTGCCATGTGAGGTTTGCCAAAAGCAATCCCAACAAATGTATATATGTATAATACACACACACACATCTAATAAACGTATACATACACACATCCAAGTTTTGTACTGACTTTTGTATTCTTCATACATATACTTTTTTTTTTGGTGCAAAGGTGAAATTATATTAATCACTCCAAATATTGTACAAATACAAGAGATTTCTACTAACTGTTTTGGACAAAACCCAAGAACAGAAAGCACAATACATCAAGAAAATACATCCAATATCAGACATGCTTCATACATATACTTCATTGTAATTTATTATGGATTTTTTTTTTTTTTTTTTTTTTTTTTGTGTGTGTGTGTGTGTGTGTATAGCCAATTTATTTTCTTTTCTGGTTTATGCATTGCACCACTAATTTATTGTGTTGCATATAATTTGTAGGTCAGAAAAAGAGCCCCCCTCGACACTTATGTGGACCTTGTTTTATTTGGCTCAGGTTTTTTCTCACTACATGAATATCTATGATTTTACAAACTTCCTTGTTATCATCTTTATAAAGCTCTTGTCGTGTAGCATTATGACAGACGAGGCCTGTATGATATTGCTCTCGCTAAAATCGATGAGGCTATGCAACACACTCCAACTGTCATTGATCTGTACACTACTAAGGTTTGACTTGCTATCCTCTATATGTATCATCAAATAGCATGAAGGTTAATTCTGGAAGTTTATAATTTTGTTTGAATTTGTTCACAGAGCAAGATATTAAAACATGGTGGAGACTTTACAGCTGCTGCTGCATTGGCAGATGAAGCTAGGTGCATGGATCTTGCAGATCGTTATGTAAATAGCCAATGTGTCAAACGCATGCTGCAGGCTGACCAGGTTGAGTGAATATTTTGATTTTTTAACTTACCTATTTGTTGTTCTCAACGAACTCTTGACTAATATTACTTCCACATGGTACATCATATATGTAGGTTCCGCTTGCGGAAAAGACAGCTGTATTGTTCACAAAAGATGGAGAACAGCACAATAACCTTCATGACATGCAATGCATGTGGTTAGTATTTTTAAACAAGTTTGATCCTGAACAAATGTGCATGCAACATCTATAGAATGTAATTGAGATGTTTGCATGTGTAGGTATGAACTTGCTTCTGGTGATAGCTATGTTCGCCAGGGTGAACTTGGACGTGCACTGAAAAATTTCCTGGCTGTAGAGAAGCATTATGCAGACATTACAGAAGATCAATTTGATTTTCATTCTTATTGCTTAAGAAAAATGACTCTGCGCTCGTATATTGAAATGTTAAGGTTTCAAGATCGGCTTCATGCACATAGTTACTTTAGGAAGGCAGCTGTTGGAGCTATAAGGTATAAATACTTCTTGCTTAAATAACTTTTATTTTATTTCGAGTAAACTACATAAATGGTCATGTGGTTGCTCAAAATTGAGGAATGCATCTCTCGTGGATACTATTACGGGCATGGTCCTCCAAGCACTGTTAGCTTTCACCTTTGGTCTCTCAAGTATGTAATTATTTTTGCTTTGCTTCCAATTATGAAAGCAAACATTGTTTTTAGGGACCATATTCATAACTAGTATAAGCAAAGGACCATTTTTATACTTCTGAGCAAACCACATGATGGTTTTGCCAATAATAATTACTAACTCTTGGCATATTCATGCGTTCCATTGTCTGATACAGTTGTTACATCAAGCTGTATGATGCTCCTACAAAGTCATCAAACGAAGAAGATGACGAACTATCAAAACTGCCTGCTTCTCAGAAGAAGAAATTGAGACAAAAACAGAGGAAGGCTGAAGCACGGGCTAAAAAAGTAGAGCTTTTTGCCTCAAAGGGTTTAAATTGAGTGTTTTGTCATCTCTGCATGAATTGTATTTTAATTCTTATGTTTTTCTAGGAGGCAGAAGTCAAGAATGAGGAAACAAATGTTGGTGGTGTTTCTAAGTCCGGGAAAAAACAGGGCAAGCCAGTTGATCCAGATCCACATGGAGAGAAGCTATTGCAGGTGCAATCATTTTCTAGTATTTTTTATTGACTCCTTTTTTTGCATTTATTGAACGTTTTTGCTTACATATAAATATCACTTAATTCTTGTGGCTTTTTTTTTTTTTTTTTTTTTTTTTTTTTTTTTTTTTTTAATTATTATTTATTTATTTATTTATTATTTTTATTATTATTATTTTTTTTTAGACTGAAGACCCTTTATTGGAAGCTGGAAAGTATCTGAAGTTGCTGCAGAAACATTCATCTGATTATTTGGAGACCCATTTACTTTCTTTTGAAGTTAATATGAGAAAGCAAAAGATCTTGCTTGCCTTGCAGGTATGTTTGTTTCCAGCCATGACATTTGATGGTAACCTCTTACATTGGGGATATTTTGTTTGGTATTGAATTATTTGGTTTGACTTGGATCATAACTCGACTGCTTCTTTTTTGAGTTAGGCTCTGAAGCAGTTACAAAGATTGGATGCAGAAAACCCAGACTCTCATCGATGTTTGGTATGCATTTTTTATTTTTTTTACTTAACAAGAAAATTAAGTAATACTTTGCATGTGCTTTCTGATTGGTGCCGACATTCATTTTGGATTATACTTTATCTCTTTGTTTGACATAAATTTTCTTTTGTGTGTGTTTTTATATACAGTTAAGATTCTTCCATAAAGTGGCATCAAGACCAGCTCCTGTCACGGATGGTGAAAAACTGATTTTGGGTGTCATTGAAGCAGAGCGACCAACTTTCAGGTTATCTTTCAAAATGTTGTAAAAGACTTTAAAAGGTGCTAGGAGCTTGAGTGACCTAGTGCTTAATCCACCTAAATGGGGATTAAGGGCACACCTAATTGGACTCTTATGGGTTGCTTTTTAATAATATGCTGAGACTTTTTGATTGTGTAAACATATAAAGTATCAAAAGATCGCTTCTGTGCGCAGAGTATCGAAAGGAACCTCTTGGAGAAGTTCCGGGCCTCGGCAGCCCTCCTCTCTTTACTCCAATACTATTGGAAAAATTACCTCTGAGTTGAGAAAAACCAGTTTATCCTTGCTTGATTCTACGAAACGCTCAATCTTTAAATACTAAACCAATGGCAAACACGTAAGGCCTAGCCAGTCGCTTAAGTGGCTTAAAATTGGATTTTCAGAGCATTAATTTTTCTTATTACCTTTCACGTCTGAAATTATACTGCTTATTTCTTTAATGGTTGTTAATTAAGTCTTTGTCTTGTCTATTGTAGTCAATTGCACGGCAAATCTCTGGTGGAGGCAAATGCTGTTTTTCTTGAACAACATAAAGGTCATTTTCTATTTTAAACTAATTGTATTCTTGATAATACTGGTTTACACTTGTCATTATTTTTCACCTTTAAGAGTCCTTGTTTCTTAACTTCTTTCTCGCTGTTATGCAGATTCCTTGATGCACAGAGCAGCCGTGGCTGAGATGATTTATTGTTTAGAACCAAACAAGAAGGGCGAGGCTATCAAATTGATCGAAGAATCTCCAAATAACCTTGTGTCTGGGTAAGTCTTGCTAATAATACGTGTTAGATAATACTAGTAAAGTGAAAAGTATACATCGTTATCTCCTTGTCATTTTTCTTAGTAAGGAAAGCATTCTAAATAAGAAATGCTTTGTTATCAGTAATGGACCACTTGGATCAGTTAGAGGGTGGAAGCTGAAAGATTGTGTTGCAGTTCACAAAACATTGGGGGCTGTTTTTAACGATAATGATGCTGCATCAAGTGAGTTTATCATTTTTTTTACTTTCTTATCGAGTAGCTTCCCGGACTTGAAATGTTAAATGCTAAAATGAATCAAGCCTAAGTTCACACTAGTTATCGAGTCTAAACGGATTTCAGGTTGAAACAGGTCTATTGATAACATGGCGAATGGGCCAAATGTATAGGGTTATTACCAAACAACTATAATTTATATTTTCTTATCAAACGTTCCCCTTAGCTATTAAGATTTGAGATGACTCATTCGAATCATTTGTGATGACCCAGATACCCAAGTCGACCCATATATATGTGTTTAAAATTTTAAATTGCCACTTCCAGTTCACACGATGGATTATCTATAATTCCATCATTTTATGCTCACTAACTTCTCGATTTTGTAGGATGGAAAACCCGATGTACGGAATACTTTCCTTACTCGACTTACTTCGAAGGTCGCCAGTGTTCTACTCATGCCACAAACAAAGATTCCAAACAAGCAAACAAAGAAAATGGTTCAATTGAATCCTTTCCGTCAAATGGAAAGGTAGAAAAGCTTGATGCATTAAGGAATCTTACCATCTAAACAACACAAACATATGGATCATCTCTTGGGCATAACCTAACTGACCAACAATAAAAGGGACAAAACTATGACACGGGTTTGGTACAAAAAAACATCGCAGCTGACCGAGATACAAAAAAAGGACAACAAAACCATAATTACCCCTTAGTTGTGTCCATCCTTCATTTGTTTATGGGATGATTCCTTTGAAAATGTGTATACTTTTAGTTGTCTTATCTACGGTACTCAAAATGTTTTTCTAGAGTCGATTTCTATGAGGATTTTTCATTCGATAGATGAAAGTCGTTGAGAGAATTAAGAACACCTCATGAGTATGTATTGTACTTGCCGTTTCTGTTTATTTTGTAGAAATGCTATAAAATTTTGGCAATTGGCATTGAATATTTTTGTTACTATAAGCATGTTGATATGCCAACATTAATTCCCAATTGTTTTACTTTTGTGGATCAGAAGTATAGTGTGTAATTATGCAGGGTCTTTTGGATTTATGTTGATGTTGGAGATCACATGTGGCTATGTGGGTGCTTGAAAGTATCATCTTTGGACACTGAGGCTTAACTATTGGGTAAATATCATGAATTAAGTTACTGCTGTAGCTTACATAGAATCGAGGTGAACTGATGAGAAGCTTGTGACTTGCATTGAACACCACGTTTGTTATTAGAACAAATGCGTATGCACTAGTTGGCCATGACCTTTATCACTACAAATGTCAATCTCAGAACAAGCATCAATACACTAGAAATGTCACAACTAACGAACACTCACACTAGTTCGCACCTGATAGTTTGGCATAACTTATAAAAATCTCTTCACTGTCGTTGTGATGTTGAACTATCATTCTCACAATGTTGGTCCCATGAATTATAAAGTGCAGACGAACAATACCATTTTAAACGATTCCGCTAATGTTTGTGCTTAAGGTCCTTTTCCTAAATATAAATTACTGATTGGCAATTTGGCATGGTTGAAAAAACTTGTTTCATGATATGGCCCACACGTACTCGGGTCTTGGGCCACAAGATAAAAGACCAATCCCCAAGTTTGTATAATGATTTAGATAAAAAAAATAAAAAATAAAAAATAAATAAAATAAATAAATAATAATAATAAAAAGAAGAAGAAGAAGAACGACGAAGAAGAAGAAGAAGAAGAAGATACATTCTAGTTGATATATACGTATTCCTTGTTTATCTTAACCTTCCATATATTATTTCATGGTTATACATCCTAACCCTAGTTGTTGATACGTAAACCACACACGAAGCAATAGAGAGAGACTATGGCTGCTACCCAACCACGACGTTGTCGCCATAAAAACATCACAAAGACAGAGCTTCCACTTGATGTTATATTCAACAACATACTTCCAAGGCTTCCTGCGAGATCCGTAATGAAGTATTTGAGGGTCTCCAAACAATGGTACTCGGTCTTAAAGTCGCCTATGTTTACCAACATGCATCTCAACCACGCAACCAATGATGATCATCAGAACCACCACAAACTTCTCATGTTATATACAAAGGGGACACTTAGTTATAGCAACAGGGATTGTGAAACGCAGGAACCTGGTATGCGCCGCCGCTGCCCTTTGCCATTTGGAGACAGTTCCGGGCACATATCTATTACATCATCTTGCAATGGACTTGTATTGGTAGCCCTAAGGAATAGTGGGGATGCCATGTTATTAGATCTTATTATATGGAATCCTTTGACGACTGACTATAAGACCTTGTCTAAAACCGATTTTAACATACCATATTACCACACCAGATCCAAGTTGTATTACAACTCTTCTGAAAAAGACTACAGAGTTCTATTAATAACCGCCGAAAAAGCTGTCTACATATACTCGTTGAAATCAGACTCATGGAGAAAAATCAATTTTCAATGTATTCCTAACTCAATTCCTACCGGTTTGTCGCCAAGTACTTGTTGGAATGAAAAACTTATTTTTAAGAATCCGAAAGATAGAGTCTTTGATTCTATTACAATGTTTGACACTAAGACTGAAAAGTTCACGAATTTATCAACCCCCCTCCACCTCCAAGACAATTGGCGTACTTCCGGAGTCATCGTTCAAAGAGGTTGTATATACATGTGTCAAAGAGAAAGTACTTATCCGCCCTCTATTAAGTTGTGGAGTATGGAGAGAATTGGAGTTTGGGAAAACGCATCAACTTATAAGGGACGGGTGGAGGATATTCATCTTTTGGAGCCACTGCACTTGATGAGGGACGGGAATTGGCTCATGAAGCCTGACGGCAACCGCAAGTATTATTCTAAAGTAGACCTGGAGAACAAGCATAATGAAGGCGACTCATATTTATATAAACACCATGGTTTTGTAGCGGGAGTATACATCGAGACTTTTGTGTCACCCAATCAATACATGAACTGAAAAGTACCTAACATAATTGGCGATCATAGTAATTCTTTTTCTGTTTTCTTATAACTTTTGAACTACAACATGTTGGTTAGATATGTGTGCTTTTGCAGTTTTTCCAAATATGTGTGATTAGATTGCATCTGGTTTTGATCTTTTGCCTTAATTTTTATACTTTTCTCTATAGAATGCGTTAAAACTGATTCGAGGTGATAAGTTGATTACGATTTTAGACAGGATCGCTACTATATAAGGTTAACGTCTTTTGTTTAAAAGAAGATTAAATAATACTGTATAAGTGAAAAAGTTAAATTTTTATGTGGGAGGATAAGTAGGAACACAGAGAATATAGCAATACTCTTATTTTACAGGCTTCTTTGTTTAAATCTAGTTAATTAAACAGGTGCCGTTCCGAGCTACCGCCATATCTCCTTTTACCAAAAAAGGAAAACACAACACAGCTTTTCGTTCATATATAACTCTCGAATAGCTAAGAGTTAATTAACTGACATCGTCACCTTTAAAAGTTCCGTTTTCAGTTTTGAAAACCCCCCGATCCAGAACTTTTTTTACTTATTTCGTCCATAACTATGGAATACAAACTATATCACAAACGTGTCCATCCTATGAAAATGACATCTAATACGTAGATTAGCCTAATTTACGCCTGTATAAAGAGCATTACAAATAAATAGGAAAAAAAGTTAACCAACGTACTTAATAACATGGAACTCAATTAACTCTTTTGACAACTTTATACTTAACGAAATCTACGATCTTTTAAATGTATGAGTTATAAAAGCGTCAAAGTATGAAACTGTGCTAGATTTTTCATTTTGTACACATGTAAACATAAATAGTTGAAAGAAACTGAGCTTGTGAAGATCAAAACTACTTGAAACGTTGAATATGAGTATTACCATCAGAGGCCGCGATGCACAACAAAAGAGATAATAAACCGTAATCAAGTATGATAAACAAGGAAGAAACCTCACAAGAAACTTCAATATTATCAATCACAAATATTAAAAGATTTAGGAAAAAGGCCCCTAAACAGTAAAATACGAAATCTAAAAAAGCTTAAACTCAAAGTGAAAGTTGGAAAAAAAAACTTGTCAACATGCCCGCTGGACTGAAGTGCTGCGCACAAATTGAAGAAATTCAACCATTCCCTCTCGGCTTTACTTGTTGAAGTGCACCAAAAGCTCGGGTGCCGCAAGGCTTGTTAGAATTATTTGGATCATAGTAATCTGAGAGTCAGATCGAAGTATTTCGATGGTTCTATTGAAATCTTTAATCGGATAAAACTCAGATTTTTGAAACGAGAATGTGTTTTTTGTTGTTATGAAACCGAACCAGAGAAAAAGAATCAACATATGACCAAAAAACTGAATATGGTAGTAACTGCCATAGCAGTTAATTAACTACCGAATCAGTTAAATCAAAGGGTAAAATTAACGTCCAAAATACCGGGAATTTTATTTTTAAGTGCGTTTTTAACATAGCACTTTATACCAAATAAAAAATTTTGACCCCAGTCAGGGGCGCTGCCCCTTGGACCCTGCCAGGCTACCAGGGGCGGCAGCCCCTGGAACCCCGCTACCGGGGGCGCTGCCCCAAACCCCCGTGATTCGGGGCGATAATCACAATAACGTCATACAAGTGTGCACTCCGCACAATCCCAACTTGTTGAACATTTATCATGATTACACATTGGTCAACTAAGTTAATCCATTACACTTAAATCATATTGGTGATGTAAAATCACCAACAAGGCTTACGTCTTCTAGGTCTTCTCCGCCTTTTTGTCCCCCACATGAATTCAATCCGACACAAGTTGGAGGCGCGATAGAACGTCAATAACTGCTCAGCCCTCTTGGGACGTATATTATGAGCATTTATTCTCAGTTTCTCCAAATTAACTGAATGTTTCAGAAAATGCTCTATATATGATAAGTCTCCTTCTGTTATAGTATCATAGTTGAGTATTGTGATTTCCTTCATCTTAAAGGGTAGACAATCTGGTGGTAGTACTACTGGCTTCGCCTTTCCGTACCAATACATACAATCTGGAAACCCCTGACAATAAACAAACAAATTACTTTCAACTATTGTCTTGAAAACGGATAGCAATTATCTAAAGCTATTAAGAAGATTCTGAAACTAATTAAACTTTTTGATGCATCAAGGAGGATTTTTTGAGAAATAAGTCTTGGGTTCAGTCACAACTACTGACTCAAGGTCAGTACTACAACAGGTGCTTACATTGGGAAAGGGTCGGTCATCACCCAAAAAGGATGAACGGAGTCAGGTTTCCTGACAATTTAAACCTTTTGGAGACGATAATTGATGAGTTATAAATTGAAAATCCAAACACCCTTGAAATCCAAGCCAAATAAATACATGAAGTCCATAGATTTGATTTTTGAAACTTTAACAGTCTTTTTCTTCTTATTGTTGTCAAGTTTCTAAGAAGAAATTAGTAGGTAAACATAAACTTACATCCAAAAAGGTGATATGCTCAAGATTATGCATATTGCTTAAGAGTTTCAGCAGAAAATCCCACTTCTCTATATGAATTATGAGCTTGACTAAGTTTGGGAATATGGGCATGTCCAAATTCATTGAGGAAAGAGCCTGCACAAATAAAACACTAGAAACGATCATCCTTGAGCCAAATATGTACAAAAGATACTTAGATTATAATAATTTGAACGTATTAAACTATCTTATTGGATACGTGAGCATACCAATACTGTCGGATGGGTCAATGTCATAATTTTAGCACACGAGATGGAAGTAAGGAGTTCAAGAGCAATTGAACTATAACAAACATAAGCTTCAACAAGAGACAGTGGTTTCGTAACAGAGTAGTTTATGGACATTGGATTGATCAAAAGGTATAAGTATTCCACTTTAGGAGCATCAATCACAACTTCACAATCCGTAGCATAATCCATAGTAAAACATATCCTTAATCTCTTCAAAGATGTCGAAGAGACCTTAATTTTCTTCAAGTTATCAGTGCACTTTCTTCTTTCCAAACACAAGTGTTCTAAAACATGGCAACCGGTAATCAGATTTACAAATGACTTATCACCTGAATAGATGATAGATACTAGATTTAATTTTTTCAAACACGGAAAAAGGATGTTATCTTTAGCCACGTCTAACTCTAAGCCGCCTTCCAAGGTTAGCTCAACAAGGGAATTGCAAGTCTTAAACAAATCCCATGAAAACCTAACCCTTTGTTTATCACGTGGACACGTAAGCTCAAGTATTTGAACTTTACGCTGAACAACAATACAAAGCCAATCATGAACACGCTTATAGTCACAGTCCGAAGAACAATAAAGAAAGAACCTATGAATAGGCATATCATCACGAATAGCTAGGGTTTTGTCAACTAAATCGTAATACTCGTTGGCTTGTTCACTTGAGAAATTCTTCGGTATAACCACATGGAGATACGGGAGAAACACCCAAAGGACTTTCCATCTGCTGGACAAAACGCTTGTCCGACAAGCATCAGCATCGGATAGCAGAGATAGGATATGTATAAGCAATGCATCTGGTAACTTGCTTATAATATCTTCACAATCAATGTTCGCAACAGGTGAATGCTTCAGAGCTTTGCCTGACCTCAAAATCATGGTTTACGATAACCTAAATATTGCAACAATATTAATCGCATATAGAAAAAAGGCAATTCAACGTTATATAGGAATCCGGCCAACGGCTTCATATAAAAAACTTGGCATGATTTCTTTGTTTGTTTTATGTGCCGTGGTTGAAAAAACTTGTTCACTAACATGTTTCATGATACGGCCCATGAGTACTTGGGTCTTGGGCCGCAAGATAAAAGATCAGTCCCCAAGTTTGCAACTTTGCATAATGATTTAGATACAAAAGCTGATTAAAAGACCTTTTTTCTACTCAGTCGAACCCAAAGCCCGTAAGTTTATAGATACATTCTCGTTAAATAATATACGTACTCCTTGTTTATCTTAACTTCCAATATTTCCTGTTCCATAGTTATATATCCTAGCCCTAGTTATTGATACTTAAACCACGAACGAAGCAATAGAGAGACTATGGCTGCTACCCAACCACGGCGTCGTCCTTGTAAAAACATCACAACGACAGAGCTTCCATTTGATGTTATATTCAACAACATACTTCCAAGGCTTCCCGCAAGATCTGTAAAGAGATATTTGAGTGTTTCGAAACAATGGTACTCTTTCTTAAAGTCACCTATGTTTGCCAACATGCATCTCAACCACGCAACCAATGATGATCATCAAAACCACCACAAACTTCTCGTGTTATTATATGAAAAGGGGACACTTAGCTATAGCAACAGGGATTGTGAAACGCAGGAACCTGGTATGCACCGCCGCCCTTTGCCATTTGGATACAGTTCCGGAAACATATATATTAAATCAACATGTAATGGACTTGTATTGGTAGCCCTAGTGAAGGGCAGGTTTGATTTAATGTTATCAGATCTTATTATTTGGAATCCTTTGACGACTGACTTTAAGACCTTGTCTAAAACCGATTTTGACAAAGTATATTACAATACCGGATTCAAGTTGTATTACAACTCTTCTGAAGAAGACTACAGAGTTGTATTAATAACCGTCGAAAAAGCTGTCTACATATACTCGTTGAAATCAGACTCATGGAGAAAAATCAATTTTCAGTGTATTCCTAACTCGATTCCTCTCGGTTGGTCACCAAGTACTTGTTGGAATGAAAAACTTTTTTTTGAGAAAGATAATGTCTTTAATTCTCTTACGATGTTTGACACTAAGACTGAAAAGTTCATGAATATATCAACCACCCTCCAAGCCTATCCGTGTTCCAGAGTCACCGTTCAAAGAGGTTGTATACACATGTGTGAGTGGTATCCCATTCAAAGAAATCGTTATTATAAGTCCTGTATTAAGTTGTGGAGTATGAAGAGAATGGGAGTCTGGGAACACACATCAACTTATGCACTGTCGTTGCAGGATATTGATTCCTTTATGGAGCCACTGCACTTGATGAAGGACGGGAATTGGCTCATGAAGCCTTACTTCAGCTCCGAGTGTTATTATAAAGTAGACCTGGAGAACAAGCATAATGAAGACGGTCTGTCTATATATAAACTTAATGGTTTTGTAGCAGGTGTATACATCGAGACTTTTGTGTCACCCAATCAATACTGAGCTGGAAAGTACCTAACATAATGGGCGATCATAGTAATTCTTTTTCCTTTTTCTTATAATTTTTGAACTACAACATGTTGATTAGATATATGTGTGATTCGAAATTTGGATTATTTAATTTTTTGGGAAATGCCTGTGCAGATTTAAAGGGGACACCAGATTGCATCTGGTTTTGACCTTCGCCATATTTTTTATATATATTTTTTCTATAGAATCCGTAAAAACTGATTCGAGTGATTAGTAGATTACTGTACTTGGATCTTAAACAGGATAGCTACTAAATAAGGTTAACATCTTTTGTTTAATCAATCAGGTCAATGGGCGTGGCAGAAAGTTTATTTAGTCTTAGCTTGTATGATGGATTTTCGGTTTATATAGTCAGGCAAGGATCACCAAAACAGAGTTCATCTTCATGATATACCTATAGTTTAGAGGCATTACAATCGATCTTCAGAATATTTATTTAACGAGAAATGATACTTATTCATACTTAACAATCCTACTTATTCTCCTACTTCCAGAATCTTGACATGTAAAACTGACTCTTTAAAAGAAAAGAGATAATAAGTGACAAAGTTAAATTCTTATGTGGGAGGATAAGCAGGAACAAAATATTTGAGGATATAGCAATGCTCTTATTTTATAGCTTCTTTGTTCAAATCTAGTTAATTAAATAGGTTCCATTCCGAGCTACCTCCACATCCCTTCTTTTACCATAAAAAGAACACGACACAGTTTTTTCGTTCATAACTCTCGAATCGCTAAAAGTTATCTGACATCGTTAGCTTTAAAAGTTCCATATTATGTTTCGAAAAACCCTCAATCAAAATCTCTGCCTCCGCTACCAAAACTTTTTTACTAATTAATAAGTAAATTAGCCTAATTTACACCTGTATAAAAGGATTACAAATAGATAGGAAAAGATGTTAACCATTGTACATAATAACATGGAACTCAAATAACTCTCTTGACAACTTTATACTTAATGCAATCTACGATCTTTCAAATGTATGAGTTATAAAAGCGTCAAAGTAAGAAACTGTGCTAGGTTTTTCATTTTGTACACATGTAAACATAAATAGTTGAAAGAAACTGAGCTTGTGAAGATCAAAACTACTTAAAACGTTGAATACATGTATTACCATCAGAGGCTGTGATGCAGAACAAAAGCGATAATATCAAGGTGATAAACTACCAGAAATCTCACAAGAAACTTCAATACTATCAAGCATTAAAAGATTAAATGACAGTGAGCTCTCTGTAAAGACACAAAATTAGGAAAAAGGTCCCTAAACAGTAAAATCCTAACTCTAAAAAAGCTTAAACTCAAAGAGAAATTAGGGAAAAAAAAAACCTTGTCAACATGCCCTGGACTGAAAGTACAGCATACAAATTGAAGAAATTCAGCTATTCCCTCTCGGCTTTACTTGTTGCAGTGTGCCATGGGCGGATATAAAGGGAAGAGGGGGGGGGGGGGGGGGGGACAAGGGGCAGGTGCCCCCCTAGCGAAAAAAATTGTATGGTGAATTTTCAAAAATTCTGGCTCCGCCCGAGGCAGGTCCCCAAAAGCTAATGGGCCGCAAAGCTTATATCTTCCAGATCTTCTCCGCCTTTTTGTCCCCCACATGAATTCAATCCGACACAAGTTGGAGGCGTGATAGAACGTCAATATCTGCTCAGCCCTCTTAGAACATATATTATGAGCATTTATTCTCAGTTTCTCCAAATTAATTGAATGTTTCAGAAAATGCTCTATATACGTTAACTCTCCATCTCTTATAGTATCATAGTTGAGTATCGTGATTTCCTTCATCTTAAAAGGTAGACAATCTGGTGGTAGTACTACTGGCTCAGCCTTTCCGCAATAATAACTTTGCTTACGGTCTGGAAACCCCTGACAATAAACAAACAAATTACTTTAAACTACTGTCTTGAAACGGATAGCAATTATCTAAAGCTATTAAGAAGATTCTGAAACTAATTAAACTTTTAGACGCATCAAGAGTGCTTTTTGAGAAATAGGTCTCAATCACAAGTACTGACTAAAGATCACTACAACACTTGCTTGTTGCATGGGCTCCTTGGGAAAGGGTCGATCATCACCCAAAAAGTGTGAACGGAGTCAGGTTTTCCTGCCAATTTAAACCTTTTGGAGAAGATAATTAATGAGTTATAAATTGCAAATCCAAACACCCTCGAAGTCCAAGCAAAATAAATATATGAAGTCCATAGATTTGATTTTTGAAACTTAAACTAGGTAAACATAAACTTACATCCAAAAAGGTGATATGCTCAAGATTAGGCATATTGCTTAAGAGTTTCAGTAGAAAATCCCACCTCTCTATATGAATTATGAGTTTGACTAAGTTAGGGAATATGGGCATGTCCAAATTCATTGAGGAAAGAGCCTGCACAAATAAAACACTAGAAGCGATCATCCTTGAGCCAAATAAATACAAAAGTTGATCACTAAGATTACAAAACTTGAATGTATTAAACTTTCTTATTGGATACGTAAGCATACCGATACTGTCCAATAGGTCAATGTCATCATTTTAGCGCATGAGATGGAAGTAAAGAGTTCAGCAATCGAACTATAATAACTAGTGCTAACATAAGCTTCAACAAGAGGCAGTGGTTTCGTAAGAGAGTAGTTTACGGACATTCGATTACTCAAAAGGTATAAGTATTCCAATTTAGGAGCATCAATCACAACTTCACAATCCATGGCATAATCCTTAGTAAAACGTATCCTTAATCTCTTCAAAGATGTTGAAGAGACCTTCATTTTCTTCAAGTTATCAGTGCAGTTCTCTCTTTTCTTCAAAAATAATTCTTCTAAAACACGGCAACTGGTAATCAGATTCACAAATGATTCATCACCTGAATAGATAATAGATACTAGATTTAATTTTTTCAAACACGGAAAAAGGATGTTATCTTTAGCCACGTCTAACTCTAAGTTGCCTTCCAAGGTTAGCTCAACAAGGGAATTGCAAGTCTTAAACAGATCCCATGAAAACCTAACCCTATATTCATCACGTGGACACGTAAGCTCAAGTATTTGAACTTTACGCAGAACAACAATACGAAGCCAATCGTGAACACGCTTATAGTCACACTCTGAAGAAAAATAAAGAAAGAACCTACGAATAGGCATATCATCACGAATAGCTAGGGTTTTGTCAACTAAATCGTAATACTCATTTGCTTGTTCAATTTTATTCGGTATAACCACATGGAGATATGGGAGAAACACCCAAAGATCCTTCCACCTCTTGGACAAAACGCTTGTTCGACAAGCATCAGCATCGGGTAGCAGAGATAGGATTTGTGTAAGCAATGCATCTGGTAACTTGCTTATAATATCTTCACAATCAATGTTCGCAACAGGTGAATGCTTCAGAGCTTTGCCTGACCTCAAAATCATGGTTTACGATAACCTAAATATTGCAACAATATTAATCGCATGTAGGAAAAAGGCAATTCAACATTAAATAGGAATCCAAACCGCCTCATATAAAACATTAACAACCACCACCCTTCAAGAACTTAGTATTGCTACAGGTGGTCTTCAGGTTTGCAATTTTGTTACTTTCAGTCTCGTCCCGGCCAAAACTATTTTCCAATCAATCTCATGTTTTTTTTAAGGTCATTAGTTAAGTATTTGTCTTCTCTATTGAACAACATAATGGTCATGTTTTTAGTTTATACTGTTGATTGTGTTCTTGTTAATACGGGTCTTCACTTTTCGTTCTTTTTGCCTTTACGAGCCTGGTTGTTGTGCAGATTCCTTGATGCACAGGCTGAGATGATTTATTGTTTAGAATTGAACAAGAAGGGAGAGACGATCAAATTGATCGAAGAATCACCCAATAACCTCATCAGATTAAAGTACATGTTTTACTTTATATATATAACCTCATCTTAAAAATCTCTATGTAATGCTTTGTTTTGTATCATTAATGGATCACGTATACCAGTTAGAGAGTGGAAGCTGAAAGATTGTGTTGCAGTTCACAAAACATTGGGGCTGTTATTAGTGATAATGACGCTGCATCAAGTGAGTTTATATATCCTTGTTTTTTTTTTTTTTTTTTTTACTTTCTTGTTGATTAGCTTCCCTAACATGAAATGTTTAATGCTACGAAGAATCAAACCTTAGTTCACACTAGTCGTAAGATGGATGGGTCGGGTATCGAGTCAAAATGGGTTTCAGGTTGGAACATGCCATTTTTTCTAAACACGTCGAAATGGGCCAGTTGTATTGACCATTACCAAACAACATATCTTGACAATGATGATCTAAATCTTTTAGTTAAACGTTTAATTTCTCCTTCAGTTATATTCTGTTATGACTCATTCAACTAGTTTGAGATAAAACACGACCCAAGTCGACCCATTACTAATTAGATGTGTCAAATTCCCACTTCTAATTCGTTAATCTATAATTCCATCATTTTAAGCTCACTACTTCACAATTTTGTAGGATGTGAAAAGCCCGATGTGTGGGATACTTTCCATGCTCGACTTAGTTTGAAGGTTGCAAGCTGCAACTACTCTATGTACTCATGCTGCAAAGGACACAGCAAAAATGGTTTTTTTTTAACGACCCGAAAATGGTTCTGTTAAATCCTTTTCATCAAATGGAAAGGTAGAAAAGCTTGATAATTAAATTAAAGAATCTTGTTGTTATATGTAGTACCAATACATATGAGGATTTAAATTTAACGACTTAGATCGATTAGAAAACTAGTTGCTTGGCTTGCAAGCCAAGCATGTAATTAAAGGACTCGATTCCATAAGGATTGTACCCCCTCATCTATATAAAAGGAGGTGAGGGGATGCTAGTTTGTTACATTCTTTCTTCCTCATTCGTTCGTTAATAAAGAAGTTACGTTTGAGGTCACGTGTGTCTAAACGTTGAGTTAAGATTCCACTCTAGTTTGAAGGTTTGTTGAAGGTTTTATCCAACACTTCCAATCTAAACAACACAAACATATGAATCGGATCATTTCTTGGGTATAACCTAAATGACAAACTCGATCAATTAAAGGGACAAAAAACCATGACACGGGTTTAATTGGTACAAGAAGAACATCACAGCTGACCAAGATACAAAAAAGGACAGCAAAACCATAATTACCCTTTAGTTGTGTCAATCATCCATTTGTTTATGGGATGATCGATTTCTTTGAAAAGGTGTATACTTTTAGTTGTCTTCTTTACAGTACTCAAAATGTTTTTAGTGTCGATTTCTGTCAGGGTTTTTTCATTTGATAGATGAAAGTCGTTGAGAGAGAGTTAAGAATACCTCATGAGTATGTATCGTACTTGACGTGTTTTTTTTTTTTTTTTTTTTTTTTTTTTTTTTTTTTTTTTTTTTTAAATTTGCAGAAGTGCTATAAAATTTTAGAATTGAATCTTTTTATTACTATAAGCATGTCGATACGCCAACATTAGTTCCCAAGTGTTTTACTCGTGTGGATCAAAACTCAACAGTATATTAGTATGTAATTATGTGGATTGGGTGCTAGAAAGTACCATCTTTGGACACTCAGGTTTAACTATTCAACAACTTATGTCTCAACTCTCAAGTGTAAAATTGGACACTCATTATGAATACAAAGTACAACATTTTCTTGTCTAGTACTTTCTGTATCAGTTTTTTTAGTATTCATTGTCTTCGCAGTTAAATTTGGTTCCATAGAGACCTTTTTACTACTTGTTTCAGGTATCCATTCAATCGGCGAACAATCTCTTTAGATCATATGAAATGGAGTGATCCTGCAAAAATCTTGTATAAAGCGAGAAATAACAAGTCTAATTGTAAACTATCGATTATTGCAAGCATATTGGTTACGATCGAATCAGTCCAGTTTTGAGTATTTTTTAGCTAAATTTCACAACCGAAGAAATAAGGAAAGTTTTTAACAGCTCGTGGCACGAGAATACGAGGCCAAAACCATAGACAGAGCAGGTTATATCTTTTATACAAAATCATGACACCTAAAAGACTTGGATCATCACAACATGTACTCATGCATTCGCATAATCGCATGTGCTGGTAACAGATATATCTAGCTTTCAATGAAAGCAGCTTATGACACAGGCCATTTATGTCGAATATGGCCTAGTTAAAGCCCATTAACGGCATAAATATATTCACGTGTCATGCATTTTTTCCATATATTTAATATCTACGTATTCATGGATGCATGCATGCACACGTTTATCAAGTACTATCCATGCATCAAACCTATGGGCCCATTTCATAAACCACAATCAAGCATGATCCAGAGTAGGGTCCTTGGTGTTTAGGCCCATATGGAACATAAATTTGTTTTTTGTGCATTGCGCAGCTTAAGGGCCCGACCCATCGGCCCATGGCCCACCAATTGTGTTCATGTTTATGTTGAAATGTTGAATACATATGTTTGAAAAGAAAATTTGCATGCAGTTAGATTAGAGTATTCATAATTTCATATTGTTAAACATGAATCAAGCTTACATACTTTCATTTGAAAGATAAATAGTCTCGTACACATGCATCTAATAAGAAGAAAAGGTTGCAATACCGAGTAAGACACTTTTGGCTTGAGGTTAGACTAAAGCTTGTGAATTATATTTGGACGGATCTCGCGTCATATTCTTTTTGTCACCGTCTTGTTCCATCGAATGTAGTTTCAAAGGCGTGTATGGAATAGAAAGTTACACGTTAACAGACCCTAGAAAGCCGGCGAATGTTACTTGTAACTTCAAATAGTTTTGGAACGTCAATTTAGATTATGATGTCTTTTTGTCTTCTTACAATCTTTGGCATTGTTTTTGCCCCTGGACCGCAATGAAAATGAATGAAAAGATCTCCGGGGTATATTTGTACATCATGTTATTGTTGTTTTCTGAGAGGAAAACTCTCACTCTAATTCTAAACATGTTGCCCTAGTAAATCAACAAAGCCAAGTCACTTAATAATAGAAAACTGACATCATATATTATTTTTGCTGTCTAATTATTCACCACATTTTTTAGAAACAAAAAACAAAACTTTCCGACACATCATAAAAGTGCACAGTGTTTTGGGCTTGGGCCATACGACTTGAGCTTAACAAAAGATGGACAGTATGCCGAACGTGATTCTCACATGACTTTGCCAGCTTTTTGGCCCTACGGTTCATGCCACAAATGCACGTTTTAATTAGAAGGAATCATTTACACAAATCATATTTTATTGTTATGACACGTCATTTTGTGCATGAGATAGTTGTATACATTGATGTGTGCAAATAAATCATTTCCTTTTAGTTAGTGAGGTGATAAATGAAAAATGGACAAGTGGTTCCAACCGGTTAATGGAGTGACTCGTATGAGGAACAAAGTTGTCGCAATAATTTTCGGCTAGAGTTGAGATTAAATACATCTCATTGTCTCAAATAGGCCTTCATTGAAGGCCGGTTAACTTAGTGTTTGCGCTTGTAAATATTGCTACAATTATTAAAGAGGAAACTGCAAAAAACATCCATGTGGTTTACATATTTTGACATCTTATATCTATGTCAGAAACTTTTGGCAATATACATTCTCCGTTAGGCAAACATTTGCCACAACACATCCCTCATTAACAATGAGGACTAAC
Source organism: Artemisia argyi (assembly GCA_030686995.1). Classification (NCBI taxonomy): domain Eukaryota; kingdom Viridiplantae; phylum Streptophyta; class Magnoliopsida; order Asterales; family Asteraceae; genus Artemisia; species Artemisia argyi. Next base: position 12,921,670 of record CM060691.1, on the reverse strand, counting down.
GGTGCAAATTTTTCCTCCGTTATCTCTTAACGAGACTGAAAATATTACACCGTTAGCCTTCGCTAGGAAAACATTTGCACCGTTAGTCCTCTTTTTTAGAAAAAAAAAAAGTTAAAAAAAAATAATAATTAAAGAAAAAAGTTAAAATTAAAAAAAAAAGGAAAAAAAAAATTTTAAAATTAATTTTTTTTAAAGTTAATATTTAAAAAAATCATAATTTTTTTTATAAATACGCATTTTTTAAAAATATTAAAAAAAGAAAAAAAACTTAAAAAATTATTTTTTTTTAAAGTTAATGTTTCAAAAAAAAATCAAAATTTTTTTAAAAAATTAATATTTGCGGAAAAAAAATTAATTTTTTTTTATAAATACGCGTTTTTAAAAAATATTAAAAAAAAGGAAAAAAAATTTAAAAATTAATTTTTTTTAAAGTTAATATTTTAAAAAAAATCAAAATTTTTTTAAAAAATTAATATTTGCGAAATAAAAAAATTAATTTTTTTTTTATAAATACGCATTTTTTAAAAATATTAAAAAAAAGGGAAAAAATTTTAAAAATTAATTTTTTTTAGAGTTAATATTTAAAAAAAAAACAAAATATTTTTAAAAAAATTAATATTTGCGAAATAAAAAAATTAAATTTTTTTTTATAAATACGCATTTTTTAAAAATATTAGAAAAAGGAAAAAAAAAATTAAAAAATAATTTTTTTTAAGTTAATATTTTAAAAGAAAAATCAAAATTTTTTAAAAAAATTAATATTTGCGAATAAAAAATAATTTTTTTTTAAAATACGCATTTTTTAAAAAAATACGCATTTATAAAAAAAATATATTTTTTTCCCAAATATTATTTTCTTTTTTAAATTTTGATTTTTTTTTTAAATATTAACTTTAAAAAAATTAATTTTTAAAAATTTTTTCCTTTTTTTTTAATTTTTTTTTATTTTAGATTTTTTAACTTTTTTTTTCTAAAAAAGAGGACTAACGGTGCAAATGTTTGGCTAACGAAGGCTAACGGTGTAATATTTTCAGTCTCGTTAAGAGATAACGGAGGAATAATTTGCACAGTTAGTCCTCATTGTTAACGAGGGATGTATTGTGGCAAACGTTTGCCTAACGGGGATGTATATTGCCAAAAGTTTCTGACAGGGATGTAAGATGCCAAAATGTGTAAACCACGGGGATGTATTTTGCAGTTCTCTCATTGTTAAATGAAACAGATTTGTAGGTTTGGAAATAAAGCTTTAGTTTTGTTTTCACCTATTAGAATTTCTAAAAGCATCAAGTGTATTATTGTCTTAAGTTAAATTGTCATCTATTTTTTCTCTTTTCCAGTTCTCTTTCACTCACACACTTAAAAATATCTTTCACATTAACTCAAGCAAAAAACTCACTTTTAGCCTTTTAGGACATATCATACTTAATTAACTTAAGCCAAATGACAGTATTTTTTTTTTTTTTTTTTTTTTAATTGGGTTTTTGTTTTTTAATTAAGTATGGTATGTCCTAAAAGTTTGTTTTATGTTATGATAGAGGTGAAGGATTATGAGTGAATCGTTGTTTATTATTCATGAAACGTTTGGTATATAAATACCAATACACCAACTATTTTAGACTCAGACCTTAGCCCATATGAATAATACATGGACTCAAATACTAACTATAATACGTACGACTAACACTCCCCTGCAGTTGGAGCGGGAGGACACCGGACACTCAAACTGGTTCTAAATTCCTGAAACAAAGCATATGGTAAACCTTTAGTAAAAATATCTGCATACTGATAACGTGACGGTACATGAAGCACTCTAACTTGACCAGCAGCAACCAAATCCCGTACAAAATGAATATCAATCTCTTTATGCTTCGTACGTTGATGTTGAACCGGATTAGAAGATAAGTAAACTGTACTAACATTATCACAATATACCAGCGTAGCAGAAGACAAAGGTGTATGTAACTCACGTAAAAGATTCCGCAACCAACAAGTCTCAGCAACAGCATTGGCAATCCCACGATACTCTGCCTCAGCACTAGAACGTGAAAGCGTTGGTTGACGCTTAGAGGACCAGGAGAGAAGATTGTTGCCCAGAAAAATACAATAGCCGGAAGTCGATCTCCGAGTAGTAGGGCATCCAGCCCAATCAGCATCAGAATAAGCAACCAATGAAGAAGTTGATGAAGAAAATAACTGTAAACCATAGTCTAATGAACCCCGAACATACCTCAATATCCGTTTAAGAGCTGAGAAGTGAGGCTCCCGAGGATCATGCATGAAAAGACACACCTGCTGCACTGCATAGGAAATATCAGGTCTAGTAAAGGTAAGATACTATAGAGAACCAGCAAGACTCCGGTATAACTTAGGATCAGAAACCGGATCACCATCAGCACCCAATTTAGACTCTGTGTCAATAGGAGTTCGAGAAGGGTTACAACCAACCATATGTGCACTCTCCAATATCTCCATAGCATACTTACGCTGTGACAAAAACATCTCGGAAGAGTCACGCGTAATTGAAACACCCAAGAAATAATTAAGAGCACCCAAATCTATCATAGCAAACTCCTTATGTAAAGAAGCAATAATCTGCTGTAATAAACCATCAGACGAAGCAGTGAGCACAATATCATCCACATAGAGTAACAAAAATGCAGTATCATCACCCTGTTTGTAAATAAATACCGACGAGTCACAACGACTAGAAGAAAAGCCAACAGTAGTGATGTAATTAGCAAAGTGCTGAAACCATGCTCGAGGAGCCTGCTTAAGACCATACAACGAACGCTGCAATAAACATACATAATCAGGATGAACAGGATCACGAAACCCACGTGGCTGATACATATAAACTGTTTCAGCCAAATCCCCATGTAAAAAAGCATTCTTGACATCCAGCTGATGTACCGGCCAATGTCGAGAATAGCTAAACTAAGAACTGTCCGAATAGTGCCGGGTTTAACAACTGGGCTAAAAGTCTCATCAACATCCACACCCTCTATCTGATTACTACCATTGGCCACAAGACGAGCCTTATAACGACTAAGAGTGCCATCTGTTAAATACTTGTGACGGAACAACCACATACTACGGATAACATTCGCATCTGGGGGTTTTGGTATAAGAATCCAAGTTTTGTTTTTAATAAGTGCATCATACTCATCACACATAGCATTTTGCCAATTGGGATTACGAAATGCATCACTAGGAGACCGAGGTAAAGGAGAAATCGTAGACACATGACCAGCATAACGAGGATTGGGATGAGTAATCCCGACACGAGCACGTGTAACCATGGGGTGAATCGAACCGGTGGGCTGTGAAATTGGAGGATCAGGTGTTTGTGGTATTTGTGGTATAGGTGAATCAAGTGTTTGTGGCATTTGTGGTATAGGTGAAGCAGGTGTTAGTGGCGTGGGAGGAGTTGGTGTAGGTGCAGGAGATGGACTAAGAGGATCAACAGGTTCATCATGTGTAGGAACAGTGGGTGTTGTGGTGGGAGATAATCTTATAATATTAGAAATGACATTAGATGAGTCATCCAAAAATGCATAAGAAGAACTGGAAGTGGGAGTGGTGGCAGGAGATGTCGTTGTGGCAAATGGGAAAACAGTCTCATCAAAGGTAACATGGCGTGAAAGAATAATCTTATTGGTGTTCAAATCTAAACAACGATAACCACGATGATTGGTGGCATGACCTAAGAAAAGTGAAGGTGTGGCCCGTGCACCAAGTTTGTTATTAGTATCAATGTGAGGATAACAAAGACACGCAAAGGTACGCAAAAGAGTATAGTCAGGTTTTAAGCCAAAAAGGTGTGTAAAGGGAACGTCATTGTCAATGGCACGGGATGGTAAGATATTTAAAAGATAAACAGCCATATTAAGAGCCTCAGTCCAATAATTAGGAGGAAGATGTGCTTGAAATAACAAGGTACGGATAAGGTTATTGATAGTTCTAATCATCCTTTCAGATTTCCCGTTTTGTTGAGAAGTATGAGGACAAGAAAACCGAAATTGAATCCCATTATCAGAAAAAAGTGTATGAAAGGCTTGGTTATCAAATTCCCCACCATGGTCACACTGAAAAGACTTAATTTCACATTTAAATTGAGTACAAACAAAGCTACGAAACAAAGTAAATTTAGACAAAACATCAGATTTATTAACTAAAGGATAAACCCAAACAAACTGAGAATAATGATCCAAAAACAATACATAATATTTGAAACCAGAAAGACTCGGAATTGGGGAAGTCCACAAGTCCGAGTGTACAATATCAATAGACGACTTAACCAAACTACTAGAACTGACAAACGGAAGTTTCACGTGTTTGCCAAGCTGACAAGCATGACAAAGAACGGGAGACTTCTCTTTATTACAAGAAATAGAACTACTTGAAAGGACACGACGTAGCACTTCACTTCCTGGATGTCCAAGACGCTCATACCACGTATACTGACTCGCTAGAAAAACATGCGGAATGGTGGAAGGCTTAGTGACTGGGTAAAGATCGCCATTGCTATCACAGCGGAGCAGCACCCGACGCGTTTGAAACTCTTTAACAGAAAAACCAAAAGGGTCAAACTCAATTGTACAATAATTATCACGGACAAATTGACGAACAGAGATAAAATTTTTGACAATATTAGGAGTAATTAAAACGTTATTTAAATGAAGGGGACACGTAGGAGTTGACAAAATCCTATGGCCAGAGCTAATGACAGGAATGGAATGCCCATCACCAACCGCAACAGAGGGATAAATGCAAAAATTAAAAACATCATTTAGACAATTGATATCATCATTAATATGAGAGGACGCACCTGTATCCATGTTCCAATTACCATCGGCGAGAGCGTGTACTAGGGGTTTCGTGTACTAAAAATGAGTACAACGCTAAGGGTGTGGGAAAAATTAGTTGACTTAACTAGCCAAGTAATATGACTTAAATGGTCAAGTAATTATAATACGGGTTTAACACAAGGGTGATCCTAATGCCTCTTATCATGTAGTAAATCCTACTACACGAATGTAGTCTCACTAGCGGTCTCGGGATGCATCACTAACGCAAGTTCTAGAATCTAAATTCTACCGGTACACTCATAAGCACTAATAGTAAATGCTTTTCCTATCAAATCTATAGGCGAACCTCACATATTTGGGTGGAAAATTTTTCTGAAAGTACGGTTATGTGCTAGTCATACAATCTCCTATCCATGAGACGCTTGCTATGGCTAAAGTTTCACTCCTAAATGTTGTAAAAAATTTTAAATTTGGCGCTAAAATTGCACTAACAAGTATTTCTCATAGTTTTATTACACATCTACCATTAAACAAAACAAACTCAAGCGAAAGTGCATATGTAAGGTATCATCTTTTTACCCTCCCCTTACACTTAAGATGAACATTGTCCCCAATGTTCAAGTAAAGAATGTAAAAGTGAAAAAGTAAAGAGAATGAAATCAAATACTCCCCTGATTCGCTCGGTATGGATAATAAGGTGGCCAGGTTAAATCTTCCTCCAAGAAAATGAACAATCAAAGCTTCCCTTCCAGAATATAAATCATCTTCTTGTCATACATAACCTGTAAATCCTGAAAAAATAGACAAAACAACCTCGCGTAAAATCGGCGGCATCCTATATAAGTTTCTAAATCCTAGAAAACAAGATAAGATATAATGCTTGTGGAATGAAGTTTGCAAATCTCCTGGAGATTATAAAACTTAGTAATTCACAAAAACCATAAGACTTCGTTAGAAAAATAAAACCGGTAAAATTTCCAGATTTTTACACTTGACGCCGTCAAGAGTTAACCCTTGACGCCGTCAGAAGTGACCTGCAGAAATTCTTATGTTAAGTTTCCGGAAAATTTCTGGAAAAACTTGGTCCTACTTCCTGGAAAATCCAGCAAAACTTCATTATGACTCAATACAAGCATTTGACTCTAACAAATACGAATACACATGTTCATTTAATATTGTGGAGAATCATGATCGGTTTGTTTCTTAAAAACATATTTGGGGTTTCCCCTTACACTTATCTTTTGCAAAAATACTTTTAGGTGGAGTTAAGACTAGGCCAAAACAACAAAGTAAAGTATTTCCACTATTTAATTGAGAAACATGATCAACAAACAATAAAAATAAAGCATGCATACGGAAGCAAATAACAAACAAACAAAAAATAAAATCACACAAAGCATGGGTTGCCTCCCAAGAAGCGCTTTTCTTTATTTACGAGTCTTATAGCTAGACTCAAGGTCATGGGTTAACGTGTATCGCTTATGCTCACATAACCAAGTGTGAGCCATCTAATAGTCGCCTCATCTTTCTTATAATCATCTCCTAATTCTAAACATCCGCGATAGTATCTTTTATTCTTTTCATGAGTATACTTAAGTCCTTTTCTCTTATCATTCTCACTTAGCATCTCTATGGGCGGATACCTACTACACTTTTCCATGGAAAAATCTTTGAACCTAGGGAGTGAGCGGGGCATTTGATAGACAAAATCTTCATCCCCATCCGAGAATGTAATTAACCCTTCTATGAGTTTTTCATCGAGGTTGGTCAACCGTTTGAAAGGTTTTCCAAACACAACTTGGGTCAACTTATCATCAATAAACTCTCCTAGATTCTCCATAACCATGAAATCAACAAGGTAGACCAAGCTTCCTACAAACACATACAATGGTATTTCCCTAGCAATAATGTTTTCTCCTTTGTATTCTAACTCATCTACCATGATTTTATTGTATTCATTACGCGAGATTACGTTCATTGGAAGAGATGAGTTAAGATAGGTGTTAAAGCTCTTGAATCCGATCTTACAAGGAAATTGCATGTTAAATGAACTATCACGCTCAATCCTAGTTCTAGGGTCGACATACCTAAGAGGGTTTATTTCCTCTTCCATTCTATCCTCATTAATCACATCACCATCATCAAGATCCTTATCGGAGTCTAAATAGTAAAAAGGACTAGCCCTACGGTCATCATCATGATCAGACTCTTCTAACTCAGAATTATTGTCAAAGTGGTGGTTGGGTGAGAGGTTAGGTGGGTTCTCATTCTCCACTAGAGGAAGTGGGGCTGGCATTTGGAAAATCCTACGACGAAAAACACGAATAACAGGAATCAAACGATCAATGTTATTGTTATCCATCGAAATAGTTTACGAACAAAGGACACAAAGAAAAAGATAGACTAAAGAAAACCTAAAAATAAAAATAAAATCTTACTAGAATAGAATCTAGCAAGTAAACCTAATAAAAAGATATTCTAACCTAGACAATAACTATTCCCCAGGCTACAGCGCCAAAAACTTGATACGTGGGAATCACACCAGGCTTTACCTCTCAAGGGATCTTGAGAAGCTTACAACCCCCACCAGGCAGTGTACCTGATCGTTGTAGTATAGTATAGTGACAAGTACCGGGGGATTGATCGTTCAGCTAGGAATAGTGTCGCTAGGATTAGAAAACCTAAATACTAGTTCTAAAGGTGAGAGATGATTCTTTTTGTATTTTTATATTTTTTAGAAAGCAAGTAAAAATCTCGGGTTTGAAGGATTTGGGCGGAATTAGTTGCTAGTCAACTAACCCAATACTAAAGATGCAATCAAAATAAAATACTAGAAATGAAAATAAACTAAATTATACTAAGGTTGTGAGCAATAAGTGGAGAAAATGTGTTTACTTAGATTTCACTACTCCCTAGACATCTTTTACATGTTAATTACTTGTTATAGTTGCATGGATGACGGATTGTATTCCTTAATACCATTCATGGGGTATCGCACATAACTCCCCAATTCTATGAGCTCTTATCTCCTCCTATACCATGCCCAACACAACCATAGAGATTATAAACAGTGGCTCAAGCATTAAATACAACCAATAAAGACCTTAGTGCAATAGGTTCATGTTTCTTAAGACATTCAAGCATGTTACCATTTGGAGATCTGCCAGTTTTCTTAAGCCTAACATATAAATTCATTCATCCAAAACAAGTATAAACAAGTAATCAACACATAATTAACATCTAGGTTTCATTAGATCCAAGCAAACACAAGATAGATCTAGCCTAGCATGATGGAATTAAGACAAGAACAAGATATAGACAACCAACACATAGACATATTGATTGAATTAAAAGAACACTTATCTCAATTACACATAAAAGGTATCAAGGGCTTAGAACCCTTGAAAAACCTGTAAAATATGCACCAAGTTCGTACTTAGGGTTTTTCCAAAACTTTTCTCCTTTTAATGTGAAAATTAGAAAACTATATATAGGAAAAGGGGTCTGACGGCGTCAAGACCAATCTTGTGACGCCATCAACTCGCCGCCAAAATTCTTCTTGGACTGTCTTGATCTACTTCTGACGCCGTCATGTATTAGCATTTCCAGGCCGTCATGATCTTTACTCTTGACGCCCTACTTCGTGACGCCGTCCAATATGTACTGGGTCGTCATGGAATTTGCTCTTGACGCCGTCAGGGTGTTACTCTTGACGCCGTCACCTACTGTTCCCAGCAAGGAAAATTAAGACTTTGGCGTTTTCTTCACTTTTATGCTCAAAAAACGTCCGAATTGCTTCCTTTTCCAGATTTCACTCCCAAAGTACCTAAAATCACAAAAGGAATGATTTAGGGCAATATTTGATCAAATAAATTCAATTCCGGGCTTAAATGACCCCCTAAAAGTGGTTCATTTTTCGCCTCATCATATACCCTTACACTTGAGATTTGCTTGTCCTCAAGCAAATGCGCTTTTATTCTACTCAAAAGACAAGTTAGGGGTCATTTAACACTAATATAAAAGTAATTACAACAAATAATCGTTCCACTAAAGACCAATAGACAAGCACGGAGGTCATACACTAGCACCTCACAAATAGTGTTTAGATACTCACATCTCTCGGGTGTAATAAAGTATAAATTACAATATGGAAACGGAAGATATCTCTCACTACCTGTCATAACAAAATAGATTACCATAGGCTTGGGAAAGGATCAAACCTCCACCACATGGCGTAAGCACCTAGGATAAACTATCAAAGAGGTCTTTTAAAGGGTTTTAACGTTAGGTGTAGGGATATGAAATACACGGTTTTGTTGGATAAAGGAAGTTTTTTACTGGTGGCGAGTTAACAATCTTGGTTAATTACATGTACAATGTGGCGTTGCTAAGCCAAGACTAGACTCGACTTAAGCTAATAAATAAAAAATGATAAAAACATAAAATGAACATAGAATAAAAAGGGATGGTAGTCCGTATGTTTTTTCTCTTTTTCCTTTTTCTATTTTTTTCTTTTCTTTTTCTTGATTTTTCGATTTTTTTTTTTTTTTTTTTTTTTTTTTTTTTTTTTTTTTTTTTTTGCATACACTCTTACCCTACCATCCAAAATAATACATCATAGGGAATGAATATTCCCCTTACACTTGAATCTTTACATACTTTACATTAAACTAATCTAATGACTCGAATTAAGAAAATCAAAACACTTGGAGTACTTTTAAGATTAACGTACATATGGGGGTAATATATGATGTTCTTCCCCATTACTCCATAAAATAAGTACTTACCCATGAGTCTCAATCGTCCCAAAACAATATGTATAAGGATATGACTCGACTTAGCAACCATGTAATCAATTAGAAAGTTAACTTAGGGTTTAACAAATAACAATAATGCACTAAAAATGAGCACATACACGGAAGGCTAAGGCGATTTGGGTGTACATTTAAGTGGGGTGTAACAAATTCTTCCTTTAAGTAAAATGCTTAAAGTTAGAAATGAAAAGATAGGCTCGGAGGGGTGTACTAGGGGTTTCGTGTACTAAAAATGAGTACAACGCTAAGGGTGTGGGAAAAATTAGTTGACTTAACTAGCCAAGTAATATGACTTAAATGGTCAAGTAATTATAATACGAGTTTAACACAAGGGTGATCCTAATGCCTCTTATCATGTAGTAAATCCTACTACACGAATGTAGTCTCACTAGCGGTCTCGGGATGCATCACTAACGCAAGTTCTAGAATCTAAATGCTACCGGTACACTCATAAGCACTAATAGTAAATGCTTTTCCTATCAAATCTAAAGGCGAACCTCACATATTTGGGTGGAAAATTTTTCTGAAAGTACGGTTATGTGCTAGTCATACAATCTCCTATACATGAGACGCTTGCTATGGCTAAAGTTTCACTCCTAAATGTTGTAAAAAAATTTAAATTTGGCGCTAAAATTGCACTAACAAGTATTTCTCATAGTTTTATTACACATCTACCATTAAACAAAACAAACTCAAGCGAAAGTGCATATGTAAGGTATCATCTTTTTACCCTCCCCTTACACTTAAGATGAACATTGTCCCCAATGTTCAAGTAAAGAATGTAAAAGTGAAAAAGTAAAGAGAATGAAATCAAATACTCCCCTGATTCGCTCGGTATGGATAATAAGGTGGCCAGGTTAAATCTTCCTCCAAGAAAATGAACAATCAAAGTTTCCCTTCCAGAATATAAATCATCTTCTTGTCATACATAACCTGTAAATCCTGAAAAAATAGACAAAACAACCTCGCGTAAAATCGGCGGCATCCTATATAAGTTTCTAAATCCTAGAAAACAAGATAAGATATAATGCTTGTGGAATGAAGTTTGCAGATCTCCTGGAGATTATAAAACTTAATAATTCACAAAAACCATAAGACTCCGTTAGAAAAACAAAACCGGTAAAATTTCCAGATTTTTACACTTGACGCCGTCAAGAGTTAACCCTTGACGCCGTCAGAAGTGACCTGCATAAATTCTTATGTTAAGTTTCCGGAAAATTTCTGGAAAAACTTGGTCCTACTTCCTGGAAAATCCTGCAAAACTTCATTATGACTCAATACAAGCATTTGACTCTAACAAATACGAATACACATGTTCATTTAATATTGTGGAGAATCATGATCGGTTTGTTTCTTAAAAACATATTTGGGGTTTCCCCTTACACTTATCTTTTGCAAAAATACTTTTAGGTGGAGTTAAGACTAGGCCAAAACAACAAAGTAAAGTATTTCCACTATTTAATTGAGAAACATGATCAACCAACAATAAAAATAAAGCATGCATACGGAAGGAAATAAAAAACAAACAAAATATAAAATCACACAAAGCATGGGTTGCCTCCCAAGAAGCGCTTTTCTTTATTTACGAGTCTTATAGCTAGACTCAAGGTCATGGGTTAACGTGTATCGCTTATGCTCACATAACCAAGTGTGAGCCATCTAATAGTCGCCTCATCTTTCTTATAATCATCTCCTAATTCTAAACATCCGCGATAGTATCTTTTATTCTTTTCATGAGTATACTTAAGTCCTTTTCTCTTATCATTCTCACTTAGCACCTCTATGGGCGGATACCTACTACACTTTTTCATGGAAATATCTTTGAACCTAGGGTGTGTGTGGGGCATTTGATAGACAAAATCTTCATCCCCATCCGAGAATGTAATTAACCCTTCTATGAGTTTTTCATCGAGGTTGGTCAACCGTTTGAAAGGTTTTCCAAACACAACTTGGGTCAACTTATCATCAATAAACTCTCCTAGATTCTCCATAACCATGAAATCAACAAGGTAGACCAAGCTTCCTACAAACACATTCAATGGTATTGCCCTAGCAATAATGTTTTATCCTTTGTATTCTAACTCATCTACCATGATTTTATTGTATTCATTACGCGAGATTACGTTCATTGGAAGAGATGAGTTAAGATAGGTGTTAAAGCTCTTGAATCCGATCTTACAAGGAAATTGCATGTTAAATGAACTATCACGCTCAATCCTAGTTCTAGGGTCGACATACCTAAGAGGGTTTATTTCCTCGTCCATTCTATCCTCATTAATCACATCACCATCATCAAGATCCTTATCGGAGTCTGAATAGTAAAAAGGACTAGCCCTACGGTCATCATCATGATCAGACTCTTCTAACTCAGAATTATTGTCAAAGTGGTGGTTGGGTGAGAGGTTAGGTGGGTTCTCATTCTCCACTAGAGGAAGTGGGGCTGGCATTTGGAAAATCCTACGACGAAAAACACGAATAACAGGAATCAAACGATCAATGTTATTGTTATCCATCGAAATAGTTTACGAACAAAGGACACAAAGAAAAAGATAGACTAAAGAAAACCTAAAAATAAAAATAAAATCTTACTAGAACGGAATCTAGCAAGTAGACCTAATAAAAAGATATTCTAACCTAGACAATAACTATTCCCCAGGCTGCGGCGCCAAAAACTTGATACGTGGGAATCGCACCAGGCTTTACCTCTCAAGGGATCTTGAGAAGCTTACAGCCCCCACCAGGCAGTGTACCTGATCGTTATAGTATAGTATAGTGACAAGTACCGGGGGATTGATCGTTCAGCTAGGAATAGTGTCGCTAGGATTAGAAAACCTAAATACTAGTTCTAAAGGCGAGAGATGATTCTTTTTGTATTTTTATATTTTTTAGATAGCAAGTAAAAATCTCGGGTTTGAAGGATTTGGGCGGAATTAGTTGCTAGTCAACTAACCCAATACTAAAGATGCAATCAAAATAAAATACTAGAAATGAAAATAAACTAAATTATACTAAGGTTGTGAGCAATAAGTGGAGAAAATGTGTTTACTTAGATTTCACTACTCCCTAGACATCTTTTACATGTTAATTACTTGTTATAGTTGCATGGATGACGGATTGTATTCCTTAATACCATTCATGGGGTATCGCACATAACTCCCCAATTCTATGAGCTCTTATCTCCTCCTATACCATGCCCAGCACAACCATAGGGATTATAAACAGTGGCTCATGCATTAAATACAACCAATAAAGACCTTAATGCAATAGGTTCATGTTTCTTAAGACGTTCAAGCATGTTACCATTTGGAGATCTGCCAGTTTTCTTAAGCCTAACATATAAATTCATTCATCCAAAACAAGTATAAACAAGTAATCAACACATAATTAACATCTAGGTTTCATTAGATCCAAGCAAACACAAGATAGATCTAGCCTAGCATGATGGAATTAAGACAAGAACAAGATATAGACAACCAACACATAGACATATTGATTGAATTAAAAGAACACTTATCTCAATTACACATGAAAGGTATCAAGGGCTTAGAACCCTTGAAAAACCTGTAAAATATGCACCAAGTTCGTACTTAGGGTTTCTCCAAAACTTCTCTCCTTTTAATGTGAAAATTAGAAAACTATATATAGGAAAAGGGGTCTGACGGCGTCAAGACCAATCTTGTGACGCCGTCACCTCGCCGCCAAAAATCTTCTCGGACTGCCTTGATCTACTTCTGACGCCGTCATGTATTTGCATTTCCATGCCGTCATGATCTTTACTCTTGACGCCCTACTTCGTGACGCCGTCCAATATGTTCTGGGTCGTCATGGAATTTGCTCTTGACGCCGTCAGGGTGTTACTCTTGACGCCGTCACCTACTGTTCCCAGCAAGGAAAATTAAGACTTTGGCGTTTTCTTCACTTTTATGCTCCAAAAACGTCCGAATTGCTTCCTTTTCCAGATTTCACTCCCAAAGTACCTAAAATCACAAAAGGAACGATTTAGGGCAATATTTGATCAAATAAATTCAATTCCGGGCCTAAATGACCCCCTAAAAGTGGTTCATTTTTCGCCTCATCATATACCCTTACACTTGAGATTTGCTTGTCCTCAAGCAAATGCGCTTTTATTCTACTCAAAAGACAAGTTAGGGGTCATTTAACACTAATATAAAAGTAATTACAACAAATAATCGTTCCACTAAAGACCAATAGACAAGCACGGAGGTCATACACTAGCACCTCACAAATAGTGTTTAGATACTCACATCTCTCGGGTGTAATAAAGTATAAATTACAATATGGAAACGGAAGATATCTCTCACTACCTGTCATAACAAAATATATTACCATAGGCTTGGGAAAGGATCAAACCTCCACCACATGGCGTAAGCACCTAGGATAAACTATCAAAGATGTCTTTTAAAGGGTTGTAACGTTAGGTGTAGGGATATGAAATACACGGTTTTGTTGGATAAAGGAAGTTTTTTACTGGTGGCGAGTTAACAATCTTGGTTAATTACATGTACAATATGGCGTTGTAAGCCAAGACTAGACTCGACTTAAGCTAATAAATAAAAAATGATAAAAACATAAAATGAACATGGAATAAAAAGGGATGGTAGTCCGTATGTTTTTTCTCTTTTTCCTTTTTCTATTTTTTTCTTTTCTTTTTCTTTTCTTTTTCGATTTTTGCACAACTTTTTCAACTTTTCTTATTATTTTTTTTTTACTTTTTCATGACTTTTTCATCAAAATTTTTTGAAATTTTCAATTTTTTTAATTTTTTTATTTTTGGTGGAAAAACAGAGTTGCAAGAGTACACGATTTGTGAAAAATGCAGGGTCAAAATCGAATCGAAGATTCACCCTCCCCCCGACTAAAACGAAACATTGTCCTCAATGTTTTAATGGGTAAAGGTAATCCTAACAAAATTCTAGGCCGTTTATTAATTATGCCAAAGAAAACGTTAGTCGATAAGATTTAACGGATATAGGATTTCCAAGTAGCACCGATGAATGAGACTCTAAGTGAAGAGATAACGAGCACGAGAGTCATCATAAATCGCGGACAATCCTGAACAAACATCACAAACAACCACGAAACACAAGATTGGAAGAGGTAGCCCTCCTCACGTCACGTTATTAAGAAAGAAGAAATTTAAGAAGATGAATGATAAGCATGGGGTGCCTCCCACGAAGCGCTTGTTTTTGTTCACCGAGTCACATGAGCTTGACTCGATCCCCGAATAAATTCGTCCTTGGGGAGAGCAGATGGAACGGACATCCGGCACGGTAAACGGAGATACCAGGGTCAAATACGGTGTCCTCACTCCCGGTGGAGTGGAAAAGAGAAGAAATGATGGTATAAGTATAAAATGGTTGAAACACCCGGATAGTAAAAACAAATTCGAGTTCAGAAACCTCGTCCACCAATCTAAAAATATCTTCATTCGTACAGGATTCATAATCTATATCGGGTGGTTTTGCAGGTGGACGAGAAGAAAGTAAATCGGAAGAAATATCATTCTCGTCATTCTCAATACCCGGTGGTATCGAGTCATCCGTAGCAAGAAATCGATCGACATCCTCTAAAAGAGGGTCACGTAACGGATTATCGGAAATAGGTATAGAGTCGATCTCAAAGTGAAAACACTCATAATCCGGAAGAGAGATATCAACATGAATAGTGGGACTGCCACTACTCGTCTCTTCAAATCGAAAAATTTCAAGCTCGGGAAAAAAATCACTATCAATAACGGGGATAGGAGAAGAAGTAAGAGGATCATTCAATGCCTCAATACGAGAGATAAGAAGATTGACATTTAACAATGTTTCACGAAGAGCTTCATCTTGTATTTCCGCATCATCATCTTCATCATTATCATCTTCAAAGCTTTCAAGCTCAGGAGGTTCGTCATCAACATAATCGATCTCTCCACAGGATATAGAATCATCATTATCAGAATCGGAGAATAACTCATCACGATTATCATCAAACGGTATATCATTCGTATCAACTTGATCATCAAAATGATTATTTTCAACAAGTTCAGAATCATTGTTAGAAATCTCCTCGGACTCACTTGGGATTGGGACGAGGTTCTCAACACTAGACTTATTGAATTCGTCTGATTTCGTTGCCGGAATAGTGTCAAGATGCCCGTCCCCCATTGTTAGAGAGTCTTCGGGTTCTACGGTAGGAGAGATAGAATCATTTTTAGGATTAAGATTTATCGTAATCGTGGAATCATCGTACAAACAACACTCACAAAACTGGAATTTTCTTTCTTCGGTAAGTGGTTCTTCCATCGATCTCTCATAAGGCTCGGGGGTAGATGTCATACGACTAGTCACCATCTCTTTCAACTTATCGATCATTGATTTGATTTCCAAAATATCATTATTAAAATTGGAAGTTTGTGGGAGTTGGTAAAAACTATTAGAATCGTAACAAGAATTAGGTTCATGATACGAATTTTCAAACGATTCCCCATAATTTTCAAAACTCGATGTATTTTGAAACGAATTATCATTGAAAAACGGTACTTGCTCATAAGAGTTTTGATAAAGATGATTAAAATCATTTTGAGGAGATTTATCAAAACTCGCATCACAAGCATAGGACGTGTAAGCACTCGGAGTATAGCACATACAGTTTATGTATCCACATTCGTTACAAAAACATCGCCCACATGACATTCCTTCTTCGGACGGGTTTCCACAAATATAACAATTAAACGAAGGTGGTGGTGGTGTATAGAAATCGGGAATATTTGACGGATTGTTGAACGAACTTTGATCACACGTGTGAGAATTACAATTCAAACAAACGCCATCACGAATACTATCTCCACATTCGTCGCAGGTACACCACACACACAACCCTCCGAAGAACGGTTCTCCACAATTGGAACAAAACGTATCCATAAGAATTAAACGTGAGAGGGTTTTGAGAAGAAGAATCAAATGATAAGAGGATAAGAAGATTATTTTTGTTTTTGATTTTTCAATTTTTTTTATATTTTTATAGAAAATATATACAAGATAGAGGAAAACTTAACACAACACGATTTTTCAACACGAATATTCAAAACTAACGTCCACCTTCCCCGGCAGCGGCGCCATTTTGATAAAGTTGTTTCGTAGTATATAATTATTTTCCGAAGAAATACCGGTGAAAGTATTTCCCGGGTCGTTTTCCCAACGAAGGTAGAATGGAATCGTGAATAGTCGAATCGCGAAATCGTGTCGTGAAAAGTAGTAAAATGAAAAATATGATTTTAGAGTTCAAATTATGATAAGAAATAATGAAATAAGAAGAATGTACAAGCTAGGTATATACAAATGTTGAAAACGTAAAAACGGAAATGCAAACGTAAAATTTAACATAACGTACGAAATAAAACGCGACTTTTATTCTAAAAATGATCCTACGAATGTGAAACAATTTTCTAAAAATCTTAAACTAATAAAAAGAATTTTAAGAAAAAGAAAAATATTTTTTTGAGTTTTTATTTATTTAATATGAATTAAAATCTATTTAAGAGAAATAAATTTAGGAAAAATAATAAAAATGCTTTTGGAAAATTCTGAAAATTTTTGTAAAAGTTACTAGAGTTACAAGAAAGAAAAGAAAAATAAGAAAAGTCTAAAAAGCTAAGCAATAAGCTGATGAATAAGCTAAAACAGTATTTAAGCTAAAAGGAAATTTAAGAGATAAAACAATTAATGTAGCAAGATCTAATGCAAAAGTCCCAAGGGCATACTGGTGATGTTGTGATGTGTTGAGGTGTGATGGGTGCAGAGGCCAGGGTTCGAATCCCAACCTTGTCAATTTTTGGTAAACATTTTATTTTTGAAATCTTTTTTTCAGAAACTGAATGCACAATGAAATCTAAGATTTTGTATGAAAACACTTCTTATGAAAAGCTAACAAAAACTCAAATCGAACTTAAACTTTGTGACAGTTAAGAAAAGAAAAACATGCAATCCAAAGTATGTAATAAACAACTTAGAAATAAAATAAAAAAAAAAAAAAAAAAAAAAAAAAACCCAAGAGCTAACAATCCCTAAGAGGTACTAAACAAGCTAATGCATAAGCTGGAACACTACAAGCTAAACTGTATGAACATGAAAATATCATCAACTAGCAACTAATGAACATATATTCGAACTTAGAAACAGATGTGACCTATAATGAGCTTATACTCAAGCTTGAAAAAGTGGCTGTGTGGATAGAATGTTGGTGCAGGGGACACAGTAGGCCTAGGAGGCTAATAGTAGCTGATAAAAAGCTACTGATAAGCTAATAGTATAAACCAAAAATCGAAATTCAACAAAGAACTACCACCACAGAATTTATAAATCAATCATGAAACAAATAGGGTATAAAATGAGCATGTTATGACTGCTAGAGTGGGACTTGTTTGGACAGATCAGATGCAGGGGTGCAGCAGTTCAGAGGGACTGTTATGAGCTAATCAACAGTACCTCTAAATGGAAACTTAAACTATCCTAGAATGAGATTATACTACTAACATTATGTAACACCAAAATCAATCAATCAAACATACTTAAACTAAACTAAAATTGATGTCGAAAAGACCTGATGGAGCAGATATGAAATTGAAGCAATGGGTTAAATTGAGCGAAACTGGAAGTTTTGACTAATGAAGTACCACTACCAGCTAATGCACAAATTAAATAACCTATAATGAACCAAAATTAAGCAAACACTACAACTAAAAGAACTCTAACTTAGATCCAACCTAACTACTGTTTCAAATCAGTTATGGATTAGAGGACATGAAAATTTTACTAAACTAATAGGAGATGCCTAAAACTTCCTAGATACTACTAACAATTATATATGAAAGCTAATCTGAATGTAACAGTGATTCAAAACTGACCTCAGCTTGAATTTAATCTTCACCCAAACACTCTATAAAAACACAACTGCACTATCAAATTTAAATCTAAACTAACAATCTCTGAAGTAATGATAACAACAGTTGTAACTCTATCAACTAAAACTAAATTGACAGCAATCAATAACAACAAATAACTAGAACTCAGAACCACCAATCAATAATTGTGACAGTTACAATAGAAACATATTCACTAAAGCAAGTACACATATGATCAATGCAAGCTCAAATAACACTATAACTACTGGAATAGCATCTAAAGGAAACAATACAACAGTAATTAGTAAACAACTCAGATCTAAACTAACAAAAATGTAAATCAGATTTATGCTTGGGAAAGTAAAATGAGACTTACAATTCCAACCTCAGCTGAACAGAGGTTTCATTTGATCACAGCCTATCTTTGGATAGGTTGAGCTCTTCCATTTCTCAGCTTAACATACCATAATTCACCATGAATCATCATTGAAATCTTACAGTTGACTAGTTGACCAAAGCAATATGATGAAATTCTTAACAGTTCCTCTCTAAAAGCTATGTAGAAATTTAAATGAACTTTTGAAATCAATAAACATGAACTTGAAAACAGATTTGAATATTAAAGTGCTTGAAAATCAAATGACAAGAATTATAAACTGAAAACTTGAACTGAATTTTATTAAATCTAAAAGTGATTACAATTAAGCTAAAACTAAATACAATCAAACTAAAATTTGGCAGAGTTTGGCTACTCCAAACTCCACACCTAAATCACTACCCTAGCATCTCTATTTATATTACAAGTGAGGAGAGGTATCCACGGATTGCCAGCTTAGCAATCCGTGTGAGTTGTGTTTGTTGATAGCCTTTGAGCACCGCTTGATCAACTTCAATCATTTTCCAATTGATAATAGCCCTTGGATCGCGAATTGTGACGTGTTTGTACCAGTAATAGCCTGCCACGTAGCCCATTTGTGCTCTGCCACACTTTGACACGCTCCTAGAATACCCTTGATTTGACTTTAATACCCTTAATTACGGTAATTTTTATGCTTGGTGAATTAGGGTTCTTAGATGAACAGTTGTTTCTGGGATTGAGGGGTAAATTGGGTGGAGGGAAAAAGGGGGTACGGGTAACTTTATTATTTGCTTTGTTTTGACTTTTTGACCAAAGGGTGTGGGTTTTGGACCGGGTTTATTTAAATGGTGATTGGGCTTTGGGGTTTATGATATTATTTGGGCTTTTGGATTTAGGATATTGGATTAGATTTTAACCAGGCTTGTATCATTGTAATATTTCAAATTTGAAAGTATGATTACCAAGGATCAAAAATGCAACTTTCTGAAACTATAAGGACTGATTCTGTCATTTTCACAAATTTAACCCAAGGGTATTTCTTGTTATTCTCTGATTCTTCAAGGGTAAAATCTGACAATTCAAGCTCAAATATGAAAAATGCTTTCCCGGCTCCGGCTTTTTACACTCTTTCCAATCCCGTGCTCGTGGTTGTCGTTTTTCCATGATTTTTGTCTTTTTCTCTTAATATCCGTACCTGCACATCACAAATGCAAAAATACAACATGTTTGGCAAAATTTGGTTAGTTTTTGGTCTTTTGAGTCCGGTTTTGGTCTTATAAAAGTGAGTGAATAAGCACTCACCAAAATCCCCCCGACTAAGGTATTGCCGTGTCCTCACGCAATGTGATCAATTCACGCTTTAG
Organism: Artemisia argyi; assembly: GCA_030686995.1. Classification (NCBI taxonomy): domain Eukaryota; kingdom Viridiplantae; phylum Streptophyta; class Magnoliopsida; order Asterales; family Asteraceae; genus Artemisia; species Artemisia argyi. Next base: position 12,901,421 of record CM060691.1, on the reverse strand, counting down.
GGATAAATAATTTCAAAACTCTTTTTACTAACTTTGAAAAGTAGCAAGGAGGTTCGAAAGAAGTAATAAAATCATTTATTCCCGAAAACGCTCCGTTTTCCAAGATTTTTCCTTTTATTCCTTTATTCTACTTACACTTTCTATTTTTATACTTTTCTCACTTCATACTTGTGACGGTTTGTTGAACTTTCATTATTTTGCAATAATTGTTAGGGTCAACGAGTAGAAACACTTCTATTTAAGAAGCGACCATACGGATAAAAATCGTCATCCTTGATTTTTCACGAGTCCCCAAACTAAGCGTACAAACGAGATCACAGCTTATCTACAAATTAGATGCTAATACTACTCATAACAGTTACTTGTGGAAACTCCTTACTCCTATTTCCTAGGTTTTGTATCTCAATATTTTATTTTGTTTAGAAATGAATTGCTTCATATTTTCTCGTTTCAATATTTTTTTTTAGTCCGATATTGATACCTAAGTTAAAACGATAAGTAGTTATTCATTTTCTCTTAAGAACCACTGCAATAGAAATTCGGTCCACATCAAGGAATTTGGGGTACATACAATATCAAGGATATAAGTTGCGGAGTACGATCACGTGCACCTCATGTGACTGATTACTAATCACTTATCACATGCACCTCACGCGCCAACAACTTATTTACATACATAAGCTCTTATTCGACATAACTTTCAACTTTCACTTTTTTCATTTTTCACTTTTTTCACTTTTTTTCACTTTTCATACTTTTCACCTTTTTTCTTTCTTGACTTTTCTCATAACATCAATGGAAGCTTATCGGGTAGCTCCAAAACCACATAGATAATCAACTTTTCACTTTTGATTTTTTACTTTTTGCTCTTATTTTTTATGTTCCTTGATATGTACCTAACTTCTAAAGCAAAAATTCTTTTAAGAAAACAAAGAACTAAATATTATTCAAACCAAAATACCACTAATTAACCTAGAACATCTATTATACATGGGTGACGTATCTGATGGGAGTAAAATGCCACAAGTACCTCTCATGAGCTCTAAAGAGAACCACTACTCCACGTTTAGCATCTAACTTCTAAATAAACTCTATCATTTCTTGCTCTTCGCAATTTAAGATTCCAAATAATGAAACCAGCGAATACTTAGCCGATAATCAGCCACGCATATATAAAGTCAGTTACGAAAACTTGCAAATTCTAGAAGAAGAATTCGCGTTTTCTAGCTCCTGATGTAAAAGACTAGCGAAAGCTTTTAAGCTGCGCATGTATAAAGTCAAGTACGGGAACTTGCAGATTCTTAAAAAAGAATTCGCATTTTATAGCTCCTGGTGTACAAAACTAGCACAAGCTTATGTGATCATCATTGGTTAAGGGAACAAGCTAGGGCTCAACACGGCCGGTCAAGTCAAAATATTTATTCCTACTCTCGCCAGCAAGAAAGTCAACAAGGTGTCAAAACACTTATTCAAATTTTTGCACAACTTTTTCAACTTTTCTTATTATTTTTTTTTACCTTTTCATGACTTTTTCATCAAAAATTTTTGAAATTTTCAATTTTTTTAATTTTTTTTATTTTTGGTGGAAAAACGGAGTTGCAAGAGTACACGACTTGTGAAAAATGCAGGGTCAAAATCAAATCGAAGATTCACCCTCCCCCCGACTAGAACGAAACATTGTCCTCAATGTTTTAATGGGTAAAGGTAATCCTAACAAAATTCTAGGCCGTTTATTAATTATGCCAAAGAAAATGTTAGTCGATGAGATTTAACGGATATAGGATTTCCAAGTAGCACCGATGAATGAGACTCTAAGTGAAGAGATAACGAGCACGAGAGTCATCATAAATCGCGGACAATCCTGAACAAACATCACAAACAACCACGAAACACAAGATTGGAAGAGGTAGCCCTCCTCACGTCACGTTATTAAGAAAGAAGAAATTTAAGAAGATGAATGATAAGCATGGGATGCCTCCCACGAAGCGCTTGTTTTTGTTCACCGAGTCACATGAGCTTGACTCGATCCCCGAATTAATTCGTCCTTGGGGAGAGCAGATGGAACGGACATCCGGCACGGTAAACGGAGATACCGGGGTCAAATACGGTGTCCTCACTCCCGGTGGAGTGGAAAAGAGAAGAAATGATGATATAAGTATAAAATGGTTGAAACACCCGGATAGTAAAAACAAATTCGAGTTCAGAAACCTCGTCCACCAATCTAAAAATATCTTCATTCGTACAGGATTCATAATCTATATCGGGTGGTTTTGCAGGTGGACGAGAAGAAAGTAAATCGGAAGAAATATCATTCTCGTCATTCTCAATACCCGGTGGTATCGAGTCATCCGTAGCAAGAAATCGATCGACATCCTCTAAAAGAAGGTCACGTAACGGATTATCGGAAATAGGTATAGAGTCGATCTCAAAGTGAAAACACTCATAATCCGGAAGAGAGATATCAGCATGAATAGTGGGACTGTCACTACTCGTCTCTTCAAATCGAAAAATTTCAAGCTCGGGAAAGAAATCACTATCAATAACGGGGATAGGAGAAGAAGTAAGAGGATCATTCAATGCCTCAATACGAGAGATAAGAAGATTGACATTTAACAATGTTTCACGAAGAGCTTCATCTTGTATTTTCGCATCATCATCTTCATCATTATCATCTTCAAAGCTTTCAAGCTCAGGAGGTTCTTCATCAACATAATCGATCTCTCCACAGGATATAGAATCATCATTATCAGAATCGGAGAATAACTCATCACGATTATCATCAAACAGTATATCATTCATATCAACTTGATCATCAAAACGATTATTTTCAACAAGTTCAGAATCATTGTTAGAAATCTCCTCGGACTCACTTGGGATTCGGACGAGGTTCTCAACACTAGACTTATTGAATTCGTCTGATTCCGTTGCCGGAATAGTGTCAAGATGCCCGTCCCCTATTGTTAGAGAGTCTTCGGGTTCTACGGTAGGAGAGAGAGAATCATTTTTAGGATTAAGATTTATCGTAATCGTGGAATCATCGTACAAACAACACTCACAAAACTGGAATTTTCTTTCTTCGGTAAGTGGTTCTTCCATCGATCTCTCATAAGGCTCGGGGGTACATGTCATACGACTAGTCACCATCTCTTTCAACTTATCGATCATTGATTTGATTTCCAAAATATCATTATTAAAATTGGAAGTTTGTGGGAGTTGGTAAAAACTATTAGAATCGTAACAAGAATTAGGTTCATGATACGAATTTTCAAACGATTCCCCATAATTTTCAAAACTCGATGTATTTTGAAACGAATTATCATTGAAAAACGGTACTTGCTCATAAGAGTTTTGATAAAGATGATTAAAATCATTTTGAGGAGATTTGTCAAAACTCGTATCACAAGCATAGGACGTGTGAGCACTCGGAGTATAGCACATACAGTTTATGTATCCACATTCGTTACAAAAACATCGCCCACATGACATTCCTTCTTCGGACGGGTTTCCACAAATATAACAATTAAACGAAGGTGGTGGTGGTGTATAGAAATCGGGAATATTTGACGGATTGTTGAACGAACTTTGATCACACGTGTGAGAATTACAATTCAAACAAACGCCATCACGAATATCATCTCCACATTCGTCGCACGTACACCACACACACAACCCTCCGAAGAACGGTTCTCCACAATTGGAACAAAACGTATCCATAAGAATTAAACGTGAGAGGGTTTTAAGAAGAAGAATCAAATGATAAGAGGATAAAAAGATTATTTTTGTTTTTGATTTTTCAATTTTTTTTATATTTTTATAGAAAATATATACAAGATAGTGGAAAACTTAACACAACACGATTTTTCAACACGAATATTCAAAACTCACGTCCACCTTCCCCGGCAGCGACGCCATTTTGATAAAGTTGTTTCGTAGTATATAATTATTTTCCGAAGAAATACCGGTGAAAGTATTTCCCGGGTCGTTTTCCCAACGAAGGTAGAATGGAATCGTGAATAGTCGAATCGCGAAATCGTGTCGTGAAAAGTGGTAAAATGAAAAATATGATTTTAGAGTTCAATTTATGATAAGAAATAATGAAATAAGAAGAATGTACAAGCTAGGTATATACAAATGTTGAAAACGTAAAAACGGAAATGCAAACGTAAAATTTAACGTAACGTACGAAATAAAACGCGACTTTTATTCTAAAAATGATCCTACGAATGTGAAACAATTTTCTAAAAATCTTAAACTAATAAAAAGAATTTTAAGAAAAAGAAAAATATTTTTTTGAGTTTTTATTTATTTAATATGAATTAAAATCTATTTAAGAGAAATAAATTTAGGAAAAATAATAAAAATGCTTTTGGAAAATTCTGAAAATTTTTGTAAAAGTTACTAGAGTTACAAGAAAGAAAAGAAAAATAAGAAAAGTCTAAAAAGCTAAGCAATAAGCTGATGAATAAGCTAAAACAGTATTTAAGCTAAAAGGAAATTTAAGAGATAAAACAATTAATGTAGCAAGATCTAATGCAAAAGTCCCAAGGGCATACTGGTGATGTTGTGATGTGTTGAGGTGTGATGGGTGCAGAGGCCAGGGTTCGAATCCCAACCTTGTCAATTTTTGGTAAACATTTTATTTTTGAAATCTTTTTTTCAGAAACTGAATGCACAATGAAATCTAAGATTTTTTATGAAAACACTTCTTATGAAAAGCTAACAAAAACTCAAATCGAACTTAAACTTTGTGACAGTTAAGAAAAGAAAAACATGCAATCCAAAGTATGTAATAAACAACTTAGAAATATATATATATAAAAATAAAAAATAAAAAAACACCCAACATCTAACAATCCCTAAGAGGTACTAAACAAGCTAATGCATAAGCTGGAACACTACAAGCTAAACTGTATGAACATATATTCCAACTTAGAAACAGATGTGACCTATAATGAGCTTATACTCAAGCTTGAAAAAGTGGCTGTGTGGATAGAATGTTGGTGCAGGGGACACAGTAGGCTTAGGAGGCTAATAGCAGCTGATAAAAAGCTACTGATAAGCTAATAGTATAAACCAAAAATCGAAATTCAACAAAGAACTACCACCACAGAATTTATAAATCAATCATGAAACAAATAGGGTATAAAATGAGCATGTTATGACTGCTAGAGTGGGACTTGTTTGGACAGATCAGATGCAGGGGTGCAGCAGTTCAGAGGGACTGTTATGAGCTAATCAACAGTACCTCTAAATGGAAACTTAAACTATCCTAGAATGAGATTATACTACTAACATTATGTAACACCAAAATCAATCAATCAAACATACTTAAACTAAACTAAAATTGATGTCGAAAAGACCTGATGGAGCAGATATGAAACTAAAGCAATGGGTTAAATTGAGCGAAACTGGAAGTTTTGACTAATGAAGTACCACTACCAGCTAATGCACAAATTAAATAACCTATAATGAACCAAAATTAAGCAAACACTACAACTAAAAGAACTCTAACTTAGATCCAACCTAACTACTGTTTCAAATCAGTTATGGATTAGAGGACATGAAAATTTTACTAAACTAATAGGAGATGCCTAAAACTTCCTAGATACTACTAACAATTATATATGAAAGCTAATCTGAATGTAACAGTGATTCAAAACTGACCTCAGCTTGAATTTAATCTTCACCCAAACACTCTATAAAAACACAACTGCACTATCAAATTTAAATCTAAACTAACAATCTCCAAAGTAATGATAACAACAGTTGTAACTCTATCAACTAAAACTAAATTGACAGTAATCAATAACAACAAATAACTAGAACTCAGAACCACCGATCAATAATTGTGACAGTTACAATAGAAACATATTCACTAAAGCAAGTACACATATGATCAATGCAAGCTCAAATAACACTATAACTACTGGAATAGCATCTAAAGGAAACAATACAACAGTAATTAGTAAACAACTCAGATCTAAACTAACAAAAATGTAAATCAGATTTATGCTTGGGAATGTAAAATGAGACTTACAATTCCAACCTCAGCTGAACAGAGGTTTCATTTGACCATAGCCTATCTTTGGATAGGTTGAGCTCTTCCATTTCTCGGCTTAACATACCATAATTCACCATGAATCATCATTGAAATCTTACGGTTGACTAGTTGACCAAAGCAATATGATGAAATTCTTAACAGTTCCTCTCTAAAAGCTATGTAGAAATTTAAATGAACTTTTGAAATCAATAAACATGAACTTGAAAATAGATTTGAATATTAAAGTGCTTGAAAATCAAATGACAAGAATTATAAACTGAAAACTTGAACTGAATTTTATTAAATCTAAAAGTGATTACAATTAAGCTAAAACTAAATACAATCAAACTAAAATTTGGCAGAGTTTGGCTACTCCAAACTCCACACCTAAATCACTACCCTAGCATCTCTATTTATATTACAAGTGAGGAGAGGTATCCACGGATTGCCAGCTTGGCAATCCGTGTGAGTTGTGTTTGTTGATAGCCTTTGAGCACGGCTTGATCAACTTCAATCATTTTCCAATTGATAATAGCCCTTGGATCGCGAATTGTGAAGCGTTTGTACCAGTAATAGCCTGCCACGTAGCCCGTTTGTGCTCTGCCACACTCTGACATGCTCTGCCACACTTTGACACGCTCCTAGAATACCCTTGATTTGACTTTAATACCCTTAATTACGGTAATTTTTATGCTTGGTGAATTAGGGTTCTTAGATGAACAGTTGTTTCTGGAATTGAGGGGTAAATTGGGTGGAGGGAAAAAGGGGGTACGGGTAACTTTATTATTTGCTTTGTTTTGAGTTTTTGACCAAAGGGTGTGGGTTTTGGACCGGGTTTATTTAAATGGTGATTGGGCTTTAGGGTTTATGATATTATTTGGGCTTTTGGATTTAGGATATTGGATTAGATTTTAACCAGGCTTGTATCATTGTAATATTTCAAATTTGAAAGTATGATTACCAAGGATCAAAAATGCAACTTTCTGAAACTATAAGGACTGATTCTGTCATTTTCACAAATTTAACCCAAGGGTATTTCTTGTTATTCTATGATTCTTCAAGGGTAAAATCTAACAATTCAAGCTCAAATATGAAAAATGCTTTCCCGGCTCCGGCTTTTTACACTCTTTCCAATCCCGTGCTCGTGGTTGTCGTTTTTCCATGATTTTTGTCTTTTTCTCGTAATATCCGTACCTGCACATCACAAATGCAAAAACACAACATGTTTGGCATAATTTGGTTAGTTTTTGGTCTTTTGAGTCCGGTTTTGGTCTTATAAAAGTGAGTGAATAAGCACTCACCAGCCCACAACCTGGGGGTGGGCTTACGTAACAGGCAATGGGTTGAGAGACAGAAGAGGGCTGACTTTGGTTTGGAGGAGTCGACACATTACCCCCATGCATAACACCTTGAATACCAAGCTTAGTCAAAAGAGATTGAAGAGTTACCAAATCATTAGAGGACAAGGGTGTCCCTGGAGCAACAGTAGCAGATGATGGGCGTTTCAAAGGATTATTATGAATGCCATCGTGAAGGAACTTACAATGAACGCCAAACCGACAAAAACCTTGAGCAAAAAGAAAACAAGGTTTGTTAACCTTTTCATTAGAATTATTAGTATGCCTCATGCTTGAGTTCGAGTTAGCCAATAAAACCATTGGTGATGAAGTGCTAGAATCAACAAGAGTATCTAATCCACGAGTCTTTAAACGCATCTCCTCCGTTGTAAGCATGGACCAAACCGTTTTAAGATCCGAGAAAACTTCATGATGAGCAATGATAGTTGAAACACTATCATACTTCGCGGGCAACCTTTCCAAGGCAAAAGTAACAATGTCATCATCGCTAATGGGAGAACCCAAACTGGATAATATAGTTGCCATGTTTTCAATCTTCCGAAAGTAGGCATCAATGCTTAAATCCCCAAGTTTAAGAGCACGTAGTTCGGCCTTCAATGCAATAGAGCGAGAGCGCTTATTGTCATTGAAAATTGAAGCAAGCATGTCCCATGCCTCCTTGGCCGTTTGAGGATCCGCATTAACAAGGCATTGTTGAAGCGTTTGAGACAAAGTAATAAAGATCCAAGAAATAACAATAGTGTCAATCTTCAACCATTCGGCATCGGGAGTACTTGAGGTTGCATCATTCGGAGATTTGCCCAAAAGATGATCCAAGATGGATTGCCCTTTGCAAATATGCTTCATAAAGTAAGTCCACGAGGAGTAGTTCATCTCCTCAACATCCAACCTGACCGGAACAAGAGTGGGAATGTTATTGATAGTCATAAGTTTGTCTGAAAGAAGGATAGCTGGTGGTGGGGGATTGCTTCCTGTCATAATGACTGTTGTATGTTGGAGTTTAAGATAAAAAGATGGTGAGGGGTACAAAAACGTGAGCTAGGGTTAGGGTTAAAGAACAGTAGCGTGGTAGGGTAGGGTGAGATTTAATAAAACAGTAACTGTAGATAACAAAGAAACACCAAGAGCAGCAGTGGACTGGTTGCTAGCAGAAGCACGAAACAAAGTAAACATACACCAACAGCAATAGTTGACTGGTTAATGGAAGATACTGGAGATGAACAGTAATGTGGAAGTCTTTTAATGAAACAGTACCTTGGTTGAATGAAACAATACCTTGGTTTAAAGAAACAGTAACTTGGTTTAAAGGTAGGGTAGGGCTTAGGGCGTAGTATATGTAGTGCAAACAGTAACGTGAAGACTTTGAATGGAACAATAGCAAATCAGAAACACCAAAAACAAAAGAAAGAGAACCACCAATGAAACAAGCAACCTGTCGACTGGTTATCAAACAATAAAACCAACGATCGACTTTGGAAATACCAGGCGACTGGCTATCAAACAAGAGCCAACAGTCGACTAAACTTAAAGAAGAAAAAAAAATTAGGGTTTAGATTAGGATCGGTGTATACCAGGCTGTGATACCATGAAGGTTATGAGTGAATCGTTGTTTATTATTCATAAAACGTTTGGTATATAAATACCAATACACCGACTATTCTAGACTCGGGCCTTAGCCCATATGAATAATACATGGACTCAAATACTAACTATAATACGTACGACTAACAAGAGAGAGTATTTTGAAGTGATAGTGTTAAAATGATATAGCATTGATGAGGCCCAAATGAAGAGATGAGGTGCTTCACGACACCTTTTGCTCTAAGTTTTCCATTATTACATAACTAATTTTGAATATATACCGCAAAACATTTTGAAGTGATAGTGTTAAAATGAGATAGCATTTGAACCCTTAAAAATAATTAATGGTTTATTTATTTTTATTTTTTTATGTATACCTTATAATAGTTTTTAAATGGTATTGAGAAATGAGAACTAGTATATTATCTCTTATGCTTTTGTGGCCTCAAGGGCCCGTTTTTGGGTGCTACAAGACCACATTTAATGGGACAGTGACATATGCGGCATGGATGCTGATTATTTATGTGCTCTGGATTGTTTTTGTGATACTATTTCAACAAATGAAAAATGGAGGAGTGGTTCCAACCGGCTAATGGAGTGATTCGTATATCTGTGGATTGTGACCTAGCACGAATCACCAACACAAACAAGAGAGATGACTGTTTTTAGGGTTTGTTTTGGATCGATGGTTTGGCATGATACCATGTAAGTGGGGAAACGATTCATGCTCATCAATAATCACAGGATACAATATATAATGTTACATGGATAATTTTAGAGACGGGCTTGAGCCCAATACAAAAACATAATGCATAATACAGGCTAACAGACAAGTACCAATTTAGGGAATAGGTCACGTGTTTGAATCCTTCTGTTCAATTCTTCACACTTTTTCCCTCAAAGCTTAGGTGGTTTTTTTTTTTTTTTTTTTTTTTTTTTTTTTTTTTTTTTTTTTTTTTTTTTTTTTAAAGATAGCCGTCAAAGCAAACGGTATTGTGATTTGGTAAAGCTCATCATTCAGACGTGCATCTCGCCACTTCTCGCTGCGACACCCCACCCTCGCCACTTCTCGCCGGTTGGCAGCTCGATGGGGAAACGAAGCACAAAAGATAGAAACAATTTTTGCAGGTTACCATTTTATAAACGTTTGATTTTGAATTTATTTATTTGTTTATTTATTTTTTTTAAATAAACACACTTTTACACAATAAATAACACCAAATTTTACCTAAAATTTTCACACTTAATCCCTACAAAAAATCTGATATGGCTTGTTCACTTCCACATACCATTGATGAAATCATAGCTTTAGCTAATAAACTAATTGAGGAGGACATCGTTCGTCAGCTAGCGTTAATCGACTTAGCCATGCAATTTGACAAGGCATGCGAAACTAAAGATGAACTGAGACAAGTTGATGCGGGATTTGCAAGACCTCGTAAAAGGTTTTACTTCTCAAGGGATCTCAAGAAGTTTTGCAATCCTGCAGGCAGTGTACCTAACCATTGTAGTGTAGTATAGGTAAATCCGGGGGGATCGATCGTTCTCTAGGGGAATAATATCATTAGGTTAAAGTTTATGTTGAGATAAATCTAAAGGTGAGGGATGATTCTTTTTGTGTTTTTATATTTTTTTAGAAAGCAAATTAAAATCTTGGTTTTGAAGGACTGGGCGAAATTAGTTGTTAATCAACTAACCAAAAAACTAATTTTATAAAACTAAAATTAAACTAATGACAAGAAAAAGTAAATTTGTTGGTAACTCTTATGGTAGGACAAAGGTGTTTACTTAGACTTAATTATTCTCTAGTTATCTCCTATTAATTCATTGAATTGTCACATCCTTGTTTTAGTTGAAGTGTTGTATTCCTTAGGGCAAATGGCACAAAAAGGCACTCAACTTAGGGTCCATTTTCAATCAAGGTATCAAACTTTTTTTCTTGCATAATAAGGCGCCCAACTTTTTTTTTTGGCGGATTTAGGTATTTTCCTAACGTTCGTTATCTAAGTTCGTTAGTAAATTACATTTTTGGTCCTTGAGTTTGTATACTCATTTCACCACCACCACCTATCACCTCTACCTCCACCAACCGCCACCACCTCCACCACCGTCCGCCACCACCACCGTCCGCCACCACCACCACTAACCGTCGCCATCACCACCTGAAGAAGGTGAAGCACATTTTTATTCAATATGAATGTTGGGTTATTTACCTGTTGTGGGACACCAAGAGGTGAAGCAGTAATATAAGAAAGTTCAAATTCGTAGGAAACAGTTGGATCTTCGGCTAAAGTATCAGTCGAAAATAATGAGAGTGGGGTTAGTTACTGAGTTGACTCAAACAACTACCACCATCAGATGAAGAGCCAATTGTACTCACTTCATGATGATCTTTATTATAGTTTCCAAACATAGGCATGGCTTCTTTCACATCTGATGTAGGGTAGTTGCACTCCAACTGTTTGATAAAATACCTCAATAAGGTCAGTGCCATAAACAAGCTGATTCCACCGAAAGTAAGGTATGCTATTCCAAGAAAATCATTCTTTCCACCAATCAATAAGGTCTTCTTGTTAACTTTGTTATTCATTGATACACTGTATGTATCGTTAAACGAACTCCATGCAATCAGTCCATGTAAGCATTTTTTGTTAGTATTTTAGTGTATTATAAGTTGTGTTTAATATGCAAATAAGGGTCGACACTTAGTTGTATATTAACAGGTTTAACTGGTTCAAAGGTATGGTTCAAAGGGACCATTGGTTATAAGAAGGTTCAGTTGGTTATGGGATAAAGGTACTCCTAGTGTGTTAAGGCACTGCTGAAAAGGTACTGTTAATATCTGAAGGGACTGCTGCTAGCTTTGCTATGAATTGCTGCTAGTATTGTTAACTCTGCTGCTAGCGTTCATAACCCTGCTGCTAGCATTCATAACCTGCTGCTAGTTATGATAACGTGCTGCTAGGTTGAGCAGTTTTCATATAACTGCATAGTTATTTGCACTCAATTTCATTCTCTCCATACCATTACATTCGTGTACACTTTCCTTGCTACCTTTCTCAATTTCATTGGCATTGTTATCTTCGTTATTAACTTTTGGTCTATACTCTTGTCTAAACTCTTGTTTCTTGAGATGCCCTTTGTTTCTCCTGTTATCAAAGTTGCCTATACTATCAGCATCTTTGTTCCTCTATTAGACATAATCACAAACACTTGGTCTACACTTCTCTACGTTGGAAGAATGATTGCACTTCTCTATGTTGGAAGGTATGCTATTCCAAGATTATGCCTTTTAAGCCCCACCTGATTGTGACCCTTCAAGTGCAGCTGCTTATGTTCAACTTGCTAACATTTATGTAGCTTTGAGGAAATGAGACTATGTTTCGAAAGTTAGAAGATTAATGAAAGATAATAAAGTAATAAAAATTCCAGGTTATAGTTGGATTGAAATAAATAATTGCGTACATGAGTTTAGATCAGGTGATAGACGGTGGTGGTGGATGGTGGTGATGGCGACGGTTAGTGGTGGTGGTGGAGGTAGTGGTGGTGGTGGCGGACGGTGGTGAAGGTGGTGGCGGTTGGTGGAGGTAGAGGTGATAGGTGGTGGTGGTGAAATGAGTATACAAACTCAAGGACCAAAAATGTAATTTACTAACGAACTTAGATAACGAACGTTAGGAAAATACCTAAATCCGCCAAAAAAAAAGTTGGGCGCCTTATTATGCAAGAAAAAAAGTTGGATACCTTGATTGAAAATGGACCCTAAGTTGAGTGCCTTTTTGTGCCATTTGCCCTATTCCTTAATATTGGTTGTAGGGAGGTTCCAAAGTCCCCAACTCTAATAATATTAGTCTCCTCCAAAACCCTTACAGCCTATTAAGTGTTCTAAGATCAACAAGCCGCAATTCACGCAATAAATACAACGAGAAAAACCAATAGTGCACTCTACGGTTGTGTTGTCTAAGACGTTCAAGCTAGTTACATATAAGAGGTCAGCCAGTTTTCTTAGTCTAACACGAGGCAATCAAATAAACAATAGACAACAAATCAATAATTAATAACTAGGTTTTATTAGATCTAAGCAAACACAAATAAACTTAAGCTAGCATGTTAGAGTGAAGAAAAGATAAACAAATAATCAAATAACACAGACATATTGAATGATTAAACGAATAATTTATCTTCAATTAAACATGAATGAAAAAGGCTGAAAAAACCTCACAAGAACTCTGAAATCGTTTAGGGTTTGCTCTTCCTAAGTGTTACCCTTATTAAAGAAAAATTGCGAAACTATATATAGATTTACAAAGCTGACGGCGTCACCTTATAGGTCGTGACGCCGTCAGCTCGCCGTGTTTAGGGTTTCGTCTTGTGTAAGTCGCCGCCAAGACGGTTAGGCCTCCTTTTCTGACGGTTTTTCGTGACTTCGTCGTTTTCTTCATTTTTTTGTCCAAATATGTTTCAAAAGTGCCGTTTTCTATAATTCTCATTCCAAATACCTAAAATACAAAAAGAAATGATTTGAGGCAATATTTGATCACATTTACTCGATTTTTGGCTTAAATGGCCCCTTAAAAAGCTATCAAATAAATCCTTATCACAAGTATACGAGAAATACAATGACATTCCGCCAGAAAACCGTACTCAAATAGAGACTTTTTTAAACGAAGAATCTTTGAAAAATTACGAGATGCATAATGCTCTTTTTAGAAAAGCAAAAAAAATACAAGAGCAAATCAATGCTAAGTTTTTTTATTTGGCTACATGAAAAATACAATTAGGATGATTGTATTTTAAATTTCATATTATAACTTTTATTTTTAAATAAATGAATGCAATTTTAAGTTCCGTAAGTTTTTTTTTCTTTTCGTGTGTTTTTTTTTTCTTCGTATTGTATTGTAATTTTATCTGAATTAAATTAATTTAGTTTGTTTGAAAAATGACAAAGAAAATAAAATTAGGTGTTGGTATGGCTCAAGTGAAGAGTTTGTTTTATGTTGTGATAGAAGGGGTATTTTGAAGTGGTAGTGTTAAAGATAGCACCAGTGAGGCCTAAATGAATAGATGAAATGCCACTTTGGTTTTGAGGAACAGATTCTAACTTCTAATTTGAACCCTGAAAAATAATTATTATTATTATTTTTATTTATTTATTTTTTAATGTATAACTTATAATAGTTTTCAAATGGTATTGAGAAATGAGAACTAGTATATTATCTCTTATGCTTTTGTGGATTCGAGAGGCCATTCTTGGGTGTTACAAGATCACATTGTATGGGATAGTGACATATGTGGTATGGTTGATAATTATTTTTGTGCTCTGGATTATCTTCATGATATTTCAAACTTTGATTTTAGTGGTTTTACTAATAAGGACACTGCCCCCTATAAACTCTAACAAACATTGGCGAGTACACTTTTTAGTAAAATGATCAAGGATATGGAAATCCACTTCGACATGACTTTGAGACAGAAAGCAGTTTTTGAGTGTCTACGGGCACCACATGCCCAAGATTCTCTTCTAGCTATCCTCATAGACGGGCTATGTCAACATATGTCATCGGTAAAATATCGTACTATCTTTAAATATCGCTTTATGATTCTTTTATTTTCGGTTGATGAGATATGCCCAGTTTGTCGCAAGGCATGCTTGGATTCATTCGAGGAACATGCGGTTCATGGTAAAGAGTCCGGGGTTCAAGTACAGACACGATATGGTTAGGGATCTCCTTTTTGATGTATGTAGGCATGTCAGGATCTCTGCCAAGAAAGAAGCACCTGTGAACTTTTTGACTGACTCGTTCGATGGAAAATCCACACTCAGACCGGCAGACATTCTGGTTTTTGGATGAGTTGTAGGGAAACATGCGTGTGTGGATCTAACCAGGGTTTCTCCTCTCATGGGTTTGAGTATCCGGGGTTTTACAGTGGGACATGCTTCTTTGAAAGCCGCCTCGTACAAAGTGGTAAAATACGAGAAAGCGTGCATTGAATAATATGTAACAACTCGCATTTTCGGATTACTATTCATTTTTTCACTTTTTACTATTCACTTTCACTATTCACTCCCAAAATTTTTATTTCATATTCTCGTAAGTTAAACTATTTTAATGATAATCCGAGAATTTGACACTCGTCTGATCATTTTTGCAAAAATAACAAAACCGTGTCCGAGATTTACTTTTAGGTTTAAACGTTATTCCAGCATCCCGATATGTCCATAAAACATTATAAACAATAGAAATATGATTTTCTCTCATTTTACGACAATTTCAAAAGTTGTGGAATTTTACGTTTTCCAGTTCAGCGTTTTACGCGTATTACGTGTTTTAGACCCGTGTTTCCAGTTTTAGCAGCATTTAAGCAACCCGATAGAACTTTCCACTCATTAAATATGCTAAGATAGGTTATATTAATAAGTTCTAACATATTTATAAGTTTCATATTTTTAGGATACCCGATTTTATGTTTCATAACTTAACGACTTACCGTTAGCGATTACCGGGACCAAAACTCACTCCGTAAAAGCAAGATAACATCAAAACTTCATCTAGTCATCCTAGATAAGACCATGAACGAAATTTTAGACCACATGGGGTGTTTGTATATGTGTCATCTAGATAAGACTAGGAAACTTATAAAGGAAGACTTATACATGTTTAAGTAAACTTAGACTCCAAGTAAAACTTGGTCACCAAGTTTAGGCACCTTCCTAGGAGCTTTCCTAACCTCCTCATCTTCACTATAAATAGCAAGCTCATCCTCTTCCTTTCTCTTCATTCCAAACACTCAACAACAAATTCATAAACCATGATCCTTTGATTTCTAAGTTATAAGTTACATACCAAAGTTGAAGGCATAGTTAGTCTCTACATGAATCAAGAGTTTGTTTGGTGATTCCATGGTTGAATTAGGAGCTACACAAGGTGATTAGGGGCTGAGTTAATAAGGTTTTCACAAGGTCTATATCAAGGCTAGCAAGGGTTTCAAGAGTTGTGGTGAAGGGTTTACAAGCATAGGTTTAGTGTCCTAGTTTCATACTAGATTCGAACGTTTACTACATGACCTCTGAATTATGACGGCCCGAACGGTAGTAAGAGATATACAAACTATACATGTTTCATAAACCACTTTTATTCAAAGGCTTACGCTATATACTAAGTACTACATCATGAACATTATGCAAGACATATATAGGTAATTCTTCATATTCTTAGACATTACTCCAAACCTAAGACATATCATCATATTCTAGGTTGCGCGTAGAGACTTCCTGGCTTATCCGTTGATTCCATTATACATTGTGATATCGTTAGTTCAAGGTGAGTCATAGCCCACACTCTTTTTATACTTGTTTTAACTCTTTGGGGGAGATACATGCTCAACTACTTGCTTACTTGTACAAATACTCAAAACATTTATACTTGATTGCATACATACATGACTGTGTTATACTTAATTGCGTTATTCTATTTAGTAGCTAGTAGTTATCTTTGGGAATTGGCTCCCAGTTGTCTCTGGGAATTGGCTCCCAGTTGTCTTTGGGAATTGGCTCCCAAGTGAGGTCTTCGGAGATGAAGTAGAGACTCACGACTAATTGCTTAATTGTTGTGATGAACTTATACATGTCTTAATCATACTATATATTTAGCAGTGGGTTGTGAACACACAGGTTGCAAGTGTTGTTATGGACGGGATTTGCAACTGAGTGGATTAACAATGCCTTTGCTGTGTGAACATTCTTTAAAGTCTTTTCAACTGTTTTAAGACAAACTCTATGAACTCACTAACCATTGTGTTGACACTTTAGCATGTTTATCTCAAGTTAGTAAGGCGATAGCTAGTGCGTGGAACATAGAGTCAAGCTGCATATTCTGAAGACTTACGCTTTTATTATTTACCATTCAAAACATTTTGTATACATTTTATCATACTTTGGAATCTTATTTTTTTAACTTTGAATTCATTAATCGAATGATAACTTTTCAAAACGTCTCATTTAGAGGTCGTTTTCTATAACTTGTACTTTGTATTATGAAGTAGCACCCCAAGTGACACAGTCTTCCGCTGCGATATTTTGGAGGTGTTACAGATTGGTATCAAAGTTACAAACATGAGATTCATTAATCGAATGGTAACTTTTCAAAACGTCTCATTTAGAGGTCGTTTTCTATTAGCACCCCAGCGACACAGTCTTTCGCTGCGGTATTTTGGGGGTGTTACATAATAAACATGTTTTTATTCCTTTCGCGTTTGATACTTTTGGTTTTCTTATACCGCAGTAGAGATTCTCAACATAGTTCAACGTGTTATGCACAGTAATGTTATGACACCTAGATCCACAAATGTTTTTTTAAGAGAATTAGTTGTGCAATCCAAAAATGGCTAGCGGTGCAACTTGTTGCTCGTTTGCCTTCTAACTCTATGTAAATCAAAATAAATTCATGAAATAAAAAAGGTGGTAAATGTTTCTAACATCTTTGAAAGAAATAGAACATAAATTTTGAAAGAAATAGAACACATTTGAAAGAAAGAAAACAAGCTAGTAGAAATTTATCGAGTAATTTAGTTCAAACCCTTTGAGAAGTATTTAAGTTACACGTACGCTTATACTCATATAGTGCATGATTTTTACCACCGAGGCACTAAGACATTGACTCAGTGGTATCGAATGTTCATTGCAGACGTTTAATTGACTGTTTAAAGAGAGTTTTGTGAAAATAGTGATCGGGTGATACTTATCGTGTGATTCTATGTCTTTAAGAAATGGTCAGTCAGCACTTAGAAAGACGATGCACAAGGTGAATGTAGTTGGAACCAATCCTGCCTATTTAAACCTTTTGTGAAATCGTATACATGATTGTTTTCCGTATTGGCGGAACTATATAGGGGAAGGGGAGGGTCCCGGCCCCCCAAAATTTGTGGCACCTAGTGTAAATATTATAAATTTTCCGGTAAATAATTTTCATCTAATACCAAGTTATCATGGTTCTTTCGATGTTTTCTGCAACATGATGCAATTATTAAAAATATTAGACTTTCAAGGACTTAACGACTTCACATGAAAACCAGAGTAAAATTTTTATTATCCACCTATTGATACACACTACTCCCCTTAGGTGTAGATCGTATTCAAGATATTCAAATTAATTATTAAGAAAATAACCATATCGACATATTTGTTTACAAATTCTTTCTTTCTTCTTATGAAGTTGTCGAGTTGCAAAGACAACATTATAAGCTGCACGACATATAACGTCATACGTAGATGACAAGCATATTTGCTTTTGTTTTCTTCCTATAATAAATCATTGTTTTTTGTTTTACATTTCCTGTTGTATTTACCCTCTTCAACACTTCAATCATAACTTTCTAGCTTAATGTACGTCCGTACTGCTTACTTTATTAATGTTTAATAAAATTATTTCATTGTTATTCAATGGAAAAATCGTTGTGCTATTGATAATATGGACCAAATGATTATTTCCAATCATTAATCAGCGACTAACTTTGTTTAAATTCAAAGAAAAAAAGTAGACGTGGTCCTTCACTATTAGGGGTGTCAACGTTGCCTAAAGGTTTATAGAGTTTCATTTTAATTGAACAATAAAAGGCATGCAACACATTTTTTGTCTGCCAAAGGTTCTTTATAGTTCCAACTTTTACCATATAACCCATCAAACAATCTTAGCCATTCATTTTTTTTATCAAAATAAAAAAATAAACTTCCACATTTTTTTTAAAACTTAAATATTTCGCAAACTGTAAATCGTCAAGCTACAAAAAAAATACCATTGCGACGAGAATTAAATTATCTTTCTATAGACATGCATTGTTATATACTTTCGACGAATTTTTTTTTCGCCCAGAAAAATCATATATGATTCGTAAGAATCATATATGATTCGAAGAATCGAATCAAATATGATTTTTACGAATCATATATGATTCTTTCTGGGCGAAAAAAAGTTCGTCGAAAGTATATAACAATGCATATCTATAGAAAGATCATTTAATTCTCATCGCGATGGTATTTTTTTTGTAGCTTGAAGATTTACCGTTTGCAAGATATGTTGTTTTGAAAAAAAAATGAAAAATATAAATGGGTGGCTATGATTGGTTGATAGGTTCTATGGCATGTATGGGTTTTTCATGGATCTCAACTCTTTTTTGCCTAAACATGCCTAAAGTTGGGTTTTTAGTGGCAATATCATGCCCAAGCATGCCTAAACCTTTTTTCATTTTAATTGACCAATTAACTCCTCCAACGTTCCAAAGTATTAAATGCTTCAAGTGTTACCGATTCGGTAATTGTTACCGAATTGCATGCCGAGAAGATGGCATTGTTGATGCCGAGCCTCGCCTAGCCATGCCGAGTTACGTTGCCACCCCCTTAGCATAAGATTACTGAATAAAATAGTTGCTTAAGTTCACTCTTAATGGTAATTAATTAGCTCGATTTCATCACGTGCTTAATTATACAATTTGCGTTATTCTTTCATGTGCGCGCTCACAAAACCCACTCCAGACTCTACACTACTACAAAAAGCACTTTTTAGACCGGTTCATAGAGGCTTTTAGACCGGTTAACGAACCGGTCTAGATGAGGGGAGGTCTAAAAGATGAATCACATATAGACCGGTTGCACCACCGGTCTAAAAGATTGGTATATAGACCGGTTGTTTACATTCTAACCGGTCTAAAAGACCATTTTTATAAATAAAAAAATAGCAATCCCAAACAGCCCCATTTATATGTAGTATCGATAAGCAGTACCAAACAGCCCTCTTTGGGAAGCATTGTTCTAAAACAAAATGCTTATAAGATATGCTGGTTTTGAATGCTTATTGAATCTACTTATAAAAAGCTATTTAGGATTGCTCATTCCACTCAATAAAAACCAAATACAAAGAATCATACATTAGCGTTAAAAGAAACTTCGAAAACAGGAGGATATAACATTTTTGTTTAGAAGACTTACATATTCATTCTAATAACAAACAAACATATATAATAAGATGCTCACTAGCGCCACCATGCTTCATACATTATTTTCTCTTTAGCATCAATCATGCAGTCACCATCTAAAATCCATCTGTTTCTCACCATCATTTTGCTTTGGTGTCTCTTCTTGCCATTTTAATCGCATCAGACAAATGATTACTGAAAGGTCGTCAAAGAGAAGTAGTTTAGCTAGATATTGCATATAGCAAGTTTAATCGCATCAGACAAATGATTATCTATGTACAAACGAGCTAAGAATAATAGTCAACCTCAAGCAAATTTTACCAACTCTTTTGGTTGTGATAAACACAACCTACAAAGGTTAATGTTCACATACATATGTGAGTTAACATAATACCAAACAAACTATAAAAGTCTAAGATGTATATTTTTCCCTCTTAAAAACGTGTCTATCTAAACATACAACTATAATTACCTGTATTTCAGCAATGTCAAAATTGTTCTCTCCAACTCTAGTTTTTCCTTCTCAATAATGTCATTGCTGATGTTGAATCTGTACCAACAAAATTAGAAAGATTAGGCTAAAATTATCAGCTTTTGGGAGCATTTCTTAAGAGAAAAAGAACCAACTTTAGTGAACTTTTACGGTCTATTAACTTCAACAACGTTGAGTTTTTTTTCATGGAAATGATTGGTGAACCCACCTCTGCTTAAAAGCTACATGGTGCGTTAAAAAAAGTTAATGAGCTCTAAAAAAAGGTATATAAAAATCATCAAAATGAGAGGCTTATTGTTGCTTCCACAAGTGATAACCAAAGCATTCATAAAGTTCTATTCTTTTTATATCCAGATTTTATCTCTGTTGGCAAGAACAAGCACCAAGATCTCATATATTCATGGAGGATAGCTCATTCTTCTACATGAACAAAAGCAATAAACTAAATAAATGCACAAATATTTCATCATCTTCACCTCAATACAATAACTGATAACTTTATATGCCTCTTCGGCTATTCTTGAGCCCAAATTAAAATCATTTCGCTCTGTTAATGAACTCATCTCCATTAGACCTGTAACAAAATCTAAGACAAATCTTTTTAATCTTGCAAATATGTAAACCTAATGAGTTTTTACATAGAGAACATAAGTGACCACAAAACTAAAAAAATAGTTTTATCCATCTAATATACACGTTATGGGCATTTTTTAACCATGGGTTCACTCATTGACAAACAAATATAGCACTCTAATAGACCAAATCAGGCATTTGTTCAAGATAAAATACTTTAAACACTAGATAACAAATTTGCCCCAAATCTTGAAGTTTACTATGTAATGGTAAAGCATAATATAGGCAAAAACAATTCATAACATGAAAAGAATGAAATTAACCATGAAATAAGCATATATAAATTGCTATTAACATGTAAAAATGAAGCAATTTTACCAAAATCGAGCCCTAATTCCGGGTTGCTTAAGAACCCTAGTTTCACAACTAATCAAAGGCTTTGGTTGTTAGATCTGAAATATTTCAGAGGTAAAAGAGAAAGCAGCGGTTGATTAATCAAAAACCCAGTTAATTAAAACATGGAGTTGAGTGGCTGGTGGTACAGCAGTGACAATGGGAGATAGAAGAGAAAGATGAGGGGTGTTAGGTTGTGACTTGTGACTTTGTGTTGGGTGAACAAAGTGAGGAATTTGTTGAAACCGGGAATGGGAAAAACGAAAAAATTGAATCCCCGCCCAACACAAGTGACAATATTTTTTTTTTTAATTTTTAGACCGGTGCAAAAATAATATACACGGGTCTTTATTCTTTTTTTTACTTATGTACCGGTGTGTTTCATTTTCACGGGTCTTAAAACTTTTTAGACCTGCACTTTCTAATAAAGGGTCTATATGAGGAGGTCTTAAAGGCCTAATCTGTAGTAGTGCTAGTTAGTGTGTCGAGCCAAATTAAGCATCCTTTCGTTACCTACTTCATCCATCTCCTCAAATCATCAACGGCAACAAGATCTCCTAGGATGACCACGTTGAGCATGTCAATATCCCATCAAAGCAAAGTTTAATTTGAAGGATCCCTATATAAAAAGGAGTTACAAGTACAAGAGTTGCAATACTTTAAAGAATCTTAAGAGCTATAATAATGAAATGACAGACCATCGAAACAATTGATCGATGTGCCTCGAGGCTAACATATTTACACGACATTGCGACAAACTCATCTTAAGTTTCCCATGATACGTATATATTCTCTATAAAAATGCCGTATTGTTCCTATCTGGCTATATCACATGATTTACAAGATATGCAAATATATAACAAGCATTTTGAAACAAAGAATGCATGCATGCAATTTATAAAACTACTTACAAATTTTAATTCTTATTAGTTTATGATTGCGCGAGTAAATGGTTACAGTATTTGGTCATGAAAAGCTTCGTGTATGAGAAGGCAGAGCTCACATGGTTTGTCTACACTAAAATAAACCCTACATCAATCAATCCAACGGTCACAAATGCAAGACACTATACCAAAGATCAACAAGAAACCATTAGTACGTTCGATCTTGCCTAATATCTCAACTGTAAACGGCGCCGTCTCGTTGTTTTCGGTGACTCTAGGCAATAACAACAACTCTATTACACTTGTAAACTAAAAAGAAATTACATATAAACTTGAATTATATGACTCATATATGTTTAATATTACACGTATTTATATGCAACACTAATAAAAATGTGACCCCTTTCAAGTGAAGGCCTTATGCGACGGCACCTATTGCACACCCTTATTAGACCCTGTGATTCTATAAATGCCGGCCTTTAATTAGTGTTAATGTGTTGTTGGTTGCAATTTAGTATAAGTGCATCCCCACCTTTAACTTCATGTGACCGACCACTAACATGATTGACCCATCTTTGCTTTTTACATGTCGGTCGTTATATGTTTGTGTATATATAAGCACTACCTACAACAAAATATAACTTAGTATATCCTTGGTACTTCAAAATAACCTAAAAAAAAGGAGAATAAAACCCTAAGAGAAAATTATGGGACCACAAGGGCTAGGGCTCGAGATAACTGAACTTAGGCTAGGACTACCGGGCGGTGAGAAAAGTGAGAAGAAATTGTTTTCTCGTGGTGGTGGTGATGGTGGAGGAAATAATCAAAATACGGACTTGGCAGTAGGGTGGCCACCCGTGTGTTTGTATAGGAAAAAAAGTGTTCACGACGTGACCAAAATGTACGTGAAAGTTAGCATGGATGGTGCACCGATTCTTCGTAAGGTCGATTTGAGTTGTTGTAAAGGGTATTCGGATCTTGGCATGGCTCTTGAGAAGCTCTTTAATTGTTATGGAATTGGTATGTACTATTTCATATTTCTTTAGGTCTAAAAGACATATACATTATTTCTTTCAGAAGACCATATAATACAAACATTTTATTAGAATTAATTGTTTCTCAACCCTAGTTACAATCACTAAATTCGGATAACAGTAATTTGTAGGTGTTAGTTATGTATCATTTCTTGCTTCACATTGATGATGGCGTTTTTAACCCGGCCATACATGTTCCTCACAAGGCATTTACCTAAAATAACGAAACACATAAGAGTATTTGTTAAAGTTATGAGAAATACCATGATAGTGTAATAAGTATGATCATTTCATGTCACCCATGTATGGATGCATCTATCTCTTTATCTTTATGAAATTGACTATGGCTTGCTAAAGTAGTTTCACCATCATTGTGAAACCTAGCTTAATGGTGATCTTTTTGAACTATTTCCCCTTAACTAACATTAGCATGGACGCAACCAGAGTTAAAGGTGATCACCGGGTTTCAATTTTTTTCTTAACTGTGACCGAGTTTAGTAAAATTTGCTTTCAATATTCATTTATTGATGGACTAAATAAGCAATAGCTAGAAACATAATCTATTAGGACCGGATGCATTTCGAAAAATTTGGTATTTTTCACGATAATTAGCACTACAAAAAAATTTCTACCAGGGTCCCGTGACATCATAGGACCCCTAATTAGCTAGCTAGTTCCGTCCATTAGCAAAAAGGGTCTGCTAAAACAAACGTTTCAAAATAAAAGGGTTCAAGACTCGTTCATGCTAAATGATGAATAAACTGGCCCTAAGCCTGCAAAAATAGGAATTAATCTATTACAGTACTATTAGTAAACAAAGTCATAAGATTTGTTTACTGCTAGTTAACAACATATAAGATGTATTTTGATTTGATTGGTTTAAAAAGGTGAATAAAAATAGGAAATGATTGAAATATGTAGGTACTCCCTAAGCATGCAAAAAAAGAATTAATCTTTTTTTAGTTATGTTTTTTAAACTTTTGGCCCAGTAATCCACATAGTTTGAACTTATAGTCACACAAATTCAAACGGGGTAAAATCCTTACTTTTTAGAAAATTGATGCGACCATTTTAGAGTTATCTGCACGTAGCATAAATTAATTTATTATTGATAAACAAAGTCATAAGATTTATTTACTACTAATTAACAAGATATAAGATGTGTTTTGGTTTGATTAGCTTAAAAAAGTGAATAAAATAAATAGGAAATGATTGAAAAATGTAGGTGAAGCAATGAAGGATGAAAGTGAAAGTAGTGAATACGTAGCAATATATGAAGACAAAGATGGGGATTGGATGCTAGTAGGAGACATCCCTTGGCTGTAAGTATATCTTCATTTTCAAACTTTTTATTATTCTCTTTATAATAATCATTGTTTTTTGTTCTCAACCTTCCCATTGACAAACAGTCTCAATCTCACTTTTCCAAACTTTTTCCAAACTTTCTAGCCAAATCCTTAACCTAGCTACTAGATAAGACTTGAGATAAACCAAATCAATTTTACGTACGTACGTATATATATAGACATTTATATCCATTTGTAATGTAGTATATTTTTTATGTTTCCTTAAAAAGTGAAATATATTAGCATTAAAAAATATAAGTAGAGACAACCATGTCATACCTTGTGGACAACAATGGCATAACTTGTACATAAATCTGCCCATATGCAAATTAAAAAGTTGGGCTAATGTGTATAACTTTCCAAAAGTTGAGGGGTTTGTTTGGGCATCACAGACATTCTCAATGGGTCTAACTAGGCAGAAATAATAGTAGACTCTATTAATAATTTGATTAGACTCCAACTAATTCACTTTGACGGTAAAATCATCATAATGATTTCCTTTTTTCTGATATACTCCGTAGTTTATTGTTTATATTTTGTTTTAGCTTTCTTTTTTGTTTAATCAATGTTTTTACTTTGTAAAGCGTATTTATAAATACATAGAATTTTTTGCTCGTTTTAATTTTTTTAACTTTTTTTTTACCGTAAATTTAGTAATAAAATTTGATTTATTAGTTATGGTTAATAAATGAACATTAGATCTTTCTTTTTTTAACGACATTCAAATTTTAAGGTCGCTCATTTGTCCCGTACCCGTTTGACCCATGTTTCAACTTTGTCCGTCTGACCCGTGCCTGCTAGGACCCGAGCCCGTTTGCCCCGTTGCCCGAGCCCACCCGACCCGCCTATTTTGCCATCTCTGTACATACCGCAACTTGTGCATGTACAAGTTAATGCAGTACACAAGTTAATGTAGTATCTTTACTTTAGGTGTCAAACTAAAGTTTTAGTACAAGCCTTCGGCCTAAGCGTTTGCATTTGTATTGCCTTTCAAGTGTAAACTATAGTATAGGTATGTTAAAACTGAAATGAATAAATTTAGAGCCTCAGTCTGGTGGTACACGAGTGACATATCAATAATTTAAGAGGTTTTAAGTTCCTCACTGACTCCGGCCTTAGCTTGTTTTCCATGTCTGCGTTTATTCGAGTTGTATCCTTATAGCTTCTCGCTAAAGGCTTTTCTATGATATATGGTATATTTGTTGTTTTAAGAAAAAAGTTCGAGTCTCGGCTAAGACATGTGACAGATATTATGTTGAGCATGATAAAAATCTAATTTCGCCAAACATTTGACGCCAAACAAGTCTATAATAAAGTAATTTGTGTTCTATGAAAATGTATGAAATTGAGAAAGGTATTTCTGGGCATGAAGATGATTGATAGTGGCTTTAACGTCAATTCACTCATATTGTTCTTGCTTACAAGTTTTTAAGAGCATTATTGCTAGCTTGTTGCGAGTTGCGACAAAGGATCAATCTAGTTGAATATGAGACTAAATTGACAAATTAAATTAATTGTACCTACGTTGGATGTTCTCGAATAACCATTTCACCTAATGAGTTTTTCTGGCTATTAATATATATTCAGTAAACGATGAAAACTTAAATGTGCTATTAGGTTATTTTGTCTTGGAACGAATGCCTGACATATTAGACACGGGCAGAAGTAAGGGTCTTCGGAACACCGATGAAATTTTGTTTCGTAGTATGGATTTTGGAACACCGATGAAATTTTGTTTCGTAGCGCTAACTTAAGTAGAAGAATACCAAATTTATTTAAATGCGCTGCATCCAAAACATGCAACTGTGTTTCTAGCATTTTGTCAGTAGACGACCAGTAACTGAACAGTAAACTTAAATTTTATTAAACTCAAACATTTACGGATCGTAGTTTTTTCTTCATCTTTTCTCATATATTATAACTCAAAAAAAATTGTGTATCTGGCCATTTATGGTCCTGGCTTCACCACCAATGCTAGATAAATCATAATGAGTTGCTTACTTACGTACACGATTACATCATGAAGTCTAATGATACGAATACGACTATTAATTTGCAGGATGTTTATCGAAACATGCATAAGGCTCAGGATTAAGAAACGATCCGATGGAACTGGAAGTCGACTACATGTACATAATACGACGAATAAAGAGTACTGAGAATTATCGATGTGTTAGATTAATTAAGTATGTTAATTAGTCGTCCGTTAAAAATTGTTCATCAGCATCTTGTTTAAACTTTAAAGTATAATTAGCATGCTTAATGATGTTTTTGTGGTTGAAGTCGGATGGGTAATTATAGCTAATGTATTTACCTTTTACACGTTGATTTGCGGTTGTTTTTGCATTTATGATCGATGGTTTAAGCGTGTAAGTGGAATATAATTACCTTGTTTAGTGGATATGAATGCAATTCACATATTCTTGCCAAGCCAAGCCAAGCCATGGCTTGGTACAAGCGTGTTTGGATTCTTTTGTAGTACAGCTTGCCTTGGCACTGGCGGCTTCATGTTCTTAATAACATCGGAGATAATTAGTTTCTTAGGACATTCAATAAGAATACGACCAAATAACTTACAACTTGAGGATCTAGCAGGTGTCCACTCGTACTCAACATGGATAATATGCATAGTATACCCCTCACCCTCTAGTTTTGGCACCGCCACCACGAGGGAGTGTTTCAACTCCACATCAGCTCTTAACTCAATCATGACACGTGCATAACTCGACCTACCCCAAGACTCCATGTGCATAGCGGACGTGTAAGAGTCTAACATCAATGGGGTACCTAGTTTGATTGAAATATCACTCAACCCATCTTCCATGAACGCGATAATGAGAATATCATGAAGCTTAACCCAAAATGGGACATTACACACGTCCTTTGTTACACCTCAAAATCGGGTTTTAAGTATTAAATAACGAAAATGCTATTTGAGTAGTTTGACTAAAACTTTTATAAGTCAAGAAACTCGGTATGATTGGTTAGTCAATGGAAGTTAAGTTGTAGTCAAACCTAGGTCAAATGTATATGTATTATGGTTAGTAGAAAGTATCATGTACCACCAAACCGACTTAATGTCGATTTAGGGATATCACTAACAAGTAGCATGCAATAAGTCACACCAGCAGTAATAGATCAATCAGTTAAGAATAAAGAAACCCTAGAAACCATTTAAGTAAAACCCTAAAACAGACTTTTAAATCCTAACGAAAACAACGCACATAAAGAATCAAGGACATAAAATTAACTCATTAACGACTAGTGTTAATCTTAATTCATATCAAGATCGAAGCATGAGAGGAGATTATTTAACGATAAGAATGAAGGTCGGCTTAGGGTTTTGAGTGTTTTTTTTGTTAATTATATTAGTGTATGTTGGACTGGTATAAAAACGTGACCGAAGATGGATGATGTTCGTATATAAAAATATAAGTAAAATGTCATAGAATTAGTATTTGTGCTGACAAAGACTATCGGTGTTATGAAACAGATGTCAAATACTATTGGCGTAATTGTTTACAAAGAAGAACAAATTATACAATTTTGGTACAACGTCGTATATAATTATTTATCACTATAATAAATGTATCAAACTCATATATAATTATTAGTGGGAAAGATTTGACATTTTTTACACGCCTTCTAAAAGCATGAAAAGATACGTGTACATGTTACAATCTTGTTGTAGTGACTGGTGAGCTGAATTGAGCAGTCAGTTTCGCATATAATATGAAGAAATATAAAAAAAAGCATAATGCCACAATTAAGTCCACTTGTACACATATAGAAATATTTTCATATAGATATATGAATATATACCACTAGTTCAAAAAAGAATATATATACCACATGACAACGCTAAGAATATTCGCATGCTATTAAGATTGTAAGATACAATGAATTGAGCTTTATGTAAATGTAAAGGTCCAAATCATACGTATCGATATTTGAATTAAAGTAATTAAGTGAAATATGTACATGAGATGAAGTGATGAACCTATGAAACTGGGAAAATACATGTTCCCGTACGTGTGCATGCATTTAGTTTCAAACGCATTATTATAAACAGTCAAACATGTATAACTATCAACAATTATCATTTTTAGGTCTTAAAGAAATAATGTCAATAATTTTTCTACATATAGTATTCGTATACTCCTTCCTTCTTACGAGTATAATATATGTCTTCATTTTACTATGTTAGTTTTGTTGTTAAAAAAATGTCGAATTTCACATTATTAATAATAATAATAATAATAATAATAAATAAATAAATAAACAAAAACAAAAATTAACAAGTATACTTATCTTATTAGTTAGTATAAGTTAAATGGACGAGGGTTTCTTGTTTCTGTTCAAGTTATCCGGGAATGACGAATTTTTAACTCAAATGTATGTGGTCAAATCAGGACATCTCTCGACCATTTCCGACTTTTCTCTTACCGCACCAAAATGTGTAGCTAGTAAGTATTGAACATTTAACATCTTCTTGAAAAGGTCATGTATCTTACGGTCTTACATATAGATGATTTGTTAGTGGTTTTATAAAACAAATTAACACATTATTATTATACTCCTTCCGTCTCAAAATATATAATTCATTTAATTTTAACTTTTTAAAGTCTTTTTATTCTGACTTTAACTTTAATTATTTTTTTTCGTGTTATATAATGTTTGATAAAAAGTGTACCAATCATTTATATATGGGCAAATAATATTAAAATGTATTATACTTGCCACAAATTCATCGAATGGGTAGTGAACTAAAAAATTTGACTTTTGAAACCATTAACTTGTCTTTTTTTCTTTTTGTGGGTATTTTTACCTTGTATAGCCGGTGGGGCTCCACGTGTACAGGTAGGTTGCCACCCAGAAGAAGAAATTGTGGCAAGTTTAATACCTTTTTTAAGAATTTGCCCTACCGGTAAATCCTTAGTTTATATATCCCAAGTGTTTAGGTCACCGGAACACCACTGCCACCAACATGAACACACTACCACCATTTCCTTGATCTCTATCACCACTCGGAACACAACCACAGGTACACACCCACCACCGAAAACATCTCTCTCTCTATCTCTCTCTCTATGAACTTTCGAGGGTATTGGAGTTTAATAACGAATAAAAACTAATAAAAATGTAACAAATAATGGTTTGGTATTATGTTGGTGTCGAGAGGAATGATTCGGTATGAAATGCCTAAGAGAGATGTGGGGTGTTGGAATAGGGTTATTTCGAGTTATTTATATGATGGGAAGTAAATAACGCCGGCTGTTGTGGCAGTGGTGGTGGTTTCAGGTTGAAATAACGGCGGCTATTGTGATGGTGGTGGTGGTTTCCGGTAGAAATAACAGCGGCGAATGGTGGAGATGTTTGGGTTTTTTTTTTTTTTTTTTTTTTTTTTTTTTTTTTTTTTTTTTTTAAAAAAAATTATGGTTTGTGTGATGATGAGGGAGGAAGAGAAAGGAAGGAGAAGGTGGGTGGTGGGTTGAGGTGGCCGGAGCGGCAGTGGTGGTCGGAGTGGGTGGTGATGGGTAGTGCAAATTATTAAAAAAAGTATTATACTTGCCAACTTTTCATCTTCTGGGTAGTGGTGCAACCTGCTACCGGTTGAGCAAGTCGCATAATACCCACAAAAAGAAAAAAAGACAAGTTAATAGTGCCAAAAGTCAAAATTTTTAGTTCACTACCCATTCGATGAATTTGTGGCAAGTATAATACCTTTTAATATTATTTGCCCATTTATATATATTTTGAATCAAATATTATATTAAAAAAAAATTAAAATCAAAGTTTGAAAGAAAAAACTTTGAAAAAACAAAATTGACTTATATTTTGAAACGGAAAAAGGATTATTTTCTAGCAAACGGTCAAGTTGTACTTGTTTTGAAACCAATTCAGCAGATGGTGCATTAATTATGATTTATCGTTAGACATATCAAGTATTTTTCTTCTTGAATTCATACAATGTTCTAACGAAAATAGTTACGTTTTTTCGTTCTCATAAATGCATGCACTCTTTTAAAATTATTATAGATTAATTTTAATTTCCTACAATAGCGGCATTCTAAAACTAGAAAAAGATTTAAATGCAAGTGCATGCATTGTTTAGCCAAAACTGGAAATGTGATTAAAGACCATAAAAGCATGTGCATCGTGACTGATAAATCTGAAAAACATCATGTGCCATGACTAGTCGTATTTGGTCATAATATGAGAAAGTGAAAAAATTCCATCATTTTCTAATCTTCATAACTTGCACTGTTTTCATATGTCTACCATAAGGCTGAGCACAATGGCTCGGATTTAATCGGTCGAGTGTTTCCAACGACCGATTTGAAGATCGGTTGTCCCCTCTGTGGCAAATTGGTTGAACATAGGTTGAGGAAGAGAAAAAACAACAATCGGTTTTCTTACAACCGATTATTTGCAAACAAACCCCATGTACGTTTGATTAAAAAAAAAAAAAAAAAAAAAAAAAAAAAAAAAAAAACCTCAATCATCGACTGTGGCACTTGGGTCATGTCTGGTCGCCAGAGGGAGAAAGCTGACGTGGCAACTGAAAATATGGGTCAAGTTCGGTCACCACTGTGCCCAGCCTAAATGATACGAACTGAAAACATAAACGATAATATGATATAAACTATGTGACAACTAACAAGTTGTTTGTTTTAGACTACTTCAAACTACTTCAATAACCAAATCAAAATTTCATATCATTCCAATACATTTGTGAATCCCGATTGTACACCAAAACCATCAGCAATACATATACGTAAGGGGATTGATCATGATCGATGAGAGGAGGTACGTAGAGTCCGTAGGTATTCTAATACAACACATGAACCCTAAAAAGAGAGAACAAAATAAATAACTGCAAAAGTCTTATTACCACTCAGGGTGGAATCGTTACACTAGAAATTGGAACATAGAGATGATCGATAGTCGTCTCGTAGATAATGCTTAATGGGCTAGCTAGAATATATATGCCACTCGGTTCACTATAAGGAGTGTCATGCATGAATCGAGGAGGAAGAATCATTGGTGAGGACGTGAGGCTCTGGTTACAAGCACATTTGGTTGGGTGAGGCTTAAATTACGATGACACTTTTGAAAGATGCATGCGTGCATCCCTTGTACTAATGAAAGCATAACCAAACCATACCGTTTAAATTATGAAACTACAAGCATTTTCTTCACAAAGTTATAACCATAGATGTAAAGATCTCGATCTAACTTTTAAAAAAATTCGATTTTACGATCCTGATAAGCGAAAACGAGTCGACTATTTATAGGATCTTAAAAAGCATAAGATGTTAAAAAGAGTCCCGATCTTACCAAAGGATCGTAAGATCTCAATCCGATTTGATCATATTTTCCTTGAATTAACTAAATAATGGACTATAAATGAATATATTTGTAAAACAATAACGCAAGCGTGGGTAATTATAAATGTTTTATAAGAGTAAAATATATAGATTTTAAGATTGAAATATTCAGCATCATTAATCACTGATTATATATTTTAGTATTTTAAACCGTTACAAGTTGCATTTTCATATTATTACAAATTTTAAAACTTTTCTTTCTTCAAAAATTTGTTATATATATTTTTTTAATACGAATTACTATGCATATAAGACATTTGAATATTTAAGTAGGATATTACGATCTCGATCCGATCATATGATTCTGATCTTACAAAAACAAAAATGATCCATAGTTAAATATCGATCTTAACAGCCTTAACTATAACTACTGATCACCCAAAATTATCAATCATAAGATAGTTATGCCTAACTTGATAAACTTTAAATATTTGCTATCAACCATATTGATGATGAAAAATAAATAAATAAATAGCCTTACAACCCTAAATTAAATTCATTAACTTAAGACCGGGCTGGGATAGCATTCATCACCGTCAGCTAAATGACACATTAACTTTAACTTTTACTTAATCACCAACATCACCACTAAACAAGTGTAATAAAACCACCAACTCACCACTCAAATATACACCAATTGTACACAAAAAGTACCCCACAATTTACTCACACACACAACACAATTACATAAGTTTCCACAACATGGTCATGGAAACGACTGAGTCGTGCAAAAATCAAGATGACAACCAAGTCGTGAGGTAGGTGTGTAATGCAGTAATGGTGACAGATGGTGTCTTATCAACAACAACGCTTCTTGTTAACAACTAATTCTCCAAACTTAATTTCTGAAAAAAGTACAACGTCCATATAAAAACATCACTTTTAACTTAATCAAATATTAAACTAGGACAATTAGGATGTGGTAATAAGGATTAGGAACACCATAATTAATAAAGATATCTAGAAGACGCACGTGTCGGTTTAAGCTTTGAAATGGTCCAAAAACAAGGGCCCGACAAACAAACACACTCACATGGTTGTCTATGGGCCCAGCCCATTTCACCATTTATTTATTTATTTATTTAATATACATGCTTTATGTCTTTTTATTATTATTATTATTATTTTATTTATTTATTAGCCATATTTTATTGTCTTTGTAATTTTAAGCCCCACGATTCTTCTATAGCTGATAACATTCCAACAATAGAAATATAATATACTGTAATTAGTAAGGATCTTAATAATGTGTTCGTAAGTCAAAATTTGAGGGGAAAGGAAAGAAAAATAAATGATTTATTTATTTATTTTCTTAAGAAAAGAAAAGGAAATTGAGAAGAAAATAATATGATTTATTTTTTTTTATTTTTTCTTAAATTCATCTCATTTTTTTGAGAAAAGAGAATAGAAATATGAATATACTCTCTGTAAATACTAATATGTATGTTTTAAAAGATCTATTTAAATAAGATATTTTCTTTTTTCTTCAACTCAAGAATATGAGTTATAATTAGTTCCTTTTTCATTTCCTCAATTTAAAAAACATATGAATCAACAATTTCTTTAATATTCTTATTCTTGTGTTTTTCTATTCTTGTCATTTTTCTTTCTTTCAATACTTAAGAATAGATTGTAACTCTTTAGCAACTTATTGGATTTTTTTAAATGATTTCATTTGTTACATCATTAAATTAAGGTGTCTAACCGTAATTATGATAAAGTTGGATTATACTAACACGCTAAATAACTAATAAGATCCGACATGTGGATCCCATCCTTTCTTTCTACATAATTTCTTGCTTTAATTATCACTAAATTGATATATCTTGAAAGTTGTCAGAAACTTCAATTAAAAGTCTCTAATATAGGGTCTGTTAGGTGGAAATTTCTAATATGAACTATTTGAAAATCGTTTCTATCAATTTCTATCATAGAATTTTGTGTTACGAAATAAGACATAAAGAGCAAAACAAGTTTGCTCGCCAATTTATTGCTCAAAAAGTAAACTACTGTATTACCAGATTCAACCGATTATAATACCATCATTGTTCCCTAATAGTTAGGTACCCGACCAATTTACAAAAACGTTAAGGTTCAAACCTCACTACCCATCTGAATCAAATCAGGAAACGCGCAACTACATCGCAGTTTCAAAAGAGCTGGCACTGAAGTTCTCAGAGGACTTAGGAGACTAAAAAAAATCTCGTTTAAATCGCATTAGAAGATCGTTCTCCCTAAATAACCTGAATTGAAAAAACGATCATATTTTTATAATTAGATTCAACAACTCATTTTTTAAATGCATAAAGATATTTTTGGTGGGATCTTATACTACTTATGGTGGTCTCGATCCATGGGCGAGACACACCCCAAATACAGCAAGTGACCCATGGCATAATCTTAACCACTCGTCATAAACATAACACGTGGCAACATCTGAATGGTTCGATAAATTATTGTGTCACTCTATATAACTTCATAACATCCCATAATGCGTTTGTAAGTTCATCAACTTTTTATAAACATTAAACAACATGTCAACTGAAGCTTCCAATATTACCACGTTAGAGCAATCTAGTTGTACCGCAGCCATGGATGTCGCGGGTAGCTTAAATTTCAATGATACCGAGCTCACGTTAGGACTACCGGGTGAAACTCGAAAGTTGGTATTAAAGCGAAGGTTTTCTGATATGGTTGATCTTAAACTGGGTCGAAATGATCAACTCGACACCGAATGCTCGGTGGTCACAAAGTCCCCTCCTTCAAAGTAAGTTTGAGTATACACTAACTCATATATATCTATGTAGGAATACTTCAAACTATTTTTTCTCGATTTGTGTGTCTAGTGAGGTTTGAACTTTGAACTGACCTCTTACGAGGGCATTACGTGAGTTAGTACTAGGTTTTTGGTTGTGAAATTTCCTGAAATTATCATTTGGTAATACTTTTTTTGCATATACGAACCTAAGTTTCACTCTTATATTTTCACTTTTGGTTTCTCGGCTCGGCTTTTACCCGTTAGGGTAGAAATGAATCTAGGAATCAATAGTTAAGCTAATTATTGAAAGACAAAAATGAAAACACAAGTTGCATTTAATGATCATTCATGGCATGACTTGGGCAAATAAAAGTACAAAAGATGCTGTCAAAGGATATGTTAAACATGTGACTTGTGTTGCCTTTGCATGTAAATGTTGAAGCAGTCATACTCAGTAAAAAAAGAAGGTAAAAGCAATATGCTAATATACAAAATTTTCAGGGAACGAGTGGTAGGATGGCCGCCGGTCAATTCTTATCGAAAGAACGTAACAAAGAGCAGTTGCAAATACGTAAAAGTGGCTGTGGATGGAGCACCTTATCTAAGAAAGGTCGATCTAGAAATGTACACAAGCTATCAGCAACTTTTGTGTGCATTTGAAGATTTGTTTACATGTTTCACTATCAGTAAGTACATAAGTTATTTATTTAGTACTCCGTATGTTCTTAGTTTTACGATTAGTGGAACGATTAGCTAATGTAACGAATAATTTGTTATAGGAAATGTTTTGAACGAGAAGAAGCTTGTGGATCCGGTAAATGGTATAGAGTACGTTCCAACGTATGAAGATAGAGACGGAGATTGGATGTTAGTTGGTGATGTTCCATGGAAGTAAGTTTTCATGTGACATATATTAACGTAAGATGTACATTAGTTTTTCACTTTAAATTAGCTTAACGAATGGTTTTTTCGATTTTAATAGGATGTTTGTTGAATCATGCAAACGAATACGGTTAATGAAGAGCTCAGAAGCGATTAATGCATCAGGTATATATATCTTAAACAAACTACTATGATATTGTATTTTTGTTAGAATTACATGTTTCAAACATAATTTCTAAAGAGAATTTAGTTTATGATAATATTTGAAACTCATTTGTGATCTATATTTCTGTTTCTGAACGTGCAGCCTCGACGACGTCGCCTTCAAAGACCTTAAGCTCGGAACGTTGATCAAGTGTTGATGGTTTGATTATAAGCATGGTTAGAATATGGGTTTACGAATTGAAGTAGATCATCATGTTATAGAGGAAAATCACTTTTATTAATTTGTATTTTTTGTAAATAGGAAAAAGGTTTTGGTAGTTTTTGTTGAGGTTTCGGGTGTCAGCCTTTTTAGGGTTCTGTAAATTGTAGAAGCTTTATTATGTACTAGCATGAGGCCTCGTGCCATCATAATATAATAATAAAACTTTGATACTTTCTTTGTTTTAAAATTATTTTCCTTAAACAAACACTAATATTTTGAGACATTTCAAAATTAAAATAGGACTATAATTGTAAGTTTACGAAATTTGAACCAGAAATCTCCACAAAAAGAACTGGGACAAAAAATTGGAAAGTTATTCATCAGAACTAAGATGATCAAATCACAAAGAAATTTTGTATTTGTTGAATATGTATAACATCACCTCTAAGATAAATTATAAACATTAACTAATTAAGTTTTGCTAACAAATGACTCGGTAACTAGCACATGCTAGGTATCAAGTTTATGTTATGTATTTTGTGATATAAAATTAAATCTGTATTTTTTTATTTTTTTTTTTCATCTTTAAAGAGATATATGCAAATTTCCCGTCTTGTTAAAAACAATTCATAAATGCCTTTATTTTAAATATTAAGAATTCTCAAGAATATTAATAATAGTATAGGGCTTTTAGCTCAATAGACTAAAAGCCTATACGCTCTAAGCAGACCCATAACGACCATAGCTCACCTTAGTACGCCTAGGAGTCGAGCTCCCAGGACTGGAGAACACTAATAGGCAACGACAGGACTAGATACATCTCCCAAGATCGTTGCAACAAGCAGATATGTGTTATTACGTCATTAGCTCAGAGGCAGTATTGCAATCGGCTAAAGCAAGGAAGATACACCACGTGTCATTCTTGTCTCCTTCATTGGATGTCCATCATGTGGACCATCCTCAAACCATGGATGGCCTTCCATGGAGACGTGAAACCCTAGAACCATCTATATATATATACCAAGTTCATTCTCATTTAAATGAACCAAGTCACGCATAGTGAATTCTCACATTCACTCACACCTTAGCTATACCGTGAGTGTTACCCCAACTCGTGACTCCGGTCACATTCTAGGCTCCTTACCGAACGTGGAAAACTATACGGTTAGCTACCATCACCTCCAATACGTACCTTAAGTAAAAGTCTCAATTCACCAAATAGTAAACACTACTGAAAATAGACAAAAATGGTCCATGAAGTTTGGTGTTTTGACAAAAATGGTCCTCATGTCGTATTTGCGTTGCGAAAATAGTCTCTAAAAATTGCAAAAAAGGTCCTTGAAAAATAGTACAAATGGTTCCTACAGTTTAAATTATGGCTTCTTTGGTCCCTGTGTTTATTTACTTTGCAAAAAATTTCTTAGAAATTTTTTGAAAAAGGTCCTTGACGTTAACAAGCAATTACAAAAACAGGCCCTATGTTAAATCTAGGGAGCTTTATGTAACAAAAAATTACACAAGCATCCCACCGTTCCTAAAACATTGTGAAACACATCCCTCCTGTTACTTGTGATTATTTTAAAAGTTCCTTAATTAAACCTAACCCACGCCCTGCAATAGAGCACAGGTAAAAAAATCCTCGTTTACTCATATAAACACACTCAATTTACTTGTCAATGTAATTCATTTATGTTTGAAATTTATGGAGTTGTCGGTTATTGGAATAAAGATGATAAAAATGAAATGTGCTCTCTCACATAATGTCGATATTAATCCTACAATAACGAATTAAGTAGCCCAATAAGAAAGTTTGGATTAGGTGTATTTGAGCTTTTTCTCTAGCTCCTAAATAAGTTGGGGGGTTTTAAGTAGCCCAATAAAAAAGCTGGGCTTTTCCACTAGCCTGATAAAGAAGTTGGGTTTTATGTGGAGTCGTTTGTATAATATCTTTAAGAAAAAGCAATAAAAATATAAAACTCATTCGTTTTTTATTTTTGCTTTTAATTATAGTCTCTGATTTTTGTCAGACTAATTTCTAGCATTTGAATCTACCGTCAAACAGACTCAAATCGGGTAAACATCTTAACTTTTTGAGAAAATTAGTGTAACCACCTAAAAGTTGTTTAACATGAATTGAACTTATGATCTCTTACATTGAAATAATGATCGTCACTACTCTTTTCTTACTAAGCCACCTTTAAATGATTAATTTGTTATTTTAGAATTGACAATTTGATGGGGTGATTATTTGAAAGGTATCACTCGAGTACAAGTTTTTCAATATTTAATAATTATTTATTAGCTGTATATTCACATTTTAATATAATGAGGTGAAAAATCTCGCAAGTTGTAGCGCGATTTTAAACAACACATTCTACAATCAATTGAACTTTTAGTATTTTTATTTCAACTCCTCCGTATTTTGTTACGATTTAAATTCTGACACGTGTAACTAATATAATCTAAAAAAACCTAATCCCAAGTAATCATCCCAAAAATATATGAATAGTGTTAGAATTTAAATAGTAACAAAATAGTTGAACAAATAATGCTAAAAGTTCAACTGATTATAGAATGCGTTATTTAAGATCACGCGTGCGGGGATTTTTCACCTCATTATATTAAAATGTGAAGATATAGCTAATAAAATAGTACTCCCCCCGTCCTAAAATTATTGTCCAATTTGAATTTTCAAAGTCAAACTAGTTCAACTTTGACCATAAATATATTTTTTTTATTATACAATACTTGATGAAAAATTATATCATTAAAAAGTACACTTAAAACACAATCCATTTATATATTTTGCATCAAATATTATATAACACCACAAAAATATTTAAGGTCAAAGTTGAAGAAGAAAGACTAAAAAAGTCAATAGTGGATAATAAATTTAGAACGGAGGGAGTAGTATATTTTTTCCGTATAAAAATGTTAACGAAAGTGGGGGGAAAAATGGCGTACAAGGAGTGAAAATATAATGTTCGAGGCTTAGTTTGTTACACAAAAATTCTAAGGTGCTAAGTTATAATTTATAAAGTTGGATTGTTTCTCATTTCATTAAATTTAAAAGGGGTAGTTTGGAGTTTTAGATGAACATTGGGTGTAATTGGGTGAGTGAGAGCTCTTTGGCTCTCACTCACCAAAGACTCGTTCGTCTTATAACACAACATCAAGACTAGTCGTCCTTCTCCTTTTGTAATAACTCGATCTTGCCCAAATCGAGTTATGAACATGGTTATGTGAATTTGTGAATATTGTGGAGCATGTTTTTGTGATAAAATTTGCGATCTTATTACACATGCTTGATGACGATGTTATTGATGAGATGAAAATTTGATGTGTCACTAAAATGATGTTAGTTACCACTACACCAATCTAGTTTCTCAACAGTTATGTGGCATATTTTTAAGTTTCTAACAGTATTATGATTTATATAAATTTTAGAGCATCTATAATGATACATCTTTTGAAAAAGTTAATAAAATTCCCTATCATTTTATAATATTAATTTATAAATTTTACATTTTATAAACCCATTATCCTTATATTTAAACTTTATAAAGCTTTATAAATTAAACATGCATTTTTTTGTGATGAAATGGTTCATAAACTTACACCTATTTCATTTCATATTATTACAAATCTTTTTCCAATGACTTGATTTATAAACAACTTCAAGTTTTATAAAGCTCGGAGGACCTTACTTTTAAGGGTTTTTCTAACTTGTGCCCCTTAAGCACACCAAAAGTATATCAAAAGTACACAGGGACCCATATAAAAGTACAGACATGTGTACTTTTATTTGGATTTCTGTGTACTTTTTCGTAAGCTCTTGTGTACTTTTGGTGAGCTTAATTTGTGCCCTGGACACAAATTAGAAAAACCCTGCTTTTAATAAATAGTTTTTAAAACTTGAGCATATATTATTAAAAACATTTTGTTTTCAATTATTGAGACAAAATAGAAATAAAATCTTATCAAAATCCGTTGGCCACGAATACAAGAGACCTTTCAATTGGGCCCCTCGAAACCTTTTAGTTTTTTGGTACAACACGTGCATCCAATGAATTCTCACTTGTTTTGTCTACATTTTAGCTGTTTACAGTCACGCAAGTTGCACAAATATATGCTGTTTTCATGATATTTCAAAACAAGAAAAATTAAAGAAACACTCATGGATATGAAGACCATTACCATGGGTGGGACGAGTGTAAAAATATTTCTGTGATTGTGTCTATGTGCGGCTTTGTATGTTGTAGTGTTGTACTGGTTTTGAAAGTTTTAGCACAATGCATGTGGTTCTTAACTTTTACTATAATTAGTAAGATTATTTAATTATTATATTAAATAAAACTATAAGGATCAAATGAGAAATATAAATAAAATAAAAAGAATGAAAATAAAACACAATCACAAATTTTAGATTAATTAAAAAGAAAATAGATGCATTTTTTATTTATTTCTTCGTCTATATTATGTGAATAAATTTTTTTTTCTCATTTTTTTCATTTTAATAATTTTTCACATTTATAAATAAGGTGTATTTACAAAAAAAAAACTAACTATAAACATACTAGACGAGTACCCGTGCATAGCAACGGATTTTCTAGCGGCAAATAGTTATAGGTGTCATATTATGGTTAAGTATTTTATGTAACGTTTATACATAAAACAATAAAAATGATATGTGGAAAGTTCTCTTTTAGCTGATCGAGAAGATGAAACTGATGGTTGTTCCACAGAATCAGAAGGGGAGTGTTGTATTATAAGTTGTTGCAATGGGTATTGATGAAGCACGTGTTACCACATATTATAAATTGTTGCAATGGGCCGTATATCTTGAGGCTGGCCCGAATTTTATAAAGCTTACATGAGAAGTTTTGTTACAAAGTCTTATTTCTTTAATTAGTGG
Source organism: Artemisia argyi (assembly GCA_030686995.1). Taxonomy (NCBI): domain Eukaryota; kingdom Viridiplantae; phylum Streptophyta; class Magnoliopsida; order Asterales; family Asteraceae; genus Artemisia; species Artemisia argyi. The sequence continues at coordinate 12,860,438 of CM060691.1, read as the reverse complement.
TAAAATTCAAATTAATATTCACAAAATAGTTTATATCAACAACCAATATTCACAAATTTACGCTTGAATTTTAACACAACAAATAGACCAATAGTTTAATGAATGAGTGAATAATGAATGTGAAAATGATGTATCCTTAACATAAATAAGACCTTAGGCCTCTTAATAGACTATTACCCACTGAAGAGCTGGACCAACTGTGATCACTGATAAAGACTATTAACCACAGAAGATCTTGGCTAAATGTGATATCTCATGGAGCAGGTAACTAAACCCACTTGACATTTCTTGACGGGTTTTGCCTAGAATTCTAGCCATGATGTATATTTATGGGCTTATGGTAGATTCAAAAGTGCAAAAATCTTTTCATAATAAAGAAAGTGCTCAAAGTGTTAAAGTGAATGAAATTAGAAGATTGAGTCTTTACAGGGTTATAGTTTTAATGGTTCCGATTCCCGATAATGCAAAAACATTTTCATAACAAGTGAACAGACCACCTGAATGAAACACACCATGCCAAACTCATTCAGACATTACCAAGAATATCTGGTGTGCCTTAATTACACATTACCCTAACATGTGATCAATTAGAAAAAATAACCGTTGTGGAATTTCTTAAAATTGCAGATGATTCAAATCAATCGTGATATAAAAATTAACTAAAAGAGTTACCTAATTGTTGAAGGCTTGAATTCAATGTGGTTTTTTACATTTTATAAAGTGCCTGCAATAAAAAATATGCAATTAAAATCATGCAAGTAGAAACAAAGAAATAAGTGGACACATTTCTTTAAACTTCCTGGGTAAGCTTAATAGTGGCGATTTTTGGATGATGATGATGAAGGGTTTTCTGAATGATGGTTGGATACTTTGTGCATGAATAAAATCCTGGTGCGTTTCTTAATGCGTAATTGGGGTGGGATACAACTGGTATCATGAGGCTTACATGAGAAGATTTAAGAAAAAGTCTTATTTACTTAATAAGTGATCAATTCAAAATTTTACGCATGTTCCATTCCAGATTAATATTTCCTTTATTCACCCTAAATGCCCTTTTGGCTTTCAAGGTTCAAGGGTAGAATAGACGAGTACCCATGCATAACAACGTGATTTTATAGCGACAAATAGTTTATTCATAAAAAAAAGTTTATAGGTTATAATTTATAAATGAAAAATAATAAAAGTTTGAAGATTTGGGAATTAAACATAATGTTTTGAAACCCGGTTCGACCCGGGTTGTTCAACCGGTTGAACCGTTCCGGTCAAAAAATTGGTCGATTTAAACCGGGTCAACTTGCTAGGTTGGGTCGAAAACGAGTCAAATTAAACCGGTTAAACTCGTCGGGCTTGAAGCGTCCCGGGTCAAACCGGTTTGTGATTTGTATTAATTGGTTGTATTTAATTTGGTAGATATGTTTTTAATTGGTTGTACAATGTGAATAAATTATTGTACTTTTAAGTAATGGGTGTTTTAATAAGAGTATTAATTACATTTCATAATTTCTTTTAATAATTTTTTTTCAAAATTTCCACTTTTCAAGATTGATCATTTTTTCAAAATTGATCATTTTTTCTTTTTATGTAGCATAGATATTTTAGAGGAATTGATATGTAGACATGGTTTTGATTGATACACATAAAAATAAATACTTGCAAATAGACTAGTATACCCTCTTTGTATTTAGTTCATTGTTTGACCTTTTCTCAAAACTTCCAGCAAGGCTATTTTTTATTTTTTTTACCTTCCGTCAATTTTTCCCACTAAAGGCCATAGATGATTTTAACACAAGATCCATAGAAGACAATTTAATTTTGAAAAGTTGTAAACCAAATAAACTGAGAATACGTTATACCTCAATATTCAAAAAGCTTACCCCATGGAAACATTTCCATTTTACGATTGTGCAAATATATTTGAATCACGGAGCAAACCGCAAACATGAAAACCAATTACATGGTGTGTAAATTTGATTGATCAGGAACAATAAAAACATAGTGATCGATTCCTATGTAAAAAGATAAATAAGTCAAATAATTAATTGTTTGTTAGCGTGTATATGTGATGATTAAATGGCGACGTGAATATGATCGGTAATTGCATAGGAGGAGGCAGAAATAAACGTCAAGGTAATAGGGGTTAAAAACTATATAAGCACATATAGGTCTTTTTATAATTGTATTTATGTGTATGACTCAAATTGATATGTGATCATATCAATTCTCATATTTTAGGGACCATTTGCATTTTCGAAAAGTTAATATTTTCTACAAGATTTAACAATACGTCGCAAAAATCAATAAGTGTCTAAAGAACCTCAAGACCCACTCTAGTTTCGTCACTATTAATGCAACTTTCTATTTTTAAGATCAAATAGGTTGATGGATGTACCCATAAATGATCCGACACCTATTAGATAAACTCAAAAAAGATTATAACAAGCTTATTTTCATGTCGTCTCGAGGACCACCACCCCCTAAGCCAGTCACACATATACTCGCAATGATATATTTGAGATATGTGTGTTCAAGTGTAATGAGCCAATTTATATATTGCCATTACAAGTTCTCCACTCTTATTACTCTCATTTTAATTTACACCGGTTAATCTTCAACGTGTGTTTTAACTCGCAACCTCGAGACCATATTTTACCAACAAAACTGACTCAAACACAACACATAATACCATAGTACACATAAATTATATGCAACAACAATGCTCGTGATAGCATCAATATTCAATACAATATAGAGCAAGAAACGCGATAATAGCACATATATCTTGGCTCAGCAAAGACACTAAAATAACTCACATGTTTAATTTATGCTTTGTTCCGAGTCGTAGCTTAAGTCATGCTTAATTCGCAGGCGATTGAGATTAATAAAAATGTTACATTCAAGGCATGTATTACAGTATATATTTATAACAAGATCAAGAAGGTGACAAACCACTCTAAAATTCATGTTTACTCATTGTTTATACAAGTTGGAGTTAAGGGTGGCGTTTACACCTTTAAACAAACTCTTAAAATTTTACTCACCAATAGTCATCTTAAACATGGGGTGTAACATATCAAATTAACATGAGCATAAGTGTGTAGAACACATGGATCCTCATGCTTACAGGATGTCCTACTCAAGTCCTTGATACATACTAATGTATGATTGTTATTACGTAGCCTTCTTCTTTTGTATTTTTAGTAGTAGTTTTTTGTTATTTAATTTATTTTTAATTTTAAAAATATTCAATTTCTGTGGGAAATTACGGTTCTCCAAGAGAAAATAACAGAAATGGTCCTTGCGATTACAGAAATAGTCTTTCTGAAAAATTGTAAGAAAGGTTACATAATCCCTCATTAATTTTAAGGATTGTTTTTGTAACAAAAATTTACACAAATAGTCCCTGTACCTACCAATTCTTGAAACTATCCTAGAGTTAAATCTAAGGAATGTTCGTGTAACGATAAAAAGTTCACGTGAAATCCCGCCCCACAGCTAAGCGCGAGTTAAAAAATCTTGGCTGATGTCAAATCCTTACCATTCCATCCATTCAAGAGATGTATCCTGCATACTTTAAATCATTATAAGTTATCATTTTAGTCATAACAAAAATTAGATCGCTATAACGTTATTACTCAAGTGTTAAAAACACAGGTGTTACAAGTAAGATGGAACATTTTGGGTTTCACCCGATCTTATCTCATAATACAAAATTGCGAAAGTGTAGTAATTTACCCGCCTCTACAGGCTTTGTTTCTGTTTGTGGCACGTAAATTACAAAATTTAACTCGTAGGTCATTAAGATGGTCTAATAGATAATTATCTCGTACCTACACTTTATTTTAGGAAGAGTGACAAAAACTGTAGAACTAAGATGCTTTGATAAAAAACTCTTAGATTATTTTTTAGTATATAAATTACAGTAAGGCAATACAATATTACTTTATTACCTAAGTCAATATAAAAAAATTACTCCGTCCTTTTTTCCCAATATTATTGTTCACATTTTCATTTCGACTTGTCCTAAATTAAATGTTTATCACTATAAATAGATATGTAAATTTGATCAAGGTTACTATATCACCCTTACTTTTAACTGTTATTACAAATTTTAAATGAATTAGTAATTAATTAGTTAAAAATAAAATTATCACTTGCAAATAGTAAAATAAAAAGAGTAATAATTATGTTTTCTTTAAAGATGTATTTTTTGTTGGTACAGCCGTAGTGATTACAAACATATAACGAGTTATTATATTCATCGGGTGTAAAAACATTTTATCCAAAAACAGATAACTAGTTATTTTCAAGGGTAGTGATATGTACACATATATTTTTAATTTATACACATAAATTTAAATTGTATGTTTTTAATGGTCCCTACTAACAGGGCCGTCTCATGGATTTCTGTGGCCCCGTGTCATCACCAGAAAGAGGCCCTTAAACACACATACAAAATACACATGTATCACTAGTGGGTGAACTAATTAAACTTAAGCCTCATATTGTGTATATACATATAATAAAGTGCATGGAATTTTGTGGCCCTCGTTAAGTGGTGGCCCTGTGCAATGGCACCTCTTGCACTCCTTTAAAACCGGCCCTACTACTAAATTTATGTGTACGAGTAAAAGTGTATGTGTGCATATCACTAGCCTATTTCCAATTTAAAGGGTCCAAGTTTGTAATAAAAGTATAGATGCAGGGTAAGAAAAGGTTTTATAACAAAAACAAGAAAATCTGTCATCAATAAAACGAGCATCTGCCTCTCTACGCGCTTCTTCATCATCGTCATCAATCAACATCTTTCCCTCTAAATCTAGATCTACCATTTTCTTCTTCTTCTTCAGGTACATACATTACACTCTCACCACCACCATTACCCCTCATCATTTCCCCAATTTCCATTCTTTTCACATACCCCTTTCAATTCAATTCACACCCATTTGCTTTTCTTGATCACACAACCCCATTTCCACAAAAAGATCCAATCTTTTTCCATTTTTACGCATACCCATTTGCTCATCTTGTAAACCCACTTCCAATTTCCAATCTTTTTCACATTTAAACTATACCCATTTCGAAATCCCAACCTTAAAAAATGTCGGTGGAAACCTTAACCAATGGCCACACACCAAAAGACAAAACAGAACCATTTAGGATCTACATAGGATATGATCCTAAAGAAGACATAGCATACGAGGTATGTCGTTACTCACTACTCAAACAGTCTTCAATCCCATTGGAAATCATTCCTATAAAACAATCCATCCTACGTGAGCAAAGCATCTACACTCGTCCACGTGGCAACCTAGAATCAACTGAGTTTTCTTTCACACGTTTTCTGACACCCTTTTTGGCGGGGTATAAAGGGTGGGCTGTTTTCGTGGATTGTGATTTTTTGTACTTGGGTGACATTAAGGAGCTTTTTGATTTAGTTGATGATAAGTATGCTGTTATGTGTGTCCAACATGATTACACTCCCAAAGAAACTACTAAAATGGATGGTGCTGTTCAGACGCTTTACCCGCGAAAAAACTGGAGTTCTATGGTGTTGTATAACTGTGGTCATGTTAAGAATAAGGTTTTGAGTCCTGAGGTTGTGAATAAGGAGAGTGGTGCTTTTTTGCATAGGTTTATGTGGTTGGATGATGCTGAGATTGGTGAGGTTCCTTTTGTTTGGAATTTTTTGGTTGGGCATAATAAGGTTGTGGAAGGGGATTTGGGTACGTATCCCAAGGCGATTCATTATACTTTGGGTGGGCCGTGGTTTGAGAGCTGGAAAGATTGCGAGTTTGGGGAGCTGTGGTTGAAGGAGTTGGAGGAGATGAAGGCGAGTAAGAAGAAAGATGAGTTGAGTGAGGTTTGATTCGGTTATTGGTTTGTTTATTCTTTGTATTGGATTAGAGTTCGTCTCTCGTTATTATTATTATTGTTAATTGTTATGTCGTAATGTTGGTTGTCGAATATGTTTAGATGAAATTCTGAGATGTGTAGTCTTTGTAAGTTGGCTGGTTATTCATTATGTATTATTATGTTGGAATAGTAAGTTAATTATTGGTTTATTCAATGATATTGGCTTTGTTTTTAGCATATGGTTTTGGTTGCAGTTGTGATTTCGGCAAGATGCATTTTCATACTTTTCCGTGAGTAAAAAATGTATATCTTTTGCTGCCATGTTTTGGCCTAAACAGGCAGTTTGCAATCTTGTTAATGTAAAAGTTTTTTTTTTGTAAAACAAGTCAATTGGCATTTGAATGCATCTTTATCTTTCTCAGTGGGTTGCATTTGATACAGCATGTACTTGATTCTTTTCTTTGTTTGGAACGAAGTGAGATTCATTGATTAACTTTTAAGCACATCTTCAACAGAATAAAATAAAGAGGAAAAAGATTTCAATGTGCTTAATCAAATAGAGAACATGCTAATGGGTAGGGGATTGTGAGATAAGCCCTTAGAAGCCACACATGAGTTAACTTTACATCAGCTTTCTACAACTTACAAACTCAATTCCAGTAAGCTAAATAAGGCTGGCTACACATCCTTACATCCCATAAACATAGCCGTTACAAAAAAAGGTTTTGAAGACGCAAAACCCTTATCGACAGTTTTCAAACAACAAAACACTGATCGAAGCAAATAGACCATAACCACCTTTAAGGTAACCTTAAGCCGATAAACTTAAAGTAGAATACCTTAATACCTTATGGACTGCTAAAATAGTGTTTCGGGTAGTTGAGCAGAAGGCAAATTTGCAACACTTTTGAACTGTAAACACAAAGAACCATATTAAGTTTAGTCACTTTTTAGATTAATGGTTCAGGTAAGTGGAAATTCAAAAGGGTATACGAGTATTTATCTACCTTATCATGCTGGTACTTTGATCGTATTGCATGCAGAGGGGAACTACAGTTACTTGAATGTAAACCATGAAGTGCAAGAACAGTCTTCTTTAAATCCAGCGACTTGTAACTTGTGTAATGCTCTAGTGTATCATTCTGCCATAAAATTCAATAAAGTTGTGTTAACTTTCCATTAAAGGCCTTTTAGACAGTTAAAGAAAACGAAAAGAGTCAAACCCATGGGTGGTGCGACTGATCTAGCATCCATTTGGCAAGAAATACAGCTGATGCAGCAACATTTGAAGGAACAAAAACCAGAAAGTTATAGTCAACCAAAGTCAATTCCGCTAGATAATTTGCCAAACACTCCAATTCAAGACCCGGAATCTGATAAAATGCAGAGAATAGCATTAAGTTTGTGAACCAAAGGGATCAAAGCCCAAATAACGACAAAGGTAAATAATTTGCGAAACACTCCAATTCAATATTACCTGTGGTGACGCTTGTGCTGCTCTTAAAAATCGCCTGTAAGCATTAAAGATTTATAAAGATACTATCTTAACAAGAAATGGAAAATCAAGGATCCATAAAGGTCCTATCTTTACAATACAGATTCATAAAAGTGCATATACCTGAGAAAACTAATTGCTGTTGGTGCCGAAAGTTGAAAATTCAAATCGTTAAGAACTTGACTCTCCATTTTCACAACCTGCATAACATATTTGATCAAACATGACGATGATCTAAAAATGACCGATAAAGAGTAGATAAATGATCGCATATTGTCGATCATAATGCATTATAGAAATCAAACCTCTGATTTCGTGTAAGTACTGTCTGTGATGAAACAAAATTCCTCGATAGCAGGTGCACAAATTTCTTCATACTTCCTGCGAACATCAAATGAGATAGTTTTATCGACATTATAAGGTACACGCCATATTCATGATTCTTAAAAAAAAGGTGTTAGAGCTTACGAAGCAATTAGCATGCAAGTGACGCCTAGCAGTTGAAGTTTTTGCCGTTCAATGCAGTGTTGAGATAGAAACAAATCAATGAGATAAACTGCAAGATAGAGTGTTTCTGGCACCGACTTATATTCCTCACTTACCTAAAACCAATAAAAAATCACAAAAGAGCAATGACTGTTAATATAAAACAGGGTGACAAGAAAGTCAGGTCGAACGGGTTGGATAATGGGTTATAGTTTTAGTACGGATTGAATTTCGACCTATGGACATTTTTTGTCCATTTTTAGTACATAATTAAGCATCAACTGTGATTGAAAACTATCCTAGTACACTTAATAATTATCTAATCCTTGAATAAAGACGACTTTTATTACAAAAAATAAACTTTGGGTGACTTCAACCTGTTGGACCCATTCCCCTTTAGCTAACCTTTTTTTGACCCATTAGAGATAAAAACACAAACAGAATTGATCAATTAATAAGTTAAAGTGTTCACTGATATAAAAAACAATCTTACTACTTTTGAACCGTTTGGCTAACTTTTTTTTATTTAATCTGTTTGAGACAGAAACACGGCCCAAATTGACCAATTTATAAGTAAATGAAACAAACCTCTACAAGCCAATCAACTAAGACTCCCCTCATACTCTTAGTTACATCCTGCTGTATTGTCTCCATGAAATCAAAACGTGGTCGATGCATAACCTAAAAGATAAAACAGAAAACTAATTAGTACTTTGTTATTTATTTTTTAACTAGCAGGGAATGTGTATTAGGCTATAACACAAACCTCAGCAACACGTAAATTTGCATATATCTCATGTGCATAGATGCTGCACATTTGAGGATCTTTGTGGTCATTATCTATATTAGTAAAGTTCGGCTTGCAAGATACCACGAGCTTCTCATTAATCTCACTTTTCCCTGCATCGTATATATGCAAACATTAATATAATTTCACTTTCACATGTAAAACTGGAATTTGATACTTTTTTATTTATAACAAACCTTTCTTTGAAAAGCTTTGCAACTGTGAGACTACTATTCTGTCAATCTGAATAGCGTTTACATCGGTTTCCTTTTCAGAAGACTCTGCAGAAACTTTTTGAGCTTTGACCTTTGGTACATTAACTTGATTCTTTTTAGTCAGCAAACTAGTCTTTCTCTGATCACAATCAGTAACATGTAGAAACAAAAACAACTTAGTAATCCATTTTAACTTTACAATAAATCAGAACTATACAAGAGGTTATATTATTACAAACCGTGATCTTAGCTGGAATGATACACTTCTTATAAGAATTATCACGACAAATGTTTGTGACATCTTTTAACACTGCTCTCCTCTTATTTCCACTACCAGTTATCGCAGCAGCATTGCTGTTGCTGTTCTCATCTTGCGCGCCTCTTTTAGGATTTTTACGCAAGACTCGAGTCGGAACCTGCTCCTTAGGTACATTTGGTCCCACAGATGACTGAGAACCAGCCGCTCGAGCTCTTGTTACTCGAAAAACTGGCTCTACAACAGTATTTTCTTTCTTCATTTGTATGAGCCTTGTAGGAAACCAAAACAAGGCTCAGATTTGATCAAATTCACACTATCTGCAACAACACGAAGATCCATCAAACAAGAATCCAATAACAATAACCGAATGATGCAAGATTAAACATAAACTTGCGATATCTTAAAAAAAATGTTCACTTGAGCAACCGGGCACGAGTTTACTGTTTGTATCTACCACATAAACATTCAACCTTAACCCATTTAGATCCATATGTTTCGGAATCTTTTTAACAAAATTTGTTCAAATTTCGAACAGATTAGCTCATATCCAAAAATCCTTGATAAAAACTATACTAATTCATACACCAAACATCTAAAATACTAATTCGAGAAAATGTGAATCCAAAAAATGGGGATTTCCCATTTATATCATCTAAAACCCTAAAGAAAATATATATATATATATCACCAAATTTCAGCCACCAAATTCAAACCCTTAACAAAACATCAAAAAACAATACAAATTCATGGCACATTCACCCAAATTATCCCAAAAAAAAAAAAAAAAAAAAAAGGACTAAAATCCACAAAACACAAAAAAATCATAAAGTTTCAATCTTTATCACACAAAACTCAAGATTTCACAATGTAGGCCTAATCACACATAACCCACAACAAATCAACAAAATTTAGGTCAAAATCATGCCATAAACCCTAATCTTGATTTTTTTAATTTTTTTTAAAATACCCATTAAAAAAACATAATGCTAAGAATGAAATTACAATACAAAGATCAAGAAACACTAACATATTTCAGATTAGATCTTGTAGTATTGGTTTAATTTCAAGAACATATGAATAAAGTGGGACAGCTGGCTAATACTATTTATAAAAAAGTTTTTATAAAAACAAGTGAGCGGGATGAACGTAGAGTTTAAATTGAAACGGTGTCGTTTTGGGGATTAAAAAAAAAAAGTGAGTTTTTTAATAATGAAAAAGTATTTAATGATGATAAAGAAATGTTGGTGTGGTTATTTAATATTTGGAGTTTGGATTTTTACTAAGATACCCTTTGACTCACTTGACTCAACATTTTTATTTTTTGTTTCTTAAAGAACTCCCATGATTAGTTTATTATGTGCATTGTATTTATTATGTTGGTTGTTTAGAATCGAAGGAGCGTGTGTTTGAACTTGTTTAAGGAGTATTTTTAAGTTATGGTTAATCAAGGTTGTAAAAATTGTGAATCGGTTGTTGGTCGGTCGATTCTCTTGTAGCTTGTAATCGGTCGAGGTGAGATTAGTCGTTGATTAATCAGATTGATATTTCGATGAAGTTTTTCGTACTTTCAGCGAGTTTTGGGTATTTTCGGTGAATTTTAGCTATTTACGGCAAGATTTACCTTATACTAATAACTTATAATAGATATAAACATCGACTATAAGTGATTAAAACAATTTTACGTCGTGTTATGATATCTGTGGCAAGAATTGCAGGTTTTTAATAAGTTACCGTTGACCGATTTGCACAAATCGAAAAGGTTGGTAGTCAATTAGCGCCTAGGAGGCGACTAATTGGTCTTTTAGATTTTTTTTTGTAACACTGTGGTTAATTAAGGCGAATGTTGTGTTCGATCTTTTTCGTGCTCGAGCAAGGGACCTAGGAAAAGATCATGGAGAAAAGTCTAGAGTGAGTGTGACGTGCTTTATTTCGGAAAATAGTCTTTGATGATCAAGTGAATGAAGTTTTGTACTGATATATCTGAAAATAGAAGGTATGTATGTGTTATACGAAATATACATAAAGAACAAAGCATGTCATGGTACTCTAGCAAGAAAAAAGGTGCCTCATATGCAAATCATGTGAGTTCAAGTCTTGCATAATGACTCAATGAAATATATATGCTTATGTGGTATGAATAGGTTCATACTCCGTAATAGACTTCTTGTGTGATTTATTAATTTTAATTGGCGGTTCTAATGAAATCAATGTTAAATAGCTGGTTGATAATATTAAATTTAACTTTGTTAGCTTGTAATATTTGATTTTGTTTTAAGTAATTTCCTCTTGTGCTCATTTTTAGTGTATTTGTTTCATTATTATTGTTACACTTTTCCTATTTATTAGTTTTTGCTAATGACAATTTTAAATCTTGTGATTGAGAGATTAATTGTCATTACATAACCACCGATCAATAATTAGCATTGATAATATCTAGAAGTTATTTGCACCAAACATGATTTAGATTTGATATGTTTATGTTTTAATGATAACAGCCACAAGTTTTTTTACCACTAAACTACCTGCAAATATTGGTTTCATTCAGTTAGAAGTTGAACAAATTGAATGAGTTTTACTACAAAACTAAATATATATTTGTTAAACTAGATGAATCTTCAGTTTTTAGCAACATAATTATTTCATTCATTTATTTGAATTTAGCCTTCTTGATTTAAAGTTTATTAGAACCCTTAAATATTTGACAATAACAAAGTGTACACCAATGAAAGGTCTGTTCTTGAGTCTTGGATAAGCTTTTGTATGATAGTTACTCGTAACAAATGTATGTGTTGAATGAAGCAAAACATAATATAAAGAGTAAATATCATAAATCATCCATGTGGTTTGCCGGGTCACTCGAAAATCGTCCCTGTGGTTTATTTTCCCCAGATCCAGTCCCTGTGGTTTTCAACCCATACGGGTTTGGTCCCTTGACCAACTTATCCGTCCGTTGACCGTTAAATCCCCTAATTAGACTAATATGCGGAGGTATTTTTGGTACTTTACCTTTGGCGCCAATTGGGGGTACTCTATCTAACCCTAACGCTTCACAATTCATCCCTATGGTTCACATATCACCAACACACCCACAATTTTCTCTCTAATCATACTAATTGAATGAAACCCTAGACTAATTACACAATGTTGTGTGAATGGAGGGTGCGTAAAAAAGGTTCAGCTTCAAATCCCTACCATGATTATCGTAAGTAAATCATCTGATGTATGTTGTTACTCTGTTTTTAATGTAACATTGAGATTCTAATGTAAATCCTTTTTATGTGATCAAGTGAGTTTCCAACTGTTTTTTGTCTAAAGATTAACCATGGAGGTGCATTCACCAGCCCTCCTAAGGTACGTTACAAAGGTGGGAAGGTCAATTGGATAGACACAATTGATTCAGATCATTTCTCTGTTATTGAGGTTGCCACTATGATGAAAGAGTTAGGGTATGAAAATGAAAATTTAGATATGGACTTTTTTTACAAGTTACCTAACTCTGATTTAGATAAGTTCTAAGAAAATTAGAAACTGATAAAGATGTGTTGGAATTGTTGACCTGCGTATCTAAGTATAAGGTTATTGACTTATATGTTGATCACTTTGTTTCTAAGAATCCTAAGAATGTATAACCTGCTTTGCGAGAAAATGTGCCTGATGATAGTCATGATGTACTAGAAAATGTTGATAATAACGAAGTTGATGATGTAAGTGAGGATGAGTGGTTGAGGAATTGCTTAAACAAGGTTGGAAGTTTGAATAAGAATGTAGGCCAGTCAAGTAGGAATGAAAGGCCAAATGTAGATGTTGGTTTTGAACATGGTTCAGATAGTGGGGAGAGTGACCATGGTTTAGATAGTGAACATGGTTCAGATAGTGACAATGAATCAGACAGTGATGATAGTGATAATAGTGACTTTGTAGTTGATGAAGATCAGATGATGAATATTGTTGAGGTTGATATGATTGAATTTAGGAGTAACATAGATAAAAATGCAGAATGGGTTGAATGTGCATACACTGTAGAAGAAGTTACTGAGGTGGTTCAGAATGAGGATGTTGATAATGAAGAGTTTGGTAGTGGGACTAAATCAGATGATGAAGGTGAGAGGGGAAAAGCATTAAGGAATGTGGCTAGGATGAATAAGGTTAATGCTGGTAGTGAGGGTAAAATATGAAAAGAAAATTTCTTCATTGGTCAACAGTTTGGTAATAGCAAACTCATAAAGGAGATGGTCACAAGGGTAGCAGTTGAACAAAGAAGAGAGTTGTGGTTAAAGACAAGCTTAGGGTGAGGGCAGTTTGTAGAGAAAAGATATCAAATTTTAAATCTTATAAGGATCATGTGGTTGATTGTGGGCTAAATGATGGGCCAGAAGTAAAGGGTAAGCCCATTAAGTCCAAAACAGCTAGTGGATCTAAAATTAGGTCAAAAGGTGTGTCTATTAAAGATAGTGAACCTGTATGCCCTTGGTCTTTGGTGTCTAGCTATCATTCAACATCTGAAGATGATCAATGTGTGTCAAAAATGGGTACAACTGATCAAGCTGATTCAAAGAAGGCTACAAGTGATCAAGCTCTGATTTCAAAAAAGGCTACAAGTGCTAGGCCTTGCTATCATGTTAACAATGCTCCTGTTAAAGGTCAGCCAATCTATGATGGAAGGGTTCAAGTGCTAAGCCTACTAAATGTGCACACTTGGGAAGCAATCCAGGAGCAGAAGTGGAAGAAATGGAAAAACACATCACCAACTGGCACAAACCTAACTGCAGCCACTAAAGGGAAAGGGAAAAGGATCATGGACTAGTTTAACAACCTTTATGTAATGTCTTTATCTTTTGATATCAGTCTAACAACATATGTGTAATGCATCTATGTATGCTCCTACTATGCAATGAAATATGCATCTATGTATGTATTAATGAAATAAAAGTAAAAGACAACTTCTTTGTCAAGTTGAAACTTCTAACTTTCATTCATATTAGCCCCAAAATATAACTTGAATATCCACTTGACTGTCATACTAAAACACATTCATAATATACCTAAAATACCATCATACCCTATTGATTAAATACATGAACCTTATCACTTTAACACTACATAGAGGAAAAAAAACAACCAACTGACAAACAACCACTTCTTGAGTCTTTTAGCTTCAACAGCTTTTTCAACAACTTCTCCTTGTAATCGATTCATTGAGTTTAGTAGACCAGTAATGATTTGCACAGCCCTATCACACATAGGAGGGTCATACTAATCTACTATCCCACAATTAGAAACAGCCAAATCAAAAAATTAGGTTATATTACGCCAAATTGGGGGGTTTTTATGAATACAAAATTGAAGACTTACTCTTTTACTACAACAATAAAATCGCTTGCCTGGATTGTATGGTGTCCAACTGTCCATGAAGTTTTGATGATGGCTACTGATCCACATCAGGTGCATCTCACCATTGTTGTGATCAGTGTTTGGATTTCTTATGTTTATGTGTGTTTGATGTTTGTGTTTCTGTGTTTCATGTTTGTGTTTGTTTTTGTGTTTGAAGTTATAAGAGTAACATAGAAAGACTAAATTGCCCCCCACTTATTAGACACGTCATCAGAAAACTTGGTCAACTGACAGATAAGTTGGTCAAGGGACCAAACCCGTATGGGTTAAAAACCACAGGGACTGGATCCGGGAAAAATAAACCACATGGACGATTTTTGAGTGACCCGGTAAATCACATGGACAATTTATGATATTTACTCTAATATAAAAGTTGAAACAAAAAAGACAATGTTAGAAGGTATGTTCGGTTTCATGAACATATATAAAAAGATTGTGCATTGGGAAGTTGGTATGAAAATAGGTTTACTAAAAATATAAGTTAATGGAACGCAAAAAATGACAACATTCCGGAAAAAAAGAAAGTATATTTGGTGTTACCAGACTTTCTCAATTCATTATTTTGGGAAAAAATTCAATCAAAACCAAATAAACGTACGAATTAATCACATTTTAGTTAAGTATTAATTTCATTTCATTCATTGTATTTAGACACGAACTTTTTTAATCCATCCATTAGTGCACTTAAAAATATCATTTAGTAATGTTTACAAACAAAATAAAATAGAAGTTCTGGACATAAAAAGTACTACCTTCATCTCAAAATAAGTGTATTTTTTGAAGTCTTTTTTTATTCAATTTTGACCGTAAATATTTTTATTTGTGTTAAATAATACTTGATACAAAATATATGAATAAAAATATATTTTAATTGGTATAATTTTAATCATGTAGTATATAACACAAATAAAAATATTTAAGGTTAAATTGAACAAAAAATATTCTAAAAACTCAACCCTCACATTTATTTTAGAATGGATGAAGTATATCGTAACTGATTATTAATCCATGACTCCTTTTTTGGAGCATAACTTTTTTTGGTCAGGACTTCTTCTAATCCCACAAACACTATAAAAAGACAAGCATTATCTCAAAGATCTGTCTAAGTAGTACTCGTATTATCTTAAATATCTATAGATAGTCGGCAACAAACTTTTTAGTCATAGAAAAGTATGATTATTAACATAAAGCAAGGTTAATATATCGGGATAATCATGCCATCATATCTATGTTACTTATAAAGAGTGAACGCATATTTTTAAAATTTTAAAATCTTCGATATTGAAAACTTAAATTAATGTATTTTCTTCTAAATTACCCTTAAGTAACTCTCTTAATACATCTTAAGCTTGGTAACGCTTGAGTAACTCTCTTAATACATCTTAAACATATGGTTATTTTTTCTAAATTACCTTTAAGTAACTCTCTTAATACATCTTAAGCTTGATCGATTATAAACTTGACAACTTTTCAAACAACACACTATATTAATTTTAAAAATCACACGTTTTGTATTAAATGCCGAACTAGAATTACGATTTCGCAAATATAATTATTTGTTGCTATACACCGTTGCTTTGAGCGGGTATACTAGTTTGCCATGAAATATCTATATGTTTATGTAACAGATTTGGATACTCTTAGGTTCAATTTGAACATGCAAGATAATGTTGAGTTTGTTGTGAGAGAAAATTTATTTTTTAATAAAATAGAGCTCCCATAATAAATGACTCACTCATTTTTTTTTTTTTTTTTTTTTTTTTTTTTTTTTTTTTTCACTCACAAAAAATTGAAGGTTATAAATAGCGCGAGGCATGACGTGACGGCATGACCAAGCCTCACGCCTTAGCGGCTAAGTCAAAGCTTTTGTGTTTATAAGGTGGCACAAAATATGAAAATATATATATATATATATATATATATATATATATATATATATATATATATATATATATATATATATATATCAAGTTTATAAAAGACGTGGCATAAGGCAACATAAGGCGGGATGTGACAGTATGACCAAACGTTACGCTTTTACGGAGCCTTTGCGAGACTTTTACACGCCAATTAGAACCATGCAAAAACTTTAACATTACATCTCAATTAAGGACAAATTGAACATTAAAATATCTCGATCCGTAATGCATGACATATGTAACACATGGTTCTTTCTCAAAATTTTTTAATTATTTTATGGAAATTCCGTTCTCCTCCACACAATTTGCGTGAATCACATAAGATAAGCTATACACGTAGACAATGAATAACTACATCGAATAAAACCAATCGTATAAGATAAACATGTTTGGTAGAAAGCTTTCCAAAAGCTTTTATCTTTTTTATTTTGAGAAAAACTTCTTTTAGCAAAAAAAAAAAAAAAAAAAAAAAAATTAAAAATAAATAGATAAATAAATAATAAAAATAAAAATAATAAAAAAAGGAAAATTATGAGGTAGTTAAATTTGCTTTTCACGAGTACAATAGACCAAGGTTGTCCGGATCTTGTTAGGATCGGAATCCTACCTAAGATCATTTTCGGCTTCACAAGATCGTAATCGTAGGATCGAATCAGGATCGTAAAATCCTATGAAAATGTATATACTTTTGTATAAGGGTTGTAGTTTTGTACTTTTATATATTTCTATATAATATTTTATATCATAAACGAATCTAAATTGATAATAAAAGAAAAAGTTATATATTCAAGTACCGTAGTAGTAGAACATTAAGAAACATGAGCTTTTAGTAGAATCAGATCGTTTAAGATCCTACGATACTGTGTACGATCCTACACCGATCTTGCTCCACTTCAGATAAAAACATGGGCTTGTAGTAGGATCAGATCATCTACGATCCTACGATTGTGCGTGCGATCCAACGATCCTAGACCGATCCTGATTAAATTAAGATCCTACTACGACCCTACTCATTTTTTATATGTAGGATTGATACGATCCTACGATCAAGATCGCGATTTTGACAACCTTGCAATAGACTGGCTCTTTATTCATTAAGCATAATAGGAATTAATTATGTAATAGCTATAGTTAACAAAAAAGAGTATAAAATCAAAACTTCAAAAATAAGCATATTCATACTAGTTTTGATAACCATAAAGCTGGTCGTAGTGGATGCAACATCCACGCGTGAAGAACCAACAACGCGTCATCACCACTACATCACCACCACCACACCACACGTAGTTGGTGATTTTTTGTGTTAGTTTAATGATCCGCTTCATCTAAGGCTGAGCAAATGACCCGAATGGACCGAACCGACCGAAGGACCGACCGAGACCGGACTGGACCAAACCGGACGGACCACATTCGGTCCGGTCCTCGGTCTTGGTTTTTTTGCTATTTCGGTCCTCGGTCCGGTCCGGTCCGGACCACAAACCGATTATTTGGCCTAGTTAGACCGGACCGACCGACGGACCAACATAGACCGGACCGGACCGACCACATTCGGTCCGGTCCTCGGTCTTGGCTAATTCGGTCCTCGGTCTTGTCGGTCCGGTCCGGTCCTGGACCGATGCTCACCCCTAGCTTCATCAAATGAAAAAAAAAAGAGGAAAAAAGAAAAAAATAATAAGAATAGGGAGTTGTGGTTTAAGACTTTGTGTAGTAATGAACCACATTACACATGGTTAGCCTATTTGGCACCACTTTTACGTGTTAACCGACATTACACCCCTTGTATGTTCCCTAATCTACCATTGTTACTTAGTTTGAATCAATAGTTCTAGAGAGAGAGAGAGAGAGAGAGAGAGAGAGAGCTTATATGTGAAATAAGTAATATTTGATTAACCAATAACCAACACCCTTCTCCATGTGAGAAGGGGTATTTATAGTTGTATTACATGCATGGGTCTTTGCCCTAATAGTAACTAATGGGCCGCTCATGGGCTTGCTTCATGAGCGAGCCTTGTAATAAACAAACAAGCCTTATAACAAACGACCTATTACATATTCTAAATGACCGACACTTTATAATGATTACACGTAATCCCAACACCCCTCCATTAAGCATGCGTAATTGCGTGAAGCAGCAAAATCAAGATACTTCGGCGGTGCAGACCACCGAATGAAGAAAAGAAAAGTGTGTGTATGTGATGTGTTGTGTTGTATCTTCGAGTTTTAAAGATGTATGTGTAAATGGTTAGGAAGTTAACCTCTACGGATATTTGCTAATGAATTGAATATGTGATAGGAGTCTATGCTGATGCAACGCTAATGTGAAACATGACCACCCAATATCGATACTATCAATCTACGTAAAATATAATCACAGATTAAAAAAAAAATCAAATCTTGTATCTCTAAACCTATAGCTTAAAACAGGATCTTACCCTCGTTTTGGATACAAATGTGATCTCCTAAAAATGACTAGTCTTATTAAGGTTCTGTCAACACTAGGGCAGATATTAATGAATCATAATTTGATAGAAAAATACTAAATATTCTTATGAAATCCTCCTACTTATAAGTTATAAGCATACCCATAAAATTGTTACACTATAAACTATGATTGAAGAATAAAAGGAGAGAGAAATAACGGTTTACAAATGCCTTATTTGATTGTGAGTAAGAAGATTAGTATGAAAATTATGTAAGAAGATATTGAAATGTAGAAATAAGGTTTATTAATGACAAAGGATATGCATCACAAAGGGTGGCCCAACGGTAAGAATACTAGCTTTCTAAAAAGGAGGTCAAGGGTTCGAATATAGTGAGGAGAAAATTAATCCCCTTGTAGCCACAGAGGTTCACCTGCTTCGATTCCGGGCTATCCAAAAGAGTAGTCGCCTTTGAATTAGTCGGCTCGCAATATCGAGTCAGAAACCCAGATAACAAAAAAATAAATAAATAAATAAATAAAACAAAGGATGTTGTTAACATGCGTTTTTATTTTATTTTTTATTTTTTATAAGTCATTTTAAGAAATCAATTTAGGTGATCACAATCAAATGTTTGTTGTGAGTTTGATTTGAGTCGTACAAACATTTGTTGTTCACCTGTTTTTTTCTTCGTTTTCTACGGTTTTTGGTCTTTTTTCTTTTTTTTTTTTTGAAATTTGCATGATAAATCACATGTGATTAAATACTAATTTGAATTTTCTAATAAAGTCACGTGTGATATTAGTATTAAATCACATATGATATGTAATAAAATCATATGTGATTTAACACCAATATCACATGTTATATTCAAATTAGTGTTTATTCACATGTGATTTCTTCATGCAAGCTTTAACAACAAAAAAAAAAAAAACATAAAGAAAAGGAAAAAAAGAAGTGAAAAAAGAGGTTTTTTTTAGTCGAAAGTATATAAAAGTGCTTATCTATATAAAGATAACTAAATACTCGTCGTGATGTTATATATATATATATATATATATATCTATATATATATATATATATATATATATATATATATATATATATATATATATATACTCGTCGTGCTTATCTATATATATATATATATATATATATATATATATATATATATATATATTGTTTAACTATTTGCGGTTTAAAATATATTAATATTTGGAATATATATATATATATATATATATATATATATATATATATATATATATATATATATATATGAAATTGAGTTTCTAAAATGTTGATTTTAATTCTACTTATGGAGAAAGAGATTTACAATAGTATTGAAAGAAAAGAAATAAATAATAAATTAAATTAACAAAAGTAATGATACATACACTCTTTCTTGAATAGATGAAATGCTCATTTTTCTATAAAAAATTGACTTATGAGATAATGAGTTGAAACAAACAAAAAAAAGAACATCATCAAATGTTGATGTTTTACTTTTATTTAATAATGAAAAAGGATGGGTCCAAAAAAAAGAACATCATCAAATGTTGATGTTTTACTTTTATTTAATAATGAAAAAGGATGGGTCCCTAAGGTACGAAAGTTTTCATACCTTACCATTTTAATTGGTTTATACTTTATACTTTACTAGAACGGTACCCGCGCAATGCGGCGGCGGGTACCGTGTGATTATATTTTGCGTTATTTGGTTACACATTTAGTTGTCTTCATGCTTTATAAGTAGAGATTGTTAAGCCAAATAATTTTAGTTTGAACAACCAACTGCTTCCTAACAAACTTTCTAACCAACTTGCTTTCTAACAAATTAATTTTGAAATCTTTCCGTAATAAGTATGAAAAGAGTTTTAATTTTAAGACTTTTTAATTATATAATAGTCCCAAATGTATTATATAGTAGTATAGATAGCATACAACTTATCCACTTATGTTATCGTATATTGAATATTAAAATTTATTAAAAAAACACCATTAATTTGTAATGAAACTCATTCCTTGATATTCATACCCATATACCAAACATGCTTTTAGTTAAAAGTATCCTTCAAATTTTTCGCTAGTATAACCACTAAGAAGAATGAATCGAATTTTTGTTTGAGAAATTATAGTAACTTGTTAGTGATGTTAAATGATTTTATTTAGACATTGTGTTTTGTCTTCAACTCTATAAAATTTGAAAATTATTTGTGATTGTTGACAAAACCTTAAAAAAAATACAAAAATCAAAATAACACAAAATTAAATTTAGGGAATATATTAGCTATAATTCAATTGTAGACAATTCCTACAATTTGTGCTATAAATTGTGGATCCTGAGTTATTTTGTGGGTCATTGACTTTTTTCTGTGGGTCACTGATTCATTTTCTTTTGTATTTTGATGAAGGATTGTAGCCAATTAATTACAAAAATTATAGCCAAGTTATCCCTTAAATTTAATAAAACTAAACTGAATTATGGAATTGACAATTTGTTTTTTCTTACATCTTTATTTTGACCACAAATTTGTTTTTCTTAAAATGAACCAATTACAATAAACTACTAGTGTCGGGTACTGCGTATTGCGGCGACGGGTATTCTTTGATTGAAATTTTTGATGAACAATATTTTGCTATTATATGTTTGCTATGACAATAACTTTATAGTAAAAGAGATTTTTTTGTTGTTGTAATATTTTTAAGCAATAGCATATTATTTTATACCAATAAGGGTATCCGCATATTACGACGGCGGGTATCCTGAAATAAAATTTTATGGTGAATCATTTTTTTAATTTATTACGTTTTTTTTACAACAAATTTTCATATATCAAGAATTTAACTAATGACACTTTTTTTCATTATACAATTGTCATAATAAAGATTTTAATGAGCAATGTTTTTTCATCGTTTAAAATATTTATTTAATTTATATAAAGGTAAGTTTTATGAATGCGGGTGTTAAAAAAAATATGTGAAGCTGACAAAACGAGCTGACCCGCTCAATTTGTAACCGCAAAAAACGATAACTAAGAAATCGAATATGAAAAAACCAGAAATTAGATAAACCCTTTTATCGTGGTTCGATTTCGGGTTTTATGTTTAAATATCATCGGTTACCCAAATGAACTGTGTTTTATATACATGTAGTTTTAAACAAATTGAGGCTGTATTAGAAATACTAGCAGGGTATCATGAAATAAAAATTTTCGGTGAATCAGGTATTTTAGTTTATTATGTTCTTTTTGACATTAAATTTATGGTTATCAAAAATTTTATGTGACGTATTTCAACTCATTAACTAAGAAATTTATTTCATCGTCTTTTTTAAAAGCGATTCGTATAACATGAACCTGTTTGGCCCGTGCCTGTTTATCCCGTGTCCGTTTGGTCTGTGCCCGTTCGGGCTCGATCCCGTTTGGCCCGTGCCCATTTGGGTTCGAGCCTCTTTGGCCCGTTGCCCGTTCGGGCTTGAATATCTATACTATGTAAGGGTTTAAAACACTCTCTCTTATTAATTATTTTAAGACTTCCTAAACTAGATTTTAAGCAAATACTACTTATAAAACATAGTTTATAAGTATGTAAAGCACAAACCAAACTAAAAAAAAAAAAAAAAATCTATTTATTATATACAATCAATACATAATTTAAAACACCTCATCACCAATATATACAACTACCTAAGCACAATGTACAAATAAAACTAAAAAACATTATTCAACAACTACAATTAATATACAATTTAATTCACCACTTCACCAAAATATACAACTATTTAACCACAAAGTACAATATAATTAAGATTCCAAAACATAAATCTGAAATCCTGCAGCCTAAGACAAAATAACAATTATTCCTTGTAAAATTTAGTGTACCCGCCGCCGCATCGCATGGGTACCCTGCTAGTTTGTATAATGTGCTTTATTACTCATATTAGTGACATTTAATGCAAGAATTGTGTTTAAGTTGGTTGTACAATATACTTGATATTTGTATTTCTTGTTTAAGGTGTGTTTTAATAAGCGCATTAATTATATTTATTGACTAATTAATTTATGAATTTAATTGTGCAAAAATAATTTTTACCTTTTGCTTTAGTACTTGTATTCATTCAAAAATCTGGATCATATTAATTACTCATTTAAAACTAAAATAAAGAGTATTTTTGTGTATTAAAGTGTTTTACCTTATGCTTTAAAAGGTGTACGTCTTAAAATTAATAGAGAGAGAGAGAGAGAGAGAGAGAGAGTCATCCATGCTTTATATGTAGTATAGATTTGCAGTAATAATAAAATATAGAGAAAAATATTTTACAATTTTAGCTTTGTTATTTGTATTTTTTAAATTGTTGTTTTTGTGTTTGAGTAGTTCGTATAGTATGCTTTATTATTTGTATTAGTGACATTTAATGTCGAAATTATTTTTAAGTTTGTTGTACAATATGTTTGATAATTTGTATTTTTTATGCAATGGTGTTTTAATAACTGCATTAATTGTATTTATTGACTAATTAATTTATGTATGTAATTGTGCATAAATTATGTACATAATCTATACTACCTATAATGTAAAAATGGTCAAAGATGAAAAGTGAAAAGTGGAAAACTGAATTTTTTGTCAATGCTAAAAATGCCCTTATGTGAATATGGAATGTCAAAACTAAAGGGAATTAATGGATGGAATTAGTGAAGATAGGCTGGACATTAAAACTAAAGGGAATTAAAGGAATGCCTCTTATATATGGCAATGATGGGCTGGACATTAAAATGCAAACCGGAACATTAAAATGCACAAGTTGAAACTGCCTCACACCACATATAAGGTTGCACATATAAGCTCACACAAACCCTCATTCTCTTCCTCTCTCTCTTTCTAGCCCGCGCGCGCACACACACACACACACACACACTCCCAAAGGCTCTCACTTCGACTGCAACCACCGCCATAGACACCGCCACCACCACCACTCACACCACCATCGAAACTCCCCTCTCCACCGAGACCCACCACGGTCGAGACCAACAACCACTAAATCCCCGCCGCCGGATCTATGTCACAAACAGGTTTTTTGTTTTTAGTATTGAAGGTTTTAGTAGATTTATTTCTATTTTTGTAGATCTCGCCGGAATTTGTGTAGCTGCCGCCGGAATCTTAGGTTTGTCTCATTTTTTTTTTTTTTTTTCGTTTTGAATGTTTTTTATAGATGTATGTGTTTTTTTTTTGTATTCCTATGTGTATGCCGGAATCTGCCGCTTCTGGGCACGCCGGAATTTGCCGCTTCTGTTGTAATTGTATGGTTCATTTTTTAGATTTGTTGGTAAATATTGTTATCAGTTTGTTGTGTAAATTTGTTTGTGTATTTGTTTTTATACATCATCATGTATAATTTGTTTTCTTT
This sequence comes from Artemisia argyi, assembly GCA_030686995.1. NCBI lineage: Eukaryota > Viridiplantae > Streptophyta > Magnoliopsida > Asterales > Asteraceae > Artemisia > Artemisia argyi. Next base: position 12,836,206 of record CM060691.1, on the reverse strand, counting down.
AACTTTTTTCATAGATCTATATGACTTACCAAGTTTTGAGATTTTTTTCTTACAAATAAGAGGGTGAGAACGAAGCACAAGCTGAAGCCGAGGATGATGAAGATGAATATGACAAAAGGGTCAAAGAAGCTCATCAAAGTGTAGAAGTTTATCCCTCCTAAAAATATTTTATTTTTATTTTTCAGGTTGTAAAAAGGCAAAGTTACATTAAGAAGCTTAATAATCAAAATATGTAAATCTCTTAAGGCATGTTGCCTTATGAGAATATTTAGGTGTTGATGCAACTGTATACTTGATTCTAGGATGACTCCTTAGATTTTTGTGTCATCGGAAGCTGAGAATGTTGGTTTCTAGCGTAATTAAAATGTTAGATTGGTTGCTCAAGTTCTTTTACAATGCTAAATATATTAAATGTTTGATGTTTCATAGGTGTTTTAAAGGCTGTAATCTGCAACTTCTATAGCATGTTTTAAATGATAATGTGATAATGGGTATGGGTTATGAGCCTTGGTTCTTGAGAGTGGGAAATGATGACGTTAAGTGATAACAGGAGGCCATCTAAGTACTTTGAGGTGTAAACTTATTAATAGTGGTGGATGCCTAAATGGTAGACAAGGCTCAATGGTAGGGGTGGCTCAAGCCAAGGCTGGCAGGGGTAGCTTAAGGCAAGGCTACTCAAGCTAAGACTCTAGGCCTCGGTTTATTGAGGCTCCAATCTTTTGACTGTCTTCTATATGTAAATAGTCGATCACACCAATTAGACATCACATGTAAAAAAAAGACAAAAAGCTAAATTTATATAAACGAAAGTTCCGGAAAACGGTTTTAATATGTAAGGAATTGTTTTGAAATTTCGCGTTAGGCATCCCCTAATGGTTTAGCCTCCCCTCCTCAATAGTAATGGTGTTGACGGTAGTGCGGGGGCTCAGAGTTTGAAGAAAAGTAAAAACGTTAAAAAAAATTATAAGCAACTTCTTTACTACGCTTTTATACGTTCCAACATTGATGTTTACTACACATTCACATTCACAAGATTAAAAATAGGAAACAATTCTCCAACTAAGAGTTGACTACAAATATTATAGGAAACAATTATTTGCTACATATTCACTCGTGTATACATACATATAAGAGTTGACTACAATTATTATAGGAAATAATTATATCTATATACTAAAGATGAGAATTTGCTCCGCATCAAATTGTTGTACAACACTGTTGAATGAATAGTGTGAACAGTGTTTCGCACAGTAAATATGCTTCAATGGGTTGTACTTAACTGTTTATGTAAGGTTACTTTCAGGCCATTATACATACACATTTGTTTTTAGTAAATCTGATTCAGTGGGTTGTACTTAATTATACATACACATTTGTTTTTACAAACCCAAATTAGGTAAGCGTAATCTTACTCTAATAAAGGCCCAATATTTGGATTACATGAATAAATTACCACATGACCTTCCTTTTTCTTTACAAAACCAAAAACTTCTACATCATCCTTTTCTCCATCTACATCCATCACTATCTGCTACAACAAAGAAGACAAAACCATAAGAATCTTCAAGTTCCATAAAAAGTTGGTATCAAGAAAGACAAAAAAACAAGAATATTTTTCCTGAAAACGTATGCATACTACTTTTTGTTTTATGTTGGGTGAAAATCTATACATATACAACTTTACGTGTGCATTCACTTTTTCACCTTTTGTTTTGGATATTATTCTATGCAGGCATCAAGTTGGAAGGAGCTTTAGTTCCCTAAAGTTTTTGAGGCATAGGTAACCAAACAAATTGATTTATTACACCATTAAATGCACTAATTTAATATCGCCATTTTTTTTTACTCTCATACTGCGTTTACTAACTCAAAATACATTACGTTTGTTGAAAATGAACTTTCACACAAATTATTTGATGCATCTATTATATAGGGTACATAGTTTGCTATTGTGTTTTTATACCTATAATTTTATATATGCAATACCCAGAAGATTAATAAGAACTGATTTAGACGGGTTAGAAAAAAAAGTTGCTTACTAAAAATAATATAAGGTTAGATTTGTCACTGTCGGATAATCAAAACCATTATGTAAACGTAACGTCTTCACTTGACCTGCATTCCTGTAATGACAACAATGGCAATTTAAATATAAATGGAGGAAAACAACCTGTACATATATTCTATGGAAAACAACCTTTTGAACAACGGTCGGTATCAAGAGCCAACGAACAGATACGCAGCAAAAAACGAAAAGGTCTCACAATATCTAACAATATAAGCCTTCATCTGCCAAAAAACCAAGGTAATTTTACTATCAAATTTGTTGTTCTATATTTAAATTATGTTATTGCTAAATAAGTAGCTATGTTATGCAGACACATTATACATAGGTGGTCCACGAAAGCGTAGATTAACAGCAATGCAACCAAATGTAATTCATGAGCCGAAACAACATCAAGGTATTCTTTTTAGTGTTACTCATTTCATAAAAAAAAAAAAAAAAAAAAAAAAAAAAAAAAAAAAAAAAAAAAAAAAATGCATGATCATTACTATTTACTTCTAAATCTTTTGCAGTGATGTATTTAATACAAAAACCTCACTCTGACATTAACTGTATCTACTTTATCAAATATTTATATCTTTTGTTTGTGCAGATGGTCTAAATAACAAAGGGAATGCAATAGTACATGAACATACCTCAATGCAAAATCAACATATTGAATCAGGCAATCAAATTACCACTCAATTTGTGCCTCAGACTGAAAATCACAGAATGAATGAAAGTAATTCAATTAACGAGCCTATGTGCAGTGGTACAAGTGCATTATACAGTGAAGGTAATTTACAATTGTATATGAATAGAGTTTTTTATTTTTTATTTTTTATTTTTTTTTCTCTCTTAAAAAAGTTACTAAATCTTTATGTTACATTTTACATGTGCAAATCTCTTATGTTTATACATTATATATTTTTTTTCCAGCTCTTTTAAATAACAAAAGGAAAACAATAGCATATGAAGATACCTCTATGCAGACACACTACATCGAAGCAGCACATGCAATTCCAAATGCATTTCCACCTGACAATCAAAACCAAAGAATGGATCAGAATGATATACCCGATCAACCTATTTGCAGTGATTTAGTTTCGTCATGCATTCAACGTAAGAGATCACAATTAGATAAACTAATAATGTGTACTTTTTTTAAAAATAAAGTTAATAAATCTTTATGTTACATTTTACATGTGCAAATCTCTTATATTTATACATTATAATTTTTTTTCAGCTCCTTTAAATAATAAAGAGAAAGCAATAGCATATGAAGATACCTCTATGGAGACACATTACATCGAAGCAACACACGCAATTCCAAATGCATTTCCACCTGACAATCAAAACCAAAGAATGGATCAAAATGATTTAGCCGATCAACCTATCTGCAGTGATTCAGTTGCATCATGCAGTCAAGGTAAGAGATCACAATTAGATAAACTAATAATGTGTGCATTCATACAATAGTATAATTGTAAAAAAGATCTTACCATTGAGTATTCCAATTGCAGATACGTCACATTTATAGATTGACATTGGGGATTGTGAGTATGTGTGCGAGTATTGTAATGCAGCGTTCTGGTACTTAGAGAGGATCAAAACAAATTGTCATCGAAATAAGCCAAAATACAATAAATGTTGCGCAGGTGGACAAGTGTTTCTTAAGGAGGAACTAGAACCACCAACGTATATCAAACAAATATTCAAAGACAAGCACTTTTTGGATAATATTCGCGCATACAACCAAATGTTTAGTATGACATCATTCAGAGCTCAAATAGATGACTCGGTTAATAGTGGAAGAGGACCATATGTGTTTAAGATATCAGGTCAAATCCACCACTAGATAGGCACAATATGTCCTACCAACATAAATGAACCAAAGTTTATGCAGCTTTATGTCTATGATACACACAACGAAGTTGATAACAGGATGAAAGCCTTTGGTGGCAAAGACCGCAACGGATTAAAGGCAGAGATTGTTGAGAGTTTGATACGGGTTCTCGATGAGCATAACGAGTTAGTTCAAGTTTTTAGAACATCAAGAGACAAAGTGAATGAAGGCGTAACTGAATTCAAGATTCAGCTTTACAATGTCGTCGGGACTCGAGAGTACCAACTTCCTTCTTCAGGAACTCTCGGAGCAATAGTCTTTCAGCCTGACGCGAATAGCCAAACAGATTACGACGTCATTATAGAATACAAGGATAGAAGGCCTCAACGAATTAACAAACTTCACAGCTCATACATGTCTCTCCAATATCCTCTTCTTTTTGTGTATGGCCAACCCGGTTATAACACAAAAATGACGCTCACAGGAGTCAACGCAAGTACAAAGCGAACTAAATTATCTATGAATATGTTTTATAAATACCAGCTACATGAAAGATTTGGCCAGTACGGTCTTATCATTAGAGCTGGCCACTTATTTCAACAATATGTTGTATCTGTGTATTGCACACTTGAACAAGATCGTCTAGATTTTGCTAGAGCAAATCAGAACAAGCTCAGAAGCGATTGCCTCTCTGGTATATGTGATGCTATTGCAAAAGGCGACCATCTTGGAGGCGAAATAGGAAAAAAAATTATACTTCCTTCCAGTTTCACCGGAGGTCCAAGATACATGTACATCCATTATCTTGATGCACTTGCTATTTGCAAAGTCCTTGATAATCCACAATATTTTATTACATTTACATGCAATGTGAATTGGCCAGAAATTAAAAGACATATGAGAAGATACCCTAGACTAACACCATCAGACAGACCTGATGTTATATGTCGCGTCTTCAATGAGAAAGTCAACGATTTTATGAAAGTCCTAAAAGAAGGATACATTTTTGGTCGTTGTACAGGAGGTATGCTAAATTTTTAACCCATTATTCTTGAGAACGAACATGTAATAAATCACATATTTTTCCATATGATATTCATGCCTATTTGTTCCTACCTCTATTTATTTGCAGTTCTTTACACGACTGAATTTCAAAAACGTGGCCTTCCACATTGTCACACGCTGCTTTGGATAGATGCAAGAGATAAAATCAAAGAACCAGAGCAGGTTGACAGATTTATTTCAGCAGAGTTTCCTGAGAAAGTAACTGACCCTGAAGCATACAAAGTAGTAGCAGACATGATGATGCACGAGCCATGTGGGAATGCTAAACCGAGCGCACCATGTATGCAACAAGGTAGTTGCACAAAGAATTTCCCAAAAAAGTATAATGACAAAACCTATTTTGATCAGGATGGACATATACACTACCGAAGACGGAGGATAGCAGCTTATGTTCCAAAAGGTGAGCTGAAATTAGATAATACCTACGTTGTCCCATACAACAGGTTACTTTGTCTAATGTTTCATGCTCATAGTAATGTCGAATACTGTGGTTGGAGCATGCTTATAAAATACTTATTTAAGTATATCTCAAAGGGCACAGACCGAATTGCTGCACGTATTGTTAAACCAATAGGCGATCCAAGCCCTTCAACATCTGCTCCTCGAATACAGATGGATGAGATACAGAATTTTATCGATGGACGCTTTCTCTGTCCACATGAATCATGTTGGAGAATACTTGACTTTCCTATCCATCATTGAGAACCAGCGGTGCAAATACTTGCAGTACATTTGAAAGATATGTAGCAAATAAACTTTGGTGAGAACGAGCCTTTAAACCGCATTGTTGCAGATGAAGCGAGAAAATTAACCACACTCACACAGTGGTTTGCATATAACGAATTGTTCACAGATGGGCGACACCTTACATATTTAGACTTCCCTTCTGAATATACTTGGTATGAAAACACAAAGACATGGAAGCGTAGGAAAATCAAAACAAAACATTCTATTGGTAGATTGGTGTATGTCCATCCAGCAGCAGGAGAACTTTTCTATTTCCGAATGTTGCTTGCGCATCAGAAAGGCTGCCGCTCATATATTGAAGTCCGCACTATCAACAACCATATCTACCCAACTTACCGCGCAGCGTGTCAAGCTATGGGCCTTCTTGAAGATGACCGAGAATGGGATATAGCAATGGAAGAGGCATCGGCAACAGCATCAACGTCAGAATTATGTATGCTATTTTGTCACATTCTGATGTACTGTGAAGTGTCTAGCCCTTTAGAATTTTGGGAAAGACATTGGCGATGCATGGCAGATGATATTTCAAGAAAAGCTTCCAAAACAAGCGGTGTTAGAAACCTCCATATGAATGACCCAGAAACAAAAAACTTTGTTATGTATGAAATAGAGATCATACTTAACAAATGTTCAAGATCTTTGAAAGAATTTGGCTTCTCACTCCCTCCAGACCATTTGATACAAGATCTCCACAACAGACTACTTATGGAAGAAAAAAATTACAACCGGGAAAAGTTAAAACAAGAAGCTGCAACATCAGTGGTCAAGTTGAATGCTGAGCAAAAGCATGTGTACACCATTATAATTGATGCGTGTGCAAACCAAAAACAAGAGTTGGTTTTCGTTTATGGACACGGCGGAACAGGAAAGACTTTCCTCTGGAAAACAATTATCAACAAATTGCGTTCAGAAGGTAAAATTGTGTTAGCTGTTGCATCTTCAGGTATAGCCTCTTTGCTTCTACCCGCTGGTCGTACAGCACATTCTAGATTTAAAATACTGCTGGAGTTAAATGATCAATCAATGTGTGCAGTAAAAAAGAATACGCTTATGGCAAAGTTACTTATCAAAACTGATTTGATAATATGGGATGAAGCACCGATGAATGACTGTCGATGCTTTGAAACACTTGACAGAACCCTAAGAGATGTCTTAACAAATCCTGACAAACCATTTGGGGGCAAAACAGTTATGTTAGGTGGTGACTTTAGACAAACACTCCCGGTCAAAAAAAAGGCACCAAAGTCAGATATAATAGCATCATCAATAGCTAAATCATATTTGTGGCGACATTTTAAAGTCTTCAAGCTAAACCAAAACATGAGGCTACTTCAACCAGATCTTGATGACCGTCAAAGGGACGCAGCTCATAATTTCACATCATGGTTACTTGACGTAGGTGATGGTAAAATTGGAGAAGTCGACGAAGAAAATCCGCATGAAGCTGCATGGATTAAAATTCCAACAGAGTTCCAGATACCAGATGACGAAAATGGTGTCCAAACACTCATTGACTTCATCTATGATAGTCAGAAATTACAACAACCAACCGCTGAAGTGTTGCAGCAGAAAGCAATTGTGTGCCCGAAGAACGAAACATCAGATGAAATCAACGCAAAGATATTATCATAAGTAAAAGGCGAAGCTGTCGTGTACATAAGTACAGATGAAGCAATCCTGGTAGGAAAGGACGGCGCCGCAACAGAAATGCTATATCCACCGGAATACCTAACACTTTTAGGTTTCCAGGGCTGCCTCCAAACGCACTTGAACTAAAAGTCGGAAGCCCAATCATGCTATTAAGAAATCTTAACATGGATGGTGGGCTGTGTAATGGTACACTAATGATTGTGAAAAACCTAATGTCAAAATTGATTGAGGCGGAAATTATTACAGGAACAAGAATTAGCGAGAAAGTGTATATACCAAGAATTCCTTTAACGTACAAAGACCCAAACTACCCTTTCATTTTCAAACGGAAACAATTTCCAGTAAAACTTTGTTATGCTATGACGATTAACAAAAGTCAAGGGCAATCTCTTAAGAAAATTGGCATCTATTTGCCGCAACCAGTTTTGGGTCACGGTCAATTGTATGTCGCATTATCACGTGCAACATCACCAGAGGGTTTAAAAATTCTTATGAAATCTGGTGGTCAACGACCCGCAGATATGACAAAAAATATAGTATATAAAGATTTCTTAGCACAAATTTGCACAATACAGGTTAACATTACATATAAGAAATCACTTTACTTATATGCATAATTTTATAGTTTTACATGTGCATTTTAACTGCATTGCATTAGGCAATTTTCATTATTAAAGGACTATCTTTATATGTAAATAAGATCAAATAAAATAACATTTTTTTTTCTCTCTTACATGCAGGATACAACAAACTAATATGAATCAAATGCAACCAGGAAGCAGCAAGAACATTATAGAAGTCAAAGCTAATATCAAAGAGTTACGACCAAGAGACAGGAACAAAATTCTGGAAGCAAAAGTGTATAGAGCATGGATAGCCAGAGAACCACCAAGTACAATTGAAAAAGGTTTCCGGGCAATTTTACTAGACAAACAGGTAAAGTAAACGTACAATAAGCATTCGTTCTAAATTTTACATAACTAAGTAACTATGAAATAATAATGAAATCTACACAGGGTGATGCAATACAAGCGAATATGGAGGCTTCTGAAATAAAACGGTTTACAAAGATTCTCATACCTGGAAAAGCATACCACATCTCAGGCTTCACATGTATCTCAACAGATAATTGGCAACAAACGTTGGAAAACAAAACATCTTTGTCATTCACCAGATTCACAAAGTTTAATGAAATACCAGCTGATGGATTTCCAGATCACTATTTCAACTTCATCGCTTATAATAGGTTGCCAACCAGAGTCATTGATCCAGAAGATAAATCCCGTACAGAATATCGCGTTCTCACAGGTAATATTAATTCCTAAATACTCTTCATTAATGTATCCAACTGTAAAAAACCATAAATTTTTGTGTTACTTAAACAGATTACATAGGATGTTACATGAGTTCAGGAGATACAAGCACAATTGGAGACCCTATTGCAGACCAAATGGTTTACCGCAAAATAGAGATACAAAATCTCAAGTAAGTGTTAAATTTAAATTTATGACCAATTCCTATAAAACACAGTTATTTGAAAAAAAATGAATATTTTATAAATGTATTGTCACCAGTGGTAACTCGATTGAACTAACACTATGGGATGACCTAGCTGAAACATTCAAAAAAGATGAGATTAACAAGCTTGAAAAACCAATCATAATAGCAGCAAGTTCATGTCGAGTTTCAAGATACTACAACAAGTTACAACTCTCATCAACACCAGTAACCTACTACTACATAAACCCAAAGATTCCAGAGCTTCAACGTTACCAAGCAGAGTAATTAATAAATCCTAAAGTTTATCATATATAATTTTTACTCAACCATATTAAGTAATCTACATTTACAAATGCAACAGATACAGAGAAGCTTTTAACCTAAATCCGCCTTTAGAAATCGTGAGACAACCATATGAAGACAGAGAAAAAGAAAAAACAAGGAACAGGTTCCCCTTGGCTCTACTGTTAAAACAGGTTCCGAAAACATATGAAGTAAGCCACACTAACTTTTATATTATACTGCATAGTCACTTTAAAAAAATATTAACCAAAAGCAACTATAAATAAGTAATCATTGCAAAAAAATGCAGGGTGTTCGGTTTACATGTGAAGGGAGTATAACAAGCATTAATACATCAAGAGATTGGTACTACCCAGCATGTACAAGTTGTAACCTCAAAATCGACAATGACAGTGGCATATATGAATGCAAAGCACATGGACCAATAGAGTATCCAACATACAGGTAAATGTGACTTATTACATTACAGTGTCATAAGAACTAATATTAAACTATCACACTAATTCATATATGCAGATATAACTTCAAAGCATATCTAACCGACGAGACTGCCACAGCAATGATAACATTTTTTTTCGCTGAAAGCTAATGACATTGTTGGGCTTGACTGTAATTCATTATTAAGTTCCCTCAAAGATCCTAATCCCCGGGACATTCCAGAAAAAATACAATCAATCGTTGGGAAAAGACACATCTTTCAGTTCTACTATAACACTTCTTCCAAACAAACACCGCCAGAATTCGTTTTCGCTACATTATTGGATAAACCAGACACATCAAAACAAATCATCGACATAGCATCAGGTAACAAGCTTATAAACCAAACTATGAGTCTATGACTTAATCATAACAGATCTAATACATTCACATTCTAAAGCACTAACATTTTTTTTTTAATACCAGGTTCCGCAGCACAACAAGAAACAAGGAATCCTATAGAGACAAACATACCTGAGCAACAACAACTGTCAACTCCAATTGAATACATCATGGCTTCAACACTTGCTACCGACATAGAAGAAGTGCCACCAACTGCAGCCCAGGAATAACATGCACAGCGTAAGAATTTTTTAACATTAACAAAAAAAATATATAATAAAATAGTGACTGCAACCTAATATTAACGCATACATTTATTACATCTCGCAGAACCAGCAACATCAACAATAGCATACACTGACATGCAGATCAGATCAAGCACATAAATGACAGCAGAATCAAGGGAAGGAAACCAACCAATTGCAGAATCTACAGGTTATAAATTATATTCAACATTAACAAATTCTCTTAACACAACTACTTAAAATATTCATTGTAATTTAACTCTCTTTTTTACAGAAGGTCACACGCCAGTACCAACCTCGCAAGATACTATCAATAAAGCATTATCAAAAACATCAGAGGAAGATACCGGGAAAACAGTAGCTGCAAAACGACAGCTCTTCGAGGAGAAAACGCGAGACCCAAAGAAGAATAAAAAAGATTGAACCACTTCATCAAGTCTAACAAACCACATCCATCAGTCATTCTTTTGCTAATCAACTATCTTTGCCTAATGTTTTCACTATATATGTTACCTAAAACAATAACACTATAAAACCCGATATGGTAACTACCAATGATGTAAAATCATCTTTTGTAACATGTGAATGTCACATTATGTAGAAAAAGAATGCATGTTATCATATAATTAAGCTGACATGCCACTTTTTAAGTATGATGCTTCCATTTGCAACATCATATTTACTATTATCTTCCATGTTTTACTTTAGTTGTTTGTTTACATCACAAACATCACAATAATGGTTAAAACATAATGGTACAAAATAGTAACTCATTCCATATACACAAACTGATGGATTTGATTCATAAACTTAATTTCTTACAAGTACCAGTACTAAGATTAAGAATCACATCTTAATCGACAATACACCATCATGACACATTACAAAAGAAACAGAAAACCCAACATAACACAACAAGAGTGACAACAACAACATATGACAGTACTAATCATGAACCTCCATGACCATCACATGACGACGTTTCTCTTCACGTGCTTCACGCAGGACATCCAAAAGACGAAGAAGCGCCTGCAATACCACCCCATTCCTCGCTTGCGCTTCAACCAAACATTCCATCCCATCCCACGCTCCCACATCAAAAGGGCTAAAACTCTGGCCCTCTTCAAGCATTTGTCCAAACTTTGCAATTTTATCATGCATACCATCACATCACTCAACAATTTTCCTAATAAAGCCCTCATTTTCAGTCTCCTCTTGGACAAACAAAAACTTAAAACAATCCTTGATCTCATTAGACCCACAAATATCTTTTAGTTCATCAAAATTAGGTGTGGGAACCATCTTTTTTTTTCACACAGATTTTTAAAAACAGCCCGTGAGATACAAGTGAAAGTAAACAAAGTATCCACTCTTTATATATCCAAAAGAGTATACCTAACCCAGCTAAACAAACTAAACTACAATAATAACAATTTAGGCTATCTTCCCTATGCAAAATAGTGACATAAAAGATACACAAAAAACAAATTCTCCAACACCACATCAACCAACTTTTACAGCAACCCAAAAAACAATATAATATCCCAACCACATAAACAGAAAACTGCACTATTCCTACCTTTCCATGTGTAAAAAAACTGCATTCCCACAAAACACCCACACCTCTAGAATTAAACACATGCATATACTACCAAACACAGTATCAACAAAAGTAACTGCACAAAAAAAGCTATACCCGCCTACTTTAACCCTTTCCTTTAACCAATTTACAACTTATATTACAAATACAATTACACAAAGAAAAAATAATAATAACAAACGAAAAACAGCCAATATAATCCTTATCTTTCTTCTTCCTACTGACTTGGAAAATTTTACTTTCAAATAACCAACCTTTAAATACAAAATATTATATCCGAAACTACCAAAATCTAATTACACATTATATCTTCCTCAAACAATGCCTCAACTTTCATCATAGAACCAAATCACTTTTCCAACCATATAAAACAACACACACAATTCAAATACATAAGAAGATCCAGTTTTATTAATATTAACATACACCCTCTGTATATTCTAACTGAAACAGAGGTATGATACAGTCTAACTGCATCTCATGGACCTCCTAAGCATAACTGCCATACAAACCTACACTTTTTAACATAACTGACTTATACAAAAGGATACTAAACATAGCTACCATACAAACCTATACTTTTTAACAGAACAAGGTTATACAAAAAGATACTAAGATTACAAAATATTCAACCATAACCATAGGAAAAGTAAAAAAACATACAACCTTAGTTAATTTTCCTAAACTTCTTCACCATTCGTCCTTTCTCACCAGCACGCAAAGCAGCGGTGTGGCTCATGTGAATCAACCTACTTATCTCTGCGAAATCTTCCTGCTCTACAGCCCTCAAAATAGCCAAACACTCATCCAGAACAAAATCATTCTCAAGCTTCATCAACTCCAAAATAATCCCATGCCTATACTCCACCCTGGCTTCAACCTCTTCAAGCATTTCATTGTAAACTTTTTCAGCATCCATGTACGCTTTCTGCTCTCTCTCAAAAATAACACCCAAAACCCTATCAACTCGACGATCCCCAATTTGATTCGCAATCCTAAGACACTTTGAAAACCTACGCGACATATCTCTGAAATGAAATTACCTTCTCCCGTCACAATTTGTAAAATAAAAAACGATTAAAGCCCTAATTTTGCTATCCCCTTTTCTCCAATTTTTTTTGCCCTAATTTTTTTATCCTCTTTTCCCCGGTTCTTTTTGCCCTAAATGCGTTTCCCACTTATGGATAAAAAAACGGCCCCATTCTCTTATCTCTTTTTTTTTGGGCCCAACACCATTAAAATATATAGCCCACTAACCCTAATTATAAATGTAACCCACAGAAAACACAAACTAATACACACTTTTTATAAATTTCAAATATACACATTTTTACACAGTCCTTATGAAATTAGTCATATTTAAAAAAAAAAAAAAATACAAAAAAAAAAATAAAAAAGATAAAATACATTTTTTACTAACAACCTTCCTTATAAAACAAATAAAAAAAACAAAAACAAATACACCCTTTATCTAATACATTTCGAACGCAGATAAACACAAAACATACACACAAATTCACCCGTAGCAACGCACGGGCTTCCACGCTAGTTCTTTCTATACAGGAAACATCTACGGCTAATGTATTAACTCTTTCTAATGTATATCATATGGAATACATAACCCCATATATATTTGAAAGGTGATTCACCATGAAGGAGTAAAAGTTGTACGCCACTTTCATCGATTATGAGAAGTGGTCAATCTTGTTGGCCATTTCAATTGGATTATATCGAAAACCGAAACACCCGAACCTAATTTTTGAAATTATTAAAAAGTTGAAAACTTTTATAGGAAACATATTAAACACATGAATTGAATTATATGAAAAAATGAAACATGGTTTGAAGCTAATTTTAATAGTTGACTTTGACATTACTAGAAATTACTTAAATTATTCATTTAATATTTTTGAAAATACTGCCATTCGTGAAAAGAAAATAGTAATCGTATAAAGATATGATTTGTGAAAAGAAAAGAAGACTAATGTGGGTGTCTACTTGCCCGACTTTATTTTATCGCATGGCTAGCTTTATTTTGCTTTGGTTAGAGGGATATCACGTAGTATCTCATAATTGATATAATGTTTTATTTCACATTCTATTTTGAACGTTATACGAAACACTTACCACAATATCGCATATCGTTAATTGTTTACCGCTAGAAACCTCCGTTGCTATGCACGGGTACTCGTCTAGTATATTATAACATGTATTACTTAAAATTAAGTTAATTGTACATAATACTTTATCATATGTATTGCTAAAATTTAAGTTGTTGAGGTATTTAATGATAACAATTATGTTTAAATTGATTCTAGTTGATGCTTTATTTATTGTATTGCTATATAATCTTTATGCATTTAATGTCCAAAAAGAGCTTTAATTAATCCCCTTTAAACCTTAATCACGTTAATTAATCACTTTATACAATACGTAGTACATGTGAAGAAAACCTCACTTTTTGTCATATTCTTCACATCTTTTTGTTTTATCTAAAAAAACTTCACTTTTAATCCATCAAACTTATAAAAAAAACCCCATTTTATAAAAAAAGATCCAATCTTTATAAATATTTTTTAAGGAATTTGGGTTGAAAATGTCAACCCCTTTTGTTTTATAAGGGGTTAGGTGAATCTTTATACTTTATTCATTTCATTTCATATATATATAGATTCTTAGATAGCCATAATAGAATCATAAGCAGATTAACAAGATGGGTTCTTATGGCAAGTTGGCGCAGAGAGTTATTTTGACTGAAACACCTGTTATGGTTCAGGTCCTAAATTTTTGGGCTTTTTTTGGATTTTGGTTTTTGGGTGTTTGGATTTAAGGTTGTTTTGATCTGGGTATGTTGTGTTTTTTGTTTTTTTAATGTTGTTGGGATGTGTGTTTTTTTGATGTTTGCAGGTACAAGAATTGCTTAGAGGTATCAAAGATGCTATATCACTAGCTCAGGTTGCTTAATTTATCCATTTATATATGTCTTGTTTTTATAAGATCAATGTATATATGGGATTTCACTTGTGTTTCGGATCGCTTATTTAAATCGTTTAACGCATTTTGATACAATGAATAAGTAGTTTGACTGTTTGGGTAGGAGCAAAATGTTTATATAATATGCTTATAAATTAAGCATTTTAGGTTAAAAGCATTTTATTTCTTGTTTTTTTAAGATCAATGTATATATGGGATTTCACTTGTGTTTTGGTCGCTTATTTAAATCGTTTAACACATTTTGATACAATGAATAAGTAGTTTGACTGTTTGGGTAGGAGCAAAATGTTTATATAATATGCTTATAAAGTAAGCAGTTTAGGAAAAAGCATTTTATTTCTTGTTTTTTTAAGATCAATGTATATATGGGATTTCACTTGTGTTTCGGATCGCTTTTTTAAATTGTTTAACGCATTTTGATACAATGAATAAGTAGTTTGACTTATTGGGTAGGAGCAAAATGTTTATATAATATGCTTATAAAGTAAGCAGTTTAGGACTTTAGGGAAAAGCATTTTATTTCTTGTTTTTATAACCATGTGTGTCCTATTTGTGAACTTTTACTATGATCAATGCGTATTTTGGATTTTGTCCTCACAGTTTTAGAACATCTTGTATTTGTAAAATGCATCCTATATCGTGTTTCGGTTCGCTTCTCTTGTGTTCCAATTGTCATGTTTCTTTTTGGACCACTTTCTTCATTTGGGATTTTGAGCTCTTAGTTTTAGAAAGTTTTTACTTTGCATAATGGGTTCGAATTCTTATGTTTCTGATCGCTTATTTTAACCATTTAACGCATTTTGATACCATGAGTAAGCAGTTTGACTGTTTGGGTAGAAGCAAAATATTTATGTTTATATAATATGCTTATAAAGTAAGTAGTTTAGGATAAAGCATTTTAGGAGTTCCCTACTGCAAATGTGTTATCTAATCATTTATTATTTTACCTTTCAAATCCTTAGATAACCAGAATTTCCTTGATTTTTGCGTTTCTTCACATCAAAAGCAAGTCCAAACTATCTCTTGCATTGCATTTTGAAGCAGAAAGTTCAAAATTGGAGTTGATCAGAACTTTATGTTTCAAATACAACATGTTTGACTTATTTCCAATGGGGTTTCTTGAAAATACAGGGTGTTGTGCACTGGAAACCACCAAACCAGGCGTTGGAGGAGGTGAAAAAGCTTGTATCTGAGCCTTCAATCAGCCGTTATGGTGCCGATGAAGGTCTTCCCGAGCTTAGGGAAGCTTTGACTAAAAAGGTATTCTTAAACACTACATGTCATATATCCTTCATGATTCATATGAATATGAATATATTCTTATGTTTTCTTTTATATTGGCAGTTGCGCGAAGAAAACAAGTTATGCAAATCCTCAGTGATGGTCACTGCTGGCGCAAATCAGGTAGCTAGGGCTGATTATGCGTTAATTAACGTTCATATCTTTTACGACATTTTTCAAGGTTTCTTACACCATTATTTTCTTGCAGGCATTTGTGAATATAGTTCTTGCATTGTGTGATGCTGGAGATTCGGTTGTGATGTTTGCACCATACTACTTCAACGCCTATATGTCATTCCAGATGACAGGTGTCACCGACATTCTTGTGGGCCCTGGTGATCCCAATACCCTTCATCCAGATGCAGGTTAGAGCTTTTATTGGCAGCTTATCTGTTTACCTCGTGTTTACCTGCTTTTTGCATAATTTGCCTACTTTCTTGAATTTGTGTGTGTCCTTATTTATTCCCAAATTCATAAACTTCAGATTGGCTTGAAAAAACTCTGCGCGAAACCAAACCGACACCAAAGCTAGTTACAGTTGTTAATCCCGGGAACCCATCTGGTACTTACATCCCAGAGCCTCTACTGAAGGTGCCTTTTTGTTCTCACTCTTATTTGTATTACCAGTATGCCACAAAGATTCTAACGATATTTAAAACATTCTTTTTGTTTTGCTAGAAAATATCTGATATCTGCAAAAAAGCTGGATGTTGGCTTGTGGTGGATAACACATATGAGTAAGTAATTTTGTTGTCCGAAATTAAGTTTTTAATGAGATCAACAATTGCGCACACACACGCACAGTAGAAAGTGGTCGATTGCAAGACAGTATACCTGATTAAGTAATTTGCCTACATCTGTGGTCGTTTGATAATTCACTTGTATAGCGTAGCATAAAAGAAAACCTGCAAAGTATGGAATGGGTCGACCCCCGCAAACTCTTCTTGACCATATTTTTATATTTCATAAATAATGTTTATAAATTAGATATGTTTACCAAAATATTAATCTAAATGATGATCCAGTTTTCTTGAATAAACTTTGATCGGCATCTGAACTGTTGTACAACCCGATTTCCTACTTAGCTAAACTTTTTGTCTTGCGCTTTTGACCTGTTACTGATAAAATATCCCAAATCAACCAATTTCAGATAAATAATTTTGAAAATACCACCTTTAGTTCATCTTCATCCTCGTCCATAGATATTCCAAGATTGTATTTCCGTTGGAATTTAATCATCACGGTAAACAGGTACTTCATGTATGATGGTTTGAAGCACTCATGTATTGAGGGAGATCACATTGTCAACATCTTCTCCTTCTCAAAAGCTTACGGGATGATGGGTTGGCGAGTTGGATATGTAAGTATTCCCTTATTGGTGCATTATATATACTCTGTAT
This sequence comes from Artemisia argyi, assembly GCA_030686995.1. Taxonomy (NCBI): domain Eukaryota; kingdom Viridiplantae; phylum Streptophyta; class Magnoliopsida; order Asterales; family Asteraceae; genus Artemisia; species Artemisia argyi. Next base: position 12,818,712 of record CM060691.1, on the reverse strand, counting down.
TTATCATGTGATACCACATAGTCACATACATTTTTTCCATAGTTTTAAGTGGATATAAATTATGTTGTTATGCAGATAGCATTTCCTTCAGGGGTTGATGGTTTTGCAAAGCAACTTCTTAAAATCCAAGACAACATACCGATATGTGCTTCAATAATCTCACAAAGACTAGCTCTTCACTCAATGGAAGTGGGTTCACAATGGGTCACGGATCAAGTCAAAGATCTAGTCAAGAATCGTGAACTTCTTGTTGACGCATTATCACCATTAGGCGAGGGTGCGGTCAAAGGTGGAGAAGGGGCTATTTACCTTTGGGCAAAGTTACCAGATAAGTTTAAAGATGACGACTTTGCAGTGGTTCGTTGGCTTGCTAATAAGCATAAAGTGGTTCTAATCCCAGGAGGCCCGTGTGGGTGTCCAGGTCACGTTAGGATCTCGTTTGGTGGTCTGGTTGAAAAAGATTGTAAGTTTGCAGCCGAGAGGTTGAAGGATGGTTTAGAAGAATTGGTCCGAGACGGAATGGTTTGACTTTGAAGTCTGATCTCCAGTGTTGTTCAAAATGTTGTGGTTATATATTGAAATTCAAGAACTACAAGAAGTTAAAAAGAAATGAATATTAAGTATTACAATAAAAAGGAAACTTTCTGCTGAAACTGGAGGTCTCTTAAATTTTATTTTTTCCCTGTTTTTAGATATGTATTAATATACTCAAGATGAAGTTGCATGTGATCAACCTGCACAGTGATTGACCATATGAATACAAGGAAAGTGTTCTGGCTCATACGTCCTTTGCGCTAAAGTTTTAGGCAATTCTGAAGCCACAGTAATCTATTGTTAACACATGTTTATTCATTGTTCACATATGGTATATTTCAAGGGGTGTTTGGCGTTTATTGCTTATTTCACATATGGTACCCAAGCAAAGATGTTTGCGGTTGTTTAGCCAAACTGCTTATGTGCTGAACAAAATAATCATCGAGAGTCATTCCAAACTGCTTATTTGGTTGTTCATATAGCATAAGTGGCTAAAAAAGCAATCCCAAACACCCCCTTAGCTGAGGGCTGGTTCTTGCGTTTGATTTTGTAGTTCAAGTAAATGGTGTAAACAACACAGTGGCACAAATGGACTAGATGCTATGTGCTGTTTAGTTGATTGTATATTTGTTAAAAGAGTTGACTCCTACCCATAGCAAACAATAAACTGGATAAAGAAATCGCCTATTCATCATTCGCGTTGTTTAGAAAAATTCATGTGCTTTGTACATAGTTTGAAAAAAGATTTTTTGTCACTTCAGCTGTGTAACCGATACACCAATACCAGCATACAGCACTTATAAACTAATGCCTATATGTCAGCGATGTTTGCTTGCATATTGAATTATTGATGCGACAAAAGAGCCTAAGAAAGACCACGAATGCTGTTTTTTGTTGTTTATGGTCTCATATCATCATTGTAAACAACAGATTTCCTACCTATGAAAATCCCCAAGAAGTTAAACAAAGACAAAATAATGGATTCTAAAATACGTCATACCTCACCAAAGTTTCCAAGGATAGAAAGTCCATGAATTATTCTCAGATCTTGAAATAATCAATAAATGACAGTATTCTGATTACTCTATGAACTAGCTGGCGGATTAAATATGATTTCTTTATAAGGCTAATGATAGAATAACAACACACTTCTGTTTGTGACCCGTTTTTATAATTATACTTAATAATGTTTCGACCCGGTAAACTTTTTCTGAAAAGACTTGGTATTATAATCTAGTGGACAATAACTAGTATACCAGGGGAGAAAGATGAGCTACTTTAATAATAGTTTTCTGAAATGGGCTAGTTCGCTGATTAGTGATAAGCAATCTCATCAGAAAAATATCACTTTAACAAGAAAACGGTCATCAACTGATCAAATTATCAGTTTAGCTCATTTCAAAAGAGTATTACCAAGCTACTCAGGGGTGGCCTACTGGTAAGAGGCGTGTGACTATCATCACTAAGATGTGAGAGGTCTCAAGTTCTAGTGTGGCGGTGGGCTCAAACCTCTTGGAATAGCCTGCCAAAAAGGTTGGAAACCATAGGTTACCAAAAGAAGAGTATAATTACCATAGCAGGACAATATTAGCCCTTATTAATTATGGTGTTTCTTGGAACTACTAGGATATGACTAATGTTGACTTCTTGTCTTTCCTTATTGTCTTAATGTAACACCCCCAAAATTTGGTACAGCGGAAGACTCAACAAGCTTTCGGGGTGCTACGGGGATTGGTATCAAACACAAGACAATATAGAACGAGATAAAGTAAACATAGTAAAGTACAACCACACGAGGTTTTAAAGTTTACATTATCCCAAAATCATTCAGAGTCAGGCCCAAAAGAAAATAAATATAGGTCCACAATAGTTATCAGAGTTTTAGAAATATAGATCCATAACCGGTGCCAAATGCCAAGCCTCCAATCCCAAGCATCCGCATAGCATCACTTAATTACCTGAGAAAACGTGCTAAAAGTCAGCTTTCGCTGGTGAGATCATAGGTTTAGATTCTTAATTCAATATAGTGGACATGTACGCAAAACGCTTGCTAGCTAGACTAGGGCTCAATCATCCAACAAAATAATCCAACCAAAACAATCCAACCAAAATAATCCAACCAAATCAATCCCACCAAAATAATCCAACCAAATCAACTCATCCCTATAGGTGCACGCTATAGCTCAAATCAATCCAATCAATAGCTTACCTAGCTCAAGTCTAGGCCTCGCTCTATAATCAATCAAATAGCTTACCTAGATCTAGTCTAGGCCTCGCTCAATATGTATGCGTAAGGATACGACATACCCAACATTCGTAAGGATACTACATGTTCAACTTACCTAGATCTAGTCTAGGCCTCGTTGTTTAGCTTACCTAGCTCTAGGCTAGGCCTCGCTCTATAAACAATCAAATAGCTTACCTAGATCTAGTCTAGGCCTCGCTCAATATGTATGCGTAAGGATACGACATACCCAACATTCGTAAGGATACGACATGTTCAACTTACCTAGATCTAGTCTAGGCCTCGTTGTTTAGCTTACCTAGCTCTAGGCTAGGCCTCGCTCTATAAACAATCCAATAGCTTACCTAGTTCGGGGACTAGGCCTCGCTCAACAACCAAATCAATAGCTTACCTAGCTCAGGTCTAGGCCTCGCTCAATAACCGAATCAATAGCTTACCTAGATCTAGTCTAGGCCTCGCTCTACCTAGTTCTATAAGCATAGCAAGTTTTGAGATCAAAAAGCGATAATAGTCCACATAAAACATTTGCACGTTTCTCACCCCAAGTATTGAAAACAAAGTTCAAGAGTAAAAAGTGGGGCTATGACTCACCTCAAGTCCAGAAAATAGCAAGACGAGGTAGGTAGAAATAAGATGTATGATAACTCACGAAACAGCAACTACGGACTTGGCACGACCTAACAATATTAACTCTTTCAGAAATCATTTCCTCAAATATATAATATTCCCAAACCCGGACGAGAATCCGTTTTATTTCCGAAAATCCATTTCGTATTAGTTTGGTGTATTTGCGTTTGGTATCCATACGGGTGGTGGGTCGACTCAAAACAAACCAACAAGATCACACGTAGAAGATATAATAAACTATAGATCTAATATTAGCCCAATATATCATTTAAATAAATCGCCAAAGTTTACCAAATCCGTCGATTTGATAATCCTCATATTTATTTACGTAATATACCGTTCCAAGATTACACCCAACCTAAAGCACATATAAAGCACATAGCACATAATTACTATATAGTATATATCGTAGTTTAATAAATTCCTCGTATATATCGTCAAATTGGCCAGATTTCCCGATATATACACTCGCAATCTATTACACTTTACATATACTATAACCTGTGGGCGTCGTAGGATACGATGCCCACTAATATATTCGTTTCATATAACCAAACAACCCGGCTCAACCTTACGGTTGAGTGGTTATTTACTTATAGTAAATGTCTATATTAGTCGTCATATATCCGAGACAACACGAATGTCGCAAAGAATAACTTACCTGGACCCGAGTGACAACAATTTCGCCTAACTCAATAAATTTATTCGTTATATATATCCGAAATGACTTTTTATTAAACGTTTCATAATTGTCGGGAGTTTCCCGTTTATAACACAATTTTTATAATAATAATACGTTTAATAATAATATTACGCCACTTTCGTAGCCTAATATATATCTAATCGTATTATTTATAATACGACTCGTGATTATTATTATTATTAATATACGCGTTTATATAGTTATATATACGTTATTCACGTATATACTTTCGTATAAACGTTCATATTATTAATAATTATTATTACGAGTTTTATTATTCTCGTTCAAGTTTAATAATTATTGAGTTATACGAAATGGTCATATGTCCGAGTCATGACTCTCGGCTCATTGTCCAAGTCCAATAATAAACCAAAGTCATAAATAATAATCTCCGTCCAATCACAATCTCAACCACGGGCTACAACAATAAGGTCCGACTACGGTACCCGACTAACCTATCTCCGTCATCTAACGACCGTCTCATAACCGGTCCCCAATCACTTACCAATCGACAACAACTTCACAATATCAAAACCATAACCAATATCCAATTCGACCCAAAGCATACGGCCGAGAAAATAATACCACAACAACAATCTTAACCAAAAACAATCATAAGAAATAATAATATAACAAATAGTTCACAATTAGCACAAAAATAACATCAACCAAGTAAGTGTTCGGGTCGGTTTACCAAGCCGAACCCGAGGCTATACGACTCAATTGAGTCTCGGTCACATCACAAGCTGCCATGGCTCGAAGAGCAAACCAAGGGTCACCAAAATATAAGCTCCCAAAGAGCACACCCGACTGCCAAATCGACCACGAAGGTCTTGGCATCATTTAACCAAACTCGGCATTAAGCCGCGACTCCAATGAGTCGGAACAACAATCCAACGCAACAACATATGAAACCACAACCTCAAGATCAAGAAGATAAGCAGATCGAGCCCATACGCTCGGATCAAAAACTATGCCGTGAGTCTTAGACTCACGGTTCGAATTAACCCATCGAGCAAACCAACCCGGATACCAAACTATTAAGAAAAACGTTTTTCCAATCAACAACCCATCAAGTATTACACGTTTTTAATTAAAAACCCATTCGGATGTCATCATGTCGTGACTCTAGGTCACGATTTTTATCAAGAATACGAGTGAAAACTCGTCTCACCTTCGATCTAGAGCTCAAAACCGTGATAACCCTTCAAAATACGCGATTGGTGGTGAACTTGGTGGTGATTCGAAATGAAATAAAGGGGTTATAGGCGCGTGTTGTTGTAGATCTAAGAGTAGGGATGATGGGGGATCGATTGGTGATGGTGGTGTAGAGTGGTGACCGGCGGTGGCTGTGGTGGTGGCCGGATATTAAAGGGGCGGCTAGGGTTTGTCAAAGAGAGGCAAAGAGAGAGAGATGAGTGAATGGTTGTGTTGTGTGTGAACCAATATAACCACAAGGACCGGATCTTGTAGTTTTACTCTTATTATTAATAATAATAATAATAATAATAATAATAATAATAATAATAATAATAGTAATAATAATAATATTATTACGGTTGAGCGGGTAATGTGGGTAGATGTAAAAACACGTGGGCCGAACCCGAACTCATTTTAAAATGTCCATATCACACGAGAACCCCTCGTAATTAATTAAAATATATAACGGACTCGTTAAGACGAATCATAAAACTATGTTAGGTAATCCTAGTGCCAAAGTCAACGTAGTACCAAGTGAGAATTCAAATATACATCACCGATCACATAATCAAAAATGAATTATGAACATAATTCACGAATTCCATAACGTCATTAAATAAAATATCCATAAAATAGGTCTTACAAGTTCGTCGTGAAATGAAAATTTCAAATAAAAATTATGAACGAACTTAAGTTGAAATGCGGGTTTTTAAAAATAGCTCCCTAAACTGCCAGTTGTCACATCCTCCCCGTCTCAGAAGGAAACCCGTCCCGGGTTTCACTCGGAAAAATTCATCTACGAAGTGAAAAGCTTCGGATATCTCTTCCTGAACTCGTCCTCACGTTCCCACGTAAACTCTGGTCCATGTCGGGAATTCCAACGAACCTTGACGAGCGGAATGCGACTCCTCTTGAGTCGTTTAACTTCACGATCTAAAATCTCGATCGGCTCCTCCACGAAATTCAATTTCTCATCAACACGAATATCCCTCATTGGAATGACGGGCATTTCATCAGAAAGACATTTCTTCAAATTACTCACGTGAAACACGTCATGAACTTTGCTTAGTTCAGACGGTAATTCCAACCTATAAGCCACGGGCCCAATTCTTTCTAAGATCAAGAATGGTCCAATGTAGCGCGGGTTGAGTTTACCACGTTTCCCGAAACGTATTATACCTTTCCAAGGCGAGACTTTCAGCATCACTTTGTCTCCAACCTGGAACTCTAAAGGTTTACGTCTCTGATCGGCGTAGCTCTTCTGCCTATCTCTGGCGGCTTGCAACCGATCACGAATCTGAGTTACTTTCTCGGTAGTTTCCAAAATAAGCTCAGGGCCTGTAAGTTGACTATCTCCAACTTCTGCCCAACCAATAGGCGAACGACACTTTCTGCCATACAAAGCTTCGAAGGGTGCAGCCTTAAGACTTGTATGGTAGCTATTATTATAGGAGAATTCCGCAAGGGGTAAATACTTCTCCCAGCCTTTACCAAAGTCTATGATGCATGCACGAAGCATATCCTCTAACGTCTGAATGGTCCTCTCACTTTAACCATCGGTTTGGGGATGATATGCAGTACTCATATCAAGCCTCGTCCCCAAAGCCGTTTGAAGTGATCGCCCCAAAACTGACGTAAAACGACTATCACGATCCGAAATAATAGATATCGGGACTCCATGACGCGAAATAATTTCCTTCACATATAACCTTGCAAGCTTATCCACACTATCATCTTCACTAATAGCTAAGAAATGAGCAGACTTGGTCAGACGATCCACAATTACCCAGATAGCGTCACAACCGCTAGCCGTCCTCGGTAATTTGGTAATGAAGTCCATAGTAATCCGCTCCCATTTCCAAACTGGAAGTTCTGGTTGCGTTAGTAGTCCTGACGGTCTCTGGTGTTCAGCCTTAACCTTGGCGCATGTCAAGCACTTACTAACATACGATGCTATACCTGCCTTCATATTTGGCCACCAATAGAACTTCTTAAGATCCTGGTACATTTTGTCCGACCCAGGATGAATGGAGTATCTTGACTTATGCGTCTCATGCATAATCAACTCTCGAATTCCTCCATACAATGGTACTCAACTTCGCTCTCCAAAACATAATATTCCATCAGAACGCTTAATAAATCCCTTCTCATTTTCTGCCATCCCAAATATATTCTCAGCAGACCGATTCTCTGCTTTCAACGCTTCCGTTTGAGCTTCTAATATTTGAGATGGTAATGGCGATACGATAGTCATTCCTAATGACCTCACTCGTAATGGTGGCATTCTCTCCTTTCGACTAAGAGTATCAGCAACAACGTTTGCTTTACCCGGATGGTAGCGAATTTCACAATCATAATCGCTTAGCAACTCAATCCAACGTCGCTGCCTCATGTTAAGCTCTTTTTGGTTCAAAATGTGTTGCAGACTTTTGTGATCAGTAAACACTACACACTTGGTTCCATACAAGTAATGTCTCCATATCCTCAAAGCAAAAACCACAGCACCTAACTCCAAATCATGGGTGGTGTAGTTCTTCTCATGCTTCTTGAGCTGTCGGGAAGCATAAGCTATCACTTTCTCTCGTTGCATTAACACAGCTCCTAAACCTTTATGTGAAGCGTCACAATAGACGACGAAATCCTCGTTACCTTCGGGTAACGCCAAGATAGGAGCACTACACAACATCTCCTTAAGTAACTGAAATGCTTCCTCTTCCTTATCTCCCCATTCATACTTAACACTCTTTTGAGTCAATTTGGTCAACGGTTTTGCTATCTTCGAAAATCCCTCAATGAATCTTCGGTAACAACCGGCTAATCCCAAAAATTGACGAACTTCTGTTGGGGTCGTAGGTGCAGCCCAATCCTTAATCGCTTCAATCTTAGCAGGGTCCACATGAACTCTTTGTCTATCAATCATACGACCTAGAAATTGTACCGTCGGAATCCCAAAATTCACATTTCGAAAACTTGGCATACAGTTTCTCCTTCCTGAGCAATCCTAAGATAAGTCTTAGATGCTCCTCATGCTCCTTCTCACTCTTCGAATATATCAGAATGTCATCGATAAACACAATCACGAACTTATCTAAGTAAGGCTTACACACCCGATTCATGAGATCCATGAATACCACCGGTGCGTTACTCAACCCAAACGGCATCACCTGAAACTCGTAATGCCCGTAACGGGTTCTGAAAGCCGTTTTTGGAATATCTTCCTCGCGCACTCGAAGCTGATGATATCCCGATCTCAAATCGATCTTCGAATACACGCTCGATCCTTGAAGTTGATCGAACAAATCGTCGATCCTAGGTAACGGGTATCTATTCTTCACCGTTAACTTGTTCAACTCCCGATAATCAATACACATACGAAACGATCCATCCTTCTTTTTCACAAATAAGATCGGGGCTCCCCAAGGCGAAGAACTTGGTCTTATGAATCCCTTTTCGGCTAACTCCGCTAATTGTTTCGACAACTCTTCCAATTCAGTAGGTGCAAGACGATAAGGCGCTCGTGCTACAGGTGCAGCACCAGGTATCAACTCAATTTGAAATTCCACTTGTCTATTAGGCGGAATTCCCGGCAAGTCATCGGGAAACACATCCGAAAAATCACGAACTATAGGTACATCTCCAATGCACCTTTCTTTCTTCTCCTTCTCTCCTTTCTCAGAAATTTGGGCTAAGAAAAGGTAATTTCCTTTTTCCATTAGCTTCGGCAACTTAGTACAAGATACGACCGCTAATCTAGATGGGTCTCTCAAATCCTTTCTATCTCCTGGTATGTTCAGAATCTCCTTGCCGTAAGGCAAACGCACGATCTTCTCATCGCAGATTATATGAGCACGATACTTCGACAACCAATCCATACCAATAATGACATCAAAACTTCCTAATGTGACGGGTAGAAGATCTATGTTGAAAGGACGATTCAGAAAGTTTAACGTGCAACCGCGAATGATAGTCCTAATCATCTCTATGTTCCCATTAGCTAACTCCACATCATAACCAATTCCTAAGGCCATCGGGGGTTTCTCTAGTAAGGGTGCAAACTTAGTGGACACAAAACTCTTATCGGCACCAGTACCAAATAATATGGAAGCATAACGATTATTGAGAAGGAACGTACTAGTAACGACGTTCGGATCTTCTCCTCTCTCGTTCCCAAGTGCATACACTCTCCCATGAGCAGCTCCAGCTTCCACACGTTGGTCCCCATTATCTTGTCGTCCACGGTTTCCATTATTGTACCCATTACCACCCGATCCTTGATTTCCTCGGTTCCACGATTCCCTACACTCATTCCTATAATGCCCCTTCTTTCCACATCCATAACAAGTAACATTTGCCTTACTCATAGTTTCAGGAGTAGCTTGAACCATAGCAAGAAGTCGAGCTCTACAGTCCCTAGCTGTGTGTCCTTTCCTTGAGCAATTCTGGCATATCACAGTACATCATTCAGAATGATGCTTGTAGCACCGGTTACACTTGGGTGCATCTCCATTGTAGTTCTTCTTGTCTCCATCTCCCATAGCATAAGCTCTAGTAGTTGTTTGTCGCTTGTTTCGACGATCATTACCCTTAGAGTGATCATCCATCTTCCTCTTTCCATTCTTGTCTTTCTCAGCTTCTTCCCATGCCAACGAGTCCATCAATTGTTGAGCAATAGTGATAGCCTCATGGATGTTTGTAGGCTTAGCAGAAATCACATCATTCCTTGTAGCTACCGGCAACCCATCGGTATACCTCTCAATCCTTTGAGTCTCAGTCCTAACCATATCGGGACAAAGTAAGGCTAACTCTCGATAACGGCGATTGTAAGTTGCCATATCGGTACCTTTCACCTTATGGTTCCAGAACTCAATCTCCAGCTTCTTAATCTCATTTCTTGGGCAGTAAGTCTGAATCAGCAAAGACTTAAATTGCTCCCAAGTCATAGCATAAGCCACATCACTCCCAACCGAGTTACGGTAATTGTTCCACCAAGTTAAAGCTTCATCCTTGAAAGTAAAAGAAGCAAACTTTACCTTCGTACTCTCCGCACAACCACTGACATTAAACACTGACTCAGTCTTTTCTATCCATTTGACCAAGTAGACCACTCCTTCAGTTCCACCAAACTCAACGGGTCCACAAATCTTAAACTCCTTGTAGTTACCTCCATTAGCACGAACAGGTGGAAATGTTCTAGCAGAATTGTTGGAATGATTTGACCCAGCTAGTAGCTCAGCAACTCGTTGCTCCACAAGTTGATTGATCATTGCTTGATCCACAGTAGGTGCATTAAGTGGAACATGATAATTGTCTCCCTGAACATCAACATTTTGATTCCTGTTGTTGCGGTTCGTAGTGTCCAGGTTATCAGGAGTAGGGGTCTCAACATTTCGAGTAGGACGGCGTCCTCGACGACCAGGGGTAGTCGTTGCAGGACCTGTTCTGGTAGCTCTAACAGGGTTTCGTCGTGCAACCATTAATATAGTACCAACACAAGGTCAACTACGCAAATAGGAACACAATTCTCCATGTACGCCAGAATCGTAGAATATCATACGGAATCATTATCGTCCATACAAGTAGCGATCGATACTTTGTTCCAAAACACTAAAAGACATAATAAATACTAATCGTTCCATACGAGACGAACATACAATCCGAATAACATGACTTAAGGGATAGAATAACCAGCTCTCATAACCAAATACTCCCTGACTTAGGGCGCAACACAACAACAACACAAATCTAAATTGATCTAGCCATGAAGCTGGCGTAGACTATTCAACTCCGATCTCAAACCATCCAAATCTCTCCATAACGATTCCAGCTCAACACTGTATATATCTCTACCTCTCTTGAGGTCTGCTGCCTCCTTCTCCAACTCCGTGTTCCTCTGCCACAGCTTGCGATCTCCCTCGCGAGCAGTGAGGAAACCTCTCTGCAGACTCTCTATCTGCTCATGTATCTCCATCATACCTCTCCTAATCGCTGTCGTCCTGCCCATGACAGTAGTCAAATCAACTCTCAACTCAGCAACAAACTCAGCAATAAACTCAGCAATAATCATCTCAAGTCAGTCAGACATCCGCGAGATCCTCTCGCCCTGTGCAGTAATCCGAGTCCACATCCTACCAATTTCACCCAAATCTGCATGCTCAGCAGAAACCTCAGAAGGTGCATCCAACTCAACGGGACTACCAGGTGGCAACTCAAACAAAAATGGATGATCAGGTGAAACCGGCTCTAACGGATGTATCGGGGAATCGGGCTTCGCAGAATGAGCTGAATGTGCTAGCGACCCATCATCATCAGGCATCTCCTCTTCCTGAGGGTCATCATTCTCTTCCTCATCTTGAGGGTTATCATTCTGCTCACCCTCGTACTCCTCCTCATACTCCTCGTCGGAGGGGTACTTCATCAATCGTCATCTCTGAGCAGGTGAACCACGAGGCGATAAAATCGGTGACTTAGGGCGACAATGAGACGATAAAGTAGTGGCTAAACGCATGACCATCACGTATGGGTCATCAGGGGCCATAGTGATCTACGATGGGCGACGCGTACTAGCAATAACAATTCTTAACAACAACACGTGCAAGGGAGGCTATGATTTGTGACAACGGCGTAGGGTAGGTGTAAGTGTTTCAAAACAACTAAACCGCGAATTCAAAATACCATATCAAAAATCATCATATAATTCCCAATCATATATCAAGAAAGATTTAAAATACCGCATTACTAAAATCATTCGTAAAACAATTAAGCCATATAATTCCTCAAAACGCATATAATTCCTCAAAACACATATAATTCCTCAAAACGCCATCATATCACTAAATCAATAAACCTCAAAACCTCAAATCATCTCAAGAAATCCCAAATCGCTAATCATCTCAATGATCTCATAATACCTCAATAATAAACAATGATGCTTCGGCTTGGCGGGCTGGCGGGCAATGGTCGAGGATCGTTTTCTATAAAAATCGGTTATAGTTTAGGTGTCTATTTACCTAGTTCTCTATAACCTTGGCTCTGATACCAATCTGTAACACCCCCAAAATTTGGTACAGCGGAAGACTCAACAAGCTTTCGGGGTGCTACGGGGATTGGTATCAAACACAAGACAATATAGAACGAGATAAAGTAAACATAGTAAAGTACAACCACACGAGGTTTTAAAGTTTACATTATCCCAAAATCATTCAGAGTCAGGCCCAAAAGAAAATAAATATAGGTCCACAATAGTTATCAGAGTTTTAGAAATATAGATCCATAACCGGTGCCAAATGCCAAGCCTCCAATCCCAAGCATCCGCATAGCATCACTTAATTACCTGAGAAAACGTGCTAAAAGTCAGCTTTCGCTGGTGAGATCATAGGTTTAGATTCTTAATTCAATATAGTGGACATGTACGCAAAACGCTTGCTAGCTAGACTAGGGCTCAATCATCCAACAAAATAATCCAACCAAAACAATCCAACCAAAATAATCCAACCAAATCAATCCCACCAAAATAATCCAACCAAATCAACTCATCCCTATAGGTGCACGCTATAGCTCAAATCAATCCAATCAATAGCTTACCTAGCTCAAGTCTAGGCCTCGCTCTATAATCAATCAAATAGCTTACCTAGATCTAGTCTAGGCCTCGCTCAATATGTATGCGTAAGGATACGACATACCCAACATTCGTAAGGATACTACATGTTCAACTTACCTAGATCTAGTCTAGGCCTCGTTGTTTAGCTTACCTAGCTCTAGGCTAGGCCTCGCTCTATAAACAATCAAATAGCTTACCTAGATCTAGTCTAGGCCTCGCTCAATATGTATGCGTAAGGATACGACATACCCAACATTCGTAAGGATACGACATGTTCAACTTACCTAGATCTAGTCTAGGCCTCGTTGTTTAGCTTACCTAGCTCTAGGCTAGGCCTCGCTCTATAAACAATCCAATAGCTTACCTAGTTCGGGGACTAGGCCTCGCTCAACAACCAAATCAATAGCTTACCTAGCTCAGGTCTAGGCCTCGCTCAATAACCGAATCAATAGCTTACCTAGATCTAGTCTAGGCCTCGCTCTACCTAGTTCTATAAGCATAGCAAGTTTTGAGATCAAAAAGCGATAATAGTCCACATAAAACATTTGCACGTTTCTCACCCCAAGTATTGAAAACAAAGTTCAAGAGTAAAAAGTGGGGCTATGACTCACCTCAAGTCCAGAAAATAGCAAGACGAGGTAGGTAGAAATAAGATGTATGATAACTCACGAAACAGCAACTACGGACTTGGCACGACCTAACAATATTAACTCTTTCAGAAATCATTTCCTCAAATATATAATATTCCCAAACCCGGACGAGAATCCGTTTTATTTCCGAAAATCCATTTCGTATTAGTTTGGTGTATTTGCGTTTGGTATCCATACGGGTGGTGGGTCGACTCAAAACAAACCAACAAGATCACACGTAGAAGATATAATAAACTATAGATCTAATATTAGCCCAATATATCATTTAAATAAATCGCCAAAGTTTACCAAATCCGTCGATTTGATAATCCTCATATTTATTTACGTAATATACCGTTCCAAGATTACACCCAACCTAAAGCACATATAAAGCACATAGCACATAATTACTATATAGTATATATCGTAGTTTAATAAATTCCTCGTATATATCGTCAAATTGGCCAGATTTCCCGATATATACACTCGCAATCTATTACACTTTACATATACTATAACCTGTGGGCGTCGTAGGATACGATGCCCACTAATATATTCGTTTCATATAACCAAACAACCCGGCTCAACCTTACGGTTGAGTGGTTATTTACTTATAGTAAATGTCTATATTAGTCGTCATATATCCGAGACAACACGAATGTCGCAAAGAATAACTTACCTGGACCCGAGTGACAACAATTTCGCCTAACTCAATAAATTTATTCGTTATATATATCCGAAATGACTTTTTATTAAACGTTTCATAATTGTCGGGAGTTTCCCGTTTATAACACAATTTTTATAATAATAATACGTTTAATAATAATATTACGCCACTTTCGTAGCCTAATATATATCTAATCGTATTATTTATAATACGACTCGTGATTATTATTATTATTAATATACGCGTTTATATAGTTATATATACGTTATTCACGTATATACTTTCGTATAAACGTTCATATTATTAATAATTATTATTACGAGTTTTATTATTCTCGTTCAAGTTTAATAATTATTGAGTTATACGAAATGGTCATATGTCCGAGTCATGACTCTCGGCTCATTGTCCAAGTCCAATAATAAACCAAAGTCATAAATAATAATCTCCGTCCAATCACAATCTCAACCACGGGCTACAACAATAAGGTCCGACTACGGTACCCGACTAACCTATCTCCGTCATCTAACGACCGTCTCATAACCGGTCCCCAATCACTTACCAATCGACAACAACTTCACAATATCAAAACCATAACCAATATCCAATTCGACCCAAAGCATACGGCCGAGAAAATAATACCACAACAACAATCTTAACCAAAAACAATCATAAGAAATAATAATATAACAAATAGTTCACAATTAGCACAAAAATAACATCAACCAAGTAAGTGTTCGGGTCGGTTTACCAAGCCGAACCCGAGGCTATACGACTCAATTGAGTCTCGGTCACATCACAAGCTGCCATGGCTCGAAGAGCAAACCAAGGGTCACCAAAATATAAGCTCCCAAAGAGCACACCCGACTGCCAAATCGACCACGAAGGTCTTGGCATCATTTAACCAAACTCGGCATTAAGCCGCGACTCCAATGAGTCGGAACAACAATCCAACGCAACAACATATGAAACCACAACCTCAAGATCAAGAAGATAAGCAGATCGAGCCCATACGCTCGGATCAAAAACTATGCCGTGAGTCTTAGACTCACGGTTCGAATTAACCCATCGAGCAAACCAACCCGGATACCAAACTATTAAGAAAAACGTTTTTCCAATCAACAACCCATCAAGTATTACACGTTTTTAATTAAAAACCCATTCGGATGTCATCATGTCGTGACTCTAGGTCACGATTTTTATCAAGAATACGAGTGAAAACTCGTCTCACCTTCGATCTAGAGCTCAAAACCGTGATAACCCTTCAAAATACGCGATTGGTGGTGAACTTGGTGGTGATTCGAAATGAAATAAAGGGGTTATAGGCGCGTGTTGTTGTAGATCTAAGAGTAGGGATGATGGGGGATCGATTGGTGATGGTGGTGTAGAGTGGTGACCGGCGGTGGCTGTGGTGGTGGCCGGATATTAAAGGGGCGGCTAGGGTTTGTCAAAGAGAGGCAAAGAGAGAGAGATGAGTGAATGGTTGTGTTGTGTGTGAACCAATATAACCACAAGGACCGGATCTTGTAGTTTTACTCTTATTATTAATAATAATAATAATAATAATAATAATAATAATAATAATAATAATAGTAATAATAATAATATTATTACGGTTGAGCGGGTAATGTGGGTAGATGTAAAAACACGTGGGCCGAACCCGAACTCATTTTAAAATGTCCATATCACACGAGAACCCCTCGTAATTAATTAAAATATATAACGGACTCGTTAAGACGAATCATAAAACTATGTTAGGTAATCCTAGTGCCAAAGTCAACGTAGTACCAAGTGAGAATTCAAATATACATCACCGATCACATAATCAAAAATGAATTATGAACATAATTCACGAATTCCATAACGTCATTAAATAAAATATCCATAAAATAGGTCTTACAAGTTCGTCGTGAAATGAAAATTTCAAATAAAAATTATGAACGAACTTAAGTTGAAATGCGGGTTTTTAAAAATAGCTCCCTAAACTGCCAGTTGTCACACTTAAGCATCTTAACACGCCGCGATTCAACTTTAAAAGAGACGGGTTGTAGCAGTACACAAACCAATTCAAGTGTTTATACAAAGGTAACAAGAGATTCAAACAAGATGGGTTCAGAAGCACCATTTCAGCTCCCTGTGGTTGATTTCTCAGCATTAAATAAACAAAACCCCGACATGGTTATCTGGGAATCTGCTAAAACCAAAGCCATTGAAGCCCTTCAAGAATATGGTTGCTTCGAAGCCACCTTTGATGAAATCTCACCTGACCTTCAAAAGTCTGTTTTCAGTGAACTTGAAAACCTCTTTAACCTTCCACTAGAAACTAAACAAAGAAACGCCAATGATCGTGAGTTTCATGGCTATATTGGTCAAATCCCATTCATGCCACTCTATGAAAGCATGGGAATCGACACACCTTACATTCAAGAGAAAGTTGACGAGTTCACTAATGTCATGTGGCCTCAAGGGAACCCCAACTTTTCGTATGTTCGTAACTTCTAGTTTTGCTTATTTAAGAATTTAAGATAACACACTTATATCTGCATAACTTTCAGAAAGAATTTTTATAAAACTCAAACATTCAAAATCTGTATTTAACATTAGCTAGTTCACAGCATGTTGATTATTTTGCTTTCGTCATGGAGCCTTTTTGTGAGTGTAAGCAAAGTGTGCTACACAAATACTACATAACAATCAAGCCAAAGTTCCTTGTCTTTTATATGTTTATTTAATTATTTGTATAAAGTATTTAAGATAATGAATTATGACACTAATGTGTGTATGCAGAAAAAGTATCCAAGCCTACTCAAAGAAGCTGTGGGAATTGGATGAAATGGTGAAAAAGATGGTGTTTGAAGGATTGAATTTAAGGAAGTATCTGGAAGAACACTTGGAAGCAACAAGTTATCATTTGAAGGTGATGAAATATCGAGTTGCAGATCCAAGTGAATCGACTATGGGATTAGATTCTCATGCAGATACAAGTATACTTACTATTCTACATCAAAATGGAGTTCAAGGACTAGAGCTTCGAACCAAAGATGAAACTTGGGTTACTGTAAATGTTTCACCAAATTCATTTGTTGTCATGGCTGGTGAAAGCTTTAATGTAAGTATTCATTATAATGATTGACTCCTCGAGATATCAGTAATATATTAATTAGGATCATTTTGGAAATTAATAATAATGGTGTTGCGAATGTAGGTTTTGTCGAACGGGCGATTGCATGCACCTTTTCATAGGGTGGTGATGAATGCAAACAAGACTAGGCTTTCAGTTGGTTTATTTTCAATGCCAAAAGTTGGGAGCATCGTGAAACCTCCAAAAGAGATGGTGGATGAAGAGCATCCGTTGTTGTTTAAGCCTTTCGATTATGGAGAGTTCATGGACTACTTTTGTATGGCTGGTGTCAAGAAAGATACTTATGGGCTCAAAACTTATTGCGGTTTATCAATCTGACAACTTTGAGGCAGATGAAGTTCTGAAGATTAAATAAATGATCAACCTTTATGATCATATGGTTCTACTATTATCACTACAAAGTATTTGTATACATATATGTGAATTTTAATAAGCATATTATCCTCCTTCGCAATGTGAAATAGCTCTTAAATATATTTGCTTGGTCTTATAACAAAGTCAAAGAGTTGGTATTATGTTAACATCGACTTCTAAACCACATCCACTTGGTTCAAGGGCTTTAAGATATACCGACTGGGTAGAAAACTAGACGTGTTGGCAGATTGGTTAACGGGTCAAAATATGCTGGATCAGAATATGTGGAACTGCATACGACTTTTTGAGTTTCACAGAGAACTAATATATCAAATATGCAAAATTATTAGAGCGGCGATCCAATTTTGTTGAATCAATTATTTGAGTAGGCCATAGTGTCTTTCATGATACTAGAATCGTCTTTATTGCAGCTTTTGTTCATGCGGAAATTCTAACAAAGAGAATTATTTTTGTTCATGAAATCCGAAGCTAAATACTATTAAACGATATCACTCGTTGGACTGGAGTTACTTTCAGTATCTGGTGGCTGGAAAATTTAGATTCTATATTGTTTTTCTACTATTTTGTTTCGTTTTCAAGTGAGGTCATTTCTTGGTTAAGCCAAACAGATGCGTACAAGAACAAGAATCAAGATTCATGGGTGTTTTATGTTTTCTTGTTTTTACGGTGTTTAAAAATCAAAAGATGATTCCAATGATTTATGTTTTGAACTCGTTGGCATTTTCTTCGAGTTAGCCTATATACACAATTATTATCTTGTCGTGTTCTAAAAACATACATAGTAATAAGTTCAAAAAAACTGTTTGGATAGTGTGTGTTACAGGAAAATTAACTTATTTTCGTAAGAAAAAAGCCAAATAAGCTAATTAATCTACTTTCTAATATGCCCTTTTGGACTTACGCATTCAAGGACGAAAACAAGATATTAGCAATTTACTCATGATTCTGTTACCACTGCAATTGCTGGTATATATGTGTTCAACATAGATGCACATACACACAACCATTTCTACTAACGACTCACATGGAATGGTAGTAACACTATCTGGCCATTGCTGTGCTCGTTTATTCCACCACTTATAATATGAAAAGTTGGCTGGATTCGAACCAAAGGTGGTCTAAATTCCGCAAAACGATTTGAGGGGACACTTTGATTTCTTCCCTTCAGCTGTGTTAAAGTAATCGATAAGCTTGTAGTTATAAAATGGCTTATACTGTAAAGGATGGTCTTCGTCAACAAGTTGTTGAGGTACTTCTATCTTGACATCCGGAATAAATGCAAATATCCCCACTGAATATCTGTCTTTGTCCCCGTGCATCATCACCCTGTGAATAGGTGACTCGATTCTTCCGTTGGTCCATGCCTAATTGATAAAATAAAAAAACATCTTAAATCTCACATACATCAACATTTCACAGGGGTAGTTCAGTAGGTGTAACAGTTTTTAGTTACATGTTTATGCGAGCATGGAGTACTCTAGCTACTTATTACTTGCAAGTAAAGTTTTTATTTCATGTTAAATAGAACTAATACGCAAATATGACAGTACCAATATTGACGAAAGAGTGAAAGTAGAGAACTACTAATACAGTTAATTAACTCAAAAAAACTACGTACCATGCAAACATCGCCTGCCATGAATACAAAAGATGAGGGTAAAGGATTAACTTCAATCCACTCACCATCCTTTGTCTTTATCTCGAGACCCTTTACTTGATGTTGATCAAGAATGGATGCGAAAGTCTTATCAGTGTGAGCATAAATTCCTATAATGCTTTCATTTTCCTTCACTTGAGGGATAAGGTATTTCATGAGGCGCAGAAGATAAGTTTTTGATCCGAGGAGCGATTCATAGTTTTCCTCTATTCCATAACTTTTTGCTATGATTCTCATCACTACGTGTTCTAGTTCTGCTACAGCTTTTGAGTACACTAATACACTTTCACTAAAACATGATTATCAAAAAAAAAAAAAAAAAAAAAAAAAAAAAAAAAAAAATCAATCGGTGTCAAACATAGCTAATAAAATATATGCAGGTTAGAAGAGACCCAGGTTAGAACCTCAGATCATCTATGGATTGTTAAATCAAGATGACCATGTGGTAAGGCATTCTGAAGGTCTCTGAAGAGATCCAGGTTCGAACCTTGCAGGGTAAACATCCTGGGAGGCCTAGGGAAGTGTCCGGAAACGGCCACATGAATACCCGTTAGGTCGGATATATCTGAGCCAAAAAGGCTAAACTTTTTCCTAATAGTCTGAATAGAGATTCCTCTCCGATTACCCGTTTTTAGTTTATAGAAAACAAAAATGAAGATATTTAAAAACAATACCTGAAACTTGGATTTCCAGAGGGCCACATGAGTTTTTCGAATCTTTCAATTCCTTGCTTAGTTGTTGCATTTTGAATGCCTAAGCCTTCATAAAAAGGAGCACCGGGCCGTGCTCCGATATAACCATGACTTGGTGGATATGCAGTGTCTAAAGCTTTCACTTCAGTAGGTAAATCAAATAGTTGCTGAGATGCATGAAAAATAGCATCATGAAGTCCCTGAGACACTCCATCATACATGGCTATGAAACATCCGTATTCTTCAAGTGCTCGCACAACTTCACCGCATGTTGTCACCCATGTACTTGAAGTAGAGTTTAAGTTTTCTAAACGCAAGTCGATAACAGGAAGATGCTTGGCCTGAGGTAAGGTACCCATTATTTCACAAATAAATATGAAAGGTATCGAAAATGTTATAACATATACAGCATATATTTGTTGATACTTCTTGAGCATCCCCTTTGTTAAGACTTAAATGTTTCAAAATATGGTATAGTAGTACATCAGTGTCAATGCTGGTCCATTTCAACTGCCCCCACTGCCCCACATGAATCATGTCAACAGCTATATGATTCTATACCTAATTTAATTTCCGATTGTCAAATGATCTTGAGTGGTTTACAGATAATTGTCTCATTATTAGTATTCAATTATAGAGTATATAAACGGATTAAAAGTATAAGGTTTTTCCTATTTAGTTACCTGGGGAGACAAGTATAGTAGATTTTGACTCAGATGTACATGACCTAACCGAGTATCCCTTCTCTGACTCCAAATTTGCTACATGCATGTGAGGCTTGAAATTGAGATTTTCACTTAAGAATCTCAAACCTCCACCACTAGGTAACCCTTTTAAGGTTTACAGAGTATATATCAACTAAATATCACTAATCAACTTCAACTTCCTTTAGATATGTTATTGTTATTATGTACATATCCGGTTCCTTTGGGAAAGATACAATGAGAATACTTTATTTAAGACACTGGTTCATAATTTGTTGTTTGATTCACTAGTATACATCAATCGATAGTGAATCGAATCTATAAATTAAATTACAAATTTGATTCACATTTTTTTTTGAAAACCGAGTTATGGTAATGGTTCACTAACTTTGCACGTATGATTCACAAATGAACTTATATCGCAAAAAAGTGAAATATTCAACTTTGATTCAAATTTTCGTTACACATTTTGGATTAAATTCACATAAATATATATCATGAGTATTACACTTGAAAAGATTGAATCGATGTTGAAAAATCATCGAATTCAAATTTTCTATACCACCTTATAATATGAACCTCCAACAAAATTGTAAGCTCACTGGAAAAATCTACAAGCTCAAGATCACAAGACAATTGCCAAAGTAAAGAAACAAGCACACAAATATTCCTCTAAACACTAACTCGGTGAAACAACATCTAAACATAATCACTTACCGTCGCTGTTGGCATCGTTGTTGACGGCTATTGTTGTGTTTTTTCGTCAACCTAAAAAACAAAACCCACAGGCAATCGTGTCAACATGTGTGAGCATATGTGTTTGTGTTTTGAGTTGTTAAGAAGTGATAGAACTGTATAAAAGTACAAACACAGCACATGGTTTATGCAGTTGTTTATGGGAATTAAAATAAAATAATCTTGAAAATTTTGTTTGTGTATATGACGAGCACTTATTAATTTGTCAAGATGTGGGATCTGTTTTATTATCTTAATTAAAAAAGATATCAGTTTAAATTCAATAATCAATATTTTAACTGTAACAGCTGAAATGAGTATTTGTTTGTTAAGCATAGTATGTCAAAATGCTTTTTACTCTAAGATTAATTACTAGGATTTTTTTTTTCATGCGCTATTTATTTTATCGACAACATGTTACATATGATCTAATTACAGCGTTTATATTGAAGTTTATATAGCTTGGACACAAATGTTATAGTGCAAATGGTGCTTCAAATTCCACAGTAAGATTTAAGGGGGCACTTTGATCTCATGCCTTCTTCGGTAGCATGGTAATGGAGATACTTGTAGTGATCAAATGCCTTAAACTTTAGAGGGTGGTTTTCGTCAACAAGTTCTTGTGGCGTCTCTATCTTGATATTCCGGATAAATGTGAATAGACCAAGTGAAAATCTCTCTTTGTTCCCTTGCATCATCACTCGATGGCACGATGCTTCAATCTTTCCATTAGTCCATGCCTAGAGAAAATGAAATAACAAAAACATTATGAAAATTTCACATTTATGAACATGTGCATATGTATAATAGATTATTATAGTTATTATAAGCTACCATGCAACCGTCGCCTGCCATGACTACAAAAGATGAGGGCGAAGGATCATACTTGATCCACTCCCCATCCTTTGTCTTGATCTCCAGACCCTTTACTTCATCTTGATGAAGAATGGACATGAAAGTCTTATCCGTGTGTGGAACGATGCCTAAGTTTCTTTCATCGCCTTGAGGGCCTAAGTACTTTATGAGTTTAAGAAGATAAGTGGTCGAACCAAGGAGCGGGCCATAGTGTTCCTCTATTCCATAACTTTTTGCAATCATTTTCATCACTATCTGATCTAACTCTGCTACTGCCTTTGAGAACATCGACACAGTCTCACTGAAGCATGTAAATCAAAAACAATATTAGTAGTAAATGTTGGAATGCATGTTATACACTAGACACAAAGTATGGAAATTTTGAACCATACCGGAAAACTTCATTTCCTGAGGGCCACATGAGTTTTGTGAATCTTTCAACTCCATCTGCAGTGGTTGCATTTTCAATGCCTAAGCCTTCATAAAGAGGAATAACCGGTATTTGCCCAACATAACCATGAGATGGTGTATCTGAAGTGTTTAGGACTTTCACTTCAGTAGGAAGATCAAATAGGTCATGAGATGCATGGAAAATTGCATCATGAAGTTCTTGAGACACCCCATCATACGAGGCCACGAAACACCCGTATTCTTCAAGTGCACTTATAACTTCACCGCATGTTTTAACCCATGAACTTGAATTATAGTCCAAGTTTTTGACAGATAAGTTAATAACAGGAAGTTTTGGCTGTGATAAGGATCCCATTGTTTCACAAGAATTTTATTTTTTCTCTATGTAAAATATACCCGAGGTTTATACTTTATAGTGTAAAGTGTAAACTAACAATGTGATTAGCCCCTTTTTTATTACTTGTAAATTTGATAAATATTATATATATTTTAAGCTCCATCCTTGTGTGATTAATTATTAAAGTACATATTTGGTAATGCATAAATATCAACAACGACCCGTTAGAACTTGGTACCACATGAGTGATTTAACAGCTAAATAATTGTACTTTTTTAATGCCTAATAGATCTTACTGTTGAGTCAGAAGCGAATAAGCATTGATGTGGCTTCCTCCAAAGATTGTCCTTTATTTCATATGATTGGTGCTTGGCCTTTAATCAATCTCATTTCTCAAATACAAAAGTACATGGTTCACATCATTGTAATTATAAGTTAATTTTCAAATGGAAGAAGGGTATGGCATAGATTGATAAGAACTGAAATTTTGTTAATCATGTCATTATCTGGTTGTCATGGTCCTCTTTCATAATAATCACTTGTCAATTACGGTCCCATACTTTGAAATTAGAGGTACCAGGTTTATTATTTCCTGCTTGCCCTTTTCTCGGTGTATGATTGTATAATTTTCAATGTCTATTATGGTCCCTGCATGTATTACTAATCAAGTGTTAGCAGATGGTCCCTTTTTTTCAATGATTGCAATAATACTTGGTAAAGGACATTTCTCCATGCATCTAGATCATTTGTTATCTAGATTATTATACAGTCTTTCTGTTATAATGATGCACATCTGAAAAAATTTACCCGGTCTTCTTAAAAGTGTTAAGTCGCGTTTTCTGTCTTATAGATGAAAATTTTGAAAATATCAACTCTGTCTTCTTAACAGTTTGTATGAATCTGGAGTTGTCCTACTCACATTTGCCCACTTTTAGTATTCAAGTACAAAGATATCGGAAAATTATTTAAAATCATCGTGTTTGGATGTTAAGTATTTAATTAGTGCTTGTTTATTTTCCTATTGACACTATATATTGTCCTATCATTATCAGTTCTTGAGGAATAAGTACTGCCAGATGTTTTATTTTGCTTTTTAAGAAAACTAAAATAACATCACATTCAATTTGAATATTAAGTTGTCCTAAATAGTTACTGAGATTTCTACTAATTAAGTAGTGTCCAGTTACTGAGATAATAAGCAAATATTAGAATCCAATATGTTTCGACCAATGCTTCATAAATCGATAAATACTTGTTTGTTATCCCACAAAAAAATCTTTAATTTCCATTATTGACCATATAGTTGGTAATTTTTTTGAATTAATTTTTCATGCGAGTCTAATGATAACGAGGTGAATGAGCATGAAAATTTGACGCATGCCTTATATATCCATAACTAAGTACACATAGTTTTCATTGTCAAAGCAGCGTACACTCACAGAAAGCATCAGCACCGGGAATAAGCAAACATATAGATTTTTGGACTAACACCATTTACATAATTCACACATTCATGAAGGTCATGTAAACACTTATTGTACATACACAATAGAACACCCTTATCAAAGTACATAGCACATTCAAGTCTCAAACTCCACAGTAGGTTCTTATAGCACATTCAAGTCTCCTGTTTTCCTCTTTGTTATAGAAGTCGAGGTATTTGAGATGATCAAATGGCTTAAACAGCAGCGGATGCTCTTCATCGACAAACTCTTTTGGCGTTTCTATAATCCCTTCCAGAAATGAAAACTGAGCTATAGAATATCTACTTTCTTTTCCATTCATAGTAACTCGATGAAAAGGTGAATACAATCTTTCATTACTCCATGCCTGATCATATATCTAAAATCTTTAGTTACAGAATAAACTATCCAAATTTCCAAAAAAGTCAACATGGTCAAACTTATCGATTTGTCATAATTTGATCAGAAACTCAAAGGGCGTTTTCTCGAAAAACATCAGAGTTTGATGGTTACCCCTACATACTGAATTAATTTTTTTTTACGTAAACAGATAATTGCATGACTAACCATGGCTGCATCGCCTGACATGACTATGTATGATGAAGGCTCAAGCTCCACACTGAACCATTCCCCATCCCTAGCTTTCACTTCTAATCCGTTGACTCCATTTTGATGCAGAACAGTGATGAAGTCTTTATCAGTATGAGGAACGAATCCCATATTAGTTTCGTTTGCTACTGGTGGCCTGTACTTCATGCCCCGACAAAGATATGTCACCATTTTTCTATGAGCATCCAAGTACTTTTCTACACCATAGGTTTCAAAAACCATTCTTGTCACCATTTCTTCCAATTCCGCCACAAGCTTGTTGTATGCTAGCACATTTTCGCTAACAGGGATGCAAAGGTTAAATGAACACACTTATTTATATAGATAACATAAGAAAAACCAACAGGAAAGGACCTAGTGATATCAAAGGTGGCCTACTAATTAGGAATTTTCCCTCCAAAAAAAGCAAAAAAGCAAAAAAAAAAAAAAAAAAAAAAAAAAAAAAAAAAAAACAACAACAACAACAACAAAAAAAGTACGTAGGTGATTGCAAATGATGTTTACCTAAAAGCTTCATTTCCGCTGGGCCACATGACTTCGGTGAAACTTCTAACGCCATCAAGGGTATTGGAATAATCAAACCCCATGCTTTCATAAAGAGGAATGAATGAAATTTGACCAACATAGCCATACAATGGCTTTGTGGACTTGTTTAGTACTTTGGTTTCAATGGGGATATCAAACAAGTCTTCCAATCCATGAAAGATAGCGTCATTCAGCTCAGGAGTTACTTTATCAAACTCTGCTATGAAACATCCGTATTCTTCAAGGGCACGTGTGGCTTCAATGGCTGTAGCGAACCATGAGATTGAACCAGGCTTCAAGTTTTTCTTGTTAGTAAAGTCGATAGTAGGAAGTTTATGCATATTTTGTGTTCTTCTATGATATTGGTATGTCCGTTCTACATGTCAATCTATTTATAACAGATTATGGATGATATAAAATTATGAAAATGCCAAAACAGAATCATAGCTTATTGGATAGAGAATATTGTTTATTAAATTGTGGGTGATGTAAGCCAAGATTTGGATGCATTTTTAATGTTTTTCTTCGAAGCCCGAAAAGACTCAAATTGAGCTATGTATAACTAGAACTGATGCTCTATAGTGAGCCAATTGCGGTTAGTACCAGGCATGTTACGATCACACACGTAGTCTGACTAGTTGCTTATGGTTTGTTAAGCCCGCTAGTTTAATAAACAGAAAGAAGTTTCTCACTTGGCTACCGAAGAGACCCTAGGTAATTTGAGTCTATGTCAGGGAATTAAAAGTTTCGGATATTAAAAAAAGCATCTCTCACAAACTTGAAACCATGAAATGAAACAACATATATTTATTTTAAGGAAACAAAAAATTATGAATCTTATATTGAATATCAGATACAAATAACAAATATAATATAAGCCGTTAAACATTGATGTAATATTTTACATCTACAAAACCAAAATAATAAAATTATCTCTTCTGGAAATTGAAGGATCGGATGCAGTAAGCAAAGATGAACGCAAATATCAATACCAATCCAATGTGCACCCCAGCAACAGGACCAAGAAAACTACGCTTCATACCGAGATAATCATCTATATATCCTTTGACGGTTTGAGTATCATTAAGAAAATTTTCCGTGTAGTCCCCGTACTGTGAAACGATCATCCCGTAAATAGTCCATGCCAACGGATTTCCCCAGTAGTACCATCTCCACCAGACAGGAATACTCTGTAGTGTTTTTAACATAACAATATTTTAGTACTAGAAAAAATGTTAAGCTCAAAAAAATTAGTTAACGAATATAAATGGTCCATGTCATTTGGGGAAAATTACTAAAACCGTCCCTCGTTATACTATTTGCATAAATGGTTCTTACTTGTACTGTCCGTATTCACTTTTGGTCCTTTACGAGTTTATGTAAAATAGCTTTACTGTTTGTTTTCACTTTATGCAAATAGCATCTATGAGGGTTCTTTTTCAAAAATTTTACCAAATAACTAGGAGGATTTCTGTAATTAAGTGAGACATTATATTGAGTGAAACTTACGGGTCGTGGAATGATGTAACCTGAGAAGAGATTGAAGATTGAGTAAAATGAGGCAGCAATGATGGCAGCGATGCTTGCGTTGGGGGTGATGGCGACAGTCATCATACCATAATATGTCATGTAGAGGAAGCAACAGAATTGGAAAAAGAGATACCAAAAAAATTTAGCAGCAGTCCACTCGAACCCGATCATGGCGTACACTATTGAACTGTATACTACTGCTTGCGCAAATACATATGGGATCTCAACCAACACCTGAGCAAAAGCATATGGTAAAGCTGAGTACATTCCAGCGGCTCTTTCTCTATAAAAGACAGTCCGTTCAATATCAACAACTGGTTGCACTGCTGATGCGTTTTGGACTCCCAAGAAAAAAACCGCACCGTACATAGAACCAATGGAGTTCGTCAAATTTTGTGGGGTGTTTCTGAAAAGTGTAACACATTTAAACATTGTTAGATCAAAATGAAAACCAAACTGTCCTAGTGTCCATTAGTTTGAAACTGGACATACTTATTATGTAACAAAGTAAAATATTAGACGATGTTTAATTACCTTTTACCGCCCATATCCCAAAACATGGTACCAAAAATGATCCCGATGAATGTAGTGAAGACAAAACGTACGGCAGTGTAAGGCGGGTTTCGCCAGTATGACCAACGCTGTTTCCATAAACACGCTATGCATTGAACGAGGAACGACTGCGAGTATTGAGTTGGGAAGAAGAGATCTTTTGTGCCAGGACGTGGTACACTTAATTCGGCAATTAAGGCTTTGTTTCTCCTGTGAATTGGACATTAGTGTTAACAAAGGTGATTAGCTTTTTATAAGTGAAAAAATTGGGGTGTATATATTGACTATTATTTGATTATGTACTCACTTGTAAAGTTCAGAATTTCTGTAGATTGAAGTGAAATCAACTCCAAGAGAGGCTTCTTGTGCTGAGGTACTGACTTCCAACATCCATGTCGCGGGATTGTATCCATCTGTAATCTTACTCACGCCATTTATGGCCTGTTTCAGAACAAACATTCTGGTTTATAGTCTTGAAACATTGATAAATACCATTTATATAAAAAATAATGCGAATTTGCAAACAAAACACTTTTTTTCTTTTTCTTTTTTTTCCTTTTTATTTTTTTATAACTAATTAATATGACAAATACAACTAGACATTCTGGCTATAGCTAATGGGTCAAACCCGAATTGTTTCATCATTAATAAGTAAATGAGGAGAAAGTGATAATTCTATACCTCAAAGTACTCGATTAACTCGCAGGAATTGCGACCTATGGGTCCAACGTACAGCTCTAGTCCTCCTCTTTTCATCAAGAACAACTGCAAAACCATATTTTCTAAATACATGCATTTTTATGTAAAAGAAACTATGTTCTTTGTTAATGAAGGGATGATTATTACCTCATCAAAAGCTTCAAATATATCAATGCTAGGTTGATGAATGGTGCAAACGACTGTTCTTCCTGTGTCCACAGTGTTCCTAACGGTTCTCATCACAATGGCAGCAGCTCTAGCATCTAGCCCAGAGGTTGGCTCATCCATAAATATAATGGACGGGTTAGCCACTAGCTCAACTGCTATGGTTAACCTCTTTCTTTGTTCTGTTGACAGACCGTTGACACCTGGCAACCCTACTAGTGAATCCTTTAATGTATTCAGTTCCACAAGATCTATAACTTGATCAACAAACGCCTGTAGAGCAGCACCATGCAACATGTTTAGTAATCCTTTAATGGGTTCAGTTTCAAAAAGATAAAAATTAAAATACTGGCTTTTTAATAAACATAACTAACCTTTCTTTGGTTTTCATCTACATCTGATGCCAGCCTGAGCCAGGCTGAGTATATCAAAGACTCGTAAACAGTGACATGAGGTGAATGAACGTCGTTTTGCTCACAGTATCCAGAAATCCTAGCAAATGTTTCTTGTTTCTTTGGGTACCCAGACACCTTGATATCACCTTCGATATACCCGCCGGTTTTCCGTCCGGCTAGCACGTCCATAAGAGTAGTTTTTCCGGCACCACTCACACCCATAAGAGCTGTGAGAACACCAGGTCTAAAAGCGCCACTAACACCCTTAAGTAGTAGCAATCGGTCTTCGGACAACCCTTGATCTTTCATTTCCTACAATTGTTTTCAGTGATCGATTAGTGAAACTAGATGTCACAATTTGGACAAATCAATCCAATAATGTAAACTGTCCAAAAGCCTATTTCTAATGCATTACAATAATAATGTAGAATGAAAACGACGTAGCCCAATCCATATTTACTACTAGTAGAAGTTTAGAGTTTGATAACTGTTTGCACGTCAACTCGACCTAGCCCGATCCATTTTAAAAAAATTGTGTTTTAAATAACTAATTACCCAATTCGTCCAAGCCGTCCTTTATTTATACAATTTGGACCCTTGAGATTTCAAGTATTTGACCATTTATTTGTACAATTTCATTACCTGTGGCATATCGACAGAGTATTTGACATCATCGAAGGTAATTGATTGTGGTTCAAACGGAAGGATCATTCCTTTCTTCTTGTCTTGACTACCCTCGTCGTCCTTATTCATAGATGATAACTCAACGGCAGCATCGCTTTCATCTAGTGAAGATATATCAGCTTTCTTTTTTCCAAAAGCTATACAAGCAGAAGATAAATGTTCCTTAATTTATAGCTTAAAGGCGCTTATATACTTTCTTATATAATACTTGGGGAAAAAAACTCACCATCGAGAACTGAAAGAGATAAAGCATAACAGATGTTGAAGAAGATAATAAATCCAAACAAGGCCGCGGCTGCAATCCAATACCAGTAAGCTTCTGCAAAGAACCCTCTGCTTGTAATCATTTGTCTCCCTAGCGTTGAACCATTCAAAGGCTGCATATGACACGTCAAAATATATCAAAATGTAAGTTTATGCACATGAAAAATGATTAACACATATAACTAGAAGAGCAACACGTCAAATGGGTCGAACATATTAAAGTCTCCAAAAATCTACACTAAATAAAGGCTCGTGTGACTTACTCTTCTCCAACTATGGCCAAGGAACTCATTCACAACTATTCCATTCATAGCATACATCATGGGTGATGCCCAGTATCCCCATATCCACCAACCCTTGATATCATCTTCAATGAGGAAAAAGCGTTCATTAGTTGACAAAACGAGCAAAATAAATAATGTTGTGTGTTTCGGAAATAGTATATAATTAATACCTCGTGAAAGGATAAAACCACCCAATGCAAACACTAAGAGAAGTGCAAATGATCCAAACGTGTTTGCAACTATCATGTTCCTACCCAGTGCTCCAATGAACCGAAATAATCCAGAAGACATTTGGCTTACAAGCATCAACATAAAAAAATATTTGAAGAATCTGCAAGCATTTTAATAAGTTAGTAAATAATCATTACTATATGATAAAAAGTTTTTCTTACATTTATAAGTACCAAGATACTTGTTCATATAAGTCATCTGTAGATGGCATCATGTCCCCTTTAGGTTTATTTAGTAACCGAAAAACCTTTAAAAGTCAGTTCTCAATATTGATAATTTTTGTAAAGAAAATATTAAGATCATAGCATATCAAATTACCCAAACAAGACAAAATTGTTGCATAATTAAAAGGTAGAAGTTTCATCACTTAGTCGTAATTAATACCTAGTGACGTTAGGATCAAATCCCATGACATAGTATGTGAGAATAGTCCAAACAGCAGCTTCTACAAATGAAACCGGAATTTTCATGATCCATGAGGGAATAGCATATGCCCACGAGGGGTAAAATAGGAAGTTCCGTTGCTTGTAGAATACAGGGAGTTTTGCAATCGTCATTGAAATTTCAGACATCCCGTTAAACATGAGCATAGTTACACCAAAGAATGCAGCTCCAGTATAAAACCCTCCATCTGTAAGAGTACGTTTATGCATCTCAGTTCGGAAATACACCGTCATAGAAATGAACGCCATGACAGTTAGCTGAAATCATGATCAAAATTAGTACTTTAAGCAACAATTCAATAAAAAGATTATAAACGATGAGAACTTGAACTTTAATACTTACTTGAAACAATTTGAAGAAATAAACAAAAGAGTTTCTTTTCATGAGCAATATTTCTCGATCAGTGCAAGCTTTCAAGAGTTCTTTCTTATTCAAACCATAGTTTTCGGTTGTGAGAGCCGCAGGGTGGCTTTTGCTTTTGTCATATGGGGTCGCAAGATCGGTTGCCAGTTTCCTTCCAACATGAAATGATTGATATGCTTCTGCAAATTCCTTTGCTGTCACAAATCTGTAGGGCATGTCTCTTCTCATCCAATACTGTTGTTGATCTTTCTTTGATGTCACCTATAATGCGATTTTAGGTCAGTACTTTTTTGAGGATCCAATTCCAAATCAATAAAAGCTGGCTTTGTGTCCCATTTACCTTATTATCAATTGAGTACTAAAGTTTTTGATAACTCAAAAATTTGTTTATTTATTTACTTATTTTTTGTTCTTTTCATATCTTGAAGATATACAATAATGTTTATAAAAATTTTGGTCATTTTGTTACTAAAAAAAACATCTAAACAACAGTTTTTTTAACCCACAACAAACAACGGTTTTATATAATGTTGATTTTATTCAAAAACTGTTTAGTTTATTCATAAAAGGTGTTAGATTTGCATATAATGGTTAATTTGGTATAGAAGAACCTTAAGATTTATAGTTATAATTTGACCAAAGGACACAAAGTCATCTTCGAATGACTTGATGTACTAAAATTTATCAGACTTATTAAAATACATAATGGAGTACTTACTTCTTGCAAGAAATCAGCAACACCTTTCCTTTCGGGGCATTTGAATCCCATTGATTCAAAAAACTCCAGAACATGTTCACGTGGGCCTTGATATACAATCTTGCCATCAGTCAATAGTATGATGTCATCAAACAAATCATAAGTCTCGGGTGCGGGCTGAAGGAGTGAAATGACAGCTGTTCCTTCAAGAATGTGAATAAATTGTTTAAGAGACTTCACGATTTGAAAAGTTGTGGAACTATCCAATCCTGTTGATATCTCGTCCATAAGAAGAACCTTTGATGGTCCAACTATCATTTCACCCGTTGTCACACGCTTCCTTTGTCCACCAGAAATTCCCCTTATCATTTGATCCCCTACCATAGTATCTGCACATATGTCTAACCCCAACAGCTGCACAATAAACCATTACGTTAGATGTTACGAATTCGATCCGGTTACTTATAAAAAGGTTGATTAAGTTTTAGCTAAAAAGAATATGAAATGGACGGCTTAAACGACTTGCACTTTACCTTAAAAATTTCTAAACATACGGCCTTGTATTGTTTATAATTAATAAAATGTGAAAAACTAGACTTAAAGTGTTCGAGGTCAACCCAACCCGATCCGTCAAAGAAATAACCATTTTGACATATTACAGAACCAGTCCGACCTGCCCATTTTTCCATCATTAGTTTACACTTTTACATGATCATACCTTTAGAGTATAATCTGTAACGACATTAGCTTCTTGACCTTCTGTTGCAGCAGCCTGAATAACAAGAAAACAATAATAAAGATTTCAAATTTCGGGCATAAACTATTCAAAATGCTTGATGTAGATGATTTCTTACCTTCATGAAGATATCAAGATCAGGATCGGGCTTAATATTTGCATCTCTTTCCCTTCTAGATAACTCTGCTAACATGTCTGAAAATGTTTGGATATGAAATATGTTATACAATATTCTATAAAATTTAAAAAACGATAATGAAACAGAAATAAATATTTAACTAACCATAACGTGATCCAACGCCTTGACACCTTGCAGAAAAAGCCAATGTTTCTCTGACAGTCATTTCTCCGATATGGACATCATTTTGACTGATGTAAGCTGAAGTTCTTTCGGGCACAAACTCATGTAACTCATGACCATTATAGGTTACCTTACCCGAGCACTACATTCACACACAAAAAATAAATAAATAAATAATGTAAAAACCTACATGGCAAAGAAATGAATACATGACAAATTGATTAATTGAATTATAAGAGATCCTTTGTTCTACCTTGAGCTCCTTTGCGAGTGTCCCAGCCATGGCCAATAAAAGTGACGTCTTCCCGGAACTTGGAGGACCCAAGAGTAGTGTCATTCTAAAACGTTACAATACGAAGAATCAGTACCAGTAATGACACTAATTACTTTCAAAGATGAAGAACAATGATTTTATTCGCTAACCAACTATTTTTAAGCTAGAGAACAAGATAAGATAATTAGAATGTGATAAAAAAAAAATTCTAGCCTAAAAAAGATGGTTGTGCCGACACAGAAATTTGATCAAAGTTGATTATAATTCTAATCCCTGTTCTCATGGTTTAATGTTATTTCTTCTTACCTCTTAGGCTTAACGACACCGCTAACATCATCAAGGATAGTTATATGCCTTTTTGAATTCGGAAGTAAATGGAATAAACCCATTAACACCTACAAGAGATTAAGAAAAGTTTATCATCAAAAAAAAAAAAAAAAAAAAAAAAAAAAAAAAAAAAAAAAACAATAAGGATAGTGAAACATCTGTTAATCCTGAATTCAATTTATTACCTCAACTAGTTCAATATGAAAGTTGATAAAACTAGGTAAGGCGCGGCTTCCGGTATTAACATCAGCCTCCACAGTTACATGCTCATATTTGACTTCAATTGTTGGCAACTCAATTCCAACCCTATAAACATTTCAAATCAAACGCATTTACTTAACTGTTAATCACAAAGCAAGTTATAACAAAACACTTTCACACTTCATCCATGTTGGCAAAAGAGTCACAATATGTGGTATTTAGCAATATTCACAAAAGGTTGAGTTGTTTCTTGAGTGGACGGAGTTGGGATCGAACCCAATATCTATTTCAAAAAAGTCCTCCCTCTCTCGGCCCGAGAAGTTAAAATGTTTGCATTAGGGGAATAGGTGCCTGAAAGGCCAGCCTGTCTGTGGGGTTTGAACCTGGGTCTCCACCACTAGCTAGGCTACACCTTTGGGTTGTTATGTAACAATATAATCCGGTAATGAAATGAAAAATTAATTAGCTTTTAGTACCTATCAAGTCTGTTCCTAAGCTTCAACAAGAACCCTTCATTATCCTCATCAGCAGTTTTAACAAGTCTATCAAGAATATGCCTTCGATCATCGGGTCCAAGATTATCGACATCAACTTCATTAGATGGCCCAGTTGATCCAAAAAGCAAACCTTTCTTCAAACGATCAAAAGTTGGTAGCTTTTCAAGTGAAGCCCATTTAAGAGCTTCTTCATCATCTTCTTCACGTACAGATTTGGAAAAAGCATCCATGCCAGAATTCCTCCATACAGAAGTACTTCCATTTCTTAAACTCGATGCTCGAGAACTACTACCCACTCTTAAACTCCCTAACCTTATACTATTAGCAGCTTTATATATGTCACTTCCATCCATTGTTACAAAATACCAAAAAGCTAAAGAAACCTCAAATTTGTGCCAAGAATTGTGATCAAGAATCTAAAACCTTAAAGGGTGTTGTTCTTTTAGCCAAGAAAAGCTTAGAATCACACAAAATAGTTAAGAAATGTTATGGTATAACAAAAAGTGGCTTTTGTTTGAAAGTGCATGAAAGATGTTTATATTATATATCTTTGCAGATGTTTATTATTTTTGTGTAAAGATACATGATCTTTTATATTGAAGTTAGATACAGATGGACTTGTCTAAAGATGTTGATGTTTTGATATAATGGAAAACTAACTTTGAATTATAAAATTGAAGCAGTCAAGGTATAGAAATGAGAACGTATAGCACACCTTCTAGTTGACAATCATTGTCCTTCCTGTTTTAAAGGAATTTTCCTTGCTTCTAGATGAAGAGGGTAAGATAGAAGGATATGCAGAAACCGTCCCTTGACTATTACCAGTACTTAATTTAAATTTGAAATAATCTTTTATGTCTCTTACTTTTGTAAGTCTCTATCAAGGGATAGAAATGATTGAACATTTTAGAGAACCAACGTATTGAAATAATGTGGCAAAATTTGAAATTAGTTTCAAGTAGCATTCATAACATATATAAGTATAGCTCAATATTAAAGAACAATATTAATCGATTACAACATGAAAAATTTGGAGGAACAAACACGGGTTGGACTATTACACGTCCAATTTGTTAAATTGAGAAAAATAAAATGTTATCTTAGATTACACAAAGATATATGTGTACGCATATTCATACTTTTATGCTTGTTCACTCTAATAATAGATATATAATCACTTGGCACAAACATAACACGATCAACAAATTTCGAAAACAATAAATACATGCCTAAAAGAGTAAAGGAGGACCAAATGAGTAAATATCGACTATGTATAGAATCTCTATTTAGCTTTTGAACCTAAAAGTAATAAGAGAATCAAATATTTTTTGTGCTCTTTTCTAAAGACTGGTTAACATTATTGAAATAGATAGCTAAATCCAAGCTCATTTACACATCTCAATCTTTTCACAATTTAGGGTCAAATGAGCATGATGAAGACAGTTAGGGGATGATTTTTGTAACTGAATTAATAATGTAAACAAATTATATTATGTAGGGCACGTGAAAATCTAATAATGGAGGACTAATATCCACACCAACAGGCTGTTGCATATTTCAATTACTTTGTGCCAGTTTTGACTTGTAGGGTCAAAGTATATTGTCTCTATGACCAATGTTGACCGGTCCCTCCCCTATAATTTAACCAAACCCTCTTTAAATGGGGAGGGTGTACTTTGAAGGTACAATTTTGTACTTTTTTTTTTATTTGTCTTGTAGTGTAGTTTTTTTGTTTTTTTTTTTTTTTTTTTTTTTTTTTTTTTTTTTTTTTTTAATGTTTAGGTATTGTATTGTAATATTATTTGTTGTGTATATTTTTTTGTAATGTTAATAATTGCCTATATTACGTTATAAAAAATATAACGTTATAAAAAAAGATGACGTTGACTCATTTGCATTTATAAACTAATGTTTGTAATATTTTTGTGTTGTGTATACTTAATTAATAATTGCCTAAATTACGTTATAAAAAAATATGACGTTATAAAAAAAGATGACGTTGACTCATTTGCATTTATAAACTACTACAAGATCAGTGTTTACACCTAAACTTAAATTATTTAAAAACAACAACTATTATTATAAAATTAAACGTCAACGTTAACATATTATTTAAAAACAACAATATCTACGACATATGAAGATTATTCATTTCGGTTAAAAGATCATGAAGCCTTGCATCCGACTGACAAGCGTGATCCTCAGGATTCTTTGCCAATTCTAACTCCATCTCCAACGTCTTTATTCTTGCCTTCAACAACTTGTTCTCATTATTTTTAGCAACGCAGTTTGAGCACTGCGTTGAAGAAGAAACTTGATTAAAGTACTCTTCTTCAAATTCATGTTTCCACTTGAAGTATCGACACCCATAATCTTTTGTACCTGGCTGTTACATGTTAAGAAAATAATAAAAAATGTATTTTTAACAAACAAATTATTTACATAACTAAGCAAACGTATGATTATTTACCACTGAAAGAGGACATGCATAAAACAGTCGCCAACGACTACCATCTTGCCAGGATTTCCGTTCTACAATAAATCCTCTATTACATCGACACCAGAAAGGATTTCTTGGGCCCACCTAACAAAAGAATTTGCATAATCAATCAATAATGTTATTTACTAATTTAAATAAATATTTAATCATTTACTATATAATACAAACAGTTATTTACAACATAAATCAATAATCATTTACAATGTTTTGTCTGTAAAATTATTCACAACATAAATCAATAATTATTTACAATGTTTTTGTCGGTATAATTATTTACAACATAAATCAATAATTATTTACAATGTTTTGTCGGTATAATTATTTACAACATAAATCAATAATCATTTACAATGTTTTGTCTGTATAATATTTACGGCAATAGTCGATGTTGATATAAAGTTATCCATTCTTCTGCAATTGGCTCTCGGTAAACCCTCCATTGTGGGTGGTTACGCGGAAGTGGAAAAGTTGGGTCTAGCGTCGGTAAAATGTAGTGAGCACATGATCTCTCCCTCTTAACATGTGCAACATATTCTTCTTGACAAACGACGTTGCTTTGCCAAAAACACTCTTGAATTGTCGCACGTCATTTTCAAACTCTCTTGTATCATCATCATCATCATCATCATCAAGCACAAGATTACTGACAACGGGCCACGGTACAGACAGGGTTCTCCAAAATATATCAATGCTTTTCAATGGAATGGGCACACCTGCATTTATCAAAAGCGACTTATGTAAAACCATTTCGTGAAAGCATTCCGTGAAAGCATTCATTAAAATTGACTTTAATATACTTACTATGAATTCGATACCCCATCATTTGACAAAAGCACGAAAATCCAAAAATTGATCGCAACTGATGGTTACAATCTTCTGCGGCGAACTTCGTTTGAAGGAGTTCTTTGTGCATGAGTGTAAAAGCATATTTGGAAATGTTATACCACAACTCTGGAAATATTGGTATATCACATTTATTTATTTTCTCATTTTTGCTTCTATTAAAACTCTCTTGTATCGCGCTCTTTTGAGAAATAAGAATCTTATCAATCGAAATCAACAACGTGTTTAAGTTGGATTGTGTTGTGCCCAAATATAATTTCAACAACGCATGCTGAGCCTCAACTCTACACGTTGTTGTCTGGCCGTAGCTTCGATATTCATCGGTAACACACGAGACAAACATGTTCCCGTAATCTCGCAGTCAGTTATCCAGATACCGAGCAATATCTGAAAAAACGATGAATTAATACAAGGTCAATCGGGTGCATCTTTGTTAAATAATAAAAACACTAAATTAATAATTAAGTACCCGGTTTGTTGACCAATTTTTGTTGTAGTCGTCGATAATGTTGCTCGAATAAGGCGCGTGATTGAGCTTTAACCATCCAATCCCATGTGTGTTTGATGGACTCGTACTCCTCTATCGACCCACATTTACCTCTGCAATGCTGAAGTATATTTTGGGAAATATGCCATCGACATAGTACTTTGTGAACATGCGGGAATTCTGCTCTGCATGCCTCAAGCAAGGCTAAATCCCTGTCGGTGACAATAACACGTGGATAGTATCTTTCGTCTATCACCATCTTTACACGTTGCAATACCCATTCAAAATTAGGCCCTTTTTCACTGTTTAAAAAACTAAACGCCATCGAAAATGTTTTATTTGTTGATGTTACTCCGACAATTTCCAAAAATGGCAATTTAAACAACGTGGTATTGTACGTGGAGTCTATTAGCATGATTTCAGGGAACGTACACCATAAACCGTACGACGTAGGGTGAACAAAAAATAGTTCCTCAAGCTCATTATTAGGACTTACCCTATCGTAATATGTGTACCCTGATTGCTGCAGGTGTGAGTAAAGGACTTGAATTGGAGTTAGATTACCCATTTTGGCTTTCCGGATCTTAACTTGTGCGTTATATATAGTTCTAACGCTAGACACGTTATCCGGATTACGACCCTGTATTGTCGAGAGTATTTTACGTGGTTGTACGGTATACTCTATCAATTCATTAACCAACTCGAACTCATCATCATTTAAGCGCATTGCATATGGCACACCATGCAACGACTCTAACATAGGATAATTATGACTATCATCCTTCACTTTCAAAATCCAACATGATCTTCTTTTAAGATATTTCGCTACTAATTTGAATGGGCATTCGGTTTTAGAGGTACTTGTATTCCGTTTTCCAGTTCCTTCGGGTGAATAAATCCCACCCTTTGTACACCTATAATTGATTTCGTTCATAATACTGTATTCTGATTTAGTTCTTTTTTTAACAATCACAAAACCGAGTTCCCGAGCTATGTTTTGCACCCAATCCGTTAATTGCTCGTGAGAACCAAACCCCTGAAAAAACATTACGAATTTACAATACTTTTTTTTTTATAAACAATACTTTTTTTTATAAACAATACTTTTTTTATAAACAATACTTTTTTTACAATACATTTTTTTATAAACAATACTTTTTTTTTACAATACTTTTTTTTATAAACAATACTTTTTTTTATAAACAATATTTTTTTTACAATACTTTTTTTTATAAACAATACTTTTTTTTACAAATAACTTTTTTTACATTTTATTTTACAATACCTTTTTTTTATAAACAATACTTTTTTTTACAATACTTTTTTTTTATAAACAATACTTTTTTTTTATAAACAATACTTTCTTTTTACAATACTTTTTTTTATATAAACAATATTTTTTTTACAAATAACTTTTTTTTTACAAATTATACAACTTTTACAAATTATACAACTTTTACAAATTAAAATATATATATATATATATATATATATATATATATATATATATATATATATATATATATATATATATATATATATATATTAAAACGTGTACTTGGGGTGGACAGCTGTCTCACACCCACAGTACTATTATCACTACTCTGTCTTACACACACCACACACTCACAATCTCTCTCTCTCTCTCTCTCTCTCTCTCTCTCTCTCTCTCTAGTATTAGATCTAAAAACGTTTTTAGATATAAAATCACTAATATGTGATGTTGTTGGTGATTTGTGAGAGAGTTTGTGAGTGTGTGGTGATGTTGTTGGTGATCTGTGTTGGGGGTTTCTCCCTGATTGGGGGGTATTCAAAAATTAGGGTTTCGTACAAGTATTTCTGTGGTAATCTAACTCTTAATTCTGTGATAGATCTTAATTCTTATGTGATGATTTACTTATGTGATAGATCTTACTTATTTGGGTATTCAAAAAATTAGGGTTTCAAAAATATTTGGAGGTTTTTTCAATCTGTGTTGATTTACTTAATATAAAGTGTGTTAATTGAAAGATATATATGTTAATTTATCAGATCTAGATTTTTTTTTAAAGAAACCCTAATTTTTTAAAATTTAGGGTTTCGTGGTGGCTGGTTCCGTGGGGGGGGGGGGGGGGGGGGTTCTGTGGTGCTTAATTGTCTGTTATTAATTGGTGGTTTGCTGGTTCTGTGCTAGATCTTAATTTTAATTAAAAAATTAGGGTTTCAAAAATATTTGGGGGTTTTTCAATTTGTGTTGATTTACTTCATATAAAGTGTATTAATTGAAAGATATATATGTTAATTTATCAGATCTAGATTTTTTTTAAGAAACCCTAATTTTTTTAAATTTAGGGTTTCGTGGTGGTGGTTCTGTGGTTCTGTGATGGTTAATTGTCTGTTCTTATGTGAATTGCTGGTTCTGTGATAGATCTTAATTTTAATTTAAAAATTAGGGTTTCAAAAATATTTGAGGGTTTTTCAAAAATATTTGGTGGTGGTTCTGTGGTTCTGTGATGGTTAATTGTCTTTTCTTATGTGATTTGCTGGTTCTATGATAGATATTAATTTTAATTAAAAAATTAGGGTTTCAAAAATATTTGGGGGTTTTTCAAAAATATTTAGTGGTGGTTTTGTGGTGGTGGTTCTGTGGCTGGTTAATTGTCTGTTCTTATGTGATTCTGTGGTTGTGGGTAGGTTAACACCTTGTTCTGTGGTGCTTAGTTGGGTAAAAAGTAGGGGAGGGTCCGGTCAACATTGGCCTTTATCATATCTAGATTTATAGTGCTGGTTCTTATGTGATTTGTGTGTGAGACAGCTGTGGTGATAATAGTGCTGGTTCTGTGGTGTTGGTTCTTATGTGATTCTATGGCTGTGGGTAGGTTAACACCTTGATCTGCCACCTTTTGAGTGGTATGAATACCTGCTCTGGCCTATCCCCAGTCCACAGGCTCTAGCTATAAGCATAATGAAACTGCTTAAACAGTTTGTGATGAAACTTGATAAGCAGTTTGTTGTTTTAAAAGGATATTTGAAACTTGGTTTTTTTTTTATAAAAAAAACCGATATACGGCAATGATGATTTAAAAAAAATGATTTTGGAGTGGCATTTCCAAATGGACGGCAATAAAAACTTTGCAACATTTAAAGTTGCAGCCATATATCAAACTGCTTATAATCTGAGCCAATTGATATCTTGATGTAATATTGAAAAGGCGTAAAGCTTATTAGTACCTCTTGTGTGTAAAATGGTGAACTAGACATGTTGTTGCCTTTTTTGTGCTACTCTGCCCCAACCCTTGTTACAATATTGTTGCCAATGTTGACCGGACCCTCCCCTATAATTTAACCAAACCCTCCCTAAATGGGATGGTGTACCTTGAAGGTACAATTTTTGTGATACTCTGCTTCTTTGTGAGACTTTGGTTGCTCCAATATGGTTACCTTCTTGTGATACTCTGCTTCTTTTGTGAGACTTTGGTTGCTTCTTTGTGAGATTTTGGTTGCTCCAATATGGGATAGTGTTTGCTGCAATGGTTGTGTTTGTTGTGATACTGGTTGGTTGATTGAGCTGTGTTTATAATCCACCAAAGCTGCAATTTGTGGAATCTTACTGTTGAGCTTTGCAGTTTGTGGAATCCTTACTGTTTGGGCTTGTGACATGCCTGTTTTTAACAGCCTTGTTGTGGGTTTGTTTTGACCACACCCTCCCCTGCTTTCTGGTGATACTTGAATGTGGAATATGCTGTTGAGCTGTTGAGCTTTGCAGTTTGTGGAATCCTTACTGTTGAGCTTGTGATATTGTGGAATCTGCAAAGCTTGTGACATTCCTGTTGAGCTTTTGACATTCCTGTTCTAGTGATATTGTGGTTTTTAAAACCAAGGCGATGACGAATGGTTTTTAAAATTGAATGGTATGGCGGAGTGATATTTTTATCACTTTTGCAACCTTCACATCCGAGCCTTCTAAAAATCTGAGCCTATAAGGCGATGACGAATTTAACATTTTCATCCGAGCCTGCAGTTGTGTTTTGTGTTGTCTTTGTGTGATGTTTGTTTGTGTTTGTAGTTTGGACTTTGTTGTGGTTACTGCACTTGTGCTTTGACAAAAAAAAAAAAATAGGACTTTGGCGATGACGAATTTAACCATTATTCGAGCCTGCAGTTGTGTTAGTTTGTGTTTGTGTGGTGTTTGTTTGTGTTTGCAATTTGGACTTTGTTTGTGTTTAAGTTTGTAATGTTTGTGTTTGCAGTTTGGACTTTGTTGTGGTTGTGCACTTTTGTGCTTAGACAAAAAAAAAAAAATAGGAATGGGACTGCACTTTTGTGCTTAGAAAAAAAAATAGGACTTGGACAAAAAAAAAGGACAAAACCTGTACTAAAAAATAGGACTGGGAAAAATAAAAGGACAAAACCTGTACTATGTGGGCCCCACTAGGGAGGGTTTGCAGGCTACTCCCATAGACCCCGTCCGGTCAACAACACCCTGTCTCTATATATCTGCGGGCTTGCAGACTTTACTTGCAGTCAAATACGTATATTTTTAACATGCTAACCAGAAACTATATATCACAGTATCATTTAAA
The DNA here is from genome assembly GCA_030686995.1 of Artemisia argyi. NCBI lineage: Eukaryota > Viridiplantae > Streptophyta > Magnoliopsida > Asterales > Asteraceae > Artemisia > Artemisia argyi. The sequence continues at coordinate 12,775,972 of CM060691.1, read as the reverse complement.
TGGTTGCAAGCCTCACAAATGAGAGGCTCTTACTCGGGTTAAGAAGCAAAAATGAAGTGAATATGTGTGTGTTTTTGTGAGTGTTACGTATGTTGTAACACCCCAACCCGTCAAGGGTAAAGATATCACAATAAATAGTGTCCAACAGAGCAAAACACAAGCTTAATACGTTAACAATACAATGAGTACAAGGTTACAAATGAATTCCAAAATAAGGAAGATACGATAATAAAACAAAGTCCATTATATAAAGGAACTCTAAGGTTGGTCCACACTCTCTCATCCCCAAAGCTAAACCCCGCATCCTAGCTTAAGTACCTGCCGCATGGAAAAGAAAACGCGGCTGAGCATAAAAAGCTCAGTGAACAGATATGAAGATAACAAGCACATCAAGTAATGAGATAAGAGAATACGAAATGAATTTACATATGGTGTCACAAGGTATAACAAAGGATTATCAAGGTTAAGTATAGAAAGTCATCAAGGTTAAGTATCAAGAATCGTCAAGTGAAATAGCAAGGATTAACAAGTTTCAAGGATCGTCAAGTATAATGTCAAGGGTTAAGTATAACATCAAGGTTTAACAAGTATAATATCAAGGGTTAACAAGTTCAAGTATCAAGAATTAACAAGTGTCAAGTATCAAGAATTAGCAAGTATCAAGTGTCAAGGCTTTCAGTATTTAACCCCCAGGCACAAACAAGTATCAAGTGAAGTATATCAAGTCAAGTATCCCAAGTTGGAGTAGCTAGCTCCCAAGATGTGAGAGGTTGAAATGCACACAAACCCGGTCACAAAGTATAGTCCAAGTCATAATCAAGATGGCCGTAGCCCAAGCAAGTATCAAGTCAAGACACGACTAGGATGCATCCATACGCCCCTGCAGGCCAATAATAATAATCATAGTAGTAGTCCATAACAAGTATCAGGGACGGTGGGGGACATCTCTCTAGCCCCACTAGAGTACATAACATTGGTGCATCAATGCTATGGTTGTGGCTACTCCACAACAAGTAGCTCCTGGGTAAAATACTGAAGGATCAAGGGTTCAAGGTTCAATATCAAGTACAAGTGGTCAAGTCATAATCAAAGGTTCAAGTCAAGGTTCAATATCAAGGGTTCAATATCAATGGTTTAATCAAGTAATATAAAAGAGAGAGAGAGAGAGAGAGAGAGAGAGAGAGAGAGAGAGAGAGAGAGAAAAGTCATGAGAGAAATAGTTGTACTCTTGCTGAAAGAGTATTGAATATCTGTACCTTAGACCGCAAGTGCAAACATAACAGAAAACATAATGGTCGGAAGTAAACTCCTTCTTCAGCAGATCTACATGAATTCATGATCGTCTTATTAATAACTTATTTTAAATCAGATCACTCATTTTAGTCGGCTTTCCATTTTTAGTAACTTTCTAAATATAACAGGTTTCCCGAACTAGTAGTTTTCATATGTTGTAAGTTTCTCGTATTAACAAGATTAATCTTTTATGATTACAATTAATAATTAATTAAGTTAGATTACTCGAAATGAACATTATAATAGATTAGAGTTAATTACGAGAATTTAGTAAAGTTTAGGGTCAAACTATAAATTATCAAAAATTAAATATTAACATGTCAAATTAAATTATTCTAAGCTTTATACTATAGTTTTATATCAAAACGATAATTTTACACCCCGTCGTTTTATAATACATATAAACGTATTCTCATCATTATTTTAGACCGCGATGACCCAAAATATTTTTATCACGTTATATTACAAAGCCTTTTCGAAAGAAAACATCAAGTCGAGACCTTATCTTTAGTTAAATACAAGCCGAGACCAACACCATTCATTATAAAAAGAAAAATAAACCGAAACAAGCGCCTCCTTTGTTGATAAAAAAAGATAAGCCGAATAAACAGGTTCCAACTCATAATTTCATAGCAGATATATTACACGTATACATGCATGCACTCTTCTTTGGCTTGAATATACTATGTCATCACATGAGGTGTTGACAGATTATTAATGAAACTGATTTGAACACAACTATTACAGGTACATTATATAAGGTTTTAGTCATGATTTCATGTGCTAATCTTATCATCTCATGTGAGTTCATGCATGCAAAACATCAATCCTATATATATATATATATATATATATATATATATATATATATATATATATATATATATCAGGTCATGGTTTCTTTGTTTTAGTTATGAGCCATACAAAATAAAAGTAAGCCGCAAGTTTTTACCACACAAGCATGTTCTGAATGACTAAATCTGTTAATACCATACTATTACAGAACCTAGGTTTCAAACAAGTTTAGGTCGAGTCCACCATTATATAAGAATCGACACACACACTCACGTATAGATGATTATATTAGGTCGATTATACATGTGCCAGTCTCTTTTTAAATTCAACTACTAATGACATATTTAGACCAGGTTGAAAAGCGTATATATTAAACCTATTCGAAATGTAAAACGGAACCGAGATCGACATGCAAAAATTCTATATATATCACAAGTTTAGGTGGCGTTTATAAATATGTTGTTCGATCACAGATTCAACGCGACATTGACGACGTATTATCGTACTTATAGATTACGTGTACATATATATCAAGTGGGTTTTCGAAAAAGAAACAATGGAGGTTACCTTAGGATCTATTTAGAGGAACAAAAACAAGGAGCAAGAATGAGCCACGTCTGAAACAAGACCCACGACTCAATCCCCTTCGAACAGGAATAAACCCACGAACAAAATCCTTCGGATCAGAATGTCCACCCACGACCAAGAACCTTTCGACCCACGACCAAGAACCTTTCGAACCAGCTTTTCCCACGTATGAGTGCTCACAACCAATATCAAAACTCTTTTTTTTTCCTTTTCTTTTTTTTTTTGTTAGCCTTGAATCGCACCAGAAAGAAGCAAGAAAAGGGGGCAGCAGCCGATTGGTGCTTTAGGGTTTTCTCTTCGGTTACTTTGTGATTTTTCTGAAATAAATAATTATGAATAATGTTCGGTTATTGGAGTGGGAGAAACGACATATGGGCTGGAATATAAGCCGTGAATGATGGAATTGATAGACACTTTCCAAGTTTAAAACATATCAAGAATGTAGACTCCAAAATAGTTGTAATTCATTTGGAAGTTCTTAAAATTTTCGGCTAAGATATATATGTTCTAGGCGTGTACATTTTTTCCATATATACAAATGTAACTTAGTTTATAATTCTTAAAGTATAACATATAATATAAGTTAGTGATTGATTATCATATATATTGTTTACATAGTTCACATTTGTAAAACGTGGGTGTAGTATTAGTACAATGAGTATGTCTTATATATATATAATTAAATGAAACATGTAGTTTTATGTAATCTACCTATTATTTGTAACTTAGGTTATAATCGGAACGAAATGTTTTAGGTTATTGATGAGGCGAAAAATGAACCACTTTTAGGGGGTCATTTAAGCCCGGAATTGAATTTATTTGATCAAATATTGCCATAAATCGTTCCTTTTGTGATTTTAGGTACTTTGGGAGAGAAATATGGAAAAGGAAGCAATTCAGACGTTTTTGGAGCATAAAAGTGAAGAAAACGCCAAAGTCTTAATTTTCCTTGCTGGGAACAGTAGGTGACGGCGTCAAGAAGAAAATCTTGATGGCGTCAAGAGTAATTTCCATGATGGCCCAGTGCAGATTTGACGGCGTCACGAAGTAGGGCGTCAAGAGGAAAATGCATGACGGCCTGGAAACACATAACACATGACAGCGTCAAAAGTAGATCAAGGCAGTCCGAGGAGTATTTTGGCGGCGAGATGACGGCGTCACAAATTTGTTCTTGACGCCGTCAGACCTTATTTCCTATATATAGTTTTCTAATTTTCACATTAAAAAGAGAGAAGTTTTGGAGAAACCCTAAGTACGAACTTGGCACGAATTTTACAGGTTTTTCAAGGGTTCTTAGCCCTTGAACCCTTTCATGTGTAATTAAGATAAGTGTTCTTTTAATTCAATCAATATGTCTATGTGTTGGTTGTCTATATCTTGTTCTTGTCTTAATTCCATCATGCTAGGCTAGATCTATCTTGTGTTTGCTTGGATCTAATGAAACCTAGATGTTAATTATGTGTTGATTACTTGTTTATAGTTGTATTGGATGAATGAATTCGATGTTAGGCTTAAGAAAACTGGCAGATCTCCAATTGGTAACATGCTTGAACGTCTTAGGAAACATGAACTGACGTGCACTAGGTTTTATTGATTGTATTTAATGCATGAGTAAATTCTAATGATCCCATGTTAGGAGCTTCTTAGCCGGCTCGACATAGGAGTGAAGTAGGCACTCATAGGATTGGGGAATTAAGTGCGCCACCCCATGAATGGTATTAAGGAATACAATCCGTCATCCACGCAACTATAACAAGTAATTAACGTGTAAAAGATATCTAAGGAGTAGTGAAATCTAAGTAAACACAACTTCTCCACTTATTTCTCACAACCTTAGTATAATTTAGTTTATTTTCATTTTTAGTATTTTATTTTGATTGCATCTTTAGTATTGGGTTAGTTGACTAGCAACTAATTCCGCCCAAATCCTTCAAAACCCGAGATTTTTACTTGCTTTCTAAAAAATATAAAAATACAAAAATAATCATCCCTCACCTTTAGAACTAGTATTTAGGTTTTCTAATCCTAGCGACACTATTCCTAGCTGAACGATCAATCCCCCGGTACTTGTCACTATACTATACTACAACGATCAGGTACACTGCCTGGTGGGGGTTGTAAGCTTCTCGAGATCCCTCGAGAGGTAAAGCTTGGTGCGATTCCAACGTATCAAGTTTTTGGCGCCGTCGCCGGGGAATAATTATTGTCTAGGTTATAATCTCTTTTTATTAGGTCTACTTGCTAGATTCCTTTCTAGTAAGATTTTATTTTCATTTTTTAGGTTTTCTTTAGTCTATCTTATTTCTTTGTGTTTTTGTTCGTAACTCTTCACCACCCGACATCATGGACGATGGGAACATCTTTGAACCCGTCATCCCACCACAACAAAACCCACCACTAGAACCTCTTAGGCCCGAACCTTAGGAGAGTATTCCCGACCTAGCCACCAAGGCTACTGAAACACCATTGAGCTCACCGAAGCCAATGTGACCCCCTTGCGATCCGACACCATCCGGTTGGTGCAAAGCAGATGTGCATTCCATGGACTTCGTTCCAAAGATCCAAATCAACATCTTAAGGACTTCCTTAAAATCATAGATTCCATAGACCTAGATGTTGCAACTAGAGAGACAACCCGATTACGCCTATTCCAATTCTCTCTACGGGATCAAGCTAGTCAATGGCTTGAGCGTTTACCCGTGGGATCCATCACCACATGGGATGATCTCACCACTCGTTTCCTTGCTCAATTTTTCCCACCGGGGAGAACTACTAAGCTTAGAAATGACATCTTGATGTTCTAACAACATCAAAATGAATCTCTTTATGAAGCATGGACTCGATATAAAGACATGCTCCGAAAAGTCCCTCATCATGGCATCGAACCATGGCTCCAGATTCAAATCTTTTACGATAAAGTTGACTATCAAACAAGGAGAGCCATTGATTACGCAGCCAAGGGCAGGCTAAACAGACTTAGCATTGACGAGTGCTAGAAAGTCCTTGAGGGGTTGGCACAATACGAAGAAGAAGGATGGGAGGACCCGATGTTTCCAAGCAAGGGAAATCTTGACTACGCACACGCCACCCAAGAACAGTTATTAGAAAGCATCGAGAAGCAGGTAAAAGAATTAATGAGTATTGAGAAACCTGCTGCTGAAACCATGTGGAATCCTAATTTACGTAGGAATGCGGTTATCGACCACAATTTTCCTGAACATTCACGACAAGAGGAATTCGAAGGGATAATGGTAACCTTCATGGATAATCAGGAAAAACAAATCCAGCACCTAGAAGCACGCATGGAAAGCACTCACAAAGCTTTTATGAATTTAGCAGACCAATTCATATCAAGGGTCAAAGAAAAGATCAAAGAAAATTCCGTACCTAGAAAAATCGAAAAAGTCTTCGAGGTTTCAACCCCTTTGGCGTTTGACCAAGAGGATAGCGATAAATTTTCCCCAAGTGCTTCACCGTTAACTACCTCCCGTTCTTGTGAGCATCCCCAGAAAGAGAAGAATTCGCAATTCCATAACATTTTCGTTGGATGCTTGCGAACCACACTCCCAAACTTATGCAAGAGACGTTCTTTTGGTTTTAAACCCGGTGTGAAGAGGTTGTACCTCAAAAACACCACTGATTTGAAACCCTCTATGGAACAACATCTCTTTGTACACACCGGTGACCTGTGCGAAGGTTACAACTTAGCTAAAACATCACCCAATCCCTCCTACAACCTCACCTCTTTCCGTGACAGTAATGAAACATTCGACCCTGGTGGACTTCACTAACGGAATAGCTACTCATGGTTTTACTTATGTTTAGCTATTCACACAAAGTGCAGGGACTAAATGTGGAATTACTCCATTTCTCACCTCACACGGGCATCTGACGGCGTCAGATATTAACTCTTGACGCCGTCACCTCGCTAAATCAGCAATATTAACCCAAATCCAATCACTTTCAACCCATACCCCACAATTCTCACCCAAAGTGCTGCTACTACTCCGAATCTCCACCCTTCAATTCGACGTCTTCCGCAACCAATCTTCACTCGGTAAGTAATTTTTCTTCACTCTTTTTCGATCAATTGTCCGTAGGATCAATCAATTTTGAAAACCCCTTTTGCCCGAAACCCCATTTTTGACCCATCATTAACAAATCGTAATGCCATCCATTTGGTGATTTGTAAACATGGGGTTACCCTTTAATGATGTTATCCCACTCGAATCATGCGTTAGTTTAGGAAAAGCCCTTCATGCCACGGAATTTTTGACCCCCACCCATGTTTTCTGATTAAAGGAGTGTTTGGGTAACGGGTTAAGAGTTTGAAAATTGATTTTTCCCTCGTAATTGCATGGTTCGGATTCTGCTGGGTTTGATGGCGTAAGGACTTTCTTCCTGACAGCGTCAGATGTGTCTGACAGCTTGAATCGATTAAAATTCTCGTTCTAATTATTTCTGCCTTCTTCATCTTGTTCCAGGAAAATGAGCAAGCGATCTCGTCAACATCGTGGCAGCTCTTCCAGGTCACAAGGAGTTAACTATGGAGAATTGGTCCATAGTTGGGGTGAATTCGACAATGTGGCCGCTACCACCAAGTATGCGGAGCTTTGTAACCACCACATTGATGCTGGGGCCGTGGTTGATTGGGAGTTTCTCAGGTCCCAAGGGTTAGAAGGTGCGTTTCTGGGGAGGATCCATGCTGATGGATTTGCGGGTCCTCAATGGGAGAGGTTGTTTAGGATTAGGGAGACGGTGTATAGCGAGTTGGTGAGGGAGTTCTTTGCAACCTTCTATTTTGATCAGGCTGAGGCTAGGACAGACATGGGGGGCACCACTATCTATTTTAGGTTAGGAGGGGAGTTGCGATCATGTTCGGTTACTGAGTTTGGTTTGAGGTTAGGGTTGTATACTAGGGAGGAGGCGGTTGATGGAGGTTTTATGCAGAGATTGTTGAATGGGGAGACTCAGAGGAGTGATATGAGGCGTGTCACTTTTTGGCTGACCATTGGGGACGGGATTTATCCCTCGATGACTGGGGCAGCATCGATCAGGGACCCTAGGGTCAGACTGGTCCACAGATGCATCACGTACAGCCTGTCACGACGTCATGGCACCACTCACCGTGTCACTGCTTCAGATCTTTTCTACCGGTACACGATCTTTTCAGCGGATGTTTACTGCAACATCCCATTTTGGGTAGCTAGTTATTCTTACTCCTCATATCAGTGTGGGTGAGAGGGATATCGATAAGGTGTATGGGGGGATGTTCGTGACCAGGTTGGCTCGTTCCTATGATCTTCTTACTCCTCAGATCATGGGGTACTTGAGCGACTGTGGGGCTTGTAGGGTGGTGAGGGCTAAATCCCTTAGGCAAATGAACATCGTGATGCAGCTGGCTGATGGGTCCTATGGTTGGTACGCGGCAGGGATACTTGATGATGAGGATGATGATGATGACGAGGTGGGGCCCCAGCAGCATCAGTTCCAGGGTTATGAGGAGGGGACAGCTGACTACTACCGACACATGAGTCGGGAAGACTGGCAGGCACACCAGGGTACCTGGATGGGTCAGGTGGACGCATGGCGGACCACCACTGACCAGCGCTTTGACTGGATGTATGATCACACTATCCGCCAGATGCAGTGTAACACCCCAACCCGACAAGGGTAAAAATGTCACAATAATATGGTGTTACATCAGAACAAACAGAACAGATCAAAAGCGGAAGTCTTAAATAAGTAACTTACTTTTAAATGACTATGGTCAAAAATCTTCAATACAACTCTACTTTCAATCCCAGAAACCATCCCAAAGCTTACTTCAAATAACTTGAATACCTGCCGCGGTGAAAAAATGCGGCTGAGCTTAAAAAGCCCAGTGAACGGATATAACAATAATAAACTGAAAATGAATGCTAAAGTACAAATGCTATATTTTGGGGAAAACATATTTAGTTATAATGGATAGTACGGAAATAAAATGTATAGGTTAGGTAAGGAATTCATACAGTCTCCTGTACAAACAGAGTCAGAACCATAATAATACCATGAGCTCAGAAACATATAACTTATCATAATCATAATCATACATCTTCATAAACATATAGAGGGGAGACCTCTCAGATAATCAGATAATAATGAGGGGTGTCCTCATATGGGTGGAGTAGCTAGCTCCCAGAAATGTGAAGGACATGTATTGCACACATAGCCACATTCACCAGACAAATCATATAATATCAGAAACATAAACAGATCTAGGATGCATCCATACGCCCCTACCCATTCACATGCAGACCAATCAAAGGGACGTGGCAGAACATCACTCTACTGCCCTAGAGTCATGTCAGAGGTGCATCTCTAACACGGACATGGAACCCCCATGCCTAGTGAAGCTCATGTAATAAAAGGTTCATTAACAAAGGTTCAAATATAATTATCATATCAGAAGGGTTAAATAACAAGGTTTGTCATATCAGAGGTTCAAAACAGAAGGTTCATAGCAAAGGTTCATATTACAAAGGAAACCTTAAGAATAAGGTCAGAATATCCGTACCTCAAAAGCAAAGCTGACAGAGATCAAATAACAGAATAGTACTCTTCTTCAGAAATCTACACAGGATGTATTATTCATTAATATCTTATTCGATCATTTACTTTTTCATATTCCATATTAGTTTTAGGGTTTACATAAATATTTAGGTTAAATATTAATAACTTGTTAATATGGTGTTAGGATTTAAAGTGTACTTATATTATAGTGTAAAGTTTTAAATGTAAACATCATATGTTTAAGTTTCTCATATTTACAATTCCAACCCTTTGGTTTTAATAATTAAACAAATTAAACCTTTTAATTAAATAACTTATCATTTAATCCTTATAATATTCATATTTACACATTAAGCCTTTACTTATCATAAATTACACATATTACCCTTCAATATTATATCTATTCAAAACAGCCCCTAACTTTATAATTTACAAGTTTAATCCCTTAATTTTAATTAATTACAATTCGAATTATATAATTACATAATTTACTATTTAAACCTTTTAGTTGCAAATTTAACACATGACACCCTCATATTATATTTTTCTCAATTCCCCCTGATCAAATGCATCTTACAAAAATTACCCACAAGTTTATAAAATTATAAAACATACCCTTTTACTTTTAAAATCAAATCGATTAATACAAAAACTCATCAAACCCTAACCCTAAATTACCTAATCATTACCAACATTAATTATATCCTTAAAACATCATTAATGACTAGATCTCATACCAAAAACCCTAACCCTAACCCTAACCCTAATTCGATTCCTTTCTTTTATTATCTTTTTATTACAAATTAATTCCAAAATAATTCTCCAGGTCTCAAAAATTATCAAAACTTATTTTTCTGATGTAATATGGCACTTATAGGACCAGAAAAAAACATATACAAAGCCTCAAAAATCGCATGGCTGATTCCTTGTTTTCTTGTTCAATTTAGAGTTTTTAGTTTCCATAAATTCGTACAAGCTACAAAAACTTGCATGATTCAATTCTACCTTTTTATACAGATAATATATGATATATAAGATATTAGAAAAATACCAGAAAGATTTTAAAACGTGTGAACAAGCAGATGGGATTTTTACCTCTCGGTTTACTTAAATCGTCCCAAACAATCTCTCAAGCTCAAACGATCACACCTTAGACCTTAGCACTATTTTTCTAGTCTTCTTAAGCTTGAAACACGTTTAAGAAAAATATCTGAGAGTTCCAGAAAATTGTATTCGACTTGTGAGGGTTTTTAGGTTTGTCGACCTTTATTAAAAGTCGGTTTAGGGATATCACTAAATTATAAAACGTGTATATCTATATTTATAACAAAATAATACTTATCTTGGGCTGGGTAAATATGGAATAAAGTTAAATAAAATATAATACAAGTTTCCTAATTGATTTAGGATTTATTTACTTAATATAATACATATATTTAAAATATAATAAATCGAATTTATTTATTTATATGATAATTATTATTTTACTTTTACAAAAATGTACAAATCTTATTTATACATAATTTATTGTCATTACATATTGTAAAATTTCTAAATTTCTAGGGTTTTCTTTATATCATTTAAGTATTATTACAAATTATTAAAACTTAAGGGCATTTTGGTCATTTTGTATTATTTTAGAATTTGAGGTATTACATGCAGCACCTCTCCACCCGAGATCAGCTTGAGCCTCACCTGCAGATTGACCCATTCCCCGGCCGTGAGACTGACTACCCTCCCTACGGGTACACCGGACACCTCCCTCCTGGCTATGACTACCGTTTCGGTCCTCCTCCCCAGTGATCTTTCTTGATATCTGTTATTTGTGAACAATTTATTGATGGTCATGTAATTCAAAACAATTGATGCTGTAATAGTTTAGGATTCGGCCTCTGTTGGCCTTGAACAATTTTATTTTCATGTTTATTGTGAGGTGCTTGTATATGACCTCCGTGCTTGTCTATTAGTCTTTAGTGGAACGATTATTTGTTGTAATTACTTTTATATTAGTGTTAAATGACCCCTAATTTGTATTTTGACTAGAATAAAAGCGCATTTGCTTGAGGACAAACAAATCTCAAGTGTAAGGGTATATGATGAGGCGAAAAATGAACCACTTTTAGGGGGTCATTTAAGCCCGGAATTGAATTTATTTGATCAAATATTGCCCTAAATCGTTCCTTTTGTGATTTTAGGTACTTTGGGAGAGAAATCTGGAAAAGGAAGCAATTCGGACGTTTTTGGAGCATAAAAGTGAAGAAAACGCCAAAGTCTTAATTTTCCTTGCTGGGAACAGTAGGTGACGGCGTCAAGAAGAAAATCTTGACGGCGTCAAGAGTAATTTCCATGACGGCCCAGTGCAGATTTGACGGCGTCACGAAGTAGGGCGTCAAGAGGAAAATGCATGACGGCCTGGAAACACATAACACATGACGGCGTCAAAAGTAGATCAAGGCAGTCCGAGGAGTATTTTGGCGGCGAGATGACGGCGTCACAAATTTGTTCTTGACGCCGTCAGACCTTATTTCCTATATATAGTTTTCTAATTTTCACATTAAAAAGAGAGAAGTTTTGGAGAAACATTAAGTACGAACTTGGCACGAATTTTACAGGTTTTTCAAGGGTTCTTAGCCCTTGAACCCTTTCATGTGTAATTAAGATAAGTGTTCTTTTAATTCAATCAATATGTCTATGTGTTGGTTGTCTATATCTTGTTCTTGTCTTCATTCCATCATGCTAGGTTAGATCTATCTTGTGTTTGCTTGGATCTAATGAAACCTAGATGTTAATTATGTGTTGATTACTTGTTTATAGTTGTATTGGATGAATGAATTCGATGTTAGGCTTAAGAAAACTGGCAGATCTCCAATTGGTAACATGCTTGAACGTCTTAGGAAACATGAACTGACGTGCACTAGGTTTTATTGATTGTATTTAATGCATGAGTAAATTCTAATGATCCCATGTTAGGAGCTTCTTAGCCGGCTCGACATAGGAGTGAAGTAGGCACTCATAGGATTGGGGAATTAAGTGCGCCACCCCATGAATGGTATTAAGGAATACAATCTGTCATCCACGTAACTATAACAAGTAATTAACGTGTAAAAGATATCTAGGGAGTAGTGAAATCTAAGTAAACACAACTTCTCCACTTATTGCTCACAACCTTAGTATAATTTAGTTTATTTTCATTTTTAGTATTTTATTTTGATTGCATCTTTAGTATTGGGTTAGTTGACTAGCAACTAATTCCGCCCAAATCCTTCAAAACCCGAAATTTTTACTTGCTTTCTAAAAAATATAAAAATACAAAAATAATCATCCCTCACCTTTAGAACTAGTATTTAGGTTTTCTAATCCTAGCGACACTATTCCTAGCTGAACGATCAATCCCCCGGTACTTGTCACTATACTATACTACAACGATCAGGTACACTGCCTGGTGGGGGTTGTAAGCTTCTCGAGATCCCTCGAGAGATAAAGCCTGGTGCGATTCCCACGTATCAGTTATTTAACGTCTCTTCAAAAGTTTAAATTTGAGGGGTATTCTGGGTATTTTACGTGTTCATAAAATCTGAGTTTTACAACTCTTCCCTTCTAAAAAGAAAATTTCGTCCACGAAATTGAAGTCGCAATAGTTAGACGGAGATGTACCAATTCACGGAAAGAAGTGGAAATAAGTAGTTTAACACTTAGAGAGATTCTTCAAAAAGGATTTTAACAAAACAAATAACTTTGTTTCTCATGGCTCTCTCCTATCTATAAGGAATGGCTTCCGGTTTATCTGGGAGTGACGTATCTGGTTGAATCTGATCACAAGGGTATGACACCATATGTAGAGGATGATAATTGTATCTTCTGGAAATCTCATATGGAATATGAACAAAATTTCAAGTCAAGTTAACTGTATCAAGCAGTAGGGTTCTCTACAAGAGTTTGAGATTGGTGACAGATGTATCGAGGTCAACATAATGCAAAATCGAGAGTTTAAATTTATCCAATTATCTTACGAACAAATGTAGAGTCAACGCATAGGTAGAATGAACCTAAAGTCTCGCAGATCGCAGAAACTCCAATGGAGGTCAAATTCTAAACTTTTTAGATACTCCCCAAGATATCCTATGACCACAATAAGTGCATGTTATATGATGTAAGTATTATCACGTTGGCCAGGCATCATAATACTAGCATCATATAAATATGCCCTCATAATGGTCATACTTTATCACGAGTCGTAAACAAACAAGGCAATCTTAGTTCACCTATTTCTTCTATCATCCCAGAGGTCAACCGAAATCAGGCGTCATAACCAAGAGGAAAATTCAATAACAAAACAGTGGAAGTCTCAATGAATAACTAAAGGAAAATAAACTATTCGCAAGAGTAACGGAAATCTAACATATCAGCAATTAAGGTACGTCGTCTGAAAAGCATCAATTTTCAAAAAATTCGCCAAAATTCCCAAAACAAGACCATTACCAAACATACGCAGAATGAACACGGAACAGAGATGATATTGGAGAACCCAAATCATCCAAGGATCACATTACCAGATAGCGAAACTCAAGAAATTAACGAGAGTGAGCATTAGTCATCATTAACTTCATCCTTCACAGAATCAACATATCCAAACAACAAAATGGTTTGTTCCAAAAACCACCCATTCAAAACATCAAATCTCTTCAAGTCCAAGTAATCTGTCTTCTTTTATCCACCAATTTGAGTGAAACAAAACTGTGAACTTGAGTCTGATTCATCAAGCCTCCTGCAGTTCTTTTTGGAATGCGATGGAGTAATGTGAATTCCTGACACGATCTTTAAATCCCGTCCTCATCCAGTCTGCTTCCGCTCTTAATTCATCTGAGCACAACCAAGATGAATAGGGAAGTGAGACTACATGTCCTCATCAGCTCCAAGTTCGCCACCTTGACTAGCTTCTTGTCCTCTGCATCGCCAACACTTCTGCCTTTTAAGGAGTGTCTTCACTCTTCATGGTAGCCATTGTTGTTGTCAATTCCAGACCAGGCAGTGAAGTTAATCTTCTCATACGTTTCTAGTTGACGCAAATTGGTAAGCATCTTCCAAGATTCTTCTGTAAGATTCAAAAGACTAGCTTTTCAAATTTAGTGTCGGTCTTGATCACTTGGTGATAGTTTCAGATTTTGCGGAATTTAAAGAGATATTCAAATCTAAGAATACTTTTGCCCAACAAATATAAATCTCCCAAAATGCACAAATGGTAGCCAAATTTCTAACAAGGTACAAAATGGTTTCCATGTCTTTTCTCGTCTCCGAATGTACTATTACATCATACAATGACTGTTTGTCCAAGTACTCACGAGAAAACGCTATTTACCAGATTCACAAGATGGTCAGAGCTTTAGTTAATACTATTAGCATCACTAACCGTCATAGTAGTCGTCATGAATACGGAAGGCGATTCCAAAAATAACCTCAACTCATAGCTCCATTTCAGAACATACCACAATGTCATACTATAACAATTGTTCCAAATATTCCCGAAAACATAATCTCACCATATACAAGGAAATAATTGACGTGATAGCCAATACAATTAGAATCCTTAACTTATTATATGAATACAAAAACGGCTTCAAAATCATCTTAAGGAACCTTCACGTTCTCTCCACGTCGTCTCTCCTCTTCTTCACCAATAAAACTGATATACTTCACTGCTTACTCTCGGTTAGTAAACTTATTTCTTGGAAGTTCTTTTATTTGTTTCTTCAGTATTTCAAATGAAGCCATCAGAAACAGATTTTCAAAGGTAGGTCAAAATCATATCAAAGGTAAATGGAATTTTAGAACAACTACATTCGCCAAACCAGACGGATAATTCACGAATTAGGATCAAGTGTAAGGTTTATCACAAGTCCTTAGGCAGATAAGTTAACCATTCAAGGAGGTTGGGATTTTATTTAGCTTCTTAGCCCAAATGTGCCTCATTGTGAATACTAACATTGTATTGTTGTCAAAGTGATGCGCGTGGAATACTAGTTGCTAACATCGTCAATGGAGTCAAATAGAAAAATGAGAATTATCTGAAAGTAACGGAATCTATTAAATCAATCAATTTAGGGTGCCAAAACCATTGTACCAGTACTTCCAAAATCATCAAGATTCCCATATCAATTAACTGATGAACACAAACAAGATTGCCATAACAAAACTCACAGAAGGGAACTTAATTCAAAACTTCAATATTATCAGAGTATCTTGGAAATGGAAATGAAATTCGAAGTCTAATACAGGCTAAACAGAAGAGTAAGAGAAACTAGTTCATGATCACAATTTCCCTTCATTCAACTTGGATTATAACGGCTGGTCGCCGTAAACTCTAGATCGGAGTCTACATCATTCTCTTCTTTCTCTTCCCCTCTTTCACTAATCCAACCATTCATGTTATTCCCGGGTTGCGGCAAACGGCGGCTAGCAAAACCACTTTTGCGATCTCTCTCTTCTTCTTCCACAGACTCATGGCACTTTCCGTAATACTTGGTGCCAATACCTTTGTTATCATTTGTTTTAGTTTCATACATCTCTTTCTCCTTGTCCTCTACCTTTGTTATCATTTGTTTTAGTTTCATACATCTCTTTCTCCTTGTCATCTACCTTCTGGCAGCCCGTAGCATCAACAGTAGTCCCATTACTCCTTCTTACGTGCTGGATCTGTCTTGAGGTATCCTTAATGGCATGAGTCACCATTTTCTTCGGGTTTTCGTCAGGTGGTCTAGAGCGACGAGATTTAACCATCTGAACGGTTACCAAATGGTCAGGATAAGGAAGTCAAGGACAAACACGAAAGGAAAGTACGTCAAAGGAAGCCTAATATCTACCCAATCCTCACAGGTTTAAAATTAAGTTCGCACCGGGAAGAATCCTAAATCAAGTTTGCAAGGTGTTCATCAATGTTCCTACAGTGAAAACCTAATGGTCCAAAACTCACAGGTCCAGGTTATGTATTATAAGTCGTCATCCTGGTCTCTGATACCATAAATTGTAACACCCCAACCCGTCAAGGGTAAAGATATCACAATAAATAGTGTCCAACAGAGCAAAACACAAGCTTAATACGTTAACAATACAATGAGTACAAGGTTACAAATGAATTCAAAAATAAGAAAGATACGATAATAAAACAAAGTCCATTATATAAAGGAACTCTAAGGTTGGTCCACACTCTCTCATCCCCAAAACTAAACCCCGCATCCTAGCTTAAGTACCTGCCGCATGGAAAAGAAAACGCGGCTGAGCATAAAAAGCTCAGTGAACAGATATGAAGATAACAAGCACATCAAGTAATGAGATAAGAGAATACGAAATGAATTTACATATGGTGTCACAATGTATAACAAAGGATTATCAAGGTTAAGTATGGAAAGTCATCAAGGTTACGTATCAAGAATCGTCAAGTGAAATAGCAAGGATTAACAAGTTTCAAGGATCGTCAAGTATAATGTCAAGGGTTAAGTATAACATCAAGGTTTAACAAGTATAATATCAAGGGTTAACAAGTTCAAGTATCAAGAATTAACAAGTGTCAAGTATCAAGAATTAGCAAGTATCAAGTGTCAAGGCTTTCAGTATTTAACCCCCAAGCACAAACAAGTATCAAGTCAAGTATATCAAGTCAAGTATCCCAAGTTAGAGTAGCTAGCTCCCAAGATGTGAGAGGTTGCAATGCACACAAACCCGGTCACAAAGTATATAATGTAGTCCAAGTCATAATCAAGATGGCCGTAGCCCAAGCAAGTATCAAGTCAAGACAAGACTAGGATGCATCCATACGCCCCTGCAGGCCAATAATAATAATCATAGTAGTAGTCCATAACAAGTATCAGGGACGGTGGGGGACATCTCTTTAGCCCCAATAGAGTACATAACGTTGGTGCATCAATGCTATGGTTGTGGCTACTCCACAACAAGTAGCTCCTGGATAAAATACTGAAGGGTCAAGGGTTCAAGGTTCAATATCAAGTACAAGTGGTCAAGTCATAATCAAAGGTTCAAGTCAAGGTTCAATATCAAGGGTTCAATACCAAGGGTTCAATATCAAGGGTCAATATCAAGGGTTCAATATCAAGGGTTCAATATCAAGGGTTTAATATCAAGGGTCAATATCAAGGGTTCAATATCAAGGGTTTAATCAAGTAATATAAGAGAGAGAGAGAGAGAGAGAGAGAGAGAGAGAGAGAGAGAGAGAGAGAGAGAGAGAGAGAGAGAGAGAGAAGAGTCACGAGAGAAATAGTTGTACTATTGCTGAAAGAGTACGGAATATCTGTATCTTAGACCGCAAGTGCAAACATTAACAGAAAACATAATGGTCTGAAGCAAACTCCTTCTTCAGCGGATCTACATGAATTCATGATCGTCTTATTAATAAGTTATTTTAAATCAGATTAGACATTTTAGTCGGCTTTCCATTTTTAGTAACTTTCCAAATATAACAGGTTTCTCGAACTAGTAGTTTTCATATTTAGTATGTTTCTTGTATTAACAAGATTTATGTTTTATGATTACAATTAATAATTAATTAAGTTAGATTACTCGAAATGAAAATTATAATAGATTAGAGTTAATTACGAGAATTTAGTAAAGTTTAGGGTCAAAATATAAATTATCAAAAATTAAATATTAACATGTCAAATAAAATTATTCTAAGCTTTATACTATCTTTTATATAATAAAAGAATTACATCATTTCGCAGTGTTTTTGAAAATCCCTTCTCATTAAAAAAAAATTGGACCAATAGCAGAGCTCAATTTTGCCACGTAAGCAAAATCGAGCAACGTGATTGGTCAATAAAAAGTCAAAATTAAATTGATTTTGGTCAAACTTAATAAATTTGGTGGAGAAATTTGGTTAAGAAAAAAAATGCTTAAAAATATAGGTGTCAAATTTATGAAAACAAAAACTTAAAAAAAGGAGGAAGTAATTAATAAAACTTTAGTGATTGAATTTTAAATAATTTATATAGAGTAAAGTGTAAAATTACAAGTTTTCATGTTTTTAATAACTTTATAAAAAATACAAATAACCTCTTACACTTTATACCCCCTATACTTTATAATAGTAACTTTGTTTAAAATTACATGAGACTTTCATCCATTAAAAATTACAAAATTTGGTAAATATGCGAATTAGTTTTAATATATGTTAAATATATTTTTTAAACTAATGTTAGTTTTAAACTTTCATCCATTAGAATATTTTTTTAAATAAGGACTCATTTGGTAAATATGCGAATTAGTTTTAATATACGTTAAGTATTTTTTTTAAACTAATGTTAGTTTTAAAGTTTGATCCATTAGAATATTTTTTTAAATAAAGACTCATGTTACTATTTAAAAGTTTAATTTATACGTACACGGGTTCGAAATACGGCTAAATTATTAGTAACGAGAATATAAATATCAAATGGTAAGCACGATACTGTGATATGAAAATAAATATACACGATTCTACTTATAACAACGACTCATGAAATTGTTATTTAAAATTTGTGTATGGATATCCATAAAAATATTTTAAAAACTTTACGTAGCATATTTTAACTTCATCAACGCTCATTGTGTGCTACTAAATTCACACATTTTATAGAACATGATATCAATAGTTAAAGTTAAACAACAAAATCAACCTCAACCTCAACATGTCTGTCAGTTAAACACGTTATACAAAGCTAATAATTAAAAAATAACAAACAAACACATGGGTTAGATAGTTATTGTTTAATATAGAAGGTATTTTCCTTAAATTATATTAAAAAAATGCACACATCACAATTCTTATTTGATAACAATCACCTTCTAAAAAAAATTTTAAAAAATAAAATAAAATAAAAAAATAAAAAAACGTAGGTGTTTTCCTTAACTTTATTCATTGACGTGATGTTTTATTAAAAAAAAAAAAACGTAATAGTTGGCCGTTGTAAACGAATTAAAAGTATGTACACGAGAATTATTCAACAAGAATATATAGTTTTAATCGGGTTATTACGTTACTATACTGCGATAATGTTATTGAGTTGGTAATCACAGATGTGAGATACAACCATTATTGTATACTTATGATTTATGTGTAAACCTCTTTTTGCTTTTGAATAGAATCCGAAAGAGACCTCAACAAAACTTTGGCTTATGCCTTATCTAGCTGATAGTATTTAGTAACTTTTTTTTTATGGTTTAACTTTTTTGTTATACACACCAACTTTTAGTAACTTTTTTTTTTATGTTTTGTTGAAAACTTCTACACTTAATATTTGTGTTTTTACTATAAACACGCTAAGCTATAATAGAATTATTTGTGAGTTCAGGGGTTTTTCACTAGGCTTCTAAAAAAATCTTATAGCTTTACCATACACTTATTGTGTTATGGTAATTGAATAAGCCAATAAGCACTGATGAGGCGAAAAATGATCCGTTTTTAGGGGGTTATTTAAGCCCGAATCCGAATTTATTTGATCAAATATTACCCTAAATCGTTCCTTTTGTGATTTTAGGTACTTTGGGAGTGAAATCTGGAAAAGGAAGCAATTTGGACGTTTTTGGAGCATAAAAGTGAAGAAAACGCCAAAGTCTTAATTTTCCATGCTGGGAACAGTGCATGACGGCGTCAAGAGTAGTTCCCTGACGGCGTCAAGAGTAAAATTCCATGACGACCCAGAAGAGTTTTGACGGCGTCATGAAGGTAGGGCGTCAAGAGTAAAAGTCATGACGGCCTGGAAATGAATTGTTCTTGACGGCGTCAAATGTAGATCTAGGCAGTCCGAGGATTGTTTTGGCGGCGAGGTGACGTCGTCACCTATTTGGTCTTGACGCCGTCAGACCCCTTTTCCTATATATAGTTTTCTAGTTTTTCACATTTAAAGAGAGAAGTTTTGGGAGAAACCCTAAGTACGATTTTGGTGTAACTTTACAGGTTTTTCAAGGGTTCCAACCCCTTGATACCTTGCATGATTAATCAAGATAAGTGTTCTTCTAATTCAATCAATATGTCTATGTGTTGGTTGTCTATATCATGTTCTTGTCTTAATTCTATCATGCTAGGCTAGATCTATCTTGTGTTTGCTTAGATCTAATGAAACCTAGATATTGATTATGTGTTGATTACTTGTTTATTCTTGTCTTGGATGAATGATTTATATGTTAGGCTTAAGAAAATTGGCAGATCTCCAATTGGTAACATGCTTGAACGTCTTAAGAAACATGAACCAACGCGCACTAGGTCTTTATTGGTTGTATTTAATGCATGAGCCATTGTTTACAATCCCTATAGTTGTGCTGGGCATGGTGTAGGAGGAGATAAGAGCTCATAGAATTGGGGAGTTATGTGTGCCACCCCATGAATGGTATTAAGGAATACGATCCGTCATCCATGCAATTATAACAAGTAATTAACGTGTAAAAGATATCTAGGGAGTAGTGAAATCTAAGTAAACATATTTTCTCCAATTACTGCTCACAACCTTAGTATAAATTAGTTTATTTTCATTTCTAGTATTTTATTTTGATTGCATCTTAGTATTGGGTTAGTTGAATAGCAACTAATTCCGCCCAAATCTTTCAAACCCGAGATTTTAATTTGCTTTCCATAAAATATAAAAACACAAAAATAATCATCCCTCACCTTTAGAACTAGTATTTAGGCTTTCTAATCCTAGCGACACTATTCCTAAGCTGAACGATCAATCCCCCGGTACTTGTCACTATACTATACTACAACGATCAGGTACACTGCCTGGTGGGGGTTGTAAGCTTCTCGAGATCCCTCGAGAGGTAAAGCCTGTTGCGATTCCCACGCATCAAGTTTTTGGCGCCGCAGCCCGGGGAGTAGTTATTGTTTAGGTTGAATTTGATTTTTATTAGGTCTACTCATTAGATTCCTTTTTAGTTAGATTTTTATTTTCTTTTTATTAGCTTTCTTGTAGTCTATCTTTTTCTTTGTGCCCTTTGTTTGTGAAACCATTTTCATTTGTCTCCATGGCGGATGAAATTCCATTTAGATCATTAACTATAGAGGAACAATTAGTTTACTCGGATAGATTTGCCTCCTGTTGTTCCAATGAATTTTTAAGTGATCTTACATATATACAAGAGGAGATGGGTGTAAAGTTAGATGGGTTTGATGAATTTTATGCATGTGTGTTTTCCATTAGACGATCATTTTTAGGATCAATTCCTTTTAGTGAGACCATTTGGATGAATTTTGAGAAAAGCTTCCTAACCATTACCCATAAGTTCAACGAATTGGTGGATTCGTATGAGCGAGATGACCTAGTTTCTAAGAACATGAACTTAGAATCAAACCAAGATTATGAGATGGTTAGTGTTGAACTACGTAGTTGCATGAGCGGGATAGATTTCACCAAAACATACGACACACATGAGGTTAGAGTTGAGCCACCTAGTTGCATGTCATGGTTAGGCACTACCATAATACAAGATGAACACATAGGTGATATTGATGTGATGGAAGAGATAGTAGAAAACCCAAGCCCACTAAGTACCCCACAAGTCCTAGCATCATTTGAGGCATACAAACCGCCCGTGACTTACCCGGAAGAAGTAGAAAAGACTATAGGAACCCCAATAGAAGTAGAACCCTTGGACCAGGCACCATTAGAGGATATAGGTTTGAATACTTGTAGTGATAACCTTACTCCTAGTTCTAGGGAATTTCCTAATGTTGATGAACCGGAACCTCAACCTTTACACAACTTTCCATCCTTAGATATATTTCTAGGAGATAAAAGAGGAACCGACCCACCCATCAACCAATATTATCCGGGTAGTTTTAGGATGAAGGAAGCCATTCACTCACCCCCTTCACCTCACGTGGCATATTCACCCCCTAAGGGTGTGTATCGCTACTTTCACCCACACTTAATCCTAAGTGTAGGGAGAACCTCCCCTATTTCCGTTAAATAAGGGTAGAGTCAGGCTCGTGACTCGAACAAAAACAAGCGCTTCTTGGGAGGCAACCCATGTTTTGTGTGTTTTTATTTGTTTGATTTTATTTGTTTCCGTATGCATGTTTTATTTTTATTGTTTGTGGCTCATGTTTCAAAGTAAATTGTGAAAATGCTTTATTTTGTTTTTAACTTCGTCTTAATTGCATATAAAGGTATTTTGCAAAAGATAAGTGTAAGGGAGATCCAAATTTGTTTATAAGAACGAAATTGAGCATGAACCACAACAATATTAAATGGACATGTATATTAGTAATTGTTAGAGTCAAATGCTTGTATTGAGTCATAATGATGTTTTGCAGGATTTTCCAGGAAGTAGGACATAAGTTTTTCCAGAAATTTTCCTAAAACTTAACATAAAGATTTCTGCAGGTCACTTCTGACGGCGTCATGAGTTTACTCTTGACGGCATCACGTGTAAAATTCTGGAAATTTTGCTAGTTTTGTTTATACCGGAGTCTTAAAGTTTTTGTTGATTCTTTAGTTTTATAAACTCCAGGAAATCTGCAAACATTCATTCCACAAGCATTATATCTTTAATTGTTTTGTTTTTATTCCTAAGTCTGGAATTACATCTAGTTGTGAGTTATCTTTATTCGGATTGATGCTTTGGGTTTTTGTAGTTGTTTTCTCAGGTTTTACAGGTTATGTATGACAAGAAGATGATTTATATTCTGGAAGGGAAGCTTTGATTGTTCATTTTCTTGAAGGAAGATTTAACCTGGCCAACTTATTATCCATACCGAGCGAATCAGGGGAGTATTTGATTTCATTCTTTTTACTTTTTCACTTTTACATTCTTTACTTGAACATTGGGGACAATGTTCATCTTAAGTGTAAGGGGAGGGTAAAAAGATGATACCTTACATATGCACTTTCGCTTGAGTTTGTTTTGTTTAATGGTAGATGTGTAATAAAACTATGAGAAATACTTGTTAGTGCAATTTTAGCGCCAAATTTAAAATTTTTTACAACATTTAGGAGTGAAACTTTCACCATAGCAAGCGTCTCATGGATAGGAGATTGTATGACTAGCACATAACCGTATATTCAGAAAAATTTTCCACCCAAATATGTGAGGTTCGCCTTTAGATTTGATAGGAAAAACATTTACTATTAGTGCTTATGAGTGTACCGGTAGCATTTAGATTCTAGAACTTGCGTTAGTGATGCATCCCGAGACCGCTAGTGAGACTACATTCGTGTAGTAGGATTTACTACATGATAAGAGGCATTAGGATCACCCTTGTGTTAAACCCGTATCATAATTACTTGACCATTTAAGTCATATTACTTGGCTAGTTAAGTCAACTAATTTTTCCCACACCCTTAGCATTGTACTCATTTTTTGTACACGAAACCCCTAGTACACCCCTCCGAGCCTATCTTTTCGTTTCTAACTTTAAGCATCTTACTTAAAGGAAGAATTTGTTACACCCCACTTAAATGTACAACCAAATCGCCTTAGCCTTCCGTGTATGCGCTCATTTTTAGTGCATTATTGTTATTTGTTAAACCCTAAGTTAACTTTCTAATTGATTACATGGTTGCTAAGTCGATTCATATCCTTGTACATATTGTTTTGGGACGATTGGGACTCATGGGTAAGTACTTATTTATGGAGTAATGGGGAAGAACATCATATTATTACCCCCATATGTACGTTAATCTTAAAAGTGCTCCAAGTGTTTTGATTTTCTTAATTCGAGTCATTAGATTAGTTTAATGTAAAGTATGTAAAAATTCAAGTGTAAGGGGAATGTTCAATCCCCTATGATGTATTATTTCGGATGGTAGGGTAAGAGTGTATGCAAAAAAAAAAAAAAAAAAAAAAAAAAAATTTGAAAAATCAAGAAAAAGAAAAAAAATAGAAAAAGAAAAAGAGAAAAAACATACGGACTACCATCCCGTTTCATTCTATGTTTATTTTATGTTTTTGTTATTTTTCATTTATTAGCTTAAGTTGAGTCTAGTCTTGGCTTAGCAACGCCACATTGTACATGTAATTAACCAAGATTGTTAACTCGCCACCAGTAAAACTTCCTTTATCCAACAAAACCGTGTATTTCATATCCCTACACCTAACGTTACAACCCTTTAAAAGACCTCTTTGATAGTTTATCCTAGGTGCTTACTGATAGAACTCATGCACGCCATCTTTTATAAGTTCTTAAGACCGTTTTGGACTCCATGTTGTTTAGACATTGATCTAGGATAAACTATAAGCACAATGATAACAATAAGCACAATGATAATAATAAGCACAGCGGAATAACATAAAGATTATTATTATTATCAACAAGGTTCTTCGTCATCATCTCTAACATATATTAATAATTTACAGCCCCAATCCTACTTGATCAAGGTAGAACGACCTTGAGGCTATACTAAACTAACACTAACACTAACCCTAGGCGTTTTCCCAAATCCCTACGCCTAGGTTCCCACACACACACACCTTTGGTGTTTACATCTTTGTACGTACTTATGAAACTAATGACCCATGTCCTCTTTATATACTAGAGGATTAGGGTTTACAAGAGGAATCATAATACAATTAGGAAACTAAATATTCTTCTAGAATCTTCCAAATCCTCCATCTTTTTGTAGTTTCCCTTCTTGTCACTTCAAGCCCTTCATGTTTCATTCTTCTTGTTTTGTATCATCAAATCAATAAATATAATTCCCAACACTTACGCCATGTGGTGGAGGTTTGATCCTTTCCCATGCCTATGGTAATCTATTTTGCTATGACAGGTAGTGAGAGATATCTTCCGTTTCCATATTGTAATTTACACTTTATTACACCTGAGAGATGTGAGTATCTAAACACTATTTGTGAGGTGCTAGTGTATGACCTCCGTGCTTGTCTATTGGTCTTTAGTGGAACGATTATTTGTTGTAATTACTTTTATATTAGTGTTAAATGACCCCTAACTTGTATTTTGAGTAGAATAAAAGCGCATTTGCTTGAGGACAAGCAAATCTCAAGTGTAAGGGTATATGATGAGGCGAAAAATGATCCGTTTTTAGGGGGTCATTTAAGCCCGAATCCGAATTTATTTGATCAAATATTGCCCTAAATCGTTCCTTTTGTGATTTTAGGTACTTTTGGAGTGAAATCTGGAAAAGGAAGCAATTCGGACGTTTTTGGAGCATAAAAGTGAAGAAAACGCCAAAGTCTTAATTTTCCATGCTGGGAACAGTGCATGACGGCGTCAAGAGTAGTTCCCTGATGGCGTCAAGAGTAAAATTCCATGACGACCCAGAAGAGTTTTGACGGCGTCATGAAGGTAGGGCGAGAGTAAAAGTCATGACGGCCTGGAAATGAATTGTTCTTGACGGCGTCAAATGTAGATCTAGGCAGTCCGAGGATTGTTTTGGCGGCGAGGTGACGTCGTCACCTATTTGGTCTTGACGCCGTCAGACCCCTTTTCCTATATATAGTTTTCTAGTTTTTCACATTTAAAGAGAGAAGTTTTGGGAGAAACCCTAAGTACGATTTTGGTGTAACTTTACAGGTTTTTCAAGGGTTCCAACCCCTTGATACATTGCATGATTAATCAAGATAAGTGTTCTTCTAATTCAATCAATATGTCTATGTGTTGGTTGTCTATATCATGTTCTTGTCTTAATTCTATCATGCTAGGCTAGATCTATCTTGTGTTTGCTTAGATCTAATGAAACCTAGATATTGATTATGTGTTGATTACTTGTTTATTCTTGTCTTGGATGAATGATTTATATGTTAGGCTTAAGAAAACTGGCAGATCTCCAATTGGTAACATGCTTGAACGTCTTAAGAAACATGAACCAACGCGCACTAGGTCTTTATTGGTTGTATTTAATGCATGAGCCACTGTTTACAATCCCTATAGTTGTGCTGGGCATGGTGTAGGAGGAGATAAGAGCTCATAGAATTGGGGAGTTATGTGTGCCACCCCATGAATGGTATTAAGGAATACGATCCGTCATCCATGCAATTATAACAAGTAATTAACGTGTAAAAGATATCTAGGGAGTAGTGAAATCTAAGTAAACACATTTTCTCCAATTACTGCTCACAACCTTAGTATAAATTAGTTTATTTTCATTTCTAGTATTTTATTTTGATTGCATCTTAGTATTGGGTTAGTTGAATAGCAACTAATTCCGCCCAAATCTTTCAAACCCGAAATTTTAATTTGCTTTCCATAAAATATAAAAACACAAAAATAATCATCCCTCACCTTTAGAACTAGTATTTAGGCTTTCTAATCCTAGCGACACTATTCCTAAGCTGAACGATCAATCCCCCGGTACTTGTCACTATACTATACTATAACGATCAGGTACACTGCCTGGTGGGGGTTGTAAGCTTCTCGAGATCCCTCGAGAGGTAAAGCCTGTTGCGATTCCCACGCATCAAGCACCTTTAATAAGCATAATCAAACACCCCTTTAGTTCTAATATGAAGTTTTCTTATTTGATGTTATGACTAACTTTGTTGTTATCCTCGCTATAATGCAACACATTAATGGTTTTTGCAGTTTTATTATCTTATCGCACAAACTAAAGTGTAATGCAATTTGTTGTGTGCGTTTTTTAGAGGAGGATTAAGTATCAACACTTGATTGTCGTGGAATGATTTTCTGCGCCTGCTCAAGTTATGAATGTATAATTTAGTTGAGTTGCTGATTTAGATAATACATGAATGTATTTTAATGTACCAAAGATGTGTTTTAGTGCCAATATAGGGAATTTTATGGTAGAAATTCTTTTCGGAGTGTAATTTGTCTTTGAATGAGTTAATGGAACTTAACATTTGTTTGCTATCATTGATAACACTATAAGTGTCAACCAATGGTCTAAAATATGGGTGTCTTTTACCTTGATGATTTAGACCAATTGTAAAGAAAGTTGCATTAAAGTGAAAGGTCGGTAATAATTCAAACAATCTAAAATGACTTGCGAATATACTTTTTGTCATTTTTTCATGCATTTATAATTTACTTATACAAGTAATATTAATTTCCTTATATAGTTCGGGATTAGAGAAAAATTATTCTTATACATTATACATAAACGTAAGATTAAATTTGAGTTCTACCCATTACATATTTTTTCGTTTCTCTTTATGTAATAAAGAAGCTATAGTGTAAGCATCTATGTTAATTTAGTAATTTTATGATCAAACATGAGAAGTAAATAACACAAACTTATGAAAATACAACTTTTCAAACAAAAAAGGTACATTAGTAAAAATGATGTGATGGTTATTCATAATTAAGAAAATGAATCAATCTTCAAAGCTATCTAAATATGCTACATATTTTAACGAAAATATAAGTAAAAGAAATAGCACAATTACAAAACACATCGTAAATTGAAAGCACGGGTTTGCAAAACTAAAAGCATATATCACTAACATATCATGCAAGTCAAGTATTATCATGTGATTTTACTTGAATAATAAAATATAATTTTTAATCCAAAAACATTCTCCTAAAATAATCTGTAGGTTATAACATATACATATATTTTTAGTCCACCAAGTAAAATCATTTGAAACATGTTAAGTGGTTCATTTCTTAATCGATAATAATACATAACTAAAATGAAATTTTAAAAACCCTGTGCGTGCACAGGTATTATAACTAGTAGTTTTATATCAAAACAATAATTTTAGACCCCGTCATTTTATAATACATATAAACGTATTCTCATCATTATTTTAGACCGCGATGACCCAAAATATTTTAATCACGTTATATCACAAAGCCTTTTCGAAAGAAAACATGAAGTCGAGACCTTCTCTTTAATTAAATACAAGCCGAGACCAACACCATTCATTGTAAAAAGAAAAATAAACCGAAACAAGCGCCTCCTTTGTTGATAAAAAAAGATAAGCCGAATAAACAGGTTCCAACTCATAATTTCATAGCAGATATATTACACGTATACATGCATGCACTCTTCTTTGGCTTGAATATATTATGTCATCACATGAGGTGTTGACAGATTATTAATGAAACTGATTTGAACACAACTATTACAGGTACATTATATAAGGTTTTAGTCATGATTTCATGTGCTAATCTTATCATCTTATGTGAGTTCATGCATGCAAAACATCAATCCTTTAAACCCCTTTATACCATTCGAAAAAATATATATATCAGGTCATGGTTTCTTTGTTTTAGTTATGAGCCATACAAAATAAAAGTAAGCCGCAAGTTTTTTTGTTTTTTTAACCACACAAGCATGTTCTAAATCTGTTAATACCATATACTATTACAGAAGCTAGGTTTCAAACAAGTTTAGGCCGAGCCCACCATTATATAAGAATCGACACACACACACTCACGTATATATGATTATATTAGGTCGATTATACATGTGCCAGTCTCTTTTTAAATTCGACTTCTAATTAATGACATATTTAGACCAGGTTGAAAAGCGTAAATATTAAACCTATTCGAAATGTAAAATGGAACTGAGATCGACATGCAAAAATTCTATATATATCACAAGTTTAGGTGGCGTTTATAAATATGTTGTTCGATCACAGATTCAACGCGACATTGACGACGTATTATCGTACTTATAGATTATGTGTACATATATATCGAGTGGGTTTTCGAAACAGAAACAATGGAGGTTACCTTAGGATCGGTTTAGAGGAACCAAAACAAGGAGCAAGAATGAGCCACGTCTGAAACAAGACCCACGACTCAATCCCCTTCGAACTAACACCTTCGAATAGGAATAAACCCACGAACAAAACCCTTCGGATCAGAATGTCCACCCACGACCAAGAACCTTTCGAACCAGCTTTTCCCACGTATGAGTGCTCACAACAAAGATCAAAACTCTTTTTTTTTTTTTTTTTTTTTTTTTTTTTTTTTTTTTTTTTTTTTTTTTGTTAGCCTTGAATCGCACTAGAAAGAAGCAAGAAAAGGGGGCAGCAGCCGATTGGTGCTTTAGGGTTTTCTCTTCGGTTACTTTGTGATTTTTCTGAAATAAATAATTATGAATAATGTTCGGTTATTGGAGTGGGAGAAACGACATATGGGCTGGAATATAAGCCGTGAATGATGGAATTGATAGACACTTTCCAAGTTTAAAACATATCAAGAATGTAGACTCCAAAATAGTTGTAATTCATTTGGAAGTTCTTAAAATTTTCGGCTAAGATATATATGTTCTAGGCGTGTACATTTTACCCATATATACAAATGTAACTTAGTTTGTAATTCTTAAAGTATAACATATAATATAAGTTAGTGATTGATTATCATATATATTGTTTACATAATTCACATTTGTAAAACGTGGGTGTAGTATTAGTACAATGAGTATGTCTTTTATATATATATATATATATATATATATATATATATATATATATATATATATATATATATATATATATATATATAAAATTAAATGAAACATGTAGTTTTATGTCATCTACCTATTATATGTAACTTAGGTTATAATCGGAACGAAATGTTTTAGGTTATTTAACGTCTCTTCAAAAGTTTAAATTTGAGGGGTATTCTGGGTATTTTACGCGTTCATAAAATCTAGGTTTTACACCAACGATTATTTATCTATTTAGGATAGGTTTAAATGTAATCCTAATTAGAATACAACGCGTCTATGTTAGTCTATATATATCATGAAGGGTAAGGGCCGTAAGGCATTACATTGTATCAATTGAAGTTTTTGAGTTAAGATTTCTTCAATAAAAGTTGCGTGTTACCTGGGAGCATTGTGTTTCCAGTCGACTTTGTTGCTCTTGATTTCCAGTGTGTCGTGTGATTCTACAACAGGGTTGCACACTCTGATATCTATTAATTGGTTTCTAGAAAAAAGATTAAATCCAGCGATCGTTACAAGCCTGTGAACTTCTGGTTAGATTTTTGGGCTTATCACAGCTCCTTGGTAATTTGTAAAATGCGTTATAGAGTTACACAACCAGCAATAGTATTAGACTCTAACCTGCGAACCTGTGATTGAGTCATGTATTTTCTATTAAGTCTGCTCGTGGGCTTTTGATCAGGTCTGGTTGTGGGTTTTGATCAGAGCGTGCGAGGTGTTCCTGGTACTTTGTATCTGCGTTCAAGGGTTTACACATACCTGAATCTAACAACCGTTCACTAACCTGTGATCATGTTGGTTAGACATGAAGTACTCGGTACCTACTGTATCAACGACTTACGCTCAGTTCTTGAGTTTACTTTCCCTTTCCTTTCTCGTTCCTCCCAAAAATGGAAGGAAGATTTCATTAAGAAAACTTCCTCCCATCTTCTTTACCACTTCACTTTTCTCTCTTAAAAAATACTCAAGAACACAAAAAAATATTCCATTTCCTTTCCTTTCCTCTCAAATTTTAACTCGAGAACTGAGCGTTAGGGTTAAATAACCTTATAAACAATTGACTTAAAACCTGTGAGCCTGTTGGTTTTAGTTTGTGGGCTTTTTTGATTTATTCGTGTGGGCTGATCTTTTACTTTAAAATTTTTGGACAGCGAGTTGGAAATAGTTTTTAAACTGTTGATTGTCTCGTTTGTTTTAGTAGAGTAATCCGGGAAACTGTTGATAGGCCTACGCGTATTCAACACGAACCAAGAACAAACATATCCAAGCTGTGGTATAAGGGCTGGAACACTCCACATTACAAAACTATTCGCGATGAAGAACAAGAACCAACTGGTGATCCATCATGTTCGAACAATCCATCTGTTACGCCTCGTGCCCGATTCGACCAAAATTTTGAACTTTTACAAGGAAACACTATGACCCAAAACTGACCTTCTGTTGCTCTTTAAATAACTGACACCAATCTATAGAAAACCAACCCCCAAGACTATTTTTAGATAAAACTAGTCTCAATTACCTTCAAAACTACGGATGGTACGACTTCTAATGACTTATGGATTAAAAGATAAGATTTTTCTAATATGACGCGTTTTATGTATTACTTGCTGTCCCATTTTCATACTTAACTAAAACGACTAAAACTCGATTTCTATAACTTGACAATTAACGAAGTATAACAACCCACAAAAACTCATCACTATCATTTCCACTACAAATACCTATGTCAGGTATTTCACATGTAAATTTTTGCTTTTTATGTGCATTCATTACCTGCATGACTCTCTAGACTTGCTCACGTATCCACACAAGCCAAATATCTCTACCCATACGTCCTATAAACCTCTGGTATGTCAAGCATAAGATCACAACAACTCCACAATAAGTAATTTACCAACCTAACACCCTAAACATATCATAATATCATAATAAACCCTAATCTAACCCTAATTAAGCCCTAATCAGGCCTATGTGTTTACAAAACCCTAACTGCCTATCTAAACCAATTGAAAGTGTTCAAAGCTTATGTATAAGTTACCATAGGAACAATAGGATATCTTAGAACCCATAGACCCTAGTACAACCCCTTAGATCTTAGGTACAAATCTCTTAAGCACAAAACCATAACTAGGTCATAATTTCCCGGAATTAGGTCTAAACTATCCCAAACCTTCACCATAAGCTACCACCACTTAGTATAAGCTTCTTAAGACATAGGATTAGTCACTAAACACTTATAGGACCCTAATATAGGCACTAAACCCTAAGTTAAACCCCAATCCCTCACTAAGCAAGATTAGGACTAAACTAAACCTAAACTAGTTAAAACCTAAACATAAGCATCTCAAGCACCTATCCTAGCACCGTAGTCACCCTAAGCACACACCCTAGTACCTCACAAGCTAGCACACAAGAAGGTGCATCACCTACTTGTGTCCTCCTTGTTCCTCGACTTCATTTCCACCACAAACCACCCTATAACCGCCTATAGGTCTCCTAGTCACCACCATAGCTCGTCCTCATCATGTACTAGCTTAGATTACTCATATTCCCCCCCTCAATACCTCCTACTCTCGTTTGCTTGCTCACCACTCCTAACGAGGGGTATAAATACACTCGCACCCCTATCCTTTCCAAACCACACCATCTCTTCTTTCCACCTCAAAATTTCTGTAGTTAGTAGTAGTAATAAGTCCCTAGTAGTCCTAGGAGTCGAGCAAAGCAAGCCAAGGAACTTTGTCGAGTTGTTTTACCATCACAAAACCCTAAACCCTAGAAATACCCTTGTTAAACCCTAGCTAGCCAAGTAAGCCTTTCATTTAGATTCTATTAGCTTTATATCAGTACTAGGTTAGTTATAGGATGCCTTAAAACCTTTACCTAAGCTTTGAACACTAAAAACTAGAACTTTTCTTTTTAAAACCCTAATATAACTCGAATTCATGTTTATATGCTATAATCCCTTTACATAAGCTAAAATCTGATTTAGGTATCTCAGATAAGCTAATATTAGTTAAACATAAGTTAGGAAACCTTTTTGTTTCATAAAAATATAGTTTGCATGGAATTAGGACTAGTTTTGCAAAGTTTTCCATGCATAGGGATATATATGGTAAATTTCTGAAAATATTAAGTCTAGGGACTATTTTTGACATTTCTTAGAAGTTACAAGTATAAGGACCCTTTTTGCAAAGTTATATAACTTTAGGATAAAAAGGTAAATAGTTATAAACTAATAAGGACTAGTTTTGCAAAAGTTATAAAGTAAAGAGTATAAATGGTAAATTTTGAAAACTTATAAGTCAGGGTCATTTCTGCCATTTTCTTAAAATATAGAAGTATAGGGACAAAAATTACTAAGTTTAGATAGTTATTAATATAAGTATATAAGTCTAGGGTAGGTTTTGTAAATATATAAACTATAAGGGTATAAAGTGAAAATATTTTTATAAATATAAAAACCTAATTTAAGTTAGAAGCAAAACACAATATTAGGGAGCTTCATGTGAGGAGTACCATGTGGATATTTCATTTTAACGAGTTTGATGGGTTTACGAATTAAAGTGCCCTGGCTCCTCAAACGTTTATTGCATGTACTTCTGAATTATGATGGCCCGAACGGTGCTATGTTATAACTAAACCTAATAACAACATAGCTCAATAGTATGGAGCATAACGTGAGGAGTATTAACTTCTGAATTATGATAGCTCGAACGGTATTATGTTGATAACATAATACAATAGTAGGGAGCTTCATATGAGGAGTCATATACTTCTTGATTGTGATGGCCCGAATGGTGTTATGTTATATCTAAAACATTAACAAACCTAAGAATGGTTACTTAAGAAAATTAAACAAGATAATTAAAGCTTGGCATACATCCACACCAACAATACCACAAGGATACGTGAGTAGGCAGTCTAGTCTCCGAGTCACTTTTCACATCAATTAGATTTCCCTAAGCCCAGGTGAGTTTTCACAGCCTCACTCTTTTAAATGCTTTACAAACCCTATGAGGGGGATACATGCTACTTGCTTTAAATCGAATACAAGTCTTTTTCTTTGGTTGTTGCATGAGTAAACTATCTGCCACCCTTACACAACCAAATTCATGAATCTAATCGCTTGTGATATTTTACACAAGTGAACGCGAATATAATTGATAGATCTATTTGAGTTTGACAACTCCCGTTGGTATTACCTCTCACTGGAGGGTACTGATTGGCTCCAAACGGTCAACATAATTGATCAGGTGATGGTCAACCAAGTCAAACTGCCTAGAGTCAATGCTCCGCGGAATACAGTGTTTCCCCGGGTCGTTATGTCCCAGCGAGGTGTGATGGTATAAAAACGGGTTTGTGATCGAGTGATGTAAATAGTGAAGGGATAAAAAGAGAAATAGTGAATTTATACTAGAAAGCAATAAATAAAGCATATAAAACAATAACGGAAAGCACAAATAACATAAAACACAATCTAAACTTAAAACGGGCCTAAAACTAAATGATTAAAACAAAGATAATAATAACACTATTACCAAGTAAATAATCTAAAATTAACGATAAAAGATAACAACTAACAATAATAAACTAGATTATACTAAGCAAGCAAATAAGAAATATATGCTAAAAATTTATACTTGTTAAGCAAATTATCAAGATTCATAAGTGTGGTTTATTATTTCAATTAAGTTCTCTTATTGATGAATTAATATCTTTTACGAATAAATATTTTCTCACAACGTTGGTTTATTTTGAAAACAATTTTTCATAAAGAGATATCAATATCTAAATTAAAACCCAATTATTTTCACGGCTTTTGCCCGCTCAAACAACCAAAATTTTAATCTAAGTAACTTAAACATTACTAATCAATATATCTGCTAGCTTCTATAAAACCACACTTAATTGACAGAATAATCTACTTAACAAGCATGTAAAAGATCTACTCACTACTTATGACTACTAAACTAACAATAGCAATTAATCCAACAATAATAAGCATATTTCTAGACTAACAAATATAAACTACCCCCACATAATAAAAACTACACTACAAGCAACAATAATAATTAAACTAAACATGGCAATAAACATAAACATAAATAAATAAAGAGATAAGGATTAAAGATAACCAAATGAAATTAAAGATGTGAAGATGACGAGATTAGGCCGACTCCAAAAGTTCCAAACCCGAATCTTTAAACTTCATGAGTAACCCAAACATGAAATCACTAAATATCCTTCAATTTCTACTACTTATCAATAATTTTTTTAGATTTAACAAAAACAGAACAAATAATAAAATAAAATTCTTTAGCTAGAGATATGTAGTGAAAAAAGTACATATGATTAATAAAAGTTTTAGTTTAAAGATAAAAATGCTTAATGGATAAAATAAGTTTGACAATAAAACAGTTTTACTAAATGATAGTTAACATATTCGTACAAAATGTGTAGACTTAACAACGGATCCGAAAACAATGAAAAGACATTTGTAAAACTTTAATGCTCTAACCATTATCATAATACTTTTAAAACTAAAAGATACAAATTTAAAGAAAATGATTGGTTTGGTTATGGTGAAGTCGGTTGGCATCTGTAGACACAACATTTATGAAAACGTCATCCATACAAAGTTTTATCCAAAATAGAACAACAACAAATGATTACTAGAATAAAGGAGTTAAAAAGAATGATTAAAAAGGTAAAACATCATTAACTAAAACTTGACAATAAAAACTTGAAATTAATAAGAGATGTAAGAAAATAGACAAAGATTAATACCTTAAAATATGAAAGATTAATACAAACTTAAACTAATTTAAATAAATTTAAACTGATCTAATAATAGCTAAAGATAAAAAAAACATATGCAAAAATCTCAGATCTCCTTTTCTTTATATGTGTTAGCTTCACGCCTAGTACAAGCAAGATGCAGTTGGGGTTTTGTGTGAACTGGGCCTGGTCTTCACTTCATGTGCTACGTTGGGCTGTTTGATCATGTGCCCGGGCTTGAAATGTAGTAGCAACTTCACGTGAGAATGACAAATTAAATTTTCAAATATTTAATTGTCATTAACTATCTTCATTTAATTGCCTTTAATTTGCTTCATTTAATTGTCTTCAATTGTCTTTATTTAAATGTCTTTTGCTTCGAGGCTTCAAATAAAATTACTGTTGATCCCAAAATTTTTCGCTCTTTCTAATATCGTGCTCGGTTTTTGTCCACTTTTGCCTCGTTTTCAATCATTTTGTACCTAAAACACATAAAATCACAATCCAAGGATATTTGCAACATAATTCGGCATATTTGTGTGTTTTCAATCATTTTTATAGTCTAAATGGGTACAAAAATGATGAGTATTTACACACTCATCAATCCCCCACACTAAACTATAGGTAGTCCCTAGCAATCTTTTTGAGAAAACTTAATGGATTTGAATCTCTTTACCAAAAGCCATTACTTCTGGAGTAGCCAAATGTTTCAGTTCAAGTAAGAACCATGGTCCAGCTGATAACCATGAGATTTTGAGCAAACCACCAGCTGTCAACGGATTTGATTTGTCTTTACCAAAAGCCGTTTGCTTCTGGACTAGCCAACTCTTGATGGACAAAGTCAACATATTGGTGAGCTGATTACCAATTATGGTTTTTCCACTGCCTTTACCACAAGCCATAATCTTGCGGACTAGCCAACTCTTTCACTTTTTAGGATATGGCGAGTTGAGATACTATACAATTTTGGGCAAATTGTAAGCCGTCAACGGATTTGATATATCTTTACTAAGAGCCGTTTGCTCCTGGATTAGCCAATCCTTTTGTCGTTTAGACATGGCGGACTGATAACCACAAAAATTTTGAAGCTCAAGTGAAAAAATTTTTTAAAATTTTTGCCAAAAACAGGGGTACTAGATGGTAAAATGTGATAAAATTCGCTAGAATACCCCCCACACTTAGAATGAATATTGTCCTCAATATTCAAAGTCCCGGCTATTATGCCGACTCTTTGAACGTAAAAGGGCAACATTACAAGCTAAATGTGGAAACACCATTTTTTTTCACTTTACTTGTAACCACAGTAGGGGTAACTCCCCCACACTTAGGGTGAAAACCCTATAAGCATGCTACTGTTTTTGTTTACCGAGTCGCTAGCTTGACTTGACCCCGAATTCATTGGTTCTTGGGGAACCATGATGTGGAACAAACAATCTCCATCGGACTTTCATTCAAGATGTTTGGACAAACATTTGAAGCATGTGAAAGTTCCACACCGATGAGATATACAGACCCTGGCTCAAAGAATGATATATGAAAATGCCGGGGTCAAAGATAGTGTCTTCATTCCCGAAGGAGTGAAGAAGAGAGGAAGTCACCAAGTAGGTGAAGAAAAGGAAGAAAACCATGATGAAAATCATGATAAGATCTTCTTCCTCGAGATCAGGCTCATTTGCCTGAATTTGGATTTCAAGGGTTAAGCTCGTTGGGTTTGAAAACATCCCGGGAGGGAGGGTGGGAATTTACAAATTCTCATGATTGAGTGCATCTCCCCCGGGCTATCATACTCCGGAGGAGTCATGATATGAGTGAGTTCACCGGAGAACTCCTCATGAAGAGAATCATTCACATGGTGTGAATCTGTGAACTCTTGTTCCATTTTAGACTCATCACTATCCTCGTTCTGAATACCAAAGATTGGATTATCAGAAATCAAAGTGAATTCAGATTTGAATTCAAAAAGAGGATTGATGAGAGTAGTTTTGAATGCTTCGGGAACAAAGTGATCAACATTCTCTATTGGACTGTTAGGATAAGAAGTGAGTGACGGATCATGATGTAAGAGACTTTCAATTTCTCCTAGATCGGCTTCAAAGTCAATGAGATCATCCTCACTTCCCGTTGGAAGTGGTTTGATGTGAGTGAGTTCATCGGAGAACTCCTCAAGAAGATGATCAGCGTCAGTATGTGGGAGTGATGTCTCAACATACTCAATATCTCCATAAGATGTACACTCGTCACTAAAATCGGAGAAAATCTCAAATTGATCATTTGGACACTCAAGAGGGGAAGGTAAATCACACACATGGTCAAAAGTTCCCTGTGACTCTCCTGGGATTGGGATAAGGTTCTTAACACTAGACTTTATGAATTCGACCGATTCCTTTTCAGGAACAGTGCTAAGATGCTCGTCCCCCATGTTCAAAGAGTGAGTGTGAACTTCGGGTGTGATATAAGACTGAGGGAGTTGAGAAGGACTAGCATTCATGGATTGCACGAGTTCCATTTGATCTTCTGCTAGTAATTTCTCCGTCTCATTATTTTCTCCCTGCTTTTCAATGGAAGGAATCACAAATGATGAATCTGAAGAACCCTTATAAAATTGAAGGATATCAAGGGTATCTTCATTATCACTATCATCATCACAATCGAGAAGAGCAGCTTTACGAAATTTGGCACGTGTTATAGCTGCTTGTTCCTTGGCAAGTAATTCCTCCATACTCTTTTTGTTTCTAGCCTCTCGTTCTTCAGCAAGTAATTATGCCATAGATTTCTCACGAGAGTCTTGAAACGATGTAGTAACCAACTCCTCCTTAAGTTCTTTCAATATCTCAAGAGCCTTTAGTAAAAGGTCTTGCTCAGTATCATGAGGAGTTGCTTGGATCATTTGGTATTGTGGAGGTGGGTCTGAAAACGAATAGTCGTAATTGTTACAAGGAAATGGATTCCTTGTTTGACAATCTGAGCTAGAGTGTGGACCTCCACAGTAATCACAACAGTAAAACTGATGTGGCTGTGGGTTGTATGTGCTAGAGTCATAATTGTTATCAGGAAATAGCTCATAGACAAGTGTGTTTCCCGATTGACAATCAGAACTATAGTGTGAACCACCACAGTACTCACAACAGTAAAACTGCTGAGTCTCATGGTGTGGTAGCTGATGGAATAAATCAGTCGTGTCATGGTAGGAATAGGGATCTTGGTTATAGACAGACCCGTTTCCTAACTCTACCACGCCACAACTGGGGCAATTACCATCATTACGAGGATTACCACACCATTAACAAATCAGAAGGTGTGGATGAGACATAGAAAGAATCAAAAGGTTTGGGAGGGTAAGGAATGAAGAATCAAAAGGTTTGGGGGGGGGGGATTGATGAATATTTTTGGATTTTTGGAAAAACATTTTATATACAAATAAGAAGGAAGATCTTTTTGGGTTTTTTGTGTTCGTTGAAAACTGATTTTAAAATGTTTTCGTGAACTGTTTTGTTTTTATATGAAAATAAGAAGAGAATATGAACAAGGATGGATAAATGTACAATGAAATGAATTCCAAAATCACGAATCAGAAAAACCGTTTAAAATACGCGCACAACCTCCCCGGCAGCGGCGCCAAAATTTTGAATTGCTCCAAACGGTCAACCTAATTGATCAGGTGATGGTCAACCAAGTCAAACTGCCTAGAGTCAATGCTCCGCGGAATACAGTGTTTCCCCGGGTCATTATGTCCCAGCGAGGTGTGATGGTATAAAAACGGGTTTGTGATCGAGTGATGTAAATAGTGAAGGGATAAAAAGAGAAATAGTGAATTTATACTAGAAAGCAATAAATAAAGCATATAAAATAATAACGGAAAGCACAAATAACATAAAACACAATCTAAACTTAAAACGGGCCTAAAACTAAATGATTAAAACAAAGATAATAATAACACTAGTACCAAGTAAATAATCTAAAATTAACGATAAAAGATAACAACTAACAATAATAAACTAGATTATACTAAGCAAGCAAATAAGAAATATATGCTAAAAATATATACTTGTTAAGCAAATTATCAAGATTCTTAAGTGTGGTGTATTATTTCAATTAAGTTCTCTTATTGATGAATTAATATCTTTTACGAATAAATATTTTCTCACAACGTTGGTTTATTTTGAAAACAATTTTTCATAAAGAGATATCAATATCTAAATTAAAACCCAATTATTTTCACGGCTTTTGCCCGCTCAAACAACCAAAATTTTAATCTAAGTAACTTAAACATTACTAATCAATATATCTGCTAGCTTCTATAAAACCACACTTAATTGACAGAATAATCTACTTAACAAGCATGTAAAAGATCTACTCACTACTCATGACTACTAAGCTAACAATAGCAATTAATCCAACAATAATAAGCATATTTCTAAACTAACAAATATAAACTACTCGCACATAATAAAAACTACACTACAAGCAACAATAATAATAATTAAACTAAACATGGCAATAAAATTAAACATAAATAAATAAAGAGATAAGGATTAAAGATAACCAAATGAAATTAAAGATGTGAAGATGACGAGATTAGGCCAACTCCAAAAGTTCCAAACCCGAATCTTTAAACTTCATGAGTAACCCAAACATGCAATCACTAAATATCCTTCAATTTCTACTACTTATCAATAATTTTTTTAGATTTAACAAAAACAGAACAAATAATAAAATAAAATTCTTTAGCTAGAGATATGTAGTGAAAAAAGTACATATGATTAATAAAAGTTTTAGTTTAAAGATAAAAAATGCTTAATGGATAAAATAAGTTTGACAATAAAACAATTTTACTAAATGATAGTTAACATGTTCGTACAAAATGTCTAGACGTAACAACGGATCCGACAATAAAAAGACATTTGTAAAACTTTAATGCTCTAACCATTATCATAATACTTATAAAACTAAAAGATACAAATTTAAAGTAAATGATTGGTTTGGTTATGGTGAAGTCGGTTGGCATCTGTAGACACAACATTTATGAAAACGTCATCCATACAAAGTTTTATCCAAAATTGAACAGCAACAAATGATTATTATAATAAAGGAGTTAAAAAGAATGAATTAAAAGGTAAAACATCATTAACTAAAACTTGACAATAAAAACTTGAAATTAATAAGAGATTTAAGAAAATAGACAAAGATTAATACCTTAAAATATGAAAGATTAATACAAACTTAAATTAATTTAAATAAATTTAACTGATCTAATAATACCTAAAGATAAAAAAATACATATGCAAAAATCTCAGTTCTCCTTTTCTTTATATGTGTTAGCTTTACGCCTAGTACAAGCAAGATGCAGCTGGGCTTTTGTATGAACTGGGCCTGGTCTTCACTTCATGTGCCACGTTGGGCTGTTTGATCATGTGCACGGGCTTGAAATGTAGTAGCAACTTCACGTGAGAATGACAAATTAAATTTTCAAATATTTAATTCTCATTAACTGTCTTCATTTAATTGCCTTTAATTTGCTTCATTTAATTGTCTTCAATTGTCTTTATTTATATGTCTTTTGCTTCGAGGCTTCAAATAAAATTACTGTTGATCCCAAAATTTTGCGCTCTTTCTAATATCGTGCTCGGTTTTTGTCCACTTTTGCCTCATTTTCAATCCTTTTGTACCTAAAACACATAAAATCACAATCCAAGGATATTTGCAATATAATTCGGCATATTTGTGTGTTTTCAATCATTTTTATAATCTAAATGAGTACAAAAATAATGAGTATTTACACACTCATCAATCCCCCACACTAAACTATTGCTAGTCCCTAACAATCTTTTAGAGAAAACTTAATGGATTTGAATCTCTTTACCAAAAGCCATTACTTTTGGAGTAGCCAAATGTTTCAGTTCAAGTAAGAACCATGGTCCACCTGATAACCATGTGATTTTGAGCAAACCACCAGCTGTCAATGGATTTGATTTGTCTTTACCAAAAGCCGTTTGCTTCTGGACTAGCCAACTCTTGATGGACAAAGTCAACATCTTGGTGAGCTGATTACCAATTATGGTTTTTTCACTGCCTTTACCACAAGCCATAATCTTGCGGGCTAGCCAACTCTTTCACTTTTTAGGATATGGCGAGTTGAGATACTATACAATTTTGGGCAAATTGTAAGCCGTCAACAGATTTGATATATCTTTACCAAGAGCCGTTTGCTCCTGGATTAGCCAATCCTTTTGTCGTTTAGACATGGCGGACTGATAACCACAAAAATTTTGAAGCTCAAGTGAATTTTTTTTTTTAAATTTTTGCCAAAAACGGGGGTACTAGATGGTAAAATGTGATAAAATTCGCTAGAATAACCCCCCCCCACACTTAGAATGAATATTGTCCTCAATATTCAAAGTCCCGGCTATTATGCCGACTCTTTGAACGTAAAAGGGCAACATTACAAGCTAAATGTGGAAACACCATTTTTTTTCACTTTATTTGTAACCACAGCAGGGGTAACTCCCCCACACTTAGGGTGAAAACCCTATACGCATGCTACTGCTTTTGTTTACCGAGTCACTAGCTTGACTCGACCCCGAATTCATTGGTTCTTGGGGAAGCATGATGTGGAAGAAACAATCTCCATCGGACTTTCATTCAAGATGTTTGGACAAACATTTGAAGCACGTGAAAGTTCCACACCGATGAGATATACAGACCCTGGCTCAAAGAATGATATATGAAAATGCCGGGGTCAAAGATAGTGTCTTCATTCCCGAATGAGTAAAGAAGAGAGGAAGTCACCAAGTAGGTGAAGAAAAGGAAGAAAACCATGATGAAAATCATGATAAGATCTTCTTCCTCGAGATCAGGCTCATTTGCCTGAATTTGGATTTCAAGGGTTAAGCTCGTTGGGTTTGAAAACATCCCGGGAGGGAGGGTGGGAATTTGCAAATTCTCATGATTGAGTGCATCTCCCCCGGGCTATCATACTCCGGAGGAGTCATGATATGAGTGAGTTCACCGGAGAACTCCTTATGAAGAGAATCATTCACATGGTGTGAATTTGTGAACTCTTGTTCCATTGTAGACTCATCACTATCCTCGTTTTGAATACCAAAGATTGGATTATCAGAAATCAAACTGAATTCAGATTTGAATTCAAAAAGAGGATTGATGAGAGTAGTTTTGAATGCTTCAGGCACAAAGTGATCAACATTCTCTATTGGACTGTTAGGATAAGAAGTGAGTGACGGATCATGATGTAAGAGACTTTCAATTTCTCCTAGATCGGCTTCAAAGTCAATGAGATCATCGTCACTTCCCGTTGGAAGTGGATTGATGTGAGTGAGTTAATCGGAGAACTTGATTTAAGTCTTTTTGATAGTATATATTTATTTTTCCGAAGAAACACTCGTGAAAGTATGTTCCCCGGGTCGTTATGTCCCAACGAAGGTAAGACGGCGATTGAGTCGGCTTGAGTCGCGTGATTGTGAAGTGAATGAGAAAATATAATTGAGAATTTTTGGAGTTTTTATTCTAAATGAAATGAAATAGCAATTAAAAACAATAAAACAGTAAGAGATTTAAAACAAGAAAGAAAACTAAGACGGGAAAAGATTTTAAAAATAATATGTTTGCTAAGCGACGTGAATAAGTTCATCAAGTGTGGGTCAAGGATTGACGACGAATTATTTTCCTTAAACAAGACTATTTTCTCACAACGTTGGTTTTAAGGGTGAGCAAACGGACCGGATGGACCGGACCGACCGACAAAACCGACCGGACCGGACCGGACCGACCACATTCGGTCCGGTCCTCGGTCTAGTCTTTTTGGCTAATTCGGTCCTCGGTCCGGTCGGTCCGGTCCGGACCGACCAAAAACCCGAAAAAACGTGCCAAAATATGCCTAATTGGACCGGACCGACCGAAGACCGGACCGGACCGAACCGGACCGAGACCGGACTGACCACATTCGGTCCGGTCTCGGTCCATGGTTTTTCCGGTTCTCGGTCTTCGGTCGGGTCCGGTCTTGGCCGGTCCGGTCCGGTTTTTGGACCATGCTCACCCCTAGTTGGTTTATTTTGAAAATAATCCTTTAAAAAGAAAATAATTACTAGATTTGTAATTTGATTATTCTCCGGCTTTTGCCCTTCAAATAATAAAATTACAAGTCTAAATAATCATAACGATTATTAATCACGACCCCTTTTAAGTAATCCACACTTAACTCACAAACTCGTGCCACAAAGCAAACACTAATAAATTACTCGGAACTCATATTAATAAAATAAAGTTACTCGATAAAATAAAAAGACTCGATAAAAGAAACAAACTAGATAAGCCAAAATAAAATTCGGCAGAGTTTCGCCTAAGCATAAAGCATAAGAGAACCTCACTCGATAAACGATGAGGTAATGATTATCTAACTCGATAATCTTGGCTAACTCGCCAAAAGAAATGAAACTTGAAAAAATCAATACTCGAAAGAAAAAAAAATGAAAAAGAAAATCTCAAACTCGATAAAACATTTGAAAAAGTAAACCCGGTAACTTTTTTTTTAAAACATAACTCGAAAACTATTTTTGCAAATAAGTCCCTAAAAGAAAAAAATCAAACTCGATACAATTATTAAAAAAACTTCAAACTCGATAATTTTTCAAATGAAAATCAAACTCGGTAAATAAAATTTGCAAATAAGCCCCTAACTAAAAGATTTGTAACTCGATGAAAAAAAAGAAAATTTAAAACTCGATAACATTTTGTTTTTGCAATTATGAAACTCGACAATTTTTTTTTAATATTCCTAACTCGATAATTTCTTGTACTAACTCGATAAAACCGTAACAAAACACCATTTTGATCCAAAATAAAGCCTAAAAACTAATGTTTTTCTACCAAATTTAACACTAGACTAACTAGTTTAACCATAAACTTTAAATCCCACAAATAAAAACAAGATTTTAACAACTAAAAATTAAAGATTTTTAGAAAGATAAAGCTTGAGAGAGAAAGTAAAATAAAACACATACTTCATTAAAATAAAACTACACTACTCCT
The DNA here is from genome assembly GCA_030686995.1 of Artemisia argyi. NCBI lineage: Eukaryota > Viridiplantae > Streptophyta > Magnoliopsida > Asterales > Asteraceae > Artemisia > Artemisia argyi. The sequence continues at coordinate 12,731,564 of CM060691.1, read as the reverse complement.
ACTACTATGAGGACCAACCCTCGACAACCCACCTTTCAAAGTTGGTGTTTAAGGGATATTTATAGGCTAGGGGCTAGGGCTTCTCTAATCTATGAGTTTGTTACATAATTAGCCCCTAGACTTTTACAAAACATGAGAAAACTACTTAAAACATATTAAAATGCTACAAATGCAACTAAATACTACACGTAACGATCTTGTAACTTGGAGGAGTTGAGTTGACTTTTCTTCCAAAGTTCTTCAAAGGACCAAAGTTGACAACTTGCTGAAATTTGGAGGGCCATTATTGTAAAGGTCTTCATATTTCAACTAAGAGTCACTTTTGTTATTCTCTGAATCTCTAAGGATTACTTTTGTCATTTTGGGCTTTTCTTGGATAAATTTCTTTCTCGGCTTCGGCTTTTTACCTTTTTCCAATCTCGTGCTCGTTTTTGTCGGTTTTTGGCTTTTTTTTTGTCCATTTTTCACATATCCGTACCTGCATATACACAAATACAAAAACATACATTTTTTTGGCAATTGTTAGCATATTTAGTCTATTTGGGTCGGTATTTGGCCATGAAAAAGTGTGTAAATAAGTTAACACCAGAACTCCTCAAGAAGATGATTAGCATCAGTCTGTGGGAGTGATGTCTCAACATACTCAATATCTCCATAAGATGTACACTCGTTGCTAAAATCGGAGAAAATCTCAAATTGATCTTTTGGACACTCAAGAGGGGAAGGTAAATCACACACATGGTCAAAAGTTCCCTGTGACTCTCCTGGGATTAGGATAAGGTTCTCAACACTAGACTTTATGAATTCGTCCGATTCCTTTTCAGGAACAGTGCTAAGATGCTCGTCCCCCATGTTCAAAGAGTGAGTGTGAACTTCGGGTGTGATATCAGACTGAGGGAGTTGAGAAGGACTAGCATTCATGGATTGCACGAGTTCCATTTGATCTTCTGCTAGTAATTTCTCCGTCTCATTATTTTCTCCCTGCTTTTCAATGGAAGGAATCACATATGATGAATCTGACGAACCCTTATAAAATTGAAGGATATCAAGGGTATCTTCATTATCACTATCATCATCACAATCGAGAAGAGCAGCTTTACGAAATTTGGGACGTGTTATAGCTGCTTGTTCCTCGACAAGTAATTCCTCCATACTCTTTTTGTTTCTAGCCTCTCGTTCTTCAGCAAGTAATTATGCAATAGATTTCTCACAAGAGTCTTGAAACGATGTAGTAACCAACTCCTCCTTAAGTTCTTTCAATATCTCAAGAGCCTTTAGTAAAAGGTCTTGCTCAGTATCATGAGGAGTTGCTTGGATCATTTGGTATTGTGGAGGTGGGTTTGAAAACGAATAGTCGTAATTGTTACAAGGAAATGGATTCCTTGTTTGACAATCCGAGCTAGAGTGTAGACCTCCACAGTAATGACAACAGTTAAACTGATGTGGCTGTGGGTTGTATGTGCTAGAGTCATAATTGTTATCAGAAAATTGCTCATAAACAAGCGTGTTTCCCGATTGACAATCAGAACTATAGTGTGAACCACCACAGTACTCACAACAGTAAAACTGCTGAGTCTCATGGTGTGGTAGCTGATGGAATAAATCAGTCGTGTCATGGTAGAAATAGGGATCTTGGTTATAGACAGACCCGTTTCCTGACTCTACCATGCCACAGCTGGGGCAATTACCATCATTATGAGGATTACCACACCATTGACAAATCAGAAGGTGTGGATGAGACATAGAAAGAATCAAAAGGTTTGGGAGGGTAAGGAATGAAGAATCAAAAGGTTTGGGAGGGGGATTGATGAATATTTTTGGATTTTTGGAAAGACATTTTATATACAAAATAAGAAGGAAAATCTTTTTGGGTTTTTTGTGTTCGTTGAAAACTGATTTTAAAATGTTTTCGTGAACTGTTTTGTTTTTATATGAAAATAAGAAGAGAATATGAACAAGGATGGATAAATGTACAATGGAATGAATTCCAAAATCACTAATCAGAAAAACCGTTTAAAATACGCCCATAACCTCCCCGGCAGCGGCGCCAAAATTTTGATTGGCTCCAAACGGTCAACCTAATTGATCAAGTGATGGTCAACCAAGTCAAACTGCCTAGAGTCAATGCTCCGCGGAATACAGTGTTTCCCCGGGTCGTTATGTCCCAGCGAGGTGTGATGGTATAAAAACGGGTTTGTGATCGAGTGATGTAAATAGTGAAGGGATAAAATGAGGAATAGTGAATTTATACTAGAAAGCAATAAATATAGCATATAAAACAATAACGGAAAGCACAAATAATATAAAACACAATCTAAACTTAAAACGGGCCTAAAACTAAATGATTAAAACAAAGATAATAATAACACTAGTACCAAGTAAATAATCTAAAATTAACGATAAAAGATAACAACTAACAATAATAAACTAGATTATACTAAGCAAGCAAATAAGAAATATATGCTAAAAAGATATACTTCTTAAGGAAATTATCAAGATCCTTAAGTGTGGTTTATTATTTCAATTAAGTTCTCTTATTGATGAATTAATATCTTTTACGAATAAATATTTTCTCACAACGTTGGTTTATTTTGAAAACAAATTTTCATAAAGAGATATCAATATCTAAATTAAAACCCAATTACTTTCACGGCTTTTGCCCGCTCAAACAACCAAAATTTTAATCTAAGTAACTTAAACATTACTAATCAATATATCTGCTAGCTTCTATAAAACCACACTTAATTGACATAATAATCTACTTAACAAGCATGTAAAAGATCTACTCACTACTCATGACTACTAAGCTAACAATAGCAATTAATCCAACAATAATAAGCATATTTTTAAACTAACAAATATAAACTACTCGCACATAATAAAAACTACACTACAAGAAACAATAATAATAATTAAACTAAACATGGCAATAAACGTAAACATAAATAAATAAAGAGAGAAGGATTAAAGATAACCAAATGAAATTAAAGATGTGAAGATGACGAGATTAGGCCGACTCCAAAAGTTCCAAACCCGAATCTTTAAACTTCATGAGTAACCCAAACATGCAATCACTAAATATCCTTCAATTTCTACTACTTATCAATAATTTTTTTAGATTTAAGAAAAACAGAACAAATAATAAAATAAAATTCTTTAGCTAGAGATATGTAGTGAAAAAAGTACTTATGATTAATAAAAGTTTTAGTTTAAAGATAAAAAATGCTTAATGGATAAAATAAGTTTGACAATAAAACAGTTTTACTAAATGATAGTTAACATATTCGTACAAAATGTGTAGACGTAACAACGGATCCGAAAACAATAAAAAGACATTTGTAAAACTTTAATGCTCTAACCATTATCATAATACTTTTAAAACTAAAAGATACAAATTTAAAGAAAATGATTGGTTTGGTTATGGTGAAGTCGGTTGGCATCTGTAGACACAACATTTATGAAAACATCATCCATACAAAGTTTTATCCAAAATAGAACAGCAACAAATGATTACTAGAATAAAGGAGTTAAAAAGAATGATTAAAAAGGTAAAACATCATTAACTAAAACTTGACAATAAAAACTTGAAATTAATAAGAGATGTTAGAAAATAGACAAAGATTAATACCTTAAAATATGAAAGATTAATACAAACTTAAACTAATTTAAATAAATTTAAACTGATCTATTAATACCTAAAGATAAAAAAAACATATGCAAAAATCTCAGATCTCCTTTTCTTTATATGTGTTAGCTTCACGCCTAGTACAAGCAAGATGCAGCTGGGCTTTTGTGTGAACTGGGCCTGGTCTTCACTTCATGTGCCACGTTGGGCTGTTTGATCATGTGCACGGGCTTGAAATGTAGTAGCAACTTCACGTGAGAATGACAAATTAAATTTTCAAATATTTAATTGTCATTAACTGTCTTCATTTAATTGCCTTTAATTTGCTTCATTTAATTGTCTTCAATTGCCTTTATTTATATGTCTTTTGCTTCGAGGCTTCAAATAAAATTACTGTTGATCCCAAAATTTTGCACTCTCTCTAATATCGTGCTCGGTTTTTGTCCACTTTTGCCTCGTTTTCAATCCTTTTGTGCCTAAAACACATAAAATCACAATCCAAGGATATTTGCAATATAATTCGGCATATTTGTGTGTTTTCAATTATTTTTATAGTCTAAATGGGTAAAAAAATGATGAGTATTTACACACTCATCACTACAACAAAAGTGGCTTTTTAGGACCCTTTGTGTGGGACAGTATAATAATGAAGTCCTAAAAAACTGTTTAATAGGACATATGAGCGTTTAGGGTCCTTTTTAAATATTTGCTACTTAGGCGATGTCCTAAAAAGGTATATAATAGGATGGTTGATGATTTGGGGTCCTATTATCATATAACTTAATAGGACACTTAAAATATGGATCCTAATAAATTACCTTTATAAGACGTTTATTCGTTATGGTTGTATTTTAATACACCATAATAGGACACTTGAGTTTTGAGTCATAAGACATCAGTTACTTAAAACACTTATTCACAAAAAGTTTTATTATAGCAAAATTTAATAGGACCTTTGACACGTGGGTATTATAACGTTAACCTTTATAGGACGCTTATATACAATGGCTTTATAACATCATTTTTTTGAAATGATTATTTGCAAAAGTTTTATTATAACAAAACTTAATAGGACCCTTAAGACGTGGGTATTATAATGTTAACCTTTATAGGACGCTTATGCATAATGGATTTAGTATCATACATCATAATAGGACATTTTATTTTTGAGTCATAAAATATCAGTATTTTAGAACGTTTATTCGCAAAAGTTTTATTATAACAAAACTTAATTGGACCCTTAAAGGATGCATATTAATTATGGTTTTATTACAATACACCATAATAGGACACTTGATATATAAGTCATAAAACATTAATTATTTAAAACGCTTATTCGCAAACGTATTATTAAAACATAACTTAATATGACAGTTGACACTTGGGTCCAATAGATTGATACACCATCATAGGACACTTGATATTTGAGTTATAAAACATCGGTTTTATGGAACACTTATTCGCAAACGTTTTTTATTATAAGAAAAGTGAATAGGACCCTTGACAATAGCATCTTATAGCGTTAACCTTTATAGAATGCTTATTCATAATGGTTTGTTTATGATACACCATAATATGGCACATCTTTTTAGAGTCGTAAAACATCCGCTTTTTATAACGCTTATTTAGTTTTATAGAACGCTTAATTGCAAAAGTTTTATTTTAACAAAAATTAATAGGACCCTTGACACCTGTGTCTTTTAACATTAACCTTTATAGTACGCTTATTTGTTGTGGTTTTATTATCATATGCCATAATAGAACACTCCTTATTTGAGTCATAAAACATCAGTTTTTTAGAACGCTTATTTACAAAAGTTTTATTTAAACATTAGTTAGTATGACACTTGATACTTGGGTATCAAAACTTGATACACCATAATAGGACACTTGATATTTGAGTCGTAAAAGATCAGTTTTATGGAACGCTTATTTACAAAAGTTAGTATAACGTCGCCTTAGGTATATGCAACACTTATTATTATAATATGCAACACTTCTTTAAAGTGTTGCAAATGAGTAACTTTGTAATGCAACACTTTTTAAACTCAAACACAACATTTTTTACGCCCAAACACAACACTTTTTTAAGCATGTGCAACACTTTTTAGAATCAAATGCAATATTGCTACACATAAGTGCAACACTCTTTGCACGAAACTGTAACACTTCTTTATTTAGTATCACTAGATGAGCAACACTTTAATCCATCAAGTGCAACACTTTGTGTTGTTTTCTAGCACATAGTTGCAACACTTTTTTAATGATTTGTAACACTTTTTTACACAATACTAATGCTACATATGTCATATATTTCTTATAAAAAGCCTAATGCGTATAATGTTCCATCCAATTATAGTAGTAATAAAATTCCATCGATAATAAGAAACATAATGCATATTGTACTTGCATGTACACGTAAAATAACTAACATAAAATGTCTTGTCTACAGCAAAAGGGGTTATCAAATATCAAATTACAATCCTGGAAATAATCTTGACATCTTCTTTGAAAATCTTCACTCGCAACTTGACATAGGCCAAAAAAGCTTGTAGCCTGATAAACATGAAAACAATAAAGAATGTGGTTAGCTTTTTCCTTCATTATGTACAAACATAATATAAGGTACCATAATTAGAACAATTATATTCGGTTATTCACCGATAACTCTAGTACTATACTCGTGACATTTAGGTGTGTGTGGCGCAAAGCTTTTAAGAGCATTTAAGAGCGATGAGTAATGTTTGTTTGGCAAGCAACAAATAGCTTTTTTTTTTTTTTTTTTTTTTTTTTTTTTTTTTTTTTTTTTAGAAATGCTCCTTTTTCAACGCTCCATGAAGTAGCATTTAGGAGCGTTATACATTATAATTACAACTACAACTACATTATCAACGCTTTTATAAAAAAGATACCCACTACTGGTCTGCTACTACTGCTATTTTTGTTAAACACACCATTAAATAAACTCCTTTTCAACCTCTATGGTATCATTTCCAAATAATTAAGATTAACCATTATTAGTCAAAAATAAGCTCAAAAACCAAATCCAGAAAGGGCTGAGGCTTAATATCAAGAGGAGCACACATTGAGTTATACTCTGTAACATTTAAATGTCATAGGTCAGGGCATGTTCATGTAAAAATTGGGCCGCATCATGCACAATTTTTAAGACGGATCAAATGGATTTAGGTAAGGTGGGATGGTTTGTCCAACAGCTTCTTTTGTTTTCTTTTTCATTTCTTAATAACAAATGGTCTAATGTTACAAAACTAATATTAGATTTGGCATTTCATGTGCCTCATTTACACATTGAGAATATTATGAAAAAAAATTATTGATGATTAAAACAAAACCGTAATTGACACATTCGTGAACGGACGAAAACCTACCTGTTTTTTAGATGAGACAGCTGCAGCAAGAACCTTGGCTTCTATTTCCTCTGTAGTCCCCATAGAAACCTTACGTGCAGCTCGTGCTGCAGCTTCTTTAGTAGCTTGTTACTGTAAAACCATATTAAAATGTTAAGTACAACTTTAGAACCATAGAATAACATATATGTTTCATGGTCAATAAATAAGTTGATCACCTGGATATATTAGCGGGCCGAGCCTCCTGCCGCACAAATTTGAAGGGCAACAAATGTTCTATGTTATGGAGAATACTATTACAACAGATAAGTATGGAGGTAGCAGGCTCGAGTTCATAACGCCTGTTGACAATCCCATGCAGTAAAGAACTGACATTCACTGTCTAAATACCTTGGACTTGACATCCTCTTTGCAAATCTTCACTCATGGATTGATGTAGGCCTGCAACGTGCAGCCTAATGCATGTGAAAAGAAAAAAGAACACGGTTAGTTTGTCACACCCCCAAAATCGGGTCCAGCGGAAGCTTACACGTAGCTGGGGTGTAACTCAATCGGTATCCCAAAACAAGTACAAAATGGTTTTCACTTCAATCATTTAGAATAAAATCGTTTAATCAAAAATGTTGAATTTACATCGTTAAAAGTAGTGCGGGAGTAGGCCCTTAAAATAGTTTAAAACGGTCCCCATATAAATAATCAGAGTCTTCTATGACCATGCCATGCCCTGCCAAAACCTCTAGTAGCGTGCCGTTGCTTAATACCTGAAAATACATGCTAAAGTGTCAACACGAGGTTGGTGAGTTCATAGAGTTTGTTTAACAAATAATGCTTATAGAGAAAAGATCGCCCAACAAAGGCATCATAAATCCACTCAGTTCCAAGTCCCGCCATAAGAGACTTGTAACCTGTGTGTTCACAACCCACTGCCAAATATGTTATAGTCTACGGAAACAAAAGTAATATGTGGACCAATAATCAAAGATAAGTGTAGTTTGACCAATACATTTGGTTACGTGACCAATTCATTTGGTTATGTTACCCGTACATTCGGATATGTGACCCGTTCATTCAGTCAAGTGACCCGTACATTCGGATATGTGACCCGTTCATTCGGTTAAGTGACCCGTACATTCGGATATGTATGTACATAGTGGTGAAGCTGGTTCATTTGGTTAAGTGTGCATCATAATGGAAAAGACGTGGGTCCGAAGATAAAAGATTAAGTGTGATGCAAATGAATATACACTACATTTGAATGAGTAAGAAATTCATAAATGGAGCAAGTAAATGTTTGACTAAGCATGTAGCAAAAACCAATTAAATCAAGTATACATTTAGATGGAAACGAGCATGTATTCTCCCCCAAAACCGTTATAAAACAAGTTAAAATAGTAGGGGCTATGACTCACCTGGAGCGATAGCTACGATGACAAAGTCGATACACTGAAATGAGGCACGATCTCTAACCGCAACCTAATATGAGTAATAACGATCTACTTTAGATCATGACGTGATGTAATGAATGCACATGCACATGATACCTATACCACTCGTGACTTGGAAATACTTGTTATTGTCATAGTAAAATACTTTCCATACTTAGGAAAAATAAGTCCAAATAGAGTTATAAAAACTTGTCGTATTATATTGTATAAAATGTTAGTTGTTATATTCCTCGTCTAGAAAACCTTAAAATAATGTCTAGTAGTCGCGTAATAAACCTTGAGTCGTACGTACTTCGTTAGTTAAAAATAAACTCCTTGAATAAGAAATCTAGAAAATATCTCATTTAGTACGTAGTTATATTATTTTCTAGTAGTGACTATATATATATATATATATATATATATATATATATATATATATATATATATATATATATATATATATATATATATATATATATATAGTTTTGACGATTTTAAAACGTGTATAACTTGGTCAGTTTAAGCTCATTTTACTCGTTCTTTATATCCCCGGAATCGTGGGACAAAATACTAACATATTTTTGATAAGTCGGGATGACTAGATTTAGTTTTACACCTCGAAACAGTCGTGACAACTGTTCATCAGCAAAGGATTTTCAGAAAAATAGTTTTCGTCGTTAACTTCGGAAAATCATATCTCCTTCGTTATAAACTCGTTTTAGTCCGTTCTTTCGCCAAAAGTTTCGTTTTTAAAAGTATTTTCTAAATCTTTGGTCAAAAATTACCCATCACCTACTGAGTTTCCCACGTTTTAAAAATAGTGACAGTAGGTATATGTAATATTTCAAAAATCATTTCTAAGGTTCCAATCTAGTTCCAACTTCAACCAAACCACTTTCAATCACCACAAAACTAGTCTAATCCTACCATACACCTTCTTAGGGTGTCATGGGTTCCTAAACATCATCAATCTAGTGGATCTAACAAGGAAATCCAAAATAAACATTTCTAGGGTTTATAAGTTAATAGTTTATAAAATGAAGTGGTATAAGCTAATATATGCATAAGATCTTGTATGAAAACCATTTGATCAATATAAATACTTGAAGAAATAATGAAAATAAACTTTGTAAACTTACTTTGAATGGGTTAGTTGTTTAGATGAAGAAAACCTAAGGATCCTTGAGTTTATATTGCAAAACCCTAATAAGGAACACTAACTAAGCTTGAATATGCCTTGATCTTCAAAAATCAATGGATTTTGGTCTTGAATCTATTTTTGGTCATGGGTATGAGAGAAGAGGAAGAGAATATGGTTTTGATCTTGAGTTATGGATGAGAATGAGGTGAAATATCTAGATATATGTTATATATTATTGTTAGACAACAAGGACAAGTTTTAATGAGAGCAAGTGAAGATTGGTCAAGTTTGTAAGTGATTGGCATGGGGGGGGGGGGGGCTGCATTTGATGAGAAATGGAAGAAAATGTGGCTTTGTGTAAGAAGTTAGTAAATTCTAGGTAGTATTATGCATATATTAATAGTTTTAGAGAATACCGGGTACCGAGTTAACTAAAAATAAATTTTAATGGAGTTAACCGGGACATAATAAAGTTATAAAAATTGTAAAAATATGTCGGGTATAAATATTGAGTGTTTAGATAATTATTGTTTAATTTCTACGAAAACCGTCGTAATTATAGTAAACTTACGATACAAAATAAATAAATTTCCAAAATACCGGGTAAATTAATATTATAATTTTTATATTATTAAAATGAATATAAAAATATATTAGGATCATAGTCGGGAGTGTCAGACGTGTTAGTCACATTATTGATCGCTTGTTAACGTTTATTTAGAAATAATTATACGTAAAAGTTAATTATACCAAAAGTATTAATTTAATTACCCTACGAGTGGAATAGTATGCAAGTGCCATAATGATAATATGAAGACTATTTCTAGTCTGTATGAGATGTCCCAAATGATAATGCATGAATTCACTCTTGAACCAATACGGTTACGCGAGTTTGAATACTCGTAAACTAAATTTACGATGACATGAGTAATGCACATGAATAGTGGTTTTCTCTCGGAAATGAATAGTGTAAAGTGAATAGTAAAATTTCTGAACGCTTATCAGAATATCAAATTGACCTAAAAAACGATGAATAGTACAATGATGAATAGTAATCGGTGAATAGTAACTGATGAATAGTAAATTGTCGAAGTTTGGAAAATGACCTGAAATTACGAGTTGTGACATAGTTTCTGCCGTCATTAGTTAAAGAAAGTAAGCTGTTACGTTACAGCAATTATTCTTAGTTATTCACCATACTATACTACTGATATCTAGAAAAAAAATCTTCTAAATCTCTATGATATATCATTCAAATGGCATTTAAAAAACCATTATCAGTCAAAAAGTAAGTTTAAAAACCAAAAAGAAAGGCTTATTGTTTACCCGTAATATCAAGTTCAGTTATAGCCTTTAAATAACCTTCTACTGTATTTTTTTTCTTATCAAATATACCCACATAGTGCATATTTATACTAAAATCAATATCGCGCCCCACTTATCCAATATCATAAATGGCACCTTTTCTTTGCTAAAAGTAAAGCTTGAAAATAAGCACGTTGGATTTGGTCATGTCATAGGTTGGAGCATGATCAGGTAAAAATGGGTTGTTTCATAAACTTAATTTTCAAATGGTCTAATAAGATTTGGGTGATGCAGGATGGTTTGTCCACAAACTTCTTTTGTTTTCATCAGTTTCATGATAACAAATAGTCCACTATAACAGCATTAGCATGCAACAAATTTCAACATAGTGGAATTCATAGATTTATTGATACTGCCACATCAAATCTTTATTGCCAAACTATCACATACGACATATAAAGGTTACTTAAATTTTTGCAACGTGTAGTATAAGTATGAGTGATGAATCCTTACCTTTTACCAGACATTATTGACAACCCATTTAAAAAACTCTTGAGCAACGTGTAGTATAACTTGTCTCGCACGCCGACAGTTTCTTTGTTTTTTGCTTCTATTTCAACCTCATATCTTTCCTGTTCTGCAATAATTCATCAAAATTATCAAGCATGTTTGGCCCATTATCATTTACACTGGTATTGATATCAAATCTTACTGTACAGGGTTCGTATCCATGAAAGCCTCACAACATTTAACTAAGAAAAGTACATTCCCTTCTTTAACATTTAACTCTATCATATTAGCCTACACTAAGGCCAAAACTTTAGATTAACTTAACATCATAATTACTCTTAAACCTTAGTTACTCTTATGTCATACGGGATCCCAACGGCATATCAAAAGTGAATAAAATGATTTTATCATTCAAAGAGTTAACTAACCTTATCTGTTGGAGTAACTGATATTGAGTGTGCGGGTGCTCTTGTTTCACATTCAGAAGCAAGTATTCCAAGCGTGCCACAAACATAAGCTTCTTCACATGTAAAGTTCAAAAGATATTTGTCCCCTGAAAAGACTAGGTTCAGCTGTTGGTGGTTCACAACTTAATAATCATGAGATTTTCAGGAACAAATGATCTATTTACCAATGAGACGAGGTAAGTCTCTCTAGAAGACTTGCCATCAGTTTCTTCATGTGAGCACACCTGATGTAATTTATAACAAACCAATTTAGAAAAGCCTAAAATAGAGTGAACAAGGTTTGATAGGTAGAGAGTTAATATTATGCTAATATTTCATGATAAAATATCTGTTATAGCTGAAAAAGAAACAAGACTGAAAACCTCAACTAGATGTCAAATCAAACAATATTCGGCTAAAAGTATATGAATTTCCAACTGAATTCTAGTTACAATAAACAAGTAAATTATAAAAGTACATGTATATAATTTCATCAAACATTACCGAATGCATAATAATAAATTCAAGCACGCCAATGGCTACACTTGATATGATGCTTGATGATCTCTAAAAAGCTTAAAAGATTTTTCTGCTATAAGCAGAAATAAATAAACAATAGATAAACCTTTGGAACCCTTGTAGGTCGTAAGTAATGAATCCGAGTATAGTACAACCTCGATGTGAATGCACACCCCTAATTTCACCCAAATAGCCTTTATATCATTGACAATATATACTTTCAAAAATAGATTATAGGGCAGTTGTAGCGACAGGTTTAACACTATAGAAACAAGTTGAGTCTAATGCAATATTGTAAGAAACTCCAATAAATTCAAGCACGCCAGCGGCTGTGAAGATGGGGGTTAGGGTTTGGAGGTTGATTGGGTGGGGAGGGGGTGATGTTGTGAAGGTGGGTATGGTATGATTTTGTGGCAGCAGATATAATGAAAAAGGGGGTCAGGGTTCTTTTTTAGATGAAAATTTTTGTTTTGTTTGGGGTGGGAATGAAATATTAAGATGAAAATTCAACTTTTCAACTCCCGTCGTTGACACCAATGTTTGTGAAAACCGGGTTTTTAATCGACCCGGTCGAGTCATCGATCATCGGCTTACCGGTTCGACCGTCTGGTTAATCCGATTTTTTATTAAAAGAAATATTTTTTTTCAACCTGTTCGATCATCAGGTCAACCCGGTTATCTATTAAAAAATAAAAAAAACAAAACCCGATCGGTCTTTAAGAACTGGGTCACTTAAAACCTGACAAGTCTAACCGGTTAACCCATTTTAAAAACCCAATTTTTTACCCATTTTTTTTTCCAGAACCGGTTCAACCGGCTAACCCGGTCGGGTCGACCCAGGTTTCAAAACATTGGTTTACACATCATAGACCGCTGATTAACTCATCCATTATACATCTTTTGTATATCCATATCATTCGACTCATCCATTTAACATATCATGTATATCAATATCATATCGAATCATCCTTTTAACATCTAATGTATATCAATATCATCTCGACTCATCCGTTTAACATATCTTGTATATCAATATCAACTTGACTAATTCGTTATACATCTCTTGCATATCCATATCATCTCGACTCATCTGTTTAACATATCTTATATACATCTCTTGCATATCCAACCCCTGCGCAATCACTTAACGTAGTGTCTTCGTATTTCTTATTTCAGGTTAAACACAAGCTTGGCGCAACCACAACATCCCCTATACCCTTCGATCATCATCGTAGGCCTGGTCGTGCAATTTATTTTACAATCAAATATCATCTTGACTCATCCGTTTAACATATCTTGTATATCAATAACATCTCGACTCATCCATTTAACATATCTTGTATATCAATATCATCTCGATTCATCCGTTTAACATATCTTGTATATCCATATCATCTCGACTCATCCATTTAATATCTCATGTATATCAGTACCATATCGACTCATCCGTCTAACATATCATGTATATAAATACCATCTCGACTAATCCTTTTAACATATCTTATGTATCCATATCATCTCGACTCATCCATTATACATCTCTTGTATATCAATATTATCTCGACTCATCCGTTTAACATATCTTGTATATCCATATCATCCCGACTCATCCGTTTAACATCTCATGTATATTAATACCATCTCGAATCATTCGTTTAACGTATATTGTATATCAATTATCTCGACTAATCCGTTATACATCTCTTGCATATCCATATCATCTCGACTCGTCTGTTTAACATATCTTATGTACCCATATCATCTTGACTCACCTTTAAAAAATATATATATAATCTTTTGATGTCGATGTAATTTCTAGCTTTTTGCTAGACATATTAGCATTTAGGGGTGGAAACAAGCCGAGCCGAGCCGAGCCGAGCCCATGCCTGCCAGAACTCGAGCTTGACTCGTTTATATATATAAAGCTTGAGATCGGGCTTGAGCTCGTTTCGAGCCTCATATTTTGAGCTCGAGCTCGGCTCGTGAAAAATTTCAAAAGCTCGAGCTCGGCTTAGACTCGATTAACTTATATAGCATGTTGAATGAAATAAAGCTCGAAAGCTCGTTAATCACACTAGACTTGAGCTCATTTATTTTTTAAGCTCGTACATGTATAGAAATATATATACAAATACGTTTTTTAGGGCTCGTTTAGGCTCACGAGCCTAATCGAACTTTATTTATAAAGCTCGGGCTCGAGATCGATTATTAAATGAGCCCAAATTTAGGCTTGAGCTCGTTTAGTCTCGACTCGTTCGAGCTTTTTACCGATCCGATCTTGAGTTTTTTACGAACAGCTCGACTCGTTTCCACCCATAATTAACATGTCTATTATTTCCTTCAAAAAATAAAAATATATGAAAAATCACTTATAAAATTTGTAAAGAAAATTTATGGTTGTAAATACTTGGCAATTGTGAAATCTAATGAAAAAAACATGTATCTTTCCATTTCCCGCTTACATTTGGCACCCACATTCGTTTTCCCGCTTACAATTTTCACTTTCATTTTTTAACTTTCATTTGCCGCTTACTTTGCCAAACATCAAGATAGATCTGAGATAAGGTTACATTTGCCGCTTACAATTTTTTTAACTTTCATTTTTTAACTTTATAGATCTCACTTTCCTCTCATCACTCCTCTGTCACAACCTCTCGACGCCATCACCACAACCCTCACCCTCACCACTGCTCCCTCGCATCTCACTAACCAAAAGGACCCTACCACCACCACCACTGATAAGGTTTGTGATTTTGTTTATGTTTTATCTTTTATTTTTGTGATTTTGTTTATGTTTTGTGTTTTATTTTTGTTTATGTTTGAGATTTTGTTTATGTTTGTGTTTAATTTCGTTTTTTTGTGTTTAAGATTTAATTTGGTACCGCTGTTCGCTGCCGTTGTCCGCCGCCTAACGACCACTGTTGCCGTCGCCGCTGTTCTTTGCCGCCGGCGCTGCTGTTGCTGGACACCGCCAAGTAAGTGTTTTTTGCTACGGTTCAAAACCGTACCAGAAAATGTTTCATTTTTTGGGGGATGTTAGGCTGTTATTAGTGAGAAGCTTGTTTAAGCTTTGTTTAAGAACTAGTAAGAAGGCTAAGTAGGTGTTAGTCTTGGGGGGTGTTCGTTTAAGCTTATTTTTGGGCTTATGAGCTTATGTGATTCAGCTAATGTTCATAAGGTCAAAATTTCTGACTTATTTGAGACTTTTAGGCTTATACAAGCTTTTTATATCACAATACGCTTGTATAAGCCCATTAGTTTTTGATATAAACTGGATAAATTGAGCTTATAAAACATAAGCCGAAATCAAATAAGCTCACAAGCCAAAAAATAAGCTTAAACAAACACCCTCTTAGCTTATTTGGTTGGCATATAAGCTTATTGAAAATTTTATTTGTTCAAAAACTCATTTCGATGGCTTATAAGCTTATCAGCTTGAGCTTACAGCTTGTTTAATGTCGTAAAATGAAGTGGACAAGCTCATAAGCCATTAAAAATGAGTTTGTGAGCTTATCCAGTTTTCAATAAGCTCATTAATTAAGCCAATAAAAACACCTTTTATAAAAATACCCCTTTAGTTTAAGGCTGCTTGAATTGGTTCGTCACACGTATACCTGTTTCTTTGCATGTCAATTTTTTTGGTGTCTAGTAATTTCCCATTTGTGGTCATGCTTTTGTGCTCTTTTAGTTTATAGGTCAAGCGAAGCGATGTAGTTTTGGTATTTTTTCTGCTGCTTTAGAAACTAATTTTGTGCTGTCTTTGTAGTCATGGCAGGCATTGCAGCAGAAGGATCTCAGTTTGATACTCGTCAATTTGATTCCCAAATGGATGAGTTGTAAGTTTCCCTTTCTGTACTTTCTTTTTGCCTTGTGGTCTGTTTTTTATTCGCTTGTTTGGTATTGTTTATACTTGTTCTGCAAATGCTTATATCTGCTGAGTCGATACATAGGCTTTGAACCGACGGACAAGACTTCTTTACATCATACGATGAGGTTACCGAAACTTTTGACGCCATGGGTTTGCTAGAGAATCTTCTGAGAGGCATTTATGCATATGGTAAGTCTCGTTTGCAATATATTGCCCGTGCATATCGTTAAACGTTTATTTATTCTTTAACACATCATTTATGTAAATGTAGGTTTTGAGAAACCATCCGCAATCCAGCAAAGGGGAATTGTGCCCTTCACCAAGGGTCTTGACGTCATTCAACAAGCTCAATCTGGAACAGGGAAGACTGCAACTTTTTGCTCTGGCATCCTTCAACAACTCGACTACAACGTGGTGGAATGCCAAGCCTTGGTTTTGGCACCTACTCGTGAACTTGCTCAACAAATTGAGAAAGTTATGCGTGCACTCGGTGACTATCTTGGTGTAAAGGTCTATGTCAAAAGAAGGGATGCTTAGGTAATTTTATTATTCTCATTAATAATCAGTTATGTTTTAGCTAGTATGAAGCCTATTATCTCACTTATTTTTTACTCAGATAATGAGAAGCATTTTCTGTTAATGCAACATTAAAAACTGATTATTGATACTGATATTCTCAGTTATTATATAGTCGGCATATGTTTCAAATGCAAATCCAAAAGCCCTTAGAGTCGGCATATGTTTCCTTTTGCACAGAATGGTCAAACGTCTTCATGAAATAATATGATCTGATTTACATTCTCCTAGTTATCCTGATATGTCTTACATATAGGTACTGTCCAAGCTGCAAAAAGCATCGGCAGGCCAGTAAGAAGCTAGACCTATGGAGATTACCAGAGATCTTAGTAATTCATTTGAAGAGATTCTCATACAACAGATATTTTAAGAATAAACTGGAAAAATACGTTGACTTCCCTATCCATGATCTTGATTTGTCACAATCTGTTGCATACGGCAATGGAAGATCAAGTCACCGATATATGCTCTATGCGATTAGTAATCATTATGGAAACATGGGAGGTGGCCATTATACTGCCTTCATTCGTGTAAGAACCACTTTGTAACTTTTCTGTTGATATAAATAATTGACTAAAAACATTATTCATATCTTTTGATATCTCTATGTTTTGATAATCACAAAACTTAAACTCATCAAACCAAATATTATGACGTAAACAAGTATTTAGTGGTAAATAATCACTTTCACCAACTAATCACTTAAGGTATGAATAAACAAAGTGTTTAGTGCAATTTATGATCAAAGGAGTATTTAATCAACTAATACAAAGTTTATTTAAATTATATAAACATATTATATATTTTTGAAAAACACTTTTGGTAATAAAGAAAAATGTTTTAATCATACTAAATATATGATTTCAAATTTTTAACCAAAATCAGTTAGTTTTTCACCAAATAAACTTTCCCCACTAAAAGACAAAGATTCTGGCCGTTTCAGCTGGGCGGCCCCCATAATTATAAGGGGCGGTCCCATTAATTTTAAGGGGACCGGCCATGATTTAAGGGGACCGGCCACGCTCCTCTATCAGAATCTGTTGCCTATAAATACCACCTTAAACCTGGATTTTTTCCTCACCTTTTTGCACAAAAACTTTCTGATTCAAATCTCCATTTCAATCCTAAAAATCCTTTGATCATACAATTCATAAGCCTTTGTTTCCAAGTGATCCAAAGCCTCATTCTTTCAAGTGCAAAGAGAAGAATACTCCTACTTATCAAGACTAGGAGTATTACAACTTAGTATCATCTTGCTATCTAAGTTGTTTATTTAGTTCATCTTGTATATCATTTTCTTCTTTGTGAACATTGTGTATACATTGGTTAGATAGATTTAGATATAGGATCTAGATCCATTGAAGGTGTGAAGTTGTACTAGTTGTGAAGAAGTAGAGGTGGATAGGATTTGTGTTAGAAGAAATAAGTCGTAATTACATATTGAAGTGGAGATAGTTGTGAAGACAAAGAAGTTGAAGCTTTGAAGTTGAAAAGACCTTGAAGCCTAGAAGTTGTAAAGTAGTACATATCTTGGGGTAGTGGATAGGACTTAGTAGTGAAGGTGTGAAGAAACAAGTGGCGTGAAGAAAAAGAGTTAGGAAGTATTAAGTTGTGAAGAAGCTAGGAGCAAAGTAGAAAGTTGTGAAGAAATTTGAAGTGTAGAAGATTGGTGTGTAGAAGATAGGTGTGAAGAAGATTGGTGTGAAGAAGTTGTGTTGAAGTTGTGATTGTGGTGTGACATTGTTGTGGTGTGCTAATTGGTGTGTAAGGTTTTCTCCGCCATAAAGGAGGTTTTTGATCTAGTGAAGAAAACTCTCGAGTAGGTGACTCGGGGAGTGGAGTAGGGCAAGGAAGGTGTCCTTGTAGCCGAACCACTATAAATCCTTTGTCTCTCGGTTTGATCTTTCCATCTCTCACTCTTTGATTAATTACTTACTTGCATATCATTCATAGTTATAATTGCTTGTGTGGTGCGTATGTTGATTTCACATAAAGATCAAACAAAATTCATTCATAAAACTAATTTTACAAAAACCAACCAAGTGCACAAATTTATATCAAAACACTTATACATACATGTGCTTACATAAGACATAAGAAATTGTATATTCTTTCCAAACATTATACATAAGTATTGCTCATACAAAATAGTAAATAAACTAGCATCTATATCTTTGTATTAAAGAGTTTTGAAATTGTATATTATATATGAGTAGTGTTTATACAAAATCATAAATTAACTTGTATCTTGATTGGCTCCAAACGATCAACCTAATTGACCAGGTGATGGTCAACAGGGTCAAACAGCCTAGAGTCAATGCTCCGCGGAATATAGTGTTTCCCCGGGTCGTTAAGTCCCGACGAGGTGTGAATGGTTATCAAACGGTTTCGTGATCGGGTGAATCTGGATGGGAAAAGGGTTTTGAGTTATTTGAACTAAGGAATCTACAGTGAAATAGCTTAAACAAGCTATATGAATGAGATAGGAAACTAGGAAAAACCAGAAATGATTTAAACCTAAAAACGCGTACGTTACGTTTAAATAAAACGTAAACGTACGAAATAAAAAGTAAACCCTGAAATCTGAAAACACCCAGGGGGTGAAAATGACTTTTTTACAAACTAAAAGGTAAAAGAAAATTTTTAGAAAATTAAAATAAATTTTAACCCTAATTAATTATTTATTATTAATTAATTACTAATTAATACTTAATTATTAATATTTGAAACACTTAAATATAATATTATATTAATTAAATACTAGAAAAGTGAAAATAAAATTTCTAAAATTATAAAATAACTAAAAACAAGTTTTAAAAATAAAAATAAGTATTTTTGTCTTTTTGTGGATTTTCTATTAATTAATTACTAATTAATTACTAATTACCTAATTAAACTATTTTAAATTAAGAAAAATAGCAAATGAACAGTAAAAATTCTAATAAAATTTATAAAATTATTTTATAACATATAAAAGCTATAAAAAATATAAAAACTAGGTTTTGCTTAATAAAAACTAATTATGCTATTTTAAACTTAATATTAATTAATTTCTAATAAAACTAATATTAAATATACTAAATACCAAATTATGAAATAAAAATCTGAGAAAATTAATATAAATACTTTAATATAAGATATAATTAATAAAAATATAAAAATGACAAGTACTTAATAAAAATTTAAAAATGAAAATTAAAATTAAATTACATTAACTAGAAACTATCACTTAATTTTAAATTTGTTTTTCTTGATTTTTCTTTTACAAACCTATTTAATACTTAAAAACAAACACTTTTTGTAAAAACAAACTTTTTGGAAATAAAAAATAAGCCAGAATAAGCCAATAAGTTGTGACAGTTGACTTTGTTTGACCAAATGGTAAAATGAGCTGAATTGGGCTACAGTGGGACCCACAAAGGGTAAGTCTTGTCCAAATAAGTTAAGTTAACTTGAATAAGCTGGAAAAATCACAATTGGACCTCAGAATAAGCTATAAGCACAAAATAAGCAACACCAAAACCAAATCTGACTCAGAAAGAGGGACAAGATTGAGCAGCCAAATTAGGTGGGTCCCAGTGGATCCATGATCAAACCAAGGGTCAATATGTGGTGTATGGTAGGAGGGGGGTTGGGAAAAACACAAGTGGTGGCCTGGGGCCCACTGAGGTGGCTAGAAAACCACCACCAAGTGGTGGTGGTGGTTGTGTATGCTGCTGAGACAGAGCAGACCTTGCCCTGCAAGTCACTTTGGGGACTTGTGGGGCCCACAAGAAAAATTCTAAAAATATAAACAAGCCAGAACATAAAAGGTGAGCTGGTATACTATAACTAGGAACAAGTTTCAAGGATTAATTCCTAACACAAAATTCAGAAATAGTCTTGGAATTTTAGGAAAAATCTGAAATGAGCACTTTCGACTTTTCATGTAACTTTGCTATGTTGACTATTTTGAGTTTATGATTGATCCTACTGATTGATGTTGATGTAATAGGGTATAGTGAAACTAAATTAGACAACTACAACAATATGTGAGCATGCATGAATGAAATGGAGGTGTTAAGCACCAACAGTTAACAGTTAGGGTGTATTGATGGTGATTTTGACTATTTTGTGAATTACCCTACTGATTTAGAGCCTAGACTACCCTAATACAACTAATTAGAACATGTTTGCAGCAATAACCATTACTCACAACCACTAGACCACAGAGTATGCCCTTAAGCCAAACACACCCTTAATTAACTGATTTTTGATTTAATGAAGCAAATGGTGATTCTACAGCATAAAACTGAATCTTGAGCTTACACTATCATAAATTGATCATAATTAAGCAGACTTCAACAAATAAGAACAACTAAAACTAATAATCACAAAAAATGAGTAAAAAACTGAATTGGAACTTACAATTTGGTCCTTAGCTTAATTCAATGAAGCTTGAGAGCTAAGCCTGAGAAAACTTAGTGAGAATGACTAAAAGGGACTTAAAGTCCTCCCAATAAGCTCTGGACAAGCTTTAACAGCTTAATTCTCTTCAAAGGTTGACCATAGTTGACTTTTTGTGAATTTTGGCTTAGAACATATATTGAGACAGTGAAGTTTACCACAAGCTATAAACAAGCTTGAATGAGCTTATGGACTAGCGCAAGAGCTTTTGAAAACAGTAATATGACCAAGAGAAAACTAGTTTTAAAGCATTCAAATCCAATTTGAAACAATAGAATTAAAAGTAACTTCGACTTGTATTGAATTAAAAAGATGATTACACTACTGATAATAACAATCACAAAGCTAAGTTTAAAATATTACAATTACATATGACCCTAACATTACATCAAAAACTACTACTAATTATCTATATTAACTACTGCTACTCTACTCATTCTCCTTCTTCCTTTTTCTTTAATTATATAAGTCCTGGAGGTCTTTGTTGACTTTCCCACATTTAATTTGAACCCTTGGATTTGTCCCTTTGATCTTGGCCGTTTAATTTTTTCTTTGGCGGGAAAATATAGCTTGGTAGTTGGGGGTTTGGTGTAGGTATTAATGAAGGGAGGAGGGGGGCTGAATGTAGGTGGATGCATTAATGATAGTTGGTGAATGTTTTGTGGAGGGACTTAAAGGGACTTAAAGTCCTCCCAATAAGCTCTGGACAAGCTTTAACAGCTTAATTCTCTTCAAAGGTTGACCATAGTTGACTTTTTGTGAATTTTGGCTTAGAACATATATTGAGACAGTGAAGTTTACCACAAGCTATAAACAAGCTTGAATGAGCTTATGGACTAGCGCAAGAGCTTTTGAAAACAGTAATATGACCAAGAGAAAACTAGTTTTAAAGCATTCAAATCCAATTTGAAACAATAGAATTAAAAGTAACTTCGACTTGTATTGAATTAAAAAGATGATTACACTACTGATAATAACAATCACAAAGCTAAGTTTAAAATATTACAATTACATATGACCCTAACATTACATCAAAAACTACTACTAATTATCTATATTAACTACTGCTACTCTACTCATTCTCCTTCTTCCTTTTTCTTTAATTATATAAGTCCTGGAGGTCTTTGTTGACTTTCCCACATTTAATTTGAACCCTTGGATTTGTCCCTTTGATCTTGGCCGTTTAATTTTTTCTTTGGCGGGAAAATATAGCTTGGCAGTTGGGGGTTTGGTGTAGGTATTAATGAAGGGAGGAGGGGGGCTGAATGTAGGTGGATGCATTAATGATAGTTGGTGAATGTTTTGTGGAGGGGGGGGGGGGGAGACAAAGCAAGCTGGAATTAGGGGTGTTAATGGAGGGAAAACCTGAGGTTAGGGATGAACAGTGCACGGGTCAAAGGGTGTTGACCTGGTCAATGACCAGGTTATATTAAAAAGGGTGGGAAGGTTGGGCTGGATCATGGTGGGCTTTTGTTGTTGGGTCAATTATACACAAGGGTCCGTTTGTTTTGTTAGAAATTAAGCACAAGGACCAACTTTGTAATTTTCATAAACTTAGGGACTGAAAATGAAACTTTCCCAAAGTTCTCACAAGTACCAAAATTGCCAATCACCAATATTTCCAAAACTATTTTTGCTATTTTCATTTTTCAAATATTTCCCGGGGACTAAATATGGCATTTTTCAAAGTTAAGGGACCATTCTTGCCATTTTGTGAAAATCTTTTATCCAGGGACCAATATTGAACATTTTGAATTTCCAAGGACTAAAAATGATTTTTCATCCAAAAATATCCCACCGGGGACCAATTCTGTCAATTACTGAAACTCCAGGGACCAAAAGTGTAAATTTCCAAAACTTTCCAATTTTTCACCAAAGGACAAAATATGACAACTTATGATTTCAAAAGGACCTTTGGTGATAATTTTCTATCTTTTGAATATCCAGGGACTAGTTTTGTAATTTTATGAAAGTTGGGGGGACTGAAACTGCCATTTGTGCGTTTTTCATTTGTTTTTGCTCATTTTGCATCTAAAACATATAAAACATAATTTTGAAATATTTTCAGTATTTTGATGCATTACTGAGTGTTTTTGTATGTTTTGCAGTTCAGATTAGACCAAAAATGATGAGTGTTTGAGCACTCATCAATCCCCCACACTAAACTATTGCTAGTCCCTAGCAATACTGTTTTGAAAACTTGATGGATTTGAAAAACTCTTTACCAAAAGCCATCACTTCTGGAGTAGCCAGGTGTAAGAACTGTGGCACACCTGATAACCGTGTGATTTTGAGCAAACCACCAGCTGTCAACGGATTTGAGTAGTCTTTACCAAGAGCCGTTTGCTCCTGGACTAGCCAGCATCTTGATGGAATAGTCAACATCTTGGTGAGCTGATTACCAATTATGGATTTTCCACGGCCTTTACCACAAGCCATAATCTTGCGGGCTAGCCAACTCATTTGTTTTTGGGGAGTTGAGGAACCGTACAATTTTGGGCAAATTGCAAGCCATAAACGGATTTGAGTTGTCTTTACCAAGAGCCGTTTGCTCCTGGACTAGCCAATCCCTTTTGTCGCTTAGACAAGGCGGACTGATTACCACAAAAATTTTGAAGCACCAGTGAAAAAATTTTAAAATTTTTGAATTTTTGGCAAAAACGGGGGTATTATATAGTAAAATGTGATAAAATTCGCTAGAATAGCGAATACCCCCCCACACTTAGCATGAATATTGTCCTCAATATTCAAAATCCCGGCTATTATGCCGACATTTTGAAAGTAAAAGGGCAACATTACAAGCTAAGCATGGAAAACACCATTTTGTTTTTCACTCTTGTAACCATAGCATGGGGGACTCCCCCACACTTAGGGTGAAAACCCTATAAGCATGCTCTGTTTTTGTTTACCGAGTCGCTAGCGTGACTTGACCCCGAATTCAATTGTCCTTGGGGAAGCATGATGTGGAAGAAACAAACTTAATCGGACTTTCATTCAAGATGTTTGGACAAACATTTGAAGCACGTGAAAGTTCCACACCGATGAGATAAGTATCCGGCTCAAGATAATGATACATGAAAATGCCGGGATCAAATATAGTGTCCTCATTCCCGAAGGAGTGAAGAACAAGAGAAGTCACCCTGCAGGTGAAGAAAAGGAAGAAAATCATGATAAAAAGCATGATTTGATCTTCTTCCTCAAGAGGAGGCTCAATAGCCTGAGTTTGGATTTCAAAGGGTAAGCTCGTAAATAACCCGGGAGGGTGGGTGGGAATCTGCAAATTCTCATAATTGAGAGCATCTCCCCCCGGGCTATCAAACTCCGGAGGAGTTGTGACATGATGAGTGAGTTCACCGGAGAACTCCTCATGAAGAGAATTATTCACAAGATGTGAATTTGTGAACTCATGTTCCATTGTGGACTCATCACAATCCTCATCAAAGATTGGATTATTAGAAATCATAGTGAATTCAGAATCGAATTCAAATAGAGGATTGGTGAGAGTCGTATCGAATGTTTCGGGAACAAAGTGAATATTATTCTCTGTTGGATGGTTGGGATAAGAAGTGAGTGACGGATCATGATGTAGGAGACTTTCAATTCCTCCCAGATCGGCTTGGAAATCGAGGAGACCATCATCACTTTCCAATGAAAGTGGATTGATGTGAGCAAGTTCATCAGCGAACTCCTCAAGAAGATGATCAGCATCAGTTTGTGGAACTGATGCCTGAACATACTCGATGTCTCCATAAGATGTGCAATCATCGCTAAAATCTGAGAAAGTCTCAAATTGATCTTTAGGACACTCAATAGGGGAAGGAATATCACACATATCATCCAAAGTTCCCTGTGACTCTCTCGGGATTGGGACAAGGATCTCAACACTAGACTTTATTAATTCGTCCGATTCCTTATTAGGAACAGTGCTAAGATGCTCATCCCCCATGATCAGAGAGTGAGTGTGAACTTCGGGTGTGATATCAATAGACTGAGGGAGTTGAGAGGAGCTAGCATTCATGGAATTTATAAATTTCATTTGTTCTTCTGCTAGTAATTCTATCATAGTCTTTTCTCCCTGATTTTCCGAGGAAGGAATCACAACAGATGAACTTGATGAACCCTCACAAAATTGAGAAATATCAAGGGTAACATCATCATCATCGTCGAGAAGAGCAGCATTGCAAAATATGGCACGTGTTTTAGCTGCTTGTTCTAAGACAAGTAATTCTTCCTTGCTCAATTCGTTTCTAGCATCTCGTTCTTCAGCAAGTAATTCTGCCATGGATTTCTCACGAGAGCTTTGAAATGATGAAGTAGCCAACTCCTCCTTAAGCTCTTTCAATATCTCAAGAGTCTCAATTAAAATGTCTTGCTCAGTAACAAGAGGAGTTGCTTGGGTTATTTGGTACTGTGGAGGTGGGTCTTGGAACGAATAGTCGTAATTGTTACAAGGAAATGGATTCCCTGTTTGACAATCAGAGCTAGCGTGTGGACCTCCATAATACTCACAACAGTAAAACTGATGTGGCTGTGAGTCGTATGTGCTTAAATCATAATTGTAATCAGGAAACTGCTCATAGACAAGCGTGTTTCCCGATTGACAATCAGAACTGAAGTGTGAACCACCACAGTACTCACAACAGTAAAACTGCTGAGTATCATGGTGTGGTAACTGATGGAATGAATCAGTCGTGTCATGGTAGGAATAGGGAAATTTGGTTATAGACAGACCCGTTTCCTGACTCTACCATGCCACAACTGGGGCAATTGCCACCATTATAAGGATTACCACACCAATGGCAAACCAGAAAGTGTGGATGAGACATAGAAAGAATCAAATGGTTTGGGAGGGGTAGGGATGAAGAATCAAAGATGTGAGAGGGTAAAGGTGAATATTTTTGGGTTTTTGGAAAGACATTTTGTACAAATGATAAAGAAAATGTTTTTGTGTTTTTGTGTTCGTTGAAAACTGAGTTTAAAAAGTTTTCGTGAACGGTTTTGTTTTGATAATGGGAAAATATGAACAAAGGATGGATAAATGTACAATCGAACGAATTCCAAAGACACTAATCAGAAAAAACCGTTTAGATACGCACACAACCTCCCCGGCAGCGGCGCCAAAAATTGATTGGCTCCAAACGGTCAACCTAATTGACCAGGTGATGGTCAACAGGGTCAAACAGCCTAGAGTCAATGCTCCGCGGAATATAGTGTTTCCCCGGGTCGTTAAGTCCCGACGAGGTGTGAATGGTTATCAAACGGTTTCGTGATCGGGTGAATCTGGATGGGAAAAGGGTTTTGAGTTATTTGAACTAAGGAATCTACAATGAAATAGCTTAAACAAGCTATATGAATGAGACGGGAAACTAGGAAAAACCAGAAACGATTTAAACCTAAAAACGTGTACGTTACGTTTAAATAAAACGTAAACGTACGAAATAAAAAGTAAAAACTGAAATCTGAAAACACCCAGGGGGTGAAAATGACTTTTTTACAAACTAAAAGGTAAAAGAAAATTTTTAGAAAATTAAAATAAATTTTAACCCTAATTAATTATTTATTATTAATTAATTACTAATTAATACTTAATTATTAATATTTGAAACACTTAAATATAATATTATATTAATTAAATACTAGAAAAGTGAAAATAAAATTTCTAAAATTATAAAATAACTAAAAACAAGTTTTAAAAATAAAAATAAGTATTTTTGTCTTTTTGTGGATTTTCTATTAATTAATTACTAATTAATTACTAATTACCTAATTAAACTATTTTAAATTAAGAAAAATAGCAAATGAACAGTAAAAATTATAATAAAATTTATAAAATTATTTTATAACATATAAAAGCTATAAAAAATATAAAAACTAGGTTTTGCTTAATAAAAACTAATTATGCTATTTTAAACTTAATATTAATTAATTTCTAATAAAACTAATATTAAATATACTAAATACCAAATTATGAAATAAAAATCTGAGAAAATTAATATAAATACTTTAATATAAGATATAATTAATAAAAATATAAAAATGACAAGTACTTAATAAAAATTTAAAAATGAAAATTAAAATTAAATTACATTAAATAGAAACTATCACTTAATTTTAAATTTGTTTTTCTTGATTTTTCTTTTACAAACCTATTTAATACTTAAAAACAAACACTTTTTGTAAAAACAAACTTTTTGGAAATAAAAAATAAGCCAGAATAAGCCAATAAGTTGTGACAGTTGACTTTGTTTGACCAAATGGTAAAATGAGCTGAATTGGGCTACAGTGGGACCCACAAAGGGTAAGTCTTGTCCAAATAAGTTAAGTTAACTTGAATAAGCTGGAAAAAGCACAATTGGACCTCAGAATAAGCTATAAGCACAAAATAAGCAACACCAAAATCAAATCTGACTCAGAAAGAGGGACAAGATTGAGCAGCCAAATTAGGTGGGTCCCAGTGGATCCAAGATCAAACCAAGGGTCAATATGTGGTGTATGGTAGGAGGGGGGTTGGGAAAAACACAAGTGGTGGCCTGGGGCCCACTGAGGTGGCTAGAAAACCACCACCAAGTGGTGGTGGTGGTTGTGTATGCTGCTGAGACAGAGCAGACCTTGCCCTGCAAGTCAATTTGGGGACTTGTGGGGCCCACAAGAAAAATTGTAAAAATATAAACAAGCTAGAACATAAAAGGTGAGCTGGTATACTATAACTAGGAACAAGTTTCAAGGATTAATTCCTAATACAAAATTCAGAAATAGTCTTGGAATTTTAGGAAAAATCTGAAATGAGCACTTTCGACTTTTCATGTAACTTTGCTATGTTGACTATTTTGAGTTTATGATTGATCCTACTGATTGATGTTGATGTAATAGGGTGTAGTGAAACTAAATTAGACAACTACAACAATATGTGAGCATGCATGAATGAAATGGAGGTGTTAAGCACCAACAGTTAACAGTTAGGGTGTGTTGATGGTGATTTTGACTATTTTGTGAATTACCCTACTGATTTAGAGCCTAGACTACCCTAATACAACTAATTAGAACATGTTTGCAGCAATAACCATTACTCACAACCACTAGACCACAGAGTATGCCCTTAAGCCAAACACACCCTTAATTAACTGATTTTTGATTTAATGAAGCAAATGGTGATTCTACAGCGTAAAACTGAATCTTGAGCTTACACTATCATAAATTGATCATAATTAAGCAGACTTCAACAAATAAGAACAACTAAAACTAATAATCACAAAACATGAGTAAAAAACTGAATTGGAACTTACAATTTGGTCCTTAGCTTAATTCAATGAAGCTTGAGAGCTAAGCCTGAGAAAACTTAGTGAGAATGACTAAAAGGGACTTAAAGTCCTCCCAATAAGCTCTGGACAAGCTTTAACAGCTTAATTCTCTTCAAAGGTTGACCATAGTTGACTTTTTGTGAATTTTGGCTTAGAACATATATTGAGACAGTGAAGTTTACCACAAGCTATAAACAAGCTTGAATGAGCTTATGGACTAGAGCAAGAGCTTTTGAAAACAGTAATATGACCAAGAGAAAACTAGTTTTAAAGCATTCAAATCCAATTTGAAACAATAGAATTAAAAGTAACTTCGACTTGTATTGAATTAAAAAGATGATTACACTACTGATAATAACAATCACCAAGCTAAGTTTAAAATATGACAATTACATATGACCCTAACATTACATCAAAAACTACTACTAATTATCTATATTAACTACTGCTACTCTACTCATTCTCCTTCTTCCTTTTTCTTTAATTATATAAGTCCTGGAGGTCTTTGTTGACTTTCCCACATTTAATTTGAACCCTTGGATTTGTCCCTTTGATCTTGGCCGTTTAATTTTTTCTTTGGCGGGAAAATATAACTTGGCAGTTGGGGGTTTGGTGTAGGTATTAATGAAGGGATGAGGGGGGCTGAATGTAGGTGGATGCATTAATGATAGTTGGTGAATGTTTTGTGGAGGGGGGAGACAAAGCAAGCTGGAATTAGGGGTGTTAATAGAGGGAAAACCTGAGGTTAGGGATGAACAGTGCACGGGTCAAAGGGTGTTGACCTGGTCAATGACCAGGTTATATTAAAAAGGGTGAGAAGGTTGGGCTGGATCATGGTGGGCTTTTGTTGTTGGGTCAATTATACACAAGGGTCCGTTTGTTTTGTTAGAAATTAAGCACAAGGACCAACTTTGTAATTTTCATAAACTTAGGGACTGAAAATGAAACTTTCCCAAAGTTCTCATAAGTACCAAAATTGCCAATCACCAATATTTCCAAAACTATTTTTGCTATTTTCATTTTTCAAATATTTCCCGGGGACTAAATATGGCATTTTTCAAAGTTAAGGGACCATTCTTGCCATTTTGTGAAAATCTTTTATCCAGGGACCAATATTGAACATTTTGAATTTCCAAGGACTAAAAATGATTTTTCATCCAAAAATATCCCACCGGGGACCAATTCTGTCAATTACTGAAACTCCAGGGACCAAAAGTGTAAATTTCCAAAACTTTCCAATTTTTCACCAAAGGACAAAATATGACAACTTATGATTTCAAAAGGACCTTTGGTGATAATTTTCTATCTTTTGAATATCCAGGGACTAGTTTTGTAATTTTATGAAAGTTGGGGGACTGAAACTACCAATTTTGCAAACTTTGTGCGTTTTTCATTTGTTTTTGCTCATTTTGCATCTAAAACATATAAAACATAATTTTGAAATATTTTCAGTATTTTGATGCATTTCTGAGTGTTTTTGTATGTTTTGCAGTTCAGATTAGACCAAAAATGATGAGTGTTTGAGCACTCATCAATCCCCCACACTAAACTATTGCTAGTCCCTAGCAATACTGTTTTGAAAACTTGATGGATTTGAAAAACTCTTTACCAAAAGCCATCACTTCTGGAGTAGCCAGGTGTAAGAACTGTGGCACACCTGATAACCGTGTGATTTTGAGCAAACCACCAGCTGTCAACGGATTTGAGTAGTCTTTACCAAGAACCGTTTGCTCCTGGACTAGCCAGCATCTTGATGGAATAGTCAACATCTTGGTGAGCTGATTACCAATTATGGATTTTCCACGGCCTTTACCACAAGCCATAATCTTGCGGACTAGCCAACTCATTTGTTTTTGGGGAGTTGAGGAACCGTACAATTTTGGGCAAATTGCAAGCCATAAACGGATTTGAGTTGTCTTTACCAAGAGCCGTTTGCTCCTGGACTAGCCAATCCCTTTTGTCGCTTAGACAAGGCGGACTGATTACCACAAAATTTTTGAAGCACCAGTGAAAAAATTTTAAAATTTTTGAATTTTTGGCAAAAACGGGGGTATTATATAGTAAAATGTGATAAAATTCGCTAGAATAGCGAATACCCCCCCACACTTAGCGTGAATATTGTCCTCAATATTCAAAATCCCGGCTATTATGCCGACATTTTGAACGTAAAAGGGCAACATTACAAGCTAAGCGTGGAAAACACCATTTTGTTTTTCACTCTTGTAACCATAGCATGGGGGACTCCCCCACACTTAGGGTGAAAACCCTATAAGCATGCTCTGTTTTTGTTTACCGAGTCGCTAGCGTGACTCGACCTCGAATTCAATTGTCCTTGGGGAAGCATGATGTGGAAGAAACAATCTCAATCGGACTTTCATTCAAGATGTTTGGACAAACATTTGAAGCACGTGAAAGTTCCACACCGATGAGATAAGTATCCGGCTCAAGATAATGATACATAAAATGCCGGGATCAAATATAGTGTCCTCATTCCCGAAGGAGTGAAGAACAAGAGAAGTCACCCTGCAGGTGAAGAAAAGGAAGAAAATCATGATAAAAAGCATGATTTGATCTTCTTCCTCAAGAGGAGGCTCAATAGCCTGAGTTTGGATTTCAAAGGGTAAGCTCGTAAACAACCCGGGAGGGTGGGTGGGAATCTGCAAATTCTCATAATTGAGAGCATCTCCCCCCGGGCTATCAAACTCCGGAGGAGTTGTGACATGATGAGTGAGTTCACCGGAGAACTCCTCATGAAGAGAATTATTCACAAGATGTGAATTTGTGAACTCATGTTCCATTGTGGACTCATCACAATCCTCATCAAAGATTGGATTATTAGAAATCATAGTGAATTCAGAATCGAATTCAAATAGAGGATTGGTGAGAGTCGTATCGAATGTTTCGGGAACAAAGTGAATATTATTCTCTGTTGGATTGTTGGGATAAGAAGTGAGTGACGGATCATGATGTAGGAGACTTTCAATTTCTCCCAGATCGGCTTGGAAATCAAGGAGACCATCATCACTTTCCAATGAAAGTGGATTGATGTGAGCAAGTTCATCAGCGAACTCCTCAAGAAGATGATCAGCATCAGTTTGTGGAACTGATGCCTGAACATACTCGATGTCTCCATAAGATGTGCAATCATCGCTAAAATCTGAGAAAGTCTCAAATTGATCTTTAGGACACTCAATAGGGGAAGGAATATCACACATATCATCCAAAGTTCCCTGTGACTCTCTCGGGATTGAGACAAGGATCTCAACACTAGACTTTATTAATTCGTCCGATTCCTTATTAGGAACTGTGCTAAGATGCTCATCCCCCATGATCAGAGAGTGAGTGTGAACTTCGGGTGTGATATCAATAGACTAAGGGAGTTGAGAGGAGCTAGCATTCATGGAATTTATAAATTTCATTTGTTCTTCTGCTAGTAATTCTATCATAGTCTTTTCTCCCTGATTTTCCGAGGAAGGAATCACAACAGATGAACTTGATGAACCCTCACAAAATTGAGAAATATCAAGGGTAACATCATCATCATCGTCGAGAAGAGCAGCATTGCGAAATATGGCACGTGTTTTAGCTGCTTGTTCTAAGACAAGTAATTCTTCCTTGCTCAATTCGTTTCTAGCATCTCGTTCTTCAGCAAGTAATTCTGCCATGGATTTCTCACGAGAGCTTTGAAATGATGAAGTAGCCAACTCCTCCTTAAGCTCTTTCAATATCTCAAGAGTCTCAATTAAAATGTCTTGCTCAGTAACAAGAGGAGTTGCTTGGGTTATTTGGTACTGTGGAGGTGGGTCTTGGAACGAATAGTCGTAATTGTTACAAGGAAACGGATTCCCTGTTTGACAATCAGAGCTAGCGTGTGGACCTCCACAATACTCACAACAGTAAAACTGATGTGGCTGTGAGTCGTATGTGCTTAAATCATAATTGTAATCAGGAAACTGCTCATAGACAAGCGTGTTTCCCGATTGACAATCAGAACTGAAGTGTGAACCACCACAGTACTCACAATAGTAAAACTGCTGAGTATCATGGTGTGGTAACTGATGGAATGAATCAGTCGTGTCATGGTAGGAATAGGGATCTTGGTTATAGACAGACCCGTTTCCTGACTCTACCATGCCACAACTGGGGCAATTGCCACCATTATAAGGATTACCACACCAATGGCAAACCAGAAAGTGTGGATGAGACATAGAAAGAATCAAATGGTTTGGGAGGGGTAGGGATGAAGAATCAAAGATGTGAGAGGGTAAAGGTGAATATTTTTGGGTTTTTGGAAAGACATTTTGTACAAATGATAAAGAAAATGTTTTTGTGTTTTTGTGTTCGTTGAAAACTGAGTTTAAAAAGTTTTCATGAACGGTTTTGTTTTGATAATGGGAAAATATGAACAAAGGATGGATAAATGTACAATCGAACGAATTCCAAAGACACTAATCAGAAAAAACCGTTTAGATACGCACACAACCTCCCCGGCAGCGGCGCCAAAAATTGATTGGCTCCAAACGGTCAACCTAATTGACCAGGTGATGGTCAACAGGGTCAAACAGCCTAGAGTCAATGCTCCGCGGAATATAGTGTTTCCCCGGGTCGTTAAGTCCCGACGAGGTGTGAATGGTTATCAAACGGTTTCGTGATCGGGTGAATCTGGATGGGAAAAGGGTTTTGAGTTATTTGAACTAAGGAATCTACAATGAAATAGCTTAAACAAGCTATATGAATGAGACGGGAAACTAGGAAAAACCAGAAACGATTTAAACCTAAAAACGTGTACGTTACGTTTAAATAAAACGTAAACGTACGAAATAAAAAGTAAAAACTGAAATCTGAAAACACCCAGGGGGTGAAAATGACTTTTTTACAAACTAAAAGGTAAAAGAAAATTTTTAGAAAATTAAAATAAATTTTAACCCTAATTAATTATTTATTATTAATTAATTACTAATTAATACTTAATTATTAATATTTGAAACACTTAAATATAATATTATATTAATTAAATACTAGAAAAGTGAAAATAAAATTTCTAAAATTATAAAATAACTAAAAACAAGTTTTAAAAATAAAAATAAGTATTTTTGTCTTTTTGTGGATTTTCTATTAATTAATTACTAATTAATTACTAATTACCTAATTAAACTATTTTAAATTAAGAAAAATAGCAAATGAACAGTAAAAATTCTAATAAAATTTCTAAAATTATTTTATAACATATAAAAGCTATAAAAAAATATAAAAACTAGGTTTTGCTTAATAAAAACTAATTATGCTATTTTAAACTTAATATTAATTAATTTCTAATAAAACTAATATTAAATATACTATATACCAAATGATGAAATAAAAATCTGAGAAAATTAATATAAATACTTTAATATAAGATATAATTAATAAAAATATAAAAATGACAAGTACTTAATAAAAATTTAAAAATGAAAATTAAAATTAAATTACATTAAATAGAAACTATCACTTAATTTTAAATTTGTTTTTCTTGATTTTTCTTTTACAAACCTATTTAATACTTAAAAACAAACACTTTTTGTAAAAACAAACTTTTTGGAAATAAAAAATAAGCCAGAATAAGCCAATAAGTTGTGACAGTTGACTTTGTTTGACCAAATGGTAAAATGAGCTGAATTGGGCTACAGTGGGACCCACAAAGGGTAAGTCTTGTCCAAATAAGTTAAGTTAACTTGAATAAGCTGGAAAAAGCACAATTGGACCTCAGAATAAGCTATAAGCACAAAATAAGCAACACCAAAACCAAATCTGACTCCGAAAGAGGGACAAGATTGAGCAGCCAAATTAGGTGGGTCCCAGTGGATCCAAGATCAAACCAAGGGTCAATATGTGGTGTATGGTAGGAGGGGGGTTGGGAAAAACACAAGTGGTGGCCTGGGGCCCACTGAGGTGGCTAGAAAACCACCACCAAGTGGTGGTGGTGGTTGTGTATGCTGCTGAGACAGAGCAGACCTTGCCCTGCAAGTCACTTTGGGGACTTGTGGGGCCTACAAGAAAAATTGTAAAAATATAAACAAGCTAGAACATAAAAGGTGAGCTGGTATACTATAACTAGGAACAAGTTTCAAGGATTAATTCCTAACACAAAATTCAGAAATAGTTTTGGAATTTTAGGAAAAATCTGAAATGAGCACTTTTGACTTTTCATGTAACTTTGCTATGTTGACTATTTTGAGTTTATGATTGATCCTACTGATTGATGTTGATGTAATAGGGTATAGTGAAACTAAATTAGACAACTACAACAATATGTGAGCATGCATGAATGAAATGGAGGTGTTAAGCACCAACAGTTAACAGTTAGGGTGTATTGATGGTGATTTTGACTATTTTGTGAATTACCCTACTGATTTAGAGCCTAGACTACCCTAATACAACTAATTAGAACATGTTTGCAGCAATAACCATTACTCACAACCACTAGACCACAGAGTATGCCCTTAAGCCAAACACACCCTTAATTAACTGATTTTTGATTTAATGAAGCAAATGGTGATTCTACAGCATAAAATTGAATCTTGAGCTTACACTATCCTAAATTGATCATAATTAAGCAGACTTCAACAAATAAGAACAACTAAAACTAATAATCACAAAACATGAGTAAAAAACTGAATTGGAACTTACAATTTGGTCCTTAGCTTAATTCAATGAAGCTTGAGAGCTAAGCCTGAGAAAACTTAGTGAGAATGACTAAAAGGGACTTAAAGTCCTCCCAATAAGCTCTGGACAAGCTTTAACAGCTTAATTCTCTTCAAAGGTTGACCATAGTTGACTTTTTGTGAATTTTGGCTTAGAACATATATTGAGACAGTGAAGTTTACCACAAGCTATAAACAAGCTTGAATGAGCTTATGGACTAGAGCAAGAGCTTTTGAAAACAGTAATATGACCAAGAGAAAACTAGTTTTAAAGCATTCAAATCCAATTTGAAACAATAGAATTAAAAGTAACTTCGACTTGTATTGAATTAAAAAGATGATCACACTACTGATAATAACAATCACCAAGCTAAGTTTAAAATATTACAATTACATATGACCCTAACATTACATCAAAAACTACTACTAATTATCTATATTAACTACTGCTACTCTACTCATTCTCCTTCTTCCTTTTTCTTTAATTATATAAGTCCTGGAGGTCTTTGTTGACTTTCTCACATTTAATTTGAACCCTTGGATTTGTCCCTTTGATCTTGGCCGTTTAATTTTTTCTTTGGCGGGAAAATATAACTTGGCAGTTGGGGGTTTGGTGTAGGTATTAATGAAGGGAGGAGGGGGGCTGAATGTAGGTGGATGCATTAATGATAGTTGGTGAATGTTTTGTGGAGGGGGGAGACAAAGCAAGCTGGAATTAGGGGTGTTAATGGAGGGAAAACCTGAGGTTAGGGATGAACAGTGCACGGGTCAAAGGGTGTTGACCTGGTCAATGACCAGGTTATATTAAAAAGGGTGGGAAGGTTGGGCTGGATCATGGTGGGCTTTTGTTGTTGGGTCAATTATACACAAGGGTCCGTTTGTTTTGTTAGAAATTAAGCACAAGGACCAACTTTGTAATTTTCATAAACTTAGGGACTGAAAATGAAACTTTCCCAAAGTTCTCATAAGTACCAAAATTTCCAATCACCAATATTTCCAAAACTATTTTTGCTATTTTCATTTTTCAAATATTTCCCGGGGACTAAATATGGCATTTTTCAAAGTTAAGGGACCATTCTTGCCATTTTGTGAAAATCTTTTATCCAGGGACCAATATTGAACATTTTGAATTTCCAAGGACTAAAAATGATTTTTCATCCAAAAATATCCCACCGGGGACCAATTCTGTCAATTACTGAAACTCCAGGGACCAAAAGTGTAAATTTCCAAAACTTTCCAATTTTTCACCAAAGGACAAAATATGACAACTTATGATTTCAAAAGGACCTTTGGTGATAATTTTCTATCTTTTGAATATCCAGGGACTAGTTTTGTAATTTTATGAAAGTTGGGGGACTGAAACTGCCAATTTTGCAAACTTTGTGCGTTTTTCATTTGTTTTTGCTCATTTTGCATCTAAAACATATAAAACATAATTTTGAAATATTTTCAGTATTTTGATGCATTACTGAGTGTTTTTGTATGTTTTGCAGTTCAGATTAGACCAAAAATGATGAGTGTTTGAGCACTCATCATATCTACATTTGTGCATTAAAGTGATTTGAAATTTCTGACAGATCTTAGAAGCCAAGTTTTAACAAAACAATAAAACGAAAAAGACGTAAAACTATTCAACCCCCCTTCTAGTTTTCCACAATTGGTATCAAGAGCCACGTCTAGCAAGATTTTTAAAATTTATTGTATTTTAAAACTTGTAACGATCTATGGAATTTGAAAAATATCTAGAAGAGGAATTTACGCAAAAACCACCATTATTTGAAAATGATCATTTTCTTGAATGGAAGACTAAATTTGAAAATTATGTGAAATCAATAGATCTTGATCTTTGGCATATCATTTCAATTGGTGATCTTAAAACAACCAAAATGGATTTTGAAAATCAATATAATAATCTTCAAACTAATATTGATAAAAACACTAAAGCCAAATTACTTATTCTCAAAACTCTACCAAAAGTTAAATATGAAAGATTATTTCGTTGTAAAACGGCAAATGATATTTGGAAATGTCTTTTAAAGATTCACCAAGAGAAATGTAAAACCAAAGATGATAAACATGATATTGCACAAGAAATAGTCAATCTAGAAAATTTAGTAAATAAATATTTACTTGAATTAAACACATGTACTACTAGTTCAAATGTGATCATTGAAGGTATCTACAACGAAGAATACATGAGCCAAATCCGAAGAAAGAGCGTGAATAAATCATGGTGCAACAAGTGCAAAGAAGACGATGATAATACGGCTTATGAGAATATTCAAACAAATGAGAACACAAGTATTGATGGCAAGAACTACATGTTTCTAGATCCAAGTGAAACTACAAACAAAACACGGAGCGACATGGAAAGTGAAATTGATCACCGTATAACATGTGAGGAATGTACAACTACAAAGAAGGTACAATCCAAAACTAAACATTTTTGCTATGATCAATTTATATTAGAATTTTTAAAAATGGAAAACAACTTCAAACATTTTTGCAACATTGACTCAAAAATTATTTTTAAGAACGAATTTTCAACATCCGCTGAAAACAACTTTGAAAAAGAAACCATTTTAGAAGATAAAATGTCTAGACTTGAAAGTAATATTGAAATCGATCTCGAATGTAAAAAATGTCGAGACTACAAACATGAAATTAAAATGGAAAATGAAAAAGCAAAAACATTGGCAAAATTCGAAAATAGTTCAAAATCTTTAAAATATCTTCTCTACATTCAAAAGCCATTTTATGATAAAACCGGGTTAGGATTTATCGTAAATGATCCTTCAACAAATGTATCAAAACAAATAAAATTTGTTAAATCTAGTGAATAAATTTAGGACTAATACTATTAACATTCATTACTTATTATTCTAGTCAAGAAAATCATTGTTTGTTAATTAAAACAAACTATTAATGAACTCTTGTACTTATCAACGACATCCCATCATGTGCATTCAAATGCAATGGATGTTCTCATCTAACCAACTAGGACCCATGAGAATCTGGGTACCAAGCTGCTTATCATGTTTAGGTAATTATCGAATGAAGAGTGTACTACGTGTTGATTTACTCATCTCGCTCTATTACCTTTGACGGATATTGGTCTCTATCACGTTGTTTCACTTTCTGCAAATGTTTCGCCTATGACGTTGTTGCGGGAATATTCTTGTCTCGGCATTTTGCTCTTCACTCTTGGAGTATTGATATTACTTGGCTACTTCGACTTGTTGTGGACTAACTCTTATGATTTCTTCTATCACCGTCATGCCCACTCTTTTTGAAAAGCTGGACCTGAGATAAGTTTTCTTTTCAAAAACTTGTCAATGTTACATTATATTTTAGATTGTTTTTATTAGTATGTGAATATGATTTAACTGATAAAATGCCATGCTTTTAGATTATCAACAATAATATATGCATGTATGATATTAGCATTATTAACCCTCTTGTTGTTTAGTCTATTATCACTTTTCTTAATCTTCTATGATCTATAGTAGAACCCTTCCACTTAAGCTATATGATCTTACTAGTTGCATAAATAGATGCATTGTAATTGATATTTGTTTGCAACTTGATATTATGATGTTCTTTGCATATATATATATATATATATATATATATATATATATATATATATATATATATATATATATATATATATATATATATACATATGTCTATCTTGTATCCATGAACTATTTACCTTGCTCCATTCTGTCCCATTGCATTTAGATCATAAGTATCTATCATTTCACTTTAATATCTTTAGGTGTCACTAAGGATGATTATGTATGACAATGGGCTTAAGTGATTCTCTTGAAGCATGACAAGCTTCCATTTCAAATCCTTCACTTGCAACTTCTTGATTATCATGATCAAAACATCATGTTTAAAACTTCTCTCTTTTTGAATGAAATATTTTTTTTTTCTTAACTAAAACTTCTTTCATAACCATTACTTTAAATCAAAAACAAGATTGATTTTTTTTTTGTTTTTCTTCACATTATGAAACAAAATTCAATCTACGTTATTGTAATGCTCACTTGAATTTACTTCAAAACATTGTTGAATAAAACTAAAAACGTTTTGCTTAAAACACATTTAACTTTCTCACATGTGTCATACACCTCTATTGGAAATGACATTCACAATTTAATCAAATCATTTCATGAGAATCATGACTTGCCCATATGGATCTTGTTTGTAACAAGTCTTGAAGTCCATATAATCATATCCACCTATTTGTTACTTGTTAACAATCATCAATATGTTTGCTCTAGGCTAAATGTTCTCATTTTCATATAGTTGCACATTTAGCTTATTTGCCTTATTGCCTCCTTAATTGCATATCTTAATTGAAAAATAAATAGATAGCATGATTATTAGAAATTTATTGCTTATTTCAATTATTTCTATATCACTCTCTACATTCATGAATAGTATGCCCTATATTGCCTCAAGGAGTTGAACTTACTTGAATCCAAATCCAAAAACACAACCTTTTTGAAAATTTTCTGCCAAAAACCCATTTCTGGCATTCTGGGAATCACCAGATGGGCGGCCCCCTTAATTATATAAGGCGGCCCCCTTGATAATTAAGGGGACCGGCCATCTGATGGTCGGGGATACTGTTTTCTTTATCACTTTTTGACCCACTTCAGCCTATACTTCCCAAAATTCACAAACATATTTTGTCCCATGTTATCCCTCAAAATTTACCTTTCTAAACCACATTTCTCATACACTATAAATACCCTCTTCCCATCATTAATGCCATCACACCCAAACATGTCATCTCCCAACAACCAAAAACCTAAGATTTCAAGAACCGCAAGGATCTCCATCAAACCCGTTTGGAGGAGGAAACTTGATTCTTGTCAAAACTCAAGTGATGTTGTTCCAAGTCAACCAACTACTAAACCTCAAACCCACAACATTGATTCATCTCACAACCTATCACCCACTCATTCCCTCATTCATGCTTCTTCTTATGATGAGCATGCTCAATCCCATAACATCAATCCCAATCTTTCAATCAATACTTCACATGTTGCTCATTCAACAAATACATCACCCACTCATGAAGAACCTCTCCCACACATTTCATGTTTTCATGACTATCCAAGCTCAACCATGTCTCCACCACCAAGAGTACCACCACCACATCCTACAACTTCACATGCCACTCCCATGTTGCATGTTCAAACTTTCACCCAAGACAAC
Source organism: Artemisia argyi (assembly GCA_030686995.1). NCBI lineage: Eukaryota > Viridiplantae > Streptophyta > Magnoliopsida > Asterales > Asteraceae > Artemisia > Artemisia argyi. The sequence goes on along the minus strand of CM060691.1, from coordinate 12,691,120 downwards.
TATCAAGCTCCACCACCATCACCTTCCTCCGAACACTTGAAGTTCGTTGAGGAGCTAAAAGAGGCACATGAGCTTAGTGCTCTTTTAGCATTACATCTTGCTCAACGCAATTTGGATCCACCACAATCAAGCTCACCATCATCACCACATAACAAAAACCAAATTGAGAAGCATGTTAACAATTGCCCTTGTTGCATTTTCCTCTAACAACAAACCATTGCATTGAATGAGCACTTTACTTGGATTGAGTATCTTCTTACTAGATCTCAACAAACAACATCACTTGAACAACATCAAAACTCTCTACCAACAAACCCAACTTCAATTCCACCACCTCCAAGCTCCACATCTCCAAACTCACCAACACCCATGCAACCAAAAGTTTACCTCCACTAAACCACCAAGCATTTTATATGCTTATGTTTCTCATTTTCAAATAAGACTCCTCAATCATTTTGGGATTCAAGAAAGTTTGGTGACACTCCTTGTTGGCACATTAGGATGTTCTACTTTGTTTGTAATTCTATTTTTATGGCCTTTGTAACAATGATTATGGGTTGACATAATCATTTTCTATTATTGAATGATTTAATATATGTTTCGAATTATCCTTGCCATGCTTACTAGTTATTGATGTTATGATATATGTGTTTGCTTGTGCCAAGCTTGTGCTTCTAACATTTTCTTGCAAGAATTCCATTACTCGAACCCTTGGTGCCCTCAAACAAGGGGGAGCATACATCAAGGGGGAGTTTTCTACCCGTTTAAACTTCTCTCACGAAGCTTACTCGGCCTAACCTTTTTGATTCTACAAAAAGGGGGAGAAGTGAATGTAAACTTACTAAATACTTGTCTAAAAATTAATTTTTGGATTTAATAAGTTTAGGTTTTGTAATCATCAAAAAGGGGGAGATTGATGATATAAATAATTGACTAAAAACATTATTCATATCTTTCGATATCTCTATGTTTTGATAATCACAAAACTTAAACTCATCAAACCAAATATTATGACGTAAACAAGTATTTAGTGGTAAATAATCACTTTCACCAACTAATCACTTAAAGTATAAATAAACAAAGTGTTTAGTGCAATTTATGATCAAAGGGGTATTTAATCAACTAATACAAAGTTTATTTAAATTATATAAACATATTATATATTTTTGAAAAACACTTTTGGTAATAAAGAAAAATGTTTTAATCATACTAAATATATGATTTCAAATTTTTAACCAAAATCAGTTAGTTTTTCACCAAATAAACTTTCCCCACTAAAAGACAAAGATTATGGCCGTTTCAGCTGGGCGGCCCCCTTAATTATAAGGGGCTGTCCCCTTAATTTTAAGGGGACCGACCATGATTTAAGCGGACCGGCCACGCTCCTCTGTCAGAATCTGTTGCCTATAAATACCACCTTAAACCTGGATTTTTTCCTCACCTTTTTGCACAAAAACTTTCTGATTCAAATCTCCATTTCAATCCTAAAAATCCTTTGATCATACAATTCATAAGCCTTTGTTTCCAAGTGATCCAAAGCCTCATTCTTTCAAGTGCAAAGAGAAGAATACTCCTACTTATCAAGACTAGGAGTATTACAACTTAGTATCATCTTGCTATCTAAGTTGTTTATTTAGTTCATCTTGTATATCATTTTCTTCTTTGTGAACATTGTGTATACATTGGTTAGATAGATTTAGATATAGGATCTAGATCCATTGAAGGTGTGAAGTTGTACTAGTTGTGAAGAAGTAGAGGTGGATAGGATTTGTGTTAGAAGAAATAAGTCGTAATTACATATTGAAGTGGAGATAGTTGTGAAGACAAAGAAGTTGAAGCTTTGAAGTTGAAAAGACCTTGAAGCCTAGAAGTTGTGAAGTAGTACATATCTTGGGGTAGTGGATAGGACTTGGTAGTGAAGGTGTGAAGAAACAAGTGGCGTGAAGAAAAAGAGTTAGGAAGTATTAAGTTGTGAAGAAGCTAGGAGCAAAGTAGAAAGTTGTGAAGAAATTTGAAGTGTAGAAGATTGGTGTGTAGAAGATAGGTGTGAAGAAGATTGGTGTGAAGAAGTTGTGTTGAAGTTGTGATTGTGGTGTGACATTGTTGTGGTGTGCTAATTGGTGTGTAAGGTTTTCTCCGCCATAAAGGAGGTTTTTGATCTAGTGAAGAAAACTCTCGAGTAGGTGACTCGGGGAGTGGAGTAGGGCAAGGAAGGTGTCCTTGTAGCCGAACCACTATAAATCCTTTGTCTCTCGGTTTGATCTTTCCATCTCTCACTCTTTGATTAATTACTTACTTGCATATCATTCATAGTTATAATTGCTTGTGTGGTGCGTATGTTGATTTCACATAAGATCAAACAAAATTCATTCATAAAACTAATTTTACAAAAACCAACCAAGTGCACAAATTTATATCAAAACACTTATACATACATGTGCTTACATAAGACATAAGAAATTGTATATTCTTTCCAAACATTATACATAAGTATTGCTCATACAAAATAGTAAATAAACTAGCATCTATATCTTTGTATTAAAGAGTTTTGAAATTGTATATTATATATGAGTAGTGTTTATACAAAATCATAAATTAACTTGTATCTACATTTGTGCATTAAAGTGATTTGAAATTTCTGACAAATCTTAGAAGCCAAGTTTTAACAAAACAATAAAACGAAAAAGACTTAAAACTATTCAACCCCCCCTTCTAGTTTTCCACATTCTCTCTTATATTCATTCAAGATCTTTGAAGCTTACCCTTGGAGATAGCAATTTCAACCCGTGAGTGGGATGGATTGGGTTATGTTTCAAATGATTATAGTCAACAAGTTTGCTAAAAAGGAAACGGGCTGAAAATTGCCTAAAGTTTAAGTTTAATGCATACAACCTCCTAAGTCACTTCAGTCGTGTTGGTGGAACCAGTGTTCGTGAGGACCAGCGTATTCTCTCCGCTGGTGTCCATGCTGTTGTTGGTACACCTGGTTGTGTGTTTGACATGTTGAGGAGGCAGTCATTGCGGTCTGACTATATCAAGATGTTTGTGCTGGATGAGGCTGATGAGATGCTTTCGAGTGGATTCAAGGATCAGGTTTGCTTTATTCCTTATTCTGATATAAAGGTTTTGTTTATTTTTTTTGCTCGCTGAATTAATGATACCGAGGGTGCGAATTCGTTTTCGGCGGTGTTTCTGTACTAACCATAATTTTACTAACATGGAGCTTAATGCTTATACATGGTTGTTTATTTGTAGGTGGTCCGTGAGGATTGAGAAAGGATGCATGATGACCCCGGACTAAGCTTCTTGTTGCTTTAATTTATTGTTTACACTACAAGAAAAGTGGCTTTTTAGTACCCCCATAAGTGTCCTAAAATGGTACTTTTTAGGACCTTTCATTTAATAGGACCAAGGATGAAAGCGTTTCATGTAAGGCGGTTGTAATAGGTCCAAAGCGTCCTAAGCCTTATGAAACCAATTTTATGGTCGTATTATATGTCTATAAACAACACAAATAGTGTCCTAATAAAACCATATTAGGACACTTTTACATTGTTTTAACATGTGATTACCTACTTTTAATCTTTTGAGACACATAAAAACGTCCTTAAAAGTATTGTTAGGATGCTTATGATGTAACATCATAGCTATTTTAGTAACCAAGAAAAGGGTCCTAATAACTCAAATAAGATTATGATACCAATTTTATGGTCGCATTATACGTCTATAAACAACACAAATAACGTCCTAATAAAAACATATTAGGACACTTTTCCAATGTTCTAACATGAGGTAACCTACTTTTAATCTTTTGATACACATACAAGCGTCCTTTAATGTTAATTCTTAGGACGGTTATCATATACCATTATAGTTACTTTAAAACCAAGAAAAGGGTCCTAATATCCGAAATACGATTATGAAACCAAATTTATGGTCGCATAATATGTATATGAACAACCAAATAACGTCCTAATAACAACATATTAGGACACTTTTACAATGTTGTAAAAGATAATTGTTAAGACGCTTATCATATAACATTATAGCTAATTTAGGACCAAGAAAAGGGTTCTAATATCTCAAAGAAGATTATGAAACCAAATTTTTGGTCGTATCAAATGTCTATTAACAACCTAAATAACGTCCTAATAACAACATATTAGGACAGTTTTATAATGTTAAGTTAATTGTTAGGACGGTTAATAAGTTTAATAGGACAATTTGAAAGTCCTGACAAGTCATATGATAGGACGCTATTTTCACCATCCACACTGTATTATTACGATATGAATAAAACATCAACAAAATATTAAATGAATAAAACGAAATTGTATTTCAAATTACCAATTGTCATAACAAAAGCACTAAACATAAATAAGATAGACAGAATCTAACATAAAGTCTGTTAACATTAAACAATACATTAACGCAACAAGAAGCTTAGTCCGTGGTCATCATGCATCATTTCTCTCAATCCTCACGGAACACCTACAAATAAACACCCATGTATAAGCATTAAGGTCCATGTTAGTAAAATTATTGGTATCACAAGATTAACAAAGACATACCGAGATAAAGGGACAAGGCCATGCTATGGTTGCACCAACACAGTCTTCAATTGTGGAAAATAACCCATATGGTCTCACCAACATTTCATCTCTTTTTGTTGGTACTTGAACGTTTACCTCACACCATCCTCGTCCAATCTCTTTACCACCAACTATATCATTTGGGTTCAAGCTCCTCACCCTTCCTTTTGCTACAGTCTCGGTTGAGTTTAGAATGCTTTTAAGGACAACTTCATCCCCGACCTAGATTTCAGTTTTCAACAAACATTTATCAATTTATAGTCAACACACATGTATTAGGTTAAACAGATGTAATACTGCAGGTATGGAGGCTTGAATTTGGGTGGTCAACACTGATCAGTCAGTGTATGATGGGTGGAATTGGACAAACAAAAAGCTATCTGCAGACCTATCTAATAAGCTCAAAAGTTTGAAATAAGCCCTGAACTTTATAGATGAGCTTATTGGCTTTAAAAAAAACCAATAAGCTCACTGTGTGGCCCACTAATGAAGAAGCTAAGGCACATGGATAGTTGGTGTTTTGAGCTGATGCCCTGGTGCAGGGCAATGGTTAGCCCTGCAGGCAACTTTGAACTATCACCTAAGCCAGAGAAAAAATCATAAAAATAAGCTAACTGTGGGATTCAAAAGCTTAGATGGGGAATTTCAACATGTAAAAATATCAAGACTTGAATCTCAACACGAAATTCACAAAAATTCTCCCAAGATCAGAGTTTCTGACTAACATACCATTTTGACTTTTTGATTTTGAACTTAAACTTTGACTTTAATGAAACTTGTTTGATCCGTATGCACTAAGTATGATTATTTAAGCTATGATAACACTAATTTAAGATACATGAACAAGATTTAGACCAAGTGGCTGAGATTTGATCCTCACAGGTCCCAACAGTGGACTGTGAGAGTGAAGGTAATTTGATTTTGACTTTCTGTAGTTCAAACATTGGTTTTATAGTTTTACTAGTTCTAATATCACCTAAGAGGTCAGAGTGTGCAGATAAACAAGTGAAAAGGCAACTACCACAGGAAGGAACATACCCGTAAGCGTGGAGGTTCAGTGGTTACAACAGGAGAATGTTGTGATGTAAGAGGTGGAACAATGGAACTATCCGTCGACCCATTCTTCTCTGATAACTGGGCTCGTAACTTTTCATTTTCACTAGTAAGTTCTCCACATCTAGACTTCAATTCGTTGTTTTCTCTATGACATGCTGAACGACTTGGTATTACACCCCAAACAGCAGAAGCACGAACACCTAGACCATACATGCCTGCATCACCATTTCGATCTTTACCCATAACTGTAGAAAAAATATCATCTGGTCCAGGATTATCAATCGAACCCTCGGGCAGATTATCAGTAAGTCGTTTCATTTCATCCTGCATTTTATATAAACATGAACAACATATATGAAAAGCATGTATTACGAACAAAAGCATAATGTGTTTAACTTCTGCTATAAATACACTTTTGCAAACATAAAAGCATATTACTTACAATCGCATTTGCAGTGTCATCATTTTTTGTATTTCCATCTTTGGCGAAGCATGCACTAAAAAGATCCAATCGAGTTGGATCTCGTCCCAAAGATGTCTGTATGAATAAAAAGAAAATGAATATTTAAAGTGGATATAGACAGGATACATTAACAATCCCACTTTATCCATATACTTACCTTTAACTCTTCCCTTTTGCGAGCATAACTTTTTTTACCGGTTCTTTGGATCATCTTTTTTTTTGCCCGATTCGCCTTGTTTTTCTCACTTAAACTCTGTAGCAGGAAATTAAAATATCATAATGTGAAATTAAGTAATGTTATTTAAAGTGGAAGAGAATTGCACACCTTAGTGTTTTCTTTATTCCAATACTTCACAAGCTTCTTCCATTGTTTTTTTTGCACTTGCTTTGGCCTAGATTTTATTTGTTGCTTAACTGACAAAGACGGATCATGGTAGAGTTCCTTAACTCTTGCCCTCCAGTTCTTCACCTTCCGCCCAAATGATTGCAATATCCATTTTTCTCCAGCTTCCGGAATATCAATTTTTGTCTAAAAAAATGTAATAGCTCACATTAGAAAACAAATACTTTATTCATTAACATACATATTTAACATTGTGTACCTTTAAGAGTTGAAGCAAAGCATTTTTTTTTTCAACGTCAACTTTATTCCATGGTTTATAAAGCGGACAATACTTTCCACTCCTTGAAAGGGTTCCCATGAAATGAGTCAGATGACTACTTTTGTCGTTAATAGGTTGTCCGTGTTCATTAACTAAAATAGGAATTCTATCCCCTTTTTCTTGGGCCCAAACTTTTGCCATACGTGTTGGTCCTCTCTTTCTTTTGCTTACAATCCGAACTACAAAAAGTGAACATGATTTACGATACATACGTATACATTTAACATACTAAATAATTTGAAATAGAGGCAATATGTTAGCGTTGTTTTTTGTCTTGTTTTAATTTAACTTTATTATATATTCTACTTATATGACACAATATATGATATATGATTTTTAAAACAATGCAATCAAGTAGACCATGTTAACCTGTTTCATTTCCAGCTTGTGTAACTACATGGTTTTCTTCATTTTCAGAATGCTCAGCTTGAATCTCTTCTCCGACTAGATCATCGCCGTTATTTGTTAAATCGTTCACATTCTCCAAATCATCCTCATTCTCCAAATCATCCTCATTCTCCAAATCATCCATGTATTTATCTACATCATCTTCTGAAGTAGCTTGATGTTCAATATCTTCATTCATATGTATGTCTTCGATATCATCATTTTCAACATCATAAAGGTCTTCATTGTTATCTATATTAAAAAAAAAAAAAAAAAAAAAAAAAAAAAAAACAAGTAACCACCGAAAACAGTTAACTGAATATACACTTAATAGTAATTTAATATCATATATATAGTATTTGAAGTTTATATATAGTTACCATCAGATCTCAAGTCACGCTCCCCGTGGTCATGGTCGTTGTCAATTGCAACTAAGTTTCTCTCAGTTGCAGTTAATCTCCCTCTCTTGACAGAAGTTGGTTGATCATTTCTTGTTTGGACTTGGTCGGGCTCCTGTACCCTACTACGTATTGCCCTCCCTGTATCAATCTGTTGTCCCTTTTGCGATTGAGATTGTGAAGATGTTAGCCCACTGGAGACATTCGGAGCAATGTGTCGTTTTTGTGCTAAATTTTTATATCTAGTCATGGACTGTGGAGCAATGTATTTTCGATGCTGTTTCATGCAAGTAGAATTGTTAGAAAACAAACATAACGAAAATTTAGTAGCCAAATTTATTATTCGTACCTTTTTATTTGTTTGTGTAGCCGCTTCTTCTGGGTTATCTTCCTCAGCATTAAGATGAAAGTCTGAACCAGACATATAATCTGCATCTTTCTCACCGGTATCCGTTGGTTTCTTTTTCTTTTTATTTGTGTTGTCACTCTCTACTAGACTTGTCAAAGACCTAGCAAGATTTTTCACTCCCAAAGCTTGTAATCTCTGTTGGTTTTCTTGAATCCTTGTCCTTCTGGACATTTCATAATCATTTGTATTTCTCGTGGTGACTTGGCGTTGCATCTTTTTATTTTCCATTACTGTTGCACAAAAGAAATAAAATTATTATGAGATTGCAAAGAACAATAATCATATGAGAACAACAAAACTGAATTCAAATCACCATCTGTTACATGTAACAGAATGAAATACATTATCTAAAAACAAAAATATACGCAAATCCTTCAGTTACATGTCCCAGAATGAAATACATTAGCTAGAAACTGATATCAAATCACTATCACTATCACTACCCAAATCCTTTGAACCATGGTTACACAGGTATACCAACATTCATTTTAAATAAACAGAGCAACTAAAATACAACCTGTACCATATCACAAATAAGCAGCACTTATGATCACATATGAGACTCATCACAAGAGGTCAACCAAACACATACCCGAACCCACCATTTCACACACTTAAGAATCATCACAAAGGTTAAACAAACACTAACAATGTATAACAATAACAGTGTATAACAATTATAATACCAATAATAATAAGAATAACAATAACAATAACAATAATAATAATAGTAATAGTAACAATAACAATAATAATAACAATAATAATAACAACAAGAAAGGTTTCCATTACCTGTTGACTCAGATCTTCAATCAAAAGTGAAAACCCACAATCCTTGTTTTGCTGCCCACATACAACCCTAAACCAAAATTGATTGTTTAACCGTCTGTGAAAAACGATTTCCATTAATAAAATCGAATCAAATACTTGACTTCCGAAAAGATATGCTTGATTTTCGCAGCGCCAAAACTTATTTATGAATCTGAATTTTTCCCCAAAAATTTTAAGCGGGTTTATGTGAACGTGGGTGTGTAAGTTTTCCCCAAATGTTTAGAACTTTAGATTATATGGGGTAATTAGATTTATAATTAATTAAGTAATAGGGGTAATTAGATTTATAATTAATTAAGTAATAGTATATTTGTATTATATTATTGTATATATAATATATATTATATGAAATGTATGTATATTATTGTATATATATTGTATAAGTATTTTATTGTATGTGAAATTAAAAATGAGGTAGATTTGGCATTGGTTTTTCGGACTTCCCGGGTCAAACAACAATATGAATGTGTTGAAGTAATCAGTATCTGTTGTATCTTACTGCCCGAAATGGAGCGGCTCCAGATAGTTCATTTGTTTTACTCGGCCATTATTTAAAATGTTGATATTTTATTATAGACGGGATTTATCATAAGTGGTCTACGTTTGTTAAAGCGTATCCGCATACAGTTGACCCGAAAGATAAAGTGAGAAGTAGGACAGTAAACCACACTGGAGTCATATATGCCATTGGTGCAGCAATGACACGGACATGGAACCCTATGAATAATGAAATGACTCGGGTTTGAAAATCACCGAACCATAAGTATATTATATGAAATGTATGTATATTATTGTATATATATTTGTATAAGTATTTTATTGTATGTGAAATTAAAAATGAGGTAGATTTGGCATTGGTTTTTCGGACTTCCCGGGTCAAACAACAATATGAATGTGTTGAAGTAATCAGTATCTATTGTATCTTACTGCCCAAAATGGAGCGGCTCCAGATAGTTCATTTGTTTTACTCGGCCATTATTTAAAATGTTGATATTTTATTATAGACGGGATTTATCATAAGTGGTCTACGTTTGTTAAAGCGTATCCGCATACAGTTGACCCGAAAGATAAAGTGAGAAGTAGGACAGTAAACCACACTAGAGTCATATCCAATGTTGCAAAAATTGCGAATCAGTAGTCGGGCAGTCGACCACCTTGTATAAGCTAATATGAATAACTCTCAACGGATGCGGTCATTCATTTATGATGTCAAGAGTTTTTACGTAAGCCGACTTCCCATGACGTCACATTCCGGGAATGGTTTGTAGCCTATATTCTACACATTGCGAGGCCAATATAAGCGAGGTGATCATAAAGTGCCGACTATTATGATTGAATGTATTGCTTTGCAAGAAGTCATATACAGGACAGTAATCCACCACGAGCCTAGAAACATAACATATCATATCATAAAACATATAATCGGATGCATCCATACTCCCCTGCAGATAACATGGTGGCCAAACATATAATTGAGCTCATAACATGTAACATATAAGGGATGTTGTGGAACGTCACTAAAACACACTAGAGTCATATATGCCATTGGTGCATCAATGACCCGGACATGGAACCCCCAGGACTAGTGAAGTCGCTCGTGTATCAAACTGATAGTCAGATATCATATCGTAATCAGAGTGTCATATCAAAATGTTCATATCCAAAATGTTCATAACAAATGGGTCATATCAAATGGTTCAGAAAAGCTTATCAAAGGTTCATAATAAAAGTTTCATAACCAGCTGCCTTAAGGCAGTTGGCCACCAACTACCGCAAAAGCGCGCAGTTGACCAAGTCAAAGCTTAAAGGCGGGGGTTCGAATCCAGAATCCAACTTGGTCAGCCAGTGTTGACTAGGTAATTTACCGGGATATGCCTTCCTTGTTGGGTGGGGGGATCGGTACCAAAAAGGTACACGAACTTGAGATGGTTCCGCCAAATACCATTTTTTTAAGGTTCATAGTCAAAAGAATCATATGAAGATTCGTCATTAAGGTTAATCAAGGTCGACAACAGGGCAATATCACCGATTCATATGACCCAATTGTACTATCGGGTTTTCGGGTATTTTGGTTTCATTCAATTTAAAAATAATAATCATGAATATTTTAAAAATAATATTCAAATTATAACCATTTATAAAGATGGGCTTGATCTTTTTGAAATTCACGGGTTGAAAAGGTTAAACGGGTTAAGGGTTCTTTCTTTCTTCTATATCTATCCCCGGAGGAGGATCAAAGCAGAACGACACAGTAAACCCTTTTTTTTATACAAAAGTTGCCACATTAAGAAAAAAAGCTTAAACGTGTTGTCAGGTCGAACCAATTAATTTATTCACAACCCGAACCTACCCTGATTAATAAATGGGTTAGACGGGTCGACCCAAACCCGACCCGAAATATATTTATACTCAACACCCACTTACTAGTTCCTCTCTTTTTACAAATGCTTCAAACTGAAACTGAACTAGTTACACTTTGAGTCATCCCAATTAAATTAATAAGCATCTATATTATGGGAACACGTAAATTTTTATCGACCTTTGATCTTCTGCAATCTCTTCGGTACTCATCATTACGCGGTTTGATTATTTCGTCTGTCATTAATAGTCTTAATTTGTTCAGTTCATGCATCTACCCTTTATATATATGCTTGGTTATATTATTATTTGTTCAGTTCATCCATATATTTTTTTTCCGATCATAACTTTATCACTTCTAACCCTAATTGAGAAATGTCTGAAACGCCGTTCTTGGATGAACTGAAACAACTTTCTGGGTCCGAAAAGATTCATGAGTGTTTTATTTTTCTGAATATTCAGGAGATACCAACCAATGAGATCAACATGAGGAATGTGGCGGCCGTCAGAGACGACATGAGAATGCAAGTGGATCAGAGGACAGAAAGAATGATGGAGGTGTCTCGGTTGTATACTGATGAAGAAATGGAAACAGAGGATGTTTATGATTCTATGCATGAAGTCCAACTAATTGAGAGGCGTTTGGTTGAATCCCTTGCTAGTGTGGTTGCTGACTTTCAGAGGTTGATCTCCTTGAAGAAGGAGACCATTGAGATTCTGGAGAAGTATGAGCATGAATGAAGGTAGTGGTTGGGTTATTTTGTGGTTTTTGTGTCTGTTGGTGGCATTGTGTTGGGTTATTTTGATGAAAAGTTGTTATGTATTTATGGTGATGCTCATGGTTTGTGAACAATATTTTATGAACAATGGTTTCTGGGTACTTATGATATTTTAATAGTATGTCGATAGTTATGTTTAATGGCCGTTTGTTTTGTTATTTGCTTTGGTTATAATCTGTATGTGCTTGTTAGTTGTTATTGTTAAATGTTGGTTGGTTTTGTTTATATGTGTTTAATTTAGTCTAGTTGAAGGTTATGAATCAGTATTATGATTTAGATTGATCATTTGCCTGTTAAACTTGTGAATTCATTGGAGTATTAAAGAATCTGTGTTTTAAAGTAGTGTTTGGTTAGGTCTGTGTAGTGAGTATTAGAGGAACTAAGTGACTAAGGCCTGTTCATATAACTTTCTTAACAGCTAATAAGTCAGAAACAAACCAGGTTTTAGTGGATAGAACTTTAAAGTCAAAAATCACCAATATATTGGCCTAAAATATGTCTGTGTGAAAATTAGTGTGGCATAAGCTTCAAATCATCTCACAAGTAGTTGTTATATCATAAATTAGTGTTAATATAGCTTAAGTCACATTAATCAATCAGTAAATTCGGATCAAATCTCACAAAAGTCAAACTAAGTTAATAATTTCAAAAAGTCAAAAACATTGTTGTTGCAGAAATCCAAAAATAGGGAGATTTATTTAGATTTTTGTATTTGGATTGGGAACCTGAGCTTTTCACAAATCATAGTCCCTCAGCTCATCTTTAAAATTCTGTGTCCAGCTTATTTTTAGGATTTTTATTGTAGCTTGTGCAAGTGCTTCTTTAAGCTTGCAGGGCAAGTACTTGTCCTGTTCACAGGAAATTGACCAATTTCAATAGACCATAGATTGTTCAATAGTCGGCCCCATAGTGTGATTATTGTCTTTTTGGAAAGCCAATCAGCTGATCTTTGTAGTTCATAGCTTATTTTGCACTTTCTAGCTTATCTAATAGGGCTACAAGTAGCTTTTAGTTTGTCCCATTTGACTGTGTACACTGGGTGGTCAGTTTTTTCATTGGTTTTAAGCCAAAGTTCATAAGCTGTTATCTGGCTTATCTGTGAACCCCAGTACACAACCTTGGGCTTTTTAGGGAGCTTACAAGTTCAGCTTGTTGGATTAGTGCTTATTTTGGACTCTAGCCATTTTGCACTTAGCTTATTTGACTCTTACTTGTGACATGTCTCAAAACATACACTGAGTGACTTAGAGTTTGCCGACAGGTTCCAAGCACCACACACTGATTATTTGTGTCGTTTGCCTTGTTTGAAGTTGTTTATCATATGTTTTTGCTCATTTGCTCATTTCATAGCTTTTTCAAAAGTACATAACTCCTAATAAGCTATTAAGTCAACTGTTAAGCACAAGAGTGTGCACATAGCTTATTAATAAGTTATTATGGTCTAGATCTTATTCCGTTAGATTATCTTGTAGGTTTTAGGTTAAGGTAGGTACAACTCATGTACTTACAGCATATTTAGCTTATTGTAGATTGTTTGTATCTTAATGCCTTTCATAAATCCATTTTGGCTTACCAAAAGCATCTGTAAAGCTAAAAAGCTCATAGAGAGCTTATTTTTTACGTTTGAAAAAACTGTTTTAACAAAAGTTACTTATAATTAGTAATAAAAATGTTTTGTAAAAAGAAAATGAAATAAATTAAAATAAATGGAAAAATTGCAAAAAGTGGGGTTCGAACCTGGGACCTCAAGCATACATGCACAATACCACAACCCCCTTCCAATTGCTCTGGGGCACCAGTTCCGTTTGTTATTGCATAATCTATATACTTAATATAGTCCTTGTTCCTTTTAGCTTATTTTTGCAATTTAGCTTATTTAAATGCTTATCCGTACCATTTTCCCCCTCCTCATATTTTTCCTTGGTTCCTTTTAACTTGTAGCATTCCTAGTAATTTTCCCATAATTTTTACTCTTCAATAGGTAATTTTTAGAGTTAATTTTAATTAAATTAGTTTAAATTAAAAAGCAAAAAATATATTAGTTTTACTGTTTAATTTTTATGCCAAATAATTTTTTATAATTTTTTTTTACCTTTTATAAGTTTTCAAGCTTATGTAAAAATTACTTTTGCAATTTTTACTTTTAATTTCTAATTTTTATATTTAAATTATTAAGAAATAATTAGGCAATTCATTAAGAAATACCTTAAAAATAAATTGTAAAAGTATTTCTAATTTTAATATCCAAATCCACATCATTCCACCATCCAAAATTGCCAACACGAGTCACCATCATCATCAAGACCAGGTAATACCTCATAATTGAAACCCTAATCGTTTTTGCTAAATTTTTATGAAACAACATATGTGGTTAATTGATTTAGGATCCGTTTATTTTTGTTGAAATTATATGTGGTTTTCTGTGGTTAATTGAATTAGGTTTAAGATGGATACGAGTTGGATGTCTTTACCTAGATTTACCATTGAATATAAAAAAGGTCTTCACGACTTTCTTGATCATATATTCTATAATGAGGGTAAAAATGGACAGATTTCATGTCCATGTATTGATTGTGGTAATCAGATATGGGTAAATCGGACGGAAGCTACAACACATCTGGTATGTGTAGGGTTTATGAAAGGTTATACAATTCCACCTTTCAGTTCCAAATCAAGTGATGCTCCAATGTTGGATGCAGAAGATGACATGCAAGGGTTGCTGAATGATGCCTTCCATCGGTTTGGTGATGACACACTAACCGATGACATGGGAACACAAACTGAAAATATGAGTATGCCAAACCTAAAGGCGAAAAAATTTTATAAAGTGTTGGGAGAGGCAAAGAAACCACTATATCCTGGGTGTAAGTTATCAGTTCTTTCTTTTATCATTAGACTATTTCATGGTAAGTGTGTTGGGAAATGTAGTGATAATGGTTTCAGCAAGATGCTAGATACAATGAGGGAAGCCTTCCCCAATGCTTCTATACCAAACTCATTGTATGAACTAAGGAAGATAATTCGAGAGTTGGGACTTAGTTATGATAAAATTGATGCATGTCCTAATGATTGTATGTTGTACTGGAAAGAAAACATTAATAAAACAGAATGTGATATATGCCATACGTCAAGGTATAAAGCAAGTGAATATGATTGTGTAGATGAGTCCACCACGAGTGATACACGTAAGAAGATTGGAGCAAAGGTGTTGCGTCATTTTCCGCTCATACCACGATTGCAAATGTTATTTATGTCAGCTAAAACAGCCGCCTCCATGAGATGGCATGAAGAGAGTCGCACGAAAGATGGTTACTTGAGACATCCTGCAGATTCCCCGGCATGGAAAGCATTTGATTTTAAATATGATAAGTTTGCCAAAGAATCTCGTAATGTCAGGCTTGGTTTAGCGAGTGATGGGTTTAACCCTTTTGGAACAATGAGTGTTTCTCATACTACATGGCCTGTTGTTTTGACGCATATAATCTACCTCCTTGGATGTGCATGCAGAAACCTTATTTCTTTCTAACGTTACTTATACCTGGCCCATCTGCTCCTGGGAATAATATAGATGTCTATATGCAACCTTTAGTTGCTGAGCTACAGGAGTTGTGGGATCGTAAAGGAGTAGACACTTATGATGCATCAACAAAAAGTAACTTTCGGATGCGTGCTTGTTTGTTATGGACGATCAGTGACTTTCCTGCTTATGCAAATTTATCTAGATGGAGCACCAAAGGTAAACTTGCATGTCCTAACTGCCATAAACATACAAAATCAACACGCCTGACTCATGGCAAAAAACAATGTTTTATGGGACATCGTCGATATTTGCCTACTGAACATGCTTTTAGAAGAGATACAGACTCTTTTGATGGCACAGAAGAACTAGACAGGCAACCGCGTGGCTTAAGAGGACAAGAAGTACTTGATGAGTTAGATGGTTTTGAAGTTAAATTTGGAAAACTTGTGAAGAGCAACCCAAATTTACCTTTTAATTGGAAGAAGAAAAGTATTTTTTTTGAGTTACCGTACTGGAAAGATAACTTGCTACGCCATAATCTAGATGTAATGCATATTGAGAAGAATGTTTGTGACAGTGTCCTTGGAACGCTAATGAATCTAGATGGGAAGACCAAGGATCATATAAAAGCACGTCTAGATTTACAAGAAATGGGCATTAGACCTGAACTTCATCCTATAGTTCAAGATAACAACAAAGTTTACTTGCCACCTGCTTGTTACTCAATGGATAAAAAAGAGAAAGATATTTTTTGTCGTGTGCTTAAGAAGGTGAAAGTTCCAGATGGTTATGCAGCTAATATCTCAAGATGCGTAGAGTTAAAACCTCCAAAACTGTTTGGACTTAAAAGTCATGATTGCCATATTTTGATGCAGCAGTTGCTTCCCATTGCCTTGCGAAATGTGTTGCCTAAGCACGTGCGGTATACTGTGATGAAGCTATGTCGTTACTATAAACAATTATGCGCAAAGGTTCTTAATCCAAATGATTTGGTTCAAATGGAAACCGAGATTGGAAAAATACTTTGTGATTTAGAAAGGATTTTTCCGCCATCATTCTTTGATGTCATGGTTCATCTTTCGGTTCATCTTGCTTCAGAGGCCAGATTAGGAGGGACAGTACATTACCGTTGGATGTATCCAATCGAGAGGTGCACATTACTATTTTAGTAAATACCTTTATTAACAAATATAATTGAATCTAAAATTATTTGTTTTGATATATCAGGTATTTAGCTACATTAAAATCTTACGTGCGAAACAGGAATAACCCGGAGGGTTCCATTGCAGAAGGATATCTAGCTGAAGAGTGTGTGTCGTTCTGTTCATTGTACTTATCCAGTGATGTTGAGACCGTACATAATAAGACAAGTCGAAATAATGATGACGATGGTTATGAGGATGTTTTACCTATCTTTTCTATGCCGGGTCGACCGATTGGTGCTACTAAGGTAGAAATGATGGAACTTGACATTTTGGCTAAAGCACATTCATATGTGTTGTTCAATTGTAGTGAAGTTGATGAATTTCGAACGTAAGTAATTATATTAGTTGTGCGTTTCATAAATTATATTATACAATGAATAGTTGTCGTTGTTATCTTCATTATCATCTGTTAACACTGCAGTGAACATCTGGCGTTGGTTCATCATCAAAATCGGAGAAAACGTAAGCGTGACATTCAACGTTTACATAGTGAGACTTTTGAATCGTGGTTTCAAGATCATGTAAGGCATATACACAGGTTTATTACTTTTGCAAAGTAATTATAATGACATAGCATTTTCGACCTACTAATAACAAAACAATTAACACATCTTGCCTTATTTCAGGTTGAGGAGCTACATGCTAGAGGGGATCACAGAATCACAGAAAGTCTAAGGTGCTTGGCAAGTGGTCCATCTGAGTATGTGAAAAAATATAAGGGATTTATCATAAATGGTTTCCGATTTCACACAAAAGATGTAGAACATAATAGGAAAACACAGAATAGTGGGGTTAATCTTCAGGCCATGACAAACAGTTACTCGAGTGCTACAGATAACAATCCTATCGCGGGTGATGTAACTTACTACGGGGTTTTGAATGATATAATTGAGTTGGAGTATGGTATTGACAAGAAAGTAGTTTTGTTCGATTGTGATTGGATTTCAAATGGTTCAAGGAAAAAAGAAGATGACAACGGGTTTACTCTATTGAATTTTGAAGGATTGAAGGCTCATAACGAGCCTTTTATACTAGCTTCTCAAGCACATCAAGTATTTTACGTTGCAGATGGTGTTGACAAAGGATGGCAAGTTGTGATCAAGACAGCGCCCAGACATGTTTATGACATGGATGAACAAACAAGTCTTGATGACGTCGAAACACATTTGCAGGGTGACTCATTTATGTGTCCTCAACATGACGAAACAATGGATATTGAATTGGTTAGAGGTGGTTTCGATGGAACCGTTGTGGACAACAATGACTTACTTATTGCCGATGAAGAAGATCCAGTTGAAGAAGCTTAATGATTTCAATTAGCTAAATAGTAATAGTCCATGTTTTTATGTAAAATTAGTTGTTAAGAATCAATTACAATCCTCATTACTGTTTGTATTACTCTTTCTTATACATTTCTTATTTAAATTTAGGTAATTTTAACTTTTTAGCTTCTTGTTATTTATATTTTCACTTTGAGATCTCAAAACAACCCTGCTTAAGGGGCGTTTGGACAAATGGGTCAAACGGGTCAATATGGCTTACCACTGTTTGGCTCAAATGCCCATATTAAGAGCTTAATTTCTGCTTATTCACTGTTGTTTCTCTTCTGTTTTTTGTTTCCTTTAGTAGCTTGTACTACTGACTACAGAATTCTGAGCTTAATTGGGATTCTAGATCTTATCTTGTTGCTTTAATTTGGTCTGCTAATCACAACATTATGACTGAGATGCCCTGCACTCAGTCATTTTTGTTTTTTAATCAAGCCTAGTTTATTTTGTGACTGCAATTCTGGATTAGTATATTACAGCAATAATGCACCAAATTAACCATTATCATTGATAGATAAGGACACTACAAAGACAGCTAACCCATACATAACTTCCAAAAGATTGATACATATAACAATACAAAGACAGATAACACATTATCCTCATGGTTTTTTGACTCCAAATGTCTTCTTTTTTATTGCATCCCAAGTAACATTGTTAGCAAGACCTAACACTTGTATCCTTTTACCAGAAACTTGTTCAACTTGTTCAACATTTTTGCCGTTTGACTTCTTGCCTTTTGACTTTTTGGCTTCTGACTTTGTTAATCCTTTGAATTTCCAATTAGGTGGAAAGTAACCATCCCAAGATGAATTTGAGCTTAACTCATCTTCACAGCTTGACATAGGTGATGATTTTGAGCTTCAAATGCTTATCACTTCTGCAACAAAATAATACTCATTTAAATCTTGAAATGCTAGGAACAAGGCATTCTAGTCTATATTCTAATACAAGCAGTAGTAACAGAGTATGACTATCATAACATGCTATTAACTACTCACTCTCTGCAACTTCAATTCCCATTTACCTTCAACTTTTTTGATAACAACTGTAAATGCATCCATTACTATCTCAGCAAACATCAACAACTGTAAATGCATCCACACATATATATATCCCATAACAAGCATTTCATTAACCAAAAGTTCATTACATCAAACCTACATAACAAGCATTTCATTACAGAATTTGTGACAACATAACTGCAATAACCAAACACAAAACAACAACTATTTTCTTAAAAAAAACAACACTAGACTTGCATTCTTTCAACTCCAATTGCAGCAGAAACATTTCCTTCTCCATACTTGATTTTTGAAACTCAATCTCCCTTTCCAAATCTCTTATTTTTCCATACTTGTCTTCTTTCAAACGTTTTTCCTTTTGAATCAAATTAAAAACCTCTTGTTTGTAATAGTCATTAGGCAACTCAGGATCTAGCTAGTAAAATGTCTTACATTTTGAACCCTATATGGTACAAACAACAAAGATCACTAATAGCAACGCATCCAAGAAAACGCATTATAATACTCAACGCATCCAAGAAAACTTACATTATAATACTCAACGCATCCAAGAAAACGCCTTAAAGGGAAATCAATTGTCCGCGAAGTCCGCCTAATTACTGGTTGATCATGTTCACAATGTGTTGGTGGTGGTGGCCGATTAGTTCTATTTGAGGAGGAAGACATTGTATGGTTGTATTTATTTAGGGTTTATAATTGGGGAAAAATAATGGGGGAAGTATTATTATAATAAGGATGTAGTGGAAACTAATGTTTAAATAAAACTTTTGTGAATAAGCGTTTCATAAAACTGATCTTTTACGACTCAAATATCTAGTGTCCTATTATGGTGTATCAAGTTTTGATACCAAGTATGAAAGTGTCATACTAACTAATGTTTAAAAAAACTTTTATAAAAAAGCGTTCTTAAAAACTGATGTTTTATGACTCAAATAAAGAAGTGTTGTATTATGGTGTAGGATAATAAAACCACAACAAATAAGCGTACTATAAATGTTAATGTTAAAACACACAGGTGTCAAGGGTCCTGTTAATTTTTTTTCAAATAAAACTTTTGCAATTAAGCGTTCTATAAAACTGAATAAGCGTTATAAAAAGCGGATGTTTTACGACTCTAAAAATATGTGCCATATTGTGGTGTATCATAAACAAACCATTATGAATAACCGTTCTATAAAGGTTAACGTTATAAGACGCTTGCGAATAAGCGTTTTAAATAATTAATGTTTTATGACTTATATATCAACTGTCCTATTATGGTGTATTGTAATAAAACCATAATTAATATGCATCCTTTAAGGGTCCTACTAAGTTTTGTTATAATAAGACTTTTTCAAATAATCGTTTTAAAAAAATGATGTTATAAAACCATTGTACATAAGCGTCCTATAAAGGTTAACGTTATAATACCCACGTGTCAAAGGTCCTATTAAATTTTGGTATAATAAAACTTTTTGTGAATAAGCGTTTTAACTAACTGATGTCTTACGACTCGAAACTCAAGTGTCCTATTATGGTTTATTATAATACAACCATAATAAATAAACGTCTTATAAAGGTAATTTATTAGGATCCATATTTTAAGTGTCCTATTAAGTTATATGATAATAGGACCCCAAATCATCGACCATCCTATTATATACCTTTTTAGGACATCGCCTAAGTAGCAAATATTTAATAAGGACCCTAAACGCTCATATGTCCTATTAAACAGTTTTTTAGGACTCCATTAGCATACCGTCCCACACAAAGGGTCCTAAAAAGCCACTTTTGTTGTAGTGTTAATGTTACGAGACTTTATGTTGGATAGTGTCTACCTTATTTATGTTTAGTGCTTTTGTTATGACAATTGCTTATTTGAAATACAATTTCATTTTATTCATTTAATAATTAGTTGATGTTTTATTCATATCGTAATAATAGAGTGTGCATGCTGAAAATAGCGTCCTATCATATGACTTGTCAGGACTTTGAAATTGTCCTATTAAACTTATTAACCATCCTAACAATTAATTTTTAAGGACGCTTAACATTGTAAAAGTGTCATAATATGTTGTTATTAGGACGTTATTTAGGTTGTTAATAAACATTTTATACGACCAAAAAATTGGTTTCATAATCTTCTTTGAGATATTAGAACCCTTTTTTTGGTGCTAAAGTAGCTATAATGTTATATGATAAGCGTCCTAACAATTATCTTTTAAGTACGCTTGTATGTGTATCAAAAGATTAAAATTAGGTAACCACGTTTTACAACATTGTAAAAGTGTCCTAATATGTTGTTATTAGGACGTTATTTGGTTGTTCATAAACATATTATGCGACCATAAATTTGGTTTCATAATCGTATTTGGGATATTAGGACCCTTTTCTTGGTGTTAAAGTAACTATAATGGTATATGATAACCGTCCTAAGAATTAACATTAAAGGACGCTTGTATGTGTATCAAAAGATTAAAAGTAGGTTACCACATGTTAGAACATTGGAAAAGTGTCCTAATATGTTTTTATTAGGACGTTATTTGTGTTGTTTATAGACCTAAAATGCGACCATAAAATTGGTATCATAATCTTATTTGAGTTATTAGGATCCTTTTCTTAGTTGCTAAAATAGCTATGATGTTACATCATAAGCGTCCTAACAATACTTTTAAGGACGTTTTTATGTGTCTCAAAAGATTAAAAGTAGGTAATCACATGTTAAAACATTGTAAAAGTGTCCTAATATGGTTTTATTAGGACGCTATTTGTGTTGTTCATAGACATATAATACGACCATAAAATTGGTTTCATAAGGGTTAGGACGCTTTGGACCTATTACAACCGCCTTACATGAAACGCTTTCATCCTTGGTCCTATTAAATGAAAGGTCCTAAAAAGTACCATTTTATGACGCTTATGGGGGTCCTAAAAATCCACTTTTCTTGTAGTGCATCAATCCCCCACACTAAACTATTGCTAGTCCCTAGCAATCTTTTTGAGAAAACTTAATGGATTTGAATCTCTTTACCAAAAGCCATTACTTCTGGAGTAGCCAAACGTTTCAGTTCAAGTAAGAACCATGGTCCACCTGATAACCATGTGATTTTGAGCAAACCACCAGCTGTCAACGGATTTGATTTGTCTTTACCAAAAGCCGTTTGCTTTTGGACTAGCCAACTCTTGATGGACAAAGTCAACATCTTGGTGAGCTGATTACCAATTATGGTTTTTCCACTGCCTTTACCACAAGCCATAATCTTGCGGGCTAGCCAACTCTTTCACTTTTTAGGATATGGCGAGTTGAGATACCATACAATTTTGGGCAAATTGTAAGCCGTCAACGGATTTGATATATCTTTACCAAGAGCCGTTTGCTCCTGGATTAGCCATTCCTTTTGTCGTTTAGACATGGCGGACTGATAACCACAAAAATTTTGAAGCTCAAGTAATTTTTTTTTAAATTTTTTGCCAAAAACGGGAGTACTAGATGGTAAAATGTGATAAAATTCGCTAGAATACCCCCCCCCCCCCCCCCCACACACACACTTAGAATGAATATTGTCCTCAATATTCAAAGTCCCGGCTATTATGCCGACTCTTTGAACATAAAAGGGCAACATTACAAGCTAAATGTGGAAACACCATTTTTTTCACTTTATTTGTAACCACAGCAGGGGTAACTCCCCCACACTTAGGGTGAAAACCCTATAAGCATGCTACTGTTTTTGTTTACCGAGTCGCTAGCTTGACTCGACCCCAAATTCATTGGTTCTTAGGGAAGCATGATGTGGAAGAAACAATCTCCATCGGACTTTCATTAAAGATGTTTGGACAAACATTTGAAGCACGTGAAAGTTCCACACCGATGAGATATACAGACCCTGGCTCAAAGAATGATATATGAAAATGCCGGGGTCAAAGATAGTGTCTTCATTCCCGAAGGAGTGAAGAAGAGAGGAAGTCACCAAGTAGGTGAAGAAAAGGAAGAAAACCATGATGAAAATCATGATAAGATCTTCTTCCTCGAGATCAGGCTCATTTGCCTGAATTTGGATTTCAAGGGTTAAGCTCGTTGGGTTTGAAAACATCCCGGGAGGGAGGGTGGGAATTTGCAAACTCTCATGATTGAGTGCATCTCCCCCCGGGCTATCATACTCCGGAGGAGTCATGATATGAGTGAGTTCACCGGAGAACTCCTCATGAAGAGAATCATTCACATGGTGTGAATCTGTGAACTCTTGTTCCATTGTAGACTCATCACTATCCTCGTTCTGAATACCAAAGATTGGATTATCAGAAATCAAACTGAATTCAGATTTGAATTCAAAAAGGGGATTGATGAGAGTAGTTTTGAATGCTTCGGGAACAAAGTGATCAACATTCTCTATTGGACTGTTAGGATAAGAAGTGAGTGACGGATCATGATGTAAGAGACTTTCAATTTCTCCTAGATCGGCTTCAAAGTCAATGAGATCATCGTCACTTCTCGTTGGAAGTGGATTGATGTGAGTGAGTTCATCGGAGAACTCCTCAAGAAGATGATCAGTATCAGTCTGTGGGAGTGATGTCTCAACATACTCAATATCTCCATAAGATGTACACTCGTCGCTAAAATCGAAGAAAATCTCAAATTGATCTTTTGGACACTCAAGAGGGGAAGGTAAATCACACACATGGTCAAAAGTTCCCTGTGACTCTCCTGGGATTGAGATAAGATTCTCAACACTAGACTTTATGAATTCGTCCGATTCTTTTTCAGGAATAGTGCTAGGATGCTCGTCCCCCATGTTCAAAGAGTGAGTGTGAACTTCGGGTGTGATATCAGACTGAGGGAGTTGAGAAGGACTAGCATTCATGGATTGCACGAGTTCCATTTGATCTTCTGCTAGTAATTTCTCCGTCTCATTATTTTCTCCCTGCTTTTCAATGGAAGGAATCACAAATGATGAATCTGACGAACCCTTATAAAATTGAAGGATATCAAGGGTATCTTCATTATCACTATCATCATCACAATCGAGAAGAGCAGCTTTACGAAATTTGGCACGTGTTATAGCTGCTTGTTCCTCGACAAGTAATTCCTCCATACTCTTTTTGTTTCTAGCCTCTCGTTCTTCAGCAAGTAATTATGCCATAGATTTCTCACGAGAGTCTTGAAACGATGTAGTAACCAACTCCTCCTTAAGTTATTTCAATATCTCAAGAGCCTTTAGTAAAAGGTCTTGCTCAGTATCATGAGGAGTTGCTTGGATCATTTGGTATTGTGGAGGTGGGTCTGAAAACGAATAGTCGTAATTGTTACAAGGAAATGGATTCCTTGTTTGACAATCCGAGCTAGAGTGTGGACCTCCACAGTAATCACAACAGTAAAACTGATGTGGCTGTGGGTTGTATGTGCTAGAGTCATAATTGTTATCAGGAAATTGCTCATAGACAAGCGTGTTTCCCGATTGACAATCAGAACTGTAGTGTGAACCACCACAGTACTCACAACAGTAAAACTGCTGAGTCTCATGGTGTGGTAGCTGATGGAATAAATCAGTCGTGTCATGGTAGGAATAGGGATCTTGGTTATAGACAGACCCGTTTCCTGACTCTACCATGCCACAACTGGGGCAATTACCATCATTATGAGGATTACCACACCATTGACGAATCAGAAGGTGTGGATGAGACATAGAAAGAATCAAAAGGTTTGGGAGGGTAAGGAATGAAGAATCAAAAGGTTTGGGAGGGGGATTGATGAATATTTTTGGATTTTTGGAAAGACATTTTATATACAAATAAGAAGGAAAATCTTTTTGGGTTTTTTGTGTTCGTTGAAAACTGATTTTAAAATGTTTTCGTGAACTGTTTTGTTTTTATATGAAAATAAGAAGAGAGTATGAACAAGGATGGATAAATGTACAATGGAATGAATTCCAAAATCACTAATAAGAAAAACCGTTTAAAATACGCGCACAACCTCCCCAGCAGCGGCGCCAAAATTTTGATTGGCTCCAAACGGTCAACCTAATTGATCAGGTGATGGTCAACCAAGTCAAACTGCCTAGAGTCAATGCTCCACGGAATACAGTGTTTCTCCAGGTCGTTATGTCCCAGCGAGGTGTGATGGTATAAAAACGGGTTTGTGATCGAGTGATGTAAATAGTGAAGGGATAAAATGAGGAATAGTGAATTTATACTAGAAAGCAATAAATAAGGCATATAAAACAATAACGGAAAGCACAAATAACATAAAACACAATCTAAACTTAAAACGGGCCTAAAACTAAATGATTAAAACAAAGATAATAATAACACTAGTACCAAGTAAATAATCTAAAATTAACAACTAACAATAATAAACTAGATTATACTAAGCAAGCAAATAAGAAATATATGCTAAAAAGATATACTTGTTAAGCAAATTATCAAGATCCTTAAGTGTGGTTTATTATTTCAATTAAGTTCTCTTATTGATGAATTAATATCTTTTACGAATAAATATTTTCTCACAACGTTGGTTTATTTTGAAAACAATTTTTCATAAAGAGATATCAATATCTAAATTAAAACCCAATTATTTTCACGGCTTTTGCCCGCTCAAACAACCAAAATTTTAATCTAAGTAACTTAAACATTACTAATCAATATATCTGCTAGCTTCTATAAAACCACACTTAATTGACAGAATAATCTACTTAACAAGCATGTAAAAGATCTACTCACTACTCATGACTACTAAGCTAACAATAGCAATTAATCCAACAATAATGAGCATATTTCTAAACTAACAAATATAAACTACTCGCACATAATAAAAACTACACTAGAAGCAACAATAATAATAATTAAACTAAACATGGCAATAAACATAAACATAAATAAATAAAGAGATAAGGATTAAAGATAACCAAATGAAATTAAAGATGTAAAGATGACAAGATTAGGCCGACTCCAAAAGTTCCAAACCCGAATCTTTAAACTTCATGAGTAACCCAAACATGCAATCACTAAATATCCTTCAATTTCTACTACTTATCAATAATTTTTTTAGATTTAACAAAAACAGAACAAATAATAAAATAAAATTCTTTAGCTAGAGATATGTAGTGAAAAAAGTACATATGATTAATAAAAGTTTTAGTTTAAAGATAAAAAATGCTTAATGGATAAAATAAGTTTGGCAATAAAACAGTTTTACTAAATGATAGTTAACATATTCGTACAAAATGTGTAGACGTAACAACGGATCCAAAAACAATAAAAAGACATTTGTAAAACTTTAATGCTCTAACCATTATCATAATACTTTCAAAATTAAAAGATACAAATTTAAAGAAAATGATTGGTTTGGTTATGGTGAAGTCGGTTGGCATCTGTAGACACAACATTTATCAAAACGTCATCCATACAAAGTTTTATCCAAAATAGAACAGCAACAAATGATTACTAGAATAAAGGAGTTAAAAAGAATGATTAAAAAGGTAAAACATCATTAACTAAAACTTGACAATAAAAACTTGAAATTAATAAAAGATGTAAGAAAATAGACAAAGATTAATACCTTAAAATATGAAAGATTAATACAAACTTAAACTAATTTAAATAAATTTAAACTGATCTAATAATACCTAAAGATAAAAAAAAACATATGCAAAAATCTCAGATCTCCTTTTCTTTATATGTGTTAGCTTCACGCCTAGTACAAGCAAGATGCAGCTGGGCTTTTGTGTGAACTGGGCCTGGTCTTCACTTCATGTGCCACGTTGGGCTGTTTGATCATGTGCACGGGCTTGAAATGTAGTAGCAACTTCACGTGAGAATGACAAATTAAATCTTCAAATATTTAATTGTCATTAACTGTCTTCATTTAATTGCCTTTAATTTGCTTCATTTAATTGTCTTCAATTGTCTTTATTTATATGTCTTTTGCTTCGAGGCTTCAAATAAAATTACTGTTGATCCCAAAATTTTGCGCTCTTTCTAATATCGCGCTTGGTTTTTGTCCACTTTTGCCTCGTTTTCAATCCTTTTGTACCTAAAACACATAAAATCACAATCCAAGGATATTTGCAATATAATTCGGCATATTTGTGTGTTTTCAATCATTTTTATAGTCTAAATGGGTACAAAAATGATGTGTATTTACACACTCATCAGGTACCAATAAGTATTATATTTGAACCCTCACTGAAGGATTAACTTTGGCAAGTTATCCTTCCTATCCCCTCTTGGTTGGGTCTGCTGCCCCATGACCCGGATTGTTAACGTGTGGTTCATGAGCTTAGTGCAACAGACCAACTGACCAACTCTTGATAATTGTACATGCATTGTAATTATCACACACATTACATTTTCCTTAAAGGGTGTAACAACTGAATTCTGAGGAACTTGTATTCACTAATACCTATACCTATGACTCTCACTCAACACCTAGTGTTGACTTTCTAAGCATGTATCTTAGGTAACGGAGCTTTGTGGAAATTATGGCATGGAGAGACACGAGACTTGAAAGACTTTCTATTTGGTTATCATTCAAACATAACATCTCACACTTAGATTTACAGGACCTCATCTTATAAAACTCTGATAATTTTAATGAATTATAACTCATTTTTTATAAAATGTCTCTTTTCGAGTCATTTTCTATTAATGTATCTATGATCCTTGAAGTAATACCCCAAACACTTAATCCGCTGCAATCAGTGAAAATAAGGGTGTTACAGATTGGTATCAGAGCTTCAGTTATAGAGAATAAGGTCAAAACCTAAACTACAACTGCTTTTCCCAATACCTGAGAAAGTCTTTCATGCCACTACACTCCCCAATGCCTACTTCCCAGAGCCATATGTGCATTAGGTCTGCATAATACGTATTTCTTAACTTATATGCTAGCTTATATTATTTTATCGGGTTATTAGATAGTTATGCCTGCTCCCCACTACTCTACCTTTACCCCACCCGAATTACATATGGAGAATGCTCTTTCCTCTCCTAATGATTACGATCTTAGTTTTAAAAATCTTTTTCCTAATTCCCCGGAAAGCCCTAGGAATAGTATAGATACACCGTCACCCTTAGGTTTTACACCTTTCGTAGATGACCCACACTTAAAACGTATAAGAGAATTCTATGCTAAGGCATTACCTATTACTCCCCCAAACACTATTTTACACCCACCATTTCCCTCCCATAGATTTGAACCACATGGGTTCTTTCTTCCTAGAGAACCATATATGCCTAGGAAACCTATCCCTTCCTATATCCCTAGATATGAACCTAGACAACCTTATACCTTAGCACCCACACCATACTTAGTAATCCCTCCCACTTCGTCTTGGAAATCTGAATTAGGAGAAAATTTCACTAGGACAACTTTAGAAAATCAGGAAAATCAGGTAGAAGATATTTTAAATAACTTAGATGAAATATTCCTTGACCTTATTGAGAATATAGAAGAAGGTCATGATAATAACCTAGGCACCCGACCTAATTATAGTAGTTTAAGAAACACCCTACAACAATCCCGTTTTAAGATAGCTAAATTACAGAAAAACCAAATGAGACACCACCATAAGATAGCCTTTGCCCGTTTTAGGATTTGTACCTTAGAAAAGATGATTGATCATGATGAGGAATGTCATCAATCAAACCTAGGAAACATTACAAACCTAAACCCTTAGATTTAAGAAAACCTTGGAAGAAATCCCTAAGTAGTATGCCTTTATAGCTTTAGGAGTATACCTTAGAATAATACCCTAGTACTCATAGGATATGTGTTGGGATATAAAATATCAAAGTACTTCTGGATGTCAAAGTACTGATGCATGAAGAATAAAGTCAAAGTATTGCTGA
The DNA here is from genome assembly GCA_030686995.1 of Artemisia argyi. Taxonomy (NCBI): domain Eukaryota; kingdom Viridiplantae; phylum Streptophyta; class Magnoliopsida; order Asterales; family Asteraceae; genus Artemisia; species Artemisia argyi. The sequence continues at coordinate 12,662,285 of CM060691.1, read as the reverse complement.
AGGAAAAAGTCAAAGTACTGCTGTTATTGAAGAATGTTTAAAGTACTTGATGAGGCGAAAAATGAACCACTTTTAGGGGGTCATTTAAGCCCGGAATTGAATTTATTTGATCAAATATTGCCCTAAATCGTTTCTTTTGTGATTTTAGGTACTTTGGGAGAGAAATCTGGAAAAGGAAGCAATTCGGACGTTTTTGGAGCATAAAAGTGAAGAAAACGCCAAAGTCTTAATTTTCCTTGCTGGGAACAGTAGGTGACGGCGTCAAGAAGGAAATTCTGACGGCATCAAGAGTAATTTCCATGACGACCCAATACATAATTGAAGGCGTCACGAAGTAGAGCGTCAAGAGTAAAATACGTGACGGCCTGGAAAATGCTATAACATGACGACGTCAAAAGTAGATCAAGGCAGTCCGAGAAGTATTTTGGCGGCGAGATGACGGCGTCACCAATTTGGTCTTGATGCCATCAGCTCCAATTTCCTATATATAGTTTTCTAATTTTCATTCATAAAAAAAAGAGAAGTTTTGGAGAAACCCTAAGGCCGAACTTAGTACGAATTTTACAGGTTTTTCAAGGGTTCTCAGCCCTTGATCCCTTTCATGTGTAATTGAGATAAGTATTCTTTTAATTCAATCAATATGTCTATGTGTTGGTTGTTTATATCTTGTTCTTGTCTTAATTCTATCATGCTAGGCTAGATCTATCTTGTGGTTGCTTGGATCTAATGAAACCTAGATGTTTATTATGTGTTGATTACTTGTTTATGGTTGTATTGGATGAATGATTTCGATGTTAGGCTTAAGAAAACTGGCAGATCTCCAAATGGTAACATGCTTGAATGTCTTAGGAAACATGAACTGACGTGCACTAGGTTTTATTGGTTGTATTTAATGCATGAGTAAATTCTAATGATCCCATGTTAGTAGCTTCTTAGCCGACTCGACATAGGAGTGAAGTAGGCACTCATAGGATTGGGGAATTAAGTGCGCCACCCCATGAATGGTATTAAGGAATACAATCCGTCATCCACGCAACTATAACAAGTAATTAACGTGTAAAAGATATCTAGGGAGTAGTGAAATCTAAGTAAACACAACTTCTCCACTTATTGCTCACAGCCTTAGTTTAATTTAGTTTATTTTCATTTCTAGTATTTTATTTTGATTGCATCTTTAGTATTCGGTTAGTTGACTAGCAACTAATTCCACCCAAATCCTTCAAACCCGAGATTTTTACTTGCTTTCTAAAAAATATAAAAATACAAAAATAAACATCCCTCATCTTTAGAACTAGTATTTAGGTTTTCTAATCCTAGCGACACTATTCCTAGCTGAACGAACAATCCCCCGGTACTTGTCACTATACTATACTACAACGATCAGGTACACTGCCTGGTGGGGGTTGTAAGCCTCTCAAGATCCCTTGAGAGGTAAAGCCTGGTGCGATTCCCACGTATCAAGTTTTTGGCGCCGTTGCCGGGGAATAGTTATTGTCTAGGTTAGAATCTCTTTTTATTAGGTCTACTTGCTAGATTCCTTTCTAGTAAGATTTTATTTTTATTTTTAGGTTTTCTTTAGTCTATCTTATTTCTTTGTGTCCTTTGTTCGTAAACTATTTCGATGGATAACAATAACATTGATCGTTTGATTCCTGCTATTCGTGTTTTTCATCGTAGTATTTTCCAAATGCCCGCCCCACTCCCTTTAGTGGAGAATGAGAACCCACCTAACCTCTCGCCCAACCACCACTTTGACAATAATTCTGAGTTAGAGGAGTCTTATCATGATAATGACCGTAGGGCTAGTCCCTTTTACTATTCAGACTCCGACGAGGATCTTGATGATGGTGATGTGATTAATGAGAATAGGATGGAGGAAGAAATAAGCCCTCTTAGGTATGTCGACCCTAGAACCAGGATTGAGTGTGATAGTTCATTTAACATGCAATTTCCTTGTAAGATCGGATTTAAAAGCTTTAACGCCTATCTTAACTCATCTCTCCTAATGAACATAATCTCGCGTAATGAATACAATAAAATCATGGTAGATGAGTTAGAATACAAAGGAGAAAACATTATTGCTTGGGCAATACCATTGCATGTGTTTGTAGGAAGCTTGGTTTATCTTGTTGAGTTCATGGTTATGGAGAATCTACGAGAATTTATTGATGATAAGTTAACCCAAGTTGTGTTTGGAAAACCTTTCAAACGGTTGACCAACCTCGATGAAAAACTCATAGAAGGGTTAATTACATTCTCAGATAGGGATGAAGATTTTGTCTATCAAATGCCCCGTACACACCCTAGGTTCAAGGATTTTTACATGGAAAAGTGTAGTAGGTATCCGCCCATAGAATTGTTAAGTGAAAATGATAAGAGAAAAGGACTTAAGTATACTCATGAAAAGAATAAAAGATACTATCGCGGATGCTTAGAGTTAGGAGATGATTACAAAAAAGATGAGGCGACCATTAGATGGCTCACGCTTGGTTATGTGATCATAAGCGATACACGTTAACCCATGACCTTGAGTCTAGCTACAAGACTCGTAAATAAAGAAAAGCCTTCTTGGGAGGCAACCCATGCTTTGTGTGATTTTATTTTGTTTATTTGTTATTTGCTTCCGTATGCATGCTTTATTTTTATTGTTGGTAGATCATGTTTCTCAATTAAATAGTGGAAATACTTTACTTTGTTGTTTTGGTCTAGTCTTAACTCCACCTAAAAGTATTTTTACAAAAGATAAGTGTAAGGGGAAACCCCAAATATGTTTTTAAGAAACAAACCGATCATGATTCTCAACAATATTAAATGAACATGTATATTCGTATTTGTTAGAGTCAAATGCTTGTATTGAGTCATAATGAAGTTTTTGATGAGGCGAAAAATGATCCGTTTTTAGGGGGTCATTTAAGCCCGAATCCGACTTTATTTGATCAAATATTGCCCTAAATCGTTCCTTTTGTGATTTTAGGTGTTTGGAGAGTGAATTCTGGAAAAGAGGCTATTTTGGATGTTTTTGGAAGATAAAGTGAAGAAAACGACAAAGTACCAAAAATCCAAGCTGGAAATACAAGGTGACGGCGTCAAGGGGTTACTCTTGACGGCGTCAGACAAGATGAATATTTTACCGTAGCTGGTGACGGCGTCAGATGGAGAGATGACGGCGTCAAAGTGGCCAAAGATTAATTTACCGTAGGTGGTGACGGCGTCACCAAGGCCGTCACAATTGGATTTAGGGCGTCCGAGGAAGTATTTGGCGGCGAGTTGACGGCGTCAGATTTAACTCTTGACGCCGTCAGGACGATTTTCCTATATATAGTTTTCTAGTTTTTTCATTAAAAAAAGGAGAAGTTTTGGTGAAACCCTAAAGACGATTTTGGTGCCTCTTTTACAGGTTTTTCAAGGGTTCCAAACCCTTGAAACCTTGCATTGTAATTGAGATAAGTATACTCTTAATTCAATCAATATGTCTATGTGTTGGTTGTTTATCTTTTGTTCTTATCTTAATTCTACTATGCTAGGCTAGATTTTCTTTGTGTTTGCTTAGATCTAATGAAACCTAGATGTTGATTATGTGTTGATTACTTGTCTATTCTTGTTCTTGGATGAATGATATTATATGTTAGGCTTAAGAAAACTGGCAGATCTCCAATGGTAACATGCTTGAACGTCTTAAGAAACATGAACCGAGGCGTACTAGGTCTTTATTGGTTGTATTTAATGCATGAGCCACTGTTTACAATCCCTATAGTTGTGCTGGGTCATGGTGTAGGAGGAGATAAGAGCTCATAGAGTTGGGGAGTTATGTATGCCACCCCACGAATGGTATTAAGGAATACAATCCGTCATCCATACAAGTATAACAAGTAATTGACATGTAAAAGATATCTAGGGAGTAATGAAGTCTAAGTAAACACAATTTCTCCATATACTGCTCACAACCTTAGTTTAATATTACTTTATTTTCATTTTTAGTATTTTATTTTGATTGCATCTTAGTTTTTGGTTAGTTGATTAGCAACTAATTCCGCCCACTCTTCTAAAACCCGAGATTTTACTTGCTTTCATAAAAATATAAAAATACAAAAAGAATCATCTTTCATCTCTAGAACTATTAATTAGGTTTTCTAATCCTAGCGACACTATTCCCAAGTTGAACGATCAATCCTCCGGTACTTGTCACTATACTATACTACAACGATCAGGTACACTGCCTGGTGGGGGTTGTAAGCCTCGCGAGATCCCTCGAGAGGTAAAGCAAGGTGCGATTCCCACGCATCAAGTTTTTGGCGCCGCAGCCCGGGGAATAGTTATTGTCTAGGTTAGGATTTCTTTTTATTAGGTCTACTTGCTAGATTCCTTTCTAGTAAGATTTTATTTTTATTTTTTAGGTTTTCTTTAGTCTATCTAATTTCTTTGTGCCTTTGTTAGTAAATTAACCTCATTGACTATTCCGTTGACCATTATGGAAAACGCGAATCCACCCCTTTCCCCTGAAGAAGTGGCTGTGTTACGTGAACAGATTGAGAGTGAGATTAGGGAGCTTAGAGAGCTTAATAGGTTGGTTAAGATTGAACTCGAACATACATTTAGTGACCTAGCAACCGCCTTGTATTCAAATAAGGACCTAGGGCCTAATGACTTTGTGAATATTGTTGAGAGACTAGAAGAGGAGGCAATGGATCCGAAGCTTAACGACTACTTTAATCTATACCCCACTAAAGAGGAGATTGCATATTATAATAATCTTATTGATAACCCGCGATCTCCTTTCACCATAATTGAACCTAAGATCAAGAGAGGCGATCCTAAGAATGCTAAGATACCATGTATGATTGGATATAGGCACATTAGCAACGCTTACATTGACTTTAAATCTCCAATCAACATTATGTCCTCAACGGTTTATAATGATATAGTGAACACAAGACTTGAACCTAGAAGGGATCCCAAGTACCCCGGTGGAGTTTGTAACTTTGTCGGGAGAGTTAAAGGTTTACGTGTCTTTGTTGGTAATTTCACTTTTGTCACCGACTTTATGATTGTGGAGGATCTTGCCAATGTTATTGATTGTCGATTATCCAATGTTGTGTTTGGCAAACCATTTGTTGAGGAGTCTAAGTTAGAATATGATGAGGTAGAAGGCACGATCCGATTTGCAAATAACACCGATAGTATCACTTATAGGATGCCCAATAGGATGAAAGAATTTCGCTTTATATCTCGTTTGGATAAGGACAACGTTGGTGCTTTTGAGGATATTGATGAGAAGGATAAGAAAAAGGGCATGGACTATGTTTGGGAAAAAATGAGTCTTTACTACAAAGATTGCTTGGCCCTTGGACCAAGGTATAAGGTCGATGAAGAATTTGCCCAAATGATTATGGGGGCGATTGAGAAAAAGGTGATTGGTTTCTACAAGGAATATTTACAATCGGAGAATGGAACCAATGATGAGATCACGTAGTAACCCACGACTTTGAGTCTAGCTACAAGACTCGTAAATAAAGAAAAGCGCTTCTTGGGAGGCAACCCATGTTTTGTGTGATTTTATTTGTTTGATTGTTATTTGCTTCCGTATGCATGTTTTATTTTTTTATTGTTGGTTGATCATGTTTCTCAATTAGAATGTGGAAATACTTTATTATGTTGTTTAGCCTAGTCTTAACTTCAACCTAAAGGTATTTTTGCAAAAGATAAGTGTAAGGGAAAACCCCAAATATGTTTTTAAGAAACAAACCGATCATGATTCTCCACAATATTTAATGAACATGTATATTCGTATTTGTTAGAGTCAAATGCTTGTATTGAGTCATAATGAAGTTTTGCAGGATTTTCCAGGAAGTAGGACGAAGTTTTTCCAGAAATTTTCCGGAAACTTAACATAAAGATTTCTGCAGGTCCACTCTGACGGCGTCAGGCAATTGCTCTTGACGGCGTCAGGAGTCAAAAATCTGGAAATTTTACCAGTTTTGTTTTTCTAACGGAGTCTTATGGTTTTTGTGATTTATTAAGTTTTATAATCTCTAGGAAATCTGCAAACTTCATTCCACAAGCATTATATCTTACTTTGTTTTCTAGGATTTAGAAACTTATATAGGATGCCGCCAATTTTACGCGAGGTTGCCTTATCTACTTTTGTCAGGATCTACAGGTTATTTAAGACAAGAAGATGATTTATATTCTGGATGGGAAGCTTTGATTGTTCATTTTCTTGGAGGAAGATTTAACCTGGCCAACCTAAAATCCATACCGAGCGAATCAGGGGAGTATTTGATTTCATTCTCTTTACTTTTTCACTTTTACATTCTTTACTTGAACATTGGGGACAATGTTCATCCTAAGTGTAAGGGGAGGGTAAAAAGATGATACCTTACATATGCACTTTCGCTTGAGTTTGTTTTGTTTGATAGTAGATGAGTAATAAAACTATGAGAAATACTTGTTAGTGTAATTTTAGCGCCAAATTTAAAATTTTTTACAACATTTAGGAGTGAAACTTTAGCCATAGCAAGCGTCTCATGGATAGGAGATTGTATGACTAGCACATAACCGTATATTCAGAAAAATTTTCCACCCAAAAATGTGAGGTTCGCCTTTAGATTTGATAGGAAAAGCATTCATTATTAGTGCTTATGAGTGTACCGGTAGCATTTAGATTCTAGAACTTGCGTTAGTGATGCATCCCGAGACCGCTAGTGAGACTACATTCGTGTGGTAGGATTTACTACATGATAAGAGGCATTAGGATCACCCTTGTGTTAAACCCGTATCATGATTACTTGACCATTTAAGTCATATTACTTGGCTAGTTAAGTCAACTAATTTTTCCCACACCCTTAGCGTTGTACTCATTTTTAGTACACGATACCCCTAGTACACCCCTCCGAGCCTATCTTTTTGTTTCTAACTTTAAGCATCTTACTTAAAGGAAGAATTTGTTACACCCCACTTAAATGTACACCAAAATCGCCTTAGCCTTCCGTGTATGCGCTCATTTTTAGTGCATTATTGTTATTTGTTAAACCCTAAGTTAACTTTCTAATTGATTACATGGTTGCTAAGTCGAGTCATATCCTTGTACATATTGTTTTGGGACGATTGGGACTCATGGGTAAGTACTTAATTTATGGAGTAATGGGGAAGAACATCATATTATTACCCCCATATGTACGTTAATCTTAAAAGTGCTCCAAGTGTTTTAATTTTCTTAATTCGAGTCATTAGATTAGTTTAATGTAAAGTATGTAAAGATTCAAGTGTAAGGGGATTGCTCAAACCCCTATGATGTATTATTTTGGATGGTAGGGTAAGAATGTATGTAAAAAAAAAAAAAAAAAAAAAAAAAAAAAAAAAAAAAAAAACATACGGACTACCATCCCGTTTTCATTCTATGTTCATTTTATGTTTTTGTTATTTTTCATTTATTAGCTTAAGTCGAGTCTAGTCTTGGCTTAGCAACGCCATCTTGTACATGTAATTAACCAAGATTGTTAACTCGCCACCAGTAAAACTCCCTTTATCCAACAAAACCGTGTAATTCATATCCCTACACCTAACGTTATAACCCTTTAAAAAGACCTCTTTGATAGTTTATCCTAGGTGCTTACGCCATGTGGTGGAGGTTTGATCCTTTCCCAAGCCTATGGTAATCTATTTTGCTATGACAGGTAGTGAGAGATATCTTCCATTTCCATAATGTTATATTACTTTATTACACCCGAGAGATGTGAGTATCTAAACACTATTTGTGAGGTGCTTGTATATGACTTCCGTGCTTGTCTATTGGTCTTTAGTGGAATGATTATTTGTTGTAATTACTTTTATATTAGTGTTAAACGACCCCTAACTTGTCTTTTGAGTAGAATAAAAGCTCATTTGCTTGAGGACAAGCAAATCTCAAGTGTAAGGGTATATGATGAGGCGAAAAATGATCCGTTTTTAGGGGGTCATTTAAGCCCGAATCCAACTTTATTTGATCAAATATTGCCCTAAATCGTTCCTTTTGTGATTTTAGGTGTTTGGAGAGTGAATTCTGGAAAAGAGGCTATTTTGGACGTTTTTGGAAGATAAAGTGAAGAAAACGACAAAGTACCAAAAATCCAAGCTGGAAATACAAGGTGACGGCGTCAAGGGGTTACTCTTGACGGCGTCAGACAAGATGAATATTTTACCGTAGCTGGTGACGGCGTCAGATGGAGAGATGACGACGTCAAAGTGGCCAAAGATTAATTTACCGTAGGTGGTGACGGCGTCACCAAGGCCGTCACAATTGGATCTAGGGTGTCCGAGGAAGTATTTGGCGGCGAGTTGACGGCGTCAGATTTAACTCTTGACGCCGTCAGGACGATTTTCCTATATATAGTTTTCTAGTTTTTTCATTAAAAAAAGGAGAAGTTTTGGTGAAACCCTAAAGACGATTTTGGTGCCTCTTTTACAGGTTTTTCAAGGGTTCCAAACCCTTGAAACCTTGCATTGTAATTGAGATAAGTATACTCTTAATTCAATCAATATGTCTATGTGTTGGTTGTTTATCTTTTGTTCTTATCTTAATTCTACTATGCTAGGCTAGATTTTCTTTGTGTTTGCTTAGATCTAATGAAACCTAGATGTTGATTATGTGTTGATTACTTGTCTATTCTTGTTCTTGGATGAATGATATTATATGTTAGGCTTAAGAAAACTGGCAGATCTCCAATGGTAACATGCTTGAACGTCTTAAGAAACATGAACCGAGGCGTACTAGGTCTTTATTGGTTGTATTTAATGCATGAGCCACTGTTTACAATCCCTATAGTTGTGCTGGGTCATGGTGTAGGAGGAGATAAGAGCTCATAGAGTTGGGGAGTTATGTATGCCACCCCACGAATGGTATTAAGGAATACAATCCGTCATCCATACAAGTATAACAAGTAATTGACATGTAAAAGATATCTAGGGAGTAATGAAGTCTAAGTAAACACAATTTCTCCATATACTGCTCACAACCTTAGTTTAATATTAGTTTATTTTCATTTTTAGTATTTTATTTTGATTGCATCTTAGTTTTGGGTTAGTTGATTAGCAACTAATTCCGCCCACTCTTCTAAAACCCGAGATTTTACTTGCTTTCATAAAAATATAAAAATACAAAAAGAATCATCTTTCATCTCTAGAACTATTAATTAGGTTTTCTAATCCTAGCGACACTATTCCCAAGTTGAACGATCAATCCCCCGGTACTTGTCACTATACTATACTACAACGATCAGGTACACTGCCTGGTGGGGGTTGTAAGCCTCGCGAGATCCCTCGAGAGGTAAAGCAAGGTGCGATTCCCACGCATCAGTTTTGCAGGATTTTCCAGGAAGTAGGACCAAGTTTTTCCAGAAATTTTCCGGAAACTTAACATAAGAATTTCTGCAGGTCACTTCTAACGGCGTCACGAGTTAACTCTTGACGGCGTCACGTGTAAAAATCTGGAAATTTTACCGGTTTTGTTTTTCTAACGGAGTCTTATGGTTTTTGTGAATTATTAAGTTTTATAATCTCCAGGAAATCTGCAAACTTCATTCCACAAGCATTATATCTTACTTTGTTTTCTAGGATTTAATAACTTATATAGGTTGCCGCCGATTTTATGCGAGGTTGTCTTGTCTATTTTCTCAGGATTTACAGGTTATGTATGACAAGAAGATGATTTATATTCTGGAAGGGAAGATTTGATTGTTCATTTTCTTGGAGGAAGATCTAACCTGGCCACCTTATTATCCATACCGAGCGAATCAGGGGAGTATTTGATTTCATTCTTTTTACTTTTTCACTTTTACATTCTTTACTTGAACATTGGGGACAATGTTCATCTTAAGTGTAAGGGGAGGGTAAAATGATGATACCTTACATGTACACTTTCGCTTGAGTTTGTTTTGTTTAATGGTAGATGTGTAATAAAACTATAAGAAATACTTGTTAGTGCAATTTTAGCGCCAAATTTAAAATTTTTTACAACTTTTAGGAGTGAAACTTTAGCCATAGCAAGCGTCTCATGGATAGGAGATTGTATGACTAGCACATAACCGTATATTCAGAAAAATTTTCCACCCAAATATGTGAGGTTCGCTTTTAGATTTGATAGGAAAAGCATTTATTATTAGTGCTTATGAGTGTACCGGTAGCGGCTAGATTCTAGAACTTGCGTTAGTGATGCATCCCGAGGCCGCTAGTGAGACTACATTCGTGTGGTAGGATTTACTACATGATAAGAGGTATTAGGATCACCTTTGTGTTAAACCCGTATCATAATTACTTGACCATTTAAGTCATATTATTTGGCTAGTTAAGTCAACTAATTTTTCCCACACCTTAGCGTTGTACTCATTTTTAGTACAGGAAACCCCTAGTACACCCCTCCGAGCCTATCTTTTCGTTTCTAACTTTAAGCATTTTACTTAAAGGAAGAATTTGTTACACCCCACTTAAATGTACACCCAAATCGCCTTAGCCTTCCGTGTATGCGCTCATTTTTAGTGCATTATTGTTATTTGTTAAACCCTAAGTTAACTATCTAATTGATTACATGGTTGCTAAGTCGAGTCATATCCTTGTACATATTGTTTTGGGACGATTGGGACTCATGGGTAAAGTACTTATTTATGGAGTAATGGGGAAGAACATCATTTATTACCCCCATACGTACGTTAATCTTAAAAGTACTCCAAGTTTTTTGATTTTCTTAATTCGAGTCATTAGATTAGTTTATTGTAAAGTATGTAAAGATTCAAGTGTAAGGGGAACATTCATTCCCTATGATGTATTATTTTGGATGGTAGGGTAAGAGTGTATGCACAAAAAAAAAAAAAAAAAAAAAAAAAAATCGAAAAAAAAACAAGAAAAAGAAAAGAAAAAAATAGAAAAGGAAAAGAGAAAAAAACATACGGACTACCACCCCTTTTTATTCTATGTTCATTTTATGTTTTTGTTATTTTTCATTTATTAGCTTAAGTCGAGTCTAGTCTTGGCTTAGCAACACCATATTGTACATGTAATTAACCAAGATTGTTAACTCGCCACCAGTAAAAACTTCCTTTATCCAACAAAACCGTGTATTTCATATCCCTACACCTAACGTTACAACCCTTTAAAAGACCTCTTTGATAGTTTATCCTAGGTGCTTACGCCATGTGGTGGAGGTTTGATCCTTTCCCAAGCCTATGGTAATCTATTTTGCTATGACAGGTAGTGAGAGATATCTTCCGTTTCCATATTGTAATCTATACTTTATTACACCCGAGAGATGTGAGTATCTAAACACTATTTGTGAGGTGCTAGTATATAACCTCCGTGCTTGTCTTTGGTCTTTAGTGGAATGATTATTTGTTGTAATTACTTTTATATTAGTGTTAAATGACCCCTAACTTGTATTTTGATTAGAATAAAAGCGCATTTGCTTGAGGACAAGCAAATCTCAATTGTAAGGGTATATGATGAGGCGAAAAATGAACCACTTTTAAGGGGTCATTTAAGCCCGGAATTGAATTTATTTGATCAAATATTGCCCTAAATCGTTCCTTTTGTGATTTTAGGTACTTTGGGAGAGAAATCTAGAAAAGGAAGCAATTCGGACATTTTTGGAGCATAAAAGTGAAGAAAATGCCAAAGTCTTAATTTTCCTTGCTGGGAACAGTAGGTGACGGCGTCAAGAAGGAAATTCTGACGGCGTCAAGAGTAATTTCCATGACGACCCAGTACAGAATTGAAGGCGTCATGAAGTAGAGCGTCAAGAGTAAAATACGTGACGGCCTGGAAAATGCTATAACATGACGGCGTCAAAAGTAGATCAAGGCAGTCCGAGAAGCCTATATATAGTTTTCTAATTTTCATTCATAAAAAAAAGAAGTTTTGGAGAAACCCTAAGGCCGAACTTAGTACGAATTTTACAGGTATTTCAAGGGTTCTCAGCCCTTGATCCCTTTCATGTGTAATTGAGATAAGTATTCTTTTAATTCAATCAATATGTCTATGTGTTGGTTGTTTATATCTTGTTCTTGTCTTAATTCCATCATGCTAGGCTAGATATATCTTGTGTTTGCTTGGATCTAATGAAACCTAGATGTTAATTATGTGTTGATTACTTGTTTATGGTTGTATTGGATGAATGATTTCGATGTTAGGCTTAAGAAAACTGGCAGATCTCCAAATGGTAACATGCTTGAACGTCTTAGGAAACATGAACTGACGTGCACTACGTTTTATTGGTTGTATTTAATGCATGAGTAAATTCTAATGATCCCATGTTAGGAGCTTCTTAGCCGGCTCGACATAGGAGTGAAGTAGGCACTCATAGGATTGGGGAATTAAGTGCGCCACCCCATGAATGGTATTAAGGAATACAATCCGTCATCCACGCAACTATAACAAGTAATTAACGTGTAAAAGATATCTTGGGAGTAGTGAAATCTAAGTAAACACAACTTCTCCACTTATTGCTCACAACCTTAGTTTAATTTAGTTTATTTTCATTTCTAGTATTTTATTTTGATTGCATCTTTAGTATTGGGTTAGTTGACTAGCAACTAATTCCGCCCAAATCCTTCAAACCCGAGATTTTTACTTGCTTTCTAAAAAATATAAAAATACAAAAATAATCATCCCTCATCTTTAGAACTAGTATTTAGGTTTTCTAATCCTAGCGAAGCTATTCCTAGTTGAACGATCAATCCCCCGGTACTTGTCACTATACTATGCTACAACAATCAGGTACACTGCCTGGTGGGGGTTGTAAGCCTCTCAAGATCCCTTGAGAGGTAAAGCCTGGTGCGATTCCCACGTATCAGTACTTCGAAGGAAACAAGGACTGATGTGCAATATTAGATAAGGATTAATGTGTAACATTGAACGAATATTCTAGAATTAATTAGGGATAATGAATTGTCGTTCAAGGATTATATGTTGTAAACCGACTTAAGGTTATCTATATAAAGAGCCTTAAGAGGTATTAGTCGATACAAGTTTTAGAGAAGTTCTCATAAGTTTTAGAAGTCGATCAAAGTTGATAATAGTTAGGGATTGTAAGTGAATCTGTGTAACAAAGCAGGTTCAAAGTTTGGTTAATATAAAAGTTCTTCTTAAGCTTTGTGTTAGTAGATTCCGCATACTTTACAAGGTTAAACAGTCTTTCAATATTAATAGTGTTGAGTTTACTCAATATTGTTAAACCCTTACAAGCTACAAAGTAGTTTGATCAGAGTATATCGATCCAACAAGTGGTATCAGAGCTTGTGTTGGAAACTCTGATTAAGAAGACAAACCTTTAAACCTTTAAACCGATTTCACTACAAACCCTTCAAAGATGTCGACTGAAGCTGCACTTGCTCCCTCAATCACTGCTGTTAGAATCCCTATTGTTAAGAAGGGAGAATACAACCTATGGGCCATGAAGATGAGGCAGTAGATTGCCATCACAGACCATGCACTGTGGGATGTGATTGTCAATGGTAACATGCAAGTTGAAGAACCAGTAGAGGTACCTGGACAACCAACACCACCTAAAATTACTGTACCTGCTGCTACCAAAAGAAATCAAAACAAAGCTCTCAACATACTGCTTTCTGCTATTCCTGATGGTCACTTATTAAAGTTTCATGATGCCAAGGATGCCAAACAACTATGGGCTGCAATAAAGAATAAGTTTGGAGGTAATGATGCTTCCAAGAAGATGCATAGGAATTTGCTGAAGCAACAATTTGAAACTTTCACTGTTGGAGAAATAGAAGGTCTTGATTCTGCTTATGAAAGATTCCAACATCTTCTGAGTATGCTAGAGCTATATGATGCTGAGGCATCAGTTGAAGATGCTAATTTAAAGTTCCTGAGAAGTTTGCCATCAGCATGGCATGTAGTTGCTACTATGATCAGAGGACAACCAGGGCTAGATACTATGGACTTTGATGATCTTTACAATAATCTGAAGGTGTATGAGCATGAGATGAATGGTACTACAGGTTCAAGCACACATCAGCAACCCCAAAACATTGCTTTTGTCTCTTCTGAAAAAAGAAGCAGTACTTCTAACAAAGGTACTGCTTATCCTGTTCAAAGTACTGTGACTGAAACACAGGTTCCTTGTGTAACAATTCGCAATTTCAGGTTAACTTTTATTCCCGAAAATTTCACTATTCACTTTTACTATTCACTTTTCACTATTCATCTCAGAAATTTTTATTTCATATTCTCGTAAGTTAAACTATTTTAACGATAATCCGAGAGTTTGACGCTCGTCGGATCATTTCTGCAAAAATCACAAAGCCGTGTCCGAGATTTACTTTTAGGTTTAAACGTCATTCCAGCATCCCGATATGTCCATAAAACATTATAAACAATAGAAATATGATTTTCTCTCATTTTAGGACAATTCCAAAAGTTTTGGAATTTTACGTTTTTCAGTTCAGCGTTTTATGCGAATTACGCGTTTTAGACCCGTGTTTCCAGTTTTTAGCAGGGTTTTAGCACCTGATAGATCCTACCACTCATTTTATATTTTATTATGGAGTATATTGATAAGTTCTAGCATATTTATAAGTTTCATATTTTTAGGACACCCGGTTTTACGTTTTGAGGCTTAATAACTTACGGTTAGCATTTTACGGAGTCAAAATGCACAAACTAAGCAAGATAGCACCAAGACTCATCATCTAGTCACCCTTATCCATCTTGAACCGCCATTTAGGGGGGGGAGTCACCATTTTGTGGCTGGATCTTGACCATTGATCTCTAGGATGTTTACAAGTGTCTAAACTAACCATGGTTAAATTCTAACCCAATATATGGTTAACTATTTTTCCTACCCTATAAATACCAAGCTAAAAACACATAGAAAACTTGCACCACACCTTCTTATAACCTTCAAGTCCTAAAACCTAAGGCACTTTTCTTATATTTTGTAAGAAAGTTAACTAGTTTTAGAAAGAAAACTAGTGTTTGATCTTCAATCTTGGAAATTTTCTAAGAAAAGTTGTTATAACTTTAAAGTCTCCAAAAAGACGTCGTTATAATCTTCAAATAGCTTTGGACTTCAAGAAGGCGTCGTTATAATCTTCAAATAACCTCGGTTTATCATAGATTGCAAGGGTGAAGCTTAAGTCTATCAAAGTCCGTACCTTACTAGTTACTTACCTTTCTTTTAGAAAGCCTCAAGTTGTAAGCAAACCCTAACATACTTTCTTATCATATTCATGCTATTTATATTTCATTCTTACTATATATTGTCTTGTTATTGTGTTCATGATTTTTAAAAATGGATAAAACAAGTATTGGTATACATATGTTAACTTATGACAAGTAAACAAGCAAACTAGTGATTTTTATGGAGAACCACGACCAAAATAGTATAACTTTGATATTTGACACTTACTTACTGTTAAAGAGGACTTAACAAGGAAAACATAGCAATTTGAATCACCCAAAACGAGTACCCGAGTCAAAAGTTATGGCCATAAGAAGTTAGCGAAACCAAAACGGCAAAACTGCCTATACCTACTGTTTTTGCATTCTGCCATTTTGAAAGTCACC
This sequence comes from Artemisia argyi, assembly GCA_030686995.1. Taxonomy (NCBI): domain Eukaryota; kingdom Viridiplantae; phylum Streptophyta; class Magnoliopsida; order Asterales; family Asteraceae; genus Artemisia; species Artemisia argyi. The sequence goes on along the minus strand of CM060691.1, from coordinate 12,646,736 downwards.
CTTCTGGTCCGATTCATCAAAAAGTTAAAACACGAAAGTTGTCCGGAACGACGTTTTCGTTCAGGAACAAAGAAGCCTGAGCCCTGAAAACGCTTTCCGAGTGATAATTTTCTTCAAAATCTTAACAGCCCATTTTAGACCAAAGTCACTATATTATAGTCATGATTTACTAAGACCAAGAGGTCTAATGACCTAAAGCCAAGACCACAACCATGGCTAAAGCCAAGGTTGAGTCTCAAGACCATGGAAAAATGACCAAGGTCACGGCGAAGCCATGACTAAATGACCATATAAACTTACTTAGGCGAAAACATGAAACAAGGAGTTGACGATAACTTGAACAAACAATTTGGATCTACTCCACCTAAAGAACCATGAGATACAAGTTATAATAAACTTACCCTGGACATGTAACTTTTCGGATCAAAACTTATACATTTGTTATCGAATACTTCAATAGTAGGGAGCCTCATGTGAGGAGTTCATTAAGTAAGCCGTCGAGATGAGTTGTGGATTTACGAATTAAAGTGTCCTGGCTCCTCGAACGTTTACTCCATGACTTCTGAATTATGTCAGCCCGAACGGTAGTAAGAGATATACAACTTATACATGTTTCATAAACCATTTATATTCAAAGACTTACACTATATACTAAGTACTACATCATGAACATTATGCAAGACATATATATGGGCAATTCTTCGTATTCTTAGACGTTACTCCAAACCTAAGTCGCAACGTTCTATTATAGGCTGCTCTTAGAGACTTTCACGATTCGACTACCACTTTCATTTCACATCACTTAAGCTTAAGGTGAGTCATAGCCCCTACTCTTTTCATACTTGTTTTAAACTCTTTTGGGGAGATACATGCTTAAACTACTTGCTTTCTCTTTTACTAAAGACAATTTTTCTCATATGCTATGCTATACTTTTATACTCTTAAACATGACGTGTAGTTTTATTACGATATGTGCCTTAATGTGTTAAACCTATTCTATGTGCTATATTCTTTAACTACTGTTTAACTCCTGGATGGAGCCGATGGAGAGGTATTGATAGTACTATCGGGCTGACGCCCCCACCATTGCCATATATTCTTGGCCTTGGGTGAATATAATCCACTATGAAGCAATTGTGCTTATTCTTTGAAGCAATTGTGCTTATTCTTGTCAAGAGGTTCAGTAGGCAGTGATCCTTTACATTAAGTGTGCATATATCGTATACACATATATCGAAATCATACTATATGTTAGCAGTGGGTTGTGAACACACATGTTGCAAGTCTCTTATGGCGGGAATTGCAACTGAGTGGATTCACGATGCCTTTGCTGTGCGAATATTCTTTAAAGACTTTTCAACTGTTTTAAGACAAACTCTATGAACTCACCAACCATTGTGTTGACACTTTAGCATGTTTATCTCAGGTCTGTAAGATGATAGCTGTTGCATGGAGCATAGAGTCGCTTGGCATGTTTTGAAGACTTATGCTTTTATCTTTACCATTCGATATGTTTTAAAACTCTTATGTATTGTATTATGGAACTCAAGTTTGTATCTCGGAATTTATTAATCGAATGGTAACTTTTCAAAACGTCTCATTTAGAGTTCGTTTTCTATAACTTGTACTTTGTATTATGAAGTAGCACCCCTATGACACAGTCTTCCGCTGCGGTATTTTGGGGGTGTTACAGATTGGTACCAGAGCCTTGGTTATAGAGAAATAGGTTGCATATACTACCTAGACTATAACTGCTATAAACATTAAGACTCTTCTCTTTATATTGCCTTACATACACTTCATGTGCATATGCTTATTGCTAATTGTTTGTTTAGGAGAAACCCGAGACAATAGTCAAGTCATCAAAAATTTAGAGCTAAGTAATAATTGTTTAATTAACTTAATCTTGTGACAGTTCTTGTTTGATAAGACATAAGATTAAGTTAAATAAAGGTTATTAGTTTCCTGTAGAGATTTGATGATTTGCCTTATACTTACTTTATATGATTCTAATACCTAGAAGTGGTTCATATGTCCTAGTACGACACTCAAACCTTTATACAAGCGCGACTAGTCCTTTTCGTCATATCACCTTCTCTAGATACCTACACTACATTACCCTTTCCCAACTTAAGAGCAGATGATAGAAAGTCTACCCAATTATGTAGTTTCAATTGTTGAGATATGTGTGCCTGGTAATATGTATACGTGTGAAAGGAAGCAATTATAATTATGGTGGCCAACATAATTATAAATGTGTCACGACTCACGTAGACATATGTGACCATGCTTACATTAATCAACGATTGACTCAAAATTGACAAGATTTAAGACTAAGTAGTCTAGGAATATCACCTCATATCTGACGTCGACAAAATATCCCTCCTTGTAGATATTATGGGACCAAAGAGAGTAACTCGTAGCACTAGCCGAGGTGGTGCAACACCAAGAGGTGGAAGAACTGGTGGTCGTGGAGGTAGAGGAGCTGCTCACGACACTAGTAACCCTAGTAATGATAGTGGAAGAACTGGTGGACGTGGAGGTAGGGGAGATGCTCACGACACTAGTAACCCTAGTAACGCTAGTGGAAATCCAGATGTCTCCACCATTATTGCCCAACAACTACAAAACCTACTTCCTACTATAGTCACACAAGTTGGCAATCACATGAACAATTCGGGAAACCACGGAAGCATAAATGACGCTACAAATGATGGAGGAAGGAATAACAACAACAACCACAGCAACAACAACAACAACAACCATAGGACTGGATGTACGTATAAGGAATTTACGTCATGCAAACCAATTGAGTTTAATGGTAAAGGAGGTGCATTGGCATATACACGATGGGTCGAGAAGATGGAGTCAGTGATCGATATCAGTAACTGTGTAATCCACCAGAGAGTGAAATATTCTGCATGCTTGCTATCAGAAAAGGCATTGACATGGTGGAACATGCAGATTCAAGCAAGGACTAGAGAAGCAGCTGTAGGCATGACATGGGACGACTTTAAGGGACTACTGAAGGAAGAGTACTGCCCGGTTAATGAAATGCAAAAACTAGAGGACGAGTTTTGGCATCACTCTATGGTAGGGGCTGGTCATGCAACCTACACAGATCGGTTTCATGAACTAGCTAAACTAGTTCCTCATCTGGTTACCCCTGAATCCAAGAGGATTGAGAGGTACATTTATGGCCTTGTTCCCGAGATTCGTGGGATGGTGAAAATAACCGAACCTCCCACAATTCAGAGTTCAATATTGAGAGCAGGGACCCTAACCGATGAGATGGTCAGGAATGGAACTTTGAAGAATAGTGACAAAAGGAAGGGAACGGGTGAATCGAGCGAGCAAAAGGGTACAATGGTTGATAATAAGAGAGCAAGAGGATTTGCGGCAACAGTTTATGATCAGGGAAAGTATGAAGGTCCACATCCTAAGTGTAATAAATGTGTTTATCATCATCAGAAGTCTGAGCCATGCGGAGTGTGTACAAAATGCAAGCAGTTGGGTCATTTTGCAAATAAGTGTAGAGCATCGATGAATGCGGGCAATATAGGAAACAACCAAAAGACATGCTTTGAGTGCAACTGCCCAAACCACTTCCGAGATACTTGTCCTAAGTTAAATAGGGCACAGAGACAAGTGCTAGATAACCCAACTCTAGCCGTAATGCTTGAAGAAAATAACCCAAACCGTGGATACAATGTTAGTCCACCTCGGGGTCGAGCATACTATTTGGGTGCTAAGGAAGCCCGCAATGCGTAACGGGTACGTACCTTATCCTACCATATTATTCTATTCTAGTTCAAAATCTAGCTTTATTATGCCGTTATTAAGATAAGAGACCTAGACACACTAAACTTTGGGACGAAGTTTCCTTAAGGGGTAGAGACTGTAACAATTCGCAATTTCAGGTTAACTTTTATTCCTGAAAATTTCACTATTCACTTTTTACTATTCACTTTTCACTATTCATCTCAGAAATTTTTATTTCATATTCTCGTAAGTTAAACTATTTTAACGATAATCCGAGAGTTTGACGCTCGTCGGATCATTTCTGCAAAAATCACAAAGCCGTGTCCGAGATTTACTTTTAGGTTTAAACGTCATTCCAGCATCCCGATATGTCCATAAAACATTATAAACAATAGAAATATGATTTTCTCTCATTTTAGGACAATTCCAAAAGTTTTGGAATTTTACGTTTTTCAGTTCAGCGTTTTATGCGAATTACGCGTTTTAGACCCGTGTTTCCAGTTTTTAGCAGGGTTTTAGCACCCGATAGATCCTACCACTCATTTTATATTTTATTATGGAGTATATTGATAAGTTCTAGCATATTTATAAGTTTCATATTTTTAGGACACCCGGTTTTACGTTTTGAGGCTTAATAACTTACGGTTAGCATTTTACGGAGTCAAAATGCACAAACTAAGCAAGATAGCACCAAGACTCATCATCTAGTCACCCTTATCCATCTTGAACCGCCATTTAGGGGGGGGAGTCACCATTTTGTGGCTGGATCTTGACCATTGATCTCTAGGATGTTTACAAGTGTCTAAACTAACCATGGTTAAATTCTAACCCAATATATGGTTAACTATTTTTCCTACCCTATAAATACCAAGCTAAAAACACATAGAAAACTTGCACCACACCTTCTTATAACCTTCAAGTCCTAAAACCTAAGGCACTTTTCTTATATTTTGTAAGAAAGTTAACTAGTTTTAGAAAGAAAACTAGTGTTTGATCTTCAATCTTGGAAATTTTCTAAGAAAAGTTGTTATAACTTTAAAGTCTCCAAAAAGACGTCGTTATAATCTTCAAATAGCTTTGGACTTCAAGAAGGCGTCGTTATAATCTTCAAATAACCTCGGTTTATCATAGATTGCAAGGGTGAAGCTTAAGTCTATCAAAGTCCGTACCTTACTAGTTACTTACCTTTCTTTTAGAAAGCCTCAAGTTGTAAGCAAACCCTAACATACTTTCTTATCATATTCATGCTATTTATATTTCATTCTTACTATATATTGTCTTGTTATTGTGTTCATGATTTTTAAAAATGGATAAAACAAGTATTGGTATACATATGTTAACTTATGACAAGTAAACAAGCAAACTAGTGATTTTTATGGAGAACCACGACCAAAATAGTATAACTTTGATATTTGACACTTACTTAATGTTAAATAGGACTTAACAAGGAAAACATAGCAATTTGAATCACCCAAAACGAGTACCCGAGTCAAAAGTTATGGCCATAAGAAGTTAGCGAAACCAAAACGGCAAAACTGCCTATACCTACTGTTTTTGCATTCTGCCATTTTGAAAGTCACCCTTCTGGTCCGATTCATCAAAAAGTTAAAACACGAAAGTTGTCCGGAACGACGTTTTCGTTCAGGAACAAAGAAGCTCGAGCCCTGAAAACGCTTTCCGAGTGATAATTTTCTTCAAAATCTTAACAGCCCATTTTAGACCAAAGTCACTATATTATAGTCATGATTTACTAAGACCAAGAGGTCTAATGACCTAAAGCCAAGACCACAAACATGGCTAAAGCCAAGGTTGAGTCTCAAGACCATGAAAAAATGACCAAGGTCACGGCGAAGCCATGACTAAATGACCATATAAACTTACTTAGGCGAAAACATGAAACAAGGAGTTGACGATAACTTGAACAAACAATTTGGATCTACTCCACCTAAAGAACCATGAGATACAAGTTATAATAAACTTACCCTAATAACAATCTTCATGTAAAAATAGACTTTCCTAAGTTTATTCAAATATTGGACATGTAACTTTTCGGATCAAAACTTATACATTTGTTATCGAATACTTCAATAGTAGGGAGCCTCATGTGAGGAGTTCATTAAGTAAGCCGTCGAGATGAGTTGTGGATTTACGAATTAAAGTGTCCTGGCTCCTCGAACGTTTACTCCATGACTTCTGAATTATGTCAGCCCGAACGGTAGTAAGAGATATACAACTTATACATGTTTCATAAACCATTTATATTCAAAGACTTACACTATATACTAAGTACTACATCATGAACATTATGCAAGACATATATATGGGCAATTCTTCGTATTCTTAGACGTTACTCCAAACCTAAGTCGCAACGTTCTATTATAGGCTGCTCTTAGAGACTTTCACGATTCGACTACCACTTTCATTTCACATCACTTAAGCTTAAGGTGAGTCATAGCCCCTACTCTTTTCATACTTGTTTTAAACTCTTTTGGGGAGATACATGCTTAAACTACTTGCTTTCTCTTTTACTAAAGACAATTTTTCTCATATGATATGCTATACTTTTATACTCTAAAACATGACGTGTAGTTTTATTACGATATGTGCCTTAATGTGTTAAACCTATTCTATGTGCTATATTCTTTAACTACTGTTTAACTCCTGGATGGAGCCGATGGAGAGGTATTGATAGTACTATCGGGCTGACGCCCCCACCATTGCCATATATTCCTGGCCTTGGGTGAATATAATCCACTATGAAGCAATTGTGCTTATTCTTTGAAGCAATTGTGCTTATTCTTGTCAAGAGGTTCAGTAGGCAGTTATACTTTACATTAAGTGTGCATATATCGTATACACATATATCGAAATCATACTATATGTTAGCAGTGGGTTGTGAACACACAGGTTGCAAGTCTCTTATGGCGGGAATTGCAACTGAGTGGATTCACGATGCCTTTGCTGTGCGAATATTCTTTAAAGACTTTTCAACTGTTTTAAGACAAACTCTATGAACTCACCAACCATTGTGTTGACACTTTAGCATGTTTATCTCAGGTCTGTAAGATGATAGCTGTTGCATGGAGCATAGAGTCGCTTGGCATGTTTTGAAGACTTATGCTTTTATCTTTACCATTCGATATGTTTTAAAACTCTTATGTATTGTATTATGGAACTCAAGTTTGTATCTCGGAATTTATTAATCGAATGGTAACTTTTCAAAACGTCTCATTTAGAGTTCGTTTTCTATAAATTGTACTTTGTATTATGAAGTAGCACCCCTATGACACAGTCTTCCGCTGCGGTATTTTGGGGGTGTTACACCTTGTACAACAATGGTCACCACCAATTCATCACAATCACTTACCCCCACCTCAGATGAAGTTCTATGTTCATTCTTTGCTCAACAAGCATCTCTACCTGTCACCTATCAAGAAGATGTATTGCAAATAGATGATGATGCTTTGGAAGAAATTGATATCAGATGGCAAGTTGCCATGCTCACTGCAAGGATCAAGAAGTATGTGAATAAGACAGGAAAAGGCATCAATTTCAGAGCTAAACAGGGAATAACATTTGATAAGTCCAAGGTTGAGTGCTTCAACTGTCTAAGGACTGGTCACTTTGCAAGGGAATGCAAATTTGCAAAGTTTCAAGCAAACAAGATGATTGAACCACCCAAGCCTGAAAGAAAAGAGATTCCAATTACTGAACCAAAACCAAAAGCTTTGGTTGCTCAAGAGAATCTGTCAGAGATTGATTGGTCCAATGAGTTTGATGATGAACCTGTAACCTATTCAATGGTTGCATTGGAAGACTGGAGCACAGCATTTGATGAAGAGTCTGGATATGCTGCTTTGGAGTCAAGAGATGGTCTAGGAAGCTTTGATTGGAGCATGGAGTTTGAAGAAGCACCTGTTCAGCTTGCTATGGTAGCTACTTTACCAAGTTCATCCACTAAATCTGAGGTATGCTCTAAGTGTAATGATATGTATCAAAAGTTACTTAGTGAATATGTAGCTGAAAGAGATAAATTTCAAAAAGCTAGGGCTGAGATAACTGGTTATCAATTGACTTTAGAGTCAATGGAGGCCAAAATCATTACACATGAAAACAATGAAGTAGCATGGCTTGAAACATATAAACAACAGGATTACCTAGTTAAGTTAAGTGAATGGAAACTAGGTTGTAAGGTGTCTGAACTAGAGAAAGTGACTGCTGAAAGGGATAAGTTGTTAGAAAAACTTGCTGTATGGAATGAGGCAGGTCTGTCACATGTACAATTTGTTGAAAAGCAAAGAACATCAAATATTAAGACAGGCCTAGGCTATGATAATGATAACAATGAAGGCAAGGAACTAAATCTTACAGTAGATACCTCCACTAGTGATGAAGAGTTCATAAGTCTAGATGAAAACACTTCTAGTGATGAGGAATCCCCTAGTCCAACACCTCCTGAATTTAAGAAAGAAAAGGGATATAATGCATTTCCTCACCCCCCAGGTAGCTTTCAACCACCTAGGAAAGATGTTGACTGTTATGGTGTAGACAATCTAGAGTTTAGGAAAAAGCTTAAAAGTAAATCTAACCCTGAAACTTTAGAAAAGTCTGTTGAAGCACCTAAGGTTGAAGAGACCAAGTTTTCAAAACAAGCAGTACCTTCAAACACTTTTCGAAGTACTGCTGATCACTCAGCAGTACCTCAAAGAAAATTCTTTCAAAATACTGCTAATTTTAGAAACTCTTATGGAAAGGGATTTGGGGATATTGGTCCAAAGGTCTCTTATGTTTGTTATAGTCCTCATCATTTGATTAAAGATTGTGATTATCATTCAGAATACCTAAGTAAATATCCAAAGACCAGAACTGCACAACCAAGTCATAGGGAGAATAAGCCAAGGGACAACAAACCAGTTTGGAATTATACAAATAGGGTTAACCATACTAATTTCTCAAAAGACTATAGGTACCCTCATCAGAAAAGGTCATACTCCAAACCCTCAGTACCTTCACAAAGTACTGATAGAAAGTTCCCTAACCAAGATGTCTCTAGCAAACACTCACATGTAAGACCTAGGAGGTACAATCATTACAACCCTAGAAGGCCTTACAACACAAGAAAAGATGCTAGAACACAGAACCCAACTCCTAAAGTTACAACTAAATGGGTTAAGAAAGAAAGTACTGCTGGGGTAGAACCAGTACTTTCAGAGGTTAAGGGTGAAAAAGGGAAAATTTTGATCATGAAAAACCAACTGTTTTGGAAACAAAAACCTTAATTCTTGATCATGCTTTCAAAGACAGTGGTGATTACATACTCAAAAACTTTGAGTATGTCACTCCACAAGGGGAACACAAGTCAGTAATGGCTTGGGTTCCTAAAATTAACTAACCTTTTTCATGTGAATGCAGAGCAACCCAGAGGAGAACTTAAAGATCATCTTATTGTAGAGAGTGGTTGCTCTGGCAGTATGACAGGAGAAAAGGAGCTCTTGTCAGATTTTAAAGCTTATTTTGGAGGAAAAGTTGCATTTGGGAATGATCCTGATGGAGGAAGAATTACTGGCAAATGAACTATCAAGGCAGGAAACATTGATTTTGAGGATGTTAGATATGTGAAGGAGCTCAAATTCAATCTTTTGTCAGTCTCTCAGATTTGTGATAAGAAGTACCCTGTGTTATTCTTTGACACAGAATGTCTTATACTTTCTCCTGATTTCAAGCTAGAAGATAGAAACTTGGTGTTGCTAAGAGCACCAAGAACTAATGATGTGTACAGCATAGACTTAAAGAATGTAAACTCTGCTGAAAGAGCAACATGTTTGATTGCAAGAGTAACTATGGAAGAAGCACATCAATGGCACAGAAGATTGGGGCATGCCAATTTTAAGAACATCAATAAGCTGGTCAGAGGTAATTTAGTTAGAGGTTTACCTTCTATAACATTCAAGAATGATCACTCATGTCTTGCTTGTAAGAAGGGTAAACAGCACAAGGCTTCTTGTAAGAAGATTGATGAGAAAACCATTAGAGAGCCTTTGGAATTGCTGCACATGGATCTGTTTAGACCTGTTTTAGCTGTTAGTCTGAACAAGAAGAAGTACTGCTTGGTTGTAACAGATGTCTGTAGCAGATTTATGTAACAATTCGCAATTTTAGGTTAACTTTTATTCCCGAAAATTTTACTATTCACTTTTACTATTCACTTGTTACTATTCACATTTCACTATTCATCTCAGAAATTTTTATTTCATATTCTCGTAAGTTAAACTATTTTAACGATAATCCGAGAGTTTGACGCTCGTCGGATCATTTCTGCAAAAATCACAAAGCCGTGTCCGAGATTTACTTTTAGGTTTAAACGTCCTTCCAGCATCCCGATATATCCATAAAACATTATAAACAATAGAAATATGATTTTCTATCATTTTATGACAATTCCAAAAGTTTTGGAATTTTACGTTTTTCAGTTCAGCGTTTTACGCGAATTGCGCGTTTTAGACCCGTGTTTCCAGTTTTTAGCAGGGTTTTAGCACCCGATAGATCCTACCACTCATTTTATATTTTATTATGGACTATATTGACATGTTTAACAATACTTTCAAGTTTCATATTTTTACGATACCCGGTTTTACGTTTTGAGGCTTAATCATTTACGGTTAGCTTTTTACGGAGTCAAAATGCACAAACTAAGCAAGATAAACACCAAGACTCATCATCTAGTCATCTTATCCTCCTTGAACCGCCATTTAGGGGGGGGAGTCACCATGGGTGGTTAAATCTTAACCCTTGATCTTTAGGATGGTTACAAGTGTCTAAAACTAACCATGGTTAAATTCTAACCCAATATATGGTTAACTATTTTTCTCATCCTATAAATAGCCAACTAATAACACATAGAAAACTTGCACCACACCTTCTTATAACCTTCAAGTCCTAAAACCTAAGGCACTTTTCTTATATTTTGTAAGAAAGTTAACTAGTTTTTGAAAGAAAACTAGTGTTTGATCTTCAATCTTGGAAATTTTCTAAGAAAAGTTGTTATAACTTTAAAGTCTCCAAAAAGACGTCGTTATAATCTTCAAATAGCTTTGGACTTCAAGAAGGCGTCGTTATAATCTTCAAATAACCTCGGTTTATCATAGATTGCAAAGGAGGAAAGCTTATTCAATCAAAGTCCTAGTTCTTGTCCTAGTTTCCCTTTTTCATTAAGGCCAAAAGTTGTAAGCAAACCCTAACATACTTTCTTGCTTAATTATCATTTTCATGCTCTTTGTGTTCCTTTCATGCTATATATGTTCTTGTTATTGTGTTCATGATGTTTAAAAATGGATAAAACAAGTATTGGTATACATATGTTAACTTATGTCAAGTAAACAAGCAAACTAGTGATTTTTATGGAGAACCACGACCAAAATAGTATAACTTTGATATTTGACACTTACTTAATGTTAAAGAGGACTTAACAAGGAAAACATAGCAATTTGAATCACCCAAAACGAGTACACGAGTCAAAAGTTATGGCAATAAGAAGTTAGCGAAACCAAAACGGCAAAACTGCCTAAATAGCATTCTGATCAAATTTTGATTTTGAAAGTCACCCTTCTGGTCCGATTCATCAAAAAGTTAAAACACGAAAGTTGTCCGGAACGACGTTTTCGTTCAGGAACAAAGAAGCTCGAGCCCTGAAAACGCTTTCCGAGTGATAATTTTCTTCAAAATCTTAACAGCCCATTTTAGACCAAAGTCACTATATTATAGTTATGATTTACTAAGACCAAGAGGTCTAATGACCTAAAGCCGAGACCACAACCATGGCTAAAGCCAAGGTTGAGTCTCAAGACCATGGAAAAAATGACCAAGGTCACGGCGAAACCATGACTAAATGACCATATAAACTTACTTAGGCGAAAACATGAAACAAGGAGTTGACGATAACTTGAACAAACAATTTGGATCTACTCCACCTAAAGAAACATGAGATACAAGTTATAATAAACTACCCCTAATAACAATCTTCATGTACAAATAAACTTTCCTAAGTTTATTCAAATATCGGACATGTAACTTTTCGGATCAAAACTTATACATTTGTTATCAAATACTACAATAGTAGGGAGCCTCATGTGAGGAGTTCATTAAGTAAGCCGTCGAGATGAGTTGTGGATTTACGAATTAAAGTGTCCTGGCTCCTCGAACGTTTACTCCATGACTTTTGAATTATGTCGGCCCGAACGGTAGTAAGAGATATACAACTTATACATGTTTCATAAACCATTTATATTCAAAGACTTACGCTATATACTAAGTACTACATCATGAACATTATGCAAGACATATATAGGCAATTCTTCGTATGCTTAGACGTTACTCAAAACCTAAGTCGCAACGTTCTATTATAGGCTGCTCTTAGAGACTTTCACGATTCGACTACCACTTTGATTTCACATCACTTAAGCTTAAGGTGAGTCATAGCCCCTACTCTTTTCATACTTGTCTTAACTCTTTAGGGGAGACACATGCTCGACTACTTGTTTACTTGTACAAATACTCAAAACGTTTATACGTGACTGTGTTATACTTGATTGCATACATACATGACTGCGTTATACTTAATTGCGTTATTCTATTTATTGGCTAGTAGTTATCTTTGGGAAGTGGCTCCCAGTTGTCTTTGGGAATTGACTCCCAGTTGTCTTTGGGAATTGACTCCCAGTTGTCTTTGGGAATTGGCTCCCAAAGTGAGGTCTTCGGAGATGAAGTAGAGACTCACTTCTAAGTGCTTAAATTGTCTTGATGAACTTATACATGTCTTATTCCTACTATATATGTTAGCAGTGGGTTGTGAACACACAGGTTGCAAGTCTCTTATGGCGGGAATTGCAACTGAGTGGATTCACGATGCCTTTGCTGTGCGAATATTCTTTAAAGACTTTTCAACTATTTTAAGACAAACTCTATGAACTCACCAACCATTGTGTTGACACTTTAGCATGTTTGTCTCAGGTCTATAAGATGATAAGCTGTTGCATGGAGCATAGAGTCGCTTGGCATGTTTTGAAGACTTATGCTTTTATCTTTACCATTCGATATGTCTTAAAACTCTTATGTATTGTATTATGGAACTCATGTTTGTACTCGGAATTTATTAATCGAATGGTAACTTTTCAAAACGTCTCATTTAGAGTTCGTTTTCTATACCTTGTACTTTGTATTATGAAGTAGCACCCCTATGACACAGTCTTCCGCTGCGGTATTTTGGGGGTGTTACAATTTAGTTGGGTCTTTTTCTTATGCTTTAAAGATGAAACTTTTGATGCTATTCATGATCTTATAATAGCACTTGAAAATTAGTTAAGACTCAAGGTTAGAGGCATTAGATGTGATAATGGGACTGAGTTCAAGAATCAGCTAATGGATGAATTTTGTGCCAAGAAAGGAATTAAAAGAGAGTTCAGTATTGCTAGAACTCCTCAGCAAAATGGAGTTTCAAAAAGAAAGAATAGAACTCTTATAGAAGCAGCAAGGACAATGCTTGCAGACTCTCAATTACCTGTTCCATTCTGGGTTGAGGCTGTAAGTGCTGCTTGTTATGTGTTGAATAGAGTATCAGTGACTATACCTCAAATGAAGACACCTTATGAGTTACTCATGAGAAAGAAGCCAAGCATCAAATTTATGAAACCTTTTGGATGTCCCCTAACAATCTTAAACACTGCTGATAATTTGGACAAATTTGATGGGAAGTCAGATGAAGGATATTTATTGGGATATTGTACCAATAGCAAAGGATTCAGAGTGTACAACAGGGCTACCAAAAAGGTTCAAGAATGTCTTCATGTTGATTTTCTGGAAGAACAAGAAAATTCTAAAGGAAAAGGTCCTGATTGGATGTTTGATCTTAATTTAATGTCTTCATCAATGAATTATGTACATGTAAGAGAAGAAAATCAAGCTGCTCCAACAGAAGAAGAAGCACAGTACATTGTTCATGATGTTAATTTAAGATCTGAAGATGAGCCAAAGGATAATGCCAATGATGAGAAGAAGAGTACTTCTGAGCCTCAAGGTACTGCTGAACCTAACAGTATTGTTGATCCTCAAAGTACTGTTCCACCACAAATCCCAGTATCTGCAGAAGATCAAGCCATTCAAGATAAACTTTCTAGGATGCTTTTTCAAGAAACAATGGCTAAGTCGTATGAAGATGAACAAAGGAGAGTTTATGAAGCAGAAAAGAAGAAGGCAAAAGAAACAGCCAGTACTTTACCCCAAAGTACTGCTAATCCATTTGAAAGTACTTTTCAACCTTTAGATACTTCAAATTGGATAAATACTGATGCTACTAATGATTCTAATATGTCTGACTTAGAAGATACTGATGATCCAAACACGATTACTTTAGAAGACACTGATGATGAATTGGATCAAGACGGCATTTTCTCAGATTCTAATGAAGATCCTGATATAACTAATTTGGAAGATAATCTTGAAGTCTCACCAACTCCTACTCTCAGAATTCACAAAACTCATCCTGTTACCAACATAATTGGACCCTCAGCTTCAGGGGGTGCTCACAAGGACTAAGGCAAAGAATATGTTTCAACAACATACTTCTTTGCTTAGTTTTATCTACAAGCAAAACAGGGTGAATCACAAGGATCAGAAGTTGTGTTTATTTGCTTGTTTTCTATCTCAGGAGGAGCCTGTGGAAAACTAGAAGGGGGTTGAATAGTTTTACGTCTTTTTACTTCGTTATAAAATTAGTTTTAAAGTATAGCTTAGCTTTTAAAAAACTTAGATTCGATAATATGTGATCTCAAGTCTTGTACAATATAAACAATTAATACTACACAATATATTATAACAATAAGTAATGAAATAAGCAAGAGATGGAAAGATCGAACCGGGAGACAAGAGATTTATAGTGGTTCGGCTACAAGGACACCTTCCTTGCCCTACTCCACTCCCCGAGCACCTAACTCGAGAGTTTTCTTCACTATATCAACAAGCTCCCTTATGGCGGAGAAAACCGTACACACCAATATACACACCAATCTACACACCAATCTACACACCACTTTTCACACCACAACTTCGTCACACCTAAGTCACAACTTCTACACAACTTCTTCAAATCTATCTACTTCACAACTAACTACTCCACACCTATCTTCTTCACACCAATCTAGTTCCTAACTTATCTTCTTCACACCAAGCTACTAACTAATCACACAATCAATATCTAACACAACTATCTACAATCAAATATTCACAACAATCTTCACAAAGAATAATGTAAATGATCTTTGATGATACACCAACAACTTGGATGTGGAGATCACAACAAGTTGTAATACTTCTTGTCTTGAGGGATAGAAGTATTCTTCTCTTGCACTTGAGAGGATGAAGGTTGGATCACTTTGAAACAAAGAATTTATATACTTATGATCAAAGGATAAAAGAATGGAGATTTGGATCTAGATCAGAAAGTTTTGTAGTGCAAAAGGTGAGGAAAAAATCCAGGTTTAAGGTGGTATTTATAGGCAACAGAATCTGACAGAGGAGCGTGGCCGGTCCCCTTAAATCATGGCCGGCCCCCTTAAAATTAAGGGGACCGCCCTTTATAATTAAGGGGGCCGCCCAGCTGAAATGGCCAGATTCTTTGTCTTTTAGTGGGGAAAGTTTATTTGGTGAAAAACTAACTGATTTTGGTTAAAAATTTGAATTCATATATTTAGTTTGAATAAAACATTTTTCTTTATTACCAAAAGTGTTTTTCAAAAATATATAATATGTTTATATAAATAAATAAACTTTGTATTAGTTAATTAAATACCCCTTTGATCATAAATTACACTAAACACTTTATTTATTCATACCTTAAGTGATTTGGATGTAAAGAGAAATATTAATCACTAAATACTTGTTTATGTCACAAGTTTTAGTTCTATGAGTTTATATTTTGTGATAATCAAAACATAGAGATATTGATAACATGTTAATAATGTTTTTAGGCATTAATTTATGTCAACAGAGCCCAAGAATATCAAACAAGCATTAGCCAAGGAAAGTTGGGTGGAAGCTATGCAAGAAGAACTCCTACAGTTTAAACTTCAAGAAGTTTGGGTATTATGTGATTTACCTGATGGAAAGAAACTTATTAGAACTAGATGGGTCTTCAGGGTAAAAAGAGATGAAAGAGGGAATGTTATCAAGAACAAGGCAAGGTTAGTGGCTCAAGGATATAGACAGGAAGAAGGAGTAGACTATGATGAAGTTTTTGCTCCTGTGGCAAGGCTTGAAGCCATCAGGCTATTTTTGGCTTTTGCATCCTATATGGGATTCCCTGTATATCAAATGGATGTTAAAAGTGCATTTCTATATGGCAAAATCACAGAAGAAGTTTATGTCAAACAGCCTCCTGGTTTTGAAGACCCTGCACATCCAAACAAAGTCTACAAGGTAATCAAGGCTCTGTATGGCCTTCATCAAGCTCCAAGAGCATGGTATGAAAGACTTTCCAATTTTCTACTACAACATGGTTATAGAAGAGGAGCTATTGACAAGACTTTGTTTATCAAGAGAGATAAGAAGGATATCATGCTTGTCCAAGTGTATGTAGATGATATTATTTTTGGTGCTACTAAGCAATCTATGGTGAAGGAATTTGAAGATCTTATGCAGAAAGAGTTTCAGATGAGTTCAATGGGAGAATTAACATTCTTCTTGGGACTTCAAGTGCAACAATCAAGCAGTGGAATTTATATTTGTCAAGATAAGTATGTTGCAGATATTCTTAAGAGATTCAATTTCACAACTGTTAAGCCTACATCTACACCAGTGGATACTAACAAACCTTTGGGAAAAGATGAAGATGGAGAAGATATTGATGTCACACTATACAGGTCTATGATTGGATGTCTCATGTATTTAACTGCATCAAGATCTGATATAACTTTTGCTGTAAGTTTATGTGCAAGACATCAAGTTCATCCAAAGGTATCTCATTTAAATGCTGTCAAGAGGATTTTCAGGTATCTTAGGCAACAACCTAAGCTAGGCATATGGTATCCTAGAGATTCACCTTTTCATCTCCAAGCTTTCTCAGACAGTGATTATGCTGGAGATAACTATGACAGAAGATCCACAACTGGAGGATGCCAGTACCTTGGAAGCAGATTAGTGTCATGGCAATGTAAGAAGCAAACAATTGCAGCAACTTCTTCCACTGAAGTAGAGTATGTAGCTGCTGCAAGTTGTTGTGCACAAGTACTTTGGTTACAGAATCAGCTTTTGGATTATGGATTCAATTTCAAGAATACTCCTATCAACATTGATAATGAGAGTACTATATGTATTGTCAAGAATCCAGTATATCATTCCAAGACCAAGCACATTCAGATCAGACATCACTTTATAAGAGATTGCTATGAACAAAGGCTTATCAATGTGGTTAAAGTTCATACTGATGATAATGTAGCAGATCTACTCACAAAAGGCTTTGATGTTTCAAGATTTACCTTTTTGGTTGTGAGTATTGGCATGATTAATATGTAAGCTATTTTTGAGGGGAGGCATTAGTAGTTATTAGTTAGTCATTATTTTAGGGGAGGCTACATGTATCATTCAAAAGAAACAAATTTTATTCATCATTCAGCAAAGATCTTACAACTACCATTTAGAGGATTCATACATCACCATTGTTGTTATCAAGATACAGACTCAGACACACAAAAGACAAGACAAACCAAACAAACAACTACCACAGACTACCACCAAGCTCCACAACCCTACTCCATAGGCCTTTTTCCCTTGCCCTCATAGTTATGCTTTCCTTTTTGAGCAGTTTTTCTCTTGTCATCAAAAGAAGCCTGCTTTCTTGGGCAAGCTAAGCCAAGAACCTGTTTGGGAGGTCTCTCTTTCCTTGGAGCAGGCCACTTCATGTTCTGAATTGCTGATTCCAGGGCTTGAGTCAAAGCTTGTGGAAGCTCATTAGCCAAAGATGAATCAGGGATAGCTTTCTTCTTCTTGGGCTTTTTGTTGGTAGTACTATCTGCATCAGTTATGGTAGAGTTGGCAGTACTTATTGCTGAAGAAGATTCTTGGAGTCCCATCCATTGTACATGAGGAGGAAAATAACCTAACCATCCTGGATCTTCAAACTCAGAATCAGAGTAGTAACTTATCTCTGAATCTGTGGTGCCATCTGAGTCTGAAGAGATGTTCACAATTGGAATGTGACTCATTGTGCTTACTAGTTTTTGTGTTAAAGAAAGATATGGTGATTGCAAGTTGTTGTTGGTAAAGTTGCTTTTGTAAGCAAAGTAAAGGTAAATGGGCATTTAATGAAGTGTATTGATGTTCACTTACCATGGTAGCTTTGGGATTTAATATGGGAAGATAGTCATTAATCATGGTTGACTTTCAAAGATATTTTGGTCAAATGGTCAACATTCAAGATTTTTTTTGGGAAAGTACTTTGGTCAACATACTGTGTGAAATTATAACGGAAGGTACTGCTCCATATTATATGGAACGTACTGCTTGGTGTTATTAAAGGGTACGCTGACGTGTCAGATACTGTTCCAACGGTCAGATTTGCGGCTAACAAACTTTCGAAAGATATGGGGATATTTACTTCCAAACATAACGGTAAAATCATTAATTAACCGTGATTTTTTGTATCTTATCCTTATATAAAGCCTCATATCTTTTTCTTTTATTCACCTTATTCACCTTTCTTGTTATTTAAACTCATACCTACTTTGCATCGATCATCACTTTTCTCACTCTAACCCTAATCACCATGGCTAATTGACGCACCAACACCAAACACAACATGATAGCAAACCTTGAGAAAACCCAAGATAACCTTGACCTTCATGGTATTATTGACTTTCTCACTAGAACCAACATCTGTTACTCAATCCTAGTCAACCCAGAGATTATTGGACCTTGGATTCAAGCTTTTTGGGATACAGCAAGGTCACAAGTTGAAGATGGAGAGGATATCATTGCTGCTACAGTTGCTGGGAGAGCTATTCGTGTCACAAAAGCTTCAATCAGAGAGGCTCTGTTATTTGATGATGAAGGAGGCTCTGTTTTGTTTGGAAAACAAGAGATTTGGAACACACTCAGAGACATTGGGTATGAAGGTCCTTTAACTAAGCTTACTTTTCAGAAGGCTATGGTTAGTCCTCATTGGAAATTTCTCATTCATGTTTTGCTTCACTGTTTGAGTCCCAAAAGTACTGCTTGGGATCAGTTTAGCCATTCCATAGCTTCTGCTTTTGTTGGGCTTATTACCAATCAACCCTACAATTTCTCCTACATGATTCTTGAAGGTATGCTTACTCATATTAAGGCTGGCAAACCCTTTCTAATGTATCCTAGATTTGTTCAATTGCTTTTGGAGAATCCATTAGATGGGATACCCAAACCTCAGGATTATGTACCTACCTTTAGGATGCCACCTAAAGTTTTCACTTTTATTTCTCATAAGGGAGTTAATTTTTCGGGTAGGAATACACCTCTTAATGCTTATATGTTAGAGGTAGCTCAAGCTGTTAGGGATGAAGAAGACAATAGTGGTTCTGCACATTCTAATAATGATGATCAACCTGATTCTGCTTCAGTACATACCCCTACACCACCTATTGTTTCCCCTCAGCATGTTGTTTCAAGTGAAAGAACTCCC
This sequence comes from Artemisia argyi, assembly GCA_030686995.1. Lineage (NCBI taxonomy): Eukaryota > Viridiplantae > Streptophyta > Magnoliopsida > Asterales > Asteraceae > Artemisia > Artemisia argyi. The sequence goes on along the minus strand of CM060691.1, from coordinate 12,627,274 downwards.
TCAGTGACAGCTTCCTTGGATACATCTGTTTTAGCTCAAGGTACATCTCCACAAAGTACTTCTTCTAAAGGTACTGCTTCAGAGGACTCAAAGGTACCTACTCCCAATGATTATACTTCCACAGGTGGGCTTCAAACACCTGGAGGAGATGAGGGAATTGAAGGTGCTGAGAGTACTTCTGATTTGGCTAAGGATTTGGAGAAAATGATGCAAACTGTTAAGGCTCAAGCTGAAGAAATCAAAAAGCTAAGAAAGAAGTTCAGAAGGTTGAAGAAATTTGTTTGGCCTCTTGTTCAGAATTTTAGGCTTTATGTGAAAGAAAAGAAGCAATCTCAGAAGCCAAAGTCAAAATCTTCAAAGAAGTCTTCTAAATCCAAGAGGAAGCATAGGAAGTCATCATTTACCAAATTGGGGAGGAATCAAGATGAGAATTTGGATAAAGATGATGCTGAGGTTAAATATTCAGAAGATGCTCATTTGTGGCAATATTCAAAAAGTCCAAAGACTCTTATACCAGAAAGCTATGTTGAAGAGGATATGAATATTGCACAAGAAGATGAGAATATTGCACAAGAGAAAGAGAATGAGCAAAAAGATACTGAGCAAAAAGATGATGAGCAAGAAAATGTTAAGCAGGATGTAGATGCACAGAACATTCAAAGTGCTGGTGTTCAAAGTACTGCTGCAGAAAACATAAGTCTGCAAGGTACTGTTGAGCAAGGTACTTCTTCAAGGAATATTGATGAAAGTGGAGTCACTGCAGCTGGGCCTTCTGCAAGGAATTATGAAGATGAAGTTGGTCCTTCTATTTTTGTACATCAAGAAGAAGTAAGACACATACAGCAAGTGATGATGAAACAATTGCTCAAGTTATGATGAATTTGAGGAAACCTACTGGAGGAATACATATTTATGAGCCTGCACAAAAAGATGATGAAAGTACTTCTGAATCAGAAGAGCTAGATCCAAAAGATAAAGGGAAAGGGATCAAGGTTCAGAAAGATACTAAGAAGAAAAAGAAGAAATTTTCTCTTGCACAGATTAGAGAGTTAGAGATTGCAGAAGATTTAGAGCTTGCTAGAAAGCAACAAGCTGAATATGATGCTGAGTATTTGGAAGAAGTTAGTAGGCTAATTACAAAGAAGCCAATGACCAAAGCTCAGGAAAGGAACTGGATGATAAGTTTCTTAAGAAAGAAGGGATACAAGAATTTACATTTGAAAAGGTATCCAGAAGTGAAAGCTATATGGGATAAAGTACAAGAAGATATCAGAAAGGAGGTAGAAAGCTTTGTGCCCATGGAAGTTGATAGAAAGAAGAAATTAGAAGATATCAGAAAGGAAGAAGCTGAGCAAAGGAGATTGAAAAGAAAGAAATTAGCTCAAGATGATCAACTGTCAAAAAGGCTGAAGATGATTCATGAAGACACAGTTGATGAACTTAGAAATTATTTCAGATTTGTTGACTTTGAGAATAAGAAGATTGAAGATTCTGGAAAGAAGTCCAAGATAATCTCATTTTCTGTGGTTGAATCAAAAGAAGGGAATTATTTTATGATTCACAGAGAGGATAAAAGCTTCACAACATTCAATATGTTATGGGATGTGTTGCACTGTATTACAAGGGCAGATTTGTATGACTTATATGTGCAAGTGCAGACATACTATGCAGAGATTGAAGCTTCAGGAGTGGGATTAATTTTGCTTGGAGACTTAATTACCATCTGGGAAACTGAAGAAACGAGTGTTGATCCTCTGTGGAATGATCAAGAGAATTAGGAAATAACAAGATGGAGATTCTTTGAGTCATCAGGAGTTCATACACTAGAGATGGAAGATGGTACCATGATTCATATGCTGGCTGAGAGGAGATATCCATTAATTAGAGAAATTATGCTCAGAATGCTAGATCATGGAATGGAACTTGAAGATGAATCTGAAGTAGCTTTGGATGTTATTAAGCTATTTATCAGATGGGTCAAGTCTGAAGAGTAATATTGCATAATACTGGTACGATTTGTTTTGTAAAATAAGTATTTTTCAAAGTACTGCAAAAACAAACTGTACTTTAACAAAGTACTGCTTGCTGATATAAACCAGTATAAGTCCTTTAAAATAAAAATAAAATGTTTTGATGTTTAAAAGAAAAGGAAAAGGGATTTGAAAAGCAACACATGGTGTTAGTATTTATACTGCACAACAAATGGTAATCAACTCACCATGTTTAACAGACAAGAAAGAGTTTAACTCATCATGAGGGTACGGCTCTGATGTGAAAATCAAATCCGTTTATGGTTGATAGTTTACCAAAAACTATATGGTTATCAACTCACCATACTCTAATTGATCAAGAGTTGGCTAGTCCATAGCAAACGGCTATTGGTAAAGACTAATCAAATCCGTTGATAGCTGATGATTTGCTAAAAATCATAATTTTCAATGATCTTTGTACCAAAATATTGCTGAGTTGCTGAGAAGATATAGTGAAAGACAAGATGTTGATGAAGAGTACTTTGACACATGATAGATAAAAGACAAAGAAATAAAGAAACAATTTCTCTGAATGATTAAAGATTTGAAGATTAAAGATAACAAAGAAACTTGAAATCAAGCAAGTGGAGTTCAAGTTAGGGGAGGATTGTTGGGATATAAAATATCAAAGTATTTCTGGATGTCAAAGTACTGCTGCATGAAGAATAAAGTCAAAGTACTGCTGAAGGAAAAAGTCAAAGTACTGCTGTTATTGAAGAATGTTTAAAGTACTTCAAAGGAAACAAGGACTGATGTGCAATATTAGATAAGGATTAATGTGTAACATTGAACGAATATTCTAGAATTAGTTAGGGATAATGAATTGTCGTTCAAGGATTATATGTTGTAAACCGACTTAAGGTTATCTATATAAAGAGCCTTAAGAGGTATTAATCGATACAAGTTTTAGAGAAGTTCTCATAAGTTTTAGAAGTCGATCAAAGTTGATAATAGTTAGGGATTGTTAGTGAATCTGTGTAACAAAGCAGGTTCAAAGTTTGGTTAATATAAAAGTTCTTCTTAAGCTTTGTGTTAGTAGATTCCGCATACTTTACAAGGTTAAACAGTGTTTCAATACTAATAGTGTTGAGTTTACTCAATATTGTTAAACCCTTACAAGCTACAAAGTAGTTTGATCAGAGTATATCGATCCAACAATATGTAAGATAGGAAGTCAATAATATAAGTTATGCCTTAGATACCTCCCACTTTCACCTCCTAGTGCCCTTAACTTAGGATAACCTTGCCAACCTAGAATTAGGTATGCCTCTTCTTGATTACCCTAGGTCATCCCAAACCTTATAGTAACCCCTAGGAATTTAGACATAAGATATGACAAGTTGGGTACTTGTTATAACCTACCTTAAACCTTTACCACACTGTTGACATAAATAATGCCTAAAAACATTATTAACATGTTATCAATATCTGTATATTTTAATTATCACAAAATATAAACTCATAGAACTAAAACTTGTGACATAAACAAGTATTTAGTGATTAATATTTCTCTTTACATCCAAATCACTTAAGGTATGAATTAACAAAGTGTTTAGTATAATTTATGATCAAAGGGGTATTTAATTAACTAATACAAAGTTTATTTATTTATATAAACATATTATATATTTTTGAAAAGCACTTTTGGTAATAAAGAAAAATGTTTTATTCATACTAAATATATGAATTCAAATTTTTAACCAAAATCAGTTAGTTTTTCACCAAATAAACTTTCCCCACTAAAAGACAGAGAATCTGGCCGTTTCAGCTGGGCGGCCCCCTTAATTATAAAGGGTGGTCCCCTTAATTTTAAGGGGGCCGGCCATGATTTAAGGGGACCGGCCACGCTCCTCTGTCAGATTCTGTTGCCTATAAATACCACCTTAAACCTGGATTTTTTCCTCACCTTTTGCACTACTAAACTTTCTGATCTAGATCCAAATCTCCATTCTTTTATCCTTTGATCATAAGTATATAAATTCTTTGTTTCAAAGTGATCCAACCTTCATCCTCTCAAGTGCAAGAGAAGAATACTTCTATGTCTCAAGACAAGAAGTATTACAACTTGTTGTGATCTCCACATCCAAGTTGTTGGTGTATCATCAAAGATCATTTACATTATTCTTTGTGAAGATTGTTGTGAATATTTGATTGTAGATAGTTGTGTTAGATATTGATTGTGTGATTAGTTAGTAGCTTGGTGTGAAGAAGATAAGTTAGGAACTAGATTGGTGTGAAGAAGATAGGTGTGGAGTAGTTAGTTGTGAAGTAGATAGATTTGAAGAAGTTGTGTAGAAGTCGTGACTTAGGTGTGACGAAGTTGTGGTGTGAAAAGTGGTGTGTAGATTGGTGTGTAGATTGGTGTGTATATTGGTGTGTACGGTTTTCTCCGCCATAAGGGAGCTTGTTGATATAGTGAAGAAAACTCTCGAGTTAGGTGCTCGGGGAGTGGAGTAGGGCAAGGAAGGTGTCCTTGTAGCCGAACCACTATAAATCTCTTGTCTCCCGGTTCGATCTTTCCATCTCTTGCTTATTTCATTACTTATCATTATAATTTATTGTGTAGTATTAATTGTTTATATTGTACAAGACTTGAGATCACATATTATCGAATCTAAGTTTTTAAAAGCTAAGCAAAACTTTAAAACTAATTTTTATAACGAAGTAAAAAGACGTAAAACTATTCAACCCCCCTTCTAGTTTTCCACAATTGGTATCAAGAGCCACGTCTAACAAGATCTTTAAAATATATTGTATTTTAAAACTTGTAACGATCTATGGATTCTTTAAAATATTTAGAAGGGCAATCTATGCAAAGACCACCACTATTTGAAAGTGATGGATTTTTATATTGGAAAAATATATTCGAAACTTATGTGAAATCAAAAGATCTTGATCTTTGGCATATTATTACCTTTGGTGATTTTCCTCCTATTCAATATAATGTTGAAACTAAAATGAATGAAATTGTATCTTTTGAAGAACAAAATGATGATTTGAAAAAGAAATTAGCAAAAAATAATGAGGCTAAAATGGTAATTTATAATGCGTTACCACGCAAAGAATATGAAAGAATTTTTATGTGTAAAACCGCCAAAGAAATTTGGGATTCTTTATTAATTACTCACCAAGGTAATAGCCAAGTCAAAGATAATAAAATAGATCTTCTTGTAGAACAATATGAACAATTTACGATTCCGGAAGAGGAATCAATTGATAATGCTTTTGCTAAGTTTAACACTATCATCACAAGTTTAAAAGCACTTGATGAGCCATTTTCTAGTAAAAATTATGTTAGGAAATTTCTTAGGGCATTGCATCCAAAATGGCGAGCTAAGGTCACGGCAATCGAAGAATCAAAGAACTTGATGACGTTATCACTAGATGAACTAATTGGCAACTTGAAGGTTCATGAAGAAATCATAAGAAGAGATTCGGAAACGGTCAAAGTCAAGAAAGAACAAACCAAGTCCATTGCTCTAAAAGCCAAAAAGGAATCTAGTGATGATGATGATTCAAGTGACGAAAGTGAAGACGAAGAATATGCAATGGCCGTAAGAGAATTCAAGAAGTTCTTCAAGAGACGAGGAAGATTCACTAGATCATCACGAGACGAAAGAAGAGCATTCCAAAGGAATAGAAGTGACAACTACGGGAAAAGAAAGTGCTTTAGATGTGGAAGTCCAAATCATCTCATTGGCGAATGTCTAAAGCCACCGGGTTATGAAAATCAAGGTGCTTTTGTTAGTGGAACATGGAGTGATAATGACAAAGAAGAAGTTGAAAAGCCAAGAGACGAGAAGTGTTTTATGGCAAAAGAAAACGACGAAATATGTTTAGGAATTGACTTGGAACCTGACGAATGGATTAAAGATAGCGGATGTTCGAGGCACATGACGGGGAATCGCAATCTATTCTCTACATACAAGGCATACAATGGAGGTAACGTTATTTTCAGTAGTGACTTACGTGGAAAAATCATTGGCAAAGGTACGATCTCTCAAGACTCACTTACTATTGAAAATGTAGAGCATGTAGATAAATTAACATATAATTTGCTTAGTGTAGGACAAATATGTGATAATAAATGTAGAGTCACATTTACCGAAGATGATAGCAAAATAGTTAAGAATGGAAAAATTATAGGTAGAGGAATTAGAAAAGGTGGCATATATGTTATGAAATTAGGAAACAAACCTGAGGATAGGATATGCCTAACGACCCTAGATGAAAACTCTACACTATGGCATAGGAGATTGGGACATGCTAACATGCAACAAATACAATCTTTGGCCTCTAAGGAATTAGTTAGAAATTTGCCTAATCTAAAATATGACAAGCATTTTTGTGATGCATGTAAAATTGGAAAACAAGCTCATGCTAGTCACAAAGCCAAGAATATAGAATCCACTACTAGGTGCCTAGAATTATTACATATGGATCTTTTTGGTCCATCCGCTGTGCGGAGCTATGGAGGAAACAAATATACCTTAGTAATAGTAGATGACTACTCACGATACACGTGGACTAGGTTTTTAAGTGACAAAACCCAAGCCTTTGAAAAATTCGAAATATTTAGTAAAATTATTCAAAATAAATTAGGATGCTCAATAGTTGCCATTAGGACGGACCATGGTAGGGAATTTGATAACGAAGTACAATTCGAAAAATATTGCGAGTTAAATGGAATATCTCACAATTTCTCCGCTCCTCGTACTCCTCAATCAAATGGCGTAGTAGAAAGAAAAAATAGGTCACTACAAGAAATGAGTAGAACTATGTTAAATGAACAATCCATCCCACAAAAATTTTGGTGTCACGCCGTAGATACATCAACTTATATTTTAAATAGGGTATCAATTAGAAGAATTCTAGGAAAAACTCCTTATGAGTTATTAAGAGGTAGAAAACCAAACTTAAGCTACTTTAGGGTATTTGGAAGTAAATGCTATATTTTGAACACTAAGGACTATCTCACTAAGTTTGATCCAAAATCATATGAAGGAATATTTTTAGGATACTCACAAAATAGCAAAGCATATATAATACTTAACAAACACTCCATGAAAGTAGAGGAATCACTAAATGTAACATTTGATGAAACACCACCACCTCCTAAAACTTTACCTTTAGAAGATGATGATTTAGTCGAAGATGAAGCTATTGAGGTTAGTAAAACAAAACCCATAGGAAATGATAATGAAAACATTCACTTAGAAAATAACAAAATTGTTAATATTAAAGAATCTAGATCACATCCATTAGATAATATAATAGGACATCTTAACCAAAGAACCCTTAGATCACAAGCCCAAGATAAAAACAATTTCTTTTGTTTCCTCTCAACAATAGAACCTAAGAATATTAGCGAGGCTTTAAAGGATGAAAGTTGGATTATAGCTATACAAGAAGAATTAAATCAATTTAAGGCGAATGATGTTTGGGAACTAGTCCCAAATCCAAAAGATATGACCATCATAGGAACCAAATGGGTATATAGGAATAAGTTAGATGAGAATGGAATAGTTACTAGGAATACAGCTAGGTTAGTTGCCCAAGGTTATAATCAACAAGAAGGAATTGATTATGACGAAACTTATGCCCCCGTAGCTAGACTAGAATCAATTAGGATATTACTTGCCTATGCTTGCGCCCTAGATTTTAAGTTATTCCAAATGGATGTGAAAAGTGCATTCCTTAACGGTTTTATCAATGAGGAGGTATATGTGGCACAACCTCCAGGATTCATTGACTTCGCAAAACCTGATTATGTTTATAAGTTAAAGAAAGCTTTGTATGGACTCAAACAAGCTCCCAAAGCTTGGTATGATCGATTAAAAGCTTTTCTTATTAAACATGATTATTCCATGGGAATGGTAGATAACACTCTTTTCACTAAAAGGAAAGACCCAAATCTCATCATTGTTCAAATATATGTTGATGACATTATATTTGGATCGACTTGTCAAGACATGTGTGATGAATTTGCCAAAATCATGCATGATGAGTTTGAGATGAGTATGATGGGTGAACTTAACTTCTTCCTAGGATTACAAATAAAACAATTAGAAGATGGAATATTCTTTAACCAATCTAAGTACATTAAGGAAATGCTTAAGAAGTTTGGCCTAGAAGACTCAAAACCCATGAAAACTCCCATGTCTACGGAGGTAAAGCTCACAAAAGATGATGAAGGTGAGTCTGTAGATAACACCAAGTATAGAGCAATGATAGGTAGTTTACTATACTTGACGGCAAGTAGACCCGACATCATGTTTAGTGTCTGCCTTTGTGCCCGTTTTCAAGAGGATCCCAAAACCTCTCACCTAGAAGCGGTTAAGCGTATCTTCCGATACGTTAAAGGCACTATACACTTAGGATTATGGTATCCTAAGGAATCCGGCATAGAAACCATTGTCTATGCGGATTCGGATCATGCGGGAGACTACGTAGATAGAAAGATCACTAGCGGTATTTGCACGTTTATGGGATGTTGTCTAAGGTCTTGGTTTTCGAAGAAGCAAACCGCTCTTGCTATTTCTACCACCGAAGCCGAATATGTAAGCGCCGGAAAGGCATGTCAACAAGCACTATGGATGAAACAAGCTCTCGTAGACTATGGCATTAGGTTAGAAAATGTCCCTGTTATGTGCGATAACAAAGGTGCGATAGATTTAAGTAAAAATCCGGTGCAACATTCTAGGATTAAACACATAGAAATACGTCACCATTTTCTTAGGGATAATGTACAAAAAGGAAATATATCTATAGAAAAGGTTGCATCGGAAGACAACATTGCGGATATATTCACAAAACCCCTTAAGCGTGAATTATTCAACCACTTGCGTTTAGGATTAGGAATGATGGAACAAGTTGACTAAATTACATTGAATTAATTCTAATTTATACTTGCATGAAAATTTATTTTTCTTCCATTCCACCCTTTCTGAGTCTAGGAATCTATTTCGCACAAAACTAAAGATTGAGAAGATTTATTTTCTTTGCATAAATTTTTTTTAATTCAATCAATTTTCTCTAAAAATTATTCTCACAATCTAGGAATCACATGAAAATCATTTTCCTTGCATTGTTGACTAATTCTAAAAACATTGTATTTCAAAATCATGCATAAACTCTCACATAAATTGTCAAGGTATATAATCTAATATATGTCTTTGACATTCATGACCGAGCAAAAATTGAATCAAGGAGATCATTTGGATTGTTTCTTAGGATCGTTATTTCCTTTTGCTTCTAGGAGTCGAAACAATCACAACTCCACATTTGTTGCATATAGACACTCACTAGGAACAATTCACTAGTAATGGTGTCATCTTGATCCATCATTAGTTTTTCACTCACTAATTGCCTTTGCCTTTAATCTAAGATAGGTGCCTTAGGAAGCTTAAGTGTGCTTTCCTTTACTTACCTCCTATTGCTTATTATGTGTTGATTATTTGCTCTTGTGCCTATGTGTTGTTTTGCATGCATGACATTTAATGATTAGATTAGATGCTATATTGCCTAAAGGAATTGAACTTGCTTGAATCCAAAAACACAACCTTTCTGCAAATTTTCTGCCAAAAACCCAATTCTGGCAATCTGAAAATCACCAGATGGGCGGCCCCCTTAATTATGTAAGGCGGCCCCCTTAATTTTAAGGGGACCTCCCCCTAATTAAGGGGATCGGCCATCTGATGGACGGGTTTACAGAATCTTTTCTGCTTTTTAGCCCATTTCAACCTACATTTCCCATTTTTCACCAACACATTTTGTCCTAATCCCCCAAACAAACCTTATCCATCCTTAAACACACAAATCTTACACTATAAATATCCCCAATCCTCAAAACTCTCCATTCATCCCATCATGAACTCTCCAAACAAACCAAAATCAAAAGCCTCAAGGCTAGCAAGGATGACGGAAAAACCCGTTTGGCGAAGAAAAAGCCCTCGAAACAAATCCATCATCATTAATGAAGTTGGAAGTCATTCCACACCCCCAACTTCTTACTTCCCAAACTTTGCATCAAACCAACAAGGTCATTCATTTGATCCTCTTTACAAACCATACAACATTGGCCAAACATCTTCCTTCAAGCCAAACTACACATCTCAACCTCCAACCACTTATAATGATCCATACAAGTTTGATCAACCATCAAACTACAATTCCAACTACACAAACCCAACTCTTCCATACCAAACCTATGATCCCCTCCACATTGCCACGGAAAAACAAAAGTTCCGTGATGAAATAAACCAAATCCATGATCTTAGTGATCTCCTTGCTATGCATCTTGCACAACGTAACAAAGGGCAACCTCCATCATCACCCTATGCAAATTGCCTTCCCCACTCTCTCAACTTGGATCAAGTTACAAACCACACTCACTTTTGCCCTTGTTGCATATTCCTTCAAAAACAAATCCTCTACTTGAGTGAAGATATTTCTTGGATTGAATATCTTCTCACTCGTAATCATCCATTACCACCCTTGACACGATACAACATCGTGAGATCCACTTCTTCCGCTCCACACTCCACTCCATATCCCTCTCAATCAAACATCTAAGCTTTATGCTTATGTTTCCCTTCAAGCAAATAAAACAATCAACCATGGGTTGCAAGCAAGTCCAAGTGCTCTCTTAGGCAATATAGGACTATGTCTTTTATTTTGTGTTATTTTTATCAATATGCTTCAAGCATATTGAATGTTGTAATGCTTATCATTTCTATAATGCTTGAATGAATCTATGTTTAGTTGCATAATTGTTGCCTTGCATATATGTGTATCTTGCTCTCTTCAAATATTTTTGTAGCAAAGATCTCCATAGCTCGTTCCCTTGGTGCTCTCAAATGAGGGGGAGCATACATCAAGGGGGAGCATTCTACCCGTTTAAACTTCCCTCGCGAAGCTTACTCGGCTTAACCTTTTTAATTTTACAAAAAGGGGGAGAAGAAAAATGTAAACTCTATAATACTTGTCTAAAAACAAGTTTTAGATATATTGAGTTTAAGGTTTTGTAATAATCAAAAAGGGGGAGATTGTTGACATAAATAATGCCTAAAAACATTATTAACATGTTATCAATATCTCTATGTTTTAATTATCACAAAATATAAACTCATAGAACTAAAACTTGTGACATAAACAAGTATTTAGTGATTAATATTTCTCTTTACATCCAAATCACTTAAGGTATGAATTAACAAAGTGTTTAGTATAATTTATGATCAAAGGGGTATTTAATTAACTAATACAAAGTTTATTTATTTATATAAACATATTATATATTTTTGAAAAACACTTTTGGTAATAAAGAAAAAATTTTTATTCATACTAAATATATGAATTCAAATTTTTAACCAAAATTAGTTAGTTTTTCACCAAATAAACTTTCCCCACTAAAAGACAAAGAATCTGGCCGTTTCAGCTGGGCGGCCCCCTTAATTATAAAGGGCGGTCCCCTTAATTTTAAGGGGGCCGGCCATGATTTAAGAGGACCGGCCACGCTCCTCTGTCAGATTCTGTTGCCTATAAATACCACCTTAAACCTGGATTTTTTCCTCACCTTTTGCACTACTAAACTTTCTGATCTAGATCCAAATCTCCATTCTTTTATCCTTTGATCATAAGTATATAAATTATTTGTTTCAAAGTGATCCAACGTTCATCCTCTCAAGTGCAAGAGAAGAATACTTCTATCTCTCAAGACAAGAAGTATTACAACTTGTTGTGATCTCCGCATCCAAGTTGTTGGTGTATCATCAAAGATCATTTACATTATTCTTTGTGAAGATTGTTGTGAATATTTGATTGTAGATAGTTGTGTTAGATATTGATTGTGTGATTAGTTAGTAGCTTGGTGTGAAGAAGATAAGTTAGGAACTAGATTGGTGTGAAGAAGATAGGTGTGGAGTAGTTAGTTGTGAAGTAGATAGATTTGAAGAAGTTGTGTAGAAGTCGTGACTTAGGTGTGACGAAGTTGTGGTGTGAAAAGTGGTGTGTAGATTGGTGTGTAGATTGGTGTGTATATTGGTGTGTACGGTTTTCTCCGCCATAAGGGAGCTTGTTGATATAGTGAAGAAAACTCTCGAGTTAGGTGCTCGGGGAGTGGAGTAGGGCAAGGAAGGTGTCCTTGTAGCCGAACCACTATAAATCTCTTGTCTCCCGGTTCGATCTTTCCATCTCTTACTTATTTCATTACTTATCATTATAATTTATTGTGTAGTATTAATTGTTTATATTGTACAAGACTTGAGATCACATAATATCGAATCTAAGTTTTTAAAAGCTAAGCAAAACTTTAAAACTAATTTTTATAAAGAAGTAAAAAGACGTAAAACTATTCAACCCCCCTTCTAGTTTTCCACACACACTATAACTTCTAGGAACTTAGGATGAACCATCCCTATGCCTTAGATTCATAAATTCTCAAAACTTTTAAATCTTAACTCGTTTGGGTTTCGAATTCAAACCCAAAACCTTACTGAGAACTGTCTCGTAAGGATACTTATTCTTGAACTTTAGGCATTATAAGGAAGCCTAAAGTGTCATTCTATAGAGTCTGTTCCCTATTCCCAATCCCAATCTTCCTAAAATCCCTATCCTCTTAAACCTAACAACAAGACATTTGGCATAAATAGTGACACTTGTTGAAAAACAAGTTATTTATGACCTTATGTAGTTGTAACTTCCACTCCTGTTATTTCATGATATTATATGTCATGAATAACAACTTCATTTGAATTTCATCTCTTTTCCACCTCCTAAAAACTAAATCCCTTAAAAACACTCCCTTATCATTTCATATGATACTAATGATGAGAATTCTTATTCTATATCATAGAGATCTGAATTCTTTCCAAATTCAGTATCCCTAGTTCTCACTACTTCCTTAGCCTTCTTTCCCAGTCTTCCCTCATTACACCTCTAAATTACTATGATTCCTGAAATAGTTATTCCCTCTTAGAAAACCGTATTACACTCTAGGATTCCCATAATTGAGGATTAGAAATAACTCTAGGATTCCCATACTTGAGGTTAGAAATAACTCTAGGATGCCCTTAGGAAAACATAAGAATAAACATAGGATACTTTGAATAGACTATCTCTAAGAAATCATTGAGGAAATAGAACAATAAGATTAGAAATATTCGAGGTTTTATTAACTAGAAACCAAACTAGAGAAAAACCCATGCCCGATAGAAAGTGATGATGTACCCTCCGATTAGCTCGAAGGATCCCCCTTCGAGTCTGATCGCAACCTACATAATCGAAGGCTCTGGCTAGCCTCCTTAAAATTTCTTTGGTGTAAAACTAATCATCAATGATCTAGTTACCAAGTGGGAATTTGCCAATCGAAGGATTAAGCCCTTCGGGGTATCTCTCGATAAGTTTTAAGGACGGAACAATGCCAAGTCCAAATATTGGTGAGACCAAGTCTTACCCACGTCTCCTCTTTCTCTTTAGCTCCCCCGCTAAACTAGGAGGAGTGGGACACTAAACCCTAGCGGTTACCACAAATCATAGGACGCCCCCATGATCTCTCTCAAACGTGTGACCACTCTCCAGGACTGTTTTCTCCACCTATAAATAGTCCTGGACGATGACAAATCTGGTATGCAATCTTTCTCACCTTATGATGCGTGGAAATTGCACCAGGCTTTACCTCTCAAGGGATCTTGAGAAGCTTACAACCCCCACCAGGCAGTGTACCTGATCGTTGTAGTATAGTATAGTGACAAGTACCGGGGGATTGATCGTTCAGCTAGGAATAGTGTCGTTAGGATTGAAATTAATCTAACTAGGTCTAAAGGTGAAGGATGATTCTTTTTATGTTTTTATATTTTATGAAAAGCAATTAAAAATCTCGGGTTTGAAGGATTTGGGCGGAATTAGTTGCTAATCAACTAACCCAATACTAAAGATGCAATCAAAATAAAATACTAGAAATGAAAATAAACTAAATTATACTAAAGTTGTGAGCAATAAGTGGAGAAAATGTGTTTACTTAGATTTCACTACTCCCTAGACATCTTTTACACGTTAATTACTTGTTATAATTGCATGGATGACGGATCGTATTCCTTAATACCATTCATGGGGTGGCACACTTAACTCCCCAATTCTATGAGCTCTTATCTCCTCCTACACCATGCCCATCACAACTATAGGGATTGTAAACAGTGGCTCATGCATTAAATACAACCAATAAAGACCTAGTGCGCGTCGGTTCATGTTTCTTAAGACGTTCAAGCATGTTACCAATTGGAGATCTGCCAGTTTTCTTAAGCCTAACATATAAATCATTCATCCAAGACAAGTATAAACAAGTAATCAACACATAATTAACATCTAGATTTCATTAGATCCAAGCAAACACAAGATAGATCTAGCCTAGCATGATGGAATTAAGACAAGAACAAGATATAGACAACCAACACATAGACATATTGATTGAATTAAAAGAACACTTATCTCAATTACACATGAAAGGTATCAAGGGTTTGGAACCCTTGAAAAACCTGTAAAATTCGCAACAAAATCGTACTTAGGGTTTCTCCAAAACTTCTCTTTTTTTAATGTGAAAATTAGAAAACTATATATAGGAAAAGGGGTCTGACGGCGTCAAGACCAAACTTGTGACGCCGTCACCTCGCCGCCTAAACTATTCTCGGACTGCCTTGATCTACATTTGACGCCGTCAAGACTTAATCATTTCTAGGCCGTCATGACTTTTACTCTTGACGCCCTACCTTCGTGACGCCGTCAAATCTGTACTGGGTCGTCATGGACTTTTGCTCTTGACGCCGTCAGAGAGTTACTCTTGACGCCGTCACCTACTGTTCCTAGCATGGAAAATTAAGACTTTGGCGTTTTTTTCACTTTTATGCTCCAAAAACGTCCGAATTGCTTCCTTTTCCAGATTTCTCTCCCAAAGTACCTAAAATCACAAAAGGAACGATTTAGGGCAATATTTGATCAAATAAATTCGAATTCTGGCTTAAATGACCCCCTAAAAACGGATCATTTTTCGCCTCATCATATACCCTTACACTTGAGATTTGCTTGTCCTCAAGCAAATGCGCTTTTATTCTACTCAAAAGACAAGTTAGGGGTCATTTAACACTAATATAAAAGTAATTACAACAAATAATCGTTCCACTAAAGACCAATAGACAAGCACGGAGGTCATACACTAGCACCTCACAAATAGTGTTTAGATACTCATATCTCTCGGGTGTAATAAAGTGTAAATTACAATATGGAAACGGAAGATATCTCTCACTACCTGTCATAGCAAAATAGATTACCATAGGCTTGGGAAAGGATCAAACCTCCACCACATGGCGTAAGCACCTAGGATAAACTATCAAAGAGGTCTTTTAAAGGGTTGTAACGTTAGGTGTAGGGATATGAAATACACGGTTTTGTTGGATAAAGGAAGTTTTACTGGTGGCGAGTTAACAATCTTGGTTAATTACATGTACAATATGGCGTTGCTAAGCCAAGACTAGACTCGACTTAAGCTAATAAATGAAAAATAACAAAAACATAAAATGAACATAGAATGAAACGGGATGGTAGTCCGTATGTTTTTCTTCTCTTTTCCTTTTTCTATTTTTTTTTTCTTTTTCTTGATTTTTTCGATTTCTTTTTTTTTTTTTTTTTTTTTTTTTACATACACTCTTGCCCTACCATCCAAAATAATACATCATAGGGAATGAATATTCCCCTTACACTTGAATCTTTACATACTTTACAATAAACTAATCTATTGACTCGAATTAAGAAAATCAAAACACTTGGAGTACTTTTAAGATTAACGTACATATGGGGGTAATAAATGATGTTCTTCCCCATTACTCCATAAAATAAGTACTTACCCATGAGTCCCAATCGTCCCAAAACAATATGTACAAGGATATGACTCGACTTAGCCACCATGTAATCAATTAGAAAGTTAACTTAGGGTTTAACAAATAACAATAATGCACTAAAAATGAGCGCATACACGGAAGGCTAAGGCGATTTAGTTGTACATTTAAGTGGGGTGTAACAAATTCTTCCTTTAAGTAAAATGCTTAAAGTTAGAAACGAAAAGATAGGCTCGGAGGGGTGTACTATGGGTATCGTGTACTAAAAATGAGTACAACGCTAAGGTGTGGGAAAAATTAGTTGACTTAACTAGCCAAATAATATGACATAAATGGTCAAGTAATTATGATACGGGTTTAACACAAGGGTGATCCTAATGCCTCTTATCATGTAGTAAATCCTACTACACGAATGTAGTCTCACTAGCGGTCTCGGGATGCATCACTAACGCAAGTTCTAGAATCTAAATGTTGTTAGTGCAAACGTTACGACGTTTAATCTATACAATGTCTTTATGTTTTAATGATGACAAACACGTAACTTATAATACATAATGTAAAGTGCACAAGTTACTTGTTCACACATAGATTGGGCCAAGCATACAAGAATTATACTTATGGACTTACTTAATTGGATCGGCTAAATGGATCGGGCCAAGCATACAAACAAGCCCATTCGGGGCCCAATAATAACTGGCCCAACAAGGCCCATCAAGACCTCCTAAAAGCTTCTAGAACATGGAGGGAAAAGGAAAAATTCAAAATTCAAATTTTGAATTTAGGAGGGAAATGGATGGAATATTCTTTGGGATATTCTTTATGCTATGGAATATTCTTTGGCATATCCCTTATGCTTTGGAATATTCTTTGGCATATGCCTTATGCTATGGAATATTCTTTGGCATATTCCTTATGCTTTGGAATATTCTTTGGCATATTCCAAGATGCTTTACTTGGTCTCCAAGGGTGAAGCCTATAAATACCATGCACATGTTCATCATTCAAGGTTGATCATCCAAGAAAGAAAAACACACACAAGTAGTTTCATCTTGTAACTAGACTAGGAAAATGTAAGTCTAGAGTCTCATTGTAATAGGGAAGATTCGGACGATCTATAAGTCCGTAGGTGATTGTGTGTAGATTAGGTCAATTCGTATGTCTAGTATGTGAAGGCTTGGTTCGGGTGAAGAACCAAGTATGTCAAAGAGTGAAGGCTTGGTTTGGGTGAAGAACCAAGTATGTTACTATTTTGTTCGTGTAAAGGCTTGGTTTGGGTGAAGAACCAAGTATGTTATTTGTGTGAAGGCTTGGATTGGGTGAAGATCCAAGTATGTCTTAGTGTGAAGGCTTGAGTCGGGTGAAGATACAAGTGAACGGGAGTGCTCGTTCGTGTGAAGGCTTAGATCGTGTGTCGATCTAAGTGGGACAAGAGTGCTTGTTCGTGTGGCCACGTGGGCCTTGGTAGATTGGTTCTAGCTAGGATTAGGAATCGACATTCCGCTTAGTGTCGCTAAACTTGGTGTAAGCTTGTGTACGGTTTGTTCTGCCATAAAGGAGCATGTTGATTAGTGAAGTAACTCTCGAGTGTGGTACTCGGGGAGTGGAGTAGGACGAAGTGGTGCTTCGTGCCGAACCACTATAAATCTCCGTGTCCGGTTTGCGTTTTCTTTTCCTTACTCTTTACTTTTATTCTTGCATTTATCGCTTTATATCTATGCTTGCAAATATGTGTTGATTGTTGCTTATATTGTCATGATGATTGATTGTGTTATAGTTACAAGTTAATATTGTAATTGTGTATATAACTATATGATATAGTCTAATAGATTATTATTCACCCTTCTCATATTGAGTTTAACTTAACAGATAATTTGATACAAAACATTTTAAGATTTTAAGAAGGAAAACTTTAATTGAAGATTTTGAAACAAACCTTTTTTAAACAAAGAAGAGGAAAAACTATTCAACCCCCCTTCTAGTTTTCCACAATTGGTACCAGAGCCACGTCGCTCTAATTTTCAAAACAAATGGTTTTAAAAATTGAGTACGATCCATGTATCAAATTACCCATTAAGGAGGATTAAATATGAAAAGTGTTTTGTTGATTAACTTGTATTAGTTTTGATATTATATACACTAATTATACTAGCTCGAGATAAGATTATGCTTAAAACAAGTGTTATATGTTCGTTATTAAAATCAGAAAGTTACACACCTTTCCACAAAGTCAGAAAACAATTTTTTGCAAAAAATGTAATTTTGAGTACCAGATGGGTGGCCCCCTTAATTGTCTGGGTGGCCCCCTTAAATACTGGGCGGCCCCCTTAAATATTTAAGGGGTCCGCCTGTCTGTTCGCAGTTTTTTCAGAAACTTTGAAAAATCATATAAAAATAACCGTAACTCCGTAGAAGTCGTGCCACCCGGCATTTTAAAGGTAATTGAGTCTACTTTCATTTAAAAATACTTACAAGTAATCATTACAAACTTAAATATATCAGAAAGTTAAAATACTACACGGAGGTCAAAAATTTGAGTCTTGTTTTAACGTAAAACTTGTATTTTACCTTTTCCTTCGAGTCGGGCATTCCTAGTCGGTATATCCTTGAAAAATTAAGTATTTATACTTTCAAAATATTGATCTTAATTAAATTTTAAAATGAGTAAGAAACAATTTTATTTTCAAATAAAATCGAGCTAAGTAAACATTGGTATATGTAATACACAAAACGACGACAAGTGTTTTATGTGCTATGTGAACTCATTTGTGATTTTATTTTGTTAATAGAGCATACTAGATAATCGTTGCTATTTGTAATTTAGCTATTTGAATATCTTAGCATATGTGTCATGTACTCTATTAGTTCGTAGCTAGTTGTCCGTTTTTGCTTAACTAGATCTTATGCTAAATTTCTTGCGTTAATTTTGCATACTTAGTCTTGCATTGCATATAGGTATAGATGGCTTAATGTTAGTTAAACATCTTGTAAATGAAGTTAAATCTAGTTACCTAAATATTTCAAACAATCTAATATATTTTCAACAAACGCTTAAATATTTTTAACAAATTACCTTGTTTTACCTTAAGTTATTTAATAAGAGAAATTGAATCATTGTAAAACATTAGTAGTTATATAAAAGAAAAGGTATTTTCAAAATCTAAGTGTGTTCATAATAAGTAAAAATGAAGAGTCTTTCACATAAACAAAACATATAACAATCATGAAATAATAAGTCAACTTTCAATCATTCACTAATAAAAAATCTTAGGATTAATGGAACACACTATCAAAATGTTTATTTATTTCAAATGAGTGTCCGTGAGGGTCAAGAAAGATCTTGATATTATATCAATTCGTTATTCAAATTATGGTTGATATATTTATCAAATCTAATTGACACATTTTTTAGTGTAGACAAGAAATTGGATTGCTATTTGTTTAGCTTCAAGATTATATCAAATTACAACAAAAGATATAGTCTTGAATTTACATACTCAATCACACTAGATTGATATGAAAATAGTTATATCCTTTGTAGATGAAAAGAGTATGCATTGGATCATAACTCACACTTGTGTTGATAATGTCATATTGAATCTACTTGTCCAATAATTGTGTTCCAAATATTAGAATAACATTTTAAACACATTTATAAAATATACAATGAAGTAGGATTGACAACTTGGATGTTTCGTCCGAAATATTCAAGCAATTTACATTGTAATGCAATGGATAAATGTGTCATATCCGAAAAACCAAACATGAGCAAACTAACAACATATGTAAACTTTGCTCACACTACTTAAAATCATCACTTCAAGATAAAATACATATTTAAGAATAATACACACTATATATTCTATGTATTTCATTTTCTTTGTAGCATGAATGGTTGTGTTACAAGATAATGCACTACACTTTCCTTTTTGAAATAATATAAGTTATTAGCAAGGTTGTCAGGATCGCGATCCTGATCGTAGGATCGCACCCTACTTTGAAAAAACGATCAGGATCGTAGCGGGATCTTAATTCTGGTAGGATCGCTGCAGGATCGTAGGATCGTTAGCAGGATCGTGGGATCGTTAGCGATCCGATCCTACTGATAACCTTTTTTTTTTTTTTTTTTTTAATTTTATTTTTATATGAAACATTATTTTAGCCTTTGAGGCCCTTGTGACTTTTTGTCTTAAATAGCCCAATAACAAAACACTCAAAGTCCACGACATGAAAATAAAAAATACGTGGATAACAAAACCTAATTCCTAAATCTGAAATACAGCTTGCACATGCGTAATTTTTATTTTTATACTAGCATTCATCTCACGTTAAAATATAAACCACGATTAGATTTTAAAGAATCTATAGTATATATTATACTAAATCTGATCATCAACTTGTATCGTAACTGAAGCACAAGAATTTTGACAAATTTCGAGTCTTCTACAAATTTGCACCACTACGTTTAAAACATGGAAATGATAATATGAGGACTTTAAATGGAAATACGATGACTATCTTTTAAAGTTGCCTAATTTCTTTTTTAGTTCTTTAATTTTTTAGTTATTTAATTGATTGGTGTGTTGAGTTTAGACTTTAAATTTTTAGCAAATCAGTTAGTTAATTGGTGTGTTATGCTCGATCGTATCAAACTTTTTTTGTTTTTTTTTTTTTTTTTTTTTGAATAGAGCTCGATCAATATATTTTGGAGTCAGTAACTTGCAATTGTACTATTGAGAAATATATAAAACAATAGAAGTATAAAACTACGACTCCTATGTGAAAATGTATACATTTTCATAGGATCTTACGATCCTGATCCGATCCTACGATCCCGATCTTGCAAAGCCGAAAACAATCCTAGGTAAGATCCCGATCCTGACAACCTTGGTTATTAGAATTGAAAAATAACTTGTCACAATCCATAAACAAATAATTTTGTTTCAAATACCAGTTAAATTATGATATATAACATTAGCAAAAATCATAGAAAATAATATTTGCTTTAGAATATATAAATGTCTAGTTTTGATATCATTTGTGAATCACAATCTCATTTAAGATAAATAATCTTAATGGGATTCATTTTTCAAGATATGCCAAGGAGCATTCTTAAATCAAGCACATTTATTTAATCAAGTAATATGCCATCAAAACCAAATAACCGGTTAATCATGAACAAAAGATTAAAACTTTGCGTTTACTCTTATCTAAACATTTAACACATCTCTATTGGGATAGTGAGTAAAATATATCATGTAGACTTACCTTCATTAAAACATGATGTTTGAGTCACATTAAGCCAAGCATTAGTGAATCAAGCAAACTTCATATTTGGTACTCTTGGATAGGTAAATTTAGGAACTAAATTTCTTCTAAAAAGAGAATGACTACTGGAGAATCTATTGACTAGAAATTCAATTTAACCTAACGGTTGAATTGCTTCTATGTGAGAAGTTGGGTGTGTGTAACCCGTAAAAATGGTCGTGTTTAGCCTGAATTGAGCACCACTAGTAATAGTCTCATACTCATTCTCCAACTTGATTAAATTGCTCTTCCTAAATATACCTAACGCTAGTCTACTTTTATGAACTTTGTTTCTCATTAGATGCTTTCATTCCTAGATTTATGGCATATCGCATATATGTTATTTCTAGATGATTATTTGTTCCTATGTGATTTGATTGTATGCCTTTACATGGTTTACTATATATGTATCATTCATCTAGGTATATTTTTCTTACCTTTAGATCCTACACCCTCATTTCATGAGAACCTTAGTGTCATTATCCGATAGGTCATATTAGTCTCAAAATATATCCGGATGAGCATGAATTTAATGGGAAGGGAAATCACACTCACTCACATATATCCTTCTACCTCACACCCAAAACCGAGTCATCCTTTGTACTACCAATCTCGAGTCATCCACCTTTTCCATGTCCTCAAAGAAACCAAGAATCAATACCATACCTCCTAAACCACTCCTCATTGAGTTAACACAAGACAACACCATCAACTCAAGAAACCTCTACCTCCTCCATACCATCATCATCATCACAAATCAATGACTATATCAGCACCCACTTGTCACCTCCATCAAGAACCACCATCTCCAACAAAAACTTGTCATCATACCATCAAAACAACTCTTCATTGACCTTACTAATGAAGACGACACCACTCCATCCATCAAAGAATATATCAACTCACAATTGTCTCCACCACCACCTCCTACCCAAGAAATTCCTTCCTTGAACATCACTCTTCCGCTGCCACCTAGTCATCTCCACTTGATCCTCATTTCCCATCTTCACAAGAAGATTCAACCATGTCACCATTCCCTACATTCTACTAAGTACGCCATCACCACCAAAACTTAAATCCCTGAAAGTCAAGTGAATTTCTTTATGAAATGCATCCTTTCCACTTTCTAGCAAGTGAAGAACACAAAGAAGATATCCAAGCTTCAAGTGTTGTCAAGTTATCACCACCTCATCCAAGTGAATTTCATTACGAAATGAGTCATTTCCACTTTCTAGCAAGTGAAGAACACAAAGAAGATATCCAAGCTTCAAGTGTTGTCAAGTTATCACCACCTCATCCAAGTGAATTTCATTACGAAATGCGTCATTTCCACTTTCTAGCAAGTGAAGAACACAATGAAGATATATAAGCTTCAAGTGTTTTCGACTCATCACCACCTCATTTCACATATCCACCTTCGGTCGTCAACCAACAAAACACTTAAAAATCCCATGATTCCTTATCATCCACCCTTGTCAAACGATATATTAATCTAAACCATAATTGTCAACCCTTTGTCATCACCTTCCCTTTACATTCACGCTCATCCCTCCTCATTCTCCTACATTTTCCTAGGTTCTAATCTTTGCATTTGGTTCTAATTTTTTTTTTGGGATTTAGGTTGTTGTTCTTTTTAAAACAATAATTGCATGTGTCATATTTTTAGTGCATATACCTATTACGTCCATATATTGTTCCCCTATTAGTATCATGCATATATCTATCATCATCATTATATATAGTTGCACTTGTCTACTAACTTTGTTTTGAAGGATTACTTCATCGCTCGACTCTTTGGTAGCCAAAACTAGTTTTGAGCATACACCAAGGGGGAGCATTTGTTGTTTTAAACTAACCCTTGATGTAGGTTAAGAAGGATGCAATAAGCTAGGGGGAGCTTATGGATATGCTAAAGTCAATAAGGATGCAATGAGCTAGGGGGAGCTCGAAAGTAGTTGGGTACTTAGTTCGGAGTTTGTTAAACAATGGCGTTAGGAGCAAGGCTTCACTAGGATGACGCATGCTCAATTCTTTTAATGATGGGGTTCGGGATTTTCTAATACTTTAGGGGATCATCTTTCATTCTATTTACTCAAGTCTTCCTCAAGCCATCTACATTAGGAGACACCTTTTTGCTTCGACAAAAGGGGGAGAGACGAGTGTAAACTAGTAACTTATACACTTTACTATGAGTTACGGTTTACATATTTGTCATCATCAAAAAGGGGGAGATTGTTAGTGCAAACGTTACGACGTTTAATCTATACAATGTCTTTATGTTTTAATGATGACAAACACGTAACTTGTAATACATAATGTAAAGTGCACAAGTTACTTGTTCACACATAGATCGGGCCAAGCATACAAGAATTATACTTATGGACTTACTTAATTGGATCGGCTAAATGGATCGGGCCAAGCATACAAACAAGCCCATTCGGGGCCCAACAAGGCCCATCAAGACCTCCTAAAAGCTTCTAGAACATGGAGGGAAAAGGAAAAATTCAAAATTCAAATTTTGAATTTAGGAGGGAAATGGATGGAATATTCTTTGGGATATTCTTTATGCTATGGAATATTCTTTGGCATATTCCTTATGCTTTGGAATATTCTTTGGCATATGCCTTATGCTATGGAATATTCTTTGGCATATTCCTTATGCTTTGGAATATTCTTTGGCATATTCCAAGATGCTTTACTTGGTCTCCAAGGGTGAAGCCTATAAATACCATGCACATGTTCATCATTCAAGGTTGATCATCCAAGAAAGAAAAACACACACAAGTAGTTTCATCTTGTAACTAGACTAGGAAAATGTAAGTCTAGAGTCTCATTGTAATAGGGAAGATTCGGACGATCTATAAGTCCGTAGGTGATTGTGTGTAGATTAGGTTAATTCGTATGTCTAGTATGTGAAGGCTTGGTTCGGGTGAAGAACCAAGTGTGTCAAAGAGTGAAGGCTTGGTTTGGGTGAAGAACCAAGTATGTTACTATTTTGTTCATGTGAAGGCTTGGTTTGGGTGAAGAACCAAGTATGTTATTTGTATGAAGGCTTGGATTGGGTGAAGATCCAAGTATGTCTTAGTGTGAAGGCTTGAGTCAGGTGAAGATACAAGTGAACGGGAGTGCTCGTTCGTGTGAAGGCTTAGATCGTGTGTCGATCTAAGTGGGACAAGAGTGCTTGTTTGTGTGGCCACGTGGGCCTTGGTAGATTGGTTCTAGCTAGGATTAGGACTCGACATTCCGCTTAGTGTCGCTAAACTTGGTGTAAGCTTGTGTACGGTTTGTTCCGCCATAAAGGAGCATGTTGATTAGTGAAGTATCTCTCGAGTGTGGTACTCGGGGAGTGGAGTAGGACGAAGAGGTGCTTCGTGCCGAACCACTATAAATCTCCATGTCCGGTTTGCGTTTTCTTTTCCTTACTCTTTACTTTTATTCTTGCATTTATCGCTTTATATCTATGCTTGCAAATATGTGTTGATTGTTGCTTATATTGTCATGATGATTGATTGTGTTATAGTTACAAGTTAATATTGTAATTGTGTATATAACTATATGATATAGTCTAATAGATTATTATTCACCCTTCTCATATTGAGTTTAACTTAACAGATAATTTGATACAAAACATTTTAAGATTTTAAGAAGGAAAACTTTAATTGAAGATTTTGAAACAAACCTTTTTTAAACGAAGAAGAGGAAAAACTATTCAACCCCCCTTCTAGTTTTCCACAAATGCTACCGGTACACTCATAAGCACTAATAGTAAATGCTTTCCCTATCAAATCTAAAGGCGAACCTCAAATATTTGGGTGGAAAATTTTTCTGAATATACGGTTATGTGCTAGTCAAACAATTTCCTATCCATGAGACGCTTGCTATGGCTAAAGTTTCACTCCTAAATGTTGTAAAAAATTTTAAATTTGGCGCTAAAATTGCACTAACAAGTATTTCTCATAGTTTTATTACACATCTACCATTAAACAAAACAAACTCAAGCGAAAGTGCATATGTAAGGTATCATCTTTTTACCCTCCCCTTACACTTAAGATGAACATTGTCCCCAATGTTCAAGTAAAGAATGTAAAAGTGAAAAAGTTAAAAGAATGAAATCAAATACTCCCCTGATTCGCTCGGTATGGATAATAAGGTGGCCAGGTTAAATCTTCCTCCAAGAAAATGAACAATCAAAGCTTCCCTTCCAGAATATAAATCATCTTCTTGTCATACATAACCTGTAAAACCTGATAAAATAGACAAGACAACCTCGCGTAAAATCAGCGGCATCCTATATAAGTTACTAAATCCTAGAAAACAAGATAAGATATAATGCTTGTGGAATGAAGTTTGCAGATCTCCTGGAGATTATAAAACTTAATAATTCACAAAAACCGTAAGACTCCGTTAGAAAAACAAAACCGGTAAAATTTCCAGATTTTTACACTTGACGCCGTCAAGAGTAAACTCTTGACGCCATCAGAAGTGACCTGCAGAAATTCTTATGTTAAGTTTCCGGAAAATTTCTGGAAAAACTTGGTCCTACTTCCTGGAAAATCCTGCAAAACTTCATTATGACTCAATACAAGCATTTGACTCTAACAAATACGAATATACATGTTCATTTAATATTGTGGAGAATCATGATCGGTTTGTTTCTTGAAAACATATTTGGGGTTTCCCCTTACACTTATCTTTTGCAAAAATACCTTTAGGTGGAGTTAAGACTAAACCAAAACAACAAAGTAAAGTATTTCCACTATTTAGTTTAGAAACATGATCTACCAACAATAAAAATTAAGCATGCATACGGAAGCAAATAACAAACAAACAAATAAAATCACACAAAACATGGGTTGCCTCCCAAGAAGCGCTTTTCTTTATTTACGAGTCTTGTAGCTAGACTCAAGGTCATGGGTTACTACATGACACGGGTGAGTTCCTCATTGAGGACATCTTTGGGATCAAACTTAGGTTTCAACTTCCTATCGGTTTCCTTAGTATGGTATGACCTTTCAAACTTTTCTCCATCCGGATCATACAAAGTCATCCTCATATGCCATGATCCGTCACCTTCTTTAGGTGGCTTGTCCCACCTCCATTTACACTTGTCTCCCTCTCTTTTCCATTTATTCCTTTCTATGTTAATGGGCATTACGCTTAAGAACTCAATCATCTTCCTAAAGACCAAGGGGTCCTCAAAAGGGTCTAGCTCTTCATCTCTAGCTATGAGTTGTTCCACCAAATGTGTCTTTTCAATGAAATCTTTCTCTAGATAAAATGGGCATTGAGGTCCTATAAAGTTCCTTTCTATCCAAGGTCCATATCTAGATGGTCTCCTATTCATCTCTACCCAATGCGGTGTCGGTTCATCATCACAATCATAACTATGCTTCTTTACATCGTACACAGACCAAGTATCGCCTTCACCTACCGCTATCTTAGACTCCTTACAATCTATCATGGCGCTAGCGGTTGCTAAAAATCCTCTTCCCACCAATAATGGGTATGTAGTGTCACTAACCATGTCTAGGACGTGAAAATCTGCTAATATAGTTAACTTTCCTACGTGAACAACTACATCCTTAATCATTCCAACCGGGTGGGCAATACTCCCATCCGCTAGCCCTATCAATACCTCCATTTCCTCTAACTTTCCTAGCTTAAGAGTGGTGAATAAGGATAAGGGAATCAAGTTGAGGCTTGACCCTAAATCGGCTAGTGTGTCGAAAGCTTCGGATCTTCCTATCTTACAAGGCAAAACAAATATACCCGGATCATCAAGCTTTTTAGGCAACTTGTTTTGAACGAAGGCGGTCCCATTTTTACCTAGCTTACACTTCTCATATTTTTCTAGGAGGGCACTATAGTAAGGAGCACGCGCGAAGACATCAATGACGGGGCGTTCAAGGTGAAGTTCTTTGAATTCATCGTCAAGGTCTTGCGTAAGAGGTGTTTCAACTATGCTTTTGACCGGCTCTATATTGGGTGTTTTATTTGATTGGTCCTTTTGAAGAACTTGGTTTTGTTTGAAACACGTGCTCGTGGATTTGACCGAGTAGTATTTTGGACACAAAGTGGGTGACGAAACTGAAGATATGGAATTAACGTTTAGTTTCGGATTTTTGATTGTGTCACTTGGAAGGGCTCCCATTTCTCGGTCATTGAGAACTTTCAACAATGTGTCAATTCTAGTGGTCATCTCGCTTTGCTTTTGTTTGAAATCGGCTTCAAACTTAGATATGCGAGCTTCTTGAGATGCCATGAACTTAGACATCAATCCTTCAAGGTTGTTGGTACTACCAAAGTTGTTAGAAGGATTGTTGTTGAAAGTACGGTTGGAGGGTGGACCGGTTGGTTGGTAACGATTAGGCGGATTGGAAGAATTGGGTTGATTTTGTTTCCACCTAAGGTTTGGGTGATTTTTCCATGAGGGGTTGTATGAATCACCGTAAGTGTTTGGCTCGGGCTTGAAAGTGTACCACTTATCTCCCGCTTCGTCGGTACGCGTGGATGCGTAGTCCGCAAAGATGTTCCCGTTGTCCATGATGTCGAGTGGTTACGAACAAAGGCACAAAGAAATAAGATAGACTAAAGAAAACCTAAAAATAAAAATAAAATCTTACTAGAAAGGAATCTAGCAAGTAGACCTAATAAAAAGAAATTCTAACCTAGACAATAACTATTCCCCGGGCTGCGGCGCCAAAAACTTGATGCGTGGGAATTGCACCAGGCTTTACCTCTCAAGGGATCTTGAGAAGCTTACAACCCCCACCAGGCAGTGTACCTGATCGTTGTAGTATAGTATAGTGACAAGTACCGGGGGATTGATCGTTCAGCTAGGAATAGAGTCGTTAGGATTGAAATTAATCTAACTAGGTCTAAAGGTGAAGGATGATTCTTTTTATGTTTTTATATTTTATGAAAAGCAATTAAAAATCTCGGGTTTGA
This sequence comes from Artemisia argyi, assembly GCA_030686995.1. Taxonomy (NCBI): domain Eukaryota; kingdom Viridiplantae; phylum Streptophyta; class Magnoliopsida; order Asterales; family Asteraceae; genus Artemisia; species Artemisia argyi. The sequence goes on along the minus strand of CM060691.1, from coordinate 12,599,109 downwards.
AGGATTTGGGCGGAATTAGTTGCTAATCAACTAACCCAATACTAAAGATGCAATCAAAATAAAATACTAGAAATGAAAATAAACTAAATTGTTGATATAAATAAACGACTAAAAACGTTATTCATATCTTTCGATATCTCTATGTTTTGATAATCACAAAACGAAAACACATTAAATCAAAGATAATGACGTAAACAAGTATTTAGTAGTTAATAATCACTTGTACCATCTAATCACTTAAGGTATGAATAAACATAGTGATTAAAGCATTATAAGATCAAAGGAAAGTTTAATTAAGTATTACAAAGTTTACTTAATCATATAAACATATTATATATTTTTGAAAAACACTTTTGGTAATAAAGAAAAATGTTTTATTCATACTAAATATATGAATTCAAATTTTTAACCAAAATCAGTTAGTTTTTCACCAAATAAACTTTCCCCACTAAAAGACAAAGAATCTGGCCATTTCAGCTGGGCGGCCCCCTTAATTATAAAGGGCGGTCCCCTTAATTTTAAGGGGGCCGGCCATGGTTTAAGGGGACCGGCCACGCTCCTCTGTCAGATTCTGTTGCCTATAAATACCACCTTAAACCTGGATTTTTTCCTCACCTTTTTGCACTAAAACTTTCTGATCTAAACATTCCTCTCCATCTTCTAAAAATCCTTTGATCTTATATACTTTGATCTTTGTTTCAAAGTGATTCAAGACTCAACACTCAATTGCAAAGAGAAGAATATTTCTACTAGAAGTATTACAACTTAGTATCATCTTGCTAACTAAGTTGTTTGTTTAGTTCATATTGTATATCATTTATTTCTTTGTGAACATTGTGTATACATTGGTTAGATAGATTTAGATATTAGATCTAGATCCATTGAAGGTGTGAAGTAGTACTAGTAGTGAAGAAGTGGGGGTGAATAGGATTAGTGTTAGAAAATATAAGTCGTAATAGTATATTGAAGTGGAGATAGTTGTGAAGACGAAGAAGTTGAAGCTTTGAAGTTGAAAAGACCTTGAAGCCTAGAAGTTGTGAAGTAGTATATATCTTGAAGTAGTGGATAGGACTTAGTAGTGAAGGTGTGAAGAAACAAGTGGTGTGAAGAAAAAGAGTTAGGAAGTATTAAGTTGTGAAGAAGCTAGGAGCAAAGTAGAAAGTTGTGAAGATATTTGAAGTGTAGAAGATTGGTGTGTAAAAGTTAGGTGTGAAGAAGATTGGTGTGAAGAAGTTGTGTTGAAGTTGTGATTGTGGTGTGATATCGTTGTGGTGTGCTAATTGGTGTGTAAGGTTTTCTCCGCCATAAAGGAGGTTTTTGAACTAGTGAAGAAAACTCTTGAGTAGGTGACTCGAGGAGTGGAGTAGGGCAAGGAAGGTGTCCTTGTAGCCGAACCACTATAAATCCTTTGTCTCTCGGTTTGATCTTTCCATCTCTTACTCTTTGATTTATAACTTACTTGCATATCATTCATAGTTACAATTGCTTGTGTGTTGTGCATATATTGATTTCACATAAAGATCAAACTAGGTTTCATTCAAAACATAAGTTATATATTAGTAAATTAAAGTATATACAATCATTAAAACACATATACATATATAAATGCAAACTTATATTTAAGTGAGATATATGAAATTATAATTTCTATTTAACACTTTAAATAAGAAGTATTTATGTGACATATGTGAATTAACTTGTATCTATACTTTAGCTTCAAAGGGTTTTTACAAACTACCATTAATTACTTGAAAGCAAAATCTTATTGAAACGAAAAAAGACGCAAAACTATTCAACCCCCCCTTCTAGTTTTCTACAATTGGTATCAAGAGCCACGTCTAGCAAGATTTTTAAAATAGATTGTATTTTAAAACTTGCAACGATCAATGGAATTTGAAAAATATGTTGAAGGGAAATTTGCACAACAACCACCGTTATTTGAAAATGATCATTTTCTTGAATGGAAAAACAAATTTGAAAACTATGTGAAATCAATAGATCTTGATCTTTGGCATATCATTTCAATTGGTGATCTTAAATCAACCAAAATAGAATTTGAAAATCAATATACTAATCTTCAAACTAATATTGATAAAAACACTAAAGCCAAATTACTTATTTTCAAAACTCTACCAAAAGTTAAATATGAAAGATTATTTCATTGTAAAACGGCAAATGATATTTGGAAATGTCTTTTAAAGATTCACCAAGAGAAATGTAAAACCAAAGATAATAAACTTGATATTGCACAAGAAATAGTTAATCTAGAAAGTTTAGTAAATAAATATTTAGTTGATGTAAATACATGTACTACTAGTTCAAATGTGATCATTGAAGGTATATACAACGAAGAATACATGAGTCAAATCCAAAGAAAGAGCGTGAATAAATCATGGTGCAACAAGTGCAAAGAAGACGATGATAATACGGCTTATGTGAATATTCAAACAAATAAGAACACAAGTATTGATGGCAAGAACTACATGTTTCTAGATCCAAGTGAAACTACAAACAAAACATGGAGCGACATGGAAAATGAAATTGATCACCGTATAGCATGTGAGGAATGTACAACTACAAAGAAGGTACAATTCAAAACTGAACATTTTTGTTATGATCAATTTATATTGGAATTTTTAAAAATGGAAAACAACTTCAAACATTTTTGCAACATTGATTCAAAAATTACTTTTAAAAATAAATTTTCAACATTCGCTGAAAACAACTATGAAAAAGAAATCATTTTAGAAGATAAAATGTCTAGACTTAAAAGTAATATTGAAATCGATCTTGCATGTAAAAAATGTCGAGATTACAAACATGAAATTAAAATGGAAAATGAAAAAGCCAAAACATTGGCAAAATTCGAAAATAGCTCTAAATCTTTAAAATATCTTCTCGACATACAAAAGCCATTCTATGATAAAACCGGGTTAGGATTTATCGTAAATGATCCTTCAACAAATACATTAAAACAAATAAAATTTGTTAAATCTAGTGAATAAATTTACAACTAATACTATTAACATTCATTACTTATTATTCTAGTCAAGAAAATCATTGTTTGTTAATTAAAACAAACTATTGATGAATTCTTGTACTTATCGGCGACATCCACATCATGTGCAAATTCAAATGCAATGGATGTTCTCATCTAACCAACTAGGACCCATGAGAATCTGGGTACCAAGCTGTTTATCATGTTTAGGTAATTAACAAATGAAGAGTTCATTACGTGTTGATTTACTCATCTCGCTCTATTACCTTTGACGGATATTGGCCGCTATCACATTGTTTCACTTTCTGCAAATGTTTCGCCTATGACGTTGTTGCGGACTTGTTCTTGTATTGGCATTTTGTTCTTCACTATTAGAGTATTGGTATCATGGTGTGTCCGTTACTATCTCAAGATGAAGCCTCCTTAATTTTTTATTTCACCGTCATGCCCATTCTTTTTGAAAAGTTGGACCTGAGATAAGTTTTCTTTTCTAAAACTTGTCAATGCTATATTATACTTTAGAATGTTTTAATTAGTGTGTGAATAAAACTTAACTGATATGTTGTCATGCTTTTAGATTATTAACACTAATATATGCATACATGATATTAGCATTATTAATCTTCTTGTTGTTTAGTCTAGTATCACTTTTCTTAAATCTTCTATGATCTATAGTAGAACCCTTCCACTTAAGCTATTTGATTTTACTAGTTGCTTCAATAGATGCATTATAATTGATATTTGTTTGCAACTTGATTTTATGATGTTCTTTGTATACATATATACATATGTCTACCTTGCTTCTTCCTGTCCCATTGTATTTAGATCATAAGTATCTATCATTTCACTTTAATATCTTTAGGTGTTATTAAAGATGACTATATGTGACAATGGGCTTAATTGATTCTCTTAAAAATGACATGCTTTCATTTCAAATCCTTCATTTGCAACTTCTTGATTATTATGATCAAAACATTATGTTTAAAATTCTTTTTAAGTATTTTGTTACTTAACTATAACTTCTTTATAACTATTATTTTAATAAAAAACAAGATTAAAAATTTTTTTTTGTTATTGTAATACACACTTGAAGTTGCTTCAAAACATTGTTGAATAAAACTAAAAACATTTTGCTTAACACATATTTAACCTTCTCACATGTGTCATACACCTCTATTGGAAATGACATTCACAATTTAATCTAATCATTTCATGAGAATCATGACTTGCCCATATGGAACTTGTTTGTAACAAGTCTTGAAGTCCATATAATCATATCCACCTATGTGTTACTTGTTAACAATCATCAACATGGTTGCTCTAGGCTAAGTGTTATCATTTTCATATAGTTGCTTATTTAGCCTATTTACTTTATTGCCTCCTTAATTGCATATCTTAATTGTTAAATAAATAGATTGCATGATTATTAGAAATTTGGTGTTTATTTCTATTAATTCTATATCACTCTTTACATTCATGAATAGTATGCCCTATATTGCCTCAAAAAGTTAAACTTACTTGAATCCAAATCCAAAAACAAAACCTTTTTGAAAATTTTCTGCCAAAAATCCATTTCTGGCATTCTGGGAATCACCAGATGGGCGGCCCCCTTAATTATATAAGGCGGCCCCCTTAATATTTAAGGGGACCGGCCCCTAATTAAGGGGACCGGCCATCTGATGGTCGGGGATACTGTTTTCTTTATCACTTTTTGACCCATTTCAGCCTATACTTCCCAAAATTCACAAACTTATTTTGTCCCATACTATCCCTCAAAATTTACCTTCCTAAACAACATTTCTCATACACTATAAATACCCTTTCCCCATCATTAATGCCATCACACCCAAAAATGTCATCTCCCAACAACCAAAAACCTAAGATTTCAAGAACCGCAAGGATCTCCGTCAAACCCGTTTGGAGGAGGAAACTTGATTCTTGTCATAACTCAAGTGATGTTGTTCCAAGTCAACCAACTGCTAAACCTCAAACCCACAACATTAATTCATCTCACAACCTATCATCCACTCATGCTCTCATTAATGCTTCTTCATTTGATGAACATGCTCAATCCCAAAACAACAATCCCAACCTCTCAATCAACACCTCACTTGTTGCTCATTCAACAAAAACACCATCATCTCATGAAGAACCTCTTCCACCCATATCATGCTTTCATGATTACCCAAGCTCAATCAGGTCTCCACCACCAAGAGTACCACCACCACATCCTACAACCTCACATGCTTCTCCCATGTTGCATGTTCAAACTTTTACCCAAGACAACTATCAAGCTCCACCACCATCACCTTCCTCCGAACACTTGAAGTTCGTTGAGGAGCTAAAAGGGGCACATGAGCTTAGTGCTCTTTTAGCATTACATCTTGCTCAACGCAATTTGGATCCACCACAATCAAGCTCACCATCATCACCACATAACAAAAACCAAATTGAGAAGCATGTTAACAATTGCCCTTGTTGCATCTTCCTTCAACAACAAACCATTGCATTGAATGAGCACTTTACTTGGATTGAGTATCTTCTTACTAGATCTCAACAAACACCATCACTTGAACAACATCAAAACCCTCAATCAACAAACCCATCTTCAATTTCACCACCTACAAGCTCCACATCTCCAAACCCAACAACATCCATGCAACCAAATGATTACCTTCACTAAACCATTAAGCATTTTACATGCTTATGTTTTTCATCTTCAAATAAATCTCTTCAACCATTTTGGGATTCAAGAAAGTTTGGTGACACTTCTTGTAGGCACATTAGGACATTCTACTTAGCTTAGAATTTCATCTTTGTAGCCTATGTAACAATGATTATGGATTGACATAATCATTTTCTTTTAATGAACGATTTAATATATGTTTCTAATTCTCTTTTGCCATGATCATTATTAGTTAGTACTATGCCATATGTGTTTGCTTATGCCATGCTTGTGCTTCTAATATTTTTCTTGCAAGAACCCCATTTCTCGAACCCTTGGTGCTCTCAAACGAGGGGGAGCATACATCAAGAGGGAGTTTTTACCTTATTGGCTTAAACCTTTTTGATTCTACAAAAAGGGAGAGAAGTGAATGTAAACTCACCTAATACTTGTCTAAAAAATTAATTTTTAGATTTAATGAGTTTAAGTTTTGTAATCATCAAAAAGGGGGAGATTGTTGATATAAATAAACGACTAAAAACGTTATTCATATCTTTCGATATCTCTATGTTTTGATAATCACAAAACGAAAACACATTAAATCAAAGATAATGACGTAAACAAGTATTTAGTAGTTAATAATCACTTGTACCATCTAATCACTTATGGTATGAATAAACATAGTGATTAAAGCATTATAAGATCAAAGGAAAGTTTAATTAAGTATTACAAAGTTTACTTAATCATATAAACATATTATATATTTTTGAAAAACACTTTTGGTAATAAAGAAAAATGTTTTATTCATACTAAATATATGAATTCAAATTTTTAACCTAAATCAGTTAGTTTTTCACCAAATAAACTTTCTCCACTAAAAGACAAAGAATCTGGCCGTTTCAGCTAGGCGGCCCCCTTAATTATAAAGGGCGGTCCCCTTAATTTTAAGGGGGCCAGCCATGGTTTAAGGGGACCAGCCACGCTCCTCTGTCAGATTCTGTTGCCTATAAATACCACCTTAAACCTGGATTTTTTCCTCACCTTTTTGCACTAAAACTTTCTGATCTAAACATTCCTCTCCATCTTCTAAAAATCCTTTGATCTTATATACTTTGATCTTTGTTTCAAAGTGATTCAAGCCTCAACACTCAAGTGCAAAGAGAAGAATACTTCTACTAGAAGTATTACAACTTAGTATCATCTTGCTAACTAAGTTGTTTGTTTAGTTCATATTGTATATCATTTATTTCTTTGTGAACATTGTGTATACATTGGTTAGATAGATTTAGATATTAGATCTAGATCCATTGAAGGTGTGAAGTAGTACTAGTAGTGAAGAAGTGGAGGTGAATAGGATTAGTGTTAGAAAATATAAGTCGTAATAGTATATTGAAGTGGAGATAGTTGTGAAGACGAAGAAGTTGAAGCTTTGAAGTTGAAAAGACCTTGAAGCCTAGAAGTTGTGAAGTAGTATATATCTTGAAGTAGTGGATAGGACTTAGTAGTGAAGGTGTGAAGAAACAAGTGGTGTGAAGAAAAAGAGTTAGGAAGTATTAAGTTGTGAAGAAGCTAGGAGCAAAGTAGAAAGTTGTGAAGATATTTGAAGTGTAGAAGATTGGTGTGTAAAAGTTAGGTGTGAAGAAGATTGGTATGAAGAAGTTGTGTTGAAGTTGTGATTGTGGTGTGATATCGTTGTGGTGTGCTAATTGGTGTGCAAGGTTTTCTCCGCCATAAAGGAGGTTTTTGAACTAGTGAAGAAAACTCTCGAGTAGGTGACTCGGGGAGTGGAGTAGGGCAAGGAAGGTGTCCTTGTAGCCGAACCACTATAAATCTTTTGTCTCTCGGTTTGATCTTTCCATCTCTTACTCTTTGATTTATAACTTACTTGCATATCATTCATAGTTACAATTGCTTGTGTGTTGTGCATATATTGATTTCACATAAAGATCAAACTAGGTTTCATTCAAAACATAAGTTATATATTAGTAAATTAAAGTATATACAATCATTAAAACACATATACATATATAAATGCAAACTTATATTTAAGTGAGATATATGAAATTATAATTTCTATTTAACACTTTAAATAAGAAGTATTTATGTGACATATGTGAATTAACTTGTATCTATACTTTAGCTTCAAAGGGTTTTTACAAACTACCATTAATTACTTGAAAGTAAAATCTTATTGAAACGAAAAAAGATGCAAAACTATTCAACCCCCCCTTCTAGTTTTCTACATAAATTATACTAAAGTTGTGAGCAATAAGTGGAGAAAATGTGTTTACTTAGATTTCACTACTCCCTAGACATCTTTTACACGTTAATTACTTGTTATAATTGCATGGATGACGGATCGTATTCCTTAATACCATTCATGGGGTGGCACACTTAACTCCCCAATTCTATGAGCTCTTATCTCCTCCTACACCATGCCCAGCACAACTATAGGGATTGTAAACAGTGGCTCATGCATTAAATACAACCAATAAAGACCTAGTGCGCGTCGGTTCATGTTTCTTAAGACGTTCAAGCATGTTACCAATTGGAGATCTTCCAGTATTCTTAAGCCTAACATATAAATCATTCATCCAAGACAAGTATAAACAAGTAATCAACACATAATTAACATCCAGATTTCATTAGATCCAAGCAAACACAAGATAGATCTAGCCTAGCATGATGGAATTAAGACAAGAACAAGATATAGACAACCAACACATAGACATATTGATTGAATTAAAAGAACACTTATCTCAATTACACATGAAAGGTATCAAGGGTTTGGAACCCTTGAAAAACCTGTAAAATTCGCACCAAAATCGTACTTAGGGTTTCTCCAAAACTTCTCTTTTTTTAATGTGAAAATTAGAAAACTATATATATGAAAAGGGGTCTGACGGCATCAAGACCAAACTTGTGACGCCGTCACCTCGCCGCCTAAACTATTCTCGGACTGCCTTGATCTACATTTGACGCCGTCAAGACTTAATCATTTCCAGGCCGTCATGACTTTTACTCTTGACGCCCTACCTTCGTGACGCCGTCAAATCTGTACTAGGTCGTCATGGACTTTTGCTCTTGACGCCGTCAGAGAGTTACTCTTGACGCCGTCACCTACTGTTCCCAGCATGGAAAATTAAGACTTTGGCATTTTCTTCACTTTTATGCTCCAAAAACGTCCGAATTGCTTCCTTTTCCAGATTTCTCTCCCAAAGTACCTAAAATCACAAAAGGAACGATTTAGGGCAATATTTGATCAAATAAATTCGAATTCAGGCTTAAATGACCCCCTAAAAACGGATCATTTTTCGCCTCATCACCTTACTTTACTACATTTACACTTAATCTCTCATACCGATCACTTATTCACACGCCGGAGGTGGTTCGCAGGGTCCAACCCCTGCGCAATCACTTAACGTAGTGTTTTAGTATTTCTTATTTTAGGTTATATCCAAGCTTGGCGTAATCATAACACCCCTCATTTCCTTTGATCACCATCGAAGGCCTGGTAGTGCGAATTATTGTACAATCAGTGGCGCCATCCGTGGGACCCGCTACAATTAGTCCCGTTATTTCCAAGTAGAATAACCAAGTCAAATACACTCGCTATTATTCCAGCATGAATTCAGAAAGAGAGGTTACACCCCCACCGGGTTTCTCGTCCTTAACCCCTTTACCCGTAACTGACACCAACAACCTTCCGCTAATCACGGCTTCCACCTTTACCACACGATCTCACCCTGAAATAACGCCCAACCACCACGCATCCACATCAGCTAATCCAGAGCCCATAATTAGCCCCGTCTTTGTCGATGCTAATTATGAAGAGCTAGAGTCCTTATTAAGGGCTCGAAGGAGGCAAATCAGAAACACGGATATGCGAAGGGAATTAGAATATTCTAGTGATGAGTATGATGAGGAGATCGAGATGGAGCCGAGGCCTTCGGTCCCTAGGGCTCATCACCCTATCCTGCGTATTGGGTCTCCTGCGGGTAGAAGGGCTGGAGGAAGGAATGTAGGCTTTGAGGGAGCTCCCGAAAGAACACCCACAAGGAGGGAAGGAACTGTTGCTGAAGGCTCTAATGGGAGGAACCAAAAGAGGGAAAACACAGAGGTAAACCTACCTCCATTACTAGCGGTACATTTGGGGAGGACCGAAGGAGGGGTTCCACTGCAGCCCTCCCACGCATCTGGTGTGGGAGGAAACCCAGGTTCAGTCAACACAGGAGGAAGTCTCCCTCCCGTTGGCCTGTATTCCCAGTTTCCGGTTCAGAGATATCCTCCAAACCTTTATCCCCCCCATGAATGGGCAACCTAGAAATTAGTATCCCTCACAAACTGCTGTACCCTATAACCATCCCATGATATACCCTACATATACCATGTATAATGGTTACCCTTCAAACACGAGTACGCCTCATCCTTTCTACACTGATCAACCCTCTTCAGGGGTACCCCCTCCTTATAATCCGTACCATAATGTTCCCATGAACATACCACCTTACACCCACTCATACGCAGAGCCCACATGTCCTACGACACCCTTTGTAAGATGGATCGAATACTATCCCTTGCCAGATGGTCTAAAGATGCCTTCACATATAGGCACTACGATGGGAAGGGGGGTCCAGATAATTTCCTGCATTTGTTCAAAGGATCCATAAGAATGCAAAAATGGGTCATGCCCGTAGCCTGTCACATGTTTACGTATACCCTTCGGGATTCCGCACGTATTTGGTGGAATGGGCAGAAACCGGGAAGCATCATTAACCTTGATGATTTGAAGGCTAAGTTTCGATCTCACTTTAGCCAACAGAAGAAGTTCACAAGAACACACCTCACGGTACACAACATTAAGCAGAAGGACAACGAAAGCAAAAAAAATTCGTTACTAGGTACACCGACGAAACTCTGCAGATTTTAGGCTTACACGAAGAACAACGCATCTCTGGCTTCGTCCATGGCCTACGCAACCGGAATCTTGTGGAATTCTTATCCACAGATCTTCCAGCAACATACAAAGGCCTGATGGACAAAACATACACATGGATAGATGCCAAAGAGGTATCTACCAATGGGGCTCCGATAGAGAACAATAAAGGAGCGAAATCGTCTTCGTGGGAAGGACCGAAGAACAAACACAAAGGCCATAACAGGTTTACTCCATACAACAAGGGTCCGAACCTTGGTTTATGGGAAAGCCTGACGAAGTCCCCAAAGGAAATTTTGGCTACCGAGAAGGCAGCAAAGGCCTTCGAACCCCCTCCTCGCATGACAAGCAACGGGAGGAACCGAGATATGACCAAGTACTGCCACTTCCATGAGGATTTTGGTCATGAAACGAACAGCTGTAGAGAATTGAAGAAGCAAATAGAAGAAGCTGTCAAATCAGGACAATTGACGTATCTAATAAAAGGTATAAGAAAGGGAGAAGAAAAGGTCGCCGACACTAAGGACTACGTCCATGAGGCTCCGATCCTTATGGTTCGCAGAGGAGGCCCGAGTCAGAAAAGAAAAGAAATTGAGGAAGGCCCCAATGTAGGGGAAGTAACGTTTCCACCCTTAATGGGTCAACCTCCCTCAAATGATCTTGTAGTCATAAAGGTCCTCATTTTCAACCGAGAAGTTAATAGGGCCTACATGGACTGCGGAAGTTCTAGTGAGATCATATACGAGCACTGTTTTCTAAAACTCAAACCTTCCATAAGATCGCAAAGGGTAGATTCGAAGGTACCTTTAGTAGGCTTCTCAAGAGAACACTCATGGCCTCTAGGTGAAATCCCTCGAGACGTAACCATTGGTGAGGGCCGACTGGCAAGAACGGAAACCCTTACTTTCGCAATTGTAAGGTCCGATTCTCCTTATAATCTATTGATAGGAAGAACCACCATGCAGAAGATGGGCATTGTGGTATCCACCATACACGCAGCAATCAAGTTCCAAACAGCCAATGGGATAGGGACCGTACTATCCAATTACAACAAGAAAGGGACACCAGAAGCGGGAAAGAAGATTAAAGAAAATCCTCAGGAGCCTCCGAAGGCTATCTTGAGCTGCGGAGACGCCGAAGAGCGTATTGTGATAAACGAGCTCCATCCGGAGCAAACGGTAGTAATCGGAAGATAGCTCCCTGCCACCTTTAAGGCAAGCCTGAAACAACTCTTGAAGGACAACAAAGATATCTTCGTATGGACATACTCCGATATGACAGGGGTTCCGAGAAGTCTCATGATCGATGGTAAACCTTTCGAAACGGAACACAAACTCAATGAATTCAAGCATATTGAGCCTATCAAACAAAAGCGCCGGAGCCTTGCGCTGGATAGAAACGTTGCAGCCTGCAAAGAAGTAGATGAATTGGTACAGGCGGGTATACTCAGAGAGGTCAAATACCAAACGTGGGTGGCCAATCCAGTTATGGTAAAGAAAAGTGACGGAGGATGGCGTATGTGCGTTGATTTTACTAACATCAATAAAGCGTGTCCAAAGGAATGTTACCCCCTTCCAGAAATAGATTGGAAGGTAGAGTCCTTATTAGGGTTTCGTCTAAAATGCTTTTTAGACGCTTACAAGGGATACCATCAGATACAAATGGCAGTAGAAGACGAGGAAAAAAACAGCCTTCTACACGAGAAAGGGCATCTATTGCTATAAGAAGATGCCCTTTGGTTTGAAAAATGCAGGGGCAACTTACCAGCGATTGGTGGACAAGGCCTTTAATAAACAGATAAGAAGGAATTTGGAGGCATATGTTGACGACATGGTCATAAAGAGTAGGACAGAGGAATACATACTCTCTGACATTTAAGAAACCTTCAACCAGCTAAGAGCCATAAATATGAAGCTCAATCCGAAGAAATGTTCGTTCGGTGTCGAAGAGGGGCAATTCCTGGGGCACTTGATAACAAAGCAAGGAATCAAAGCAAACCCTTCAAAAGTGAAGGCCATTACTGATCTGCAGGCCCCAAAGACATTGAAGGAAGTACAAAGCCTTAATGGAAAGCTGGCAGCATTGAGCAGGTTTTTGTCAAAGGGTGCAGATCGATCACTGCCGTTCTTTAAGACCCATAAAGGATGCATGGATAAGAAGACTTTCCAATGGAGTGTCGAAGCTGAAGCTGCCTTTCAAAAGTTGAAGGAGTTCATGGAAATCCTACCAACGCTCACAGCCCCAATTAATGGAGAAGTACTGTATATGTACATCGCAGCGTCACATGAAAGTATTAGCGCAGTACTCCTGGCAGAAGAGAGAAGAGGCAAGTTCCGATCTACTTTGTCGGCCGGGTTTTGCATGGAGCTGAATTAAATTACCCATAATTGGAAAAGCTAATTCTTGCTCTAGTTCACGCTGCAAGACGTCTCCGAAGGTACTTTCAAGCTCACCCAATCACGGTATTAACTGACAAGCCCATCAAACAAATACTATCGAAGCCCGAGAAGTCGGGGAGGGTATCTAAATGGGCCATCGAATTGGGGGAGCATGAAATAGAATACAAGGGGCGAAACTCCATAAAAGGTCAAATACTCGCAGACTTCCTCGCTGAAACTCCTTCCAAGCCAGGAAATGATAAGGAACCTCCCAAGAAGAAGCCTTTGAAAAAAGAGAATAACTGGAAGTTATTCACAGATGGAGCCTCAAGCTCCGACGGTTCAGGGGCAGGGTTGATGTTAATCAACCCAAAAGGAAAAGAATACACTTATGCACTGCGATTCGAATTTGAGGAAACCAACAATGAAGCGGAATACGAAGCTTTGTTAGCAGGCCTACGCCTAGCTAAAGACATGGAAGTACACAACCTTTCGATTTTCGTTGACTCACAGCTGGTCGCCAATCAAATCAAAGGATCCTATGAGGCAAGGCAGTCCACTATCAAACAATACCTGGATAAAGCAAAAGATATCCTACAGGGATTTGAATCCTACACCATTGAGCACGTCCGAAGAAACCAAAACAAGAAGGCAGATGCGTTAAGCAAGTTAGCCTCAATGGCCTTCGCTCACTTAACAAAAGAAGTTCTGGTTGAGGTGTTAGCTGAAAGATCTATCCAAAGGAAGGAAGTATCCGATATAATATCCGAGGAAGAAACCAATTGGATGACTCCGATAAGGGAGTACTTAATAAGCGGCATTCTACCGGAAGATCCAAAGCTAGCAAGAAAAGTCAGAGTCAAAGCTCCTCAATACATGATAATAGGAGACTACCTCTACAGACGATCCTTCTTATCCCCATGGCTTCGTTGTGTCGGACCTAAGCAGGCTGCAAACATAATCAATGAAGTCCATGAAGGATCGTACAGTTTACACGTAGGACCCCGCTCCGTCATCTCTAAAATTATGAAGCTAGGGTACTACCGGTCATCAATGCTCAGGGATGCAATGGAAATAATACATAAATGCAATGGAAATTATGAAGCTAGGGTACTACCGGTCATCAATCCACTCGAAGGTCCCAAGACTACCTAAACAAGATATGACCTCTGTCACATCTGCGTGGCCTTTTTCCCAATGGGGAATTGACATAGTAGGACCTCTGCCAGTAGCACCAGGAGGAGTGAAGTTTTTGGTCGTAGCTATCGACTACTTCACCAAATGGGTTGAAGCCAAGCCTTTGGCATCTGTGACGGGCAGACACATGGAGAAATTCGTATGGGAACACATCATTTGCCGTTTCGGAGTCCCTCATATCATCATCTCTGACAATGGGAAGCAATTTGCCGAAGGGGTATTGATTGGCTCCAAATGGTCAACTAAAGTCAACCACGGATGTGGTCAATATAGTTAAACAGCTTAGAGTCAATCTCCGTGGAAGTATAGTGTTTCCCCTGGTCGTTATGTCCCGACGATGTGTGAATTGTATTCAAACGGGTTTGTGATCGGGCGAATTTGGACAGGAATAAGGGTTTGAGTGAGTGATTTATTAAACTAAGGAAATGTAAAAGAAAATGGCTTAAGTAATCTATAACAATAATTACTAAAAACCTAAGTAATTAAAAACTTATTGCGAATTTAAAAATGTACGTTTAAATTATAAATAACGTAAACATACGAGAATAAAAGTGAAATAAGATAAATAAAAGTCCTACAAAAGTGAAAATTACTTTTTTACAAATCTAATAATATAAGTAAATTATAAGAAAAAGAAAAATATTTTTTAGACTTTTTATTTAATTTTTATTAATTAAAAACTATTTAAACTAATTAGACTAATTTAACTAAAATAAATACTAAATGAAAAGTTAAAATTATAAAACTTTTTATAAACCTACTTAACCATCACAGGAATCAAAAAAAAATATAAAAACTTTATAAAAATTATGAATAAGCTATTTAAGAAATTAATTACTCATTATTTATTAAAACCTAATTAAACTATTTTAATTGTTATAAATACTAAACTAATTTATAAAATTATGAAATTTTTCTATAATTACTTCACAATACCAGAATACTAGAAAAAATAAGAAAGGTCTTAATTGCTTATTAATAAGCTGTAAGTTAATCAAATAAGCTAAATAAGCTTAAAAGACTAAAACCACTATAAGAATAAAATTTGTAAAGTAATAACTGAAAAAGTCCCTAGGGCATTTGGTAGCAGAGTGTGGTGTTTGTGCTTGGGTGCATGAGGTCCAGGGTTCAAATCCCACCTCATGCACTTTTTGCAATTTATTTTATTTTCTGATTTTTTTTCTTTACAAAAACATTTTAACAATAAAATAAGACAACTTTAAAAAGACAAACTTTTTAAATATTGAAAATAAGCTCTGAAGCAACAAATAAGCTTGACAGTAGGCTTTTAAGCCAAAAAGTGATTTTTACACTAAATAAGCTACAAAAGCTATAAACTGAAAACCAAACATGAAATAAGCTACAAGCAGATTAAACAAACTTAACATAAGCCAAAGAAAAGAGAAAAAGCTCTGAGAAAGAGCTTATAAGCTCAAATAAGCAGTCTAATCCCAATGTTCAAAACAACAGGTCCTAATGGCTAAGTTCAGGGCTTGTTTTAGCTTATTAGATAAGCTCAGAAACCAAAAATAGGCATGGATTCAACTACCAGAGCTTGAGAGCATTCCCAGGAACCCAAAAACTTATAGTGGGTCCAACAACAAGCTCACAATGAGCTTGTGAAGATCAGTCTCTACACTGATTTACTCATTGTAGAAGGTTCAGTTGCAAGAACTTGGAGGTCTCAAATAAGCAGTTAATTAAGCAACACATGGCATGAAAAGCATATACTCAGAAAGCTGGCCAGAAGGGCTGTTCAAAACTACAATAAACCTAAGCAATGGTGCAATATTAAACAAGGAACAAGCTGTGTAACAATTCGCAATTTCAGGTTAACTTTTATTCCCGAAAATTTCACTATTCACTTTTCACTATTCACTTTTACTATTCACTTTTTACTATTTACATCTGAAATTTTTATTTCATATTCTCGTAAGTTAAACGATTTTAACGATAATCCAAGAGTTTGACGCTCGTCGGATCATTTCTGCAAAAATCACAAAGCCGTGTCCGAGATTTACTTTTAGGTTTAAACGTCCTTCCAGCATCCCGATATATCCATAAAACATTATAAACAATAGAAATATGATTTTCTCTCATTTTAGGACAATTCCAAAAGTTTCGGAATTTTACGTTTTCCAGTTCAGCGTTTTACGCGAATTACGCGTTTTAGACCCGTGTTTCCAGTTTTTAGCAGGGTTTTAGCACCCAATAGAACCTACCACTCATTTTATATTTTATTATGGAGTATATTGACATGTTTGACCATACTTTCAAGTTTCATATTTTTAGGATACCCGGTTTTACGTTTCGTGACTTAAAAACTTACGGTTAGCAATTTACGGAGTCAAAACTAGCTACATACTTAGGATATTATCATCCAAAGACTATGACTACTCATCTAGTCACCCTATCCATATACAAACCGACTTAGGAGGGGGGGAGTCACCATGTGTGGTTAAATCTTGACCATTGATTCTTTAGATCATTTTAATTACAACTTGGTCACCAAGTTTAGGAAGCTTACTAGTTACCTTCCTAACCTCCTAATTTTTAGTATAAAAGCAAGCTCATGTCTTCATTTATTCATCATTCAAACGCCACACCAATTATCCCTAGCACCATGATCCTTTGATCTTCAATATACAAGTTACACTACAAAGTTCAAGGTCTTAGTATTCTCTACCTAGTTCTTAAGTTTGTTTGGTGATTCCATGGTTGAATTAAGAGCTACACAAGGGTACTAGGGCTGAAGTTAATGGGTTTTTACAAGGGTTATATCAAGGCTAGCAAGGGTTACAAGAGTTATGGTGAAGGGTTTACAAGCTTAGGTTTAGTGTCCTAGTTCTATACTTGACTTCCTTTCTTTAGAAAGCCAAAAGTTGTAAGAAACTCTTATACACTTTCTTGCTCAATATCATTTTCATGCTTATTATGGTTCTTTCATGCTATATATGTTCTTGTTATTGTGTTCATGATGTTTAAAAATGGATAAAACAAGTATTGGTATACATATGTTAACTTATGACAAGCAAACAAGCAAACTAGTGATTTTTATGGAGAACCACGACCAAAATAGTATAACTTTGATATTTGACACTTACTTACTGTTAAAGAGGACTTAACAAGGAAAACATAGCAATTTGAATCACCCAAAACGAGTACCCGAGTCAAAAGTTATGGCCATAAGAAGTTAGCGACACCAAAACGGCAAAACTGCCTAAATAGCATTCTGATCAGATTTTGATTTTGAAAGTCACCCTTCTGGTCCGATTCATCAAAAAGTTAAAACACGAAAGTTGTCCGGAACGACGTTTTCGTTCAGGTATAAAGAAGCTCGAGCCCTGAAAACGCTTTCTGAGTGATAATTTTCTTCAAATTCTTAACAGCCCGTTTTTAGACCAAAGTAACTATATAATGGTTATAATTACATGAGACCAAGAGGTCTAATGACCTAAAGCCAAGACCACAACCATGGCTAAAGCCAAGGTTGAGTCTCAAGACCATGGTAACAATGACCAAGGTCACGGCAAAGCCACGGCTATAGACCATATAACTTTTAAAGATCAAAAGACTTATATATATATATATATATATATATATATATATATATATATATATATATATATATATATATATATATATATATATATATATATATATATGTTATCAAATACTACAATAGTAGGGAGCCTCATGTGAGGAGTTCATTAAGTAAGCCGTCGAGACGAGTTGTGGATTTACGAATTAAAGTGTCCTGGCTCCTCGAACGTTTACTCCATGACTTCTGAATTATGTCGGCCCGAACGGTAGTAAGAGATATACAACCTATACATGTTTCATAAACCATTTATACTTAAAGACTTACACTATATACTAAGTACTACATCATGAACATTATGCAAGACATATATAGGCAATTCTTTGTATTCTTAGATGTTACTCCAAACCTAAGTCGCAACGTTCTATTATAGGCTGCTCTTAGAGACTTTCGCGATTCGACTACCACTTTCATTTCTCATTACATAGACTTAAGGTGAGTCATAGCCCCTACTCTTTTCATACTTGTTTTAACTCTTGGGGGGGATACATGCTCAACTACTTGCTTACTTGTACAAATACTCAAAACATTTATACTTGATTGTGTTATACTTGATTGGCATTATACTTGAATGCGTTATACATGATAATTATACTTGATTGCGTTATACATACTTGTTACACTATACTTGCTTAATTTAAATACAAGATTTGTATTTACGTACATACACAATACTCTATGCTGTCAAAGGAGAGGTATTAATAGTACTAGTATGGGCCTACACCCCCCACCCAAGTCCAAGATTCGAGACGTTGGGTGACATGTACTATTTGGGATGGTGGTTCCCCGCCTATGGGTCCAAAATGAAGTGACCATGGGTGAATATAATCCTGAGAAACTATATATTAGCAGTGGGTTGTGAACACACAGGTTACCAGTCTCTTATGGCGGGACTTGTAACTGAGTGGATTCACGATGCCTTTGCTGTGCGAATATTCTTTTAAGGCTTTTCAACTGTTTTAAGACAAACTCTATGAACTCACCAACCATTGTGTTGACACTTTAGCATGTTTATCTCAAGTTAGTAAGGCGATAGCTAGTGCGTGGAACTTAGAGTCAAGCTGCATATTCTGAAGACTTACGCTTTTATCATTTGCCATTCAAAACTTTGTATACATTTATGTATCATACTTAGGAATCTCAAGTTTGTAACTCGGAATTTATTAATCGAATGGTAACTTTTCAAAACGTCTCATTTAGAGTTCGTTTTCTATAACTTGTACTTGTATTATGAAGTAGCACCCCTGTGACACAGTCTTCCGCTGCGGTATTTTGGGGGTGTTACAAGCTGAGGAAAAAGGCTTGTAAACACAACTCCCCTGGTGCAGGGGAGCAGATGGCTAAACAGGCCACTTTGAGCAAAGATTTAGCTAAGAAGACAAATCTAAAAATTATAATAAAAATATCCTAGTAAAGCTGAGCTTCCATATTATCAGAATCCAAAAAGCTCATAAGCTAACTCCTAGTATTGAGATCAAGAAAAATCTCAACAGAATTTGCAAAACTACCAAACCATGACTTTTTGACTTTTTGAATAACCTGCAAAGGTTGACTTTTATGGATTTTGATTGATCATTGCTGACTAAATATGATGTTATAAGCTATAATGCACTGATTTTAAGCTAGTGTAACAAGTTATGAGCTAATATAACTAATTATAGAACCTATACTCCTAACAGTTAAAGTAAAAATGAGATTTAATGAGTTTTTGACTTTTCTATACACAAGCACTGGTTTACATGTAAAATCCTACCTAAATGGACTTAAGTGAGACTGTATCAATAACAAGCACCAATAAAATCAACCTAAAACCTAGGGAAGCAATCAGAGCCAAACACTCCTTTTATAATCAAGTATTTTGAGATTATGAAGCAAATGATTGTCAAAGGTTATTCTACTGATGCGTAAGGCTGATCTATGCTATATATATAGTTTATAAAAGCTAAAAAATGCAGCAATTAACAATGAAATAAGCTAAGTGAGATTTGGCCAATAAACTGATGCAAGGTACAAAGTGGAACTTATGAGAACAAATGAAGGTAATCAATCAACTAAACAATATATCAATCTTAAGCTGACCAAATAAGCAAAGAAAACTCAGACTAAGCTCTAGATATAAGGTAATTAACTAAAACAGATTTTAGGCTAAATTATGAAGTGAGAGGTGGAACAAGTTAACTGACCTCAAGTCATGAATGAAGATCACAAATTAGGTTACCAACAAGCTAATCAAGCACAACTAATCACCTAAATCCTCCTGGAACAGCTCAATGCTATCTTGATCCTCTGTTGACTTTTGTTGACTGATTTGTAATTGAATTGATTGAACAAAAACAACTCTATAACACTTACTAAAATCTATGGTGAAGCTTAAATAAGCTTACTGAGACAGATTAAGAGCTTATGAAACATTAAACAACCATAAGGTGAAATACTAAAAGCTTTGCAAATAAAATTGACAATGATTTAAAGGTAACTTGATTTTATTAAAAGATTGAAAGAGTACAAAGCTGATGAGTTACAATACTTGAAAGCTTTAAAACAACATTAATGTAAGCTACTTAAGCTCCATATTGTGCTACTCTTAAATTAACTAACTAAAATCTCCTGACTAGCTAGCTCCTTCTCTGCTTCCCTCTCTTCTCTTTTATATTGATCCTTTAGGGTTTCTGTGACCCCTACATGCTTTCCCACTTCTCTCTTGGGTCGTTGGATTAGTAATATGGATCCTGGCCGTTGGTTGAGTTTTGGCGAGAAAAAATGGTTTAGCAACTAGGGTCTAATAACTTGGCAGGGGGTGGGTTTTGTATTTTAGTAGATGAAAGTTAGTGTAGAGGGGTGGAGTGTGGGAGTAGAGGTAGCAGTGGAGGTGTGATGATAGTGTTTTGGGGCTATGGAGTCACGGGTTGGAGGGAGATGAGGGTGAGGTGGAGGTTTGAGGGGTCAAAGGGGTTTGACCTGTGGATTTAGTATTAGGGGTGTAGGGTGGACTTAGGTTGGGCCTGGATATGTGTGGGCTTGGTTTTGGTTTTGGATTAGATTTGGGATTACAAATAATAAAAGGGTCCATTTGGTTTGTATTTTCATAATGACCATATTTGCCAAAAGCTGATTTTTTAGGGACCATAGCTGCCAACCTTCCAAAGTTATAACCAGGACCATTCTTGCCAAATTATAATTTCACAAGGACCTTTTTTGTTCATTTTCCAAAATAAAATCACTCGGGGACCAATTTTGCAAAATTCCAAACTGTAGGGACTAAACTTGTAATTTTCTCAAACATTTCATCCTGGGATTAAAAGTGACACATGTGAATTCCCAAGGACCTTTAATGATAATTTTTCCATTTTTAACACCCGGGGACTTGTTTTGCCAAATTTCAAACTTCAGGGACCAATTATGTAATTTCTTCAAAACTTTCACCTAAGGACCATATTTGCCAAAGTTTAATAACACAAGGAACATAATTGATAAATTCCAAAGTTTTAACTCCCAGGGACTAATTTTCACAATTCTGAAAAGTTCAGGGACTAGTTTTATAAACTTTTGAAACTTGAGGGACTGAAACTACCAATTATGCAAACTTTGTTCGTTTTTCATCTGTTTTTAAACATTTTGCATCTGAAACATATAAAACACACTTCCTGGGATATTTTTAGTATTTTGATGCACATTTGAGTGTTTTTGGATGTTTTGGCAGTTCAGATACGACAAAAATGATGAGTATTCACACACTCATCAGGTATTTCCTACTTTTTGCAATGGTTTAAAAATCAAGCAATCGTTCACATCCGTGTACCACCCTCAAGGTAATGGCCAAGTAGAAGTTAACAACAGAGACATTATCAACGGAATCGAAAGAAGGCTAGGACGAAGTCACCAAGGGTGGGTGGATGAATTACCCCAAGTTCTCTGGGCTCATAGGACACATCCCAAGTTGAGTCACGGGGAAACACCCTTCAGCCTCACTTATGGCACAGAAGCTGTCATCCCATCAGAGATAAGCGTGGAAACGGAGCGCATTATGAACTTTGAAGCCTCGGAAAATGAGGAAAATCTTCGACAGAATCTAGATCTACTCGAAGAACGAAGGGAAATAACCTCCATCAGAGAAGCTACGTACAAGAAAAAGTTAGAAAAATATGACAACAACAGGGTTCGGCCCTCGAGCTTCAAACCAGGCGAATATGTCCTTCGACTTAACAGCGCAAGCAAAGCCGAATACCAAGGGAAGTTGGGACCAACATGGGAGGGGCCTTACGTAGTAGCTGAAGCCTATGGTAACGGAGCCTATAAGTTGGCAACAATCTTTGGGGAAGAAGTTGACAGGACATGGAATGGCACGAACCTTCGTAAGTTTTACATATAAAACTTACAACCTTTCAGAGAATTTGTTTATTTCAAATTTATGTATTGAACTCTTCTCATTCGGGGAAAGAATCATTAATGGTAGGTGTCTTAGTATTCATTTCATAAAATGATGTAATCCTCCCTACCCAATTAATGATACAACGTATTTCCCTTAAATCTCTTGTTTTGTTTTTACAACAAAGATTTATTCAGCCAAGTACTACAAGTCTCAATGTTCGAAGGATGATATTTATGTCTTGTACATGACATCCACTATAATTCACATTGACTTTCCTAAAACGTCTATGGGCATTCGAAGCCCTATGACTATAAGGATAAAGACAGAGTGGGTCGCAACCCTCTGTCAGCAGTTAAATTATACGATTGCTTAAAAATCTTGGTTCAAAGTACACACAATAAGGATACTCATCTACGGTAACCTTAGGTTGTATATTAACGTTATTAAATAGCGTTGAGAGAAGAGAATCATATAATTGAAGGATAAATGAAAAGAACATCCTATGGCAAGAAGATAACAAATAAGCAAACATCCTAAAATTCAAAGTAGCAAGGAGAAAACATGTTTGGAGGGTACAAACCACCCTCGGGATAAACCATTGCCAACAAGGCAGTATTTATGTATTCTTTGATGAGGAGGGATATTCTTGACGAGAGGGAACCTTCATACCAGAGGCCCTCCTACTTGGAGAAGATGGCTTAATCCTACAGGGCTTCTTCGGTAACAGTTTTTCAACGGAAGCCATTGGATCTTTGGTCACCTTAGAAAGAAAAGGAAAGTCTGCTGAAACATACGCATTACTGGCAGTATCATATTCCTGTTCATGCGAAGGGCGATAGTAAGAAACCTTCGACAGGATCACAGGCTCTTCAGTCTTAGCAATTTCTTCTAGAGTAGTGCATTTACCATGGAATAGGGTAGCATTCACCAAGTTGGCCACCACTTCTCCGACTTCATCACTATGATACAACTCCATAGCAATGTAAGGAATAACCTTGGCCACCACATCTGCCCTATCTTTCTGGAGACTTTCACATCGAAGGTTTAGAGCATCCGTCTCCTGTTGCGATTTGGTTTTTTGCTCCATGAGTCTGTTCTTTTCAGATTTAAGGTTTGCACACTTCGACTCAAGCACAGATACTCTCTCTTTTAGCCCAATCGCTTTGGCCTCTTCCATTTTGAGCCTACCACACTCAGCTTGGGCTTCCTTTAGTCGAGTGGCAAGCTTCATGGCGTTGGATCGAAGATCTTGCACAATTGGATTTTTCTCAATATCCTTCGTAGCCCTGTCACACTTGGACTTCAGCTCAGTGATCAACTGCTCCCTATGTTCTCCTCGAGCCAGAACTACATTCAACTCTTCTTTAGCATTTTTAACAGTCCGTATCAATTCTCTTGTTCGGCTGTTAAGATGATTATCTAGAACAGCTTGCCTTGTGTTGTGACAACTGGCAATTTAGGGAAACTATTTATAAACCCGCATTACTTTAAATTTAATGATTTTTGGAATATTTGAAAATTTTATTCACGATGAATTTGTAAACGTTGAACCGTGGATTTGAATCTCGTAGTATTTATGGAATTTGATTTTTATTATTGGTTTGGTTAGGTATATTCGTGGTGATTTATTTTTGAGATATCTGTTTGGCACTACGTTGACTCCGGCACTAGGATAACCTAACGAAAAGTTAATATTTTAAATGATTTGGTTCGGTTTATATATTTTTGGAACGTATTGTGGTATTTTATAATTTCTGGGAATGAGTTCGGTTTGAGAGAGTTGGATTATTTTAATAAGTTTCGGGTTTTGATCCGTGTATTTTACACCGGGTTACCTCACCAACATTATTATTATTATTATTATTATTATTATTATTATTATTATTATTATTATTATTATTATTATTATTATTATTATTATTATTATTATTATTATTATTATTATTATTATTATTATTATTATTATTATTATTATTTATATTTTTTTTTTGTAAGAGTAACTACAAAATCGTCCTTGTGGGTCGGCTAGCACAAAAACACAAACACAAACACAAACATACCAAAACCCTCACCCTCATCATCTCTCTCTTTAAAACATCACCTCCCCCATTTCTACCCTAGCCGCCGCACCCTAATCAGCCACCACCGCCACTCCTACATCAACACCACCACCACCAATCGACTCCCCATCTCACTCTCTTTCCGATCTACTACCACACGCGCCCTTTCCACTCCTTTTTCATCTCGAAATCACCATAAAAATCAACACATCTTAATGTTTTTGAAGTTTGACACATATTGGGTCTTGAGAATCAAAGGTGAGACGAGTTTTCACTCGTATTTTTGGTGAAAACGTGACCTATGGGTCACGAATTTAAATCTTTTTGTATGGGTTTTGGTTATTAACATGAAATACAAGTGGGTTTTAATGGAAATGTAATGTTTTGATGGTTTGGTATCCGGGTTTCTTGATTTGGAGGTTGTCGAATTGAAACCGAGAGCCCCCTTGCTCTCGGCTTATTTTTATTTTGAGCTTGGTAGAGTTTTGATCTTGGTTTTCTATTTTGGTTGTTGTCGGGAGTGTTGGAGATGCATTTGATTGGTTTTGGCCGATTCTTGGCCATGGATTATTATGGTTTTGATGTTGGTGGGTTGATGTCGTGACCCTTGGGGTCGGTTTACTTGGTGTCGAGCTCATGAGAGCTAGCCGAGACCATAATGGTCTCGGGTGTGACCCTTGGGTAATTCATGTTTGAGCCGAGACTCAAATGAGTCCCTCGACTCGGGGTTGGTTTTAGTAATTGACCCGGATGACTTGAATTTTTTGGTGACCTTATATGATTTTTATATTTTTGTTGTTGTTATTATTGTTTGTTGTTGAGGTATATTACTTTGAGTTTTTGTTGTTGCTCGGGAGCCGAGAATGGGATGATATAATGATTATGGTTGTGGAGTTGTGTTGACGAATTGATACGGGGACCGATTGTGAGACGGTCAAATTAGATTGACGGAGATAGGTTAGTCGGGTGCCGTAGTCGGACCCTATTGTTGTAGCACGTGTTATGGGTATTGTTTGGACGGAGATGGATTACTTGATTTTGACTTGGTTATTTTATTTGGGCTTGGACAATGAGCCGAGAGTGATGACTCGGACCTGTGATCACCTATATAACTCGATAATTATTTATAATCAAACATTAATAATAAAACTCGTAATAATATTATTGGTAATATAAATGTTTATATAAGTATATAGACGTGAAAAACGTATATATAACTATATAAGTGCGTATATTAAAAATAAAACGATCACGGGTAATATTATAATAACGTGACGATATATAATATACTATGAAAGTAGTGTAATAAATGTCGGGAGCATTATTATAATTAAACAACTATAAATAACGATGAAATCTATAAAGTTGAATAATTATATTGAATAAAATACATTTTTAAAAATAAACGAGGAAACTATCGAGTTATACGGGGTCGTGGTCACTTGAGTCCAAGTGAGCTATATTAATTATTTTGTGACTTTTGTGCTTGTCACGGATATGTGACGTTAATACATCCATTTTCTATAACTACGTAACTTATTTAATTAACGAATTAAATAGGATCTATTTAGTTATATAAAATAAGTATATTAATGGGCATTGTATCCTACGACGCCCATAGGTTGTGGTACGTGTACAGGAATAATCAATTACTAAATATCTCGTGGAGTTTGCCAAGTTGACGAATTTGGTAAGCTTGACGATATATATAGGGAATTTATTAAACTTTGATACTTACCATATACTCTACGTGCTATGTGACTTAGGTTTTGGGTATAATCTTAGAGTGATATATTAAGTAAATAAATATGGGGGATTACCAAATCGACGGATTTGATAAACTTCGATGATTTATTTAAATAATATATTGGGCTAATATTAGACCTATAGATTGTTTTATTATTCTTTTTCGTTGTGGCTTCTTGTTTTGAGTTGTGTCGACCCTCCACCCGTATGGATACCAAACTCCAAACTAATATGAGAATAATACGAGAAATGGATTTTTGGAAAGTAAAAAGGAATACGTTCGGGATTGAGAATATTTGATTTTGAGGAAATAATTCAGAACGAGTTATATTGTTAGGAAGTGCCGAGTCCGTAGTTGCCGTCATTTGAGTTGCTATACATCTTACTTCTACCGATTTCTTTCTGCTGATTGCTGGACTTGAGGTGAGTCATAGCCCCATGATAAGGCCAAAAATGAACCGTTTTTAGGGGGTTATTTAAGCTCGGAATTGAATTTATTTGATCAAATATTGCCCTAAATCGTTCCTTTTGTGATTTTAGGTACTTTGTGAGTGAATTCTGGAAAAGGAAGCATTTTTGACGTTTTTGGAGCATAAAAGTGAAGAAAACGCCAAAGACTTAATTTTCCAAGCTGGGAACAGTATGTGACGGCGTCAAGAGTACCATCCTGACGGCGTCAAGAGTAAAAGTGGTGACGGCCCAGAAGGAATGTGAAGGCGTCACCCAAGGCCGTCATGTGTTAACTTGTCAAAACTTGCGTGCAGAATAGCTGATATTGTTTTGGTCATAACTTTTGCATACGAACTCGGATTTAGGTGATTCAAAAGCCCACGCGAAGAGGACGAAGAGATCTACAATTTGGTGAAAAATGGTCTTGACGGCGTCAAGAGAACGAGCTGACGCCGTCAAGCCTTGCCGACTGAAAACATGCCTATAAATATAACATCATAACTTCACTTTTTGTAAGCCCTAAACCCTAAGGTCGATTCCTGGGTTTAGGTGGGTGTCTTTCCAGCAACTTAGAGGGTTTCAATCACTCCATAAACATCATGTATTGGTTTGATGATTCTATCTTAATTATGTTTTCCATTATCATTGTTGTTTGCTCTTCTTTGATGATGATTTGCTAATTCACCTTGTGTCTACTTATGATTATGCGAAACTTGTATATAATTGATTAGATCTCATTGATTTCTTGTTGATGTGTGTGTCTATCTCCATCAATTAAGGCATGACAACTTCAATAGATCTAGTTGGTTTAGTTTATAATTCTTGTTTCCTATTGATTCTTGTTTTGATTGAATGAATTCGATGTTAGGCTTAAGAAAACTGGCAGATCTCAAAATGGTAACATGCTTGAACGTCTTAGGAAACATGAACCGATGTGCACTAGGTCTTTATTGGTTGTATTTAATGCATGAGCCACTGTTTATAATCCCTATGGTTGTGCTGGGCATGGCATAGGAGGAGATAAGAGCTCATAGAATTGGGGAGTTAAGTGCGCCACCCCATAAATGGTATTAAGGAATACAACCCGTCAATTAAAACAATGTTACAATTCAATAGGTAGGATTGGATAGTTAGCAAGGAGTAACATATCATGGGTAGACATGCTTCACTTATCTTGTAGAACTCTAGTTTACTTTTCTTGTTAATTAGTTTAATTAGTAGCTTTTGGGTTAGTTGATTAGCAACTAATTCCGCCCCTTCTTCCAAAACCCGAGATTTTTACTTGCTTTTCATAAAATATAAAAACATAAAAAGAATCATCCTTCACCTTTAGACCTAGTTAGATTAATTTCAATCCTAACGACACTATTCCTAGCTGAACGATCAATCCCCCGGTACTTGTCACTATACTATACTACAACGATCAGGTACACTGCCTGGTGGGGGTTGTAAGCTTCTCAGGATCCCTTGAGAGGTAAAGCCTGGTGCGATTCCCACGTATCAAGTTTTTGGCGCCGCAGCCCGGGGAATAGTTATTGTTTAGGTTGAATTTGATTTTTATTAGGTCTACTCATTAGATTCCTTTTTAGTGAGATTTTTATTTTCTTTTTTTTGGCTTGCTTGTAGTCTATCTTTTCTTTGTGCATTTGTTCGTAGAAACCTTTCCATTGACTCTTCCGTTCACCATTATGGAGAATGCGAATCCACCATACTACCGACCACGAAACCCATTCTACCCTAATGACATCTTGATGTTCAAACAATATCGAGATGAACCCATATATGATGCATGGACTCGTTTTAAAATTTTACTCCGAATAGTCCCTCATCATAGTTTCGCTTTAGCATCCCTAACCCAGACCTTTTACTATCGTGTTAACCGATATGACCAAATGTGCATTGAGGATTTTGCCAATGGGGACTTTAGGGAATTAAATGCTGAAGAAGCATGGGATGCCATAGAAGATTGTGCCCAATATTATTATAGATTAGACAACCCGACAAACAACATAACAAATCATTTGACAACAAATTTGAAGGATCATGAAACAAGTTTGTTGGGGGATGAATATACTCATGTTGAGATACCTAGTTGGATGGCACCTAATATCATAGTACAAAACAAACATATAGGTAATCTAGGTACAATAGAGGATGAGGTGGATAATCCAAGCCCACAAAGTACCCCACAAGTCCTACCATCATTTGAGGCACATACAACGCCCGTGACTTACCCGAAAGAAGTAGAAGAGACTATAGGAACCCCAATTGAGGTAGAACCCTTGGACCAAGCACCACTAGAGGATATAGGTTTGAATACTTGTAGTGATAACCTTACTCCTAGTTCTAGGGAATTTCCTAATGTTGATGAACCGGAACCTCAACCTTTACACAACTTCCCATCCTTAGATTTATTTCTAGGAGATAAAAGAGGAACTGGCCCACCCATCAACCAATATTATCCGGGTAGTTTTAGGATGAAGGAAGCCATTCACTCACCCCCTTCACCTCACGTGGCATATTTCCACCCTAAGGGTGTGTATCACTACTTCCACCCACACTTAATCCTAAGTGTTGGGAAAACCTCCCCTATTTCCGTTAAATAA
This sequence comes from Artemisia argyi, assembly GCA_030686995.1. NCBI lineage: Eukaryota > Viridiplantae > Streptophyta > Magnoliopsida > Asterales > Asteraceae > Artemisia > Artemisia argyi. Next base: position 12,570,103 of record CM060691.1, on the reverse strand, counting down.
GGGTAGAGTCAGGCTCGTGACTCGAACCAAAACAAGCGCTTCTTGGGAGGCAACCCATGTTTTTAATTGTTTGATGTTTTTATTTTATTTGTTTGTTTGTGTCATATATGCTTAATCATAGTTGTTTAATTTTCATGTTTCGAATAATTTGTGAAAATGCTTTATTTTGTTTTTAACCTCGTCTTAATTGCATATAAAGGTATTTTACAAAAAGATAAGTGTAGGGAAATTTATATCTTGTTAAAAAGAACTAAATTCGAACATGAAAACTTCACAATTCATGATTAGCATATATTTTATCTTGTTTGGTGTCAATAATTATGGATATGTTTTATGAGTTCCTATTTGTAATTCATTCCACAAGTATCCTATCCTTTTGTTACTTTATCTTGTTTCTATTTCTAAGTCTGGAATTACATCTAGTTGTGATTTTTGTTCGGTTTGATGCTTTGGTTTTTGTGTTTGTTGATTACAGGACAAGAAGATGATTTATATTTCTGGAGGGAAGCTTTCAACGTTCGTCTTCTTGGAGGAAGATTTAACCATGTTGTCACATTATCCACGATGAACGAATCAGGGGAGTATTAGTTTCTTTCATTCTTATTTATTTACTTTTACATCTTTTATCTAGAACATTGGGGACAATGTTCGGTTTAAGTGTAGGGAGGGTATATTAGAAACTATTACTCCACTTGGTTTTTGTTTTGTTTAATAGTGAATGTGTAATAAAACTGAGAGAAATATTTGTTAGGGCAATTTTAGCACCAAATTTAAAATTTTTTGCAACATGTAGGAGTGAAACTTTAGTCTTAATAAGCGTCTCATGGATAGGAATTGTATGACTAGCACAAAAAACCATACCACTCAAAAATTTCCACCCCAAATATGTGAGGTTCGCCCTTAGATCTTTAGGAAAAAGCATTCATTGTTGGTGCTTATGAGTGTACCGGTAGTATTTAGATTCTAGAACTTGTGATAGCGATGCATCCCGAGACCGCTAGTGAGACTACATTCGTGTAGTTAGGATTTACTACATGATAAGAGGCATTAGGATAACCCTTGTTCTACACCTGTAATATAATTACATTGACTTCATAGGTCAAGTAATTCTCCCACACCTTTGCGTTGTACTCATTTTTAGTACACGATACCCCTAGTACACCCCTCCGAGCCTATCTTTTCGTTTCTAACTTTAAGCATTTTACTTAAAGGAAGAATTTGTTTACAATCCACCCCAAATGTGCAACCAAATCACCTTAGCCTTCCTTGTATGCGCTCATCTTTAGTGCATTATTGTTAATTGTTTAAACCCTTTGTTAGTTGTCTAATTGATTACATGGTTGCTAAGTCGAGTCATATCTTTTACATATTATTTTGGGACAATTGGGACTCATGGGTAAAGTACTTGTGTTATGGAGTAATGGGGAAGAACATCATATATTACCCCCATATGTGCGTTAATATTTAAAAGTACTCCAAGTGTTTTGGTTATCATGATTCAAGTTATTAGAATAGTTGATTGTAAAGTATGTAAAAGCTCAAGTGTAGGGAGGAAACGAGCTCCCTTTGATGTATTATTTTGGATGGTAGAGTAAGATTGTATGTTAAAAAAAAAAAAAAAAAAAAAAAAAAAAAAAAAAAAAAAAAAAAAAATCGAAAGAAAAAAAAAATCGAAAGAAAAGAAAAGAAAGAGAGAATAAAAAAAATAATAAATAAAATAAAAAAAATGGAAAAAGAAAAGAGAAAAACATACGGGCTACCATCCGTTTCTTTTATTTATGTTTAAGTCAAATAGTGTCTTTAAAATCCAAAAAGAGTTGTGGTTAGCTTAAGTTGAGTCGAGTCTTGGCTTAGCAACGCCTCATTGTACATGTAGTTAACTAAGACAATTGACTTGCCACCAGTAAAATATCCGTTTATCCAACAAAACCGTGTCTTACATATCCCCTACACCTAACGTTATAACCCTTTAAAAAGACATCTTTGATAGTTTATCCTAGGTGCTTACGCCAAGTGGTGGAGGTTTGATCATTTCCCAAGCCTATGGTAATCTATTTGCTATGACAGGTAAAGAGTGATATTTCTCCATTTCCAATTATGACATATAAATTTACAACACCCGAGAGATGAGAGTATCCAAATACTTAATGTGAGGTGCTAGTGTATAATTTCTGTTCTTGTTTTGATTAAGGTGGAACGATCATTTGTTGTAATTACTTCTATATTAGTGTTAGATGACCCCTAACTAGTATTTTGATTGGTGGAAAAGCTCATTTGCTTGAGGACAAGCAAATCCCAAGTGTAGGGATATATGATAAGGCCAAAAATGAACCGTTTTTAGGGGGTTATTTAAGCCCGGAATTGAATTTATTTGATCAAATATTGCCCTAAATCATTCCTTTTGTGATTTTAGGTACTTTGTGAGTGAATTCTGGAAAAGGAAGCATTTTTGACGTTTTTGGAGCATAAAAGTAAAGAAAACGCCAAAGACTTAATTTTCCAAGCTGGGAACAGTATGTGACGGCGTCAAGAGTACCATCCTGACGGCATCAAGAGTAAAAGTGGTGACGGCCCAGAAGGAATGTGAAGGCGTCACCCAAGGCCGTCATGTGTTAACTTGTCAAAATTTGCGCGCAGAATAGCTGATATTGTTTTGGTCATAACTTTTGCATACGAACTCGGATTTAGGTGATTCAAAAGCCCACGCGAAGAGGACGAAGAGATCTACAATTTGGTGAAAAAATTGTCATGACGGCGTCAAGAGAACGAGCTGACGCTGTCAAGCCTTGCCGACAGAAAACATGCCTATAAATATAACATCATAACTTCACTTTTTGTAAGCCCTAAACCCTAAGGTCGATTCCTGGGTTTAGGTGGGTGTTTTTCCAGCAACTTAGAGGGTTTCAATCACTCCATAAACATCATGTATTGGTTTGATGATTCTATCTTAATTATGTTTTCCATTATCATTGTTGTTTGCTCTTCTTTGATGATGATTTGCTAATTCACCTTGTGTCTACTTATGATTATGTGAAACTTGTATATAATTGATTAGATCTCATTGATTTCTTGTTGATGTGTGTGTCTATCTCCATCAATTAAGGCGTGACAACTTCAATAGATCTAGTTGGTTTAGTTTATAATTCTTGTTTCCTATTGATTCTTGTTTTGATTGAATGAATTCGATGTTAGGCTTAAGAAAACTGGCAGATCTCCAAATGGTAACATGCTTGAACGTCTTAGGAAACATGAACCGATGTGCACTAGGTCTTTATTGGTTGTATTTAATGCATGAGCCACTGTTTATAATCCTTATGGTTGTGCTGGGCATGGCATAGGAGGAGATAAGAGCTCATAGAATTGGGAAGTTAAGTGCGCTACCCCATGAATGGTATTAAGGAATACAACCCGTCAATTAAAACAATGTTACAATTCAATAGGTAGGATTGGATAGCTAGCAAGGAGTAACATATCATGGGTAGACATGCTTCACTTATCTTGTAGAACTCTAGTTTACTTTTCTTGTTAATTAGTTTAATTAGTAGCTTTTGGGTTAGTTGATTAGCAACTAATTCCGCCCCTTCTTCCAAAACCCGAGATTTTTACTTGCTTTTCATAAAATATAAAAACATAAAAAGAATCATCCTTCACCTTTAGACCTAGTTAGATTAATTTCAATCCAAACGACACTATTCCTAGCTGAACGATCAATCCCCCGGTACTTGTCACTATACTATACTACAACGATCAGGTACACTGCCTGGTGGGGGTTGTAAGCTTCTCAGGATCCCTTGAGAGGTAAATCCTGGTGCGATTCCCACGTATCACCCCACTTTTACTTTTGAACTTTGTTTTCAATACTTGGGGTGAGAAAAGTGCAAATTGTTTTATGTGGACTATTATCGCTTTGTTTATTTAAAACTTGCTATGCTTATAGAACTAGGTAGGATAGAGCGAGGCTCAGTCCCAAACTAGGTAAGCTATTGATTTGGTTATAGAGCGAGGCCTAGTCCCTAACTAGGTAAGCTATTGATTGGTTGTTGAATGAGGCCTAGTCCCAAACTAGGTAAGCTATTGAATTGGTTATGGAGCGAGGCCTAGACAAGAACTAGTTAAGCTATTGATTTGATTGATTTGGGCTATAGCGTGCACCTATAGGGTTGATTCATTTTGGTTGGATGATTGAGGCCTAGTCTAGCTAGCAAGTGTTTTGCGTATATGTCCACTTGATTTAGTTATGAATTTAGACCTATGATCTCACCAGCAAAAGCTGACTTTTAGCGCCTTTTCTCAGTTAATTAAGCGATGCCCTTGGATGCTTGGATTGGAGGCTTGGCTTTGGCACCTGGTTTACGGATCTATTTTCTAAAACTCTCATATGTTATTGTGGACCTACTTATATTTCTTTTGGGCCTTACTTTGGATAAATTTTGGATAAATGTAAACTTTAAAACTCCGTTTGGGTTGTGTTTTTTTATGTTTACTTTATCTCATTCTTTCATGACTTGGAATGGATACCAATCCCCGTAACGCCCCGAAAGCTTGATGAGTCTTTCGCTGTACCAAATTTTGGGGGTGTTACAGATTGGTATCAGAGCCAAGGTTATAGAGAACTAGGTAAATAGACACCTAAACTATAACCTATTTTTATAGAAAACGATCCTAGACCAATGCCCGCCAGCCCGCCAAGCCGAAGCATCATTGTTTATATTGAGGTATATTGAGATGATAATTAGATATGAGATTTTTGAGATGATTTGAGGAATTGGGGTATAGTGCTTATGTGATATGATGGCATTTTGAGGAATTATATGGCTTAATTGTTTTTATAAATGTGTTAGTAATGCGGTATTTTAAATCTTTCTTGAACTATATGATTGGGATTTTTATGATGATTTTGATGCGGTATTTTGAGTTCGCGGTTTAGTTGTTTTGAGACACTTACACCTACCCTACGCCGTTGTCACAGACTATGGCCTCCCGTACGTTCGATGTTACTGAGGATATTTTTACTGCACCTGTTCGCCCCGCACAGATCACTATGGCTCCTGATGACCTTTACAGGATTGCCATGCGTTCAGCTACTGCGTCACCAACAGCTTCTACTTCTGCACCGCCTACTGCACCAACTACACAGGGACCTTCATCTTCTCTAGGGCTCCCTAGTACTTCGAGACAGCTTACTCTTCATCCAGCTTTAACTCGTGTGGCTCCATGCTTTGCCCATCGAGCTACGGCACGTATGTCTGTGTGCCAAGCTTCACCACCTTTGCACTTTGATGCTCACGCTCTTCTGTTAGATGCACCACCCACATCATTGTGTCGTCGTCCTAGATCACCTACCCCATCACCACACGATTCACCTGTTCAGAGACGACGATTAATGGTATACTCTTCCGATGAGGAGGAGGAGGAGTACGAGGGTGAGGAGGAGGCTGATGACCCTCAGGAGGCTGAGCAGAGGGATGATGATCCACAGGTGGGTGAAGAGGAGGATGACCCTGAGGAGGAGGATGACCCTCAGGAGGAGGAGATGCCTGATGATGATGGTTTGCCAGCACAGCCAGCTCAGGCTGAAGAGCCCAATTCTCTGATACATCCGTTAGAGCCTGTTTCACCTGATCACCTATTTTTGTTTGATTCGCCACCTGGTAGTCCCGTGGAGTCGGATGCGCCATCTGAGATTTCTGCCGAGCATGCAGAGTTGGGTGAGATTGGTAGGATGTGGACTCAGATTACGGCTTTAGGTGAGAGGATTACGCATATGTCTGAGCGGATTAATAGAGTGACTGTTGAGTTCATTGGAGAGTTGAGGATTGACTTGGTTACGGCTGAGAGGAGAGTTACTAAGATGAGGAGAGGCATGATGGAGATTCATGAACAGATTGAGAGCTTACAGAGAGGTTTCATCACAGCTCGCGAGGCAGATCGCAAGCTGTGGCAGAGAAACACTGAGTTAGAGAAGGAGGTAGCAGACCTCAAGAGAGATAGCGATACTCATAGTGTGGAGTTGGAATCATAGTGGAGAGAGCTAGATGGTCTGAGGCAGGAGTTGAGGAGCCTACGCCAGCATAGTGGCTAGATAGTTGGGTTATGTTGTCTTATGGCTTTCTACACCGAGGAGTGTTCGGTTAGAAAAGCTAGTTATCTTATTTTGATGTATTTTCTGTTGGTTATCCGTCTCGTTTGGAACGATTAGTATCTTTTGTGTCTTTTGTAGTTGGAACGATGTCTGGATCACTATTTGTATGGATGATGGTTATTATTACATGATGTTATGTGGTTTTAGATATTATGGAAAATGAGTTCCTATTCGTCGTGTTGATGTCTTGTGGTGCATGATTGATATTCTTTCCATGACTTGGCTTCATTTATTCAATTCTTGTTGAGCGTATGATAAGTGCTATCCGAGACTTACGAACCTTGCATGATGTTACTGATCAATGGCTGTACGACGAAATCCTGTCAGAGCTACCCGAACTGGAACTGCAGCGACTACTCCTGGTCACCGAGGACGCCGTCCTACTCGAAATGTTGAAACCCCTACTCCTGATAACCTGGACACTACTAACCGCAACAACAGGAATCGAAATGTTGATGTTCAGGGAGACAATGATCATGTTCCACCGAATGCACCTACCGTGGATCAAGCAATGATCAATCAACTTGTGGAGCAACGAGTTGCTGAGCTACTAGTAGAGTCAAATCATTCCAACAACTCTGCTGGAACTTTTCCACCTGTTTGTACTAATGGATGTAATTATAAGGAGTTCTGAATCTGTAGACCCATTGAGTTTGGAGGAACTGAAGGAGTGGTCTACTTGGTCAGGTGGATAGAGAAAACTGAATCAGTGTTCAATGTCAGCAACTGTGTAGAGAATGCTAAGGTAAAGTTTGCTTCTTTTACTTTCAAGGATGAAGCATTAACTTGGTGGAACAATTACTGAAATTCGGTTGGAAGGCCTATGCCATGACTTGGGAGCAATTTAAGTCTTTGCTTATTCAGACTTACTGCCCAAGGAATGAGGTGAAGAAGCTGGAGATTGAGTTCTGGAATCACAAGGTGAAAGGTACCGACATAGCGACTTACAATCGCCACTACCGAGAGTTAGCCTTGCTTTGCCCAGATATAGTTAGGACTGAGACTCAAAGGATTGAGCGGTATACCGATGGGTTGCCGGTAGCTACAAGGAACGATGTGATTGCTGCTAAGCCTGCTAATATTCATGAGGCTATCACGATCGCTCAATAATTGATGGACTCGTTGGTATTGGAAGGAGCTAAGAAAGATAAGAATGGAAAGAGGAAGAGGGATAATCACTCTAAGGGTAATGATCACCAAAATAAACGACAGGCAACTACTAGAGCTTATGCTATGGGGGATGGAGATAAGAAGAGTTACAATGGAGATGCGCCCAGGTGTGGCTGCTGTTACAAGAATCATTCTGGACGATGTAATGTGGTGTGCAAGAATTGCTCAAAGATGGGACATATAGCTAAGGACTGTAGAGCTCGACCACTTGCTATGGTTCAAGCTACTCCTGAAGCTATGAGTAAGGCGAATGTTACCTGTTTTGGATGTGGAAAGAAGGGACACTATAGGAATGAGTGTAGAGAATCGTGGAACCGAGGAACTCAAGGATCGGGTGGTAGTGGGTACAATCATGGAAACCGTGGAGTTGGAGGAAACCGTGGACGACAAGACAATGAGAACCAACGTGTGGAAGCGGGAGCTGCTCATGGGAGAGTGTATGCACTTGGAAACAAAAGAGGAGAAGACCCGAACGTCGTTACTGGTACGTTCCTTCTCAATAATCGTTATGCTTCCATACTATTTGATACTGGTGCCGATAGAAGTTTCGTGTCCACTACTTTTGCACCCTTACTAGAGAAACCCCCGATGGCCTTAGGAATTGGTTATGATGTAGAGTTAGCTAACAAAAACATAGAAAGGATTAAGACTATCATTCGCTGTTGCACGTTGAATTTCCTGAATCACCCTTTCAATATAGATCTTCTACCCGTCACGTTAGGAAGTTTCGATGTCATTATTGGTATGGATTGGTTGTTGAAGTATCGTGCTCATATACTTTTCGATGAGAAGATCGTGCGTGTGCCTTACAGCAAGGAGATTTTAAATATCCAAGGAGATCGACAAGGTTTGAGGAGCCCATCCAGATTAGCTGTCATATTTTGCACTAAATTACCAAAGCTAATGGAAAAAGGATGTTACTTTTTCTTAGCTCAAATCTCGGAGAAATAAGAGAAGGAGGAGAAACAAAAGTGCATTGGAGATGTTCCTATAGTTTGTGATTTTCCGAATGTGTTTTCCGATGATTTGCCGGGAATCCCGCCTACTAGACAAGTAGAGTTTCAGATTGAGTTGATACCTGGTGCTGCACCCGTGGCACGGGCACCTTATCGACTTGCACCTACTGAACTGGAAGAGTTGCCGAAAGAATTAGCGGAGTTAGCCGAAAAGGGATTTATACGACCAAGTTCTTCACCTTGGGGAGCCCCAGTTCTATTCGTGAAGAAGAAGGATGGATCGTTTCGTATGTGTATTGATTACCGAGAGCTGAACAAGTTAACGGTGAAGAATAGATACCCGTTACCGAGGATCGACGACTTGTTCGATCAGCTCCAAGGATCGAGTGTGTATTCGAAGATCGATCTGAGATCAGGATATCATCAACTTAGAGTTCGCGAGGAAGATATTCCGAAAACGGCTTTCAGAACCCGTTACGGGCATTACGAGTTCCAAGTAATGCCGTTTGGGTTGACTAACGCACCAGCAGTATTCATGGATCTCATGAATCGAGTGTGTAAGCCTTACTTAGACAAGTTCGTGATCGTGTTCATCGACGATATTCTAATCTATTCGAAGAGTGAGAAGGAGCATGAGGAGCATCTAAGACTCATCTTAGAATTACTCAGGCAGGAGAGGTTGTATGCCAAGTTCTCCAAATGTGAATTTTGGATTTTGAAGGTACAATTTTTGGGTCATGTGATTAATAGACAAGGAGTTCATGTAGATCCCGCTAAGATTGAAGCGATTAAAGATTGGGTTGCACCGACGACCCCAACTGAGGTTCGTCAATTTTTGGGTCTAGCCGGTTACTACTGAAGATTCATTGAGGGATTTTCGAAGATAGCAAAGCCGTTGACCAAATTGACTCAAAAGAATATTAAATACGAATGGGGAGACAAGGAAGAGGAAGCATTTCGATTACTTAAGGAGGTGTTGTGTAGTGCTCCTATCTTAGCGTTACATGAAGGTAGTGAGGACTTTGTCGTCTACTATGACGCTTCTCATAAAGGTTTAGGAGCTGTGTTAATGCAACGAGAGAAAGTGATAGCTTATGCTTCGCGACAGCTTAAGAAGCATGAGAAGAACTACACCACCCATGATTTGGAGTTAGGTGCTGTGGTTTTTGCTTTGAGAATATGGAGACATTACTTGTATGGAACCAAGTGTGTTGTATTCACTGACCACAAGAGTCTGCAACACATCTTGAATCAGAAAGAGCTCTACATGAGACAGCGACGTTGGATCGAACTGCTAAGCGATTATGATTGCGAAATCCGCTATCATCCCGGTAAAGCAAATGTTGTTGCTGATGCTCTTAGTCGAAAGGAGAGAATCCCACCGTTACGAGTTAGGTCATTGGGAATGACTATCGTATCGCCATTACCGTCTCAAATATTAGAAGCTCAAACGGAAGCGTTGAAAGCAGAAAACCGACCTGCCGAGAATATATTTGGGATGGCAGAAAATGAGAAAGGATTTATTAACCATTCTGATGGAATATTATGTTTTGGAGACCGAAGTTGGGTACCATTGTATGGAGGAATTCATGAGTTAATTATGCATGAGTCGCATAAGTCAAAGTATTCTATCCATCCTGGGTCTGAAAAGATGTACCAGGATCTGAAGAAGTTATATTGGTGCCCGAACATGAAGGCCGATATAGCATTGTACGTTAGTAAGTGCTTGACATGTTCGAAGGTTAAGGCCGAACATCAAAGACCGTCAGGATTATTGACGCAGCCAGAACTCCCGGTTTGGAAGTGGGAGCGAATTACGATGGACTTTATTACCAAATTACCGAAGACAGCTAGCGGTTGTGACGCTATCTGGGTAATTGTGGATCGATTGACTAAGTCTGCTCATTTCCTGGCGATTAGTGAAGATGATAGTATCGACAAACTTGCGAGGTTGTATGTGAAAGAAATTATTTCTCGTCATGGAGTTCCGATATCGATTATTTCTAATCGCGACAGCCATTTCACGTCATCTTTGTGGCGATCACTGCAAACCGCTTTAGGGACGAGACTTGATATGAGTACTGCATATCATCCCCAAACCGACGGTCAAAGTGAGAGGACTATTCAGACTTTGGAGGATATGCTTCGTACGTGTATAATAGACTTTGGTAAAAGCTGGGAGAAGTATTTACCCCTTGCGGAATTCTCCTATAACAATAGCTACCACACAAGTCTTAAAGCTGCACCATTCGAGGCTTTATATGGTCGTAAATGCCGTTCGCCTATTGGTTGGGCTGAGGTTGGAGATAGCCAACTCACAGGCTCCAAGCTTATATTGGAGACTACTGAGAAAGTGACTCAAATTCGTGATCGATTACAAGCAGCTAGAGATAGACAGAAAAGTTACGCCGATCAGAGACGTAAACCCCTAGAGTTCTAGGTTGAAGGCAAAGTGATGCTGAAAGTCTCGCCTTGGAAATGAGTGATACGTTTCGGGAAACGTGGAAAGCTCAACCCTCGCTACATTGGACCATTTCTTATTCTGGAAAGAATTGGGCCCGTAGCTTATCGGTTGGAACTACCACAGGAATTGAGAAAGTTCACGATGTGTTTCATGTGAGTAATTTGAAAAAGTGTCTTCCGGATGAGACGCCGGTTATACCAATAAAGGATATTCGTGTGGATGAGAGTTTGAACTTTGTGGAAGAGCCGATTGAGATTTTGGATCGAGAGATTAAACGACTCAAGCGCAGTCGTATTCCACTCATCAAAGTTCGTTGGAATTCTCGGCATGGACCGGAATTTACGTGGGAACGTGAGGATGAGTTTCGAAAGAGATATCCGAAGCTTTTTACTTCGTAGATGGATTGTTCCAAGTAAAACCCGGGACGGGTTTCTTCTGAGGCTGGGAGGATGTGACAACTGGCAATTTAGGGAAACTATTTATAAACCCGCATTACTTTAAATTTAATGATTTTTGGAATATTTGAAAATTTTATTCTCGATGAATTTGTAAACATTGAACCATGGATTTGAATCACGTAGTATTTATGGAATTTGATTTTTATTATTGGTTTGGTTTGGTATATTCGTGGTGATTTATTTTTGAGATATCTGTTTGGCACTACGTTGACTCCGGCACTAGGATAACCTAACGAAAAGTTAATATTTTAAATGATTTGGTTCGGTTTAATATATTTTTGGAACGTATTGTGGTATTTTATAATTTCTGGGAATGAGTTCGGTTCGAGAGAGTTGGATTATTTTAATAAGTTTCGGGTTTCGATCCGTGTATTTTACACCGGGTTACCTCACCCACATTACTAATAATAATAATAATAATAATAATAATAATAATAATAATAATAATAATAATAATAATAATAATAATAATAATAATAATAATAATAATAATAATAATAATATTATTATTATTATTATTATTATTATTGTTATTATTATTATTATTATTATTTTGTAAGAGTAACTATAAAATCGTCCTTGTGGGTCGGCTAGCACAAAAACACAAACACAAACATACCAACACCCTCACCCTCATCATCTCTCTCTCTAAAACATCACCTCCCCCATTTCTACCCTAGCCGCCGCACCCTAATCAGCCACTACAGCCACCACCGCCGCTCCTACATCAACACCACCACCACCAATCGACTCCCCATCTCACTCTCTTTCTGATCTACTACCACACGCGCCCTTTCCACTCCTTTTTCATCTCGAAATTACCATAAAAATCATCACATCTTATTGTTTTTGAAGTTTGACACATATTGGGTCTTGAGAATCAAAGGTGAGACGAGTTTTCACTCGTATTTTTGGTGAAAACGTGACCTATGGGTCACGAATTTAAATCTTTTTGAACGGGTTTTGGTTATTAACATGAAATACAGGTGGGTTTTAATGGAAATGTAATGTTTTGATGGTTTGGTATCCGGGTTTCTTGATTTGGAGGTTGTAGAATTGAAACCGAGAGCCCCCTTGCTCTCGACTTATTTTTATTTTGAGCTTGGTAGAGTTTTGATCTTGGTTTTGTATTTTGGTTGTTGTCGGGAGTGTTGGAGATGCATTTGATTGGTTTTGGCCGATTCTTGGCCAAGGATTATTATGGTTTTGATGCTGGTGGGTTGATGTCGTGACCCTTGGGGTCGGTTTACTTGGTGTCGAGTTCATGAAAGCTAGCCGAGACCATAATGGTCTCGGTTGTGACCCTTGGGTAATTCATGTTTGAGCCGAGACTCAAATGAATCCCTCGACTCGGGGTTGGTTTTAGTAATCGACCCGGATGACTTGAATTTTTTGGTGACCTTATATGATTTTTATATTTTTGTTGTTGTTATTATTGTTTGTTGTTGAGGTATATTACTTTGAGGTTGTTGTTGTTGCTCGGGAGCCGAGAATGGGATGATATAATGATTATGGTTGTGGAGTTGTGTTGACGAATTGATACGGGGACCGATTGTGAGACGGTCAAATTAGATTGACGGAGATAGGTTAGTCGGGTGCGGTAGTCGGACCCTATTGTTGTAGCACGTGTATGAGTATTGTTTGGACGGAGATGGATTACTTGATTTTGACTTGGTTATTTTATTTGGACTTGGACAATGAGCCGAGAGTGATGACTCGGACATGTGACCACCTATATAACTCGATAATTATTTATAATCAAACATTAATAATAAAACTCGTAATAATGTTATTGGTAATATAAACATTTATATAAGTATATAGACGTGAAAAACGTATATATAACTATATAAGTGCGTATATTAAAAATAAAACGATCACGAGTAATATTATAATAACGTGACGATATATAATATACTATGAAAGTAGTGTAATAAATGTCGGGAGCATTATTATAATTAAACAACTATAAATAACGATGAAATCTATAAAGTTGAATAATTATATTGAATAAAATACATTTTTAAAAATAAACGAGGAAACTATCGAGTTATACGGGGTCGTGGTCACTTGAGTCCAAGTGAGCTATATTAATTATTTTGTGACTTTTGTGCTTGTCACGGATATGTGACGTTAATACATCCATTTTCTATAACTACGTAACTTATTTAATCGACGGATTAAATAGGATCTATTTAGTTATATAAAATGAGTATATTAATGGGCATTGTATCCTACGACGCCAATAGGTTGTGGTACGTGTAAAGGAATAATGAATTACTAAATATCTCGTGGAGTTTGCCAAGTTGACGAATTTGGTAAGCTTGACGATATATATAGGGAATTTATTAAACTTTGATACTTACCATATAGTACTCTACGTGCTATGTGACTTAGGTTTTGGGTATAATCTTAGAGTGATATATTAAGTAAATAAATATGGGGGATTACCAAATCGACGGATTTGATAAACTTCAATGATTTATTTAAATAATATATTGGGCTAATATTAGACCTATAGATTGTTTTATTATTCTTTTTCGTTGTGGCTTCTTGTTTTGAGTTGTGTCGACCCTCCACCCGTATGGATACCAAACTCCAAACTAGTATGAGAATAATACGAGAAATGGATTTTTGGAAAGTAAAAAGGAATACGTTCGGGATTGGGAATATTTGATTTTGAGGAAATAATTCAGAACGAGTTATATTGTTAGGAAGTGCCGAGTCCGTAGTTGTCGTCATTTGAGTTGCTATACATCTTACTTCTACCGATTTCTTTCTGCTGATTGCTGGACTTGAGGTGAGTCATAGCCCACTTTTACTTTTGAACTTTGTTTTCAATACTTGGGGTGAGAAACGTGCAAATTGTTTTATGTGGACTATAATCACTTTGTTTATTTAAATCTTGCTATGCTTATAGAACTAGGTAGGATAGAGCGAGGCCTAGTCCCGAACTAGGTAAGCTATTGATTTGGTTATAGAGTGAGGCCTAGTCCCGAACTAGGTAAGCTATTGATTGGTTGTTGAGCGAGGCCTAGTCCCGAACTAGGTAAGCTATTGAATTGGTTATGGAGCGAGGCCTAGACAAGAACTAGGTAAGCTATTGATTTGATTGACTTGGGCTATAGCGTTCACCTATAGGGTTGGTTCATTTTGGTTGGATGATTGAGGCCTAGTCTAGCTAGCAAGCGTTTTGTGTATATGTCCACTTGATTTAGTTATGAATTTAAACCTATGATCTCACCAGCAAAAGCTGACTTTTAACGCGTTTTCTCAGGTAATTAAGTGATGCCCTTGGATGCTTGGATTGGAGGCTTGGCTTTGGCACCTGGTTTACGGATCTATTTTCTAAAACTCTGATATGTTATTGTGGACCTACTTTCATTTCTTTTGGGCCTTAATTTGGATAAATTTGGGATAAATGTAAACTTTAAAACTCCGTTTGGGTTGTGTTTTCTTATGTTTACTTTATCTCATTCTTTCATGACTTGGAATGGATACCAATCCCCGTAATGCCCCAAAAGCTTGATGAGTCTTCCGCTGTACCAAATTTTGGGGGTGTTACATGTGTAGCTTTTGTCGTGAAGATCACACAACTGCTCTATTGACATATTGTCAAAGGCTCCCTTCCAGCGGCCTGGAATAACACCTTCAACCAATCGGTGGCAAGCTTGAGAGTTGGGAGTTCCTTCGTGTTCGATAAACCTGCACATTGTCGAATTAGGAGCTGTTTGAAGCTTTCAATTAATTTTGTGGTAGTATATAGGTCGTAATAAGCGCTTACCATGAATGTCTTCATCATCCGAATCTTCGGAGCGTATGGTAGCAGCAGTCTTATCTTGGGAATTCTTCTTCTTAGAAGCTCTGGATAAGAGAGTGGGTATGTCAAGTTTCCTCTTTATTGGAGGCTTCGAAACCTTCATTTAAGTTCCTTTCCTTTCACGAACCCTATCAGCTATACCAGAGGTACCAGCATACGTCCTAGGGACATCATCAGAGGAAAGGATCTCCACGTCAGGTAAGGCTTCGATTGCCAAAGGCACCTCCTCAGCACTAAGGGGAATCAACTCTTCAATTATTGCTGCTGGCTCCAGCACCATGGCATCCACGTCATTATTGTTGACTGAAGTTGAAGGGGAACCCACCCCGTAGCTGAATTCTCTAGGTTCCCTGGGAATGAAGCTAGCTTCCTTTGCACCATCAGATACGACGAAATTCCTAAATGCCATTACTGCAATATAAACAGATACATAAATATAATCAGATATGTTATTCATTTATGATAAGTTACATATACATACTCTGGCCATCACAATGGATTTGTGGCGACAAAGGAGATCCTTCCCAATGGTCCACAAGACCAGCCATAAAGAGGATAGGTTCAAGAAAGGTTTGAACATTAATGGGGTGTCTGGCAAGACGTTGATAAAGTGGGTCGTCTCGAACATTGAGGCGAAGTTGATCATTGAATCTCTTACGGTCGAAATGGAATGCTTCATTCAAGAGTGCTGGATACCCCGGAGGTATGACTGTATCTTGTACATAAAAGAATTTCTCTTTCCAGTTTGTTATATTTGTGAAGGGTTTGGTGATTAGCACGGGCACATCTTCATCATTCCTCTTTGACAGTGTCAACCAATCTCCCCCGGGACACAGGTTAAGGAAGCCTCGAAGCACATTTAGTGTAGGCTCATACCCATATGCCTTACACATTACTATGTAGGTGGTAAGTTTGGATAGTCCAAACGGATTAAACCTTGAAATATGCACCTCATAATATTGTAGAAACTCTAGAAACAATGGGTGCAGGGGTATTCTTAGATTTGATCGGGTAAAGGCATGAGTATACAGGCCCACATACCCTTTTGGGGCGTCATAGATGCTCTGATTATTTATTGGGATAATAACTTTGTGTTGTTTGGGTATTCGGTAATCATCTAGAAAGAGGGCTAGGGCTTCTCTGGAGAGAGTACATTTTTGTTGTCTTATAATACGTTTAGCATCCATGCTCATGGCTACCTGGTAATACCTAAAGGGCCTAATTACAAGATGGGGGAAGAGTTTACCTTTTGATTGTTGCAGATAAACAGGTCATAGCTTTGTGAAAGTTGCAGAGGAAAAAGTTTTGATTTAGAATTTGAGGTGCACCGGTATTTATATTACACATAATTATATCTACTCAACACTTTAAATTTTGAAAGATGGTTGAGCTTACCGATAATTATGCCGCTATATTCTTTTGTTCAATGGATAAGTCATAAGCATGCGCATTTAATGCGTCTTTGTATTTCAAAAATTCATCTTATCCAATTTTCGAGGATATGGTGAAAGAATTGAACTATGATAGAGTTGAAAGCCACATATTCTTGTGCGCATATCTAACTTTCAACTGGGGGACTTGATGATGTACCCTCCGATTAGCTTGAAGGATCCCCCTTCGAGTCTGATCGCAACCTACATAATCGAAGGCTCTGGCTAGCCTCCTTAAAATTTCTTTGGCGTAAAATTAATCATCAATGATCTAGTTACTGTTGATACAAAAGTTGGGCGTTCCTGATTATGGGCTCTTGCTCTCGTACCAATTCGTTTCTTAATGCTTGAAACCTGCGCACTAAGAAAATAAACAACACCGTTAGGCTTATCATGGGATTGTCTCCCACGATTAGACTCCGGCGTGAGAGTAAGTAATCGATTTAGGGTTCTCGTAAAGAGTTTTAGGGTTTGTGAATCGTACCTTGAATGAGAATTATGTCATTCCTTATATAGGCGCAGAATCCTTGTAGGGTTCGTGCTCCTTACATTTCGCACACATGGTGCTTATTCGGGTTAAGGATATCCATTCCATAGATAGAAGATCTCTATCTATTCCGTATATAGTTTGGTTGGGCTTGCGTGAGCCCATTCCTATTATTGATGCGGCCCAAGTTATAATAGCCCACGCATGGTGGCTTTAGGCCTTAGTAATGTTTAATATTTGGGCTTGTAGCCCATATATAGACTATACGTCATCATGTCCCCCCAGTCTAGTGTGCGCTGCTCGTAGCCGCGGATACTAGACTAGTCACAACAGCGGTAAGAGTGGCGGGAGAACTCTAAAATATTGCCGCCCAATATTGAGTACAATGTACCTAGTCATAGATATTTCAAAGAAATGCCTCGAAAATCGGGGGTTGTGTCCACGTGTCCCTCAGAAAACGGGAAAAGGTGCATGTACCGTTTTGGTTTCTAGCCACACGTTTTGTGAGTGGGATCCACGTGGGCGTCATCTAGGGTTTTTGGACTCCTTATATAAGAGTAACCGCCTCCTTTTTACCTAAAACACATAGTAAAAACACATACTCACCCTTTCACGCTTCTTCAAAGCATTTTTTTGTGCAGAAAGTAACTGTTTTATTAGGTAAATTTGTGTGCGTTTCTCAGTAAATTTATGAAAATGGTTGCCCAATTAGAAGATTTTCGCTCTGCGATGACTGAGAATGATGTGCGTCAGTTTACATCTGACTACTTCATTTCTCTGGATGTGCATCCAGAGGCTCCAGATGTTGATGCGTGTATAGCCGATTTCCCCGAAGGGAAAATAGGACTATACACGCGTTTTTTCGAGTATGCGAATTACCGCGTACCGATATCTATTTTTCTGAGCGATTTGCTCAATCACTATCGTCTCCACATCTCACAGCTGCGCTGTATAGGTGCGGCTAAGGTGTCGAATTTTGAGGTAAACTGCCATTTACTTGCGATAGAGCCGACCATTGCCTTGTTCCGCGCCTTCTACCACACAACGTGGTCGAATGGGTGGGTGTCATTTGCGAAGCGCCCGGGGGCGCTTCAGTGTTATACTGAGAAGGTAGACTCCCTGAGGCATTGGAGGGAGCACTTTTTCTGGGTTGATGACGTGGTGTTTCCATCACCCTTTGAGTTTTATACTCAAGACACGTTGCCAAGGGATGGGCGCCCCGCACCCGGTTCCTATAGTTTGACCGATGCGCAGACCCTTGATGCCAAACGCATTCCTATTAACCCTTATCCGGAGGAGTTTTTGGTGCATGTGGGGTTGAGTCGCAATTACTTCGGTGGTGCTAACGAGGTGCCAACCTTCATTGATGAGGAAGGCCGGGGTGGGTGTTCGTCCCTTCTGCTTCTTAATCATGTAAGTTTTATATGCGCACGTTTAGTAACTAATCTCTTTTTTTTTTATGTGTGCGCAGAGATGGATCTTTTTGTTGTGGTGAAGCTAGAGAAACCAAAGCAGGTGACTGTGGGAGTGTGCCCTCTGAGGGAGAATGAGCAGCCACTTCTGGACGCGACCCAGGGTCATCTGACTGTGCTGGGGGATGTTGGTCACGAAGATACGCCACCTCTCCAAGTAACGCCCGTTCAGAGCGTGGCGCCAGATGTGGAGATGGCGCAGGAGGAGGAGGAGCACGCTGAATCATCTGATAGCGTGGAAATATTGAAGCCTGAGGAAGTGTTGAAACCTAAGGAGGTAGCGCGGGAGCTGAAGCGCAAAGGATAGGCTGGTAGCAGTGGTACCTCCAAGAGGAGACGCTATATCATCGGAGATGAAGACTCGTCTGCGGAGGAGGAGACATCCGCTCCTAGTGCGGATAAGGAAGCTGCTAAGGCCTCTCCGTTTATGTAAGTCGTATTCCTCATGCGTCATTTTTTATTACTTGTCGTAATATGTACTAACTGCTTCCTTCATGTTTTGTAGTGATGATGCCACGAAGGATGATGGAGCCTTCGTGGAGACAGTGACCCCTCCGCAGAATGAAAACAAGGAGGAGGGGGCAAAGGTTGATGAGGGCGTCAAACTGAGCTGCTGCGCGTCAAACTGAGCTGGTGGCTCAGTTGAAGACGAGGTATGTCAGGGAGAGTAGCACTCTCGCCCAAAAAGATGAGGAGATAACTATGCTCCGTGCGCAGCTGGCTGAAGCGCAGGCGGAAGTGGGGTCCTCCAGGGTGTACAATGAGAAGGTCACCAATGAGAACTTGACCGCGATGGCTGAGCTGGAGTAGGCGCGCGAACAACTTCATCAGTACAAGGCCAACCTTACTTGGGCAATAAGGTATTTGGAGGAGAAGAAAGAGGAGCACTTCGCGAATATTGCTAAGTTCAAGGAGCGCATGGAGGAGATTGTCCAGATTCAGGAGAATAAGCTGCATGGCCTGAGCATAGAGTACGATGAGGAGTTATACCCTCATCTGATGTCGACCATTGCTGAGCGCAGGTACTTCCTTTTCAGCTTTGTATGCTTTAGTATATTATGTTGCTATGTTTTCTTAAACACAAGTTGTCCTTGTTGATATAGGTGGTTGATTAGTCATGGGCTGCGCCTGGCCGCTATGGGCACTTTGGAGTCCCAAGAGGTGTTGGGCGCCTTTGGGAAGGTGGTGCAGTGTGCTGTGGAGCGTGGGAGGTCGCAAGTTATGGAGGATCTCCATGAGGCTAAGTTATTAAGCAAGGCCTTGGCTGAGGTACCTGGCTATAACGCGGGTGGGTATGACGAGCTGGTGCAGGCTATGGAGGGGATGAAACTTCTCGAGCTGCCTCATATTGCACGGTTGGAGCGCGACCAAGACAACCCCATAAAGGTAATTATGGAGGGGTTGACCTTAGAGCGCCATATTTTGGAGGATGCAGAGGCGCAACCGGACTACTTCCTCAAGCCCGATGAGTCGCAGCTGCAGGTTCCAGTGTTTGCGCAGCCTCGCCATATGCTGAACCCTTTTGCCCTTGAGAGGGAAATTCCTCTGAAGGAGGTACTGGAGCGCCACGCGCAGAGAGCTGCCCAAAAAAAAGGGATTGTGGGAAAGGCGGTCTTATGGGGTGTAGGCGCTGCACATATTCCCAGGTCTGATGGGGTTCCTGTGAGTGTGCCGACCGTATCTCCTAAGGATGCGTTGCTCCTGAGAAAGCTTCAAGAGGCGGGGAGTTCTGCTGCACCGGAAGATAGCCCTGAGCATCGTTATAGCATATAGGCTTCTTGTTGTAGCTTGTATATTTATCGTGTAAATAACAAGGTGTATCTTTTTTGTGATGTAGTAGTTGTCTTTTTCTTTTATGTAAAAAGATGGAATAAGATAACTTGTTGTGTATAAATTAAGTGTATGACTTAAGAATATACTTGCATTAATGTTTGCTAAGTTTTATTTTTTGACCAAGTGTCTTGGCTCGTTATTTGCTAAGCTTTGTACGGTGTACTTAATATTTGCGCACCCTTCTTGGGATGCGCACGAAAAACTTACCTCAACGTCTCAAAAGTAAGGTGCTTAGCAAGGATGCGTGATCCAATGTTGATGGGTTTGCAACCCTCTTACTCAACGAGTGAATTAGTAGGTTTACTCATCCTTTATGCCTTCGTGGGTCTTAATTAGTGCATGCACGCCATGTAGTCAAAAATATAAGAGAACAATATCGACATATATAAGTATATACGCAATAAAGTGAAATACGTTATGGAGTTAGCTAGAAACCATAACATTTTATTGATACTTGCAAGTTTTTTTTGAAAAAGTAAAAATATAATTCCTAAGAAAGAAAAGAAAAAACAAACACTTATTGGGCACATCCTAAAGTGCAAAGGTGTCTGTGTAATGGCCATAGCCTTGCCTAAAAATAACATCTTTTAAGATTGCAGATGTTCCAAGTGCGCGCTAGGTCGTGACCTTCCGTATCGCGCAGCCTGTATGCGCCGTTGCCAAGCGCATCAGTGACCTCGTAGGGTCCTTCCCATTTAGGTCCGAGCTTGCATGTGTCTTCTGCGTGGCTCGCATCGTTGGCGCGGTATACAAAGTCTCCTGGCCTGAAGGAGGTGTGTTTGACCTTTGCGTCATAATACTTCTTAATTTTTGCCTTAGCCTTTGCTTCGCGTATAGCTGCGCGTTCACGTCTTTCTTCCAGTAAGTCCAAGTCTATGCGCCGCTCCTCGTCATTTGTTGTGACGTTGACCTCTGATGTTCGGATAGTTGGCATTCCTATCTCAGCTGGTATGACGGCCTCTGTTCCGTAGACAAGGGAGAATGGCGTGTCGCCATTACTGGTTTTGATTGTGGTGCGATACGCCCATAAGACATGTGAGAGCTCGTCCACCCACCTTCCTTTGTGTCTGTCAAGGCGCGCTTTTATTCCTTCACCTAGACTGCGATTTGCGCGCTCAACTAAACCATTGGTTTGTGGGTGTTTTACTGAAGCGAAGTGTTATGTGATGTTCAATTATGCGCACCAATCTTTGAATGGGTTGTCGCAGAACTGTTTCCCATTATCTGATATAATCTCTCCAGGTAGTCCGAAGCGACAGACAATGTTGTCCCAGATAAAGCGTTTTACTTGGTTTCCCGTGATGCTCACCACCGCCTTTGCTTCAATCCACTTTGTGAAGTAATCTATGGCTACAATGAGGAACTTTAGCCCTCCTGCTGCAACTGGGAAGGGTCCTGCGATGTCAATGCCCCACTTGTAAAATGGCCATGTGATACGTGGGAATCGCACCAGGCTTTACCTTTCAAGGGATCTTGAGAAGCTTACAACCCCCACCAGGCAGTGTACCTGATCGTTGTAGTATAGTATAGTGACAAGTACCGGGGGATTGATCGTTCAGCTAGGAATAGTGTCGCTAGGATTAGAAAACCTAAATACTAGTTCTAAAGGTGAGAGATGATTCTTTTTGTATTTTTATATTTTTTAGAAAGCAAGTAAAAATCTCGGGTTTGAAGGATTTGGGCGGAATTAGTTGCTAGTCAACTAACCCAATACTAAAGATGCAATCAAAATAAAATACTAGAAATAAAAATAAACTAAATTATACTAAGGTTGTGAGCAATAAGTGGAGAAAATGTGTTTACTTAGATTTCACTACTCCCTAGACATCTTTTACATGTTAATTACTTGTTATAGTTGCATGGATGACGGATTGTATTCCTTAATACCATTCATGGGGTATCGCACATAACTCCCCAATTCTATGAGCTCTTATCTCCTCCTATACCATGCCCAGCACAACCATAGGGATTATAAACAGTGGCTCATGCATTAAATACAACCAATAAAGACCTAGTGCAATCGGTTCATGTTTCCTAAGACGTTCAAGCATGTTACCATTTGGAGATCTGCCAGTTTTCTTAAGCCTAACACATAAATTCATTCATCCAAAACAAGTATAAACAAGTAATCAACACATAATTAACATCTAGGTTTCATTAGATCCGAGCAAACACAAGATAGATCTAGCCTAGCATGATGGAATTAAGACAAGAACAAGATATAGACAACCAACACATAGACATATTGATTGAATTAAAAGAACACTTATCTCAATTACACATGAAAGGTATCAAGGGCTTAGAACCCTTCAAAAACCTGTAAAATTCACACCAAGTTCGTACTTAGGGTTTCTCCAAAACTTCTCTCTTTTTAATGTAAAAATTAGAAAACTATATATAGGAAAAGGGGTCTGACGGCGTCAAGACCAAACTTGTGACGCCGTCACCTCGCCGCCAAAACTCTTCTCGGACTGCCTTGATCTACTTCTGGCGTCGTCATGTGTTATGCATTTCCAGGCCGTCATGAATTTTACTCTTGACGCCCTTTCTTGTGACGCCGTCAAATTTGTACTGGGTTGTCATGGAAAATTGCTCTTGACGCCGTCAGGATGTTACTCTTGACGCCGTCACTTACTGTTCCCAGCAAGGAAAATTAAGACTTTGGCGTTTTCTTCACTTTTATGCTCCAAAAACGTCCGAATTGCTTCCTTTTCCAGATTTCACTCCCAAAGTACCTAAAATCACAAAAGGAACGATTTAGGGCAATATTTGATCAAATAAATTCAATTCCGGGCTTAAATGACCCCCTAAAAGTGGTTCATTTTTCGCCTCATCACCATGGTGAGGTAATGGGTGTTAGCTCTTGTTGTGGTCGGCGCGGAATTAGCCTGTGTACTTGATAATTGCTGCATTTCTTTATCAGATCGCGTGCGTCGCGGTGCATAGTTGGCCAATAATACCCCGACCGTAGAGCGCTTACTACTACAGATCGCGGCCCTGAGTACATGCTGCATGATCCAGCATGGATTTCTCAGAGTACATAGTCTGCTTGAAGAGGTCTAACACATCTGAGCCATGGTTGTAAGAAAGAGCGTCGATAGAGTATGTTGTCTCGTAGTTCAAATCGCTGCGCTGTGCGCCGCACTCTTCGAGCGTCCTTATGGTCTTGTGGTAAGACTCCCTTGTTAATGAATTCAATGATAGGTGTCATCCATGTAGGATCTTGTTCTTCTATCATTGTGGATACTTCCATCTCCAAGATTGGCTTGTTTTGTAGGGTTTCTACCAATACCTGTTTTGATAGGTGCGCAAAGCTTGTGGATGCGATCTTGCTGAGCGCATTAGCTTTCCTGTTGTCCCCTCTGGGCACCTGTTTTATTGTGAACCTGTCAAAGTTTTTAAATAAGGACTTGGTCTTTTCCAGGTATTAGATCATGTGTTCATCCTTGGCTTCATATTCACCTAGCACATGGTTAGCGACTAGCCGAGAATCTACATTTGCTTCCAAGTTGCGTACACCCATTTGGATTGCGATGCGCAGTCCAACTAGTAGGGCTTCGTATTCTGCCTCATTGTTTGTGGCTGTGAATTCGAAGCACAGCGCATAGGTGAATTCCATACCTTCTGGATTTGTGAGAATAAGGCCTGCGCCTGATCCATCTACACATGAAGACCCATCTGTGAACAGAATCCAGGGTTCCTGCAGATCTGTTTTGGTTGCAGATGTTGGACTATCGCTATCTGGCTTCTCAACAATGAAATCAGCTAATATTTGTCCTTTGATTGCAGTGCGCGGTCTATATGAGATGTTATATTCACTTAACAGTACACTCCACTTTTGTAGCCGTCCTGATGCGTCAGGTTTAGAGATAACTTGTTTGATTGGCTGATCTGTGATCACCGCTATTGGGTGCGCTTGAAAGTATCTGCGCAGTCTTTTGGCTGCGAATACTAGAGCTAAGACCAGCTTTTCCATAGCGCTGTAGTTAGTCTCTGTCTTCTTCAATGCTTTGCTTACAAAGTATATGGGTGTCTGGACGGAGTTCCTATCTGTCAATAGTACTGCGCTGACTGCTCCATGAGTTGCCGATAAATACATGATTAGCTCTTCCCCTGGTCGCGGTGCGACAAGTTTGGGAAGAGATGCCAGATGGTGTTTTAGTTGTTGGAAAGCTTCTTCTGCTTCTTCGGTCCAATGAAAGTCTCCCTTTTTAGTACACTTCGTGAGTGTTTTAAAGAGAGGAAGTGATTTGTCTGCTGACTTAGATAAGAAGCGGTTTAGCCCTGCTAGCTTTCCATTTAATGACTGGACTTCTTTGAGTGTGCGCGGTGAGGGGAGATCAATAACAGCCTTTGTTTTTTCTGGACAAGGCTTGATTCCATCAGGTTCTATTAAGTATCCAAGGAACATACCTTCGGTTGCGCCAAAGGTGCACTTCTTGGGGTTTAACTTCATGTTTATTTGTCCCAATGTTCTGAACGTTTCCTCGATGTCGCGCACCAATTCATCCTCTGTGTGGCTTTTGATGACAAGGTCGTCAACGTAGACCTCCAAGTTGCGACCCACTTGTTTCTTGAAAGCTGTGTCCACCAATCGTTGGTATGTTGCGCCTGCGTTTTTTAAGCCAAAAGGCATTTTTGTGTAGCAGTAAACTCCTTGACTGGTGTGGAAAGCGGTTTTTTCTTCATCTTCGACTGCCATCTGAATTTGATGATACCCTTTGTATGCGTCTAGGAAGCATTTGAAAGGGTATCCGCACAGGGATTCTACCTTCCAGTATATTTCTGGCAGTGGATAGCAGTCTTGTGGACATGCTTTGTTAAGGTCTGTGAAGTCCACGCACATTCTCCAACTGCCATCGCTCTTTTTTACCATCACTGGGTTAGAGAGCCAGTCATGATAGTACACTTCGTGCATGATGCCTGCGTCTACGAGTTTGTGTACTTCTTCCAGAATAGCTTTTGCACGATCTGGGGCTTGGCCGCGCTTCTTCTGTCGTATTGGGGGATATCCTTGTAGGATTTGTAGCTTATGCTCTGTGATAGAGCGTGGCACTCCTGTCATGTGTTTTGGTTCCCATGCGAAGATATCTATGTTTTTTTGCAAGAGTGCGCACACGGCTGCTTTACCTTTGTCAGATAAAGATCCTCCAATCGAAACTTGTTGGTCTGGGTAATCGGGGTGAATAGCGACCTTTAGGGTTGGTGTTTTTTCTGTGCGCTGTTCTGGAATATTCTCCACCTTAGTGGTTACTGCGTTGCATTCTTTTGGTAGTACTGTTGTGTTTTAGAGGGTAACGACTCCTCCTTCCGCTGGGAATTTGAGCATCCCATGTGCTGTGGATGGCACAGCGCGCATGGATGATATTCCAGGTCTCCCAATGATGCCATTGTATGGTGAGGGAGACTTGATTACCATGAAATTTATCCATGTTGCTGTTGAGTGTTGTTCGTCTCCTACAACTACTAGCAAGCGCAATTGCCCCATAGGCCAAATCTTTTCTCCTATGAATCCAGTCAACGACGTTGTTGCTGGTATCAATTGACTTTGGATTTCAGGTCGTAGTCTTTTGAAACAATGATCGTATAGGATATCTGCGGATGCTCCTCCGTCAATGTACATGCGGTGGATATCGTGTCCCCCCATATGTATTTCAATGGTTAGAGGTTCTACCACTGCGTTGTCCGCAGCTAGAGTGGGGAAAGATATCTCTTTTTCTGGAGAGAATTTTTGACTGACTTTTTGTTTTATCTTGCGTTGCCATGACTGTATCATGTATATGATGTCAGCTTTTTCTTTGGGAGGCTCTTTCTTGCCCCCGTTCCTTTGTTTGTCCTTTCCCTCTTTGATTTTTTTTACAAGGTGGTCCATTCTGCCTTCCCTTACTAACTTTTCAAATAGTTGTCGTAGCTGGACGCACTCGTTAGTTGTATGGCCTTTTTGACCATGGTATTCGCAGTATCCATTCCCTACGCGCTTATCCTCTGCGGTACGCATTGGTGGAGGTTTAGGGAAATTTGCACCTTCTGTTACAAATATTTCTCTCGGCGTTTTTGTGAGAGGGGTATATTTGTCATTGTCTCTTCCACTGCGGTAATTCCTGCTGCGGTTGTTATTCTGATCGTTGGATTGTCTTCTAGGTTGTTCTTGTTGCCTATCATTCGAGTAACCCTTTTTGCTGTCCGCAGCGGCTGCTTCTCCTTGTATGAAGGATCTTGTGCGCTTTGTTAGCTCATCGAAAGTTTGGGGAACTTTGTCATTTAGCTTCCGGATAAGTTCTGGGTTGTTAATCCCATTCATGAACCCTGAAATTTTTAGAATTTCGAGACATGCTTTGACCTGTATGCACTCATCTTTGAAGCGTTCCATAAAAGCACTGGTTGATTCCCCTTGGCGCTGTTTCACTCTGGCTAGTTCAACAGGGTTTTTAGCGCACTTCTTTCTCTGGGTAAAGTTGAGACGGAATGCTTTCCGTAATTCTTCAAACCCGCCGATGCTTCGTCGTGGGAGTTTGCTAAACCAGGTGTGCGCATTCCCCACCAATGTAGAATTAAACATATGGCACCACACAGGCTGCGGCCAGTTTTCGATAGTGGCAGCTGATTCGAAAACTTTTAGATGATCATCAGGATCACCTGTTCCATCATATGTTTTTACGTTAGTGGGCATGCGCCTCCTTTTGTGGTCGGAGTAATCGCTGATGCGTCGTGTAAACGCATCAACTTTCTGGCGACGCCATGGAAGAGACATGTCTTCATTTTCTTCTTCGCGACGTCTTCCTCTTGACTTCCAGTGTCCTGTTTCTTTGTCCTCGTTGTCCGAGGAGTCACTGGAGGAAGAGTAGTTTCTTTTTCGGCGTTTGCGCCGGCTTCTTTCAGAAGAAGAGCTTGAGGGGCTTTCACTTAGGGACATTCTTTTCCCCAACCTGTCGTGAATTCTCTTACTCCCAGATTTGGAGGACCCTTGGCTTGGTGAATGCTGAGGTCCTAATCGGTCTTGTATCCCTCGACTGCCAAGTCTGGAGTGAACATTAGTGCGCCTTTCGCTTTCTTCATATTCCTCTGAGTACTGTGAATCAGACGTCGTACCCAGCCTATCGTGGATAGTAGTATGTTTTTCGTTATCTGCGCGTCTCCCTCGTGGGTGGCGCGGTGGTGATGGTTCGCGTTCAGGACCAAAATTGAGCCGGGCTTGAAGGCTCGCACTCGACCTTCTTCTTGCTTCTTCTTGCATGAGGGCAGTCAAAGTTTCATAGTTTTGGGATACAAAATTTCCCAATGTTAGGTCAGGTGTGTCCTCAGTTGCTGCAAGAATATTTGCCTCAGTGTTGGGCGCCCTATCTCGGTTAGGCGCGCCTGGCGGTACAGTGTTGTCCACTGTAGGTACGGTTTGATGAGGAGTAGTGAAGAGGGTGCGCTGGAGTTCCTCAACACTTGGGACCACTGTGGTTTGGGTAGTCCTTATAGGCAGTTCTACCACTGGAAGAGGTTGGGTTGTACCTGCCTCTTGGTGACCAGGTGCGCTGGTTGTCCCAGCAGCTTGGCTAGGGGTTGAATCTTGTTGATTCTTCCTCTAGGGGTCACGTGTTTTTTCCAACTGCGGAGTCCGCTGGCTTGAATTCTTATTCTTCGTCATTCTAGTTCCTTAGTTCTTAGTAGGGTCCCACGGATGGCGCCACTTGTTGATACAAAAGTTGGGCGTTCCTCATTATGGGCTCTTGCTCTCGTACCAATTCGTTTCTTAATGCTTGAAACCTGCACACTAAGAAAATAAACAACACCGTTAGGCTTATCGTGGGATTGTCTCCCACGATTAGACTCCGGCGTGAGAGTAAGTAATCGATTTAGGGTTCTCGTAAAGAGTTTTAGGGTTTGTGAATCGTACCTTGAATGAGAATTATGTCATTCCTTATATAGGCGCAGAATCCTTGTAGGGTTCGTGCTCCTTACGTTTCGCACACATGGTGCTTATCCGGGTTAAGGATATCCATTCCATAGATAGAAGATCTCTATCTATTCCGTATATAATTTGGTTGGGCTTGCGTGAGCCCATTCCTATTATTGATGCGGCCCAAGTTATAATAGCCCACGCATGGTGGCTTTAGGCCTTAGTAATGTTTAATATTTGGGCTTGTGGCCCATATATAGACTATACGTCATCAGTTACCAAGTGGGAATTCGCCAATCAAAGGATTAAGCCCTTCGGGGTATCTCTCGATAAGTTTTAAGGACGGAACGATGCCAAGTCCAAATATTGGTGAGACCAAGTCTTACCCACGTCTCCTCTTTCTCTTTAGCTCCCCCGCTAAACCAGGAGGAGTGGGACACTAAACCCTAGCGGTTACCACAAATCATGGGACGCCCCCATGATCTCTCTCAAACGTCTGACCGCTCTCCAGGACCGTTTTCTCCACCTATAAATAGTCCTGGACTATGACAAATCTGGTATGCAATCTTTCTCACCTTACTTTACTACATTTACACTTAAACTCTCATACCGATCACTTATGTGGAAAACTAGAAGGGGGGGTTGAATAGTTTTACGTCTTTTTAATTTTATTTTGAAAACTTAGTTTAGTTTTAAAACCTTGTTTGCTTTTAAAACTTTGATTCAATCTTATGTGAACTCAAATCTTGAACAATATGAACAAGTATATCTAAGTATAAACAATAATAATAATGTATGCTAAGTATGTGAAATCAACACATGCATAATATAAACAATTGTAGCTATATACGAGAGATAAGTACGTAATCGTTTATTTTATAATCCTTAGTTATATTTTGTATGAAAACTATACTTGATCGAAATGATCAATTATATGTATGTAACCTTTTTAGTTTGATTGTAAAAACTTTGTTTTGTGAATAAACCTTTCGTTTGATCTTTAAGTAAAATCAATACTAGCACTATATGAGCAACTATGTATATACGTCTACGTCTACAAAATTAATAACGATATAAGCAAGATAATAAGTAAGATATGGAAAGATCTAACCGCGAGACAAAGGATTTATAGTGGTTCGGCTACAAGGACACCTTCCTTGCCCTACTCCACTCCTCGAGTCACCTACTCGAGAGTTTTCTTCACTATATCAACAAGCTCCCTTATGGCGGAGAAAACCTTACACACCAATTACACACCAATTTACACACCAATCTACACACCAATCTACACACCAATCTTCACACCAATCTACACACCAATCTTCTTCACACCTAGATCACAACTACTACACACCAATTCACTACTTAATCACACCACTTCTTTCACTCCTATCTTCTACACACCATTAATCCTATTCACCAATTCTTCTACACACCAATCTTCTTCCTAACTTATCTTTTTCATAACTATTCTCTAACAAATATTCACAACTAATCACACTATGAAATAATAATCAATGATGATGCTCAAACAACTTAGATGTGGAGATCACAACTAGTTGTAATACTTCTTGTCTTGAGGGATAGAAGTATTCTTCTCTTGCACTTGAATGGATTATGTATGGATCACTTTGAAACAAATATTTAAGAATGTATGATCAAAGGATTTATAGATTGGAAATGGAGATCTAGAACAGGAAGTTCTGGGGTGCAAAAGGTGGGGAAAAAATCCAGGTTTAAGGTGGTATTTATAGGCAAACGTTTCTGACAGAGGAGCGTGGCCGGTCCCCTTAAAGCATGGCCGGCCCCCTTAAAATTAAGGGGGCCGCCCCTTATAATTAAGGGGGCCGCCCAACTGTAACGGCCAGAAACTTTGTCTTTTAGTGGGGAAAGTTTATTTGGTGAAAAACTAACTGATTTTGGTTAAATATTTGAAATCATATATTTAGTATGATTAAAACATTTTTCCTTATTACCAAAAGTGTTTTTCAAAAATATATAATAAGATTATATAATTAAATAAACTTTGTATTAGTTAATTAAATACCCCTTTGATCATACATTGCACTAAACACTTTGTTTATTCATACCTTAAGTGATTTGGATGTAAAGAGAAATATTAATCACCAAATACTTGTTTATGTCATAAGTTTTAGTTCTTTGAGGTTATATTTTGTAATGATCAAAACATAGAGATATTGATAAAAACTTAATAATGTTTTTAAGGCATTATTTATGTCAACAATCTCCCCCTTTTTGATTATTACAAAACCTTAAACTCAAAAGATTTAAAACTTGTTATTAGACAAGTATTATAGAGTTTACCATTTCTCTTCTCCCCCTTTTTGTAAAATCAAAAAGGTTAGGCCGAATAATCTTCGTGAAAGAAGTTTAAACGGGTAGAGAACTCCCCCTTGATGTATGCTCCCCCTCGTTTGAGAGCACAAAGGGAGCGAGCAATTGGAATCTTGGCTACAAAAATATTTTGAAGAGAGCAACACACATATATATGCAAAAGCAACAATTATGCAAATAAAAATAGATTCATTCAAGCATGATAGAAATAATTAGCATAACAACATTCAATATGCTTGTAGCATATTGATTACACTAAAACAAAAGAAAAGATATAGTCCTATATTGCCTAAGAGAGCACTTGGACTTGCTTGCAACCCATGGTTGATTTGTTTTATTTGCTTGAAGGAAAACAAAGGCATGGAGCTTAGATGTTTGATTGAGGTGGATATGGGGTGTTGCATGGAGCGGAAGAAGTGGATCTCACGATGTTGTATCGTGTTAAGGGTGGTATTGGATGATTACGAGTGAGAAGATATTCAATCCAAGAAATATCTTCACTCAAGTAGAGGATTTGTTTTTGAAGGAATATGCAACAAGGGCAAAAGTGAGTGTGATTTGTAACTTGATCCAAGTTAAGAGAGTGAGGAAGGCAATTTGCATAGGGTGATGATGGAGGTAGCCCTTTGTTGCGTTGTGCAAGATGCATAGCAAGGAGATCACTAAGATCATGGATTTGGTTTATTTCATCACGGAACTTTTGTTTTTCCGTGGCAATGTGGAGGGGATCATAGGTTTGGTATGGATGAGTTGGGTTTGAGTAGTTGGAATTGTAGTTTGATGGTTCATCAAACTTGCATGGATCATTATAAGTTGTTGGAGGTTGAGAGGTGTAGTTTGGCTTGAAGGAAGATGGTTGAGTTAGGATAAGGTTGTTGGATTAATGGAGGTATATGTTTGGGTCATGAATGTTGGAGAGTTTGGTTGTGGAGAGTTTGTAGCGGAAGAGGTTGATTGAGGTTTTGGATGTTGTTCAAGTGATGGTATTGGATGTGATCTAGTGAGAAGATATTCAATCCAAGTGTTCATTGAATGCAATGGTTTTTAGGAGAAAGATGCAACAAGGTCAATTGTTGACATGCTTCTCAAGTTGATTTATGTTGTATGGTGATGAGGGTGATCTAGATGAAGGTGGATCCAAATTGCGTTGAGCAAGATGTAAGGCTAAAAGAGCACTAAGCTCATGGGCTTCTTTTAGCGCCTCAACGAACTTCAAGTGTTCGGAGGAAGGTGATGGTGGTGGAGCATGATAGTTGTCTTGGGTGATGGTTTGAACATGCAACATGGGAATGGCATGTGAAGTTGTAGGATGTGGTGGTGATACTCTTGGTGGTGGAGACATGTTTGAGCTTGGGTAATCATGAAAACATGATATGGGTGGAAAAGATCCTACATGAGTGGATGGTGTTTTTGTTGAATGAGCAACATGTAAAGTGTTGGTAATGAGGTTGGGATTATTGTTTTGGGATTGTGCATGCTCATCATAAGAAGGAGCATTAGTTGAAGCACGAATGGATGATTTATTGTTAAATGGATCATTTGTGTGAGAGTGAGGTTTAGGTGTTGGTTGATTATGAACAACATCGCTTGAGTTGTGAAAAGATTATGAGGTTTGAGTGTAATGTAGAAGGATATGGGTGAGTAAAGGTTTTTGATATGTAATGTTGGTGAGAAGGAAAGTGAGGTGTTAGGTAAGTAATGTTTGAAAACATAGGAGGAATTTGGTGTTGGATGTTTGACAACGTCATTTGATTTGACGAAATTTTAAAGGAAGTTAGGCTTTCTTCTCCAAACAAGTTTCTTGGTGGTTTTGGTTTAATGGGAGATGAAATGATGAGATGAGTGGAGATTGAGAGGAATGAGAATGTTTATAATGTAGGATTGGTGGGATCAAGGATGGATAAACATTGATGGAAGGTTTAGGATAAAATAGGTTTGTGAATTTTGGGAAGTGTAGAATGAAATGGGCTAAAAAATAGAAAAGGGAAACAACACCTTCGACCATCAGATGGCCGGTCCCCTTAATTGGAGGCCGGTCCCCTTAATAATTAAGGGGGCCGCCTTATGATTTAAGGGGGCCGCCCATCTGGTGATTCCCAGATTGCCGGAAAAGGGTTTTTGGTAGTGAATTGCAGAAAGGTTGTGTTTTTGGTTTCAAACAAGTCCAACTCTTTGAGGCAATTAAGCATATACTAATTATGTAGGCAATTATGTAGCCAAAGCATGTTAACCAAAGAGATTAAGTAAACAAGCAATTTTATCTAGCATGCAAACATACACATCATGCAAGTAAAATATAAGTGCTAGGAAACAATAAGCAACATCAAGTATTTCATAACTACATAACAATGAGGATTAATCCTAATGTGTATCAATGTGCAATAAGTGGGTAGTTATGATAGCATGTATTTCTAGACTTGTTACAAACAAAGTCTTAATGAACAAACCATGGTCCTCTTGATTTGATTTAGTTCACTTATAAGTGTCATTTATATAAATATAGATGACAAATATGAGATCATCATGCATGGTTTTAAAAGAGTCATTTTTAGCATTATTCAACAATGTTTGAAAGTAAGTTTTCACTTGGATGTGAGAGTTATTTGAATAAAATAGATTGGGTTTTTACTTCAAAATGTGTGAATGAACGGTAAAGAATATTTTCCCAATCTTTAGTTTTGATCAAAACAAAATTGTGAATATTGATAGTGAAAACATGTTATTTTAAAAGTGGGATAGTTATTTGAAAAACTATTTTCCAAAATGTGAGGTTTTTGCATATTTTTAGAGATATTAGATTTTTAACAACAAATATCATAAATCAAATATTTTAAAAAATGTTTATTAAAGATCTCATGCTCAAGAGGATTGGTTAAGCCTATTATTATCTCATGCTATCGTTTCTACATATCCTATGATCCTAAAGGAAATGAAGACGATAATTTATATGTTAGATGCGAGAGTGTTGAATGGGGTATAACCTAACATCTATAGTTCCTTTGTTTTCGCACGCTTATCTGACTTAATGCCATAGACTACGAGAGCTTGTTTCATCCATAGTTTTCTTACGCGAGGGATCTAATCCTACTTCTATATTTACGATTGATCCACTTAACTCATTTCACTTCATCACCATGAGTTTCCTAATAGTGGATATAGAAGATTTCCATTTTCTATTTTGTTCGGCAATGAACAATTTTATCTTATTCCTAGGAAAGTCAACCAATGATGTTTCTAGGTTATAAGAATATAAGCAATTATGTACTAAGCATTAATCTAACTAATCATTTATCTAAGCATGCAAATTATAGTGATGAACTTAAAAGAAACGCGTACCTTTTAGTCTTCAATGGAATATCTTCAAGCACTTCAAGTGACCATGTTGACTTATAGAAGTCATTTGTAGATGATATTCCAACTTCTTCCAAGATTGACAACTTAGCCACTTGGTCCCCATTGTCTCGCTTGATGTCTTAGCCATAAGACACTTTTCTTCATTTGTGGTTTCTTTCTTGTCCTCATCGCTATCACTCCAAGCACCTCCGATAAACGCCTTTTGATTTTGATCTCTTGACATCATTGGACACTTTCCGATGAGATGATTTGGATTGCCACATTTAAAACACTTCCTTTCATTATATGGTTGCCTAACATATCTTCCTCGTCTTTTGAAGTATTTCTTGAAGTCTCGTACGGCCATAGCATACTCTTCATCGTCACTTTTGGAGGTTGAGCATTCTTCGTCACTAGAGTCCTTTTTAGCTTTCAACGCAATTGATTTGCTTTGCTCCCTTTTTCCATTGAGAATCTCGGAGTCTTTCTTTATTATTGCTTCGTAGACTTTCAGGTTGCCGATCAACTCATCAAGTTGAAGAGTTAACAAGTTCTTCGATTCTTCAATCGCCGTAACTTTAGCTCGCCATTTTGGATGAAGAGCCCTAAGAAATTTCCTAACAAAATTCTCACTAGAAAAATTCTCATCAAGTGCTTTTAAACTTGTGATAATAGTGTTAAATCTAGCAAAAGCATTATCTATTGATTCCTCCTCCGGAATCGTAAATTGTTCATATTGTAAATAACCATTTTTGCTTCATTGTTTTTAGAAAGTCTTCTTTTTAAATCATCATTTTGTTTTTCAAAAGGTACTATTTCATCTTTATTTGTTTCGGGATTATTTTGAGTAGGTAAAAAATCACCATTAGTAATAACATGCCAAAGATCTAGATCCTTTGATTTCACATAAGTTTCGAATCGATTTTTCCAATATAAAAATCCATCACTTTCAAATAGTGGTGGTCTTTGCATAGATTGCCCTTCTAAATATTTTTCAGATTCCATAGATCGTTACAAGTTTTAAAATACAATATATTTTAAAAATCTTGCTAGACCTGGCTCTGGTACCAATTGTGGAAAACTAGAAGGGGGGGTTGAATAGTTTTACGTCTTTTTAATTTTATTTTGAAAACTTAGTTTAGTTTTAAAACCTTGTTTGCTTTTAAAACTTTGATTCAATCTTATGTGAACTCAAATCTTGAACAATATGAACAAGTATATCTAAGTATAAACAATAATAATAATGTATGCTAAGTATGTGAAATCAACACATGCATAATATAAACAATTGTAGCTATATACGAGAGATAAGTACGTAATCGTTTATTTTATAATCCTTAGTTATATTTTGTATGAAAACTATACTTGATCGAAATGATCAATTATATGTATGTAACCTTTTTAGTTTGATTGTAAAAACTTTGTTTTGTGAATAAACCTTTCGTTTGATCTTTAAGTAAAATCAATACTAGCACTATATGAGCAACTATGTATATACGTCTACGTCTACAAAATTAATAACGATATAAGCAAGATAATAAGTAAGATATGGAAAGATCTAACCGCGAGACAAAGGATTTATAGTGGTTCGGCTACAAGGACACCTTCCTTGCCCTACTCCACTCCTCGAGTCACCTACTCGAGAGTTTTCTTCACTATATCAACAAGCTCCCTTATGGCGGAGAAAACCTTACACACCAATTACACACCAATTTACACACCAATCTACACACCAATCTACACACCAATCTTCTTCACACCTAGATCACAACTACTACACACCAATTCACTACTTAATCACACCACTTCTTTCACTCCTATCTTCTACACACCATTAATCCTATTCACCAATTCTTCTACACACCAATCTTCTTCCTAACTTATCTTTTTCACAACTATTCTCTAACAAATATTCACAACTAATCACACTATGAAATAATAATCAATGATGATGCTCAAACAACTTAGATGTGGAGATCACAACTAGTTGTAATACTTCTTGTCTTGAGGGATAGAAGTATTCTTCTCTTGCACTTGAATGGATTATGTATGGATCACTTTGAAACAAATATTTAAGAATGTATGATCAAAGGATTTATAGATTGGAAATGGAGATCTAGAACAGGAAGTTCTGGGGTGCAAAAGGTGGGGAAAAAATCCAGGTTTAAGGTGGTATTTATAGGCAAACGTTTCTGACAGAGGAGCGTGGCCGGTCCCCTTAAAGCATGGCCGGCCCCCTTAAAATTAAGGGGGCCGCCCCTTATAATTAAGGGGGCCGCCCAACTGTAACGGCCAGAAACTTTGTCTTTTAGTGGGGAAAGTTTATTTGGTGAAAAACTAACTGATTTTGGTTAAATATTTGAAATCATATATTTAGTATGATTAAAACATTTTTCCTTATTACCAAAAGTGTTTTTCAAAAATATATAATAAGATTATATAATTAAATAAACTTTGTATTAGTTAATTAAATACCCCTTTGATCATACATTGCACTAAACACTTTGTTTATTCATACCTTAAGTGATTTGGATGTAAAGAGAAATATTAATCACCAAATACTTGTTTATGTCATAAGTTTTAGTTCTTTGAGGTTATATTTTGTAATGATCAAAACATAGAGATATTGATAAAAACTTAATAATGTTTTTAAGGCATTATTTATGTCAACAACTTATTCACACGCCAGAGGTGGTTCGCAGGGTCCAACCCCTGCGCAATCACTTAACGTAGTGTTTTAGTATTTCTTATTTCAGGTTATATCCAAGCTTGG
Source organism: Artemisia argyi (assembly GCA_030686995.1). Lineage (NCBI taxonomy): Eukaryota > Viridiplantae > Streptophyta > Magnoliopsida > Asterales > Asteraceae > Artemisia > Artemisia argyi. Next base: position 12,533,522 of record CM060691.1, on the reverse strand, counting down.
CATAATCACAACACCCCTCATTTCCTTTGATCACCATCGAAGGCCTGGTAGTGAGAATTATTGTACAATCAGAAAGGTATTACAATAGGATGAATTTAGCCTAAGATAGGAATTTTACTTAATATCGAAGATATTAGAATTAGTCATAGATTAGACATAAGAAGTCTTTAGATACAATCTAGGAAACTTAGAAATAACAAAGGATTAGATTAGTAAACTACCTTAAGCCTTTAGCACCTAGTCTGGTTATAGGGTAGAAAGACTAGTTAAGATTTCACTGTATAAGTCATTTTGAGGATATAGTTTGCCTAGACCTAGTTTCATAAGCAGCCTACCCCGTATTAAGATTTCCCACATATATTTGAGGATTTAGAAATTCCTAAGAATAATATACCATTAGGATAACCCAAACTTAGAATTCGAGGTTATAACTAGGAATAAAATATCTGAGGATTTTAGTTTACCAATACTTAGTTTCTTAGGATTTGATATTTTATAGGATACATATTAAGAATTCTACTTAGAGGATACTATGTATACTACCCTAACCGGATTCAAATACCTAGGAATAGTGATACTTATAGTAATAGTGATACTCGTAGTACTAGACAACATAGGTCAAAAGACTAAGCGTGAAACCCTACCTAAGCATAGTAATACTCCTAGTAAACCCTTAGACAAGAAATTACCTAGCCCTTCTCCTAACATAGGATCTTCCTTACCAGTTAAGATTAGTACACCACCTTTAGAACCTTAGGACTAGTTATAAAAACTAGAAGAACCTTAGGGGGAAAACAAACTTTGAAGGAATCTAGTAAATCTAAATTCCATTATGAATACCATCTTTTCAGGTATTCTATACTCTCACTATTTCGTTTAATCCTATTCTCCTGTTTCTTCTCATTCTACCTTTTAGATCTCGTTTAAATCTCATTCTCCGGCCTTTTCCCACTCTCCCATTTAAATCTCATTCTCCCGCCTTTTTCCCACTCACCTGTTTAAATCTCATTCTCCCGCCTTTTCCCCACTCTCCCATTCAAATCTTACTCTACCGCCTTCCTCACTCTACCGTTTAATCCTATACTCCTATCCTTTTCCCACTCCACCTATTCCTACTCTTACATCCTTTCATTATCTCCCACTCTTTCATACTTTCCTATTTCATCCCTTTCCTTCCCTCTTCCTCTTCACTCCTTCCTATAAAAATCCGTATTTCCACTTCCTTCCATCTTTTCATTCCTCCGTCATTTTTCACTCTATTTTCTTCACTCTAAACTCTCTCCCTACCTCATCCTACAATGTTCTAAGAGTTAGAACTTGTATTTCTCGTCACAACGCAAGATTCTATTAGTTAGAACTTGTAAGAATATCCATGTCGAACTTTAATCCTCATTATGTTCGACTATGATATTAAATCTCGCTTTGCAAAAATTGCAAGAATGAGATCTTCGACGTCCGTCAATCTAGTCATAACATAGGATGTTACCGTGTGACAAGTTGCTAAATAAGGAGACTGTAGAACTTGTCTCTATCATGACTAGAACTTGTCTCCACTGTTACTAGAACTTGTATCCACCGTGACTAGAACTTGTCTTCACCATGATTGGAACTTGTCTCTAAAACATTCCCGTATCACATTTCCTTAAGTGTGGTAAATTCTCTCCATTTTCCGCCGATACTACTTAAGGATGATTTATAATGACTATCCTATTAAAATGAACTAGGACGCTCCTTCATTTTAATAAGAAAGTTATAAATCAAATGGATTATGAATTTATAAGCTCTGGTTTACAAATATTGGGATGCCTTTATTTGTAAGTAATGAGATATAAATGAATAAGCCTAAGTATCTGGCATCTGTGCAAGCATTTCCTAATCCACTTGTACAAACCTCTCCTTCCTTTCGTACCTCTCTTCTTTGGTATATCAGAAATTCTTCCTCACGATTCCTACGTTTAACTAAATCTCGGGATGAGATTTTCTCCAAGGGGGTAAAACTATAATAACCCACAAAAACTCATCACTATCATTTCCACTACAAATACCTATGCCAGGTATTTCACAGGTAAATTTTTGCTTTTTATGTGCATTCATTACCTGCATGACTCTCTAGACTTGCTCACGGATCCACACAAGCCAAATATATCTACCCACACATCCGATAAACCTCTCGTATGTCAAGCATAAGATCAAAACAACTCCACAATAAGTAATTTACCAACCTAACACCCTAAACATATCATAATATCATAATAAACCCTAAATTAACCCTAATCAGGCCTATGTGTTTACAAAACCCTAACTGCCTATCTAAACCAATGTGAAAGTGTACAAAGCTTATGTATAAGTTACCATAGGAACAATAGGATATCTTAGTACCCTTAGACCCTCGTACAACCCCTTAGACCTTAAGTACAAGTCTCTTAAGCACAAAACCATAACTAGGTCATAACTTCCCGGAATTAGGTCTAAACTATCCCAAAACTTCACCATAAGCTACCACCACTTAGTATAAGCTTCTTAAGACATAGGATTAGTCACTAAACACTCATAGGACCCTAATCTAGGCACTAAACCCTAAGTTAAACCCCAATCCCTCACTAAGCAAGATTAGGACTAAACTAAACCTAAACTAGTTAAAACCTAAACATAAGCACCTCAAGCACCTATCCTAGCACTGTAGTCACCCTAAGCACACACCCTAGTACCTCACAAGCTAGCACACAGGTAGGTGCATCACCTACTTGTGTCCTCCTTGTGCCGCAGCTTCATTTCCACCACAAACCACCCTATAACCGCCTATAGGTCTCCTAGTCACCACCATAGCTCGTCCTCATCATGTACTAGCTTAGCTTACTCATCCCCCCCCCCTCAACACCTCCTACTCCCGTTTGCTTGCTCACCACTCCTAACGAGGGGTATAAATACACTCGCACCCCTATCCTTTCCAAACCACACCATCTCTTCTTTCCACCTCAAAATTTCTGTAGTTAGTAGTAGTACTAAGTCCCTAGTAGTCCTAGGAGTCGAGCAAAGCAAGCCAAGGAACCTTGTCGAGTTGTTTTACCATCACAATACCCTAAACCCTAGAAATACCCTCGTTAAACCCTAGCTAGCCAAGTAAGCCTTTAATTTAGATTCTATTAGCTTTATATCAGTACTAGGTTAGTTATAGAATGCCTTAAAACCTTTACCTAAGCCTTGATCACTAAAAACTAGAACTTTTCTCTTTAAAACCCTAATATAACTCGAATTCATGTTTATATGCTATAATCCCTTTACATAAGCTAAAATCTGATTCAGATATCTTAGATAAGCTAATATTAGTTAAACATAAGTCAGTAAACCTTTTGGTTTCATAAAAATATAGTTTGCATGGACTTAGGACTAGTTTTGCAAAGTTTTCCATGCATAGGGGTATATATGGTAAATTTCTGAAAATATTAAGTCTAGGGACTATTTTTGACATTTCTTAGAAGTTATAAGTATAAGGACCCTTTTTGCAAAGTTATATAACCTTAGGATAAAAAGATAAATAGTTATAAACTAATAAGGACTAGTTTTGCAAAAGTTATAAAGTAAAGGGTATAAATGGTAAATTTTGAAAACTTATAAGTTCAAGAGTCATTTCTACCATTTTCTTAAGATATAGAAGTATAGGGACAAAAATTACTAAGTTTAGATAGTTATTAATATAAGTCTATGGTAGATTTTGTAAATATATAAACTATAAGGGTATAAAGTGAAAATATTTTTATAAATATAAAAACCTAATTTAAGTTAGAAGCATAAAACAATACTAGGGAGCTTTATGTGAGGAGTACCATGTGGATATTTCATTTTGACGAGTTTGCTGGGTTTACGAATTAAAGTGCCCTGGCTCCTCAAACGATTATTGCATGTACTTCTGAATTATGATGGTCCGAACGGTGTTATGTTATTGCTAAACCTAATAACAACATAGCTCAATAGTAGGGAGCTTCACGTGAGGAGTATTAACTTCTGAATTATGATGGCCCGAACGGTATTATGTTGATAACATAATACAATAGTAGGGAGCTTCATGTGAGGAGTCATATACTTCTGGATTGTGATGGCCCGAACGGTGTTATGTTATATCTAAAACATTAACAAACCTAAGAATGATTACTTAAGAAACTTAAATAAGATAACTAAAGCTTGACATACATCCACACCAACAATACCACCAGGATACGTGAGTAGGCAGTCTAGTCTCCGAGTCACTTTTCACATCAATTAGATTTCCCTAAGCCCAGGTGAGTTTTCATAGCCTCACTCTTTTAAATGCTTTACAAAACCTGTGAGGGGGATACATGCTACTTGCTTTAAATTGAATACAAGTCTTTTTCTTTGGTTGTTGCACGAGTAAACTATTTGCCACCCCTACACAACAAAATTCATGAATCTAATCTCTTGTGATATTTTACACAAGTGAACGCGAATATAATTGATAGATCTATTGGAGTTTGACAACTCGCATTGGTATTACCTCTCACTGGACGGTACCAATAAGTAATATATTTGAACCCTCACTAAAGGATTAACTTTGGCAAGTTATCCTTCCCATCCCCTCTTGGTTGGGTCTGCAGCCCCTATGACCTGGATTGTTAACGTGTGGTTCATGAGCTTAGTGCAACATACCAACTGACCAACTCTTGATAATTGTACATGCATTGCAATTATCACACACACTACATTTTCCTTGAAGGGTGTAACAACTGAACCCTGAGGAACTTGTATTCACTAACACCTAAACCTATGACTCTCACTCAACACCTAGTGTTGACTTTTTAAGCATGTATCATAGGTAACGGAGCTCTGTGGAAATTATGGCATGGAGAGGCACGAGACTTGACAGACTTTCTATTTGGTTATCATTCAAACATAACATCTCACACTTAGATTCACGGGACCTCATCTTATAAAACTCTGATAATTTTAATGAATGATAACTCACTTTTTATAAAAGGTATCTTTTCGAGTCATTTTCTATTATTGTATCTCTGATCCTTGAAGTAATACCTCAAACACTTAATCCGCTGCGATCAGTGAAAAATGGGGGTGTTACACGAAGCTTTCCGGAAATATTTAACATAATATAATACTTCACTTTCATAAATATTTGTGGTCTAAACGACCTTTGAACACGTACTTTACCAAGCGATGGGTGTTTTGCCAAACACCCTTTTTGACCCATTTTCAACTCAACTTATACACAACTTGAGCATAGCTCATATACATAGTTAAAAACTGGACTTTGACACTACAAAACAACATTACAAATCATTAACGACACTTGGGGGTTCAACCTTAACTCGAGCTTGGTATCTATCATAATTTACTTGTTTGATATCAACAAGCACTTCCAATCTTATTAGCAACATGAGCTACTATCCGAGCCATCCTTTAAATCAATAGAAACCTACAAAAAGGTTAAACAACTAAACCGTAAGTATTACGCTTGGTAAGTAAAAAAGATAATCACATGATATTATACATCATTAATCACATAAGCATCATTCACATCACATTAGTCCATAAGACTACTTTCATCAATACTTGTACATCACACTTAATACACATATCATCAATCAAACATAATTCTTACATACCTTACATAAATCACAATTGACTTAAACACAACTTTGGCTAGTCTTGCCAAACTAGCCTCTTAAATCTTCATTATCATCTTCCACATAACACATATATGAATAAGTCAATATAATCTCATGTCATAACCATTTTACTTACCTCACATCCAAGCTAAGATATCAATAACATCAACATCATCATCATCATCATCACTTGTTTTCCTAGTCAAATAATCACCAATAAATATAAACACTTCTAATTTACATAATAATTAATTAAGGGTGTGTAACGCACCCATAACCATAACTAAAACCATTTTAATCATTTACATAATCATATCATTATCATCTCCCAAAATCACCTATTTACTCTTAAACCATTAACAATCTTAAACCATCATCACAAACACCTCAATATAGGTTTTAGAATATCAATTACCCAAAATCCTCAATTTGGGTACATAAACCCTAACTCACCAATTTACAATTAACACAAGAATTGGGTTACTTACTTACAAAAGATCATTGTCATGGACACATTACTTGGATTACGGTTCTAAGGGAAGGAATTAACCCACCTATTCCTGTTGAAAGTATCTCTTCATTATAACAAACAGCTGAACCTTCAGGGGGTTATTGTGCAAATATTTTATAACTATATTTCTAACCATTTAAACTTTGGGTGTTGTTTGTAAGTTTTGTTTGTGCAGGGTGCGAAGTGTAACATGTGTGTATATAAGCTTTTATCCGGAGCTAGGGTTTCATTCATTCAGTACTCATCTCTCTCAATATTTACACGCAGTCAAATCTATTGTTGCTCTTATAGTTTCTGGGTTTCTTTCATAGTTTGTTTAGTAGATCATCTTGATCTACAGGTTTTTAGGTTTGGTTTAGTTTGGTGATAGTGTGTGAGTTGGTTGTATCTGATTGCACTCATTAGGAGGACAATCTATCTTTGATTCTTGTATTGTACTGGCTTGCATCCGTTTGGGGACAAGTCTTCAGTGTTTATAGTTGTAATAAAGAAAGATCACCAAGGGGTGGTTGGTTGGGTGATTATTAGCTTTGTTCTGTGCCATTTTAACATGGTATCAGAGCTCTAGGTTGATCTCTTGGTGATTCTTGGTTGGTTATAGTGCTCGATTGAATTAGGGTTTTTTCTTGAAACCCTAATTTTTAGCGGTTTTTTGATTGGTGAGGTTCTTGATTCAATTGAAGGTGGTTTCAGTTGTTTCTGTGGTTGAATCGTGGTTTCTTGGTTTTATTAGAGGTTGAATCGTGGTTTCTTGGTTATTAGAAGAAACCCTAATATATCTTATTTGGGGGTTTCTTGTATTCTGGGAATCTTGTGGTTCTTGGGCTATTCTCCGCTGCTAGTTTCATCTCTATTGCACTGTAAGTGTCTTTCTCCTTTAGGGTAACTAGTTCTGAGTCAAGTGGGTGCAAACGGATTGACTAACTTCTTGATCTGCCTCTTTAGAGGTGTGAATACCAGCTCTGGTCAATCACAGCTTGCTGGCTTGGGCTAAGTTAGTCCTGGGTGTGAGTGTGTTTAGTTTTTTATGGTTTATAGTTTTAGTCATATTTTGTTGATTGTTTGGTTTATTAATTGGTATTTGTTGATTATCTGTTTCTTTAGTTTGCTTAGTTTTATCTGGTTGTTTGTCTTTGTTTATCTGTTTTTTCATTGGTTGTGTTCTTTAATTGTTCAGTATGGCTATTATGATTAGCAGTCTTGATCAGAGTAATCCTCTGCATCTTCATTCTTATGATTCTAATTGTGCTTCTATTGTTAGTGTTAAATTGACTGGTGTTGAAAATTATAGAGTTTGGGCTAGTGCTATAAAAGTTGCTATGCAAATTAAAAATAAAATTGGTTTTCTTGATGGTTCTTATGTTAGAACATCTTATGCTGCTAGTCCTTTGTTAGAGGCTCAATGGGATAGATGTAATGCTGTTGTGCTTAATTGGGTTCTGAGCTCTTTAACTCAAGATGTGTATCTTGGGCATGTTTTTTCTGATAATGCTTCTGTTGTGTGGAAAGATTTAAAAGACACATATGATAGAATTGATGGCTCTGTTGTTTTTAATCTACTTCAAAAGATTAACAATTTTAAACAAGGTGGCTTACCTGTTTCTGAATATTATCATAAGTTGAATTCTTTGTGGAGAGAATTTGATATTCTTACTAAGTTGCCTGATTGTACTTGTGAGGCTAGGCAAGAGATTGTTGATCATGGTAAGTTGTTAAAATTGATGCAGTTCCTTATGGGGCTTGATGACATTTATCAACCTATAAGAAGTACTCTTTTGACCAGGGAAGTCCTTCCTGAAGTCAAAGATGCTTTTGTCATTGTATCAAGGGAAGAATCCCATAGAGGGGTTCCAACCACAACTGTTAAGACTGAGAAGGCTCAGGTGTCTGCTTTTGTTTCTAAAACTTATGATAATAAAAATGTTAATTGGAGAAGAAACAATAATGGTAATAATTCTGGATCTAATAACAGAGGAAATTATGATAGTTTGCTTTGTTCTCATTGTGGTTTGAAAGGACATACTGTTGAAAGGTGTTTTGAAATTATTGGTTATCCACTTGGTTTTAAAAAGAATCCTAATCTAAAACCTGCTAATAATTTCAACAAGACTAATGATGTAAAAAGTGCTTCTGTGGTTAAGAATGATACTGGTAGTATGTCCTTGAGCAATGAACAGGTTATGAAGCTTTTAAGTCTGTTGAATGATAAACCTGGAACCTTTGCTCATGCCAATATGGCAGGTAGGGACTCTTGTTCCTTTTTTAATTGCAGTGTTTTCTTTAATCAGCATTTCTATAAGTTCTTTGGTGCTAGTATTAAGTTGGATGGGGTCAATTATCATCTGGGATGGATAATTGATTCTGGTGCTAATCAACATTTAACTAATAGTCATCTTAATATGCATAATTTAATTGATATATCTGATTTAAAGATAACTGTGGGACATCCTAATGGAACTTTAGCTAAAGTTACTCATGTTGGTAATCTTAAGCTTAATGATAATGTGATTTTGTTTGATGTTTTAGTTGTTCCTGAGTATTGTGTTAGTCTCATATCTGTTAATAAATTGATTAAAGATAGCAAGTTAAGAATTGGTTTTGATGAAACCAAATGCTATATTCAGGATTTGAATCAGCAGAGGGTTCTGGGGACTGGTAGTGAATCTGGTGGTCTTTATTTGTTTGATAAATCCAAAGTTTCTTCTGCTTGTGTGATTAAAAGTGAGTTTCTTAGTTGTTTTGTTTCTAAAGATGTTTGGCATAGTAGATTGGGACACCCTGCTAATCAAGTTTTAAAACTTTTAAAAGGATCTTTAAAACTAACTCATATTGATCATGGTGCTCCTTGTGATGTTTGCCATAAGGCTAAACAAACAAGAGACCCTTTTCCTTTAAGTGAACATAAGACTTCTGTTTATGGTGATCTTATACACTTAGATGTGTGGGGACCTTACAAGGTTGTTAGCAGGGAAGGTTTCAGATACTTTTTGACTATTGTTGATGATTTTAGCAGGTCTGTTTGGGTGTATATGCTAAAAGGAAAACATGAAGTTTTTGAAATGTTTCAAAGTTTTTTTAGAATGGTTTTGACTCAGTTTAATATAAAAATTAAGATTGTTAGGTCTGATAATGGTACTGAGTTTGTTAATAACAAAATGGGTGAATTTTTTGATAAAATGGGTATTATTCATCAAACTAGTGTAGCATATACTCCTCAGCAGAATGGAATTGCTGAAAGGAAACATAGACATCTACTTAATGTTGCTAGAAGCCTTATGTTTCAAGGGGGGATTCCTCTTGTGTTTTGGCCTGAATGTGTTTTAACTGCTACTTATTTGATTAACAGGTTGTCTTCCTCTGTTTTAAATGGTAAATCTCCTTTTTCTTTGGTTTATGGTAGAGAACCTAGTCTGGCACATCTTAGGAGTTTTGGGTGTCTTTGTTATGCTACTATTTTAAAAGAATCTGATAAGTTTTCTGAAAAGTCTGAAAGGTGTGTATTACTTGGTTATGCTAGTGGAAAGAAAGCTTATAAGTTGTTAAGTTTGGAAAATAGATCTATATTATATTCTAGAGATGTGAAATTTTATGAGACTATTTTTCCTTATAAAATGAAACAAACTGATTTAACAGATTCTCATCTTGAAATCAACACATTAAATTTCTTTGATAATTTTGAGTCAAAAACCAGAATTCCTAGTCCCTCTCCCAATGATGAAACAAGTGATGTAGCATCTGTTGGTAGAGAAGGTAATCTAGATCAATCTGGTAGGGTTGTAGATGATATTCAGGATGTAGAACAGATACTTTATCCTGATGCTTCACAGCAACCAATTGATTCTAGTTCTGCAACTCCTTTAGATGAAAATTTAAATTCTGAGGGAAATGCAACATCTGAAATAGATGTGCCTAGTTTTCAAAATGTGTTTCAAAATCAGACTGAGGAAGGAACTACTATTTGTAGAAGATCTAGTAGATCTTCTAAATTTCCTGCTAAACTGAATGATTATGTGCTTGATTCTAAACTTAAGTATGGTTTGAACAGATTTGCTAATCATACTAGATTGAGTTTTGATAATTGTTGTTTTGTTGCTAATTTGAATAAATCTTGTGAACCTTCCTCTTTTGAGGAAGCTTATAAGAATGTTAACTGGAAAGGTGCTATGAATGATGAGATTGTTGCTTTATATGAAAATGATACTTGGGAAGAAGTTGATCTTCCTGAGGGAAGAGTTCCTATAGGATCTAAATGGGTTTGGAAACTTAAGTTCAAATCTAATGGTGAAATTGAAAGGTATAAAGCTAGAGTTGTAGCTAAAGGTTTTAATCAAAAACCTGGTTTCGACTTTGATGAAACATTTAGTCCTGTGGTCAAAATGGGCACTGTCAGATGCTTGTTAAGTATTGCTGTTCAAAATGACTGGAAGATTTTTCAAATGGATTTTAACAATGCTTTTTTATATGGTGATTTAAATGAAGAAGTTTATATGTTACCTCCACCTGGTCTTTTTCCAAAAAATAGTAAAAAGGTTTGTAGACTTAAAAAATCTCTTTATGGGTTAAAACAAGCTCCTAGACAATGGAATCTTAAATTGTCTGAAGCTCTGTTTGAAGCTGGTTTTGTTCAATCTAAAAATGATCACTCTCTGTTTGTTAAAACTGAAGGAAGTTCAGTTATGTATTTACTTGTGTATGTTGATGATCTGGTGATTACTGGTAATAGTGAGAGTGAGATTGAAAAATTTAAAACTTTTCTAAGGAACAAGTTTAAAATTAAAGACTTAGGAGAGTTGAAATATTTTCTTGGTATTGAGGTGCTAAAAACTAATAAGGGTTTATGTTTAAACCAGAGAAAATATTGTCTTGAGCTATTGAATGATTATGGTTTACTTGGTTGCAAACCTGTTTTAACTCCATTACCTGAGAATATTGTGCTTAATAATAAAGAGTCTGAGGATGATAAGTATTTGAGAAATATTACTAGTTATCAGCAACTTGTTGGGAAGTTAATATATCTTACTATGACTAGGCCTGATATTTCTTATGCTGTGCATTGCTTAAGTCAGTATATGCATTCTCCTTTGAAGTCTCATTTTGATATTGGCTTAAGAGTTTTAAAGTATCTTAAACTTGCACCTGGTAATGGATTACATTTTAGTAAAAATAATCAAGGGTTTAAAGTTTCTGCCTATTCTGATTCAGATTGGGCTAAGTGTCCTGTGACAAGGAGATCTGTTTCAGGATACTGTGTCTTTGTGAATGGTAATTTAGTATCTTGGAAGAGTAAAAAACAACCTACTCTATCTAAATCTTCGGCTGAGGCTGAGTATAGGTGTATGGCCTCTACTACTTGTGAGGTTATGTGGATTCTTAAAGTGTTAAATGATTTTGGTATTGCAGATAATTTGTTACCAGTTGAGTTGTTTTGTGATAACAAGGCTGCTATTCAAATTGCTGCTAATCCAGTGATGCATGAAAAAACTAAACATTTTGATATTAATGTTCACTTGGTTAGAGAAAAGGTTGCTTCTGGGTTGATTAAAACTGTGAAGGTTGACTCAAAAAGTCAAACTGCTGATGTTTTAACTAAAGCCCTTGGGTCTGTGCAACATAGTGTTATGGTTAAAAATCTTGGTATGATTAATCTGTTTGCAGGTTCATCAGTTTGAGAGGGGGTGTTGAAAGTATCTCTTCATTATGACAAACAGCTGAACCTTCAGGGGGTTATTGTGCAAATATTTTATAACTATATTTCTAACCATTTAAACTTTGGGTGTTGTTTGTAAGTTTTGTTTGTGCAGGGTGCGAAGTGTAACATGTGTGTATATAAGCTCTTATCCGGAGCTAGGGTTTCATTCATTCAGTACTCATCTCTCTCAATATTTACACGCAGTCAAATCTATTGTTGCTCTTATAGTTTCTGGGTTTCTTTCATAGTTTGTTTAGTAGATCATCTTGATCTACAGGTTTTTAGGTTTGGTTTAGTTTGGTGATAGTGTGTGAGTTGGTTGTATCTGATTGCACTCATTAGGAGGACAATCTATCTTTGATTCTTGTATTGTACTGGCTTGCATCCGTTTGGGGACAAGTCTTCAGTGTTTATAGTTGTAATAAAGAAAGATCACCAAGGGGTGGTTGGTTGGGTGATTATTAGCTTTGTTCTGTGCCATTTTAACAATTCCGACCGGGGAGAACAGGCCATTCGGCAGGGGGATTCTGAAATTGTGGAGGCTTGGTTCGACCAAGCCGTTGTGTATTGGAAACAGGCTATAGCACTTACTCCTGGTAATTATATTGAAGCTCATAATTGGTTGAAGATCACTAGACGTTTCGAATAAAAAACGATGAGACCTTTTAGTTATTATTTAGATTAGATTTAGATTGTTTTAGATATATTAGATAGATATAGAACCTCAATCTTGTTTTCCATCAATTGACACGTTCCTAAATGTCATATAAACGCTTATTATACACACACTAGGACACATATATCAAAGTACATAGGATGAAACATCTTATTGCAAGTCTCACACTCCACAGTAGGTTCTTATGGCACATTCAAGTCTCCTGTTTTCCTCCTTGTTATAGAAGTCGAGATATTTGAGATGATCAAACGGCTTATACAGTTGCGGATGCTCTTCATCGACAAACTCTTTTGGCGTTTCTATAATCCCTTCCAGAAATGAAAACTGAGCTATGGAATATCTGCTTTCTTTTCCATTCATAGTAACTCAATGAAAAGGTGAATACAATCTTTCGTTACTCCAAGCCTGATCACATATCTAAAATCTTTAGATACGGAATAAACTATCCAAATTTCAAAAAAAGTAAACATGGTCAAACTTATTGATTTGTCATAATTTGATCAGAAACTATAAGGGCATTTTCTCAAAAAAACATCAAAGTTAGATGGTTACCCCTACATACTGAATTAATTTTTTTACGTAAACAGATAGTTGCATGCCTAACCATGGCTGCATGCCTGCATCGCCTGACATGACTATGTATGATGAAGGCTCGAGCTCCGCACTGAACCATTCCCCATCCCTAGCTTTCACCTCTAAACCGTTGACTCCATTTTGATGCAGAACAGTGATGAAGTCTTTATCAGTATGAGGAACGAACCCCATATTAGTTTCGTTTCCTACCGGTGGCCTGTACTTCATGCCCCGACAAAGATATGTCACCATTTTTCTATGAGCATCCAAGTACTTTTCTACACCATAGGTTTCAAAAACCATTCTTGTCACCATTTCTTCCAATTCCGCCACAAGCTTGTTGTATGCTAGCACATTTTCGCTAACAGGGATGCAAAGGTTAAATGAACACACTTATTTTTATATAGATAACATAAGAAAAACCAACAGGAAAGGACCTAGTGATATCAAAGGTGGCCTACTAATTTGGAATTTTCCCTTCGAAAAAGCAAAAAGAAAAAAAAAAAGGTAAGAAATTGCAAATGATGGTTACCTAAAAGCTTCATTTCCGTTGGGCCACATGACTTTGGTGAAACTTCTAACGCCATCAAGGGTATTGGTATAATCAAACCCATGCTTTCATAAAGAGGAATGAATGGAATTTGACCAACATAGCCATACAATGGCTTTGTGGACTTGTTTAGTATTTTGGTTTCAATGGGGATATCAAACAAGTCTTCCAATCCGTGAAAGACAGCGTCATTCAGCTCAGGAGTTACTTTATCAAAATCTGCTATGAAACATCCGTATTCTTCAAGGGCATGTGTGGCTTCAATGGCTGTAGCGAGCCATGAGATTGAACCAGGCTTCAAGTTTTTCTTGTTAGTAAAGTCGATAGTAGGAAGTTTATGCATATTTTGTGTTCTTCTATGATATTGGTATGTCCGTTCTACATGTCAATCTATTTATAACAGATTATGGATGATATAAAATTATGAAAATGCCAAAACACAATCATAGCTTATTGAATAGAGAATCTTGTTTATTATATTATGGGTGATGTAAGCCAAGATTTGGATGCATTTTTAATGTTTTTTTTTTGGAAGCCCGAAAAGACCCAAATTGAGCTATGTATAACTAGAACTGATGCTCTATAGTGAGCCAATTGCGGTTAACACCAGGCGTGTTACAATCACACTTTGTCTGACTAGTTGCTTATGGTTTGTTAAGCCCACTACTTTAATAAACAGAAAGAAGTTTGTCACTTGGCTACCGAAGAGGCCCTGGTTTGAGTCTATGTTAGGGCATTAAAATGTTCTGGTATTAAAAAAAACATCTCTCAAAAACTTGAAACCACCAAATGAAACATCACATCTGATCTTTATTTTAAGGAAACAAAAAATTATGAATCTTATATTGAATATCAGATACAAAATAACAAATATAATACAAGTCATTAAACATTGATGTAATATTTTACATCTACAAAACCAAAATAACAAAATTATCTCTTCTGGAAATTGAAGGACCGGATGCAGTAAGCAAAGATGAATGCAAAGAACAATACCAATCCAATATGCACCCCAGCAACAGGACCAAGAAAACTACGCTTCATACCGAGATAATCATCTATATATCCTTTGACGGTTTGAGTATCATCACGAAAAGTTTCTGTGTAGTCCCCGTACTGTGAAACGATCATCCCGTAAATAGTCCATGCCAACGGATTTCCCCAGTAGTACCATCTCCACCAGACAGGAATACTCTGTAGTGTTTTTAACATAACAATATTTTAGTGCTAGAAAAAATGTTAAGCTCAAAAAAATTAGTTAACGAATATAAATGGTCCATGTCGTTTGGGGGAAATTACTAAAACTGTCCCTCGTCATACTATTTGCATAAATGGTTCTTACTTGTACTGTCCGTATTCACTTTTGGTCCTTTACGAGTTTATGTAAAATAGCTTTACTGTTTGTTTTCACTTTATGCAAATAGCATCTATGAGGGTTCTTTTTAGAAAATTTTACCAAATAACTAGGAGGGTTTCTGTAATTAAGTGAGACATTATATTGAGTGAAACTTACGGGTCGTGGAATGATGTATCCTGAGAAGAGATTGAAGATTCCATAAAATGAGGCAGCAATGATGGCAGCGATGCTTGCGTTGGGGGTGATGGCGACAGTCATCATACCATAATATGTCATGTAGAGGAAGCAACAGAATTGGAAAAAGAGATACCAAAAAAATTTAGCAGCAGTCCACTCGAACCCGATCATGGCGTACACTATTAAACTGTATACTACTGCTTGCGCCAATACATATGGGATCTCAACCAACACCTGAGCAAAAGCATATGGTAAAGCTGAGTACATTCCAGCGGCTCTTTCTCTATAAAAGACAGTCCGTTCAATATCAACAACTGGTTGCACTGCTGATGCGTTTTGGATTCCCAAGAAAAGCACCGCGCCGTACATAGAACCAATGGAGTTTGTCAGATCTCGTGGGGTGTCTCTGAAAAGTATAACACATTTAAACATTCTTAGATCAATAAAATGAAAACCCAATTGTCCTAGTTACCATTAGTTTGAAACTGGACTTACTTATTATGTAACAAAGTAAAATATAAAAGTGGACATTTTTGAGATAGAGAGTATTAGACAATGTTTAATTACCTTTTACCGCCGATATCCCAAAACATGGTACCAAAAATGACCGCGATGAATGTAGTGAAGACAAAACGTACGGCTGTGTAAGGCGGGTTTCGCCAGTATGACCAACGTTGTTTCCATAAACACGCTATGCATTGTACAAGGAACGACTGCGAGTATTGAGTTGGGAAGAAGAGATCTTTTGTGCCAGGACGTGGTACACTTAATTCGGCAATTAAGGCTTTGTTTCTCCTGTGAATTGGACATTAGCGTTAACAAGATGATTAGCTTTTGATAAGTGAAAAAATTGGGTTTCTAAAAAAAAAAAAAAAAATTATGTACTCACTTGTGCCTTTCTAAAAAAAAAAAAAAAAATTATGTACTCACTTGTAAAGTTCAGAATTTCTGTAGATTGAAGTGAAATCAACTCCAAGAGAGGCTTCTTGTGCTGAGGTACTGACTTCCAACATCCATGTCGCGGGATTGTATCCATCTGTAATCTTACTCACACCATTTATGGCCTGTTTCAGAACAAACATTCTGGTTTATAGTCTTGAAACATTGATAAATGATAGACGGTTCAGACGTGCTAGTAATGGGTCCAACAGGTACTTCCTTAAATGGGTCACGAGTTTCTAGATAATTACTACGTCGTATGCAAAATACAACTAAAAGAACTATATTATATAAAAAGAGTATGCGAATTTGGAAAACGAAACACTTTTTCTGATCTTTATAGTTAATTAGTATGCCAGACATTCTGGCTAGGTAACGAGTCAAACGTGTAAAGGATCAGCATAACCCGAATTATTTCAGTAATAAGTAAATGAGCAGAAAGATATAATTCTATACCTCAAAGTACTCGATTAACTCGCAGGAATTGCGACCTATGGGTCCAGCATACAGCTCTAGTCCTCCTCTTTTCATCAAGAACAACTGCAAACCAATACTTTCTAAATACATGCAATTTTACATAAATAGAACGAAATTCAATGTTAATAAAGGGAAGATTATTACCTCATCAAAAGCTTCAAAGATATCAATGCTAGGTTGATGAATGGTGCAAACGACTGTTCTTCCTGTGTCGACAGTGTTCCTAACGGTTCTCATCACAATGGCGGCAGCTCTAGCATCTAGCCCAGAAGTTGGCTCATCCATAAATATAATGGCTGGGTTTGCCACTAGCTCAACCGCTATGGTTAACCTCTTTCTTTGTTCTGTTGACAGACCATTGACACCTGGTAACCCTACTAGTGAATCCTTTAATGTATTCAGTTCCACAAGATCTACAACTTGATCAACAAAAGCCTGAAGGGCAGCACGATGCAAAATGTTTAGGACCACACCAACAAGATAAAAATTAAAAATGCTGGCTTTTTAGTAAACATAACTAACCTTTCTTTGGTTTTCATCTACATCTGATGCCAACCTGAGCCAGGCTGAGTATATCAAAGACTCGTAAACAGTGACATGAGGTGAATGAATGTCGTTTTGCTCACAGTATCCAGAAATCCGAGCAAATGTTTCTTGTTTCTTTGGGTACCCAGAAACCTTGATATCACCTTCGATATACCCGCCGGTTTTCCGTCCGGCTAGCACGTCCATAAGAGTAGTTTTTCCGGCACCACTCACACCCATCAGAGCTGTGAGAACACCAGGTCTAAAAGCGCCACTAACACCCTTAAGTAGTAGCAGTCGGTCTTCGGACACCCCTTGATCTTTCATTTCCTATAATTGTTTTCAGTGATTGATTAGTGAAACTAGATGTCACAATTTGGACAAATCAATCCAAAAATGTAAACTGTCCAAAAGCCTATTTCTAATGCATACATTATTATTACAATAATAATGTAGAATGAAAACGACGTAGCCCGATCCATATTTACTAGAAGTTTAGATTTTGATAACTGTTTGCACGTCAACTCGACCTAGCCCAATCCTTTCTAAAAAAATTGTGTTTTAAATAACTAATTACCCAATTCGTCCGACCCGTCCTTTATTTATACAATTTGGACCCTTGAGATTTCAAGTATTAGACCATTTATTTGTACAATTTCATTACCTGTGGCATATCGACAGAGTATTTGACATCATCGAAGGTAATTGATTGTGGTTCAAAGGGAAGGATCATTCCTTTCTTCTTGTTTTGACTACCCTCGTCTTCCGTATTCATAGATGATAACTCAACGGTGGCATCGCTTTCGTCTAGTGAAGATATATCAGCTTTCTTTTTTCCAAAAGCTATACAAGAAGAAGATAAATGTTCCTTAATTTATAGCTTAAAGGCGCTTATACACTTTCTTATATAATACTTGGGGAAAAAAGCTCACCATCGAGAACTGAAAGAGATAAAGCATAACAGATGTTGAAGACGATAATAAATCCAAACAAGGCCGCGGCTGCAATCCAATACCAGTAAGCTTCTGCAAAGAACCCTCTGCCTGTAATTGTTTGTATCCCTAGCGTTGAACCATTCAAAGGCTACATATGACACACCAAAATATATCAAAATGTAAGTTTATGCACATGAAAAACGATTAAACATATAGCTAGAGGGATCAATTTATCAAACGGGTCAAATAATTTTTCTTTTGCTAGAAGAGCAACACGTTAAATGGGTCAAACATATTAAAGTTTCCAAAATCTATTTTCCTCGAGAATACTTTTATTCAAAAGTTTAAATTATTAAATGTAATAATATTGGTTTTATACATTTAAATTTTAATTCACATATAAATTCTGTATAAAAGTTCTATTACTAAAAAATTAACCCATTCAACCTATGTCATTTTGACCCATTACCCGGCCTGCCCATCTTGCCACATCTACACTAAATAAAGGCTCGTGTGACTTACTGTTCTCCAACTATGGCCACGGAACTCGTTGACAACTATTCCATTCATAGCATACATCAAGGGTGATGCCCAGTATCCCCATATCCACCAACCCTTGATATCATCTTCAATGAGGAAAAAGCGTTCATTAGTTGACAAAACGAGCAAAATAAATAATGTTGTGTGTTTCTGAAGTAGTATATAACTAATACCTCGTGAAAGGATAAAACCACCCAATGCAAACACTAAGAGAAGTGCAAATGATCCAAACGTGTTTGCAACTATCATGTTCCTACCCAGTGCTCCAATGAACCGAAATAATCCAGAAGACATTTGGTTTACAAGCATCAAGATAAAAAAATATCGGAAGAATCTGCAAGCATTTTAACAAGTTAGTACAAATAATCATTATTACTATATGATAAAAGGATTTTTTTTACATTGGATATACTTGTTCATTTGTCTCGTTTTTGTCGTTGTACTAGACAAAATCATTTTGTATACGAGTTCATGTCCCTTTTAGGTTATTTAGTAAATGATAAACCTTTAAAAATCAGTTCTCAATATTGATAATATTTGTAAAGAAGATATTAAGATCACAGTATATCAAATTACCCAAACTAGACAAAATCATTGCATAATTAATAGATAGAAGTTTCATCACTTAGTCAATTGTTACCTAGAGACGTTAGGATCAAATCCCATGACATAGTATGTGAGAATAGTCCAAACAGCAGCTTCTACAAATGAAACCGGAATTTTCATGATCCATGAGGGAATAGCATAAGCCCACGAGGGGTAAAATAGGAAATTTCGTTGCTTGTAGAATACAGGGAGTTTTGCAATCGTCATTGAAATTTCAGACATCCCGTTAAACATGAGCATAATTACACCAAAGAATGCAGCTCCAGTATAAAACCCTCCATCTGTAAGATTACGTTTATGCATCTCAGTTCGGAAGAACACCGTCATAGAAATGAACGCCATGACAGTTAGCTGAAATCATGATCAAATTAGTACTTTAGGCTACAATTCAATAAAAAGATTATAAAGGATGAGAACTTGAACTTTAATACTTACTTGAAACAATTTGAAGAAATAAACAAAAGAGTTTCTTTTCATGAGCAATATTTCTCGATCAGTGCAAGCTTTCAACAGTTCTTTCTTATTCAAACCATATTTTTCGGTTGTGAGAGCCGCGGGGTGGCTTTTGCTTTTGTCGTATGGGGTCGCAAGATCGGTTGCCATTTTCCTTCCAACATGAAATGATTGATACGCTTCTGCAAATTCCTTTGCCGTCACAAATCTGTAAGGTATGTCTCTTCTCTTCCAATACTGTTGTTGATCTTTCTTTGATGTCACCTATAATGCGATTTTAGGTCAGTACTTTTTTGAGGATCGAATTCCAAATCAATAAAAGCTAGCTTTGTGTCCCATCTACCTTTATTATCAATTACTAAAGTTTTTGATAACTTATAAATTTGTTTGTTAGTTTTTTCATATCTTGAAGATATACAATAATGTTAATAAAAATTTTGGTCATTTTGTTACCAAAAAAACATCTAAACAACCGTTTTTTTCAACCAACAACAAACAACGATTTTATATAATGTTGATTTTATTCAAAAACTGTTTAGTTGTTAGGTTTGCATATAATGGTTAATTTGGTATAGAAAAACCTTAAGATTTATAGTTATAATTTCACCTAAGGACACAAAAGTCATCTTCTAATGACTTAATGTACTAAAATTTATTTCGGACATCAAAATACATAATGGAACACTTACTTCTTGCAAGAAATCAGCAACACCTTTCCTTTCGGGGCATTTGAATCCCATTGATTCAAAAAACTCGAGAACATTTTCACGCGGGCCTTGATATACAATCTTGCCATCAGTCAAAAGTATGATGTCATCAAACAAATCATAAGTCTCGGGAGCGGGTTGAAGGAGTGAAATGACAGCTGTTCCTTCAAGAATGTGAATAAATTGTTTAAGAGACTTCACGATTTGAAAAGTTGTGGAACTATCCAATCCTGTTGATATCTCGTCCATAAGAAGAACCTTTGATGGTCCAACTATCATTTCACCCGTTGTCACACGCTTCCTTTGTCCACCAGAAATTCCCCTTATCATTTGATCCCCTACCATAGTATCTGCACATATGTCTAACCCCAAAAGCTGCACAATAAACCATTACGTTAGATGTTACGAATTCGATCCGGTTACTTATAGAAAGGTTGATTAAGTTTTAGCTAAAAAGAATATGAAACGGACGGCTTAAACAACTTGCACTTTTCCTTTAAAAATTCGAAACATACGGCGTTATATTGTTTATAATTAATAAAATGTGAAAAAATAGACTTAAAGTGTTCGAGGTCAAGCCAACCCGACCCGTCAAAGAAATAACCATTTTGACATGTTACCGAACAGGTCCAACCTGCCCATTTTTTCATCATTAGTTTACATTTTTACATGATCATACCTTTAGAGTATAATCTGTAACGACATTAGCTTCTTGACCTTCTGTTGCAGCAGCCTGAATAATGACGAAACAATAATAAAGATTTCAAATTTCGGTCATAAACTATTCAAAATGCTTGATGTAGATGATTTCTTACCTTCATGAAGATATCAAGATCAGGATCGGGCTTAATATTTGCATCTCTTTCCCTTCTAGATAACTCTGCTAACATGTCTGCAAAGTTTTTTATATAAATTCTGTTACACATCACTCTATAGAACTTTAAAAAGAAGAGTGAAACAGAAATAAGTCATAAACTAACCATAACGTGATCCAACGCCTTGACACCTTGCGGAAAAAGCCAATGTTTCTCTGACAGTCATTTCTCCGATATGGACATCATTTTGACTGATGTAAGCTGCAGTTCTTTCAGGCACAAACTCATGTAACTCATGACCATTATAGGTTACCTTACCCGAGCACTACATTCACACACAAAAAAATAAATAAATAAATTATGTAAAAACCTACATGGCAAAGAGATGAATACATGACAAATAAATTAATTGAATAATAAGAGATCCTTTGTTCTACCTTGAGCTCCTTGGCGAGCGTCCCGGCCATGGCCAATAAAAGTGACGTCTTCCCGGAACTTGGAGGACCCAAGAGTAGTGTCATTCTAAAAAGTTACAATACAAAGAATCAGTACCAAATGACGCTAATTACTTTCAAAGATGAAGAACAATGATTTTATTCGCTAACCAACTACTTTTAAGCTAGAGAATATGAAATGATCGATAACTAGAATGTGATCAAAAATTTTCTAGCCAAAAAAATGGTTGTGCCGACACAGAAATTGATCAAAGTTGATTATAATTCTAAGCCCTGTCCCTGTTCACTTGATTTAATGTTCTTTCTTCTCACCTTTTAGGCTTAATGACACCGCTAACATCATCAAGGATAGTTATATGCCTTTTTGCATTCGGAAGTAAATGGAATAAACCCAATAACACCTACAAGAGATTAAGAAAAGTTTATCATCCAAAAAACAATAAGGATAGTGAAACATCTGTTAATCCTGAATTCAATTATTACCTCAACTAGTTCAATATGAAAGTTGATAAAACTAGGTAAGGCGCGGCTTCCAGTATTAACATCAGCCTCCACAGTTACATGCTCATATTTGACTTCAATTGTTGGCAACTCAATTCCAACCCTATAAACATTTCAAATCAAACGCATTTACTTAACTGTTAATCACAAAGCAAGTTACACTTCATCCATGTTGGCAAAAGAGTCACAATATGTGGGGTTTAAACTTTGGGTCTCCACCACTAAACCTTTGGGTTGTTATGTAACAATATAATCCGGTAATGAAATGAAAAATTAAATAGCTTTTAGTACCTATCAAGTCTGTTCCTAAGCTTCAACAAGAACCCTTCATTATCCTCATCAGCAGTTTTAACAAGTCTATCAAGAATATGCCTTCGATCATCGGGTCCAAGATTATCGACATCAACTTCATTAGATGGCCCAGTTGATCCAAAAAGCAAACCTTTCTTCAAACGATCAAAAGTTGGTAGCTTCTCAAGTGAAGCCCATTTAAGAGCTTCTTCATCATCTTCTTCACGTACAGATTTCGAAAAAGCATC
Source organism: Artemisia argyi (assembly GCA_030686995.1). NCBI lineage: Eukaryota > Viridiplantae > Streptophyta > Magnoliopsida > Asterales > Asteraceae > Artemisia > Artemisia argyi. The sequence goes on along the minus strand of CM060691.1, from coordinate 12,510,861 downwards.
CATGCCAGAATTCCTCCATACAGAAGTACTTCCATTTCTTAAACTCGATGCTCGCGAACTACTACCCACTCTTAAACTCCCTAACCTTATACTATTAGCAGCTTTATATATGTCACTTCCATCCATTGTTACAAAATACCAAAAAGCTAAAGAAACCTCAAATTTGTGCCAAGAATTGTGATCAAGAATCTAAAACCTTTAAGGGTGTTGTTCTATAAGCCAAGAAGACCTTAGAATCACACAAAATAGCTAAGAAATGTTATGGTATAACAAAAAGTGGCTTTTGTGTGAGAGTGCATGAAAGATGGTTATATTATACTCTATATCTTTGCAGATGTTTATTATTTTTTGTGTAAAGATGTATGATCTTTTATATTGAAGTTAGATACAGATGGACTTGTCTAAAGATGTTGATGTTTTGATATAATGGAAAACTAACTTTGAATTATAAAATTTGAAGCAGTCAAGGTATAGAAATGAGAACGTATAGCAGACCTTCTAGTGGCCAGGTTGACAATCATTGTCCTTCCTGTTTTAAAGGAATTTTCCTTGCTTCTAGATGAAGAGGGTAAGATAGAAGGATATGCAGAAACAGCCCCTTGACTTTTTACTTGAATCATATTTGAAATAATCTTTTATGTCTCTTACTTTTGTAAGTCTCTATCAAAGGTTACAAATAATAGAACACTTTAGAGTAATGAACTACACGGGGCTTTGGGTTTACCTTTTATTAGATAAAGCATTGGCTTAAATTTTGTAGATAAATGTAGTGTCGTCTCTGAGTTTTATGGAGACTCTATGCAGAATTTAGTTTAAAGAAAAAAACCGGGACCTAAAACTAAAAGTAAATAATTTTATTAAAAGATAAAATAAGAAATAATCATTTTCAAAGTGCCCTGACTAGCATTTTCTATTGCAACACTCTAAATAAAATAATGAAGTCACTTTTATAACATATATACACATATCATATAAAATATTTGAGACCCTTAAAATTTTGAGGCCCTATGCGACAGCGCACCTTGCACACCCTCATATACGGCTCTGGATAAATGGTTATTGAAAGTAAATATAGTAACATTCTTTAATTGGTAATTTTGAGTATATTGAGTTGAGTAAATTGTAAATATATAGAGATATAGACCTTATTATGATAGTTGTCACTATCTAAATTTTACAACCTATCATAAATTAAAGTCATTAATTTACCTTCAACTTTTTACAATTTTTTCTTATTTTAATACCCCTAGTATCTAATATTGAATTAAATCATCTACTCTAATGCAAATAAAAACACACACATAATTATTAAGTCTCATTTACATCAATTTTTTTTATGATATCTATATAATTATATATATTATTATCTTAAAAATGGGTTAGATATAATTTTTAAAAAATCAAATAAGTTTCTTTAGATGGAAAATTTAGTATGTGAATATAAATTAAAGCTAAAACCTACAAATTAGATTTATATCTACTTTTTAAACAAAAAGCATTATGCACATGTATTATCTTGAACCTATCAGAAATATAATACATAAATGACTCATTGTTCATCAGAAACCGTTATGGTTTTAAATCAGAAACTGGTTCAACAGAAAACGATTAAGAAATGGTTAAAAGAATTTTTGTATTTATGCTATTTTTTTTTTTAATAATTTCGTTTATATTATAAAACTGTGAAACGGAAAGTGCGAAAAAAAATATAAAGTTTTGATAAGTAAAAAAGTCTTAAATTATTAAAAAAAAAAAAAAACGGAACAGATAAAAAACTGCGTTGTACTACAAACTATAGGACAAGAGAAGTGGGGTTGTTGAAAAGTACAAAACATGTGAGGTATGCGGGTTTGTATAATATAACCCGTCAACTAGTTTTTAGGGGGACGTTATTCCCACCCCTAAGGTTGACACTTGACATATTATCGAATACTCCGTACTCTTTAGGTACTCTTTTCTAAAGACTGGTTGACACTTGACATTATCAAAATAGATAGCTTAATCCAAGCTCATTTTCACATCTCAGTCTTTTCACAATTTAGGGTCAAATGAGCATGATGAAGACACTTAGGGGATGGTTCTTGTAACTAAATCGAATAAAAATAAATTTATGTTATATAGGTAGGGCACGTGAAAAATCTAATGGAGGACTAAGATATTTTCTTAGAAAGAATTTAGGGTCAAACCAACAGGCTGCTTCCTTATTTCAATTATACTTTATACTGTATATTTTAAGTATTTTTCTAAATGCCAGATTTGACTTGTAGGGTCAAAGTATATTGTCTCCAGATATTTGAGGGATTGCAAACTTTCCTTGCAGTCAAATACGTATATTTTTAACTCGTTAACCAGAAACTATATAGGAGTATCATTTAAGGCTGGGTGTAATGGTAGCAAGCCTCACAAGCGAGAGGCTCTTGCTCACGCGCCACCTTATTACACCTCTACTTATGAGTTAAGAAGCAAGTTTTGCATTTGTTCGGTCACGTTAGGAAAAAACGAAGTGAATATGTGTGTGTTTTTGTGAGTGTAGCGTATGTTTGTAACTTGTTCTTTTGCGATGATATGAGTAGAGGAAAGGAGATGGTGAAGCTAAGATAGTATTGAGTGAGGAAATCAACTTTATTATGCACTAACTGTTAATACTATAATACTACGTAACTGATACATGCTATTGATAACTAGCTAGGGAGTCGGCACATGTGATTTAAACATATGTGTAAAATAATTTGCCGTTCTAAAAAAGTTTAAAAAAATAAAATAAAATAAATGGACAAATGATAAGATTTAAACATTTGTTTGTTTCTGTGCTTAGAGATAAATATATTCTAGAGATTTGCTAAAAAATCATGATTAATAAGATCTCGCCTCCTATTAACGTGGAAAATAATTACTACTACTAAATACTAATATGATCAATTTTGACTTGTAGTTCTATTGGTATACTTTTTGATTCTGTTACTAACATTTTTCAACAATTGTTTTGTAACCATAAAGAACAATGACTTTGCTTCAATAAAGAATTAAAGATCATTAAAAAAATAAAAAATAAATGAGACAATTATAGCCAATTATTTTTAATCAAAATGAAAAAAATACTTACATTAATTTTTTAAATTAAATATTTCATAAACCGTAAAACTAGTTACACCATTATATCTAGCATAAAATCATCTTTCATCAGAGAAACACTTTCATATATTTTTTATAAACACTTTTTTTTAACTATCGAAAATTTACGCAATGAATAGAAAAATCACAGGTAATTTGTGAAATTCTTTGTAATTCGTGATTTGAAATTTAAACACGCATCACAAGGCACATGTGATTTTGTATTATTTAATATTTGATACCTTTAAAAAAATTGTATATTAAAAAATGTTATCAAAAGTATATCGAATTGCTCGTCTATTAAAAGAAAAGATTAAAAAAAATCATTGCGACGATGTATTTTTCGTTTTACAAATTTACCGTTTGTAAGATATTTAATTTTCAAAAAAGAAGATTAAAAGTGGGTTTTTTTGTTTTAATAGAAGATTAATGGCTATAATTTGTTCATTTAATTTTTGAATTTTTGTTAATCTTTATCGTACTCACCTCAAAAAACAATTAATCCTTGAAAGAAATAGGAGTATAGTTAATGAACGATTTAAAATGGCATGAGATATAAGGACGGGGGCTAGATTTTTATTTTAACGGGGGCTATAGTTTTAGGTGTACTTTTTTTGTACTTTTTGGGTTTTTGTCTTTTTTTTTTTTTTTTTTTTTTTTTTTTGTTTTGTGTTTTATGATTTGTGTTTTGTGTGTTTTGTATAATTATTTTTTTTGTATAATAGCACGTTAAATATTACCCTGTTAAATAACAGCAACAACAAATGTTATTATTAAATTAAACGACACGTTAAATATTACCACGTTAAATAACTGCAACAACAACTGTTATTATTAAATTAAACGACAACGTTATACATATTATTTAAAAACAATAACATCTACGACATATGAAGATTATTCATCTCATTTAAAAGATCATGGAGCCGGGCACTTGACTGACAAGCGTGATCCTCAGGATTCCTTGTCATTTCTAACTCCATTTCCAGCGCCTTTATTCTTGCCTTCAACAACTTGTTCTCATTTTTTGTAGCAACGCAGTTTGAGCAATGCGTTGAAGAAGAGGGTTGATTAAAGTGCTCTGCCTCAAATTCATCTTTCCACTTGAAGTATCGACACCCATAATTTTTTGTACCTGGCTGTTACATGTTAAGAAAATAATAAGAAATGTATTTTTAACAAACAAATTATTTACATAACTAAGCAAACGTATGATTGTTTACCACTGAAAGAGGACATGCATAAAACAGTCGCCCATGACTACCATCTTGCCATGATTTCCATTCTACAATGCCAATGTGGTGGTGGGACTAGTAGTCAAATATGCAAGCCCCCGTCCTTATAAACCATGCCAATATGGAGGTTATGCCTTTTAGGTGTACTTTTTTTTTTTTTACTTTGTTAAAAAAAAAAACTGCTTATTATGATACTGCTTATATGCCTATAAGAACGGGGTCTATGGTGGTGGTTAACCTGTGGATGTGGGTAGGTTAACACCTTGATCTGCCACATTTGAGAGGTATGAATACCTGCTCTGGCCTACCCCCAGTCCACAGGCTCTAGTTTTAAGCATATTAAAGGCAATGATGATTTTTTTTTAAAATTGATATTAGCGTGGCATTTCCAAATGGATGGCAATAGAAACTTGATTTTGCAACATTTGAAGTTGCAGCCATATAATCTGAGCCTAATGTAAAAGCGTAAAACTTATTGTTACCTCATTTGTGGAAAATCGTGACCTAGACATTTCGGGAGCCTTGTTACAATGTTGTTGTGATACTCTGGCCCAACCCTTGTTGTGATGCTCTGCCTTTTGTTGTGATACTCTGCCCCAATCCTTGTTCTGATGCTCTGCCTTTTGTAGTGATACTCTCCCCCAACCCTTGTTGTGTTACTTGTTGCCTTTTGTGCTTTGTGATTGAGAGTTGCTTTGTTTATTGTGGTTGAGTAGTGTTTGTTGTAATGGTTGTAGTATTTGTTGCCACTTTTGTGAAACTGAGTGGTTTAGAGTAGTGACACTGATTCGGGTTTTTTAGCTGATTGTTACTTCTGATTGTTACTTGTTGCCTTTTGTGCTTTGTGATTGATAGTTGCTTTGTTTATTGTGGTTGAGTAGTGTTTGTTGTAATGGTTATAGTATTTGTTGCCACTTGTGTGAAACTGAGTGAGGGTGAGAGTAGTGAAACTGATTGTGGTTTGTAGCTGATTGTTACTTGTTGCCTTTTGTGCTTTGTGATTGAGAGTTGCTTTGTTTATAGTGGAGCAAAGCTGATTGTTACTGTTGAGCTTGTGAGTTTTTCACATGCTTCTGATACAACTTTTCTTGGTGATTTGAGGGTTGCTTGAGGAAAGCTGCAAAAGCAAGAATCTTGCTATTGAGGTTATGTAACATGTGCTTTATAAGGACGGGGGCTATATTTTTATCTTAACGGGGGCTATCTGCACTTGGACATGATCTTATAGGCGATGACGAATGGTTTTTAAAACCGAATGGCATGGCAAAGTGATATTTTTATCACTTTGCAGCCTTCATTATCCGAGCCTTAAGTTCATAACGAAATAGCCCCCGTTCTTGTATAACACAACCCTTGTGGGCAATTGTGTTTGTATGATACTACTGTTCTTTGTTTATAGTGGAGGAAAGCTGCAAAAGCAAGAATCTTGCTTTTTAACTGCACTTTGGTTGGACTTGTGTGAATCTGCACTTTTGGTTGGACTTGTGTGAATCTTGCTGTTTATAGTGTAACATGTGATGCTGGTACAGGCTAGTACTTGTGATGCAGTTGAGGTTGTGTAACATGTGATGCTGATACAGGCTAGTGATGCTGTTTACAGGCTTGTGTGATATTTTACAAAACTATTACTTTGTAACTAAGGCGATGACGAATGATTTTTAAAATCGAATGGTATGGCATTTTATCACTTTGCAACCTTCATTATCCGAGCCTTACTAAAAATCTGAACCTATTAAGCGATGACAAATATTTCTTGTGTTTACTTTGTGATTTGAGGGTTGCTTTGTTTACTTTGTGGTGTTTGTGTGAACTGCATTTTGGTTGGACTTGTGTGAATCTGCACTTTTGGTTGGACTTGTGTGAATCTGCTGCACTTTGGTTGGACTTGTGTGAATTCTGCACATTTGGATTTATTTTTGTGTGAATCTGCACATTTGGACAAAAAAACTTGTAAAAAAAAGACTTCAAAAAATAAATTAAAACACTTGTTAAAAAAAAAAAAAAAAAAAAAAAAAAAACTGCAAAAAGCTGCAGCAAAAGTACCTCCTAATATATAAGGAGGGTTTACAGAAAACCCATAGACCCCATTCTTATAGGGCAACCTTTTAAAATAGGGAAAATAATAAAAAAATACATTGAACTTGACACTTTTTACCATTGTATGTTGTCAACTATTTTTTTTACCATTGTAACACAAAACTTGACATTTTTCGTCATTGTATGTAAAAAATGTCGCACCGTTAGTCCTTTACACTAACGGTCGTTAGTAAATTTTCATCCGTTAGTCCTTTACACCGTTAGTCCTTTACACTTGATAAAAAAATACATTGAACTTGACACTTTTTACCATTGTATGTTTTCATCCGTTTTCTTACGTTTTTGTCCGTATTCTTCCGTTTTTCTTTCGTTTTCGTCCGTTTTTTTACGTTTACGCCCGTTTTTATATGTTTTCACCCGGTTTTTTACGTTTTCTTCCGTTTTTTTACGTTTTCGCCTGTTCTTTTACGTTTTCGTCTGTTTTTTTTACGTTTTCGTCTGTTTTTTTACGTTTTCGCCCGTTTTTATACGTTTTCAAGCGGTTTTTTACGTTTTTTTTACGTTTTCGTCCATTTTTTTACGTTTTGGCCCGGTTTCTATGTTTTCTTCCGCCTTTTTTATGTTTTCGTCCATTTTTTTATATTAACGCCCGTTTTTTTTTTACGTTTTTATCCGTTTTTTTACGTTTGCGCCCGTCTTTTTATGTTTTCGCCCGGTTTTTACGTCTTCTTCCATTTTTTTTACGTTTTCGTCCGTTTTTTACGTTTACGTCCGTTTTTTAACGGTTTCACCCGTTTTTTTTTTACATTTTCTTTGTTTTTTTTTATGTTTACGCCTGTTTTTTTTACGTTTTCACTCGGTTTTTTTTACATTTTCTTCAGTTTTTTTACGTTTTCGGCCGTTTTTTTACATTTCCATCCGTTTTTTTACGAAAACGAAACAAAAAAACATAAAAACCGGAAGAAAACGAAAACGAAAACAGACAAAAATGAAAAAACGTAAAAACTGGAAGAAAACGTAAAAATCGGGTGAAAACTTAAAAAAAAAATGGGTGTAAATGTTAAAAAAAAAGGAAGAAAACGAAAAAAAATGGACGAAAACGTAAAAAAAACGGGCGTAGAAGTAAAAAACGACCGAAAACGTAAAAAAACGGGCGTAACTGTAAAAAAAAGACAAAGACGTAAAAAACTGTTAAGAGATGGAAGAAAACATAAAAAACCGGGTGAAAACGTTAAAAAAACGGGCGTAAAAGTAAAAAAAACAGACGAAACGGTTAAAAAACGGAAGAAAACGTAAAAAACCGGGCGAAAACGTAAAAAAAAGGGCGTAAACGTAAAAAAAAGAGACAAAAACGTAAAAAAAACGGGCGTAAATGTAAAAAAATGGATGAAAACGTAAAAAAGACAAAAGAAAACGTAAAAACCTAGTAAAAACGTAAAAAAAACGGGTGTAAACGTAAAAAAACGGGCGAAAACGTAAAAAAACGGAAGAAACCGGTTGAAAACGTAAAAAAACGGGCGTAAATGTAAAAAAACGGATGAAAACGTAAAAAAACGGGCGAAAACGTAAAAAAATAGGCGAAAACGTAAAAAAAACGGAAGAAAACGTAAAAAACCGGGTGAAAACGTAAAAAAAACGGGCGTAAACGTAAAAAAAATAGGCGAAAACGTAAAAAAAACGGAAGAAAACGTAAAAAAAAACCGCTTGAAAACGTAAAAAAAAACGGGCGTAAACGTAAAAAAAACGGACGAAAACGTAAAAAAAGGACGAAAACGTAAAAGAATAGGCGAAAACGTAAAAAAAACGGAAGAAAACGTAAAAAACCGGGTGAAAACATAAAAAAAACGGGCGTAAACATAAAAAAACGGACGAAAACGAAAAAAAAAACGGAAGAATACGGACAAAAACGTAAGAAAACGGATGAAAACATACAATGATAAAAAGTGTCAAGTTCAATGTATTTTTTTATCAAGTGTAAAGGACTAACGGTGTAAAGGACTAACGGATGAAAATTTACTAACGACCGTTAGTGTAAAGGACTAACGGTGCGACATTTTTTACATACAATGACAAAAAATGTCAAGTTTTGTGTTACAATGGTAAAAAAAATAGTTGGCAACATACAATGGTAAAAAGTGTCAAGTTCAATGTATTTTTTTTATCATTTTCCTTTTAAAATATCCATTTACTAGATAAAGTCTAATGTAATTTTTAAAGGGAGAGGTATAAATTGAATGAATTGTCGTAATTATGATCTATTATGTCAGCAGTGATGCATGAACTTCATTTTTAAAACTACCTACTATTATATTTATTACTTTATATCCATTTACTAGATAAAGTCTACTGTAATTTTTAAAGGGAGAGGTATAAATTGAATGAATTGTCGTAATCATGATCTATTATGTCAGCAGTGATGCATGAACTTCATTTTTAAAACTACCTACTATTATATTTATTACTTTTTCCGTCTTATAATAAGCGTTCATATTACTATTTTGAAGTCCTAAATTAAATGTCTATTTTGTATTTTAACTAATGAAAAGAAGTTTTAGTGAGAAAAAGTGAGATTTAATTTGTGGAAAATGTAGTTAATGTGTTTAACTTTATGCACATTGAAAGTGAACACTTATGAGACAAAGGGAGTAATATCATTTTGCAAGGATTTTCATCGTCTTTCAAAATAGTAAATACTGTGTATATTACGTTTATGATAGTATAAGTTTTGTACCGCGAGAAGAAAACTGAAAAATACTGAATGATATAATTTGTCACAACTCGAATTAAGTGTAGGTCCATGGCGGCTTTAAGAGATGATGCTTGAGCTGACGTAACAAGTTGTCATTACACTATTATAGATCCAACACCTTGGGCCCTTGACAGTGACACACAAGTTTTTTCTTTGGTAAGACAAGGATAAAGGCCATGGTCGTGAGTTGTAAGGGGGTTGGCAATGGGTGCGGGGAGGCACGGGACGGGGTGTTTCCCGTATGGGAACGCCGCCGCCGTTCCATGTTTACCGCACGGTGGGGTGTTTTTGCGGGGAGGTTTACCGCACGAGAGAAGCCAAAAAATCGAACGTTGGATCCTTCAATTTTGGACCGTTGGGGCTTTACAAAATAAAATCGATATGTTTCAAGTAATATCGGAAAAAATGGTGAAAACGCAGGCTGCAATTCTGTGACTAGGGAGAAAGATGATTACTTTTTGTTATTTATACTTTGGCCCCTATATATTTAAACATTTACATAATTGTCCAACTTTTAAAGTTTTAAACAAGAGTAAGTAGTTTACAAGACTAACAGTTTTAACCCTCTTAAAACCCATTATTGTGAATGGTAGAATATGTTAAGTGTGTGTCAAAGAATAGAAGTCGGACTAAAATACCGATCCACATTTTAATAGAATTTAAAAAAGAAAAAAGAGAAGAAAAAAAAAGAAGTGAGTGAAGGGTGAGGGGTGTGATGCCAATAAAAAGTGAGTGAGTGAAGGAAAAAGTGAGAGAGTGATGTGACATAAGGGGATTGGTTGTAAGTGAGTGAAGGGATTTGAGGAGAGGGGTGTGTTGCCAACCCCCTAAGTAAGTGAGGTACACTTCATCAGTACCATCTATGTTCATCACTAAGGGGAGAGGCAGTGCATGCGGGGAGGAAGCGGGGAAGGTGAACCCCCGCACGGGAACACCGCCGCCTCGCGGGGAACCCCGCACGGGGAGGTGAAATGAGTGGAATTTTCACGCATGCGGGGAGAGGAAATATGGACGTTGGAGAGGAGCGTCTATGCCTTAAACGACTATTTTTGGTTTGCTTTAAATACGTGAGAGAACAAGAGGAAGAACAAGAAAAAAAAAACACACACCCATATATATAAAAAAAAAAAAAAAAAAAAAAAAAAAAAAAAAAAAAGCTCACGGATACAAAAAAAAAAAAAAAAAAAAAAAAAATGGAGCCTAGAAGAATTGGGTCGACGCTATTGTTAGACGAGCCGTTTGAGTGGTCTAACGATAGTAGTCTCGAGTTTTTTGCAAACGCGATTGACGCAGATGAAGAGGAAGATACGGCAAGGTCGACACGTACGTCAGTGAAACGTGATCGGGTCAGCGCTGCAGAAAGATTGCATCGTGATTATTTTTGTGAAGAACCAAGATACAACGAGCAAGTGTTTGAAGATAGGTATCGTATGCCTAAAAGTTTATTTTTGAAAATCACACATGCTATTGAGGCTAGATTCGAGTATTTTCAGGAAGGTTATGATGCTAGACAAAAAAAAAGTTTCACAGCCATACAAAAATGTGCGTCTGCCGTTAAGCAACTCGCAACCGGTAATCCACCAGATGAGTTTGACGAATATTTACAAATGGCTAAAAGAACGTCACGTGAAAGCCTTCAATTTTTTTGTGATGCTATTATTCAGATATACAGTCGAGATTACCTACGTAAGCCAACAAGCCATGATATTGCATGTTTGTATGAAGCACACGAAGCTCGACATCACATTTCGGGTATGATCGGTAGCCTAGATTGCACACATTTCGATTGGAGGAATTGTCCAATCGAATTGAGGGGTCAATATAAAATGGGTGATCATCGATACCCCACAATTATGATGGAGGCAGTGGCGTCTCAAGATTTGTGGATATGGCACGCGTTCTTTGGACCGCCGGGTTCAAACAATGATATTAATGTTGTGATGCAATCTCCGTTATTCCTCACCGGGCGTAATGGTACGGCACCTAAGAGCCCATTTGTTATGAATGGCCATACATACAAGCGTGGCTACTATCTTTGTGATGGCATATATCCTTCATGGTCTACTTTTGTTAAAGCGTTCAAATTTCCTACCGACCCGCAAGAGAGAAAGTTCAAAAAACTACAAGAGTCGGCTCGAAAGGATGTTGAACGGGCATTTGGTGTTCTCAAGCAAAGATGGGGTGTACTGAGACGACCCTTACGGCCGTACACAGTAGCCAGAATTAGTAAAATGGTTTATACATGTGTGATATTGCACAACATGATTCTACAGGAATCTGGTAACGCAATATCCCCCGTTCATATTCGGGATCCTCCGATCGAACCGGTGTTTGACGACGAAGCCTTAGACGAGATACGAAATGAGAACACACATTTTCGTCTCCGATTTGATCTTATGGAGCATATTCACGCTCAACAATTACCATACCTCGAGGTGGACGATGAAGCCGATGAAGTTTAGTTTTTTAGTATTATGTAATGTTATTTTATGTTTTTTTAATATTATTATGTAATGTTTATTTATTTTAATGAAATTTTAGTTTTAAAATAAATTTTAATAGAATTAAAAAAAAAAAAAAAAAAAAAAGTGAGTGAAGGGTGAGTGAAGGTGCCGCCCCCAAAAATGAAGTGAGTGAAGAGTGAGTGAAGGAAAAAGTGGGAGATGATGTGGCGGAATTGGATTGGTTGTGAGTGAGTGAAGGGAAAGGGGTTGAGTGGAGCACTCCCCCCCCCCCCCCCCCCCCCCCCCCTAAGTGAGTAAGGAAAAAAAAATTAAGATGAGCAAGTCACTTTTTGGTAATAGTGCAATGTATTAGTATTTTAATATTTTTTTATTTTGTTTATAAATGTGTGCGAAATACTCCGTATTTAGTAAGATATATGTGTATAAATTAAGTATTTTAAAAAAATGTGAGTGTAAGGTGACTAAGTCCTGTGAAATGTGAAAGAGAGTAAGGGGAAGTAAGAAGAGAGAGAAAGCTGAGGTAGCGCTGATGTGTAAAATGAAGAGGCAATGACCACGCCTTCTAGTCTAATTGGAGTAGAGGGTCACCTCTCACTCGTCACCCCCATTCCAACAAACAAGTGTCATGCGCGAGAAAAGGAAAAAAGAGAGGAAAGAGGTGACATGCCCACCTCTTGATTCTCGTGCACTATTTGTGTATTTTATTAATTTTTTATTTGGTTTGTGAATGTATGTGTATGGTATTTGTGTTTAATGAGGTATATTTGTATAAAATTACGTAGTAGTATTTTAATAAAAAGTGATGGGTGATATGACTACTACAGGTGAAAGGTGAGAGGAAGTAAGAGGAGAAAGATAGTTGAAGTGGAAGGTGATGAAGAGTGATCACTACTTCTGGTCTAAATTATCAGATATTGATGCATGACCACTGTACTGGCGGCTTTAGAATTACAAGTCATAAGCAGGATAGATTGAGGAACGTTCTCGGAGTACCTGTTAACCACATCGATTTTTATTTGCATAGGTGTAAAATTGCGTAAGATATATCGATTTCTATCCAATTATTATTATTATTATTATTATTATTATTATTATTATTATTATTTCATTTCAACAAGTTGAGTATATCATAATTTTGATAAATGCATCTCATATGTATTGGGTCCGCAACTATTTATGAGGTTTATCTCATGAAAACCAATGAAGATTTGCAACATAAGAATTTCAGTTGCATTTAAGGAAAATCTTTTATTTTTATAAAATTTTATACTGCATAAGAAGAATCCATATGGTTTGCAGACGCTTCTAGGAATTCCCTCTGTCCGCCCACGAACACGATGTTACCAACAAATACAGAAATTTAAGATGAAATTTCCATGTCAAGTACAATTTTTATGCAATTGTATATCAAAGCAGGCGGGCATACAAATGCATAATTTTATCAGGTATGTTTGTTATTCAATAAATCATTTCTCTTTTTAGGTGACATTTCTATCTTTTTGTTGGTTTTACAACTTTGTCGTCCCTAATAATTAAATTTGAAATTTAATACTAAACCAAACACAGGTGAAGTTCGCTTAATATGAATTTAGCGTTGTGTTCTCAATTTCTCACCAGTGTCGTGCAAAATAGGTAACACAAAGTCCAAATGTCCCTTTACATCAACTACTTATATATATTTGTTCAAAAAAAAAAAAAAAACAAAAACAAAAAAACAAAAAAACAAAAAACAAACAAAAAAAACTACTTATATATATTATGATTATTACTGTAACAATTTAACATGATGACAAGGCAACACGTAATATTCATTTATTTATAATTAAAATCGAATTTTACTTCTTCGATACACCTTAATTAAATTTATAAGTTATCTTAATGATTTAAGTTCATTTACATACCAAAATTTATTTACAGAGATCAATCATATCCAACTCATTTTTAAATTAGAGTTATGTTTGGCAACAAGCTTATCGAGGCTTATAGGAGCTTGAGCTTTTAAAATAAGTTGACTTATAAAATAAGCCTTGTTTATCACAAAGTTATAAGAGCTTTTAAAATAAGTTTGGCTAACGAAGTTTCTTAGAGCTTTTTAAATATAATCTTCTATAAACCTTATAAATCAAATGATACTTTGAATAACTTATAAAAGAATAGTATGAAGGAAATAGAAGTTCAAATCAATCGATTCAGATATACTTATCCTCTATGCCCCCTTATCACAAACCAGTCTCACGAACCAAACATGTTCGGATTTATATATAAAAAGTTATTGCATGCATGGAACACAAGTTATTTCTATATGTTTGTATTTTAAGAGCCAATATACAAACTTCTTACATCAAACAAGCATGACCTATCACACGGACGGAATCAGGGGATCTCGCGGGTGCCCGGGACCTTTATAGATTTTTTAATGTAATGTTAATTTTTGAAAAAAGATATCAAATTTTTTTAAATGTATCTTAAATGCACCAGGTCTATCGAAATGTGTTTTTATATTATTATTTTAAAATATTTGTGCACCAAGTTATATTTGGTTCTAGTTTCGTCCCGAAAATATCATGATAATGTTGTTTGTTTTTCATCCATATGTTAAGATTATGCAAAACAATAACATCAAGTGAGTGCCAGAATCACGTGCACTTTATTTACAAAAAGTTAAGATCGTATTCACCTTTGCTTTCTAATCACTTTACCCTACCTTGACGTTCAAATAATAATGTCGAATCTATACCTTATCTTATATTTAACTTTTATTGAAATGCATTATAGTTTAAAAACGAGTGATAATGATCGATTATGATTGCTACAAAATTACAAAACTTACATAGTGTAGCAGCCAGCCATGATAATGCTATAAATAGCAAGCTGTTGAATTAAATTGTGACGTACAGACGTTGAAGTTTGTATGCATGTGACTTTCTTGTGTTTGTTGGTTAAATGCCAATGTGAAAATAGACCAAATTATGTTTGAATATATTAACCGAAAGTTAAAATCTGTACTGGATCCTTTTCAACACCCACATTCATGGAATTGACGAGAATAGTTTCATTGACAAGCTACTCATGATTTTCAAACAAGTTTAAAGACGGTACAAAGAGCAAAGTTGTCTTTTAGAACATATAAAAAAAATGACATATTTAACACTCATCTTTTGAAATATTTTAATTTGCTCTATTAATAAAACCAAAAAGAGTAAAATGAAAATGAAGATAGTCGATGAGTAATAAGGCCTTGACCATTTGCAAAAAGTGATATAATATCCCTATCCAAAACTTTGAATCTCATAGAAAAATATACATATGAGGAAACTTCAATTTAGAACCCATATTCTCTAAAAACTCAGTGAACCAATGACGTAGAACGGAAGCGCGAATACAAACCCAAACAAGGGTTTAAACAAAGCACAAAGGATTTAAGGACTAAAAGTCTGAAAATTGAATGCATAAACAATAACCCCAGCCCTATATTTATAGGTAACCTAAACTTGAAGAAAAAGAAACCTAAATTCGTCCACAAACCGACATAAAACATAAAAAAGGAAGCAATTCGCTAAGTAACTACGGCGTAACTAAAACTATAGCTACGGCTTAACTATGACATCACAACTAACAAAAACGATTTCCTTTAAACAAATAACCATCAAGCAAAAGAAAATCACCTCGATGTTGCTTGGTCTCAATCTCCTCCCAAATACCATGAAAATCTTCATCATCCGCATATAATCTTTTAATCGACTCAAAACCTACAACATCATTGAACTTGAGTAGTACCGCTCATCCTCAAACGGATGGTCAAACCGAAGTGGTCAATCGTACATTGGGCAATATGATACGTTGTTTGTGTGGAGAAAAGCCTAAGCTTTGGGATGTTTCGTTAGCTCAAGCCGAGTTTGCTTATAATAGTGTGGTTCATAGTTCAATGGGATTCTCACCATTTGACGTTATCTACAAGACTTCGCCAAGGCAAGTGGTGGATTTAGTTGATTTACCGGAAAAGAAGAATGTTCAAGCTACTCACGAAGTTGTTAGAGCCAAGATTACCGAATCTAATGCTAAGTACAAAGCTGCCACGGATAAGCATTGTCGTGTTAAGCTCTTCAAAGTAGGTGACGAAGTGATGGTGTTTCTTCGAAAAGAACGTTTTTCGGTTGGAACATATAGCAAGCTACAACCCAAGAAATATGGTCCGTACAAGATACTTCGTAAGATAAATGATAACGCGTATGTGGTAGACTTGCCTAATAATTTGAGCGTTTCGAAGACTTTAAATGTGTCAGATATTTATGAGTTTCATCCCGAAGATGTGATTGAAGGCGTGAACTCGAGGACGAGTTCTTCTAAAGTGGGGAGGGGGGGGGGGGGGGTGATGAGGACATGATCAATGAACTTGCTGAAAAATACATGGAGCATATAGAGAATATCAAGAAGAAGTCTCGACGTGAGAAAACGTAACTGTTAAGAGTTACGGCGTAGTTGATTCTCCTTGTTACGCCGTAACTTAATTCAGATACTATTGATAGCTACGGAGTCATAGTTATGACGTAGTTGAATTTTCCACTTACGCCGTAACTAAATTCGAAGACTTTTGTTACGGCGTAAGTGGAAAATTCAACTACGTCGTAACTATGACTCTGTAGCTATCAATAATCTCTGAATTAAGTTATGGCGTAACAAGGATAATCAACTACGCCGTAACTCTTAACAGTTACGTTTTCTCACGTCGAGACTTCTTCTTGACATTCTCTACATGCTCCATGTATTTTTCAGCAAGTTCATTGATCATGTCCTCATCATTCCTCCCCCCCCCCCCCCCCCCCCACTTTAGAAGAACTCGTCCTCGAGTTCACGCCTTCAATCACATCTTCGGGATGAAACTCCTAAATATCTGACACATTAAAAGTCTTCGAAATGCTCAAATAATTAGGCAAGTCTACCACATACGCATTATCATTTATCTTATGAAGTATCTTGTACGGACCATATTTCTTGGGTTGTAGCTTATTAATTGTGACCAACAAGGTAGTCTTCCTACTCAAAGCATCCGCCACCTTATTACTTACACCCGACTTATGCTTGATCACATAGTTAAACTTCTCCAAGAAACTCGCTCATCGTGCATGTACCTTATTTAAGTGCTTTTGAGTTTGAAAATACTTGAGAGCTTGATGATCCGAATAAACCACAAATTCCCGTTGAATAAAATAACGCTCCCATTTCTTCATAGCTTGAACAACCGCATACAATTCTTGTTCATAAGTCGACCACTTTTGTCGAGCTTCATTCAACTTCTCACTATGGAATGCAATGGGCCTACCTTCTTGTGATAAAACGGCTCCAATTCCGGTTCCACAAGCATCACATT
This sequence comes from Artemisia argyi, assembly GCA_030686995.1. Taxonomy (NCBI): domain Eukaryota; kingdom Viridiplantae; phylum Streptophyta; class Magnoliopsida; order Asterales; family Asteraceae; genus Artemisia; species Artemisia argyi. The sequence goes on along the minus strand of CM060691.1, from coordinate 12,493,896 downwards.
CTAGTTCAAAAACCTTATCAAAGTTAGGAAAAGAAAGTACCGGTGCGGTTGTCAATCTTTCCTTGATAACCTTGAAGCTCTCTTCCGCCTCTTGAGTCCACTTGAAAGGACCTTTCTTCATGAAATTAGTAATTGGCGCCACTATACTATTAAAATTTCTCACAAATCTCCTATAGAAAGTCGCCAATCCATGAAAACTCCTTACCTCAGTCAAAGTCTTGGGTGAAGGCCAACCTCTAACCGCCTTAACCTTGTCTTCATCCACATGAATCCCATCCGAACTCACAATGTAACCAAGAAACAATAGTTTGTTAGTAAGAAAAGTGCACTTCTTTAAATTAACAAATAATTCATTCTCCATTAAAGCCTTTAAAACCTTTGGTAAATGATCCAAGTGATCTTTCTCCGTTTGGCTATAGACCAAAATATCATCAAAATAGACCACCACAAACTTACCCATAAATGGCCTAAGAACTTGAGTCATCAAACGCATAAAAGTACTAGGTGCATTAGACAACCCAAATGGCATAACGAGCCACTCATACAACCCATCCTTTGTCTTGAAAGCGGTTTTCCATTCATCACCCGGTTTATCCGAATTAGATGGTACCCACTCCTCAAATCAATCTTAGAAAACAATTTAGCACTCGAAAATTGATCCAATAAATCATCAAGACGCGGAATAGGAAAGCGATACCTTATCGTGATCTTGTTAATGGCACGACTATCCACACACATCCTCCAACTTCCATCTTTCTTTGGTGTAAGCAATGCCTGAACCGCACAAGGATTAATGCTTGCTTGAATATGCCCCTTTCTCAACAACTCTTCAACCTTTTCACGCAAGATATCCGACTCCTTAGGACTCATCCTATAGTGAGGAAGATTAGGCAAACTAGCTCCGGGAACCAAGTCAATTTGGTGTTGAATATTTCTCAACGGTGGTAAAGAATCCGGTGTATCATCCGCAACAACTTTACTAAATTCTTCAAGTACGGGCTTAATTACTTCCGGAATCACATTATCCATACCATCTTCAACCCCTTTTACCACCAAAGCATATGAAACTCCCGTTTCCTTCCTTTCGACTTGAAACTCATTTGGTGATGAAACCAAAGTCACCAAAGTCTTGCTTTCCAATTTCTTCGTGGGAGAAGTAACACCTAAAGGTAACATAGCAATAGTTTTTCCATTCCATTTAAACAAATACATATTTGATTTACCTTGGTGTGTAGCATCCTCGTCATGTTGCCATGGTCGTCCTAGCAAAACATGACATGCCTCCATATCAAACACAACACAAGTAACTATCTCATTGTAATGTTTCCCAATAGCAAGAGGAACCTTACAAATCTAGGATACTAACAAGCTCTAGATGTTTAATAAGCGTAGAACTTTCTAAACCAATTACCACCAGGAAACAACCTTGTCTCTGATGCTAACTGACGTAGAACGGAAGCGTGAATACAAACCCAAGCAAGGGTTTAAACAAATCACAAAGGATTTAAGGACTAAAAGTCTGGAATTTTATTGATAATTGAATGCATAAACAATAACCCCAGTCCTATATTTATAGGAAAACCAAACTTGGGGAAAAAGAAACCTAAATTCATCCATAAACCGACATAAAACATAAAAAAGGAAACAGTTCGCTAAGTAACTATGGCGTAACTAAAACTATAGCTACAGCGTAACTATGACACCGTAGCTAACAAAAGTCTTCGAATTTAGTTACGGCGTAAGTGGAAAATTCAACTACGTCATAACTATGACTCTGTAGCTATCAATAATCTCTGAATTAATTTACGACGTAACAAGGAGAATCAACTACACCATAACTCTTACCAGTTACATTTTCTCACGTCGAGACTTCTTCTTGACATTCTCTATATGCTCCATGTATTTTTCAGCAAGTTCATTGATCATGTCCTCATCAACCAATCCTAATCATTCCATTTTTTTTATCAAAACAAAAAAACCTGATTCATCATTTAAAAAAAAAATATATATTTCACAAATCGTAATCGTTACGCGAAAAGAATCGTACCATCATGACGGGAATTAAATCATCTTTCCATAAAATGACACTTCTATATACTTTCGACGATTTTTTAATTTTTTTTAATTTTTTTTTTAATTTGTGGTGTAAAATTTACGTTTGGAAAAATCACATGTGATTTGTAATTTTAAAATCACACGTGATTCCTAAGATACAAATCACATGTGATTTGTTAAATCACACGTGATTCCTAACATACAAATCACATCTGATTTTTTCAGACACAAATTTTAACACTAAAACAAAACTCGGAAAAAAACGTCCGTTGAAAGTATATCGAAGTGCCTGTTTACTGGAAAAAAAAATCTTATCACAATGGTGTATTCTTTGTCACTTACCGATTTATCGTTTGCAAGATATTTTATTTTATTTTTTAAATGAAAAGTGTGTTTTTTTTTTCTTTTTTTTTCCTTTTTTTTTTTTTTTTTTTTTTTTTTTTTAATATAACTTTGATGAAAAAATGGATTGCTATTATTGGTTCATTAGGTTTATATAGAATTTGAGGTCTATGTGAACTCAACTCTGCGTATGAAAGGTATTTTTTGAAGCGGTATCTAGTATCATTACCTTCAAGTTTTTCTAGAGCAAAGGTATTATATATCTACATTTTACCTCTTTCATATCCCGCTCCGAAAAGATTATGTACTGTTGTTGTAAAATCGTAACAATGGAATGAAAAAATAAATTCCATAATTATGTAACATGTGGAATAGTTTAAAAACAGCTGAAACAAATAATTATACGTAAAAATAAACATAGAGATAAGAACACAAAAATAACTAAACATTATAATGTGGATGCTACTTTTGGGTTTAATGGGCTGGTATGAATAAAACAAATGTCAAATGTCCCATATGAACTATTACTAATACGTAGTATTTGAGAACCTTCTTAAGCTACATTTAATATATTCGACTTTTCTTCGTATATTTTGGTGGAGTTTGTCAAACTATTCTAGTAAGTCTTCCGCTTGATTTTATTTGGCTTAGTTAGTGTCACATTCTAGCTAGCCTTTTAATTTGGGGTTAAGGCCTAAGGGTGTTACCATTAATAATTAATGAAGACACATGAACTGAAGTGAAACAACATATTTTTATTTGAAGGAAAGAAAAACTTAAGATCGTAGATTGAATCTCGAATACAAATGAAAAATATAATACAAGTTGTTACGTACGTACGCATGCATGGATACAATATTTTACATATACAAAGACCAAAAACAAAGAAAAATTATCTCTTCTGGAAATTAAAGGATCGAATGCAGTAAGCAAAGACCAATGCAAAGAACAAAACCAATCCAACATGCACCCCAGCAGTAACACCAATAAAACTACGCTTCATACCGAGATAACTGTCCAAAAAGTCCTTGACGACTATACCGTTAGAAAATGTATCTGTAATGTCCCCGTACTGCGCGACAACCATCCCGTAAATAGTCCATGCCAATGGATTTCCCCAGTAGTACCATCTCCACCAGATAGGAATACTCTGTTGTTTTTTCAACATAACGACATGTTAGGACTTGCTAGTAAAAATGTTAAAATGCAAATAAAGAAGCTAAAGTATATAAATGGTTAATATAATGTGGTTTGGTGTAAATACTAAAAGTCTAAAACTGTTTCGGTCATAGTAAAACTCTACAGTTATTTTTCATTTTACGCAAATAGTATCGATGAGGGACACAATGACACATATACTAAACCAAAAGGAGGATTTTCGTAAAGTACTCAAAAAGTTATATTTAGTGAAACTTACTGGTCGTGGGATGATGAATCCCGAGAAGAGATTGAAGATTCCGTAAAACGAGGCAGCAATGATGGCAGCGATGCTAGCGTTGGGGGTGATGGCGACCGTCATCATACCATAAAAGGTCATGTAGAGGAAACACATTAATTGGAAAAAGAGATACCATGCGAATTTAGTAACGGTCCACTCAAACCCGATCATGGAGTACACAATTAGACTGTATACTACTGCTTGCACGAATATGTATGGGATCTCAACCAACACTTGAGCAAAAGCATATGGTAAAGCTGAGTACATTCCAGCGGCTCTTTCTCTATAAAAGACAGTCCGTTCGATATCAACAACTGGTTGCACTGCTGATGCGTTTTGGATTCCTAAGAAAAGAACCGCACCATACATAGAACCCATGGAGTTTATCAGATCTTGTTGGTCATTCCTGAAATGAGTAACACATTTAGACATTGTTAGATCAAATGAAAACCCAACTGTCCTAGGGAACAAAATAAGTATCCATTAGTTTGAAAGAGGACATACTTATTCTGTTACAAAGTAAAATACAAAAGTGGACATTTCATCTAATTTGTGAGAGAGTATTAGACAATGTTTAGTTACCTTTTAGTGCCGATATCCCAATACATTGTACCAAATATGACCCCGATGAAAGTGGTGAAGACAAAACGCACGGCTGTGTAAGGTGGGTTTCGCCAGTATGACCAGCGTTGTTTCCATAAGCACGCAAGGCATTGTACGAGGAATGACTGCGAGTATTGAGTTGGGTAGAAAAGATCTTGTGTGCCCGGACGTGGTACACTTAATTCGGCAATTAAGGCTTTGTTTCTCCTGTTAATTTGACATGAGGGTTAATAAAGGTGATAAGTGATAACTTTTTTATGCGCAAAAAATTGGGTTTTAAATATTGACTATTACTATTTGATAATTTTCTCACTTGTAAAGTTCGGAATTTTTGTAGATTGAAGTGAAATCAACTCCAAGAGCAGCTTCTTGTGCTGAGGTACTGACTTCCAACATCCATGTCGCGGGGTTGTATCCATCTGTAATCTTACTCACCCCCTTTATGGCCTGTTTCAGAACAAACATTCTGGTTTATACTGTTGAAATGTTGATAAATGATAGGCAGTTAGGACGTGCTAGTAATGGGTTAAAACAGGTACTTTCTTACATGGGCCAAAACGTCCATGTTGGTTAACCTAAAACACTTTTTTCTAAATTTTATGACTAGGTAGTATGCCAAATACAACTAGACATTCTCGCTAGGTAATGGGTCAAAAGCGTAACCGATCAGAATGGCTAATTTTCTTGGCGGGATTAAAACCGGTTGGAGTAGTTAACCCAACAAACAATTTTTTCAAAAGTTTCTAGATAATTACTGTACTACATAGTATGCAAAATAAAACTAAATGAATTATATATAAAAAATTATGTAAATTCGATAAATGATTTTATCATGATTTATACATTAAAAGTACACTCCAACCTACTATTAAGAATGCACATTAAAAAAGATTTAGGAGGTTTTATGCATTATATTATGGTTTGACCCGTCTAACATATAAAGATATAACTTAACTTGAACTGTTTCATTAATAAGTAAATGAGGAGAAAGTGATAATTCTATACCTCAAAGTACTCGATTAACTCGCAGGAATTGCGACCTATGGGTCCAACGTACAGCTCTAGTCCTCCTCTTTTCATCAAGAACAACTGCAAAATCAATACTTTCTAAATACATGCATTTTTAACTAAATTCATTGTTAATGAAGGGCATATTATTACCTCATCAAAAGCTTCAAAGATATCAATGCTAGGTTGATGAATGGTGCAAACGACTGTTCTTCCTGTGTCCACAGTGTTCCTAACGGCTCTCATAACAATGGCAGCAGCTCTAGCATCTAGCCCAGAGGTTGGCTCGTCCATAAATATAATGGACGGGTTAGCCACTAGCTCGACCGCTATGGTCAACCTTTTTCTTTGTTCTGTTGACAGACCGTTGACAGCTGGCAACCCTACTAGTGAATTTCTCAACGGGTTTAGTTCCACAAGATCCATAACTTGATCAACAAACGCCTGTAGAGCAGCACCATGCAAAATGTTGAGGACCACAAAAAAAAAAAAAAAAAAAAAAAAAAAAAAGGCCTTTTTATCAATCATAGCTGACCTTTCTTTTGTCTTCATCAACGTCTGATGCTAACCTGAGCCAGGCTGAGTATAGCAAAGACTCGTAAACTGTAACATTTGGTGAATGAATGTCGTTTTGCTCACAATATCCAGAAATACGAGCAAATGTTTCTTGTTTCTTTGGATATCCGGAGATCTTGATATCACCTTCAATATAACCACCAGTTTTCCGACCCGCTAGAACATCCATAAGAGTAGTTTTACCAGCACCACTCACACCCATAAGAGCGGTGAGAACACCAGGTCTAAAAGCTCCACTAACACCCTTTAGTAGTAGCAATCGGTCTTCCCCCACGCCTTGATCTTTCATTTCCTAAGATTGTTTTCAGTGATCGTTTAGTAAAAGAACATGTGGCAATTTGGACCCGTTTAATGGGTCGATTTGGTTGTGTTTTATCTCAAACGGGTCAAATAAGTACTCTAATAATGAATAAGTTGTCTGAAAGTTTATTTCTTATGCATACTACTAAATTTATAAAAAGTTAAGAATTTGACAAAATTGTGCACGTCAACCTGACCTTACCCGTTCTAAAATGTAAAAATATCATCTTTTTTGCGGGATTTTAAGTTTTAGACTGTTTATATATACAATTTCATTACCTGTGGCATATCGACAGAGTATTTGATATCATCGAAGGTAATTGAATGTGGTTCAAACGGAAGAATCATTCCTTTCTTGTTTTGACTACCCTCGCCTTCCTTATTCATAGATGATAACTCAACGACTGCATCGCTTTCGTCTAGTGACGATACATCAGCTTTCTTTTTTCCATAAGCTATACAAGGAAAAAAAAATGTTCCTTATCTTAAAGCTTATAAGGTTCTTGATCATTATAGTTTATACAATACGCAGGAAAAAACTTACCACCAAGGAAGGTAAGAGCCGCAGCATAACATAAGTTGTAGATCAAAATAGATGCTATCAGGGCTCCGATTGCAATCCAATACCAGTAGGCTTCTGGAAAGAACGCTCTGGATAAAATCGTTTGTTTCCCTAGCGTTGAACCATCCATAGGCTAGATATGCATATGGAATATGATTAGCACATATAACTAAAGGGGTCGATTTCTCAAACGGGTCAAATAAAAGATTTAGCTATAAGGGCTATGTGTTTAATGGGTCAAACATGCAAAAGTTGCCAAGAATATATTTTCCTCAAGAATCATTTTATTTAAAAGTTTAGATTATTAAATTTTATAATGTTGTTTTTAATCATTTACTTAACACAAATCCTTAAGAAAAATGTTAAAATTCTAACAAAGAAAGTATTTTAGAACTATGTTGGTTAAGTCTATTTTACTGTAAAGGATGTTAATGGAAATTGGCTTAGCTACGTAAATCATTTTTTATATATACAACTTATAATTTTCACCAAAAAGAAGTATTTGTGAGTCCACCGATCGTAGCCCGGCTTGTTTTGACTGGTACTAAAATTTAACCCGTTTCAACATGAACCATTTTGACCCGTTTCCCGGCGCACTCAGTTTGCCACATCTTTATAAGATAATGCTTCGTGTGACTTACTGTGTTCCAACTATGGCCAAGGAACTCGTTCACCACTATTCCATTCATAGCATACATTATGGGTGACGTCCAATATCCCCATAACCACCAATCCTTGATATCACCTTCAATGAGGAACAAGTGTTGATTAATTAATATAACAAGCGAAAGAAATTATGTTGTATGTTTCTGCAGTAGTATATAATTAGTAATACCTCGATCAAGGATAAAACCACCCAACGCAAACACTATGAGAAGTGCAAATGAACCAAATGTATTTGCAACAATCATGTTCCTACCTAATGCTCCAATGGACCGAAATAATCCAGAAGACATTTGGTTCACAAGAAACAAGATTAAGAAATGTTTGAAGAATCTGCAAGCATTTTTATAAGTTAGTAAAAATAATCATATTACTATAAAATAAAGGTTTTTCGTACACAAAGTACCAGGATAATTTTCGTTTGTCTCGTTACTTTTTTTATACACACGAGTCATTAAAAGTTGGCTTTATGTCCCCGTGTGGTTATTTTGTAACCAGAAATCCTTTAAAAATCAGATATTGGTATACAGAAATATTGAGATCATGAGATATATAGAATGACCGAGACAAGACAGAAACCATTTCTTAATGACTTGAATGTACAAAAAGTACAATGACTCCAACCGGACTAATTAAAAAGTATGTTGGTATTTTTGACAAATAACCCAAATTTAAAAGATAGACACTCCATCACTTAGTCATAAAAAGTAGTTACCTTGTTACGTTAGGATCAAATCCCATGACATAGTATGTGAGACCAGTCCAAGCAGCAGCTTCTACAAATGAAACTGGAATCTTGATGATCCATGTGGGAATAGCATAAGCCCACGAGGGATAAAAAAGGAAGTTCCGTTGCTTGTAGAATACAGGAAGTTTTGCAATCGTCATTGAAATTTCAGACATCCCGTTAAACATTAGCATAGTTACACCAAAGAATGAAGCTCCAATATATAAGCCTCCATCTATTGCTGTACGTTTGTGCAGCTCAGTTCGGAAGAACACGGTCATAGTAATGAACGCCATGACACTTACCTGAAATCATGATCATGATTAGTACTTTAAGCAGCAATTTAATAAAAACACTCTAAACGATAAGATGCTGAACTTGAACACTTACTTGAAACAATTTGAAGAAATAAACAAAAGAGTTTCTTTTCATGAGCAATATTTCTCGATCAGTACAAGCTTTCAAGAGTTCTTTCTTATTCAAACCATATTTTTCGGTTGTGAGAGCCGCGGGGTGGCTTTTGCTTTTGTCATATGGTGTCGCAAGATCGGTCGCCAGCTTCCTTCCAACATGAAATGATTGATACGCCTCTGCAAATTCTTTTGCAGTCACAAATCTGTAAGGCACGTCTCTTCTCATCCAATACTGTTGTTGATCTTTCTTTGATGTCACCTATAATGCGATTGTAATATTATGAGTGTTAGAATAGTTTTTTCATCGAATGTATACGAACTCACCTTTTCATTTTCACTTTTAAGTCATATTACTTTTTTGTAGATCCAAGTTAATTTAAGATGGCTTGGGTCTTTTTTAACTTACTGTATAAAATATTAAAACGGCTTTATATATTTTTGATTTTATTTAAAACATGCTAAATTTATTTATACAACTGTTAAATTTGTATGGAAAAACCATAAGATTTAAAACTTACAATTTGACTTAAGGACACAAAGCCATCTTCAAATGACTTAAATGTCCCAAAATATATAATGGAGTACTTACTTCTTGTAAGAAATCAGCAACACCTTTCCTTTGGGGGCATTTGAATCCCATTGATTCAAAAAACTCCAAAATATGTTCACGCGGGCCTTGATATACAATCTTGCCATCGGTCAAAAGTATGATGTCATCAAACAAATCATAAGTCTCGGGTGCGGGCTGAAGGAGTGAAATGACAGCTGTTCCTTCAAGAATGTGAATAAATTGTTTAAGAGACTTCACGATTTGAAAAGTTGTGGAACTATCCAATCCTGTTGAGATCTCGTCCATAAGAAGAACCTTTGATGGTCCAACTATCATTTCACCCGTTGTGACACGCTTCCTTTGTCCCCCAGAGATTCCCCTTAGCATTTGATCCCCGACCATAGTATCTGCACATATGTCTAACCCCAACAGCTGCACGATAAACCATTTATGTTAGATGGTAAGAATTCAATCCAGTTACTTATGTTAGATGGTAAGAATGGGTCGAACTGCTCAAACTGTAAGAAATTTTCCTATGTTTTTATAAACTTACGACCTTTTTATTTGTTCTATTAAAAAAAAAAAAAAAAAAAAAAAAGAAAAAAAAAAAAGAGAGAGAGAAAAATTGGACCAAAAGTGTTCCGTGTCAACCATGGGCGGAGACAGGAGGGGGTACGTGCCCCCTAGCGAAAAAAATTATAGTGTACACCCCCCCCCCCCCCCCCCCCCAAAAAAAAAAAAAAGAACCAATTTGTAGTGTAGTTTCTAAAATTTATCAAAGTGTGCCCCCTCGAGCAAAACTTTCTGGCTCCCCTGGTGTCTACCCAGCCCTATGTTAAAAAGTTAACCATTTTGACCCGTTTCCGAACCCATCGACTTTTCCATTTTCCACCACTAATTTATGCGATCATACCTTGAGAGTATAATCTGTGACGACACTAGCTTCTTGACCGCTGGTTGAAGCAGCCTGAATAACAACAAAACGATGAAAAATATTAGAGAATTTTCGCAATAAACTATTCAAAATGCTTGTTGTATGTAGATAATTTTTTACCTTCATAAATATATCAAGATCAGGATCAGGCTTAATATTTGCATCTCTTTCCCTTCTAGATAACTCTGCTAACATGTCTGAAAATGTTTGGATATGAAATATGTTATACAGTACTCTATAAAACTTTAAAATCGATAATGAAACAGAAATAAATAATTAACTAACCATAACGTGATCCAACTCCTTGACACCTTGCAGAAAAAGCCAATGTTTCTCTGACAGTCATTTCTCCGATATGGACATCATTTTGACTAATGTATGCTGAAGTTCTTTCAGGCACAAACTCATGTAACTCATGGCCATTATACGTTACCTTACCCGAGCACTGCATTTTCAAAAATATTACAGTATATCATTTAAATTTTTACATGGGAAAAGAGCCTGAATAGACGACAAAAAAATGAAGTGAGCTATAAGATCTGTGTTTTACCTTAAGCTCCTTGGCGAGTGTCCCAGCCATGGCCAACAAGAGTGATGTCTTCCCGGAGCTTGGAGGACCCAAAAGTAGTGTCATTCTACAAACGTTATAATGCAAACAATCAGTACAAGTAATGATGCTAATCCCATTAAAGGCTATCCACAACGATCTTTTCATTGGATAACTTATTTCAAGCTAGAAAGAAACGTAAGATAAGCACCTATTTAAATTGTTTTGACTGGCTATTCAAATCGAATATTTTGAAAGTTATCTAAATTACATACAATGAAACTTCGAAAGTTTTTTCTAGCCTAAAAAATTCCGTTAACCAAAACAGACCTTTGATCAAAATTGGTTATAGTTCATGGGGTTTTATGTTCTTTCTTCTTACCTTTTAGGCTTAATGACACCGCTGACGTCGTCAAGGATAGTTAAATGCCTTTTTGAATTCGGAAGTAAATGAAGTGCACTCAATAACCCCTATAAGACATAAACATGAACATAAATCAAGAAAACTTGATGATCAAAAACTTCAGGAATAGTGTAAGATGTTTATTGATTCATTTTTCTTACCTCAAAAAGCTCAATATGAAAGTTGATAAAACTAGGTAAGGCTCGGCTTCCGGTATCAACATCAGCCTCCACAGTTACATGCTCATATTTGACTTCAATTGTTGGCAAATCAATTCCAACCCTATTTCCATGTCAAACCAAACTCATTTACTTAACCCGTGACCATAAATCAAATTACAAAATAAAAGTATTGCTTAAAATAGCAACATACTTTCACACTTGATCCATAATACTACGTAGTATAATGGTATATGTACTTCAACTTTACCATAAACACATAAATAACATCATATCATATATAGTTTCATACTGTATTGTTTAACATAATTTATTTTGTTACCAATCATAGCAACGTATTATGAAAGTATGAGTGCAAATGAAAAAAAAAAAAAAAAAAAAAAAAAAAAAAAGGTTTTCTTCAGTAGTACCTATCAAGCCTGTCTCTAAACCTCAACAAGAACCCTTCATTATCCTCATCAGCAGTTTTAACAAGTCTATCAAGCAAATGCTTTCGATCTTCGGGTCCAAGATTATCGACATCAACCTCATGAGATGGCCCAGTTGATCCAAAAAGCAAACCTTTCTTCAACCGGTCGAAAGTTGGTAGCTTTTCAAGTGAAGCCCACTTAAGAGCTTCTTCGTCATCTTCTTCACGTACAGATTTCGAAAAAGCATCCATGCCAGAGTTTCTCCATACTGAAGTACTTCCACTTCTCAAACTCGATGCTCGCGTACTGCCCACTCTTAAACTCCCTAACCTTATACTACTAGCAGCTTTATTCCAGTCAGTTCCATCCATTGTTAGAAAAGATCAACTGATCAAGTGTACTAAATGTGTGACAAAAATGTGGCTTTTGTGTGAAAGTACATGAAAGATGTATCTTTGCAGATGTATATTTTTGTGTAAAGATATGATGTTTTATATTGTAGTAGACAGATAGATACAGATGTGCTTGTCTGAAGATGCTGAAATTTTAATATTTTTTAAAACAACCTCTGATTTATATAATGTGAAGCGGGGTATAGAAATGAAAAGATATAGCACACCTTGCAATTTGAATATTGTTTATAGCCTATTAACATGCATGTAAATTCGCAGGCATCAAATTTAAAAGCAAAATCTGTTCAAAAAATAAATAAATAAATAAATAAATAAATAATAAAATAAAAAGTAAAACCAAGTATTGTGGTACACAATAATTTTAGTCAAAAATCAAACTTTTATGATAGATAATAAACGTTTATGATACTTAATGTGTATTTAAATGTATATAATTTAGTATAATGGTTAATATTGTGTTAGGTTATTAAATATAACTATGAGAATTTTAGTTTGAAACTTATTAAAATTTTTATATATGCACTAATAATATGTAAATGGTGAATATTAGACATTTAAAGAAAAAAAAATCCTATATGTTTGGAAATACCTAACGTTTTATGTATTCAAAAGTTATACATTTATATGTAGAAATACAAACTATCATGTATTTTGTAAATATTATTCTAGTTCTAGAAACTCAATAACAGACATTAGAATACATGAAAATATTGAAATATTCCTAGACTATTACTTGGATCAAATTGAAAATATCTTTCATGTCTCATACTTTTGTAAGTCTCTATCAAAGGATATAGTGATATACTCCCTCCGTCCCATTTTATAAGTCCATTTTGTCAATTTGGATTGTCCCAAATTATATGTCCACTTTTAATTTCAACCAATGAGAATGTTTGTAAGTGGGTGGGAATGAATTTTTATTGGTTAGTATTGTAAGGGCCCCACTTTTCTTAAACTTTGTGAAATATGAAAGTGGACTTATAATTTGGGACGGAGGGAGTACTACTTAATAATATATAGCCGTTAGAGCACATGAATCATATTGGAACAGTATAGTTAAATGTTCTAATTGTTTCAAGTAGCACTCATAGCATATGTAACTCTATAAAGACATGCCAAAGGTCTTGTATTTGAATGGTATCGTCGTGTGAGAAACTTTTCAGTTCAGTCAAATGGTTGTCAGTTAAATATATGTTTAAAAGATGTTAGATTAGCACGAACCCGTGTACGCACACATATACGTATGTGTGTGGTTGTTCACTCGAAGATTATTTGTACGGCTCCTCTCGTCTAACACAGGTATGACTTGACACAAAGACATAGCAACGGAAAATTCTACAGATAATGCCAACGAAAACAAAAAACACATACCTTTTTAGATCATTCTTACTTACACAGTGTGGAGTATGTATAACGCCTTTTATTAGTTTTGGAACCTAAAAGCAAAAAAAGATAATCAAAAAATCATTTTCGCGTCTTTGAAACAACTGGCTGACATTGTCGAAAGAGGTAGCTTAAGTCAAATTCATTTGGACACTCCAATTTTTTCTTAAAAATAGTTAAGGGTTAAAATCAGCATGATAATGATAAAGGAGTTGCGTTGCATACATTCAGTTTTGATTTGTAGACATCAAGATACAGGTAGCATAAACATCACGTAACTAACGTACAAGTAGTGCAACTATTTACAGCAAGAAGCTATGTGTGCAAATCGTCTCTCAATATATGAATTTCTTCTGGACCCCTTAATGCTCTAACGAGGTAATACACAAAAAAATAGGTCTACCACTAGTTATGTGTGCAAATCGTCTCTCAATATTTAGTAGAGATGATCTTTATAATTAGAGGTGTGCTACACCCACTCAGAATTTACAAAAAAAAACCCACTCGCTGAGGTGTCAGTGAGCTGATTAGTTGGCTTTTTGTGGCCCACAAAAAACCAACCAATCAGCTCACTGACACGTCAGCGAGTGAGTTTTTTTTTGTAAATTGTGAGTGGATCTAGAAATATTCTTATAATTAAAACCAATAAAAGAAATTCTGCTATGTTAAGGCACGTGACAATTATGGAGGACCAGCTAATTTCGTTAACTACCACCAGGCTGCTTCCTTATTTTAATCATAATTATTGTTCTTTTTTAAAGCCACCTTTAACTTGTTGAGTCAATATCTTTTGTCTCTAGATGCGGACTTGACTTGTAGTCAAACACGAATATTAACTCGTTAACCAGAAACTATTACTATGGAGTAGAGCACAACAATGGGTCAAGAGCCAATTCCCCGAAACTTAAACAATTTTCAAAAGTAATTGTAACATATTTTCAACATTACTATCCACCAAAAAGTAACAAACCTGTCGGTTGGTAAATAACCAACATACCAGTTTCATACACAAATAGTTATTGATAAGTTATTCTGGTATATTACCACATTTGGCCTCATGACCAACCACACAAAAACAATACAGTAACTTTTTGTTCTCTTGTTTGTCTTAAAATTGATTGGTTATGCAAACTATGTCAACTAATAATGTTTTGGTGTCCAATCATAATTATGGTTAAAGTTTACTTCAACATGCATGTGCTCATTGTATAAAGCTAGATGTCCAAAGAAGGGCCGGTCTTTTTCTGGTAAAGGGTTTCACTGGTAAATATTATTATATCAAAAAACAATTAAGTACAACGAATGTGGGTGAATCACACATCTCAACCCATAAACAGGCAAAAACAAACACACCAACTATGCTCCGAAACTAACCTATGATAAGAATGACATGTCAAACTTATGTGACTAACAAAACTTTATCTAAGTTGATCACGAAGACTAATACCAAAATTATTTGCGAACTTTCAAAAAAGATGCACGGGGTTACGGTTTTTTTGGTCGAGTTAATCCTTTTGGAGAACACATCATTTACTTTGTGAAAGATATCAGGGTAATAAGAAATAAAGTAATAAACACATAATGTATTTTTGAGTGTTTAAATTTTTATTAGAAATACTTTAAAATGATAAATTATCTTATCATGTTTGCTTTGGAGAGAAATAACATGTATGTTAGACTACGTCATATTTCACTGATTCTAATCTTCATCTTGTTTAAGTATTCTACTTGTTGAAGTGGCGTTAGAGAGGTAGAATATATGTTCAAACAATCTTCAATATTTTGAACTATCACTAACAGAATCGTAAAGAAGATAACCGTTGATCTCCTATGGCATCGTTTAATGAACTTAAGCTAATTGTTGATTTAATATAGTTGGAGAACATTCGACGCTGAATTAACCTAACATAAACACATCATTGTGTTCTAAATCTTGTGCCTTAAAATCACTTTGCGTTTATAAGTTATCTTATTATTGACTTCATGAACCGAGACATATATGAACGAAATACTACAATATAAAACGTTTACACACGATTCAAATTTGATACTCAAATTACTATTTGATTATCCATAGTCACACACACAACACACACCAAAATCTTACATTACTCTTGAACCTTTTTCATACACCCTCAAAATCCAACAATCCTCTAATAACAAAGCATGGTAATAATAACGAAAATCCAAAACTATTGTCTGACAACTTTTATGGATCGATTTAACGGTAGCCATGAGCAAGCGGCTTTGATAAAACAATCTCGGAGTTATATTGATCAGGGGGAAAATAAACAATTATATTGATCTGATTAAGCTAAATAATTGATATTACAAAAGATTAAATAGAAATAAACAAATTAAACCATAAATACTAAACGGGCCCAAACTAACAGGCTTCAAGCTCTATTAAACTAACACTCTTTCTCAAACTCACAATATTGTAGTGGTAAACATTACGAGTTTGTCAAACATAAAATAAACTAAAACTGAAAAACAAACATCAACTTCGTAGCGTCTCAGAGTACAAACTCGGTGCTAGATGGAGTCTCAATGTGATGCAATCCAAAATGCATAAACATAACCAATACGATTAGACAATTAGAACAAATAGAACCAGATGCAGAGCCAAACATATACAGAGCAAAACCAGAACAGATGCTGAGTAGATGCAGACAAAGCAAAATCAAGCGGAACCAGGGAAAGCAGAGCAGAAACATTAGATGAAGACGGGTGTAGGGCACAAAATTAGGTAGGGGAAAAGAGTAGAATATACAGACACGTGCAAACAGAACTAGAGCATAATCAGATGTAGAACCAGACAAGATCATATGCAGAACCAAATGCGAAACCAGATACAAATGCGGAACCAAAGCAAGCTGTTGATATTGAGATGCAACACATAACTACTCAAAAATTAATCGAATTAGTTAAAACTGTCACATCACCATCACCACACACCAATGCATAACAATACTGATACCAACTAAAATGTGAACCAAATAGAAGCCACACAAAGCTAACACGATCGGACCTCTCGGTGTACATTAATTTGGCTCTGTTACAAATAACTTTTGTCAACATTTTTTTATAACCATAAAGAATAATTAATCATAGCACGATATATAATTTATGAACATTTTAAGACATTATTTGACTAGCACGATATATAATTTATGAACATTTTAAGACATTATTTGACTAGACAAGGTCTAATACATGAAATCATAAGTTGAATGAACTGTAATGAATAATGATGATTATCATAACTTGGTCCGAACTTGATTTTTATATTTAACCACATGTTTATATTAATTTCTTTTGTAAGGCTAAACCACATGCATATTGTTATTAAAAAAAATGAAAATAATTAGAATCCATGGCAGCTCAAAGAGACGCTTAATTGAGTTGTCGTAACAACAAACAAGTTGCCATTACATTACACCTTGCATAGTTGCATGCATGGGGTCCTTGAGACCGAATATATATACTTTACATAATAAGATTTTGAATATTGATATTGACATTTTGATACCTAAAAATACACGAAATTTTAAGGTAAACAATCTTTAAACATTGGTGTGATGAAGAATGGGAACATGCAAATGCATAACACGGGTTTTAGAAAGGGTGAAAAAAATGTTTCACGGTAGCTTTATACTCACAAAAGTTTCACTTATATATACGTGTGACAATTCTTCTTTTCCTTTTTTCTTTTTTGAACAGCAACCTTATTTTGTTGGTAATTTGTAATTTATATCTAAAATTTGCCGTCCCAAGTAGAGAGATTTGTTAAGAACTTTTGGGATAGTGCTAATTAATACCGTACTTAAGAAAGTTTTTCTTAAAGTATCTGTTTTACAAGCTTTTCTTGTTTGTCTCATGAAAAACCCTTCTCATGATTCATATTATCATGATGACAAGGCAAATCAAGAAAACTAATTATTAATAAAGATATTTATTCAATGAAAGTATTATTTATATTGTAATAGAATATAGTAATAAACATTTGGACATATTAATCTAGGGAGCTACAACAAACACTCATAATGCTCGGGAATCTTATTATAGCCATCATCTGTTAATTTGTCATTACATGTTAGCCTCCGATAAAAAATTTATAGTAAACTACACCGTTTGATTTTGTGGTTTAGCCCAAATCACTGTCATATACATATATACCTAGCTATATGGCTAATTGGCTATACACATTTCATCCTTATCGCTGAAGCCCGTTACCTATTATCGTTTACGGTTTACCAACTTTTTTTCCTTTATCATTAATCAGGTCTATTGAGAGAAAGATGATCACTCCGTAGTTAGGTGATCGGAAGGGGGTGCATGAAGCTGGTTGGTTGTCAACAATCTGCGATGGTTCGCTGTATATTTTTAGAGAGAGCGAACGTAGGGGGAATATAATGTGTGGGAGTAGGAAAAAGATATCATCGTGTGTCATGAGTTGGAGACTTATTGACAAGTTGCTAAACACAAAAGTTATTGAAATGACAATTTTACCTTCAAGTTAACGGGCATTTACGATAAGGATAAGCGATGTTAGATTTTTTTTTTTCAAAATAAGGATCATTTATGAAGAAAAAAAGAAAAAAGAAAATATAGAGATTGTGATATGCTCAAGGCGAATGGTGCAACTTACTCATAAATAAATTTTTTATATAATAAAAGAATTACATGAGTGATTTTGCAAAACTTTTCTCATTGAAAAAAATAGATCAATAGGAAAGCTCGATTTTGCCACGTAGGCAAAATCAAACGACATGATTAGTTAATAAAAAGTGAAAATTGAATTGATTTTGGTTAAACTTTAAAAGATTTGGTGGAGAAATTTGGAAGAGAAAAAAACACATAAAAAAGATGAAGTAATTAGTAAAACTTTAGTGGTTGAATTTTTTATAAGGTATATAGAGTTAAATGTAAAATTAAATTTTTTTATATTTTTTAATAACTTTAGGAAAAAAAATCTTTTACACTTTATACCTCATATACTTTATAATATAAATTTTGTATAAAATGACATTAGTGTTAGTTTTAGATTTTCATCTATTAAAATTACAAAATTTTGTAAATATACCTTAAATATTTTTAAAACTAATATTAGTTTTAGACTTTCATCAATTAAGTATTTATTTGCTATATACGTTAAATAAAGACTCGTATTATTTTATTTTTTAAAAGTTTAATTTATACGTACACGAGCTTGAATATTATGGCCAAACTATTAGTAACGAAAATATAAATATTAAATGTAAGTACGGATTACTGTGATATGAAAATAAATATACGCTATTACTTATTACAACGATTCATAAAATTCTTATTTGAAGTTTATATATAGATATTCTAAAAAACATTTTTAAAAAACTTTACGTAGCATATTTTAACTTCATCGATGCTGATTATGTGCTACTAACTTGTATATTTTGTACATCATAATATAAATAATTAAAGTTAAATAACAACATCAACCTCAACCTCAACCTCAACATTTGTGTCAGTTAAACAAGATCAAATCTTTCAACCAACAAATTGATGTATTAGTATTAGGTTCAGACTTTCATCTATTAAAATTACTAAATTTTGTAAATATATGTTAAATATTGTTTAACGGGTAATTATTATATGTCCATATAATAAATTAAATTTTTAAAATAAATTTGATATATATGCAAACCCTATGCATGTACGTGACTTATAACTAGTATTTAAACTAAAGAATTAAGTAACTTCTTAAGTAATTTGAATTAATCTCTCGGGCAAATTATTAAAAAAAGTATTATACTTTCCAATGTTTCATCTTCTGCGTAGCGAACAATTTTTTTTTCATTGAGGGTAATTTTCTTTCAAATTCATCATCTTTAAGGTAATATGTGACATTTTTGCCATTAGAGAAAAAAAAAATTGTATTAGCAAATAGGGGCAAAAATGTCCAAAAATTTCGCAAAATACCCGAAAGATGATGAATTTGAAAGAAAATTACCCTCAAAATGAAAAAAAATTGTTCGCTACCTAAAGGATGAAACAGTAACAAGTATAATTATATATATATATATATATATATATATATATATATATATATATATATATAGGGAAAGGTTAATGTAAGATCAAACTTAAAGTTGTAAAAATAAGATCTAGTCTAAATAACTATTAAAAATAATTAAAAGCATTTATAAAAAAACAATTTTAGCAATAATATACAAAAATAAAGTATTAATACAAACTAACATTTTAACAACTAATAATCAACTGGTACATGAATTTGAATTACTGATATACAATTAAAAGTTTTATTCCCGTACATCAAAATCTCAAAAAACTGATTTCTTATACATTAACTGATACACCTAATACATATCAACTACTAAATAAACTAATACATATGCCAAAATCTGATACACATTACACATCGAATTAAAGTGTATCACATAGATTTCGTCAATTTAAAAAAAAAAAAAACATTAGAACTTTAAAAAAATTTAGTTCTAATTAATAAATTTTTTATTTTTGTTTTAAAGAGAGTGTCATTTGTCAAATTTTAATTGGATCTTATTTTTACAACTTTAAGTTTGATCTTATTTGATCTAGATTTTATATATATATATATATATATATATATATATATATATATATATATATATATATATATATATATATATATATATATATATATATATATATATCCTAATCTCTCCTTTTATTCTTTCAAATCAACTCCTAGTCCTAATCCAACTTCCACCCATTTACAAACCAAAAGCACCCCACTTATAAATGCTTTTCACATAATACTCCAATTAACTTTCTATCATTGTACATTTAAGCAGTAATAAAAAATTAAAAATATTACATCTCCAGTATTTTATCCAAAGCTTTTATCATTAATCTTTTTTGAGGTTGTACTTATTTTATATAATAGTTTTTATTTATAAAAAATGCATTGAATGATTAATTAACTTTTAAAGGAAAAGTTTAATATTGAATAGTTCTTTAACATACAATTCAAACCAACTCAAATATTACGTTAGCTCTAACTTCTAACTATTAAAAATGTTTGTAAATATTGAGAAACCTATGTTGATAGTGTCAATAACGCTATAAAATTACAAAAAGAGCACATTGTAAAAAAAAAAAAAAAAAAAAAAAAAAAAAAAAAAAAAAAAAAAAACTTCTTATATTATGAAAGAAAATCACCAAGATTTCAGGAAACTTGCAAATTTTATACAGTAATAAATTCCAGTGTTGATACAAAAGTTGGGTGTATCTGGTTATTGGCTCTTGCACTCGTACCAATTCGCTTCTTAGCACTTGTTACCTGCGTACTAAGAAAATAAAACAACACCGTTAGGCTTATCGAGGGATTGTCTCCCCCGATTAGACTCCGGCGTGAGAGTAAGTAATCGATTTAAGGTTCTCGTAGAGAGTTAGGATTTGTATATCGTACCTTTGAATGAGGGATGTCATTCCTTATATAGGGGCTGAAACCGTGTAGGTTTCTTGCTCCTTACTTTTCGCATACGTAATGCTTATCCGGGGTAAGGATATCTATTCCATGAATAGGTAATCCTTATCGCATACCCGGTTAAGTTTGGTTGGGCTTTGGGCTTCGTGAGCCCAAGCCGTGTTTATTACGGGCCGTTATTCGTTATAATAGCCCACTCGTGGTGGGTTTGGGCCAAGTAATGTTTATCATTTGGGCTCGTGGCCCAAATATAGACTATACGTCATCATGTCCCCCCAGTCTAGTGTGCGCGACTCGTAGCCGCGGATACTAGACTTAATATTATCAGCGGTAAGCGTGGCGGGAGATCAAGGAAATATTACCGCCTATTTTTAAGTGCAATGCACCTAACCATAAGTATTTCAAACGGATACCTCGAAAATCGGGGGTGGTGTCCACGTAGCCCTCGTAATTCGGGAAAAAGTGCATGTACCCGTTCAGCTCCTAGCCATACGTTTTCTGTGAGTGGATTCCACGTGGAGAGAAACTAGGGTTTTTTCCACTCCCTATATAAGAGTCACCGCCCCACTTTTTACAATCACACAGTAAAACACACACTTATCACTATTCACTTTCTTTGAAAGATTTTTGCAAAGAAAATACTGCATTTTCGTAGGTAATTTTGTGTGCGTTTCACTTCGTCATTTAATGAAGATGGTTGCCCAGTTAGAGGATTTTCGCTCCGCGATGACCATTGAGGATGTTACTCAATTTTCGTCTGACTATTTCGTGCCTCTGGATGTCCATCCAGAGGCTCCAGATGTGGACGCGTGTATAGCTGATTTCCCCGAAGGGAAAATAGGGCTATACACGAAATTCTTTGAGTACGCGAATTACCGCGTACCCATATCTATTTTTCTGAGCGATTTGCTCAATCATTATCGCCTTCACATCTCTCAGCTGCACTGTATAGGTGCGGCTAAGGTGTCGAATTTTGAAGTAAACTGCCGTTTACTTGCGATAGAACCGACCGTGGCCTTGTTCCGCTCCTTTTACCACACGACGTGGTCAAATGGTTGGGTTTCTTTCGCGAAGCGTCAGGGGGCGCTTCAGTGTTATACTGAGAAAGTAGATGCCCTAAAGAATTGGAGGGAGTTCTTTTTCTGGGTTGATGATGCAGTCTTTCCCTTTCCCCATGAGTTTTATACTCAGGATACATTGCCAAGGGATGGGCGCCCCGCACCCGGTTCCTATAGGCTGGCCGACGCGCAGATTCTGGATGCCAACCGACTGGCCATTAACCCCTATCCGGAGGAGTTTTTGGTGCATATGGGGTTGAGCCGCGCTTATTTTGGCGCTGCGGATGAGGTGCCTACTTTCCTGAGTGAGGATGGCCGGGGTGGGTGTTCATCCCTTCTACTTCAAGCTTTGTAAGTCTTTTGTGTATGTGCGCTTTTAATAACTAATCCCTTTTTTTCTTTCTTGCTTTATTGATGTGCGCAGAGATGGATCTGTTTGCTGTGGTTAAGCTGGACAAGCCGAAGCTGGTAACTATAGGGGTGCGCCCTCTGAGGGAAGGTGAGCAGCCCCTACTGGATGCGACGGAGGGTCATTTGACCGTCCTGCCAGAGGCGGTCCCTGAGAACACGCCACCGCTCCAAGTGACGCCTGTTCAGAGCGTGGCGCCCGATGCGGAGGTGGCGCCCACTGTGGAGGTGACGCCCAATGTGGAGGTTGCGCACAAGGAGGCGCAATCGGGGTCGTCTGACAGCATAAAGATCCTTAATCCTGAGGAGGTGCTTAAAGAGGAAGTTGCGCAGAATGTTAAGCGCAAGGGAGAGGCTGGAGGCAGTGGCACCAGGAAGAGGCGTCGACACGTCATTGGGGACGCGGAGTCTAATGCGGAAGAGACGTCTACTTCTGGCGCGCGGTTGAAGGTTGCTGAGGCTTCTCCGTTTTTGTAAGTGTCTGCGTTTTTATCATCTTTCTCCCCCTTTTTTTTATCATATTACTTGTTGTAATATTTACTAACTGTTTTTTGTTGCGTAGGGATGATGCTGCGAAGAATGATGGAGTCTTCGTTGATGAGGTTTCCTCTCCACATAATGAAAACAGGGAGGGGAAAGCCAAGGTTGTTGATGGTGGCGAGGCGCAGCAGCTGATGGATGAGTTGGCTGCGACTGCTGCGCGCCAAGCTGAGCTGGTGGCTCAGCTAAAAGAGAAGTATGTCGGGGAGAGCAGTGCTCTTGCCCAGAAGGATGAGGAGTTGGCGAGACTCCGTGCGCAGTTGGCTAATGCGCAAGTGGAGTTGGAGGCCTCGCGGGCGCATGCTGAAAAGATAACCCATGAGAAGCTGTCTGCCATGGCTGAGGTGGTGAAGGCGCGCGGAGAGCTGCACCATTACAAGTCTGACTTGACATTTGCTGTGCGTTTCTTGGAGGAGAAGAAGGTGGAGCACTTCGCTAGCGTCACCAAGTTTAAGGAGGAGATGTTGAAGATTATCCAGGCGCAAGAGGATAAGCTGCGTGGCCTCAGTATTGAGTATGACGAGGAATTATGACGAGGATAAGCTACTTGTCTTCATAATAACTTTATTGCCATGCTTTTTATTTACACAAATTGTCTTCGTGTATGTAGGTGGTTGATTAGCCATGGACTGCGCCTGGCAGCTATGGGCGCGCTAGAGTCCCCAGAGGTAGTGGACGCCTTTGGGAAGGTGGTGCATTGCGCGATGGCGCGTGGCAGATCCCAGGCTATAGAGGATCTCCACGAGGCCGAGCTGCTGAAGAAGGACTTGGCGGAAGTCCCTGGGTACAGCCCTACAGCTTATGATGAGTTGCTGCAAGCAATGGCGGGGTTGAAAGTTTTTGAGTTGCCGCACATTGGGAGGCTGGAGCGCGATCAAGATGACCCCATAGATGTACTGATGGCAGGGTTGACATTGCAGCGCCATCTTGGGGATAATGCGGAAGGGGAATCAGATTACTATCTGAATCCTGATGTTTCGCAGCTTCAAGTTCCTGTGTTCGCGCGGCCTCGCGATATCCTCAAACCCTTTGCTCTTGAGAGGGAGATTCCCTTGAAAGAAGTGCTAGAGCGACATGAGCAGAGGGTTGCTGTGAAGAAGGGTATTAAGGGTAAGGCAGTGATGTGTGGCATTGGCGCGGCACACATCCCTAGGTCAGATGGTGTGCCTGTAAGCGTTCCAACCGTGTCTATGTAGGATGCCTTAACTTTGAGGAAGCTGCAGGAAGCGGGGAGTTCCGCCGCCCCGGAGGAGAGTCCTGAGCATCGCCATAGCATATAGGCTTGTTGTATGTTATGTTTTTGCCTTGTAATTTTTGTAAATAACTTATGAATAAGATATTTTTTTTTTTTGTTTAAGTTCGTGACTTAAAATATATTTGCATTGTTTGCCAGAAATTATTTAACCAAGTGTTTTAAGTGCGTGACTTTAAGAGATACTTGCATTGTTTGCGAAGTTTTGGTATTTGACCAAGTGTTTTGGCTCGTTATTTGCTAAGCTTGTACAGTGTACTTAGTATGTGCGCATCCGTCGTGGGGTGCGAACGCAAAACTTACCCTGACGTCTCAAGAGTAAGGCGCTTAGCAAGGATACGTGATCCTATGTTGATGGGTTTGCAGCCCTCTTACTCAACAAGTGAATTAGTAGGTTAACTTATCCTTTATGCCTTCGTGGGTCTTTAAGTGGTGCATGCACGCCATGTAGGCAATGAAAATGTAAGATAACAATATTGACATTTATTATTGTAAGATATCAAATAATTATAACTTATATGGTTCTTGTGTTTAGATAGAATTAAAGAAGGAATAAAGAATAGTAGATGAGAGTTTAGAGAGAGGAAGAGAGTTGGGTGATTTCTAGAGAGAGAGAAAGTTGAGAGAAAATAGAAAATGTTAGATTGAAAGAAAAGCACCAACCCTCTCCACATGTGAAGAGGGGTATATATAGTTTCCTACAAACGCAACGCCCACACCCGGGCTGTGGATCAGGCATACAGTGGGTGAAGACCCATCCTTCTTCCACGGTGTTACTTAAACTAAACTAATATCAAACTAACTAATAAACAAACTATGAGCTATCTTAATGCTATTACAATAATCAGGTGACCGAGACTTTTACAGGAATATTTGTATTCCTAACAATCTCCCCCTAAGTGAGGTCACCTTTGAAATTAAGCTCTTTGGTCTTTAAGCATTCTTTAGTTTTTGTAGCTCGTAGGATCTGATTCTTCACTTTTTACCACACTTCGTACTTCAAGCAAGCGAACTTGTGATTAGAGTTCCTTTGTGATGTGTGATCTTTGAGCTTCTTTGAGATCATCAGCCAAAGTAAATCTCCAAGCTCATCCATAGTTGTATTGCCTTCATGTGATGTAGTGACTAAGGACCATCATGCTCACACTCTTCTATATCTGGAGACGTTGCATTAGAGTTGTGAATCAGGAGACTTTTCTCATCAGAGTTGCGGAAACGTTGTTGGTAGTCTCTCAACATTTGCTGTAGCAAGCCTCTCATCTTCATTGATAGTGTGGAGGATGTATGAGCATGAGGTATGGATTGACCCGATTCAGCTGGAAACTGGAGCCATCAACGCCATCTTTATATGTGTCCCTGAAATGAAACAGTTAGCAATAAAGATAGAGAACGAATATGGCTTTGTCATTCGTTCTGTGAGGACAGACTACCCTCCGGCTTTGTGAAAACCGACCTGTGATCAGGTAGAGTCTCTTTAAAAGAAGACTCTCCTTGACAGGAATTTCCAGCTTGTAGTAATGAATTTTCCAAAGAATCCACTCTGGAATCTTCATACTAAGCATGTTCTCATACCGGAACGTCTCAAAGCAGACAGCACGATAGAGTGAATCGGTGAATTGATATTCACGGATTGATGAGAAATTGATTTATAGAAATCACTCGCGTGTCATATGATAAACATTTTTGAGACACTACGAGAGTTTTAAGCTTTGAATCACATTTCCATCAAAAATACTTTTGTTTGAAACATTATATACAATCAATGTGCTCGAAAGATAGGTTGGTGAGCACATTGAGAGGTTGTGGCAAAAGTATCCGTCAATCCGTATCCTGGAACAAGTTTGAATCGCACCATTGTTGCTTTCCAGTTGTCACTTGATCATTGATCCAAGATGGATCTCACATGTCACCTACCAAGAGATTGAGTGATGTTCGCTCTAGAAGGATTTCCATCGTCATTGTGAATATTTACATATCACTCGGATGTTCTGGCAATACCACAAGGATAATGCGTAGGACTCTAATTATTTTATCTTATTTTCCACATTGTGTGAAACAATAAGCATATTTGGAATGTGTCCTAATGAGATTTATGGATGATCTCTTGGCTCTAGACTCAATAGTGCATTTTGATCCGCTCCTGGAGACTGGGGAGGCGTCTCCTGTTTTAGGTATCAACATAGCTCGCAATGAGCGGTCGATACATTGCACAGGGTTCCCCGTGAGATTGAAACAAGCTCTTTTAAGAGAACTTGAGTGGTTGGGAAGTTTTAGTGCAGTGCGTCACTGGGTCCATGACGTCTTGTCTTCAATACCGGTGTTACCTTAGTAACCGCCAGTAGATTATGAATTGAACCCGGTTTCTGCCCTAAGGTTGAATATATGGAGGGCTATTTCTTTTCACCCTTTCTCATTTCATTTCTTTTTCATTCTTCAACCCCTTCAGTGCTTACCGAGACTTCATCACTAGAACCTTGTTGGGTTTGTTCCAGTCCTAGCTCTATCTCAGTCCGCACTCTTCCCTTTCTCACTTTACTCCTTTTTTCAATCATTCCTAAGGACTTCTAATCTATCTATGGATTGTCCCTGGGAAGATCCTTCCGGTTCTGGTGGATCATGGGAACTTATACCTAACCTTAACCAACCTTATAACTCCGTGCATTAAAGTAAATGGTCGGTCTTAGGTATTATTTCCACAAACGCCTTTCGCTCCCCCTCAATATGTGCATCGATATTCGAAAGTGTTTAGCACATATGTGGGAGCATATTAATGAGTCGAAAAGATCACATTTGATATCAGATTGCATATTTAAATCACATTCTCTCCCCCGATCAAAAATTTCAAATCTTTCGAGATTTTTGATCTCAATTGATTTAAATAATTTAGAAAGCATTTTGGGAGAGAAATGCGGTCAATTTTAATATTTTCTGATAAAAAGGAACTTTTTCTAGCTCCCCCTCAAACTGTGAGGGAGGTTGTTATGTGTCAGATTTGAAGAGTTTGTAAAAGATTCGAAGTTTTAGTGAAAACTCTTTGAAAATTTACTCATTCTGACACATAACACATCACAAAACATTTTGTTGCAAGGTTTTATGTACGAAGAGTAGGGAGTTTTGATGATACATAAAATTTTAAGAAATCACTCTCCCCCTCAATCAATGACGGATGTTAAAGCATAAATATTTTCATAAACTATTAGCGTCATTGATTGAGTGAAAATTTTATCAAACTTTTGAGTTCAATTTGATTTTCATTCAAAATTTCATGGTACCACCAAGTTTTGCACAAACACTTTCCGGAAAAATCATAGAAGAGAAAGTATTTGGCGATAAAAAAGAAGATTTCTCTTCTTTATCAAGAAATAATGCACTGAAGCGTACATTAGATCGAGGGTGCATGAATATAAAGTAATTCACGCTCGGATGAACGACACCCTTTTTTAGGAACAACCGTCTTTTTGGCGACGTGTTTTCCTTAATTTTTGAAAAGCGGGTTGCTATCTAAAGTAATAGCAAGCCATATTTTTGAAGTCCGGGTTGTAGCCTGAAATGACTACAAGCCATATTTTTGAAGACCGGGTTGTAGCCTGAAATGACTACAAGCCATATTTTTGAAGACCGGGTTGTAGCCTGAAATGACTACAAGCCATAATTTTAAGAATGTTTTGAGAAACGACATGTTTTAGAAAAAAACTTTATTTGAAACCGAAAAACTCTTGCTCAAGCATATGTATGATTCTGTGTCATTATTAAATGACATTTCTAGAAACGTACATAATATTGATTACACAAGAGACATGTCGTGAGAAGAATATTTTTGGATTTTTTATGATTTTTCAGATTTTTATGGTTTTTATAGGTTTTATATTTCTCTATTTATGTATTTGTATAAGATATGTACAAAGGATACCAAACAGTTTAACGAGATGTTGACATGAGCACCAAAATGAGATTATCGTTCAGCTCGTTGTAGAAGTATGTAGTCAACATCTCTTAAACTTTCACCACCAAAGCTTTCGAGGCTCCTGAATAATTGTCTGAATCCGTAGATGCCATGATATAATCTTAAACGGGATTTTACAACTCTTGTGACTTAAACCGAGAGATCGATTCTCTCCCGGGATTTTACTAAAGTCAACAAAAGAAACCGAAAGATCTAATATGCGAGTTAGACTTAGAGAGAGATCTTGGATAAGTAACAATTAGCATTAAGTGTCAAGTCGCGACAAGTCAAGTTACAATAGATCCGATCGTAATAAGTTAAGTCGTAAAGATTAACTCACAATGTCAAATTACAATAAGACTAATGGAAACGACTTAAGTCACAACAATTCACCAAACACAAGTAGTTAACAAATCACTAGAATCTCACAACTGAGTTAATCGCTAGACACCCACCAAATTTCTGAAAGTTTTTTATTGCCTCCTCATATTGAAGCTTTGGTAGCTTCCCCCCAAACCGACAATCACCTACATGAGACCACTTCCCCCAAGAGGTTAAAGTGATGCAAAAAGTCTCATTGTATGAAGCTCGAGAACCCGAAGAGAACGATAACACCAAAGTAACAGGGTGAACCATGGATCATCTCTGCGGTTATCAATCCCGGAATGTATGATGAAGCCCGATCACATGACCCTGTTGTACGTCCCCAATGTACACATTACTTTCTGGTTTGGAGCAGTCGTCTATTCAGGGGAATAATATATCGACATCTTCATTTCACCGATTGCTTTCCAGTTATCTTACATATACCAACTCACTCCATATTGTACGCATGTATTCAACACAAGAAGAGAACGATGACACCAAAGTAACAGGTTGAAGCACTGATCATCTCTGCGGATATCACCTCCGTAATATATGATTAAGCCCGATCACGTGAACCTATTGTGCGTCCTTGATGTACACATATCTCTCCCCATGATGGTTGAGATCTTATCGGAATCAGCATAACAATGTGTACATGAAACATTAACCAGAAGCACTTTTACCATAACTCTTATCAGCTCATATGAAGATGTCAATAAGCAATATCATCTCACGTTCCACATATCCTTCTCATATTTCTTCCCACTGAAAACTGAAGTAATTCACACCACAAGGATCAAGAGACCACTTCCCCCACGTAGTTGGAATAATACACCAAACGCTACGAGTTAAGACACAGAGTTTCTCTACGGTTATGACATATGTCTTCCCGGGATAACTTCAATTAAGAAGAAGTATTATGTTCATCATGTGTACTCGTTATGCATTCAGATGTATGTCTCCTTCCCCCTTGCTGGTTTTGATACATCAGAATCAGCAACAACTTATAGGCACATCTACTTGAAATCATGAGATGAGAACAAAATTGGCTCAAATAAATCTTGTGAGAATCAACTGCTACAGAAACTCTCTGACTATCATTATCAACCCTTGTGTAGACTGTTTGAAGTAACCACTGATGAAGCAAATCCAATAAACCAAACTTGAAACTGAAGAAGAATTCCCCGTTCTTGTGACTTAAGCTTGCACTAATGTGTGACTAAGAGCGGTGTAGAGAGTTCGTACAACATCGAATCCCTAAGTACTCTATACTCTTCAACCAACCAACCATCAAGTATAAGACGTACATCACCTCTTGACTACCGACAACTTCGTGTAAGTTGTGACACTCCTTGAAGTGATAGTTATTTTGTGGTAATAGAAATGAATAATTACCAAAATAACTAGATATCCAAGTCTTCGTCATTGTAAAGGTAAAAACTCAAGCAAGGATCTCGTAGAATCTTCATCCAACCAACCCCGACTTCAAGATAAATTAAGATCACGCCTTTGTGAAATTCAACTTCAATCTCAAATAAGGTATACCAAATAAACTCCGTGATTACATGACATTCCATGTCCAAATTCTTAGCCGTTTTGACATTTTAGCCGACATTTTCTATAATGTCCTTCGGGTTGATTTACAGAGTGCACATTGGTAGGAACAAAAATCCTTGATTATAGAACAAAACGACGGATCATTATTCATGTGCATCTTCACAATCATGATAGTCATCATCAACACCTTGAGGAGTAACTGGAGATTGGGTTACATGATTAGTCTGAGTAATACTTCTAAATGGTGCATCTTGATCAATGGAGATTGAGGAAGGTGAACCAGTTGAATCAGCATGAACCGGAGCAAGAGCTTCAGGAACTAGATGAACAACATATATTGAAGCTTGGAAGTATTCAACAACCATAACTCCCAGTCATCCTTAGTACGTAGAACATTAGGTGTTGGAGGAGAGTCGTAGGACCATTCTTCAAGCATCAATCAACATGTGGTATATTCACACTTCTCCCCCTCAAAAATTGCAAGCGAGGTTTGCCATTTTTGATTGAGCAAGTGAATAACAATACAATTAATCATGTATTTTATTCACACTTCTCCCCCTCAAAAATTGCATACGAGGTTGCCATTTTTGATTGAGCATGTGAATAAGAATACACTCAATCATGTAGTTTATTCACCTTTCTCCCCCTCAAAAATTGCAAGCGAGGTTTGCCATTTTTGATTGAGCAAGTGAATACGAATTCGAGCAAAGATGAGTAGATCCACTTGATGATTAAACGAACATGGAGGAAGCATGAACCATGTTGTTGAGAATGGTCAAAACTAAGAAGATTTCTCTTCTTCCAAAGATAAGGCACACTGAATCGTACACCTTTCTTTTCTTTGATGAACGGGGCCTGAAGTGTTGTCAGCAGACACCATAATGATAACATTGAAGATCGAGGCTTGAACTGATTTGTTCAAACGTCATAGTCGTTGAAGAACGAGGCCTGAACTGAACTGAACAAACGTCATTATGCACATACATCAACATCGACATTCCAGAACTCTTGAAGCTGGAGAAATGATTGCTTTAGGCCTTCAGACTTTGAGTTTTCTCACATGGTGAATGATTGATGTACCTGCAACTGAGTAAGGACTACCTGCACTAACATTACAGACTTGATTGCATATATATGGGTTAGTAACAACAGTATCCAAACCCTTAGGGGTTTCACGTTCAACCATGGTATTGCCATCAGTGAGCAACTTTCCGGTAGGTATCCACTTAAGTCCGACATCCTTAAAAATTCTACCAGTTGGAATCCACTTATGGCAAGGTCTAGGTTTGCTAAGCTTATCATGCATACTGAAAGACTTATCGTTATTCCTAGTCTCCAATGATTTGGCAGTTTGTATCCACCTAGGAGAAGTTTTAGGTTTGTTCTGCTTCTTATGCATGGTAGATGACTTACTACAAATCCTAGAGTTCACCGGTTGAGTCTTAGCAATGTTCCTCAATAAACAAGGAGGCATCATACGAGGGTGTGAACCTAATATGCCATCCTTATGAAGTAATGCCCTTTTCCTAGCCTTTTCTAGATCATAGTTCTTGTACAAGTCATTAATATCATAAGAGTTTTGAATCTTAATGCTCGGTTTTGACACTGTTCTCGAACTAATCCTAGAGGAGCTGGGAGTAGGAGTAGTTTCATGTTGAGGATTAACAGAACTAGAAGCAATTATCTTAGGCAAATAATGTGGAGTGACTGGTTTTGACAAAACTTGTTCCGCATCAACTTGGGAGGCAAACCGTGTTTTTGAAAATTTTGGTCGTTCAGATCTAAACGCAGTCGGTTGCCTAACAACGGAATGGTTTCTATTTGATTGAGAAACTGGTTTCCCCAAGATTGATGGTTTTGCAAACTTAGTGTTCACACTATTCCCTGTTGCTTTTCTTAGCTCGTTCTTTAATGCTGTTATTGTGAAACCCTTTACCTGAACTTGAGCTTTGAGTTCATCAATGTTTGCAATCAAAGACGTTGTTTGCTCAACAGTTTTAGTATTCGTTTCTTTGATTGTATCACACAGTTCTTTGCAATGAATTTTCAAAGACTCATTATCATCACGTAATTTAGCCACATTATGTTCTAATTCAATAACATTGCAGTCATGTTTAGTCTTAACTTCACTACACATATCACACATCTCAGTAACACGTTTTTTTAGGTTGTTGATTGTCAAGTTCTTGGTTTCTAGCTGAGCTTTCAAATCATTAATCATAAAGTATTCACGGAAATCAGGAAGTTCCAGATTTTTACATGGTTGATTATTTTGAAAACTTTCTTCCTTTTGTTGCATTGCGATTTCAAGTGAAATACAATGTTTTTCAAGTTGTAAAAATCTCTTTGAAAGTTCAATAAAAGTTTCTTTATCAACCATATCATTTGATTTAAAAGCATCAGCCGTCAACACAGAACTTAACAATTTATCTCGTTCAGCATCCTGATCACTTTCTCCCCCTTTATGACACATATTTGTTGGATTAGACATGGTATTGCTATCAGTCTTTTCCAACAAATTTGTGTCATAAGTGAGTTTGATTTGATCAGTATGCTCCCGTTCATTAGAGAGCACATTATGTTGAACAGACAGGGGTACCTCAGCACATGGCACTTGTTTGTTTACTGGTATGAAATCTGGATCCATGTCCAATGTGATAGGAGTCACTGAACTGCTGGTAGTGTCAAGCTTATCTGTCTCTGATCCATTGCAAATCGTGACAACTGACCCAACATCCGATGCATTACCCGAATCACCAGTACCCTCACATGATTCCACCTTGTCATCATGAATCTGTGCATGTTGTGCTCTTTCCTCAATGAACATCTTCACATTACTCATGAGTTGGATTAGTGTGTCTCTGAACGTGTCAACCTCAATTCCCGTGTGATCAGCAAAGCACTTTTTCGTCATCTCACTATAATGGTCATACTCCAGAGTGAATTTCGAATCAAGGAACACTTGGAGTTGTTTGTTGATCACACAAAGGGCAGCCATGGATCCCATTTTGGAAAATTCTCCTCGGTTAAGTTGTTGTTGTAGTTGATCTAAGTTAAGAATCATTGTGCATCTGAAAGTGTGAACATCTTGACCAAAGAGTGTTACAAATGCACGTTCGAATCCCATCTTGAATCCAGTTCCCTCTAAAAGTACCGAGAGGTGTGAATGAAGTTGTCGAAAACAGTCTATGCAGCTTTTCTCTGCGTTATTGAACAATTTTTGTGGCTGATGAAGTACATTCTCAGATCTGACAAAGTCTGAAGTAGTAGACATGATGTAACCGTGCACGGGATTTTACAAGTCTATGATTTAAACCGAAAAATAAAATCTTTTGCGGGATTTTACAAAATCACGACAAAACCGTGAGACAATGATTGGCAGAGTGTGACATATGAAACAGTTGGATCGGTAGAAATATTTGATGATCGGTTGATAACCGTGATGATTGTATGATTGAAATCCGGATAAACCCCGAAATTATACCCAATAAGCACAAAAGTATCACAACCCAATATAATTCACAAACTCGGATTTCGCGAGGCTCAATCTAATCCGTATCCCGAACATTTAACCACAACTTATGTATAATCCAACTATTAACGACAACAAAAATTAGTCCCTATTGTTTATTCACGCACCAAACGCCAACAAGAGGAAGAATAAGAGAAATTCGTCCCCTCTTCTTTAGTTGTAATAGCCCCAATCAATCCAAGAAATCAAAGACCCAATATTCTTGTAAAACTAGAGGCCCAAATCTGAATGCAAGAGTCAGCCCAACAGAGCAACTAATTGTCCTAAATATTGGGAATAAATCACCTCTAATCACAATTTCACAACCCTAATTCACAAGAAGAATACGCAGTCACCAAAAGTACATCCAACTAAATCCCAGATAAACAATAACATCGACACCCAAAACAATCAACTCGTCCTTTGTTACTTGATTAATCTGAGCACAAACACAAACACGATTGGGTTTTCTTTCTTGTGTATCCAAAGGGATATTCGAACACGGTAAGTTTTAGTATGATTCTTGTGTTTGTATTTGTACAACCTGAATTAAAGAAGACATGAACACAAGTTGTTTTTGTAATTTCTTAAATATATTCGGATGTAAAAACGAAGCTGAGTCTTCTATAGGATCTGTGATGGTTGTAAGTTCTCGTTGTGGTATTGATGTATGAACGAATCTACCTTAATCACAACGAGATATACTGAGATCCTCCATTTATAGTATCATTTCTTCTTTTGATTGATGTTTTCCCTTTTTGTTGAGATCGAACAAGAGATAAGAATGAAGCACGATTGTTGTTCTTTCTTAGAAACGTTCGGAGATTAATGGAAATTAAAGGAAATTAATGATCTGGAAACACGGATCAATGATGATTTTTTTTTTTTTTTTTTTTTTCAAAAAAAACTATTATCGATTATGACAATAGAACGAGTCAGAGATCATTAGCTTGTTTTTCTTTTCCACTTAATTTTGTTGTATAGATGAAGTGATATGAGGTGATATAGTTGTAGATGATGATTGAGGTAGATTGATGTTATGGACTGATGATGCAGTTGACTGAAATTACTACCACGAGCTAATCGCAACCATTTAATCTTAAACTCAGCGAATCGTAAACCCAGCAAATACAGTTAAACGCAACTTTTGTCAAAGATAAACGCAACACATAAAACGGTAATCGCAACAAGTACAAGAGGTAATCGCAATATGGACTGAGATATAAAAGCAACATGGACTGAGACATAAACGCAACCAGCCACTAGACAAAAACGCCACAGTTGTTTTTATCTTATATTTAGCAAACTGCCAAAAAAAAATTGTACCCACAAGCAGCTACAATAATAAAAAAATTGTACCACTTGCTAACAATAACACAAAGTAATCGCAATCAAGAAATTACATTCAACAAGCCCATAAAAAAACCAAACGAACCAGACTAAACAAGTATAACCAATAAATTTGAAAGAGTGAGTGAATTATTGCTACTTGCAAGTAAAATACGCTATGGTGAGGTAATTGGTGTTAGCTCTTGTTGTGGTCGGCGCGGAATTGGCCTATGTACTTGGCAATTGCTGCATTTTCTTATCAGATCGTGTGCATCGCGATGCATTGTTGGCCAATAGTATCCTGACCTTAGAGCGCTTGCCACCACGGATCGTGGCCCTGAGTGCATACTACATGATCCAGCGTGAATTTCGCGGAGTACGTAGTCTGCTTGAAGGGGTCCAACACATCTGAGCCATGGCTGTAAGAAAGACCGTCGATAGAGTACGTTGTCGCGTAATTCAAATCGTTGCGCTGTGCGCCGTATTCTTTGAGCGTCTTTATGATCTTGGGGTAGGGTTCCCTTGCTAATAAATTCGATGATAGGTGTCATCCATGTAGGATCTTGTTCCTCTATCACCGTTGATATCTCCATTTCCAAGATTGACTTGTTTTTTAGGGTTTCTACCAATACCTGTTTTGAGAGGTGTGCGAAGCTTGTGGATGCGATCTTGCTGAGTGCGTCCGCCTTCCTATTATCTCCTCTAGGCACCTGTTTTATTGTGAACCTATCAAAGTTTTTGATCAAAGATTTTGTCTTTTCCAGGTATTGGATCATGTGTTCACCCTTGGCTTCATATTCACCTAGCACGTGGTTAGCAACTAGTCGCGAATCTACATTTGCTTCTAGGTTGCGAACACCCATTTGGATTGCGATGCGTAGTCCGGCTAGTAGGGCTTCGTATTCTGCCTCATTGTTTGTGGCTGTGAATTCAAAGCGTAGCGCATAGGTGAATTCCATACCTTCTGGATTTGTAAGATTAAGGCCTGCGCCTGATCCATCTACACATGAAGACCCATCTATGAACAGAATCCAGGGTTCCTGTAAATCTGTTTTAGCTGCAGATGTCGGGCTGTCGCTGTCTGGCTTCTCCACGATAAAATCGGCTAAGACTTGTCCTTTGATTGCAGTGCGCGGTCTGTATGAGATGTTATACTCACTTAGCAGTACACTCCATTTTTGTAAGCGTCCTGATGCGTCAGGCTTAGAGATAACTTGTTTAATTGGCTGATCAGTGATTACAGTTATTGGATGCGCTTGAAAGTATCTGCGCAGCCTTTTGGCTGCGAACACTAGAGCCAAGACCAGCTTTTCTATAGCATTGTAGTTAGCCTCTGTTTTCTTTAGGGCTTTGCTTACAAAATATATGGGTGTCTGGACGGAGTTCCTGTCTGTCAATAGTACTGCGCTGACTGCTCCATGGGTTGCCGATAAGTACATGATTAGTTCTTCCCCTGGTCGCGATGCGACGAGTTTGGGAAGAGATGCCAGATGGTTTTTAAGTTGTTGGAAAGCTTCCTCTGCTTCGTTAGTCCAGTGAAAGTCTCCCTTTTTTGTACACTTCGTGAGTGTTTTAAAGAGGGGAAGAGATTTGTCTGCTGACTTAGATAAGAAGCGGTTTAGCCCTGCTAACTTTCCATTTAGTGACTGGACTTCTTTGAGTGTGCGCGGGGAGGGGAGATCAATAACAGCCTTTGTCTTCTCTGGGCAAGGTTTGATTCCATCGAGTTCTATCAAATATCCGAGGAACATGCCTTCAGTTGCGCCAAAGGTGCACTTCTTGGGATTCAACTTCATGTTTATTCGCCCCAACGTTCTGAATGTTTCCTCGATGTCGCGCACCAATTCGTCCTCTGTATGGCTTTTGATGACAAGGTCGTCAACATAGACTTCCAAGTTGCGGCCTACTTGTTTTTCGAAGGCTGTGTCCACCAGTAGTTGGTATGTCGCGCCTGCGTTCTTCAGGCCAAAAGGCATTTTTGTGTAGTAGTATACTCCTTGACTGGTGTGGAAAGTTGTTTTTTCTTCATCTTCCACTGCCATCTGGATCTGATGATACCCTTTATATGCATCTAGGAAGCATTTGAAAGGGTATCCGCACAAAGACTCGACCTTCCAGTCTATCTCTGGCAGTGGATAGCAGTCCTGCGGACATGCTTTGTTGAGGTCCGTGAAGTCCACGCACATCCTCCAACTGCCATCGCTCTTCTTTACCATAACTGGGTTAGAAAGCCAGTCGTGATAGTATACTTCGCGCATGATGCCTGCATCCACGAGCCTATGTACTTCTTCCAGAATAGCCTTTGCACGATCTGGGGCCTGGCCGCGTTTCTTTTGTCGTATTGGAGGGTATCCTTGTCGGATTTGTAGCTTATGTTCTGTGATAGAGCGCGGTACTCCCGTCATATGCTTTGGTTCCCATGCAAAGATGTCTAGGTTCTTTTGCAAGAGTGCGAATACAGCTGCTTTACCTTTGTCAGATAAAGATCCTCCAATCGTAACTTGTTGTTCCGGATAATCTGGATGAATAACGACTTTTAAATTTGGCGTTTTTTCCGTGCGCTGTTCTGGAATAGTCTCTGCTTCAGTTGTTACTGCGATGCATTCTCTTGGTGGTACTGTTGTGTTATAGAGGGTGACAACTCCTCCTTCCACTGGGAATTTAAGCATTCCGTGCGCTGTGGATGGTACAGCGCGCATGGATGATATTCCCGGTCTCCCAATGATACCATTGTATGGTGAAAGGGACTTTATTACCATAAAGTTTATCCATGTTGCGGTTGAGTGTTGTTCATCTCCTACGACCACCAACAAGCGTAACTGCCCCATGGGCCAGATCTTTTCTCCTGTGAATCCTGTTAATGACGTTGTTGCTAGTATCAATTGACTTTGAATCTCGGGTCGCAGTCTTTTGAAACAGTGATCGTACAGGATATCTGCGGATGCTCCTCCATCGATGTACATGCGGTGGATATCATGTCCTCCTGTATGTATTTCAATAGTTAGAGGCTCTACGACTGCGTTGTCCGCAGCTATAGTAGGGAAAGATATTTCTTTTTCTGGAGAGAATTTTTGGCTGACTTTTTGCCTTATCTTGCGTTGCCATGATTGTATCATGTATATAGTATCAGCTTTTTCCTTGGGGGGTTCTTTCTTACCCCCGTTTCTCTGTTTATCTTTCCCCTCTTTGATGTTTTTGACGAGGTGGTCCATCCTGCCTTCTCTTACTAGCTTTTCAATTAGTTGTTTTAGTTGGACGCACTCGTTCGTTGTATGGCCTTTTTGGCCATGGTACTCGCAGTATCCGCTCCCTATGCGCTTTTCTTCTGCAGTGCGCATTGGTGGTGGTTTTGGGAAGTTCGCGCCTTCTGTTACAAATATTTCACTCAGAGTTTTTGTAAGAGGGGTATATTTGTCATTGTCTCTTCCACTGCGGTAATTCCTGCTGCGGTTGTTATTCTGATCATTGGATTGTCTCCGCGGCTGTTCTTGTTGCCTATAGTTTGAATAACCTTTTTTGCTATCCGCAGCAGCTGCTTCTCCTTGTATAAAGGATCTAGTGCGCTTTGTTAACTCATCAAAAGTCTGTGGAACTTTGTCGTTCAGCTTCTGGATGAGTTCTGGGTTATTGATCCCATTCATGAACCCTAAAATTTTTAGGATTTCAGGACATGCTTTGACTTGTATGCATTCATCCTTGAAACGTTCCATAAAAGCGCTGGTTGATTCCCCTTGACGCTGTTTCACTCTTGCTAGCTCCACAGGGTTTTTAGCGCACTTCTTTCGCTGGGTGAAGTTGAGGCGGAATGCTTTCCGTAATTCCTCAAATCCACCGATGCTTCTACGTGGGAGTTTGCTAAACCATGTGCGCGCGTTTCCTACTAACGTGGAATTAAACATGTGGTACCACACAGGCTGTGGCCAGTTTTCGATAGTTGCGGCTGATTCGAAAATTTTTAGGTGATCGTCTGGATCACCTGTTCCATCATACGTTTTCACGTTAGCGGGCATGCGCCTGCGTTTGCGGTCTGAGTAATCGCTGATGCGCCGTGTAAACGCATCAATTTTCTGGCGTCGCCATGGGAGAGACATATCTTCATTCTCTTCCTCGCGACGTCTTCCTCTTGACTTCCAGTGTCCTGTTTCTTTATCCTCGTTGTCCGAAGAGTCGCTGGAAGAAGGGTAGTCTCTTTTTCGGCGCTTGCGCCGACTTCTTTCAGAAGAAGAGCTTGAGGGATCTCTGCTTGGGGATCTTCTTCTCCCCAATCTATCTTGAATCCTTCTACTCCCAGGTTTGGAAGATCCTTGGCTTGGCGAATGTTGAGGCCCTAATCGATCTTGTATTCCCCGACTGCCAAGTCTGGAGTGAACATTGGTGCGCCTCTCGCTGTCTTCTGAGTATTGCGAATCAGATATCGTACCCAACCTATCACGGATAGTGGTACGTTCTGCGCGTCTTCCTCGTGGGTGACGCAATGGTGATGGTTCGCGTTCAGGACCAAAATTGAGTCGGGCTTGTAGACCCGCGCTTGCCCTTCTTGTTGCTTCTTCTTGCATGAGGGCAGTTAGGGTTTCATAATTTTGGGATACTAAGTTTCCCAAAGTTAGATCGGGTGCGTCCTCAGTTGTTGCAAGAATTTCTGCCTCAGTATTAGGCGCCCTGTTTCGTTCAGGCGCGCCTGGCGGCGCAGTGTTGTTCACTGCGGGTGTAGCTTGATGAGGAGTGGTGAAGAGGGTGCGCTCCTCAACGCTTGGGACCACTGGTGTGACTTGGGTAGTTCTTATAGGTAGTTCTACTGCTAGACGAGGTGGGGTTGTTCCTGCCTCGTGGTGACCAGGTGTGCTGGTTGTCCCGGCGACTTGTCTGGAGGTCGGATCTTGTTGATTCTTCCTCTGATGGTCACGTTTTTCTGACTGCGGAGTCCGCTGACTTGAATTCTTATGCTTTGTCATCCTAGTTCTTAGTAGGGTCCCACGGATGGCGCCACTTGTTGATACAAAAGTTGGGCGTACCTGGTTATTGGCTCTTGCTCTCGTACCAATTCGCTTCTTAGCACTTGTTACCTGCGTACTAAGAAAATAAAACAACACCGTTAGGCTTATCGAGGGATTGTCTCCCCCGATTAGACTCCGGCGTGAGAGTAAGTAATCGATTTAAGGTTCTCGTAGAGAGTTAGGGTTTGTATATCGTACCTTTGAATGAGGGATGCCATTCCTTATATAGGGGCTGAAACCGTGTAGGTTTCTTGCTCCTTACTTTTCGCATACGTAATGCTTATCCGGGGTAAGGATATCTATTCCATGAATAGGTAATCCTTATCGCATACCCGGTTAAGTTTGGTTGGGCTTTGGGCTTCGTGAGCCCAAGCCGTGTTTATTACGGGCCGTTATTCGTTATAATAGCCCACTCGTGGTGGGTTTGGGCCAAGTAATGTTTATCATTTGGGCTCGTGGCCCAAATATAGACTATACGTCATCATCCAGATTTGTTATTCTTTTGGAAATTGTAACAAAACAAAGGCGTGTATTTCCTCATTTTGGTGATTTCTCTATATTAAAAACCATAAGGCTAATATTAAATAAATCTCATGTTTGTAATAATTTTTGTCATTTTTGTTCTTTTGCATACTTTTAATTGTAACTAAAAGAATTTTGTATCTTAGTTATTTTGATTATTTTTTTTTTCTAAATTTAAAACCATGAGCCTAATATTAAAAAGGTCTCATGATATTGCTGATAAATTATAAATGCACCAATGTGATTTATAAGCTTTCTAGAATTTCATTGCGGAAAAATTACTCTTCATTGTAAATTTATAAGAATTGTTTAATTTAGTTATCGCAAAAATAATTAAACAGTTTAACACTAGTAGAAGGTTGCAACGCGTTAGCTACAAAATCTCTCTCTCTCTCTCTCTCTCTCTTATAATATACTAGTAATGCCCGTGCATACGTGGGTTTTTTA
Organism: Artemisia argyi; assembly: GCA_030686995.1. Taxonomy (NCBI): domain Eukaryota; kingdom Viridiplantae; phylum Streptophyta; class Magnoliopsida; order Asterales; family Asteraceae; genus Artemisia; species Artemisia argyi. The sequence continues at coordinate 12,452,992 of CM060691.1, read as the reverse complement.
AAATTTTTTGAATCATATATTTTTATTTATTAAAAAATAAATAATTTAATCTTTGTTTTGTTGATTTATAATGTTTAATTATAGTTTTTTATTATTAAAGATAATTATTTAAAAATTTTAATCTTATTATTAATTGCATCTTATCTATATTTTTTGTATTTATCTTCTACTTGTGTTATGGATAAATATAAAATGTTAACTAATATTACCTAATAAGAAAATACTTTTTTTTTTTTTTAAATAAAATTATTACTAAATAAGGTATAAATCTATTTTTTTGAAATGGAAATTCTCAATAGGAGTTTTGTTTTATTATATAAAAGATTTGGCAAATGAAACTATTATTAGTGGCAAAAAAAAAAAATCGATTGTGATGATGGTTCTCTTTTTCTTTTTCTTTTTTTAAGCCATCAGTTATATTAAAATTTTCAATACACTCTTTAGTCTTTATATATCAGCTAATAGCAAAAAAGTGAATAAGAACACAAAGATTATCTTGATAAAATACATAAGTAAAGGAAAAAAAGTTTACTTAGCCTTCAAAAAAAAAAAAAAAAAAAAAAAAAACTTATTATGTTATTATTTTTTAAGTACAGCTAAAATAAACCTAATGTTAAAATGATTTTTTTTTTTTTTTTTTAATTGAGTATATAAGAAGTATTAGAAACGTCTTTTAATCATTCTTTGCATAAATTTTGCATATCGGGATTCAGGATAAGTATGATTTACAAAGTTTTAACAAGTAGACACAATATAAAATATTAGGTTTTTGAAATTGTATGTGTTCATAACAACTGCTTTTCATTGTGATCTGATCCATATAATATACTAAACAAGTGGAAAATGACCGGCGTGAAATAAAAAACGCTCATTATGCTAAGAATGTGTTTTGTTGTAGGAAAATTTCTTTAATTTTTTATCTTGATTTTTTAAGAAAGAAAAAAGAGTTTTATCTCTAAAAAGGTGTTGAAAATTTAAAACATGTGTTTATATGATATTTTTTTTGGAAATATGAACATGCAAGTAAAAGATATTGATTGAGAAGTTTAAATTATTTACTCTTATTATTTACTCTAAATTATGTTGAAAAGTCTATATTATTTACTCTTATTATTTTTTTCAATAAAAACAGAGCTCTCCAGCGATGTAGTCAAACCTTTCGACTATATTTATGATTTTATATTGCAACTCCAATTTATTTCATGAATTATATATAAGACACATTTAGCACAAGCTTCAATTATTTGAAAGACGTTATTAAATAATAAATAACATGAGGGGAAAACGATTGGATATCTGCTATCTGGCAACAAAATTTAATAATGTATTAGTTTTACACAACCAACGTAAATTAGTAATGACACATCACATGTTAATAGAATATTACCACATGCAAAATAAACAATTCATCTTTTTTTGGAATGACGGATAATGCTCCACCAAATCGGTAATCAGTCGATGTACGAATACTATTATTATAAGTATATCATTAACTCTAATAATTGAGGGTATATTTCTTTTTTGTTTTCATGGTTTTCAAGATCTTGTTAATTACTTTCATGAATGTGTTAAGCGTTATTATTCGTTTGAACTTTGAAGCAAATATAATAAGGGCATTTTTGCCATTACAAGAAATAATACTATCATTAATATTTCCCCTACTAAAAGAAAAACTAAAATGAAATAAATAAAAGGATTACTAGCTCACATTTTAAATAAGATTGAGTATTTTAAAAGAAAATGCATATACTTTTGTAAGTATATCTGAAATGTATGATTATAGTTTCTTTTTTTCAAAACTTTTATTTTCATTTGATACTAACTCATTGATAACATACCTGATGTCACTATTATTATGATGGTATCACAAACTAATTATTTATTTTTCGCACACCTATACCACCTATATCACGAGAGGCGGAGCCAGTAGGGCAGCTAGCAGGTGCTCAGCCACCCCCAACCGCCAAACTAGCCCACCTTGTTTTTGATTTCCAAGCCACGTTTCACAAAGTCTTTATTCCAGCCCCTGGCAACACGGTACGTCAACCATAGCCTTAGCTGAACTAGGTGACGAACCAAAGAATCAAACGAATGAGAGGCATCATATCAGGTTGCATTTGTGATGGGAATCGGAGAACAAACACTTTATAAGCTAAGGGTGGTGGCAACCATCACTCCCAAAATCACCCAAACCTCCCAACCAACCAATAATATCATTCCACCTCACTCATACCTTTTTCATACCTCCCAACCCTTTTTTAGTGGCAACCATACTTTTTTCATACCTCCCAACCCACCTCATAAAAAGCAAGTACGAACGGTCATATTTTCCAAACATTCACTTCATACCTCCGAAGTGAAATTCACCGCTCAACCAAACCTCCCAACCAAACCGCTGGGGTGGCGGCGGTGTTCCCCGGCGGTTTGGGCAAACCGTTGGGCAAACCGCTGTGGTTGCCACTACCCTTCCAAAACAGAGTTTTGTTTTTCTTTTTTGATGGTGAAGATGGCTCTATATGTTTATTGTGGGCCAAGATAAATTTTTTTTAACCTTATTTAGTTGTAAAGTTTTAGTCTACCCCTTTAACATTTAAAACTTGATGAAGTTAACTCTATTTTTAAATAGGTTGTTCAAAATATTTTGTTGAAGAGAAAACAACACGTGTAACTTAAAAGGACTCAAAAAATCATATGCAATTTCCTAAAGTACTATCCGCAATCTCGTTTGCTATTTTTAGTTTGGACTTGAGAGAATTTTTTTAAATAGCGCCTAAGTTAAACGGTTTATTTTGTGAAAATGAAAGTAAGACATAAATGCACAACTTGTCATTGTTATTGGAACATAACTAGAATTCGATGTAATTACAATCATGATGTTGTCAGTTTGTATGTCAGTCATGTCATCTCAGCGTCACATCATTACTTTTCAAATCGATGCACCAACTGACCCACCTCTATCAATGGTGACGTGTCATTTTCTGTATCACTATACAAATATACCTCTAACCTCACAAAACACACATAACAATAGACAAAAACAAAATCAGACCCGCGCCACTTCTTTGCTTACTCATTGCCAAACCGAAGCAACTCCAACCGACACTTAAGTGACACACCCGTACTATTGGTGTCACTTAAGTGACACTCGTTGGTTGGCCAAACCGCCGAGCCGTTGGGAGTGATCTTATTATAATGGGTACGTGGTGATTTGCACACACGTCTTTTTAGTTAACACACTTCATTATATAAGAGCGTTGGGTGCAGTAACATAAGTCAAACGCCAACTCAACGCCACCAAGCTTTTTCTCTTTTCAGTTACCTTTCACTCACATACTCAAAAACACCATCCCAATAATGTAAACTAAAACCCCATTTTTGAGACCAGCAATTTTAATTTATTTTATTTTATTTTCAAATCAACAATTGTTCATTCATTAAAATAAAAAATAGGTTTTACATAAAAATCCAAAAAAAAAAAATCCACTTTTAATCAATAAATAAAGACAAGACAAACTCACAACCCATCCTTCATCTTCTTCATACATATACACCGTCTTCTTAATCAGAGAGCACGACACTAAGATGGAAGCACGAAACAGGTTACAAACCAGAGCACATTGCACAGGAAAAGAAAAGACTAATTGCCTGGTAACGCGCAATACTTTTTATTGAAGAAATCTTGACTCTAAATCTTCAACTTGATACAATGTGAATTCCTACCCTCCACGGTATATATAGACTAACCAATACACGTTAGACTATAACTAGGATTGTATTAAACCTAACCTAAACCAACAAGTACTACTTCACGTTAGGATAAACTTTGGATGGGTTGGACTAGCACTCTAACTGTGATAATCACAGATACCTGATCCACGTCGAATCTGCCACAACCAGATCTCAGGAATTCTCCAACAATCACCCCCTGAATTTCTGAGTCGAAGAGGGTAACTCTTGCACACTAAGTAACGATCTCATCTCCTTGAACCTTATGCGCGCTTTGATTCTCTCAAGATACATGTTCAACAATTCTCTCCAGATAATGCCACGGTAGTTTGCTTTTATGAGCACCATGTAATGGGCGATGTACCAAGGTAGAAAACATGTCCAGTAGTGTTTCGTCTATCATCAATGTCAACATTATGACTACTATTACTATATCCTACAAATTTCATGTCATTACTACGATTGTATTTAATGCCAAACAAAGTCGTACAATTAAGATAGAGTAGGATTTGCTTGATAGCACGAGCATGTGATTCTCTTGGACTTTGCATATATCGGCTAATTAACCACTCCAACCAAGTAAGTCAAATCTGGATGAGTGTGCAAGAGTTAACACAAGCAATCCACCACTTTTCGATATTATGTAGCTTCAACTTTTGGTTCATCTTCTGCTTTTGAAAACTTGAGTCCCGGTTCCATCGGACAAAAAGTTGCATTGCAATCTTCCAAACCAGCTTCTTTCAAAATCTTCATTGCATATCTCTCTTGCTTGATCTCCATGTAATCCTTTTTCTTGTGAGACTTCGATAACTAAGTAATAAGTTAACTCACCAAGATCCGACATTTCAAATTGAGACACCATTCTCCTTTTGAACTTATTTATGAGGTCTAAGCTCGTCCCAGTCACGAATAAATCATCCACATTAACCGCAACAATGATAAATTCTCAATTGGGCACCTTTCTATAGATCGCATTTTTATACACGCATTGTAGAAAACCCATCTCTTTTAAAGTACTATCGAACTCCTTTCGATCACCATTTAGAAGAGCCGTTTTCATATCCAATTGATGAATCTTCCATCCTTTCCCGGCTTCGAGAGCAATCGTGAGTCGTATGGTCTCGAGTCGAGCTACCGGTGCAAATACTTCATCAAATTCAATAACAGGTTGTTGTTCATCTGATTCTCGTCCCACTTCGTTTGTATCTTCTTTACCAACTGTAACAACCGTGGTTTTGGCAGGTTAGTTTGACTAATAGTCTTGACTCGGTTGACGTTTGTTTGGTGTGTATTAGGTGTTTGAAGTGATATATGAGTGATGTAGGTGAGTTTTAGCACTAAATCCCTTTGCGTAAATGGTTTTATTGTGATTTGGAAAGTTTGGAATTTGGAAAAGTTCATTTTGATCACCTTTGTGGTGTAGAAATGACTTGTGTAGTTTTGGTGTTTTTGTGTTTTTGCGTAACGAGGTTTCATTCAATTAATTGAGCGTTAGTAAGTTACGTAGGATTTGTTTTTATGAGTTATATTTAAAAAAGAGTGTGAAATTCTATTTTTGGAAACTTTGTTTTGAAAATGATATTTTTCCGTTTTATCGTAAAATTAAGGTTTATCGCGTAAGACGTTAGGTTTTGTTTTGGGAGTTTATAAAATATGAAAATTATGAGGTTTTGAGTGTAATAAATAAATTTAATAAAAAAATAAAAAAAATATATATTTTATATATGTAAAATTCGGATTTAAGAGATAAGGGTGAAAAAGGAAACACAATTTGAGTCCAAATATGACTCTTAGGCCCAAGAATTATCCATAATTAATATATATACCAAACCAAACACCCCTAAAACGTTTTTACTGCAATTTTAGTCGATCCAAGGAGCAAGAGAAGGGAGAAAAAATTAGGGTTTCATAATTGTCTAGCAATAAACAAGAATCAAAGTAAAATCTTTAAATCCTATGTTCAATTAATTGATTAATTAATATAATTCATGTAATAATTATATGATGGATTAGGGTTTGTGTTAACTTCTGTAAATTAATGTTATAAAACATGTTGGGATCAATTAATGATAATATATGATGATTGGTTAAAAGAATTGAGCGTAAAACATGCTAGTTATTGAGTTAGGGTTTGGACAGATTTGTAAGGCTGTAAAGATGTGAGTGTATATAACAGATGGTGATGAGTTAAGTCACGAATTTTAAGTCTAAATTGAAGTATAATGAAAGAGATTTCCAAAAAGTCCAGCCACGATCAATTTTGAGGTCGGGAAGTCGGTCTTTTGATTTTTCTTTGTTAAGGTGTCAAAGCTGTCAAACCGGGACAGATTTCGGGTAAAAGTTTGTGGTTGGCATGTGGTTGTAAAAGTGGTATTTTGACTTGGTCTTCTGGAATAGTTAAGTTTTAGGTTATATGAGACTACCACGAAAAGGATTCGCGATAAAAACTTATGGAAGTAATTATTAAAAATCAAAACTTTTTGGTGTGCGTTCAGATCCGAATTTGAGTAGTTGACAAGTTTGAATTTCTTGTGAGTACTTGTGTATGTTATTGGTCCATGGCCTTCTGGGATTAGCTTCTATGCTTATGAGAGACCATGGTAAATTTTTGGTGTGAGTTGTTGAGCTTTATTTGTCGTGATTTCATGTGAGTGAATGTACTCAAAAATTCTGCGTTTTCTGAGTTTTAGAGTGCAAAGGATTTAGTGAGTGTTAGATTATGGTGGTGGTTAGTGTGGTGTCTGGGAGATCCATGGTGGATTATATGAGTCTTAGACATCCATCATATGTGTATTACATGGGTTGTAGCTTTTAGCTTGACCTTGTGTAATGTGGATTATTTTTGTGTGCTATAGATTGTGAGTTGTTTTTGTGGAAGCTGCGGAGTTTAAGGTAAGTTCATAGTCCCATATTTTTACTTTGTTTTAAACTTGGGATGGGAATGATGCTTGTCTTAAATGTTTTGGTTTACTGTGATTATGTATGTGGTATTAAAGAGCTTGGACTTATAATGTTATTGTATGTATGCTATGTGTGATTATTTGCTTGCGTGGATGTTTTGGGATTCAATTAGGATAGCGACCTAATTGATGATATATTTTGGGATTCAATTGGGAGGGTGCTTACCCTGTTGCTCGCGCATGCGACCTAATTGATGATTATGGGATCGGGGGACACGAGCCGTCCTGATGTGGCACTAAGTATGGGATCGGGGGACACGAGCCGTCCTGATGTGGTACTAATTATGGGGTCGGAGGACACGAGCCGTCCTAATGGTTGCCTTATGAGTGTTGTTGCCTTTATGTGTGGATATTAACTTGCAAATGCACGTAGCTATATGATAACTATAATTTATTTGTCCAGCTATATTTTTGTAAATTCGGTTGCCTTGTGTGTTGAGTCTTAAACCTATGAATCTCACCAACATTATGTTGATGTTTTAAGCATCATTTTCAGGTGAGCTTTCTAAGGATAAGATAGAACGATGTGGATAGAGGAGACCTTAGTTGCATTGGAAGTGGTTATCATCTATTTTTGGGTTTATGTTTTGTTTTAGTTATTTTATTTTGGGGTATTGTTACAACACTTTGTGTTTGTACATTGCTCTATTTATGTGCATGTAGTTGTTCTCTATGTAGACACCAGGTGTTGTGATGATATCCATGAAGTTACACCCGCGCGTTTCCGCCGTGGCGGGTGTGACAGATTGGTATCAGAGCCTTGGTTATAGAGAATTAGGTGGTTTAACCTAGACTATAGCTTAGGAGTCCCTCATATAGTTGCATTTAGGATCTATGTGTAATTATAGTATTTTATATGTCTATTTTCCTATATTTATGTTATGTTTTATTGAGTTTTGGACGTATATTCTATCCCCTGTACGTAGTATTGTATATATCGACTTTATTATATCGTCTTCCACGCGTAAGATGCTTCGATGGACAACCATTGTCGCTATCGGATGCGAGAGAAGTGGTAGGATGAAGCAGACTAAACGCATAATCCGAGTTTCTGATAGAATGTATCTACGTTCAGACAAGGAGAGGACGTTTATGGTGGAGAAGAAGTGGAGAGGTTTGGAACCACGACGACTTCTGGAGATGGAGCCATTACCAAATACCCTTGGTAGTGTCCTCACTTCACATAGGAAGGAGATGTGGTTTAGTCTAAACCTCGTGATTTGTATGCGCTTGTGAATTATGTGGAATTGGAAGAAAAGAGTAGAGATGATTTTGCATGTTGTCGACTACCTCAACATGTAGGAAACATGAATGAATGGTTGAGTAAAGATGAAAGGGAGTTAGGATGGAATGGTGTGGATTCGGATCTAGAGTCCACAGCGAGTAGTAAGTTGAATTGATCTGAGTAGGGAGATAAGTGCGAGAGTGGAATTTGAGCCATTATGCGACGTCTTTTGTTTTGTGTTATGTTTTGGAGTTCGTATATTGTCTTTTGCCGTCTGGAGCCATGTTGGAGCGTGATTACTCTTGGATATTGGATCGACCTTATCCAAGTAATTTTGATTATAGAGTTACGTGATCGTCGAAATTGTTCCATGCGAGATGATTGTTTGCGACGTCTTTAGTTTTTGTTTGCATGTTTGTTTGCATGATGTGTTGTCATAGGAGGGAGTGCACTTGTGAAAGGGGGCATATATAATTATGGTGGCCAATATAATTATACATGCGTCACAACACAAGTGGACTTTCAAGTATGATAGCATGGATTGCATGGTGTATTAGGTGCTATGTGGTATATGTGTGTTATCATTGAGATGTGTGGTTTTGGAAGTAAGAATGCGTGTGGAATAGGCTTATAACTATGGTCGCGAACATAATTATAAGGGTATCACACACGTGGACTTGTGACCATTATTGCATTGATTGATGTTTGTTGTTTTATGTTGTGGAAGATGGTATGTGATATCATGTTGGTGATGGCTGTATGGTTAGAGAAGTATTCTCTTAACCGTTTGGGCAGTCGTTATATGTTGGGGTGTGTAGGTGGTAAGATTTCATCCTACCTATCATATGTTGATACCTCAATTATCGGTGGGTACTTATGTTGTGGTATTTAAGTTGATTCTTTTGCTAGACGCTCCGTTTGTATACTTAATTCTTTGGTTGGCATTCTTATTCGTACCATGATGGTACAGATGCCATATTTTTTCTATTTGACGTCGTGATAGGTGTTGGGTAATCGAATTCGTTTTGTTGGATACTGGTTCGTTTCTTTGGTTATTCCATACATTCATTCTTCGGATGAATGTTATGCTATTCTTCAAGTATTGTTGGTTCATGACGAGTTGGTGTGGATATTTGAATCCCTCATTTACACACACCAATTGAATTCGTGACATGTTTTGTGACCCGTTAGTATCGGTGTTTTCTATGATTTTGGATTGATTGTTGTACGAATGAGTCTTTGCTTTCTTCGTTTGGTTTGCAATGCATTTGCGTGAGTGTTCACTGGTATGAGTTCGTTTGAGGATTATTTTGATACGAAATTCTTCAATGTCTTTCGCGTTCGATTAAGATGTTGTGTTAGAGTCTTTATGGTATTTTACAAATTCATTTCGGGTATTTCAAGGTCGTTTGATGGAAACTAATATTTTTTATGGGAAATGAAGTGTGAAGAAAAAAAAATGGTTATGTTGATGTCTTACATAAAATGGTTTATATATATTTTATAAAAAAAAAAAGTGTAAGTTTAAGATATGTCTTGTGAAAAACGGTGTTCATTTGTTTTTGGGAAGGTCAAGTACGGGAATAAGAACTGTCTATAGTTCTCATTTACCAAACTCGTTATGTATTTAGTTCATCGAGTGTTTCTTTTGTTGAGGTACGCCTGTGGATTTACTATGGGTACGTATATTCTATCTTTTCTTGTGTGGGGTTTTCATGAGCATTTTATCCGTGTCTTCTTTTATTGGGAGAAAATTTTCTTATTGTGTTTTCTAGCTTTGATTTTGATGTTCGTTACTTCATTAGTCGGTAATTCGTACCCTTTTGAGTTCGTTGACAAACGTTTTAGTTCGAGCGGTTTCATGGTTCGCGTCGTTTACTTAGGATAGATTGTCGTTTTGATTATCAATTTGTTCGTTGAAGAAGAAGAGGATGTTGCCAAGTCTCCAAGTGAGAAGTTTAGCTTCAAGATGTACGTTCTTCGGATTGCATGGGCATCGCGGAGATAGAAGATTCATAAGAGGAACTATGTGATGCGTGACTTAGAGTTGGGGAATAGAACTTGGAGATGAGATTTGTATGGAGCAGGAAGTGTTATCTACACGGATCATGAGAATATTTAGCATATATTTGACAAGAGGTTAATATATGTTGAAGAGAAGTTGGGTGTGGAGTTTCTCAGTGACTACGAATGTCTGATTCGCTATCGTCAAGGAAGGGAGGACATCGTGGTAAGATCGCTGAGCGGGAGTGAACGAGTGAAACTTAGATGTTTGTGAGCAACGATTATGATAAATGCGTTCGGAGTTAAGAGGATGATACTGACAGCCTAGATAGAGAGGTTCAAGGATGAGAACAGGTAAGAAGAATGATTACTTGGTTTAGACCAGTAAATAGTGAGGAACGAAGATGGAGGAGTGTACTTTGCGGACCGCTAATCATTTCGTGGAGAGGAAGCTTAAGGATATCGATCATGCAAGGTATAAGATACATCCGAGAATGGATAAGACGTATTATTACCTTAGCAAGTGGTTGATACGCTTGAAGGTGAGTGTTGATGTCAACGATTATTATGGTGATGCAACGGTCAGAGATACTTGTAGATTTTGTTGAGAATGAATTGGTGAGACATTTCATTTGATGAGTTGGTAGAGAGACGTGGGGTGTCGCGTCAGTCAGCTTATATCAAGATGAAATACTTACTTCGCGATTGTGGTAAATGTGTTATAGAGTCTTGAGAACGCGTATGTAGATGAGTACGACTTATCATTCTCTAATGAGTGAACTAAGTGAGCGTACAAATCAGGAGATGGATGGCGAGCTGAGAGCATGGGTGTGTTTGATTTTGGAGGAAGCCGGGGTATACATTTATCCTTAGCTGAGTTCTCCTATATCAACAACTATTATTATAGTATGGAGTATGTGTCGTGTGAAAAGTTGTATGGAATGTTCTATGGGCAAAGGTTGGAACAAGCCAACTAATTGGTCCTGAACTAGAACGAGAGACTACGAATAAGGTTTTCTGGCTAAGGAAAAGACTTAAGGCAGCAAAAGATCGCCAAAAAGAGTTATGCGAATAACTGCTGTAAGCCTTATAGTTTGGTGTTGGTGATATTGTGTGGTTAAGAGTGTCTCCTTGGAAGGGTGTTGTGTGTTTCGGTACGAAAGGCAAGCTAGCACCGAGATACGTAGGACCATTTGAGATTTACGGAAAGGATTGGATTTGAAACATATCGGTTGAATTTGTCTGAGGAGTGAAGTAAAGTGCATGATACGTTTCACGTATCTTATTGAAAGAAGTGTTTGGCGGATGCTAGTCTGCATGTGCCATTAGATGAGAGTAAGGTTGACAAGACTTTTCGTTTTGTCGAGAAACCTGTTGAGATTATGGAAATGAGATGTTAAGAGTTTGAAGTGTGGTGAGATAGAGTTGGTAAAGGTATGGTGGGATTCTAAGCGTGGTCCTGAGTTTACTTGGGAGCGTAAGGAATCATAGGTAATTAATGTTTGTTTTATGAGTATTTGTTATTTGTGAGTGCGTCTTGCGGTTGCCATTCGGGTTTTCATTTGGTTCGAGGGTATCGTACCTACCTGTGAGAAGTCGTTTTGATCATTGGTGTTGTTGATCGGGGAGTGTATCTATTTGCGTGTAACGTTGGAGTGACGGAATGTTTTTCTATCATGTGAATTCGAGTATTTAGTCGGTTCACATTTTTGCGATTCTTTCTCTGTGAGTTTATGGGGTGGTATTTGTCCGCTTAAAAATCCATAAATTTCCTTTTGCTGTTGTGAGTGGTGACTATAGTAGTTGAAATCTCGGGACGCGATTTCCCTAAGTGGGGGATGATGTAACAACCGTGGTTTTGGCAGGTTAGTTTGACTAATAGTCTTGACTCGATTGACGTTTGTTTGGTGTGTATTAGGTGTTTGAAGTGATATATGAGTGATGTAGGTGAGTTTTAGCACTAAATCCCTTTGCGTAAATGGTTTTATTGTGATTTGGAAAGTTTGGAATTTGGAAAAGTTCATTTTGATCACCCTTGTGGTGTAGAAATGACATGTGTAGTTTTGGTGTTTTTGTGTTTTTGCGTAACGAGGTTTCGTTCAATTAATTGAGCGTTAGTAAGTTATGTGGGATTTGTTTTTATGAGTTATATTTAAAAAAGAGTGTGAAATTCTATTTTTGGAAACTTTGTTTTGAAAATGATATTTTTCCGGTTTATCGTAAAATTAAGGTTTATCGCGTAAGACGTTAGGTTTTGTTTTGGGCGTTTATAAAATATGAAAATTATGAGGTTTTGAGTGTAATAAATAAATTTAATAAAAAAATAAAAAAATATATATTTTATATATGTAAAATTCGGATTTAAGGGATAAGGGTGAAAAAGGAAACCCAATTTGAGTCCAAATATGACTCTTAGGCCCAAGAATTATCCATAATTAATATATATACCAAACCAAACACCCCTAAAACGTTTTTACTGCAATTTTAGTCGATCCAAGGAGCAAGAGAAGGGAGAAAAAATTAGGGTTTCATAATTGTCTAGCAATAATCAAGAATCAAGGTAAAATCTTTAAATCCTATGTTCAATTAATTGATTAATTAATATAATTCATGTAATAATTATATGATGGATTAGGGTTTGTGTTAACTTCTGTAAATTAATGTTATAAAACATGTTGGGATCAATTAATGATAATAGTATGATGATTGGTTAAAAGAATTGAGCGTAAAACATGCTAGTTATTGAGTTAGGGTTTGGACAGATTTGTAAGGCTGTAAAGATGTGAGTGTATATAACATATGGTGATGAGTTAAGTCACGAATTTTAAGTCTAAATTGAAATATAATGAAAGAGATTTCCAAAAAGTCCAGCCACGATCAATTTTGAGGTCGGGAAGTCGGTCTTTTGATTTTTCTTTGTTAAGGTGTCAAAGCTGTCAAACCGGGACAGATTTCGGGTAAAAGTTTGTGGTTGGCATGTGGTTGTAAAAGTGGTATTTTGACTTGGTCTTCTGGAATAGTTAAGTTTTAGGTTATATGAGACTACCACGAAAAGGATTCGCGATAAAAACTTATGGAAGTAATTATTAAAAATCAAAACTTTTTGGTGTGCGTTCAGATCCGAATTTGAGTAGTTGACAAGTTTGAATTTCTTGTGAGTACTTGTGTGTGTTATTGGTCCATAGCCTTCTGGGATTAGATTCTATGCTTATGAGAGACCATGGTAAATTTTTGGTGTGAGTTGTTGAGCTTTATTTGTCGTGATTTCATGTGAGTGAATGTACTCAAAAATTCTGCGTTTTCTGAGTTTTAGAGTGCAAGGGATTTAGTGAGTGTTAGATTATGGTGGTGGTTAGTGTGGTGTCTGGGAGATCCATGGTGGATCATATGAGTCTTAGACATCCATCATATGTGTATTACATGGGTTGTAGCTTTTAGCTTGACCTTGTGTAATGTGGATTATTTTTGTGTGCTATAGATTGTGAGTTGTTTTTGTGGAAGCTGCGGAGTTTAAGGTGAGTTCATAGTCCCATATTTTTACTTTGTTTTAAACTTGGGATGGGAATGATGCTTGTCTTAAATGTTTTGGTTTACTGTGATTATGTGTGTGGTATTAAAGAGCTTGGACTTATAATGTTATTGTATGTATGCTATGTGTGATTATTTGCTTGCGTGGATGTTTTGGGATTCAATTAGGATAGCGACCTAATTGATGATATATTTTGGGATTCAATTGGGAGGGTGCTTACCCTGTTGCTCGCGCATGCGACCTAATTGATGATTATGGGATCGGGGGACACGAGCCGTCCTGATGTGGCACTAATTATGGGATCGGGGGACACGAGCCGTCCTGATGTGGTACTAATTATGGGGTCGGAGGACACGAGCCGTCCTAATGGTTGCCTTATGAGTGTTGTTGCCTTTATGTGTGGATATTAACTTGCAAATGCACGTAGCTATATGATAACTATAATTTATTTGTCCAGCTATATTTTTGTAAATTCGGTTGCCTTGTGTGTTGAGTCTTAAACCTATGAATCTCACCAACATTATGTTGACGTTTTAAGCATCATTTTCAGGTGAGCTTTCTAAGGATAAGATAGAACGATGTGGATAGAGGAGACCTTAGTTGCATTGGAAGTGGTTATCATCTATTTTTGGGTTTATGTTTTGTTTTAGTTATTTTATTTTAGGGTATTGTTACAACACTTTGTGTTTGTACATTGCTCTATTTATGTGCATGTAGTTGTTCTCTATGTAGACACCAGGTGTTGTGATGATATCCATGAAGTTACACCTGCGCGTTTCCGCCGTGGCGGGGTGTGACACCAACTTTTAGTTTAGCTTTATATAGGCGATTTGCACTACGTGGGACCTTTATAAGTAAACTTCCACAACTATCTCGCATGGTTAAGAAATTGCCTCGGATACAAATATCATAACTAGATATTGTCACTTGTCCGAGACTTATCACATTATTTCGAAGAGTGGGAATATAATAGACATCTTTCAATAGTTTTTGTTCTCTGTTTTTACCTTCGAACAAAATCGAGCCTTTTCCCTTTATGCTAACACACGAACCATCTCCGAACCTAACACATCCAGTTATATTTTCATTTAATTCTGAAAGGTAAGAGTAGTTACCTGTCATGTGATTACTTGCACCGTTGTTAAAGTACCATACATTGTCTTCATTGGTATTTGGCACGCACTTTGGTGGAGTGTACTTTTCTTCATTCATGAAAATTGTTTCTTGAATATGGTTCATCATAAAGAACGTACCTTCCTCATGATACACATATTTCTCTTACGTCTCATTAAGTTTAATTTCATGGTTTCGGTTTCGTTCAGGGCATCTTGAAACAAAGTGTCCATACTGATCACAACTGTAACACTTATATGTGAGAGGTCACGTTGCTCATGTAGTTTACCCTTTTGTTCATTATCTTCACGGTTTTTCGAGGAGTCACGTTGACCATGATTTTGAGTGTTGCCACGTCCACTACCTTGAAAACGACCATAGACACTACCTCGAGAGTATGAACCACATCCTCTTCCTTCGCTTGAGTCATTATTCCTGTGGGAATTATTAGTCCTAGCACAAAGCAAGTTTTCTTGAGCATCGTTTGCTTTATCTTCTTCCTTGAATATTTCTTCATGCACTTTTATTCGTCCAACCACATCCTCAAACTCTGTCATTTTAAGGTCTAGAACATGCTCTAGGGCTGCCACGATATAGACAAACCATCTAGGAAGACTTGTGAGAAACTTCTTTACCAGCTTGTGTTCCGATATGACTTCTCCAAGCATGGTTGACTTAGAAGCAATACCTGATAACTTTGCAGCATATTCGTCTATAGTACCATTTTCTGACATCTTTAGATTCTTGAACTCCGTAATTAGGGTTTGAAGCCTCGCTTTCTTCACACGATTAGCCCTTGGTAACGGGTTTTTATTGCTTCCTACTTCTCCTTCCCGGTTTTCAACTTCCCAATTTGTAAAACCAAATCTTCTAGGATCGATTGAAACAATAATCCTTTCACAATGTTATTCTTCTTGGCATCGGCTAAGCCCAGATCTACCACATCCCAGACTCCATGAAATCCAAGAAGCACTTCCATTCGCATACTCCATATGGTGTAGTTTGTTGACGTCAATATCGGACATTGAAACGTCAAAGTAGTATCCTTTTTAGGTAGTTGTGAGCTTTCTCCCACCACGGAATACTTTTTATTGAAGAAAACTTTACTCTAAAACTTCAATTTGATACAATATGAATCTTTAGCCTTCATCGTATATATAGACTAACCAATACAAGTTAGAATATAACTAGGATTGTATTAAACCTAACCTAAATCAACAAGGACTACTTCACGTTAGGATAAACTTTGGATGAGTTGGACTAGCACTCCAACTGTGATAATCACAGAAACCTGATCTACACCCAATCTGCCACAATCAGATCTCAAGAATTCTCCAACATCTTTATCACACACACACTCTCAAAAAATACAACACAAACACAAACCATCCATTTTTATAAAAATAAAAAGAAGGAAAATTGCACATTTCTCTCATTTGGCGCAAGCCAAAAACTTGGCGATGGACTTGGTGATGGGTGGAACCAGTGCAGTGGCGAGGGACTTGACGAGCTCCACCTCGGATTGGCAAGGGTCACTCGCCATTAAACCAAGTGCTCTAAGCAGTTAAAGCAGAACAAAAATATGATACAACTATTTGATGCATAAATTAATGTGTCTCGGTAAAAAAACTCATGTATAGAAATCAATTCTTATTATAATACATGTCTTAAGAACCAAACCAAGCTCGGATTTGATCATTTAAATATAGAAAGTTATTGCATGAAACACATGTTGCTTCTATTTGTTTCTTATTTTAAAAGAAAATATATATACATCATCTTTTTTACGCCAAACAAGCAGTGCCCATAACATAATACATACGTGTACTGCTATGGGCGAGTAGTTAACTCAGATGTACCTAACCTAATTAGAGTATGCATGTAATATAATCGTTTCCGACACTTCACTTGCCACTCCAAGTGTGTAACTAGTTAAATTGTAAGCCTTTAAACTCTCGTGAGAAAAATTAAGCACTTTGCCATTAAGTGGTGGTTAAGACCATGATATAATATTGTTTCTTATTCATTAGGGAAAATTTTGCAAGACAACACATCACAGGAGACAAGATAATCACACTTTATTAATTAACTAAAATTTTATAATTAGGGTCGTATTCTCCTTTGCTTACTAGCTATTAGGCCAAACTAGATTACATGGGTCGGTCCAATTGTATAGATGGTAGTTGCTTGGTCTCCAAGCAATAGTATTAGTATATATACATACGCTATCTAATGTACAATACACAAATCACAATAACATCAATACAATACCTATTAAGGTTTTATATGGTTTAGAGCCAAAACACCAGAATTTTTTTTTCCGGCACAATTCCTGTACACTTTCCGACCACAAGGCAGCCTACATCTGCTTATCTCCTCAACACCACGCCCCACCTCATCTTGTTCGGAATTTAATTCCTGACCAAACCCTATAAGTATCCTAACCATTGGACCTGTCAAGCTCCCCACGCGCTGCCATAATAGTTCGCTAGAATTGATAAACTCTGGCCACGTTTTTGCTTTTTCCGGTCAAACGACATTGATTTATGTTAAACCAACAACACCACTGTGATCCTCATATAATTTACAACAAAACCCCCAAAACAATTTTGGTTTCCGATCACCGCCGCCATCGCCGCTGCCCTGCCGGAACCCTAATTAATGGCTATGATTGCTGCTTTTAGCACAACTGATAAAACAGCTCACAACTCTCGTAAGTTTGCTTTTACCCTTTCACCTACAAATTATGGTTATTGGAAAACTATGATTCAACCATTCCTCATCACAAACAATTTGATGGGTTATGTGGATGGTTCCATACCGTGCCCATCAAAAACCTTACCACTTATTGAAGGTACCGCTGTTCCAAAGGACAACCCAAATCATCAAGTTTGGATATCTAATGACGCTCACGTTCGAATGCTAATTATCTCTAGCATATCAGAAGCTTCGTTTCGCCATGTCCAAGGGACAACTTCTCGTGACCTTTGGCTTTCTCTTGAAAAGGCATATGCACCTCATTCCACATCCAGGGAATATACTCTCAAGACACAACTTCTGAGAATAGAGATGCACGCTGATGAAACTCCTGATGCTTATCTAAATCGTGCTCAAGAATATGCTGATGCACTTGCCACCATTGGTGAACCTATAAAAGATAAAGATCTTGTTATGCTTGCTGTCTCTGGTCTTCGTGAAGAGTATAATGGCCTTAAATCCACCATCACTGCCCGTCAAAGTCCAACTGCATTTAGCGAGCTTCATTCAATCCTTAGTGATCATGATTATATGCTTGGAAAAACGCGTGCACCTGCTCCGTCTATCACTCCATCTTTTACTGCAAACTATGCAGTGGGCTCATCAAGCATACCAGAACCTCGTCAAGCTCAGCTTTCAGAGTTGGCTACCCAGTTACGTGCTCTTGGATTCCAAGTGTCACCCATTGCACCATCGGGTCCACAAGCTTTTTATGGTGCTCGTTCATCAAACAACAACAACAACAACAATAGGAGTAACAATAACAATCGTGGCAACAACAACAATAGCAATCGCAATAACTCTCGTGGTAACAACAACAACCGCGGTCGTGGTAATGGTCGTCAATTTGATTGGGCATCCACCCAGAACACAGTGTATGGCACTTGCAATAGATGTGGTATTGGTCACATTCCATGACAATGCTCTAATCGTGACCCTTCTACTATTCGCAATCGGCCATCCGCTAACTTTGCAAATAGTTGTGCTCAATCTTCTACTGCCTCTGCTAATTGGCATTCAGACACTGGAACAAACAGTCACGTAACACCTGATTTGGCAGCGATGGACAATCCAGAGGCATATTATGGTGACGACGCCCTTCATGTTGGCAACGGTAAGGGTCTTCCTATTCTTCATATTGGTTCATCTAAAGTTTACTCACCACAAAAAACGTTTTCTCTCAATAATATTCTTCATGTGCCAGAAATCACCAATAATCTCCTTTCTGTTCAAAATTTTTGTCATGACAATGATGTCTTTTTTGAATTTCATGCTTCTTATTTTGTTGTGAAGGACGAGTCTACACACACCACCCTTCTCACGGGCCCCAGTAAACACGGTCTCTACCCCATCAATCTTCCTCAATTGAATTCAATCAACAAAGTCTCTTTTTCGGTTGTACGAGCTTCTCCAACCATTTGGCATAGGCGGCTCGGACATCCTCATCAGCGTCTTTTACGTTATATGCTTTCTAGTTTTTCTCTTCCAGTTACAAATAAATTTTTGCCAAGTTTGTGTAATTCTTGTCCACTAGGAAAATCTTCCAAACTACCTTTATTTGTATCCGAATTTTGATGTAATAATATTTTAGACTTGGTTTATTGTGATGTTTGGGGTCCTGCACCTAGGGCTGTAAACGAACCGGACGAACACGAATGGAGCCCTGTTCATGTTCGTTCATTTAATTTTAACCGAACAAATAAACGGACACGGACGCTTAAACGGACGAATTTTCTTGTTCATGTTCGTTTATTAAGAAAATGAATTGTTCATGTTCGTTTATGTTCGTTCATTAAGACACTAAACGAATGCTAAACGACCAAAAACGGTCGAACATAAATGAAAATAGACAAAAAAAGCATAAACTTTATTGAATTCTTCACAATTGTGTTTTATAAGTGTTGCTTTGTTTAAACAAACCAATTTTTAAAATTATAAAATTAAAAGATATGATATATGAACGTAAATAGATAAATAAACATAAACGAATTTTAACGAACGCCTAATTGGACGTTCACGAACATAAATGAACGAACGAGACTTTTGTTCATGTTCGTTCATTTAACTAAACGAACGTAAAATATTGTTCATGTTCATTCATTTAATAAACGAATGAACATAAACGAACTTTTTACCGAACGGTTCTTGAAATGTTCACTGAACGATCAGTTCGTTTACAGCCCTACCTGCACCGATGTTATCTTTTGAAGGTCACAGATATTTTATGTTGTGTGTTGATCATCATTCTCGTTACATGTGGATTTATCATTTAGCTCAAAAATCCGATGTGTATGCCACCTTTAAATCATTTGTGCAAATGGTTGAACGCCAATTCACTACAAAATTAAAGAATGTTCAAACTGATTGGGGTGGTGAGTTTCGTAATTTAGTTCCTTTTTTCTCTTCGCTAGGAATTATTCACCGGCGATCTTGTCCTCATACAAGTGAGCAAAACGGCTTTGTTGAACGTCGCCATCGCCACATTGTGGAAACTGGTCTTACTCTTCTAGCTCAATCGTTTGTTCCTCAACGTTTTTGGCATTATGCTTTTGATACTGCCGTTTACCTAATCAATCGCATGCCCTCCCGCACATCGACAAACAAGTCACCTTTTTGAACATCTCTTCAAACGGTCTCCCGACTACTCTTTTCTTCGAGTCTTCGGGTGCCTATGTTTTCCCCATCTTCGTCCATACAATCATCACAAAATGGACTTTCGTTCAACTCCGTGTGTGTTTCTTGGCTACAGTCCCTCCTATCATGGATATCGTTGTCTTGACATCTCAATCGAGCGTCTTTATATAGCTCGGCATGTTCGTTTTAATGAAGAACAATTTCCTTTCAATACCCCTAAAACAACTTCCCCACCCCCTTCAAAAACATCTCCCTATTACTCCTCAGAATCACCTTATGTAATTCCTACTACAGACCATCCAAGTCCAAATTCGCCACGTTCACCAATATCATCTCCATCAATTTCACAATTGAGTCCAACTTCTCCAACTTCTCCCGAGCCTTTTACTGGCCAACCATCTCCTGTCTCGGCTACATCGATACCAACCCCACCACCCCCACCATCGCCACCGCCTCCTGTACCTCGCCAACGTCCCTCTAATCTTTGTCAAAATCCCAAGCAACGGGTTCCTTACAATCCTTCCGCAAACCATGCTACCGTCTTCCCCACTACCATCATTGAACCAACCTCGTTTACCGTTGCCAACAAGTCTCTAGAGTGGCGTCAAGCTATGAAAGAAGAGTATGATGCTCTAGTAAAAAACGAAACGTTTTCTTTAGTACCTTGTGCTTCTAACACCAATGGTGTTGATGGCAAGTGGGTTTACAGGTTAAAACGAGACAAAAATGGTGCTATCACTCGCTACAAAGCGAGATTCGTTGCCAAAGGTTTTCGACAACAACCAGGTATTGATTTTCATGAGACCTTTAGCCCGGTTGTTAAGTCGACAACTATCCGAGCTGTTTTGTCACTTGCGGTTACTAACAACTGGCCGCTACGCCAATTAGATGTTCAAAATGCATTTCTTCATGGCAATCCAAGGAGAAGGTTTATATGAAGCAACCCCCAGGTTTTATTGATCCATAACGACCAAATCATGTATGTTTGCTTCATTAGTCTCTTTATGGCTTAAAGCAGGCCCCGCATGTTTGGTTTGAGCGACTCTCCAAGGCTCTCTCTGATCTTGGATTTAAAGGCTCCAAAACGGACCCATCTTTGTTTATTTATTCGCGTGGGTAGACACTTTTGTACATTTTGGTATATGTGGATGATATCATCGTTACAGGTAATGACAGGGGCACTATCGACAATATAATTTGCCAACTTGGATCAGCTTTTGCATTAAAAGATCTCGGGCCACTTAACTACTTCTTGGGTATTGAAAATGTTCCTCACGGGTCTGGTATTATGCTTTCTCAAAAGAAGTATATTTTGGAGCTATTACAAAAGGCTGGTCTTTCTAGCTGCAATCCCATGTCTTCTCCCATGGTTGGCTCGAGCTCACTAAGTCTAGATGACAGTGATGCTTTCTCTGATCCGAGTAAATATCGGCAGGTAGTGGGTGCTTTACAATATGTTACCCTATCTCGGCCTGACATAGCCTTTGCTGTTAACAAGGTATGTCAATACATGCATGCTCTGACCGAGAATCATTGGTCTGCCGTTAAACGAATTTTACGTTATCTTCATGGCACAGTTGAATATGGTATGCTCATACGTCGTTCTTCTGGTTCTACCCTTCAAGCTTTTACTGATGTCCTATGGAAAGGTAGTCCCAATACTTCTCTTGAAGCTTTCTCAGATGCTGATTGGGCTGGGGATTCAGATGATCGACGGTCCACGGGGGGATTTCCTATATATCTTGGTTCCAACCTTATATCGTGGACCGCTTGTAAGCAGCGTACGGTTTCACGTTCCTCTACAGAAGCTGAATACAAAGCTCTTGCTGACACAGTTGCTGAGCTCACATGGCTTCAAGCTCTTCCTCATGAGCTTGGCATACGTTCATCTTCAACGCCAATACTATGGTGTGACAATCTTGGTGCAACATACTTGTCAGCTAATCCTATCTTCCATGCACGTACAAAACACGTGGAAATAGACTACCACTTTGTTCGGGAAAAGGTTGCTCAAGGAGATCTTCGGGTTCAACACATATCTACACATGATTAGATTGCAGATATTTTTACAAAGCCACTACCAACTCCGAGATTTCTCTTTCTAAGATCCAAGCTACAGGTCGTTGCCCGCCCTTAGCTTGCGGGGGCGTATTAGGCCAAACTAGATTACATGGGTCGGTCCAATTATATAGATGGTAGTTGCTTGGTCTCCAAGCGATAGTATTAGTATATATACATACGCTATCTAATGTACAATACACAAATCACAATAACATCAATACAATACCTATTAACTAATCACTTTACCCTACCTTGAATTTCCAATAACAATGTGGGATCTACCTTATATTATTTAACTTTCATCTAAATGCATTATTGATTATGATGAATGATAAATGATAAAAAAATGCAATCCAAAATTAGCAATCGTATATATGTTAGCAGCCACAATCCACCAATTTTAAGCATTTTTTATTTTTATTTTTATTTTTATTTTTATTTTTTTTTAATACCAAAAGTAGAAGTTTGCATGTGACTTTATTGTCTTTGTTGGGTAAGTGCAAATGTGAATGTTTTTGTTTGTTGGGTATATATATATATATATATATATATATATATATATATATATATATATATATATATATATATATATATATAGTGAGGATCACGTGCGGATACAAGTTTTTAGTGCGGATGGATCTGGACCGCCCATTCCAGATCTGATCTTGACTTTTTGTAAAAAAGTCAAGATCTGACGCTAATATCACGGTACCAATTGATCATGAAAACGATTTTTTTGATTTTTTTCCTTCTCAGCGATCCTTACTCTAGTTGTGTTCTTTTATTTTTTTATTTTTTCAGATTTTTCTGAGCACTTTTTTCTTTTTTGATTATGAGTGGTAATGTGCTATTAACGATATTATGAGTGGTACCGTGATATTAAGCTTTTTTACATGTAAAAATGAACCGTGATATTACGATATTAAGAAAAAGTTAAAGTGATATTAAAAAAAATTAACTTTGATATTAAGAAAGCATGATAGTTACGGCGATATTAACAATTTTTATTAAGAAAAAGTTTTTACGATATTAAAAAAGTTATTGTGATATTAAATTTTTTATTAAAAAAAAAAGTTTTCAGAATCTGATTTTGACTTTTTTACAAAAGTCAAGATCTGATCTTGACTTTACGGCGATATTAATAATTTTTATTAAGAAAAAGTTTTTACGATATTAAAAAAGTTATTGTGATATTAAATTTTTTATTAAAAAAAAAAGTTTTCAGAATCTGATTTTGACTTTTTTACAAAAGTCAAAATCAGATTCTGATATCACAATACCTTTAACGATGAAAACGATTTTTTTTTGATATTTTTTTCAGCGATTCTTAATTATTTGTTGTCCTCTTTAATTTTTTTTAATTTTTTCAAATTTTTTTGAATTTTTTTCAGAAAAAAAGCTAATACGATAGTAACGATCTTAAAAAAAGACGGGATATTTACGATATTGCCACTCCGCTTTTTTCAGATGGTTGACTAGATGGAGGGCTGAGATTCGTCCGTACCATCCGCACTAAAAGACAAAAACGTACCTGATCCTCACCCTATATATATATATATATATATATATATATATATATATATATATATATATATATATATATATATATATATATATATATATATATAGTGAAGCGTTCAAATGAGAAGTCATATTTTTGTGAGAAGGTGAGAAGGGATCCTAGCCACTCATTTTATATTTCTTTAATTTTGATATAATGCCTAATACTAGTTAACCAATTTTTCTGAAAATTTCAAAAAATTTCAAAAAAAAATTTCAAAAAATTTTTGATTTTTTTTCCGTCATTTTTCACATGTGAAAAAAAAAAATCCGAAAAAATTTTTCCGAAATTTTTTTTTTCGAATATTTTTTTTCCGATTTTTTTTTTTCGAAATTTTTTTTCCTGACATGTCAAAAAAATTTCACATGTGAAAATTTTCAATTTTCACATGTGAAAAAAATGAAAAAAAAAATTACATGTGAAATTTTGTTTTCACATGTGAAAAAAATGAAAAAAAATTTTACATGTGAAAGTTTTCAATTTTCACATGTGAAAAAAAATTTCACATGAGAAAATTTTCAATTTTCACATGTGAAAAAATGAAAAAAAAAATTTACATGTGAATTTTTTTTTCACATGTGAAAATTAAAAATTTTCACATGTGAAAAAAATGAAAAAAAATTTCACATGTGAAAATCGAAATTTTTTTTTCAAAATTTTTTTTTCCGAAATTTTTTTTTTCGAAATTTTTTTTTCCGATTTTTTTTTTTCACATGTGAATTTTTTTTTTTTCAAAACTAAAGAAGGATAAAATGAGTGGCTAAGATTAGTTCTCACCTTCTCACAAAAATTAGATTTCTCACATGAATGACCCCATATATATATATATATATATATATATATATATATATATATATATATATATATATATATATATATATATATATATATATATATAGTTAAGAAATAAAGTATAATGAAAAAGGGTTAATTACTAGAAGATATACTTTAATTCAATATTGACATTTTAGTACAAACAATATTAACTGAATTCATGTTTAATACATTTTTAGTTACTCATTAAAAAAGGACATAAACTAATTCACTAAATATATCATTTTCAAAAAACTGTAATGGCAAGAATTTGGTTAAGCCCAACCTTATTACTTAAGAAAGCCCATTTGTTTTGGTAAACAATAAAAACTCAAACGTACAAGTATAAAGGAAATAAAATGAACTAAAAAGTTCGATTTTCAAAAAAATAGTAAACAAATTATGAAGATGTGTATTGCTTTTATCGTATTAGTAGATAAGATAAACAAGGCCTGTATTTATGTGATAAAAAATTTCGAAACCAGATTCATTTCGGAGAGCTCGAGAGTTTAACGAAAATTAACACTAGGTGGAAAACATCCATCGGGTTCCCGTGAACCCCGGAAACTCCCTAGGTCTGCCCCTGTTTAACACTATTTGTCATATCATGTATGGTCTGAAAAAGATGTTAGGTTTGAGGGTCGTAATCACTAATCAAGAGACTCATCTTTATCCAGACCATCTATGAAGGATCTTTGTGCTTTCGCATGATCAAAGTTCTGGCCGGTAAAAACTGCATGCGGAAGACAACATCGACAAACATATATACTACTGTATGTGTTTAGAAGAAACAACATTATTACCTATAATACCAGAAGTTACACAACTTGATGTAATATCATACATCAATGAAACCAGAAAAACACTAAATATCTCTTGTGGAAATTAAATATCAAACTGAAGAACGCTAAATTATCTCTTCTGGAAATTGAAGGCTCGAATGGAGTAAGCAAAGACGAATGCAAAGAACAAAACCAACCCAATATGCACCCCAGCAGCAGGGCCAAGAAAGCTATCCTTGTAACCAAAATAACGGTCCAAATATTCTTTCACGGTTTCACCATTTGTAAGTTCATCCATATAGTCTCCGAATTGTGAAATAACCATCCCATAAATAGTCCATGCCACCGGATTCCCCCAATAGTACCATCTCCACCACACGGGAATACTCTGTTGTGTTTTAAACATAACATTATACTACTAAAGATATGTTAAACAGTGAAACAAAGAAAAAACAAAGTAATATTTAGTTAAACTTACGGGTCGTGGAATGATGAACCCCGAAAACAGATTAAACATTGCGTAAAATGAGGATGCAATGATGGCGGCCATGCTGGCGTTGGGGGTGATGGCGACTGTCATCATACCATAAAATGTCATGTAGAGGAAACAACAGAATTGGAAGTAAAGATACCAAAAGAATTTAGCAGCAGTCCACTCGAACCCAATCATCGAGTAGACTATCACAGTGTATACTACTGTTTGCACCAACACATATGGGATCTCAACCAAAACTTGAGCAAAAGCATACGGCAAGGCAGAATACATTCCAGCGGCTCTTTCTCGATAAAACACAGTTCGTTCGATACCTACAACCGGTTGCACCGCTCCAGCGTTTTGGACTCCTAAGAATAGAACCGCAGCGTACATTGAACCGAGGGCGTTATTCAAGTCTTGTTGGCTTTTCCTGAAACCCGCTAAATATTGTTAAATCAGGACATCAAATGTGAAAGCCCAATCGACTGTTTCAGACAGTGCTTACCTTTTACCACCGAGGTTCCAGAACATAGTACCAAAAATGATCCCGATAAAAGTAGTGAACACAAAACGTACAGCTGTGTAAGATGGGTTTCGCCAATATGACCAACGTTGTTTCCATAAACATGCTATGCATTGTACAAGGAACGACTGCGAGTATTGAGTTGGGAAGAAGAGATCTTTTGTGCCAGGACGTGGTACACTTAATTCGGCAATTAAAGCTTTGTTTCTCCTGTGAATTTAACACGAAGGTTAACAATATGATAGACTTTTAATTCGAAAAATTGGCACGTACGTATTGACTATTGATGGAATGTGTACCTATGAAGTTCGGAATTTCTGTAGATTGACGTGAAATCAACTCCGAGAGCGATTTCTTGTTCTGAAGTACTAACTTCCATCATCCACGTCGCAGGGTTGTATCCATCCTTAATCTTACTCACGCCATTAATTGCCTGTTCAGAAAGGTGACGAAACAGGTTGAAATTTTTGGTATGGGTAAAAGATGGGCAGGGGCGGATCTAGTGTAGAGCACGGGTATGCAAGTGCATACCCTAAAATTCGACGGGCAGTGTAAAAAACATAGGGTGCATACCCTTAAAGGACCCTTCGAGGACCATTCGAGCAAAAGTGCATACCCTATTTTGAAATCCTAGTTCCGCCACTGAAGATGGGCCTGTGTTACTTATATGGGTTTAGCCCAGTATTTTTTCTTTTTTATTTTTTGGTGCAAAGGGTGAATTATATTAATGATATCACAATTGTATATCAGAATGAAACATAAAACTGATCGGACAAGCCCAAATCAGATAAAATACTAACAAGAACAACCAATATCAGTCAATACTACTACTATATCTGACAAAACTCTTTGCCCGATATCAGACAGAACACAATCTGTCAATCTTCCATCCAAACTCATTGTTAAGTCTTGCAATCACCCTTATTATGCACCAAGACCATAATCTCACAACTACATTTCCATTTTCACCTTTTCACCAAGACCATTCAACCATCATCCACAATGATCATGGTGAAAAAGGCAAAAGGCATCATTGTGTAGATTATAGCCACCCATACCCTTCCAGTCAAGGGTTTAGCCCAATTAATAGCAACATAATTTCTCAAATGTACCATGAGGGTACTTGAACCCAAAAAAATATCAGTATACCTTACGAATAGTATGCCAAACACGACTGCAAAAACCACATTTTATGAACACTTTCTTTTTGTTGCGAAAATTAAATTTAGGAGATCCTATTTACAGTTTAATACCTCAAAGTACTCAATTAACTTGCAGGAATTGCGACCTACGGGTCCAACATATAGCTCTAGTCCTCCTCTTTTCATCAAGAACAACTACAAAACCGATTGCTATTAGAACATACATTTTGTATGTACAAGATGTCAGGTTCAATATAACGAAGTGCCTCTTTGTACCTCATCAAATGCTTCAAAAATGTCGATACTTGGTTGATGGATAGTGCAAACGACTGTTCTTCCTGTATCCACGGTGTTCCTAACGGTTCTCATCACAATAGCAGCAGCTCTGACATCTAGCCCTGACGTAGGCTCATCCATAAATATTATGGACGGGTTAGCCACGAGCTCAACCGCTATTGTTAACCTCTTTCGTTGTTCTGTTGACAATCCATTAACACCAGGTAACCCAACTAATGCATCCTTCAATGGGTTCAGTTCCACAAGACCCATAACCTCATTAACAAACATCTGTTGAAAAACATGCAACATTGTTAAGAACGCAAAAAGGGGGGTTTTAATGAGTAAAATGGTCCAACCTTTCGCTTATGTTCGTCAACATTGGATGTTAACCTAAGCCAGGCTGAGTATAGCAAAGACTCGTAAATGGTAACATGAGGAGAATGGATGTCGTTTTGTTCACAATATCCAGAGATCCGGGTAAATGTTTCTTGTTTCTTTGGGTACCGAGAAACCTTAATATCACCTTCGATATACCCGCCGGTTTTCCGTCCGGCTAGCACATCCATAAGAGTAGTTTTTCCGGCACCACTCACACCCATTAGAGCTGTGAGAACACAAGGTCTGAAAGCTCCACTAACACCCTTAAGTATTAGCAATCGGTCTTCCACCACCCCTTGATCTTTCATTTCCTACAACCGATTTCATTAACCATTAGGAATTTGACCCATTTCGTGGATCGATCTGGGTTTATTTTTATCTCTAAGGGCCAAATATGTCAAACAAAGTAAAAAGTTGTTTACGGTCTATTTTTAATGTATACGAAGTTGTTTTTATGCTAAGATTTATGTTGATATTATAATAATTTTCGAAAGTTAAAAAAATTTGACAAGTGTTGGCACATCTATCCAACCCATTTTGGCCCTTATTGAAAAGGGGATTGATTCGCACACCATTTTGTAAAAGTTGTATGGTTGTGGTGAAAGAATAAAAAGCCAGTTCAATGTGAAGTGAACAGTTATGAGCCATTACCCAACTTGTCCAACCCATCAATATTTTTGTGGGATTTGAGTTTTCAGCAATTTTCAAGTACAGTTTATTACCTGTGGCATATCGACAGAGTATTTGACATCATTAAAGGTGATTGAATGTGGTTCAAATGGAAGGATCATTCCTTTGTTCTTATTTTGACTTCCCTCAGCTTCCATATCCATAGATGATAACTCAACGGATGCATCACTTTCATCTAGTGACGATACATTAGCTTGAGCTTTTCCAAAAGCTATATAGCAGAAAACAAATATTCCTCACTTTACAGCTTTTAAGGAGCTACTTCTTGTAATTTATAGAATACCAGAGAAAAAGTAAACAAACCATTGAGGAAGGAGAGAGACAAAGCATAACAGAAGTTGAAGACGAGAATGAAGCCTATCAAGGCCGCGACTGCAATCCAATACCAGTAAGCGTCTGCAAAAAACCCTCTGGCCAAAATAACTTGTTTCCCTAGCGTCGTACCATTCAAAGGCTACAATTCAAAATGTAAGCTTTATGATAGAAAAAGCACATATAACTAGAGTGGTCGATTTCTCAAGCGGTTCAAATAAAAGAAATAGTTAAACAGGATAATAGTTGCCAATTATTTATTTTCCCCACAACTATTTTATTCAAAGATTTAAATCAGATTATTAAGGGAATAATTTAATCTTGGTATTAATGCACTGATTCTTTGAGAAGTTTTTGGACAAACATGTATTTGTTAATCAACCCGACCTAGCCTAGCCAGTCGACAACTAAAAAATGACATTTTTCCACATAAGCCATTTTAATTTATTACCCAACCCGTCCATCTTGCCACCTTTACATAAAAATAAATAAATAAATAAAAGTCTGATGTGACTTACTGCTCTCCAACTATGCCCAAGAAACTCGTTCACGATTATTCCATTCATTGCATACATCAAGGGAGATGTCCAGTATCCCCATAACCACCAATCCTTGACCTCATCTTCAAGAGAATATTAGAGCCCGTTTTGTTAGTTAACTAAATGAGCAAAATAAATCATGTTATAAGTTTCTGAACTAGTAAACATAACAGCATAATACCTCGTGAAAGGATAAAACCACCCAATGCAAACACTAAAAGAATTGCAAATGAACCAAATGTGTTTGCAATAATCATGCTCCTTCCCATTGCTCCAATAAAACGAAACAATCCAGAAGACATTTGGTTAACAAGAAAGAAGATGAAATACTGTTTGAAGAATCTGCAAGGTTTAATAAAAAGGTAGTAAAAATAATCAATGTAACATATAGAAGGGTAATAAACTTCGATTATCTAGTCTGGAAAAGTAATTACCTTGAGACGTTAGGATCAAATCCTATGACATAATATGTGATAATAGTCCAAACACCAGCTTCGAGAAATAAAACGGGAATCTTGATGATCCAAGAGGAAATAGCATACGCCCAAGAGGGGTAAAAAAGGAAGTCCCATTGCTTATAGAATACATCAGTTATTTTGTCTTGTCTAGTACAGGTAAATCTAACTGAATTCCGTTTCCATAATTTTAGAAATAAAAATCTCTCGACAACCTCTGTTCAAAAATTCTTTACTCAAGTAATCACATTAAATTTGAATTTCGGGACGAAATTCAGAATGACATGTGGGTACTGTAAAACCTCGCAAAAATCCATATAATTAAATATGTTTAATTATATATTAATCTTCGTCATTATTTTAATCACCATTTTTACGGGGAAATTTAAAATTTTCTTTGTATATTAAAATGGTCACGATTACGATATTGTCAAATTCGTCAAACGACAAAACAAGTTCTCGACACAATTAACAAAATATTAATAATTCACTAAACCTAATTAATATTACTAATTCTAATTAATAAACCGGACCCTTAATTTCTCGGCCCAATCCATCATTCACTATTCAACCGGCCCAAACACCAAAATCCATTTACACTTATAATTATTTCATAACAATCGATCAAACAAGCTTCAATTCACCACGTTTATTTTTAATTCGTGCACACGACATATATATATTTTTGCACCGTCTCGTTCACCACCTAGCCAAATATTAGTGTGTCAAATCCCAAGTTCATTGGACGACGTTTGATATATTTTTAAGTGGCAAAGTGATTGAACCAAAATCAACTCAATCGATTTATATATTATTCGTTTCTTAACCGTTTTAATTCCCGTTTGTTCCTATGAGTTTCTAATAATATTTCTAACATGTTTTCATGTATAAATATTAAGTATGATCAACTAAGAACCATTGAATCACAAATGAGCATTTCGTTTGCTTGATAAAATGTATGTCGACATACCTCAAACTCACAAGGACAATTTTAATATTTTCTATGCATATTCATCTCATTGTTTATTCAAAACCTATATCCTATAAATCTCTATCCCTGACATTGCATAGTTGATATGGTCTCCTCACAATTATTTGAGCCATACAACTCAAACTCTTAATATATATATATACATACGATCGTCCCTTTTATTCTCCTCCTTCATCACCAAATCGTTTTCTAAACTTTCTCCATTCTAAGATAACTTAAAAACCTCAAGAGAATCATACGAAAGCATTTGGAAGCAAGAAGTTTGTAACTCCTTGTTATACGATCCTTTCTTGTTGAATCTTATTCGAACGTGTATATATATAAGTTTTTCAAACCGTTTCCCTCGACTCTCTACCACCCTAGTGGTGTAGTAAGTCGCCTTTACTCTTTCTCAACTCATATTAATCGTTATTTTCATTTCATGCATCATGTTTAGTAATTTTTCAAACGTATATGACTTTATATTAATAATTACGTATGTATATATATATATAGAAAGTGTTACGTGACTAGCCTCTATCTTGGAAGGCCTAGGAGTCACGTATCATGCTTAAAAATACGTTTAAAGTTATTATACATGCATCATATTTACTTATTTTGAAACCCATATACACGTATAAATTTCATGCACATATATAAAAATTCACTAAGTTATTTTCTTACAATTTCAAACGAGCCAAACACCTCTCAAACGCATCGTATATCTTTTTATTTCGCATAATAAGCTTACCATATTTTTATACGTACTAATAGACCACCTAGAAAACTATTAATTTCGTTTACACAACTTATAAAAATATTCACGTTTTGATACCACAATCGAACCAAATTGAATCGACACAAACCAATTTTTCCAAATCAAAACCTTATATAAAAACTAATTTTGTCGAGTGGGCTACTTTAAGGCCCAACAAGACTTTTATAACACCCCGTAAAAATTTTCCTACGATTAACACGTTACCATAACATAGATTAACCATTTTTACAGGAACAAAATTTTTTTTATGCACGACCTATTATGTGAACCACTACGATATTTGTGATTGACCATTTACCCAGGAACGATGCTTACACACAACCTTGATAGATTTAATATCGCGAATATAAATATATTTATATTTTAAACGTTAATAATTAAAACTATACGTTTCGTACATTTAACGTACATTATTTATATCATCCCGGAGCCTACGAAAATTCCCGAGACTACTCACTAATATTTTTGGAACATAACCCGACTCTCGAAACTCACGAATTGGGCCTACGTGACCCAAAGGGCCACACTTAAACCCAAACAGCCAAACTAAACGGACTGCTTAATCCTTTCTTTTTGTTTTGGGCCCAATCCACAACATAAGCCCACCAGGCCTGCCCAGCGATGGGTGTTTGTGTTAGCTTATTTTGTTTTCTTCTTCTTTTGTTTTCCAGCCGCGACCCAGCCCCAAAACGCCCTGGTTATTTCGCAATTTCAACACAAGACACCTACATATTATTGCTTCTATCATTCCACCTCGTGCCATAGAAACACGAATGGTATAAGATACACCCTCCCTCGCACGTTCACTACCCTAAAAACGACCCAAGCAAAACCCGAAACTCACCTTTGGCATTTTTACCCAAACGTGTCACCAGCCCTCTTAGCACCTCCCACGCTCCCCAATCACCACATAACGAATCCTAAACATCACATAAGTGTCAGAGAATGTCAGAAACTGAATGTGACATTTTCTTTGGTTGTTTTAACTCGATTGGACATAAAATAGGTGGCATATATTCGTTTCAATCCAACACACAACCACTTGCTTATTATCACACTCCAAACTCACTATATAAACCTCCTATACAAGCTCAGTTGAAAACACACACACAAAAACGTACCATATTCAAATTTCGTGAAGTTATAGTGTCAATTTGGGACAAACTTCTTGCCTAGTGAACGGAGGATAGAAACAAGATCAAGGAACCATTTTTGCTCAATTTGAACCCTTGCTGAGTCGTGAACCACTCTACATTCATCATTTGTACCAACTCGAACCATATATTAAGTTTACGCCACCCCTAGGGGTGAGGTGAGAATACTTGAACCATCTTTCTATTTATACATTTCATATTTTGATTTTTGCACATTCACTTTGTCTTAATCTCTCGTAAATTTAGAACGTAACATATACCTTTTATTCGACCCTCTAAATGTTTAATATACTAATAAACGAGATATACAAAGCTTTGAACTAGATAATAACGTATACTTAACAAACATAACACGTTTAGAAGGTCACAAACACATTCGAAATGATTTTAAAGACTTAGAATATTTTCAACCTTGGAACTATTTTCAGAAAAATGAATTGGACCGATTACTTTGGTCTCGTAAATAATTATTTCGACACATAACCTACTATTTTTATGATTCGACCTCGTTGACACCTTGGTAAACAATTGGGAAACACTTTTTATTCGAACCTATAAGCTTATATAAGCAGTATGCTCGACCCATTTTGAACCTACCAAAACTGTTTTTATAAAACTAAATAAGATAACACTTGGGCTTATTAGCCCGTTAAACAGTTTTTGAGCTTATTAGATAAGCTGATCGTAAAATCTCTTTTGTAATGTTTTTGTAACATAAAAATGAACCCGAGACCAGGCCCAAACCCCTCTTAAGCCCTTTGGATCATAAAACCTTAACGGGCCTTTAAAAGTGTCTCGTTAAGGCCCAATTAATGAAAAACAAGCTTTATAAGTTAACGAGCTGTTGAAATAAGTTACATAAGCTATTCTGAGCTTAATTGAAAGATTAAAATGCTAAGTTTCGAAATTGGTAACATTTAGACTAACTTTGCAAAATTTTCATAACCGGGGACTAAAAATGCAAAAGTTGTAAACTTTGGGTTAAAACTGTAAATCTGAATTTTCTGAGGTTAGAAACAGTAAATATTGAAACTTGGAGTTGTAAAATGTAAATATTGATGATATTGGAACTTAAATTATAACGATCGTTAATTTTGGACTAACGGTGTAAAGTTAACCGTTAGGGTTAAAAATGTAAAATTCTGGAAACTTAAAGGATTTTCTGAAATATAAAATGTTTTATATTTAATATTTAATATAAAACATTTATTAAACATACGTTACTCGATTCGCGAACTATAAATACTTAACGACGTTAAGATATACGTTTTCTTTCATCGTACTCAATAAACTATGACATGATATAAAATTTTCATCGATCATCAATGTACTTACAAGTTATATAAATATATAACTTTGTTTTTGAACTTCAAGCATTTAAACGGACACGAGTTTTAATAACAAACTGAATGACAAATATTCGCGATAAAACGAGATTTAGACTATCAACTAAAACATACCATATCTTTTAGGTTGTGTGTGAAGCCGTTGCCTTGCATCGTTGAGATTATGTTACTACCACTACTACTGTACCACTAAGGTGAGTCATAGCCCCACCTTTTCTCATTTAATTGTTTTGTAAACTCTTTGGGGGAGATACATGCTTAATTACTGTTTTATACTTTTATAAGTACTCGTTAACTATATACATGTTACTATGATTTCATAGCTCACTCTTTAACTATTTTCCCGTGGGGGAGAAACATGCTTAAAACTCAATCACAATTCTTTATACCGGGTATTGAAATACCGTCAGGCCAATGTTATTTGCTTAAGTTACTATTGCCAAAAGTCCCTCGATCATGAACCTTAATCACTTGAAGGGTGAACGTAAATAAATGTGGATAGTACTATTAGTGATTGACAATCCTCGTTTGGTTGTTAGAGAAAACACCAGGCGCACTTTATTGTTCTTATTATAGGTTATTGGCAAATACCTATCTTGAGGGCCTACTACTTACCGTCATAACTTGAGATTATGATTGGCTGTTAATCGTTGAGTATCATGAGCTTAAGGCAATAACAGGAATATCGATTTAAACTTATTGATTGTATGTGATTACAATACATTCTTAACTTGTGATTCGAAACTCGTGTTAAATGGATTTATAAATCAATTACTATTTTTGATGTTGACCCGGTGAAGGGTAACCCAACTGACTATTTTTGAATTAGTAAGGAAATCACTCATTTTCTGATTTTGATAAATCAACGATTTGAACCATGAACACTATGGATTTCCTCACACTTTAATTTGGATAATCAACTCTTATTATAAACACTGTGAACTTATAAACTCTTTGATTTTGGAAATCGATATTCGAAACTATAAACTCTATGAACTCACCAACCTTTGTGTTGACACTTTTTAGCATGTCTTATCTCAGGTAACTATACAAGAAGGAACTTGAAGGCACGGAGTGGGCTTGTAACCCGGCATGGGCTTAAATAAACATTTTGACATATTTCAAATAAACTTGTTGTTTAAATTATGAAACATCTTGATGTCTCGAATATTTGGTATTTTGAATGAATTAAACTTTAAAGCGTCACTTTTGTGTCGTTTTCTATGATTGTGACAAAGATCCTCGAAGTAATACCCCGAAAGTCTTCCGCTGACATGTTAAGTCTTCCGCTGTTAATAACGACTTTTGGGGGTGTTACAGATTGGTATTCAGAGCCACGGTTATAGAGAACCAGATGTTTTTAAACATTGGACTATAACCACACTTTAACTGGACCATTTTTTACAAAATACCACTTCATGCCCTCCGTGCCTACATTCCAACATCTGGTAGAAAAGTTACTTCTCATTATTTCTTACTTATATAACTTGATATATGCTTACATGTTACGATTATGCTAATAACTATGTTTACTAATCAGGATTATTACAAATACCGTGTCTTCATATTTCCATCCGCTAGACTATTATGTGACCTTTAAATAGTTTATGGTACAACTACACTCTAGTATATTAATATATGTATTTATATGCTCCCCCAACTATTTTGAGTACTATGCAAATCCTCTTTAATTGTCTCGCTTTCATCTTTATAGATGCTTACGACATATCCGCACATAAATTATTTTGTCAGATGGTTAAGTCAGAATCTTAAAATGATTTACAACGTCTTAATTTGAATGGATTGGGACGCCCTTTTGTTCAAATCAAGAAATTGTAAATCATTGAACCATGAGTTTATATTTCCTTAGTTACATAGTTTGGGACGCTTCTCTATGTAAATAGTGAAATATAGATAAATATGTTTAATTACTTCTGAGTTAACAGACATATAAAACCAAGAAAACCTAAATCTCATTAGAAACCGCGAATATTAATACACAACGATATAACTAGCATCGGTAATGCTATCATCACAAAAATCACTAAGTAAACCTTAACATCACTAAACGATTGATCCACCAAGCTGATGAAGAATGCCACCACTCCTACGAGTGCAAGAACCACAACTGGATGTAATACATCGAATACCCTGTATGACAAAAACCACACAATGAAACGTTAATGCCTAGTGCATGAAGCTACAAATTCAAAAACAGCACTCTTAATATTTCTTACCCCCATATTTCATCCACACTAACGACTAAAACCACGATTAACATAAGAAATGCTATGATCCAATCCAAGGACTCCAGATCTTCTTTCGGGAAGAAAGTTACAACAAAATACGCAACTATGAGAACAATATAAGTATAAGACATATTAAAAATTGTTATTTGAAGACAAGATGAACGATAAAGAGAAAAATCAGGAAATATATAAACATGTTGCCATGAATCACTATTCTTGTCATGTGCATTCACTTTTTCCCAAGTTAATATCTATCCACAAGAACTAAATAATTCGAGAATTATCTCCACACTATTCTCCTTGTAAAAATTTGTATCAACAAAACTCTTTTGTTTAACGGGTAGGTTACCCGCACAGATTTTTGTAATTTTAAAACATGAAGAATAAATAAATTATCATCACCTCATTTTGTACGAACTTCAAACTATCCAACGATGCAAAAACTTGTACTTATAATCGACTTCCCACGAAACTAAACAAACTTTTGTTAACACTTTCGATCAAAAATTGTTAAAACTCACCAAATCTAACTACAATCAAACCAATGTTTTAACACATAATGCAAATTTAATGATCTATAAGCAATAAAAGCAAACGAAAATTTAACATAAACAACGACATTAGGAAACAAAGAAGATTTTATTCATACACTAGAGATTACATAGAAACACAACATTATTTCAACATTCCGGCCACTACACTACGACACTATTTCTTCACTTCCAAAACTTGTCAATGAAGATCGCTAGAACCACGAATGGTGCAAGAAACATTAAGATCCCAACCAATATAACACGATCTTCGTTCGGAACATACACTAGATAGATAGTAGTAACAATGGCATACATGATTGCAAGGTTGGTGATGAAATGAGGCATGTCGACGAGAGGAATAAGGGAAAGGAAAGTTAGGTAAAAAGGGAGTGTAAAAAGTGGGTTATTTAAAGAGAATAAGAGTTGGGTACTGTACACCACTGTGGTAAAATACTGTTTACACCTTAAATAATATTACCAAGTAACAACTATAATTTTTAGACATAAGTTTCCCCCAAGTTTTTCTATCACAATCATACTAAGATTAGTTATCATCAATTTAAAAAGCTAATGTGGTAGTAGATACGTTAAGCTGGAAAGTACAATTAGGAAGCTAATAATAAATACGTTATTTGTTCACCTTTTCCACTCACTTTTACAGCTACCTTATCTTAGAATCCCGGGACGGGATCCCGTTTAACGGGTAGGTAATATAACACCCCGTAAAAATTTTCCTACGATTAACACGTTACCATAACATAGATTAACCATTTTTACAGGAACAAAATTTTTTTTATGCACGACCTATTATGTGAACCACTACGATATTTGTGATTGACCATTTACCCAGGAACGATGCTTACACACAACCTTGATAGATTTAATATCGCGAATATAAATATATTTATATTTTAAACGTTAATAATTAAAACTATACGTTTCGTACATTTAACGTACATTATTTATATCATCCCGGAGCCTACGAAAATTCCCGAGACTACTCACTAATATTTTTGGAACATAACCCGACTCTCGAAACTCACGAATTGGGCCTACGTGACCCAAAGGGCCACACTTAAACCCAAACAGCCAAACTAAACGGACTGCTTAATCCTTTCTTTTTGTTTTGGGCCCAATCCACAACATAAGCCCACCAGGCCTGCCCAGCGATGGGTGTTTGTGTTAGCTTATTTTGTTTTCTTCTTCTTTTGTTTTCCAGCCGCGACCCAGCCCCAAAACGCCCTGGTTATTTCGCAATTTCAACACAAGACACCTACATATTATTGCTTCTATCATTCCACCTCGTGCCATAGAAACACGAATGGTATAAGATACACCCTCCCTCGCACGTTCACTACCCTAAAAACGACCCAAGCAAAACCCGAAACTCACCTTTGGCATTTTTACCCAAACGTGTCACCAGCCCTCTTAGCACCTCCCACGCTCCCCAATCACCACATAACGAATCCTAAACATCACATAAGTGTCAGAGAATGTCAGAAACTGAATGTGACATTTTCTTTGGTTGTTTTAACTCGATTGGACATAAAATAGGTGGCATATATTCGTTTCAATCCAACACACAACCACTTGCTTATTATCACACTCCAAACTCACTATATAAACCTCCTATACAAGCTCAGTTGAAAACACACACACAAAAACGTACCATATTCAAATTTCGTGAAGTTATAGTGTCAATTTGGGACAAACTTCTTGCCTAGTGAACGGAGGATAGAAACAAGATCAAGGAACCATTTTTGCTCAATTTGAACCCTTGCTGAGTCGTGAACCACTCTACATTCATCATTTGTACCAACTCGAACCATATATTAAGTTTACGCCACCCCTAGGGGTGAGGTGAGAATACTTGAACCATCTTTCTATTTATACATTTCATATTTTGATTTTTGCACATTCACTTTGTCTTAATCTCTCGTAAATTTAGAACGTAACATATACCTTTTATTCGACCCTCTAAATGTTTAATATACTAATAAACGAGATATACAAAGCTTTGAACTAGATAATAACGTATACTTAACAAACATAACACGTTTAGAAGGTCACAAACACATTCGAAATGATTTTAAAGACTTAGAATATTTTCAACCTTGGAACTATTTTCAGAAAAATGAATTGGACCGATTACTTTGGTCTCGTAAATAATTATTTCGACACATAACCTACTATTTTTATGATTCGACCTCGTTGACACCTTGGTAAACAATTGGGAAACACTTTTTATTCGAACCTATAAGCTTATATAAGCAGTATGCTCGACCCATTTTGAACCTACCAAAACTGTTTTTATAAAACTAAATAAGATAACACTTGGGCTTATTAGCCCGTTAAACAGTTTTTGAGCTTATTAGATAAGCTGATCGTAAAATCTCTTTTGTAATGTTTTTGTAACATAAAAATGAACCCGAGACCAGGCCCAAACCCCTCTTAAGCCCTTTGGATCATAAAACCTTAACGGGCCTTTAAAAGTGTCTCGTTAAGGCCCAATTAATGAAAAACAAGCTTTATAAGTTAACGAGCTGTTGAAATAAGTTACATAAGCTATTCTGAGCTTAATTGAAAGATTAAAATGCTAAGTTTCGAAATTGGTAACATTTGGACTAACTTTGCAAAATTTTCATAACCGGGGACTAAAAATGCAAAAGTTGTAAACTTTGGGTTAAAACTGTAAATCTGAATTTTCTGAGGTTAGAAACAGTAAATATTGAAACTTGGAGTTGTAAAATGTAAATATTGATGATATTGGAACTTAAATTATAACGATCGTTAATTTTGGACTAACGGTGTAAAGTTAACCGTTAGGGTTAAAAATGTAAAATTCTGGAAACTTAAAGGATTTTCTGAAATATAAAATGTTTTATATTTAATATTTAATATAAAACATTTATTAAACATACGTTACTCGATTCGCGAACTATAAATACTTAACGACGTTAAGATATACGTTTTCTTTCATCGTACTCAATAAACTATGACTTGATATAAAATTTTCATCGATCATCAATGTACTTACAAGTTATATAAATATATAACTTTGTTTTTGAACTTCAAGCATTTAAACGGACACGAGTTTTAATAACAAACTGAATGACAAATATTCGCGATAAAACGAGATTTAGACTATCAACTAAAACATACCATATCTTTTAGGTTGTGTGTGAAGCCGTTGCCTTGCATCGTTGAGATTATGTTACTACCACTACTACTGTACCACTAAGGTGAGTCATAGCCCCACCTTTTCTCATTTAATTGTTTTGTAAACTCTTTGGGGGAGATACATGCTTAATTACTGTTTTATACTTTTATAAGTACTCGTTAACTATATACATGTTACTATGATTTCATGGCTCACTCTTTAACTATTTTCCCGTG
Organism: Artemisia argyi; assembly: GCA_030686995.1. NCBI lineage: Eukaryota > Viridiplantae > Streptophyta > Magnoliopsida > Asterales > Asteraceae > Artemisia > Artemisia argyi. The sequence goes on along the minus strand of CM060691.1, from coordinate 12,412,608 downwards.
GGGGAGAAACATGCTTAAAACTCAATCACAATTCTTTATACCGGGTATTGAAATACCGTCAGGCCAATGTTATTTGCTTAAGTTACTATTGCCAAAAGTCCCTCGATCATGAACCTTAATCACTTGAAGGGTGAACGTAAATAAATGTGGATAGTACTATTAGTGATTGACAATCCTCGTTTGGTTGTTAGAGAAAACACCAGGCGCACTTTATTGTTCTTATTATAGGTTATTGGCAAATACCTATCTTGAGGGCCTACTACTTACCGTCATAACTTGAGATTATGATTGGCTGTTAATCGTTGAGTATCATGAGCTTAAGGCAATAACAGGAATATCGATTTAAACTTATTGATTGTATGTGATTACAATACATTCTTAACTTGTGATTCGAAACTCGTGTTAAATGGATTTATAAATCAATTACTATTTTTGATGTTGACCCGGTGAAGGGTAACCCAACTGACTATTTTTGAATTAGTAAGGAAATCACTCATTTTCTGATTTTGATAAATCAACGATTTGAACCATGAACACTATGGATTTCCTCACACTTTAATTTGGATAATCAACTCTTATTATAAACACTGTGAACTTATAAACTCTTTGATTTTGGAAATCGATATTCGAAACTATAAACTCTATGAACTCACCAACCTTTGTGTTGACACTTTTTAGCATGTCTTATCTCAGGTAACTATACAAGAAGGAACTTGAAGGCACGGAGTGGGCTTGTAACCCGGCATGGGCTTAAATAAACATTTTGACATATTTCAAATAAACTTGTTGTTTAAATTATGAAACATCTTGATGTCTCGAATATTTGGTATTTTGAATGAATTAAACTTTAAAGCGTCACTTTTGTGTCGTTTTCTATGATTGTGACAAAGATCCTCGAAGTAATACCCCGAAAGTCTTCCGCTGACATGTTAAGTCTTCCGCTGTTAATAACGACTTTTGGGGGTGTTACAACTTTGCATTTTAACAGCCCACTGGGCCCATAAAATATATTTTTAAAATCACAAAGTAAGCCCAAGTTCAAGCCCAAAAGAATTTTCATGCCCTCGCCTCTAAAATTTTAAATGGGCTTATATAATGTTTCGTTAAGGCCCATTAGATAGAAAAATAAGCTTTTTATGAAATAAGCAGTTGAAATAAGCTAGGAATTAATAAGAGAAGCCACGGAAATTTTTATAAAATTTTTATAATCACTTTTGCAAAAATAGGACTAAAAATGTAACGCGACGACACGTATAGGGACTAAATGTGAAAACTGTGAAAACTAAGGACTAAAAATGTAGAAACAGAAAGAAAGGATAAAAATTGATAATAGAATATTGTTACAAGTTTAGATTGTAATATTGGACATGTAGTGGACTATAATTGTAAATATATATAAAAAGGACTAACGGTGTGACGCTAACGCCGTTAGTATAAAAGTTATAAAATTGGAAAAAGGACAAGGACTACACTTAATCTATTTGACATTCTTATTTTATTTTCTATTTTACGACAACCCTCACGTCATATGCATTTTTGTTTCATTTTATATATATATATGTATTTATTAAATTTTCGTTAATAGTATATATAACTTTATATTAACTAATTTTTGTTACATATTATCATCATCATTAAAAATGGAAAAGCTTTAGAAATAATAACATAACTTGTCATATTATTTTAAACATAAGCATATCATTTGCATATCATTCATTCATCATAACGATTATTTATCAATCGTTATTCGTTTCATATTTGCCAAATCGTATTTGGTCAAATTCTCAGATAAATTTATTTATCAGGTTCCTTATCAAAGACGTTTCCATAAATCGTTTCCATAATCTCATCCTATCTTTAATTTTCATCATTTCCAAATCAATCCAGGTGAGTCATAGCCCCATTTCAAATAATTGTTTTTAACTTGATATTAATATAATATAATTTGTGATTTATAATATGTTAATGTTTCCAATGTGATTATTGTGATATGTGAAATATATATTTGTTGATTAATTATTTGACTGAAATATTGATATTCATGTGAAAGTTGTTCCCAATTCGATTGTTGTGATATGTGATATAAATGTGTTACTGACGATATATTCAAATTGAATTTCTGATACTCAAATGATAATATTTTCAAACTGAATTTCTGATACTCAAGCAATACTATTTTCAAACTGAATTTCTGATACTCAAGCGATACTATTTTCAAACTGAATTTCTGATACTCAAGCGATACTATTTTCAAATTGAATTTCTGATACTCAAATGATAATATTTTCAAACTGAATGTCTGATACTCAAGCGATACTATTTTCAAATTGAATTTCTGATACTCAAATGATAATATTTTCAAACTGAATTTCTGATACTCAAGCGATACTATTTTCAAACTGAATTTCTGATACTCCAATGATACTGTTTTCAAATTGATCTCTGTAATGCGATACTTGATTTCATGATGTTATGCTAAATGAGCCCATAGGTCCTTGATATTGCCTAAGTTAGCTTATCGCCATAAAGCCCCTCTATCATGAGCCATTAATCACTGAAAAGTGAGCGCGAATATAGTGGACAGCTTCGAAACCTGTTTCGGGTTGACCTCCGATCCCACTAATGCTTGACGGAATGCCAATTGCAATTGGTTAGCCGCATTAGTCGTGATACACTATATTTGAGTAAAAATAGGAATTGGCAAATCACCTATTACACGAGGGCAAATTCATCATTGATTTGATGAACACCCGTCGTTTACGGTATTTGTTAACGTCTTGCGTGTCATGAGGCTTGGTGCAATATCTATAAAGGAATAGAATATATGTATTCAACATATATTTAGATACAGCTGTATAGGTTCGCCCATATGTGAATTGTTTATTTGATCGATTTAGTATCATGAGTTTCCAGCTCATGTTAAGATTATTGATGATTTATTGAAAATGATTAAATATTTATATGATTTATTTGTGATTATATTCAATATATGTTTCATTTCTGTTTGTATTTTATTAATACCAAATATTCCTAAAATCTAACAAAATAAAGGGTTTTTCCTAAAACTCTATGAACTCACCAACCTTTGTGTTGACACTTTTAAGCATGTGTATCTCAGGTAATTGAATGGAGCAGGACAAGACACGGAGTGGGCATTTATTACTCTGATAAATTAAAATGGTGTAAAAATCAAATTTGTCATTTTTACAAGTCTTTATATCTTTTCATAAGATTTTAAATCAAATGGTTCATCTTTTATCAAAATTATTATTTAAATGACAAATGATTTTCAAAATGTTTCTTTCAAACCGTTTTATTGGTTAAAACTTCGATCCTCACCATAACACCCAAATTACTTTTCCGCTGCGATAAACTTTAAAAATGGGGGTGTTACAGATTGGTATCAGAGCTACAGTTATAGAGAATTAAATGTTTTCAAACATTAAAACTATAACTTCATTTTCAAAATAATGATTTTACACCATAATATTTTATGCCCTCCGTGTCTGCAGACTGCCGTGCTCCATATTTTAATTGTTGAGATTACCTTACATGCTTAATAGTTACTCATATACAATTGTTATTTCATCTGTACTGTTATATCTTTAACAATACAAAATACTCATAAAATATTATTCTCGGTTACTACTGTAGCTTGTCTTCAGGAACGCCCGTGAATGTCAAAACAAATATCCATAATATTAATACCTCATCTATAAATAAAAAATTCTCCAAATAATGAAGATCCTTACGTACAAATAACAAAAATCCGCGCATAAATTACCTTGTCGATTAGTATGGATGTTAAGTCAGAATCTTAATATGATTTACAATGTCTTGATTTGAATGGATTGGGATGCCCTTTTATTCAAATCAAGAAATTTTACATCATTAAACCATGAGTCTATATTTCTTTAGTTACATAGTTTGGGACGCTTCTCTATGTGAATAACGAAATACAGATAAATAGGTTTAATTATATCTGAAATAACAAGCATATGAAACCAAGAACCACTAAATTTCATTAAAAACTCAAAATCTTCCTTTGGGATGTAAGTTAAGAAAATGTCTTCAACAACATACATGGGAACGGTATGGGTGTATGACATTTTAAAATCTTTGGATGAAAGAAATATGAGTGGTGAAGAGGAAAAGGTTGGATATGTAAGGCAGTAGCCGTAGACTACTATCCTACCCACAGACATTCCCTATTCACTACCCAAAGACAAAATGACTTTCATCATTCCCAAAGGCTGAAAATCCGGCAATTCTACTCTACGTTCTTATCCAAAATTTTCTTTGTAAAAATCTGTATTAACAAAGCTCTTTGATTAACGAGTAGGTTACCCGCACAGATTTTTATAATTCATGATAAATACCTATAAGTGACATCTAATAAGTTTTCTTCCAAATTGTGTTCACAACGCAAACATTCAAACATAATATTATTAAAATATACTTAACATTACAAACAATACTGAATTAAAAACACCTAACAAACATAAACCTAAACTTCAAAAATAGGCTGGATAATCCCAAATCTGAAAGTTGTTGGAGTCACAACCATCATCTTAAGGATCAAGATTCGCCAACCTCTCTTCCTCTATCTGAGCCTCCCACCTGCTCAGCTCCCGCTCCATGTCAGAAGTCCAATCACCATCACCAACATTCACATTTTCCTCAAAGCTAAACTGGAAGTGATCCAGATGAGGCAATTGTTGTTGTTGTTCAACAACTCTTGGTGCGGATGAACTTGATGCACCATAATGGGGGTGTTGTGGTGGTGGTGGATTTTGTTGTTGTTGTTGTTGTTGTTGTTGATGTTCAACCCTAACAACACCAAAATTTTCTTCAAAACTCCAACGAATTTTATTGGAGATTTGGGCCTGAGTCTGACCGACACAAGCCCGCAACGATTCAATAACAGCAGCGTGCTTGCGGCACTCCTCCTCCAAAAATTTATCAATCACCTGCCTCCTCTCCGCCGATATATCTGTGCATCTCACATAGCGTCCTCTAAGTTCTTGATACAATTGTCTTGCCATCTCATATTGATTAATGGCTTCCACAATAGTATTTTGGCGATCCACGTCGCTATTTTCAGTTTCTGCCTTGATGAACAATCGAAATTGTTCAGGGGTATGTGGAAGTCTGCAAGGCATTGAGTGTTTTATGTGTGTGTGTGTGTGTGTTTGTGAAAAACCCAAGTATGCCAGTGGTATTTATGAAGGTTTGGAAATGTTTTCCTTTATTTTATTCTGGTAGACATGACCATTAGTAATTACTAATCACTAGCCGTTATTCTACTATTCGTGATCACTCTTCTCAATATTCACATCTCTTAAATACATCAGTTATTTTGTCTTGTCTAGTACAGGTAAATCTAACTGAATTCCGTTTCCATAATTTTAGAAATAAAAATCTCTCGACAACCTCTGTTCAAAAATTCTTTACTCAAGTAATCACATTAAATTTGAATTTCGGGACGAAATTCAGAATGACATGTAGGTACTGTAAAACCTCGCAAAAATCCATATAATTAAATACGTTTAATTATATATTAATCTTCGTCATTATTTTAATCACCATTTTTACGGGGAAATTTAAAATTTTCTTTGTATATTAAAATGGTCACGATTACGATATTGCCAAATTCGTCAAACGACAAAACAAGTTCTCGACACAATTAACAAAATATTAATAATTCACTAAACCTAATTAATATTACTAATTCTAATTAATAAACCGGACCCTTAATTTCTCGGCCCAATCCATCATTCACTATTCAACCGGCCCAAACACCAAAATCCATTTACACTTATAAATATTTCATAACAATCGATCAAACAAGCTTCAATTCACCTCGTTTATTTTTAATTCGTGCACACGACATATATATATTTTTGCACCGTCTCGTTCACCACCTAGCCAAATATTAGTGTGTCAAATCCCAAGTTCATTGGACGACGTTTGATATATTTTTAAGTGGCAAAGTGATTGAACCAAAATCAACTCAATCGATTTATATATTATTCGTTTCTTAACCGTTTTAATTCCCGTTTGTTCCTATGAGTTTCTAATAATATTTCTAACATGTTTTCATGTATAAATATTAAGTATGATCAACTAAGAACCATTGAATCACAAATGAGCATTTCGTTTGCTTGATAAAATGTATGTCGACATACCTCAAACTCACAAGGACAATTTTAATATTTTCTATGCATATTCATCTCATTGTTTATTCAAAACCTATATCCTAGAAATCTCTATCCCTGACATTGCATAGTTGATATGGTCTCCTCACAATTATTTGAGCCATACAACTCAAACTCTTAATATATATATATATACATACGATCGTCCCTTTTATTCTCCTCCTTCATCACCAAATCGTTTTCTAAACTTTCTCCATTCTAAGATAACTTAAAAACCTCAAGAGAATCATACGAAAGCATTTGGAAGCAAGAAGTTTGTAACTCCTTGTTATACGATCCTTTCTTGTTGAATCTTATTCGAACGTGTATATATATAAGTTTTTCAAACCGTTTCCCTCGACTCTCTACCACCCTAGTGGTGTAGTAAGTCGCCTTTACTCTTTCTCAACTCATATTAATCGTTATTTTCATTTCATGCATCATGTTTAGTAATTTTTCAAACGTATATGACTTTATATTAATAATTACGTACGTATATATATATATATATATATATATATAGAAAGTGTTACGTGACTAGCCTCTATCTTGGAAGGCCTAGGAGTCACGTATCATGCTTAAAAATACGTTTAAAGTTATTATACATGCATCATATTTACTTATTTTGAAACCCATATACACGTATAAATTTCATGCACATATATAAAAATTCACTAAGTTATTTTCTTACAATTTCAAACGAGCCAAACACCTCTCAAACGCATCGTATATCTTTTTATTTCGCATAATAAGCTTACCATATTTTTATACGTACTAATAGACCACCTAGAAAACTATTAATTTCGTTTACACAACTTATAAAAATATTCACGTTTTGATACCACAATCGAACCAAATTGAATCGACACAAACCAATTTTTCCAAATCAAAACCTTATATAAAAACTAATTTTGTCGAGTGGGCTACTTTAAGGCCCAACAAGACTTTGCATTTTAACAGCCCACTGGGCCCATAAAATATATTTTTAAAATCACAAAGTAAGCCCAAGTTCAAGCCCAAAAGAATTTTCATGCCCTCGCCTCTAAAATTTTAAATGGGCTTATATAATGTTTCGTTAAGGCCCATTAGATAGAAAAATAAGCTTTTTATGAAATAAGCAGTTGAAATAAGCTAGGAATTAATAAGAGAAGCCACGGAAATTTTTATAAAATTTTTATAATCACTTTTGCAAAAATAGGACTAAAAATGTAACGCGACGACACGTATAGGGACTAAATGTGAAAACTGTGAAAACTAAGGACTGAAAATGTAGAAACAGAAAGAAAGGATAAAAATTGATAATAGAATATTGTTACAAGTTTAGATTGTAATATTGGACATGTAGTGGACTATAATTGTAAATATATATAAAAAGGACTAACGGTGTGACGCTAACGCCGTTAGTATAAAAGTTATAAAATTGGAAAAAGGACAAGGACTACACTTAATCTATTTGACATTCTTATTTTATTTTCTATTTTACGACAACCCTCACGTCATATGCATTTTTGTTTCATTTTATATATATATATATGTATTTATTAAATTTTCGTTAATAGTATATATAACTTTATATTAACTAATTTTTGTTACATATTATCATCATCATTAAAAATGGAAAAGCTTTAGAAATAATAACATAACTTGTCATATTATTTTAAACATAAGCATATCATTTGCATATCATTCATTCATCATAACGATTATTTATCAATCGTTATTCGTTTCATATTTGCCAAATCGTATTTGGTCAAATTCTCAGATAAATTTATTTATCAGGTTCCTTATCAAAGACGTTTCCATAAATCGTTTCCATAATCTCATCCTATCTTTACTTTTCATCATTTCCAAATCAATCCAGGTGAGTCATAGCCCCATTTCAAATAATTGTTTTTAACTTGATATTAATATAATATAATTTGTGATTTATAATATGTTAATGTTTCCAATGTGATTATTGTGATATGTGAAATATATATTTGTTGATGAATTATTTGACTGAAATATTGATATTCATGTGAAAGTTGTTCCCAATTCGATTGTTGTGATATGTGATATAAATGTGTTACTGGCGATATATTCAAATTGAATTTCTGATACTCAAATGATAATATTTTCAAACTGAATTTCTGATACTCAAGCAATACTATTTTCAAACTGAATTTCTGATACTCAAGCGATACTATTTTCAAGCGATACTATTTTCAAACTGAATTTCTGATACTCAAGCGATACTATTTTCAAACTGAATTTCTGATACTCAAGCGATACTATTTTCAAATTGAATTTCTGATACTCAAATGATAATATTTTCAAACTGAATGTCTGATACTCAAGCGATACTATTTTCAAATTGAATTTCTGATACTCAAATGATAATATTTTCAAACTGAATTTCTGATACTCAAGCGATACTATTTTCAAACTGAATTTCTGATACTCCAATGATACTGTTTTCAAATTGATCTCTGTAATGCGATACTTGATTTCATAATGTTATGCTAAATGAGCCCATAGGTCCTTGATATTGCCTAAGTTAGCTTATCGCCATAAAGCCCCTCTATCATGAGCCATTAATCACTGAAAAGTGAGCGCGAATATAGTGGACAGCTTCGAAACCTGTTTCGGGTTGACCTCCGATCCCACTAATGCTTGACGGAATGCCAATTGCAATTGGTTAGCCGCATTAGTCGTGATACACTATATTTGAGTAAAAATAGGAATTGGCAAATCACCTATTACACGAGGGCAAATTCATCATTGATTTGATGAACACCCGCCGTTTACGGTATTTGTTAACGTCTTGCGTGTCATGAGGCTTGGTGCAATATCTATAAAGGAATAGAATATATGTATTCAACATATATTTAGATACAGCTGTATAGGTTCGCCCATATGTGAATTGTTTATTTGATCGATTTAGTATCATGAGTTTCCAGCTCATGTTAAGATTATTGATGATTTATTGAAAATGATTGAATATTTATATGATTTATTTGTGATTATATTCAATATATGTTTCATTTCTGTTTGTATTTTATTAATACCAAATATTCCTGAAATCTAACAAAATAAAGGGTTTTTCCTAAAACTCTATGAACTCACCAACCTTTGTGTTGACACTTTTAAGCATGTGTATCTCAGGTAATTGAATGGAGCAGGACAAGACACGGAGTGGGCATTTATTACTCTGATAAATTAAAATGGTGTAAAAATCAAATTTGTCATTTTTACAAGTCTTTATATCTTTTCATAAGATTTTAAATCAAATGGTTCATCTTTTATCAAAATTATTATTTAAATGACAAATGATTTTCAAAATGTTTCTTTCAAACCGTTTTATTGGTTAAAACTTCGATCCTCACCGTAACATCCAAATTACTTTTCCGCTGCGATAAACTTTAAAAATGGGGGTGTTACACACAGCACCCAAAGGGTGTTTCTAGATCTTTCTTGACTCCCAAGTTACACTCTAGTCCTTTCCTTTTGTCCCTAATGATAATTAGTCCATACGTTTAATAACTAACGACCATTTAGTCCATTAAGTGTTTATAAATATATATATACGATACATTTAACATATATATATTTATTATACATTATTCTTGTTTGTAAAGTGTGCAATCCCGAGGTCTCGGGTTCGATACTAGACATTTACTTATTAATATTTATGCGTAACTTTTAACAGTACTAGTAGCAGACAGCGAGGTTCTCTCATTCAAATTACTAGTATCCGATTAGGGTGGTCTTTTGATTTAGGGGTATTTGTTTCGGCTTATATAGTCGGTTTATAACTTATTTGATTTTGGGCTTATGTTTCATAACGTCACTTTTTGTCACTTATTTTGAAATTTTTTGTCTTATATAAGTTCGTTATGAAGAAACTTATATAAGCCGAAAATTTTCAAAATAAGCCACAAAAAGTGAGCTTATTTTGAAATTGTCGGCTAGATAAGCCAAAACAAATATCCTCTTAGATGTATACACCCAAACTAAAGTGTCCATATTGAGTAAAAAACGAGCCGAATCAAACCTAAAAATCGATTTTGTGAAAGACATGAACCGAGAACTTAACCGAAGTGACTCGATTCAATTTTGTGTCAGTTCGGTTTGGTTTATATGGTTTTGGTGTGTTTTTTCGGTTAGGGGTGAGCAAATGGACCGGACCGACCGACAAAACCGACCGGACCGACCACATTTGGTCCGGTCTCGGTCTAGGGTTTTTTATAATTTCGGTCTCGGTCCGGTTCGGTACGGTCCAGTCTGGTTCGGTCCGGCTTAAAAACCGGACATTTAGGCTATTTGGACCGATACTGGACCGGACTGAACCAGAACGACCAAATTCATCCGGTCTCGGTCTAGGTTTTTTGCCGGATTCGGTCTTGGTCCGGTCGGTTTTTTTCCCCAGTTTTCACCCGATGAGCAGCCTATTTTTCAGTTTTGGCTCGAACTGATCCGATCCAAACCGAAACCAAAAATTATAAATATATAGAATTGAAAAAATATTATCAGTTCGATTTTAATCAAACTAGTTCAACTCGAATTTTCGATTCGGCTCGGTTTTTGTCAGTTCAGCTTGGCCCTAGTCCTCAAATACTTTCATGTTATGTTAGCAAAATTTCAGGCATTTGAAAATTGGGCGAAAGTGAGAGAGGGAAGGAAGCGTGTTTATTATTTCCCGCTCATTTCTTCTTCCCCAAAATTTCACATCTCTCTCTCTCATTTCTTCATCCAACCAGGTATCCACGTCAGCCCTAATTCCTTTAATTCCACTTATTTAGCTCAATTTAATTCACCAATTTCAATTAATTAACCACATAATCGAAATTAGGGTTTCATATAGATCTAGTCTCATTTTTGCTACTGTTAGTTATATTTAATTTTACGCTATGTATCTGATGTTCTATTATTATTGTAGGATATGAACTTACGGATTGCTTATTTTTAGCTATTTGTAAAAAAAAAAAAAAAAAAAAAAAAAAAAAAAAAAAAAAAAAAAAAAAAAGAACCTAGATATAATTTCAAATAAGCACTTTGAAATAAGCAACTCCGTAATAGAAACTGCTTATTTTACTTAAAAATTAAGCAGACAAGCAGAAATAATAAGCAATCCTGTTAGATTGTTACTTCTGGTACTACTCGAAATCGAACACTAATTACTCTCTCTTAGATATAGATAGTTACAGAGTTATTGTTAGGGAAATGAATTTCGTTATTAAACGCTAACTAATGAAACAAAGACGGAGTATAATCAGTTGTATTATATCTCAAAATATATAGTCATCGGTTATGACTTATACCTCTTACTTAGACAATACACTTGGAACTGTAAGTACTACTCTAAAGGAATATAGTTTGGGGGTGTTTTTTTGGGCTTATGGCTTATTTGGTTTTCGGCTTTTGTTTCATAAGCTCACTTTTTATGGCTTATTTTGCAGCTTTTTGGCTTTTTTAAGCTTGTTATGACATAATAAGTGTATATGTAGGCCGAAAAGTTTCGAAATAAGCCACAAAAAGTGGGCTTATGAAACATAAGCCGAAAACTTAATAAGCCATAAGCCGGCTGTATTAGCCGAAACAAACACCCCCTAAACCAGGCAATTCGTTTACTTGATCTGAGTTAACCAATCGAGTAATCTGTTAGCGGTTTTGGTGATGCTAATTAGTACATAGTAAGTTTAAGGTGTCTTAGAGTAAAATGATTGATGCGTGTTTCATATCGTTTTTCTGTTTTTTTCATAACGAAAGGCTGATTGAATATACAGGCGATGGAAAGACGCATTGACCAGATAGTTACAGAGCTAGAAGAGCACCATAACGACCCAGATTCGCAAAGACCTATTTCCGAATCAACTTTGCTTGCCCTTCAAAAGGTCTTAGACTACACTATTGACAAGGATGATCCAATCGAACTCGAAAATCTATCCGACGAATTATCCTCCAAAAACCTATCTCTCTCGTCGTCCCTCATCCCTGCTCTTACTTCCGCAATGGAATCTGGTGGGCCCCAACACTCTCTCCTCGCTTCCAAGGTTTACCTCTCGTTCCTCCTTACCCCAAATTCAAATGTTCTATCCCTTTTCACCCCCATGGCTTTCTTGTCCTTACTTCGCACCATCCGTTGCGCTTTTAAGAATCGTCAATCGGGTCCACCGTCTGGTAATGCTGGTAAAAAGAAGAGGGGAGGAGGGGGTAGGGGGAAGAACAAGGGTAAGAGTGTCGAAGCGGCTGATGATGAGGTGGAAGCCACTCATGAATTTGATGTCAGGACTTTGTTTCCCGTGCTTGAAAGGTTACATCTTGTTTTGGGTTTGGTTCATCTCAACAGGTTTCCTGATAGTTTGAAGTCCATTGTTCAAACCGTGACTGAGATTCCAGTAATGGCACTTGACTCTTGTGGGAATTCGTCGAATTACAATAAGTTATGCAGCTTGTGTTCCGAGATTTTGAGTGAGTTGTTGAAATCTGAGCACGGGGAGAAGTTGATTACTGCAGCCGAGATATTAAGGTGTCTTTCTGCTTCTATTATCATGTCTAAATCCCAGGCGAGAATATTTGGGCTAGCGTTTGTGGTAAATAAAATGGCTTCAATGGCTAAGGATTCAGATGAGATTCGTAAATGTTTGCTTAATCTTCCTAAGTATTTGGTTTGTAAAGCTCCTGAGAGGGCTGAGCTTAGAGCTTTGGCCGTTGAATCAATACTGGAAGTAGTTAAAGCTTTAGAATATAAAGATCAGATAGACTTTGTTGATTACGTTGTGAACATGACTCGAGGGAAGCCCCAACTTAGACTTCTAGGTGTTGATCTTATTCATAGTTTGATAATGTCATTAGATGATCCTTTAGGGGCGAGTTTGGAAAATGGGTATGAGAGTTCTTGGGGATTCAAGTGTCTGCAAGCACTAGTAGAAAGATGTTCAGATGCAACTGCAGGAATCAGAGCACGGGCTATTACTAATTTGGCACAACTAGTGGGGTTTTTATCAGGGAAGGATGATAATAAAATTGGGTTGATGAAAGTAATGGGATTTGGTGAAGAGGGTGGGATTAATGACATTTTGAGGAAACGGTGTGTTGATGAGAAGGCGGCCGTGAGGAAGGCAGCACTTGTTCTGATATCGAAGCTAACAACTTTTCAAGGTGATGGTAGCGGATTTGATAGTATGCTACTAAAGATTATGGGCATGGCTTGTTCTGATCAACTTGTTAGCATACGGAAGGCTGCAATTTCTGCACTATCTGAGGTTCGATTTCTCTTTTTGCTATCCTTTTTTTGGCCTTATTATATGATCTTAACAAAAAAATCATTTTTGAATTCCGTGTAAATTGCATTGAAAAGTTACTTACGTGGCTGGGTATTAAATTCTGTCTCGGTTTGTCCCAAAGTTAATGTCCATTATATAACATGTGTATGTTGTTATTGGCAGACCTTCAGGAAATTTCATGATGATAACGTGACTAAGGAGTGGTTACACTCGGTCCCACGTCTAATATCAGACAATGAAACAAGCATCCAAGAAGAATGTGAAAATTTGTTTTTGGAACTGGTGTTGGATCGGATTTCACGAGCTGGATCTAGTGCTGATTTCTTAGAAAGGGACCAGGATGAAGTATTGATTTTACTGAAAGAAATCTGCCATGGTGAAGTTACTCCGTGGGTCAAAAAGATTTGCACTAACCTTGGAAAGAAGTCAAAACTCAGGCCCAAAGTTGCAATTTCACTTCAGAATATTATCAGGAAATCCGAGTCTATGTGGTTAGCTGAGTTCAAACCGATAGAAAAGTGGTTAGCGCCAGCTGGCGCGTGGTTTCTGTTATCGGAAGTTTCTGGCTATCTCTTGAAAGCAGTGGATTGGGAGTTTTTATATCATCATTGGCAGCTTTTAGACAAGCATGAATCGGTTAATAGCCCATCTGCAGTTGAAGAAGAAGAAGCAATAGGTGTAGAGTCAAATTCTGTTGATTGGGCTGGAAATCGTGTATCGCTTTTGCAAACAATCTCTAATGTATCCGTGGAACTGCCTACTGAACCCGCAGCAGATTTAGCTCATAATTTGCTTAAACGAATCGAGGAGTTCAACATGCATTCTATGGAGGTATCTTAATGATCAAATTTTTGTTACAAACTAACAAATTTCTTTTCAGAAAGGACTGGTTGCATAATGTAACTCTGATTTGATTTAAGATTGTGTAACCAACGTATTTTAGATCAGAAAAGAACCATCCAATTTCTAAACTTCTAGTTTTATGGTAATTACAAAAGATAACCAATTTCCTAAGGGTCATGTAAAAGCAAACAGAGCCAAAAGTTACAGTAACGTGTAAAGTCATCAACAACCGCATCTTCATTTTTTTTAACCTCAAATCAACAATTTTCATATGTTGGTTAGATCACTTTTTTTATTTATTTATTTATTTATTTATTTATTATATATATTTTTTTTATTTTTTAAATTGATGCTTAATATCTAAAAAGAGCTGGTTACCTTTTATGCAATTAGCCCTTTCAAAAATGGCAAAAGAGAATATAGTTTGCTTGACCGAACAATTTCTGGCAAACTATGGAAATCTAAATGACTACATGCAAAAAAGAACCTGTTCTATTCCTTTCAAAATGCGTATTTTTGCAAACAGTATTGCTTTTTCATTTATTTGAATTATTAAGAACAATGGTTTATTTACAAAGAAATACCAAAATCAATGGTTTTGAATAGTCAACCACTCATTTCTAATGCATTTACAATGTTAACTTGCAATAATGTACTTGATGGCAGGTTGATGCTCATGTGAAAGCACTCAGAACATTGTGCAAACGAAAGGCCAAAGACCCTGAAGAGGCTGATGCACTCGTGATCAAGTGGGTCCACCAATTACTCGCAAAAGCTTCCAAAACTCTTGAGAAGTATATGAGAAAAGCCTCAGAAATTAGCAAAGAAAGTAACTTATTTACTACTCCAAGTGGGTCCAGAAAGGGACTTAGATCATCAACAACCATGCCAAGATTGTTAGCTAAAGCTGTTACTGCTGTTTACACCATTGGATCACTTGTTATTGTTTGCCCTACGTGCGATATTAAATCCATTGTTCCTATTCTACATAATATCATCACATCAGGAATTACTGACCCGAAGCTTAAAAAGGCATCAGATGCATCAGTGTCTATTAAGCAGATTGCCCCTTCGTTATACATTCAAGCCTGGTTAACAACGGGGAAAATTTGTCTTGCTGATGACAAACTTGCAAAGCGTTACATACCACTGTTTGTGCAGGTTGGCCTATTTTCATTACTCTTTTTCTTAAAAATCCTTGAAGATTAATATATCACCTCAGGTTGATACATTTCATTAAAGCCTCTGATATATGAAAAGGTAAATTGTATTTCATCATTACTTCTAATATAATTCGGAGATTCTTGCTGTGCAGGAGATGGAAGACAGCAACGACGCGGCACTTCGTAACAATATTATTGTAATGATGGCTGATTTTTGTGTAAGATATACTGCTTTGATTGATTGGTAAGGCTCATATCCATTATCTTTTACTGGCAACAGTGCACTGTGCGTGCGTGTGTCTGAAACACTCATATGTTTATTTTTTATTTTTTATTTTTTATTTTTTATATTAACTAGTTATATACCAAACATCACCAAATGTCTTCGCGACCCCTGTGAACTGGTTAGAAGACAGACTTTCATTCTTCTCTCAAGATTATTACAGGTACACTTCAGTCACATATTGTGTTATATATTGTACAGTGGGTCCAATTTCATAGTGATCAATACCTTGACTTGTTTCTTTGTTTAGCGGGACTATATAAAGTGGAGAGGTGTGATTTTTCTTCGATTTCTGTTACTGCTTGTTGACGAATCAGAGAAAATAAGAGAACTTGCTGATTTTCTCTTCGGCAACATATTAAAAGGTGAAAGTTGTTTAGCAAATCACTGATTATGTTGCCCTTGGAAATGCTTATGCTTATGCTTATGCTCAAGCTCAGGCCTTTTGACTTCTATATGCATCTTATTACAGTTAAGTCGCCTCTACTAGCTTATAACAGCTTTGTTGAAGCAATCTATGTTCTGAATGACTGCAACGCTCATACTGGACAGAGCAACTTTGGGGATTCCCAAAAAGAAAACCGTCTTTTTTGCATCCGGTAATGATTTCCAGATAAACCAAATTGCTTTATACAGTATATCGGTTCAGTTTTCAAATTGCTTTTTTTTCTTTCTGCCGCAAATACATTAAATCTCATTTTTTCGAACTCCCTAGAGGAAATGACGAGAAGTCGAAGAATCAAAGAATGCACATATATGTATCCCTGCTTAAACAAATGGCTCCTGAGCAGCTTTTGGCTACATTTTCAAAGGTATCTTCAGAGATTCTAGTTGCTCCTTGTGAAGGTATGCTCAAGATTGAGGATGTCACCAGCCAGTCTGTTCTACAGGTAGTATTCATTTTTGGTACCATATAGTATATGTGATGACTTGATCTATATACTCTATAACATAGGACTTATCCACACAAGTAACGGAGAACACACGAAAGCTTTGGAATATCATTTTCGAACGCTCGAACGAAACCCATTCTTACCACAAGCTTTAATACTAACAACTTTTGATGCCTCCTAAAATGTGTTCAGTTATTATTTTTATTTCTTAAACAAGCTGCAAATCTGGTGAAAACAATTGATTAAGCAGAAAACCAGTTTTTCCATCCAAACACATCCTGCTTATCTGTCTTTCTAACGCAGAAAACCAGTTTGGTATGTCAAAATCCTAATTTTTTTTTTAGAATGGACTTATTGAAAAATGCATTACTTTAATCTGTCAAGCCTAAATCAAAAATAGTAAATGGTGTCTTGTCAGATTATGGAACCTTAATGAACCTTGCTAATTAGTCATATCATAAGTTATTTAAATGATCAGTTTTCATGGATCTAAGGAGCATAATGGATGAAGAATTTAGTGTTGTAGATATATTGACCGTGTTAGTTTTTTTCCAAATAACAGGACACATTTCGGGTTCTTTCTTGTAAAGAAATGAAAATTCCAACCAACAAAGGATCGTCACTTGAATCATCAGAAATGGAAGAAGAATCTGCAGAAAACGCTGTTAAAGGACGAGTAACTCAAGCAGTCAAGAAAGCCCAAATCCAAAACACAATCCCAATGTTCATAGAACTAAAACGTTTACTCGAGAGCAAGAACAGCCCACTTACAGGATCTCTCATGGAATGCCTTAGAATCCTTCTTAAAGATTACAAAAACGAAATTGATGAGATGCTCGTTGCTGATAAACAACTACAAAAAGAGCTTACTTACGACATGCAGAAGTACGAAGCCCTCAAGGCAAAATCCACAGCTGCTGAGGCTGTTAGTAAGGGCAAGGGCGTAAGTGAAAATCATCTCCACACGAGCTCAAAAGTAAGTTCAGCTATGGCTGGTGCACGGGCTGAAGTCACAGCTAAGTCTGTTCTAAGGGATGTGAACCAGGGTGCAGCCACCCCAACACTTAGTGCCATGAATGTACCTAAGCTAAAGTCAGCCTCTGGGTACAAGGGGAATAAATCGGCTGCTGTGCTCGAGTCTCTAAGGAGAAGACAGTTTTTTGACTCGGATGATGAGAGTTGATTTTAGAAAGTCCAGTTTGTTAGGTAGTGATGACAGTTATGTAATAAGTTAGAACATGAGTGCAGTTAGCAACTTGTATAAAGCCTGCTGCAAAGTTTAAGGACTGGTCTTTGTAATTGTTAGGAGCTACTGTAGTAACTAGTAAGGGACTAATAAGTAGTTTATGTTGTTACATTAACTTAAAATTTTAAGTAGGTCAGGTTGTAAGGTTCAGAGTGTTTGAAGTTGCTCTTCAGGTCCAATGTTTGCAATTGTTGTTTATCGGTTTCAAAATAGTACGTACTCCGTAGCATGTGATATCCATCACCCTACTGGGACTCTGAATTACCTGTACTATCCCTCGACTCATCCACTCCATTTGTAATGCTTGCTTAGAGGAACACTCGGGTTCCTGAAGGAATCCACTCCTCGTGAAATGCTGCCTGCTTGCTGGATGCTTGAAGACAGTAGCATATCCAACTTCTTAAAATATTAGTAATCTCACTTTTGTATCACACAAACAATACAGATTTATCAACATAAGTTGCTCTGACATCAGTCGTGCCACCATCATGTGGTTAGCGAACAAGCTTTTGAGGTCAAAGATACATACCGAGAAAAACCGGACTGGACCGAGACCGAATCCGGAAAAAAATCTAGACCGAGACCGAATCCGTCTAAATGTCCGGTTTTTAAAACGGACTAGACCGGACCGAGACCGGAATTATAAAAAACCCTAGACCGAGACCGGACCGAATGTGGTCCGGTCCATGGATGAAACACATCCCACACCGAGCACAGTTGTTTCCAAGTACATAAAATTGTTTTATTTATTTATTTAGGTTGGTTTGATATTTATTAAATGGAAAAACATAAAAAGGTTAGACCATCACCGTCGGACGAGCACTGAGAAAGGTATTGCTTCTTCTTCTTCATATGTTAATAGAAATTTGGTTAGTTTTATGCTTTAATTAGTGCTTGTTAAAAAATTTAAACTTGCATCTATTATAGATTAGCGTTTGTATCTTTTATTTTGGGTCTATTGAGAAGGTAAGCAAGCTTCTTCTTCTTCTTCTTCATATGTTAATAGAAATTTGGTTAGTTTTATGCTTTAATTAGTGCTTGTTAAAAAATTTAAACTTGTATCTTTTATAGATTAGCGTTTGTGTGAAATTGCCTGGAAATTTCGTGATTAATATTTAGGTATTGTGCCTTGTGTGTTAGGAATTGTTAAAATCTGCCTTCTTATAGTATAATTTCACTATAAAATTCAAATCCTAAGAATTCAAAATTTAACACACACAAATCACAAATGGCAAGCACACACATTGCAATTCAAATTCCAGATGATATTCCATCTCCTACTGCTCCAACAGACATTGCAATTCAAATTCTTCCACCTCCCAATTCTCCACCTCCTAATTCTCCACCTCCAGCTCCGTTTAGGAGAGTCTGGATCCGGTCGGCAATCTTTGCCGCTATTGGAGTGGTCAATACTTTGGCCACTACAATCATCGGCGGAAGAGGGTAGCCCGCCCATTGTCATTTCGAACTGCCTTTATTTAACTTTTACGGGGGCATGTGGCAATGCCCTCAACGTTTTTTTTTTTTTTTTTTTTTTTTTTTTTTTTTTTTTTCTCAGTAGCTTTAGATAGCTACATGCAACAAAACCACCACCAACAACCACCACAATCACCCTCGGCTAAATGGAAAGCTGTCACTGCATCTTTCCTATCGTACTTGCTATTTGGCCTGCTCCAGGTCCCATCGCTTGTACTTGCCGGGCCGGGTATCCCCCGCCTAGTGATTGAGGCCACCTTGTGCGCCTTATCACTTTCCCTGTGTAGGTGTTTTTCCGCCCACTATGGGAACGCCCCATTTGCCAAAACCATTCTTCGGCTTTTGTTTGGCGGGGCGGCCACCTTTGGGGTTTCTTTTGGATTATACCAAGCTTTATCCGTTTCATTTTTTCATCATTTGTAATCACAGAAATCATCACTATTATAAATAAAAAGCTTGGATTTTTGTGATTGTTCGTCTCTACCGTGTTTACATCTTAATTAATTACGTCTGCCTTTGATTTATATGACTTCGTATCAACACTTGTCAAACACAAAATATGGCAAGAAAATGCTGTTTATGTTTTTTGTCATCTATGGACTATCGACGCAAACATGTAAATTTTATGCAACATTACTTCTACGTATACATAGACATGAACATAGAAGAATCTAGGTACTAGACAAGGCTATCGCGCGTGAATTGGAATTGGAATTGGACAAGAATCTACTTAATTTGAATAGTCTAATGGATAAATCAGTAATACAGAAACAACTTGATCAAAATCGTGCATGTGACAGGATTGTGGTAGATAATATTGAGTTGCATGTCCTTCTGTAGATATTTGGATATATAAAACTGTTATCTGAAATTTCGGATATCCGAATTGAAAAAACTTACCTAAAATAATGGGTCTAGCATAGAACCATCATCTCAAATTTCGGATATCCAAAATTTTGAGATAACTAGTTATTGAAAAATCCTTTAAATTAAGGAGCATCTAGAATTGGAATTGTAATAGTGTGTGTCTGCCATCTTGAGTAACTTTTAATGAAATATTTGAGTAAGAGATTATAGTTTTGATTTGTGATTTGTGATTTAAATTTTGAATTCTATTGGACTGAAATTTATAGAGTGAAATTATACTATAGGAAAGGAAAGCTGCAGCAACAGCTTTCCATTTAGCGGATAGTGGTTGTGGCTGTGGTGGCTATTGCTGGTTTTGTTGCACATAGCTATCTAAAACTACTTCAAAAAAACTCACAGAGGGCATTGGTACATGCCCCTGTAAAAGTAGAATACAGGCAGCCCCCAATGACATGAGATGGTTTTCCCTCTTCAGTCATACCACCATCGATGATTGAAGTGGCCAAACTAGTGACCACTCCGATAGCAGCAAAAATTGCCGATCGGATCCAGATTCTCCTAAACGGAGCTGGAGGTGGAGCATCTGGAATTGGAATTTTAATAGTGTATGTGTCTGCCATCTTGAGTAACTTTTAATGAAATATGTGTGTAAGAGATTATAATTTTGATTTGTGATTTTTGATTTAAATTTCGGATTCTATTGGATTGAATTTTATATACTTAAATTATACGTAGTACTATATAAAAGTTTTTCATTAATTATAGATATTTGGATATATAAAACTGTTATTCAAAATTTCGGATATCCGAATTGAAAAGACTTACCTAAAATAATAGGTATAACATAGAACCATCATCTCAAATTTCGGATATACAAATTTGTGATATAACTACTTATTGATGATTGAGTGCTAAATGGTCAACCTAAATTGACCAATGTGAATGGTTAACAAGGTCAAACAACTTAGATCCAATCTCCGTGGATAGTACAAAGTTTCCCCGGGTCGTTATTTCCCAGCGAGATTGAAATAGTGTTTTAAACGTTTATTGGAATGAGTGATACTGAGGACAGTGACCAAAGATGAGTTGGATTTGAATTACAATACTGGAATTATTTGGATAACAGTAAATAACAAGCACAAGGAACAGATATGTATACACGTAAGCAAATTAGAAATCAGAAATGTTTACAGACAGAAGAAAAGGTGAGTTATGGGCTAAAATATACTACAGTGGATGAAAATGAAAATTTTACAAAGTTAAATTTAAAAGAAAATTTAATTAAAAAGAAAAATATTTTTTTGATTATTTTATTATTTATTATTAATTAAAAAATAATTCAAACTATTTAATTAATTAATTAGAACTAATTTAAAACTACTTTTTAATTACTAATAATACCTAATTGACTTAGAAAATTATGGAAATTTTTATGAAACAAATTAACCATCACAGGAATCCTAGAAAAATATAAAAAGTTTATATTATATATTTTTAAATTATTTTAATAATTATTATCCTAATTATTAATTAATTACTACTTAAACTAATTAAATTGTAAAAAATAGAGATGAACAGTAAAAATTATGGAAAAATTCTTAAAAATAATTTATATTATATAAAAGCTATGAAAAATATAAAAACTAGGTAGTGCTTAATAAAAACTAATTTTTCTATTTAATACTTAAATATTAATTAATAATAAATAAAACTAATATTAAATCTAATAAATACTAAATGACAATATAAAATTCTGGAAAAATTACTAAAAATACTTTAATATAAAAGAAAATTAAGGAAAATATAAAAATGAAAATTACATAATAAAAAGCTAAAAAGGAAAATTAAAAAGATAAATAATATTAAATAGAAACTATCACTTAAATTTATTTTAGATTTTTCTGGTTTTTCTTTTGGTAAACTATTTTATACCTAAAAACTAAGAACTTTTGTTAATTTTTTTTCCCAAGCTTAAAAATAAGCAAAATGGACACAAAAAGCTCTCACAGTTGACTTTTGCTAGAAAAGAGCTTCTGTGGGGTCCACATAGGTGGATTATAGTTTAAACTAGCTAAGTGGACTGAAATAAGCAAAAAACAACAGGAGAGTACCAATGATAAGCAAATAAGCACAAAAATAAGCACTTATGCCAAAAATAGACTAAATAGGCCAAAATAGGGCGATCTGCAGCCCTTTGTGGGGCCCATAGGGGTGACCAAGGGTCCAAAATGATGGATGATTTAAAAAGATTGCCAGGAGGGCTTTCTAATGAGCTAAGGGTCAGGTCCTAAGGTTCTCTAATAAGCTCACAGTGAGCTTATGAAAGTGGGTAAAAGCTGTGGTGCAGGGGAGATTCTCACCCTGCAGCCCTAATTAAGCAGGTGAATAAGCCACAAAAAAAAAAAAAAAAAAAAAATAAGCCAAAGGTGGATTCTTGTATTTAAGCTGGCATATTTCAACCTCAAGAAATTTCAAAGCCTAATTCCAAACACAAAATTCCAGAAAATTCTTGGAATTTTTAGATTTTTCTTGAAACTATGCAATTTGACTTTTTGAGAAAAACACTCAAGTTGACTTTTTTGGATTTTGATATGATCCTAATGACTAAAAATGATGTTATAAGTAAAAATGAGACTTATTTAAGCTGAAAAATACACTTATGAGCTAATATGATGATTATGGAACTAAAAATGCTTAACAATGACTGAAATAAGGAGATGTAAACTTGGATTTGACTTTTTCCAAAGAACATGGGATTTTTATGCCTAAATTACTCTAATAGGACCTTATGTGACCTGTTTGAACCAAATACTTGCACTGAAACACAATGGGACTCTTTGAACAACCCTGAACCAAACACACCCTTAAATGACTGTTAATGATTTTTTTTCAAAGGATGTGAGTGTCCCCAGGCAACAAGATCAATATATAACATTGACTAATGATGGAATAATATTGTTAGAACATAAAAACACCAGAACAAACAACAAACACTTATGAATCATTATGATGCTAACATGGCAGTAGAATTGAGACAAAGAGCAATAATGAAAACCAATGAACAAAACTAATGATGGATCTTAACACCTTGAACTTGTGTTAAATTGATACTTTGAGTTATATCACTAAGTATGCGGAATTTACTTAGTAACACTTAGAAGTTTGATTGTGAGTAAGACAGTTGTATATGAATAAGAACAATGTATGTAAACAAACTATTAGCTCCAATATTATTAATGATAATAATATGAGTGATCTTGATATTACTAGGGTTACACCTTGAAGCTCTAGAAAAACGTATATGAAACCTTTAACCTAGGATCTCCTTTTATAGCACAAGGAGTCCTCTTCTACAAGATAAGTATAAAGCTAATAGAATAAGATATACACAAGATCTATTCTATATTTATCTAAACACGTTTTCTAACAGTTATCTAATAAGCAGTGGTAATATATGTTCTTGCAGTGGTAATGAGTTTCCACTGCAAGTACAATCTTCTGCAGTTGTAACATCTTCTCTTAGCCGTGGTAACTGTTAGTATAATTCCCAACAACTAAGATTTTAAGCAATAACTTAACCAACAAACC